>CM057346.1:562020473-563325340 GCA_030015575.1 Agapanthus africanus
CAAGTTTTTTTTCCTTACTGCCTGAGGCTTCATCTTGTAAGTTGAGACGAATCGGGAATTTTCCCGCGGAGACACTGGCTTCTCTGTGAGCCGACACGAATCAGAAGGCTCTCGTCAAGAATTGTTTGTTTCACTGAGTTGAGGTATTTGCCAGGGATTATTTGTTTCCCTAGCGCCAAGGATTATTTGTTTCCCTGGTGTTGAAACGAGTCGAGAATTTCCACGGAGGCACTGGTTGCTCTGCGAGTCGACGCGAATCAGGAGGCTCTCGTCAAGGATTGTTTGTTCCCTGAGTTGAGGTATTTGCTAAGGATTATTTGTTTCCCTAGCGCCAAGGATTATTTGTTTCCCTGGTGTTGAAACGAGTCGAGAATTTCCCACGGAGGCACTGGTTGCTCTGTGAGTCGACGCGAATCAGAAGGCTCTCGTCAAGGATTGTTTGTTTCACTGAGTTGAGGTATTTGCTAAGGATTATTTGTTTCCTAGCGCCAAGGATTATTTGTTTCCTTGGTGTTGAAACGAGTCGAGAATTTCCCACGGAGGCACTGGTTGCTCTGCGAGTCGACGCGAATCAGGAGGCTCTCGTCAAGGATTGTTTGTTTCCCTGAGTTGAGGTATTTGCTAAGGATTATTTGTTTCCCTAGCGCCAAGGATTATTTGTTTCCCTGGTGTTGAAACGAGTCGAGAATTTCCCACGGAGGCACTGGTTGCTCTGCGAGTCGACGCGAATCAGGAGGCTCTCGTCAAGGATTGTTTGTTTCCCTGAGTTGAGGTATTTGCTAAGGATTATTTGTTTCCCCCAGCGCCAAGGATTATTTGTTTCCCTGGTGTTGAAACGAGTCGAGAATTTCCCACGGAGGCACTGGTTGCTCTGCGAGTCGACGCGAATCAGGAGGCTCTCGTCAAGGATTGTTTGTTTCCCTGAGTTGAGGTATTTGCTAAGGATTATTTGTTTCCCCAGCGCCAAGGATTATTTGTTTCCCTGGTGTTGAAACGGGTCAAGAATTTCCCACGGAGACACTGGTTGCTCTGCGAGTCGACGCGAATCAGGAGGCTCTCGTCAAGGATTGTTTGTTTCCCTGAGTTGAGGTATTTGCCGAAGACACCGGTTTCTTCGGAATTTGGATGAACCGTCGAGATTTGGCTTCGTTTTCTGGCGGAGCCTATTGGGAAAGTATGGTTCCCTCTTTGTTTACGCCCTTGGATTGTGTATAGGGATCGATGTGATCTCAATTGTAGGGCCAAAGTTTTATCATTTTTTTTGTTTTATTTCCGCGATGCTCTATCATTTCAGCTTTATATCGCGAAGGTCGCGATTGCCCAATCATTTCGGTTATTTTTCGCGTGTGCCCAATCGTTTCGGCTATTTATTTTATTTTTACTCGCTGCTTTTTATTGCGAGTTGCCCAATCATTTCGGCTATTTTGTATGCATACGTTTTACTTGCTTCTTTTTATTGCAAGTTGCCATATCGTTTCGGCTATTTATTTTATTTTCACTCGCTGCTTTTTATTGCGAGTTGCCCAATCATTTCGGCTATTTTGTATGCATACGTTTTTACTTGCTGCTTTTTATTGCGAGTTGCCCAATCATTTCAGCTATTTTGTATGCATACGTTTTTACTTGCTGCTTTTTATTGCAAGCTGCCCTATCATTGCGGCTATTTCGTATGCATGTGCGGCCTACTGGCTTTCCGCCGTAAACCTGGAATTAGACACCAATTTCGGCATCAGCACCACTACAACTGGGATATTGCCAGGAGTGAATCATCATCTGCCTCTGTCGATGTCAAACAAAGGTGGCTTAGCGATCAGGGTTAAGGTCCTGTCGACTAAGGCTTTCGACTTCGTGAGCCGTAAGGGTTTCGCAAAGGTATTTCTCCTACAAGTCGTGAGGATCTTGTAGGTGTATTTTCTCCTTAGGAATCATGAGGATTCCTAAGTGTATGTTCCTCTGTAAGTCGTAAGGATCCTACAGGAGGGTTTTCTCCTTATAAATTGAGAGGATTTACAAGGGTCGTTCACCATAGGAACACATCCCCAATCACGGATGAAACTTGGTTCGGGAAATGTTTATTCGCGCCCGTGGATTGTATACAAGAGTCAGTATTGAACCACTTGTAGGGCAATATTGGAAGTTGTGGGGGTTGCTTAAGCACAGATTCAGGTCTCTGTAGCTTAAGACTTTCAAATCTTATGAGCCGTGAGGGTCCCATAAGAGAGTTCTCCTTACGAGTCGTGAGGATTTCGCAAGTGTATTTTCTCCTCAGGAATCGTGGGGATCCCTGAGTGTGTTGCTCCTTTGTGAGTCGTAAGGATCTCACGCGGGTGGTTTCTCCTTACAAGGTCGAGAGGACCTTGTAAGTGTCTTTTAACGAGGTTGCGCCCTTTCGGGTTTTCACAAATACTCGCCGGCAGTCCTGCTGTTTTTACTCATGGCGCCCTTTCGGGTTTTCATCCGTTCCCTTTTTTGCTTATGGACATACCGTTTTTATTTTATATTTTTTTTATTTTCTTCTTCTCTTTTTTTTACGAGGTCGCGCCCTTTCGGGTTTTCACGAACACTCGCCGGTAGTCCTGCTGTTTTTACTCACGGAGCCCTTTCGGGTTTTCATCTGTGCCCATTTTGCTTATGGACATACCGTTTTTTTTATTTTTTATTTATTTATTTATATATATTTTTTTATTTTGTCAGCCTACGGATGCTGCGGTATTAGTTTAAAGACGTTTCGGTCCGCTATTGAGAAGGCCGGCTACTGCTTATAAAGCTTGAGCTTAGGAAGATAGCGAGCGGATATAGTCGTCGTCATCTACCATTGACCTAGGCTGTGGCTCATTAAGCATAGTATTTCTTTAGGAAGCGACTGTTTATTGGCCTGAAAGGCCTTTCACCTTGCATGTCCATGAGTAGATAGGCCCCACCCTGGTAGACCTTATCTATGATGTACAGGCCTTCATAGTTTGGCTCGAATTTTCCCCGTTTGGCGCGATTGGGAATCATAGGCCTTTTGACCACTAGCACAAGTTCGTCTTGGCGGAATGTCCTCGGTCGGGTCAATCTTTCATATGAGCGCGTCATCTTTGCTTTATAGGCCTCCAGATTTTGCTGCGCTATGAGCCGGGTCTCATCGAGGGTATCGAGCTCCTCAAGACGAAGGTGGGCATTTTCTTCATCTGTTAGCTCGTAGTGGACTGCCACTCGTAGAGAGGGTAACTCTATCTCGAGGGGGAGTACTGCTTCTGTACCGAATACCAGCGTATATGGCGTTGTGTTTGTGGCTGTCTTGAACGTAGTTTGATTCGCCCAAAGAGCTTCTTGCAGCTTCTCATGCCAGTCCTTCTTATTTCGGGACACCGTCTTCTTCATGATCTTTGTCAAGGTTTTGTTGAAGGCTTCAGCTAGACCATTAGCTCGTGGATTATAAACCGAGAAATATCTTTAGTCTATATTGTGTTGCTGCGCGAAGCGACTGATCTTGTGGCTTCTGTAAGCTGGCCCGTTATCGGAGATGATCCGTCGTGGAGTTCCAAACCGATATAGGACGTGCATCTTGAAGAAATGGAGGATATTCTCCGTCTTCATTTCTCTCAATGGTACTGGTTCTGCCCATTTAGAGAAGTAATCGGTCGTCGCCAGGATGAAACGATGTCCCCTGGACGATGCTGGTTCGATGGGGCCGACTATGTCAGTTCCCCACATTTTTAACGGCCAGCTAGCCACCGTCGGGTGTAGCGGATTTGGATGCTGATGGATGAAATCCCCGTGAATTTGACATGAGTGGCATTGCTTCGCATACTCAAGGCAGTCTTGAATCATCGTGGGCCAGTAGTAGTCCATCCGTTTGATCTTCAACTTCATCTTTGGGCCTGCTTGGTGAGAACCGCAGATTCCGTCATGAACTTCCTGGACGACTCTTTTCGCTTCGTCAGGTCCTAAGCATCTCAGCCACAAGGAATCAAATGACCTCTTGTACAGAGTATCATTGACGAAGGCGAAAGACAGAGCTCGTTTCATAAGCTGATGTCTCGAGGACGCATCTTCGGGCATTCGATGGGACTTAAAGTAGTCTCTGAAGACTTCCCTCCAATCCTCGGCCTTTTCCCGGTCTTTTATTTGCAGAGTCGTCTGCTCAGTTGCTCCCTTTTCTTCGGGTGATTCCGGAGATATTTCTGCTGGGGCAAGCACCCGACGGCTTTGTACCACGATTTTTATGTCATCGAGGTTCTCATCAGCCAGTTCCTTAAAGAGCTTGGCCAACGCGTCCGCTTTGCTGTTTTCCGCGCGTGGTATGTTCTCCAAAGTATAGGAGGGAATTTGGGTCAACAGTTGCTGCACCTTTTCGCCGTACTTCACCAACTCTGGTTTGCACGTTTGGTAGTCACCGTTTACTTGACTAACGACCAGCTGGGAGTCTCCGTATATGAGGAGGTTTTCAATTCCCATGTCGATGGCGATCTCGAGGCCTGCTATCAAAGCTTCATATTCGGCTTCATTGTTTGTCCTCGGCTCTGTTAAGGAGAAAGCGAAGCGCATTATCCCTCCTTGTGGAGTCACGAAGATGAGGCCCACCCCTGATTTGATTATAGGGGCGTTTTGTCTGCGCTTCTTCAAGGAAGATGCCCTATCGAAATAAAGCTCCCATCGGGTATCACCGCCGTCGATCACATCAAACGCATGTTCGTCTGGAAGATCGCAATTTAAAGGAGAATCGGCGGGTATCGGATGCTCAGCGAGGAAGTCGGCGATGGCCTGGCCTTTCACTGCCTTGAGACGTTGATACGTTATCGAAAACTCCATCAAGAGCAGGGCCCATTTAGCGAGTCGTCCCGTCAATATGGCTTTTGACATCAAATATTTAAGGGGGTCCACCTTTGAAATGAGACGGATCTCATGCACCAACGCATAGTGCCTGAGCTTTGTTATCGCGAAGATCAACGCCAGGCAATATTTTTCAATAGGGGAGTAGTTGCTTTCTGCCCCCAGCAGAACTCGACTTAAGTAGTAGAGTGCTCTTTCTTTCCCTTGATCGTTCTCTTGTGCCCATAATGCGGCTAAAGAACCTTCGAGGGCGGTTGTATAAAGAATGAGAGGTCTTCCCTTAACCGGAGCAGCCAACACTGGCGGGTTTTGCAGGTACTGCTTGATTTCGTCTAATGCACTTTGGCATTCTTGATCCCAGACGAATGGAGTTCCCTTCTTCATCAGGTGGCTGTAAGGACGACACTTTCCTGAAAGGTTGGCTATAAATCGCCGTATATACGTGAGCTTCCTTTGGAGAGACCGCAGCTGTTTGATAGTCCTTGGCGGAGGCATTTCCATGATCGCCTTGATTTTTGACGGATCTATTTCGATACCCCGGTGTCGAACGATGAATCCTGGGAATTTGCCTGAGGAAATCCCGAATGCACATTTGAGAGGGTTCATCTTCAATTTGTATTGTCGAAGGCGTTGAAACACGGTCTTTAGATGCTCGAGATGCTCCTCGTATGATTTGCTTTTCACCACGAGGTCGTCGATATAACATTCGACGATTTCATGTATAAGGTCATCGAAGATCTTTGTCATGGCCCTCTGATAGGTGGCACCGGCGTTCTTTAAACCGAAGGGCATCACCTTGTAGCAGAATATACCCAAAGGAGTCCTAAAGGCAGTGTGCTTCTGGTCTTCGGGATGCATCTTTATCTGATTGTAGCCTGACGAGCCGTCCATGAAGGAGAAAACCTCGTGAGTAGACGTATTGTCTATCATCAGTTCGGTGACTGGCACTGGGAAATCGTCCTTCGGGCAAGCTTTATTAAGGTCCCGGAAGTCTACGCATATGCGCACTGTCCCATTTTTCTTCATCACCGGGACGACGTTGGCGATCCATTCAGGGTATTGAACTTCCTGGATGAAGCCAGAGTCGATCAGCTTCTTGACTTCGGCATTGATGCTCATCTCAAGCTCGAGCCGCATTCTCCTTGGCGCCTATTTGACTGGCTTGATGTCCGGGGATATCGCCAATCTGTGCACAACAATTTCTGGATCTAATCCCGGCATTTCGGAATAGTTCTATGCGAAGTAATCTCCATGCCGTAGAAGCACGTCCTTTAACGCAGCCACCCTTTCTTCAGATAGCAGCTCGCTGATGAATGTCGGTCGCGGGTCATTTGCCGCTCCCAACTCAATTTTCTTAAGGTTATCTGCAGTGGTATGGATTCCATCTTCCAGCTCTTTTGGCGCTGGTGGGAATTCTGAGATCACCTCATCATTGCTGTTTTCGAAGCACCAGGGAAGGTCATCCATGTTCTCGGGCACTTCTTTTGACATCGTTATCACGTGACAGGTACGAATTCGCTTCCAATCCCAATGTGGAACTGGTTCTTCTTTCATGGCCTTGGGTTCGTGCTTCTGTGGCGTCGCTACCCTCCAGTTGTCGGACAGAGTGAACTTGCCAAGATGATACTGATCCACAACCCAATTCTTGAAGGTGAAGCAGTCCTCGAGAGGGTGCCCTATCACTCGGTGATAAGAGCAATAGTCTGGGTGTGAGATCTCGCTTGCTTGTTCGGGGTGTTTAGACTCCGGCAGTGTAAGCATCTGATGTTTTAAAGCGAGGTCAAGTATTTTCTTCGTCTTGTCCCGAGGAAAAGAGTATGCTCGACCCATTTTTCTCATGAGGGATAGATCGGAACCGCTTGGTTCCCGCTTGCGCGGCCTTTTAGCCCCGCTTCGTTGCTGTTGAGCGCCTTTTTCGCGTTTCGACTTGTTTTTGCCTCTGCGTCGGGCCTTCTTTATAACAAGTTGACAAGAAGCGGTATTTTCATCTTTCACGGCCTGTTGGAGGAGGCGCCGCATTTTGGCTTTCTCGTAGATGACCATTTCGCGGTTATGGTCGTCTCAGACTTTTTGACCCGCTTCCCTTATAAGCTTGTCCATTTGTCCTTCGAACGACGGACTGGGCTCTTTTGCATCTGGAACTTTCACTGGCTCAGGGTTAGCGTCCTCCCATTGAGCATCCACTTCTTCATCAAAGTCATACACGACATAACAGCCGTGTAGTAACTCTCGTTTCTTTGACCGGATGTATCCAAGCCCTTTTGTTTCCATTCTCCCATTAGGCAGTTTGCGTTGAGTCCCGGGAACGTTCCAGACTTTGTCATAGAACTTGGCTTTTCGAACGGCCTGCTTGAAGGATATCCCTTGGCGTTTCAGCAGCTTTTTCAAACCTTCCGTATAATATCTGGGAAGACGGATAGGCTGAAGCCTGTCGAGCGTAGGATCCGCGCCATGCCAGATTTCTTTCTCTACTTTGGTTTCTTCAGAGCGGTAGAATAGAATTGCTTTTTCGCTTTCTCGCCTGGGAGGGATATAGAACGTTCGCAGCTCTTCTACATTGTAAATATTAAGCGCATCCAGTTCTTTATGGTGTTTAAGCGGCACCATGGTGACCTGTAGACTTTGTTCTTCATCAGCGAACGTTCGTATTGAAGGTCGAGCAGAGAATATAGTATGGACCTCGTCCTCCGAGTCACTACCAAAGATCAACGTAGGAGTAGACGGTCCTGGCTTGTTATGTTGGGGCGGACCCGAATACACTATCTCCTCTTCTTCCTCGGTATCACTCCCGAAAACAGGGATGGTGGCGTTAGCTTTGTTCTCCGGCTTGTGACACCTTTCCGTGTCTTCGAAATCCGTTAAGAAGTATTTGGCATCTTCATATTTGCGGACTTCGTTCATGGAAAACGGATTCGGTTCTCCCGCCACGGTATACTCGAGACCATCCTTAGCATATTTTATACACTGATGTTGTGTAGAAGGGATGACGTTGTACTCGTGTAACCATGGTCGGCCGAGCAAAGCGTTGTAGCATGTCTTGGCGTCTATGACGTGGAACTTAATATCCGTGACGAATAGCCCAAAGTGTAGCGTCAGTATCACAGACCAAAGAGTTCTTGATGACTGGGAGTCAAACCCGGAGATGGTGATCTTGTCTCGAGCAAGGTGCTGGACGCTCATGCAGATTTCTTTTAACACCCGCACATTGAGAAGGTTAACGGAGGATCCATTGTCGATCAGGATTTTGCCTATCTTTATATCATGACTGTTTCCTGATTTAAAATCAGGAAAGCCTACGGAAGAGGCTTCAGAAAAGGGTCGCGTGCTCACATGTGACCAGCAGTCACGTGTTGGCACGTGAAATCTAAAAGCATCGGCAAGGCAGATTCAGTTTCCCGACTACATCAAAGAAAAAGAGCTTCAGAAGAGGTCACGTGCTCACATGTGACCAAGGGTCACGTGCTCCCACGTGACCAGGGTCACGTGTTGGCATGTGACATTTAAAAACGGCTTCAAAGGCACATCAGTTCCCTGATCAAATCAAGGAAAAGGCTTCAGAAGAGGTCACGTGCTCACACGTGACCGGAGGTGACGTGTTGGCACGTGACATTTAAAAGCAGTAGACTCATTCTCCGGTTAAATCAAGAAAAAGGCTCCAGACGAGGGTCACGTGCTCACACGTGACCAGGGGTCACGTGGTGGCACGTGACGGCTAAGCAGCGGCCAGAAGGCAGAGCGCAAAAAGAAGAAGAGGGCTCGTTCCAAGGGGGTCATGTGCCCATACGTGACCAGGGGTCACGTGCCCACACGTGACCGGCTTTCAAAGCCCATCTGTTAACAGAATTAAATTATGAGAAAAGACCTCTCAAATCTTTAAAGGTGATTAAATCTCACCTATCTATGGAAAAATCTTGAATTTGGAAAGATTTCCCCTTAAAATCTAACCGAAATTACAAAGGAAAATCTCTGGATTTAAAATCCAATGGTGAATAAAATTCACCTAATAATCCAAAGGTCCAAATGAATGATGAGTACAAATCAAATCTCTCAATGAAAGATTCATCAAAAAACTAATTGATTTTGCTGCTTCTCCTATAAATAGAAGCCAAGAGACACATAGAGAGATATATATGCAGAGGGATCGACACATAGAAAAAAAGGAGAGCCTTGATACTTTGGAGGAATTTGGATCTTTTGCAAAAGAAAACCCTAGGTAAGAAAGAGAAGGCTTTTTGAAAGAAAAAGAAAATCTAATTCTCAACAGAGTTTAACTCTGATATTAAACAGAAGAACATAGTTCTCTCTTTGGTGGAGGATCTGTAAAGTGCACATCTCCCCTTGAATTGAGAATTTAACTCTCATTGGGTTGAGATCCTGCCATGCAGATCCAAAGCATAGAGAGGGAAATGGAAGCTTGAGAATTTAATTCTCACAGAACTATAGGAATTTGATTCCTTTAAAATAAAATTAGGGTTTAACCCTATATTATGGGAATTTAATTCCTTCAGAATGAACAGAATCAGGGTTCAACCCTAGTTAAGAACTTAGTTCTGTTAAAATAACAGGAATTTAATTCCTTTAAGAAAGAAGAAATTAGGGTTTCACCCTATGACAGAATCTCATGCCTCTCTAAAAGAGAGTGGGAATTTAATTCCTTTAAAACTTTTATTAGGGTTTAACCCTATGATAGAATTCAGTTCTTCACATATATGAGGAATTTAATTCCTACAGAAAATTCAGAGTTCAACTCTATCCCAGAATATAAATCTTCAGAAGGAAATAGGAATTTAATTCCTCTTAAATTTATCGTTAGGGTTCAACCCTACGAAGAATTTAATCCTTAAAAAAGGGATTAACAGATCTTCTAAAAAAACATACAAAGAGGCAGGGTCACGTGCCACCACGTGACCCCCGAAAAGATCCACAGAGAAGGGCCTTTGAGGCAGTGCCTCACGTGACCCACGTGATCTTTGGCAGAAGTTTTAACATACAAGCATTTAAATGCCCGTCACGTGATGGCACGTAATGCTCTAAAAGATGCAATATTCTCAGCAGAACAAATGAAGGGAGGGCGCCCTCACGTGCTACCACGTGACCCCTCTTGCCTCAGTGTTTAACACTAAATTGGAACCTCTGAATCCAGTGTTAAAACATTGTTTGGCCTTAGTGTTCAACACTAATCAAAGAACTTTATTTGCAGTGTTTGACACTAAATTTCTTAGTGTTTAATACTAAATTAAAACCCTGTTAACAGAGCTTAAGACTAACTCCCTTAGTGTTCAACACTAAATTAAAATCTCTGTCACCAGTGTTTAACACTGATTATTCTTAGTGTTTAACACTAATTTGAAACCTCTGCTGCTAGTATTTGACACTGATTTGCTCTAGTGTTTAACACTAATTTGAACGCCCTGTTGCTGCTGTTTAACACAAACTGTCTTTTAGTGTTAAAACACTAACTTGATCCCAGTGTTCAACACTGCTGAGTTAACGTTAGCCCAATTGGCTAAATGGCCAGAGGCAAAGCCTCTCCTTCAATGGACCAACAGGAAGCCAATATTCCAAACATGATTGGACTTAGCCCAAGATGGCTATAAGTCCTTAATTCAGACTTAACTGGGCTAATGAGCTCATAACATAATTAATTGATCTTCATCCCAAATTGGGCCAAAGACTATTTAATCCACCCCGGTTCAAGGGTACATCTCTTCACTCCTTTGATACTTGGCGTTGTAATTCCTCAACGTCTTCAAAGAGGTGACGGGTCCCGATGACCACACATTGACACGGACTGTGGGGTCCTTAAACTTATGGACTATGAGGTCCTTAACCTTGACCGAGATGTCTTAAAACTAACAACGGACTGTGGTGTCCTTAAACTCATGGACTATGAGGTCCTTAACCTTGACCAAGATGTCTTAAAACTAACTACGGACTGTGGAGTCCTTAAATCCACGGACTATGAGGTCCTTAACCTTGACCGCAATGTTTTAAAACTAACATTGGACCGCAATGTTCTTAAACTACCCATGGACCGCAATGTCCTTAAACTACCCATGGACCGCAATGTCCTTAAACTACCCATGGACCGCAATGTCCTTAAAATCGATGGCTTCTACTTGTGCGAAATGCTCCAATTTCTCGGACTGCAATTGCAACCAACGCTCTGCCTCGCCAGGAGGTATAGCCTACGGACCCCAAGCTGCTTCGCTATTCGCAATGCCCGTGGAAAAAGTCACTCGAGCCACCACAGGATTGTTTTTTTGGACCATGCTCCCGCCGACAAGCTTCACCGCTCCGGTGCTGACAAAGGAGGCTCCCAAAATGTCGGTCTTTGATCATCTTACCCCTGCCGCGGCCCCTCTCAACGGGTCGCCCAACGCCAGCGCCTCGGTCTTCTCTAGATTGGGCCAGAACTCCTGTGGACCCGCAATGGGGCCTGCAATCCCAGAGAAGGCTGATTCTAAGAAAGTGACCGGTCCTTCTCCTGAAGTCGTCAAGGCGGCTTCCCCTGCCAAAAAGTTGGTCTTTACAAGATTGACGGCTCCAGCTCCCGCTCCTGCTACCCAAATGATATCAGTCTTTAACAGGCTGACACCAGCAGCGACCCCCCACCTATACAGGGGGCAAGACGAGGCTATCGCCCTCACCACGCCGTCCGCTCGACACGCTCGACGTCTCCACTGGCGCCGAGTAAGGAAGGCTGGGGGCAACTCTCCCTCTGGGCTAACTCCACCAGCCCCGATGGCAGAAGTTAATACTGCTGTTCCGACTGGGAACAACTTTGAGATGCTAAATAAGGTGCGTAGGAATTCTCCTACCGCGGTGCTAAAGAGGTCTCCCCCTCCGCTGAAAAAGATTGTAGAATTAAAAACAGAACAGCCCCAATCTCTTCAACGGCTGTCCTCCCGAATCTATAAAGTTTGGCGGCAGGCCCGAGACTCGATGATCGATCCAAACTTCTCCCGCCAGCGCAAGAAGCTGAAAATCCAACAGGAAGCCAGTCACCAAGCTAAGCCACGAAAGGCTGTCTGGGTGCCCACCTCAACGGCCTCCTCAACTTCTACTGCTCATAAAAAGACGAGGCCGGAGAAGATCCCCGGGCCTGCAACGAGAGCTAAAAGCGCTGAACCCAGACGCCCTAAGGCTGGGTGCAGGATGGTCCACACTGTATACATGGCGTCGGGGAAGGAAGACAGCCGTGCGTCTACAGGTCATAGACCGCTTACACGGTCAGTAACCAAAGCTCAGGAGAAACAGCAAAAGCTCCAGGAAATGATGATTGCAATGGCCGCGCTTACTGGGCCGAAAGAAAGCCCCGAGGCTTCCTCGGATCGGCAACAAGAACAGGAAACCGACACCGAGTTCCTCCGGAGGATGTTGGAAAAGAAGGATAAAGAGGCTGCGGAACAAGCAGCTAATATAAAGCAGATAGCCCACTTATTCCAGGATATGGTGGGAATGATGATCCAACAAGACCCATCCGTTGAGGATCCCTTGATCGTCCTTGAAGACGACAGGGGAGAAACGTCGAATCCTCCGCCGGCCCTCTCAACGGCCAAGGAGAAGACAATCTATAAGGCTGATTTGGACGATTATATAGCCCAGCAAATCCGGGTTCATCATGCGACTGAGGCAGCTGGTCAAGTCATAAAAACGGGGCGGCCGTATCCAAGCTGGTACGACCAAATCAAATACCCGCCGGGTTATACAATACCAAAATTCCACGTATATAAGGGAACCGGCAATCCCCATCAACATGTTGCCCAGTTCAGGGCCCTTTGCGGTAACACCGGCGGTGATGATAAACTGTTGCTTCGCCAGTTCGTGGGCAGCTTATCAGAAACAGCGTTCGAATGGTATTCGGAACTCCCGAACGATTCTATCAAGACGTTCGCTGAAATGGAGTTGCTATTCACTCAGCGGTTCGTGAGCGCTAGCGAACGCACTCCAATAACGGCATTGATTAATGCCAGGGTGAAACCAGGCGAAACATGGGTCCAGTATGCTATACGCTGGCGAAGTTTGTGGTCGAAATGCGAGCAGCGCATTGAGGAAGCGCCCGCGGTGGGCATGTTCGTGGGAACCCTAGACCCTCACGCGACTATCTCCCAGTTTATGATGTTCTTTAAGCCAACCACATTCCAGGCTCTAATCGACAACTTGGCCCAGATGGACGAAATGGGTCATAGACCGTCTCCCCCGAAGCCCGAGCCTCGGAGTGACAAGGGTAAAGGAAAGGCAACCTTCGTCGCGAATGCCCAGCAGCAGCCCAATGCCCCAAAGCTGGCGGATCAATTGGAAGAAAGGCACCGGTATTATAATGAGAAAATGAAGCGTCCCTACTCGTTCCTACGGGACAAGACGAAACGGTTATTCGAGCTGGCAGTATGCAACAGACTTATAAACCTGCCAAATCCAAGGCGACCGCCACAACCCACTGAGGTGAATAACCCTAACTATTGCCTTTACCATCAAATGGTAAGCCATCCGATTGAGGATTGCTTCGTCTTCAAAGGATGGATTGAAGATCAATACCTCCAGGGGAAGTTTGCGCTGTCCGAAAAGTGGAAGGTGAACCCACCACAGCCGCATACTTCTAAGAAAGCAGATACACCGGGGGCAACCTGTTCCTTTATTGAGGAAGCCCCATGGGAGGTCGTGCTGTCAACTAAAACCAAAATAATGCTGAAGGACCTTCATGCGTGCCCGGCAGTCGAATGGAAGGACCCGCTAGGACCCCGGATCATTGAAGGAATGCTGAGGCTGCGCCCAACTACAAAGAGCGGTAGTGATGGCCCAAGTACTCATGCCCTACCGTCAAAATCTTCGAAGAAAAAGAAGAAGAAATCTAAGAAGCCCGTGACGCCTGGAGACAAGCGCACGAACTTGCAGAAGAAGATTGACGCTCTGGAGGAGTACAATCAAAAGGTGCGAACTCTTGTCACGCTGCAAGAGTTCCTCAACCACATCTTTCAAGTGGAAGATGATGGAGAGAGCTCGTCGGATGAATCAGAGAGATATGTGGCGAGTTGTAACGTAATCTCCCACTCGTTTACCAACGATGAAAAAACTCCTGGCACTAAGAAACTGGGGACAGAGCCTGAACCAGAGCGTGTGTGGCCAACAGATGAAATGATCGACGCCTTTCTAGACGAGATTCGTCTGAAGAGTAAAGCGGATCAGGAGCGTGAGATGGCCGCATCGGAAGGAGCCAAACGCAGGCGACTAAACGAAAGAGTTGAAGTACTCCCGCCAGATCGAAAGGCATCCGAGGCAGACAAGAAGATATTCAAGACGAGGAAAAGGTTTGCCAAAGCCATGTCAATGGGAATGAAGCTACCACCCTCAGAAGAAAACACGCACAATGGGGCGGAGAGGCACCCTAATTATTGCGCATATCATCGGAAAATTTCACACCCTACGGAGGAGTGCGACACCTTTAGGATATGGTGGCAGGGATATGTTGCTCATCGGCAACATTTTAAGCGCATGAAATGCAAGACTCGTCGGGAACGAAGAAGTACTGCCGACGGGCACAACAGAACTACTGGCAACTGTTACATGGTTAACGCCGGAGGGTCACAAGTTCTCACCTTTGGGAGCGACTCTGATGAAGAAATGGCTCTGGGCCCTCTCTTTAAAGAATCCGTTTTAGGGAAAGAGGAAGAACCAGAGGCCTGCGAAAACATTCAGCTGTGCAATCGTACGCTCCCGGAAAAGAATCTCGGGCCCGCAAATAGAAAAGATAAGGGAAAGGAAAAGGTCACTGAGGATGTCACTTTAGATGACCAAGTCATGAAAGAGCTGACTACCAAGGACCCTCCCAGGAAGGGTAAGGTGGACTACAACATCCTAGCGCACCTAAGGAAGCTACCTTCTCAACTCAGCATTCTAGATGCCCTCCTATTATCAAAAGAAGCGCGAGATTCACTAATTAAGGCGTTACAAGAACCCGAGCAATTCCAAGCCTTCCTCGCCGCGGAAAGGACGAAGGATGAACTGGAAGAAGTGCATACGGCCGACATCACTTTCGGTGACGAAGACCTCCTCCTCGGGACATGCGACCACAATCGTCCCCTATATGTCTCTGGATACTGCCATGATATCAAGATAGGCAAGATCCTGGTAGATAATGGATCCTCCGTCAATCTCCTTAACGTTCGGGTGTTAAAGGAAATCTGCATGAGTGTGCAACACCTCGCTCGTGACAAAATTACCATCTCCAGTTTTGATTCACAATCGTCACGGATTCTCGGATCCGTAATACTAACATTACGCTTTGGACTACTCGTCACGGACATCAAATTCCATGTCATTGACGCCAAGACCTGCTACAACGCCTTGCTCGGTCGTCCTTGGTTACACGAGTACAACATCATCCCTTCTACACAACATCAGTGTATGAAGTACTTTAAGGATGGTTTCGAGTATACCGTAACAGGTGAGCTGAACCCATTTTCCGTGAACGAAGTCCGCAAATACGAAGATGCGAAGTACTTTTTGCTAGATTTCGAGGATACAGAAAGGTGTCGCAAGCCGGAGAACAAAGCCGCCGCCACCATCCCTGTTTTCGGGAGCGATACCGAAGAAGAAGAAGAGATAGTTTATGCTGGGCCGTCTCAACGCAACAACCCGGGGACGTCCGCCCCCATGTTGGTCTTCAGAAGTGACTCAGAAGATGAAGTTAATGCCGTGTTCTCCAGTCGGCCGTCAATACAAGCATCCCCTAGCGATAATCAGAGTTTGCAAATCACCATGGTGCCGCGGAAACACTGCAAGGATCTCGACGCACTTCAAGCTTACAATGTGCAGGACCTGCAGACGTTTTACGTCCCTCCCAAGCGAAAGGGTGAAAAGGTGATCCTATTCTACCAATCCACAGAAACGAGAGTGGAGAAAGAGATATGGCATGGCGCGGATGCTACACTCGACAGGCTCCAACCCATCCGTTTGCCCAGATATTACACAAATGGACTAAAGAGGCTATTGAAGCGCCAAGGAGTACCCTTAAAACAGACTGTTCGACAAGCTTGGTTCTACAACAAGATTTGGAATGTCCCTGGAACTCAGCGCAAATTTCCCAACGGGAGAATGGAAACGCTCGGCCTTGGATACGTGAGATCCGGTAAACGGGAGCGAATCCACGGTAGCTACGCCGTATATAACTTCGATGAGGAGGAAAACGCCCTGTCCAGTAAAGCCAACCCTTCATCAAAACTGGATCCCGCGAGTGAAGTGCCGAGTCCGTCATTTGAAGAACAAATGGACAAGCTTATCAGGAAAGTAGGTCAAAAGGCTCGGGAAGACCACAACCGTGAGATGGCCATCTACGAGAAGGCCAGGACGCAACGTCTGTTTCAACAGGCTGCAAAAGACAAAGATGCTCCTCCCTGTCAACCCGTTGTACAAAAAGACCCGACGCAGAGGCAGAAATAAATCAAGAAGCGGAAAGAAGAGCCGACAACAACGACGCAGGATTAGAGAGTCGTGTGATCGGGTATCGCGCGGTCCAGATTTGTCCCTCATGAAGAAGATGAGTCCAGCGTATTCCTTCCCTCGAGACAAGACGAAGAAGTTACTCGAGCTCGTTATAAAATATCAAATGATCGCACTTCCAGAGTCTAAGCACCCTGAGCAAGTTAACGAGGTTTCTTATCCGGGCTATTGCTCTTATGACCGAGCCATAGGACACCCTATCGAAGACTGCTTCACCTTCAAGAACTGGGTCGAAGACCAGTACCAACAAGGCAGATTTGCTTTATCCAGCAGCTGGAGGGTAACGCCGCCACAACAGCATGAACCTAAAGCCGCGAGAGCAGAGCCAGACCCACATCGGTCTTGGAAGCGGATTCGAACTTGTCACATGACTACAATATTAAAAGAAGAGCCCAAGAATATGGATGGCCTTCCCTGGTGCTTTGAGAACAGCAATGATGAGGTGATCTCAGAATTTCCGCCAGCTCCGAAAGAACTGGAAGATGGCATACATACTACTGCAGATAACCTCAAAAAAATTGAGTTGCGATCGGCAGATGATCCGCGACCGACATTCGTCAGCGAGCTGCTATCTGAAGAAAGGGTGGTTGCGTTAAAGAACGTGCTTCTACAGCATAAAGATTGCTTCGCGTGGAACTATTCCGAGATGCCAGGATTAGATCCGGAGATTGCTGTGCATAAATTAGCAATATCCCCGGATATCAAGCCAGTCAAGCAGGCGCCGAGAAGGATGCGGCTCGAGCTTGAGATGAGCATCAACGCCGAAGTCAAGAAGCTGATCGATTCTGGATTTATCCAAGAAGTCCAATATCCCGACTGGATCGCCAACATCGTCCCGATAATGAAGAAAAATGGGACGGTACGCATATGCGTGGATTTCAGGGATCTCAATAAAGCCTGCCCGAAGGACGATTTCCCAGTACCGGTAACCGAGCTAATGATAGATAACACGTCCACTCACGAGGTTTTCTCCTTTATGGACGGTTCATATGGGTACAATCAGATAAAGATGCATCCCGAAGACCAGAAGCACACCGCTTTCCGGACCCCTTTGGGTATATTCGGCTACAAGGTTATGCCCTTTGGTCTAAAGAACGCCGGCGCTACCTATCAAAGGGCTATGACAAAGATCTTCGACGATCTCATACATGACATCGTCGAGTGCTATATCGATGACCTCGTAGTGAAGAGCATGTCATACGAAGAGCATTTAAAGCATCTGAAGACTGTATTTCAACGCCTTCGGCAATATAATTTGAAGATGAATCCCCTCAAATGCGCGTTCGGAGTCTCCTCGGGTAAATTCCTGGGATTCATCATCCGACACCGAGGTATCGAAATAGATCCATCTAAGATCAAGGCGATCATGGAAATGCCTCCGCCGAGAACCCTCAAACAGTTGCGGTCTCTCCAAGGGAAGCTCGCATACATCCGGCGGTTTATCGCCAATCTTTCAGGCAAGTGCCGTCCTTACAGCCACCTGATGAAGAAGGGAACTCCATTCATTTGGGATCACAAATGCCAAGGCACACTAGACGAGATCAAGCAGTACCTGCAGAACCCTTCGGTGTTGGCTGCGCCGGTCAAGGGAAAACCCCTCATTCTTTATACAACCGCCCTCGAAAGTTCCTTAGGCGCATTATGGGCACAAGAGAACGATCAAGGAAAAGAGAGAGCACTCTACTACTTAAGTCGAGTTCTGCTGGGGGCAGAAAGCAACTACTCTCCCATTGAAAAATACTGCTTGGCGTTGATCTTCGCGATAACAAAGTTCAGGCACTATGCGTTGGCGCACGGAGTCCGTCTCATCTCGAAGGTGGACCCTCTTAAATATTTGATGTCAAAGGCTATATTGACGGGTCGACTCGCTAAATGGGCTCTACTCCTGATGGAGTTCTCGATAACGTATCGACCTCTCAAGGCAGTGAAAGGCCAGGCCATTGCCGACTTCCTTGCAGAGCATCCAGTACCTGCCGGCTCTCCTCTGAACTGCGATCTCCCGGACGAACATGCATTTGATGCGATCGGCGGCGGTGATACCCGATGGGAACTCTATTTCGATGGAGCGTCCTCCGTAAAGAAGCGCAAACAAGGTATCCCAATGATCAAATCAGGGGTAGGCCTCATCTTCGTAACTCCACAAGGAGGGATAATGCGCTTTGCTTTCTCCTTAACGGAATCGAGGACGAACAATGAAGCCGAATACGAAGCTTTGATAGCGGGACTCGAGATAGCCATTGACATGGGGATTGAAGACCTCCTTATATACGGGGACTCTCAACTGGTCGTTAGTCAAGTAAATGGTGACTACCAAACGTGCAAATCAGAGTTGGTGAAGTACGGCGAAAAGGTGCAACAACTGTTGACCCAAATTCCCTCCTATACTTTGGAAAGCATACCACGCGCGGAAAATAGCAAAGCAGACGCGTTAGCTAAGCTCGCTAAAGAACTGGCTGATGAGAACCTCGACGACCTCAGAATCGTGGTACAAAGCCGTCGAGTGCTCGCCCCAGCAGAAATATCTCCGGAATCATCCGAAGAAAAGGGAGCGATTGAGCAAACGACTCTACAAATAAAAGAGCGTGAGAAGGCTGAGAACTGGAGGGAAGTCTTCATAGACTACTTTAAGTCCCACCGAACGCCCGAAGAAGCGTCCTCAAGACATCAGCTCATGAAACGAGCTCTATCTTTCGCTTTCGTCAATGATACTCTCTATAAGAGGTCGTTTGATTCTCTGTGGCTGAGATGTTTAGGACCTGACGAAGCAGAAAGAGTCGTTCAAGAGGTTCATGACGGAATCTGTGGTTCTCATCAAGCAGGCCCGAAGATGAAGTTAAAAATTAAACGGATGGGTTATTACTGGCCTACGATGATCCAGGACTGCCTTGAGTATGCGAAGCAATGCCACTCATGCCAAATCCACGGGGATTTCATCCACCAGCATCCGAATCCACTACATCCGACGGTGGCTAGCTGGCCATTCGAAATGTGGGGGACTGACATAGTCGGCCCCATCGAACCAGCATCGTCCCAGGGACATCGTTTCATCCTGGCGACAACTGATTACTTCTCCAAATGGGCGGAAGCAGTACCGTTGAGGGGAGTGAAGACGGAGAATATCCTCTACTTCTTCAAGACGCACGTCATCTATCGGTTTGGAACTCCACAGTGGATTATCTCCGATAACGGGCGAGCTTACAGAAGCCATAAGATTAGCCGCTTCGCACAGCGGCACAATATAGACTGGAGATATTCTTCAGTTTACAATCCATGAGCTAACGGTCTGGCCGAGGCCTTCAATAAGACCTTAACAAAAATCATGAAAAAGACGGTGTCCCGAAATAAGAAAGACTGGCACGAGAGGCTGCAAGAGGCCCTTTGGGCCTATCGAACCACGTTCAAGACGGCCACGAACACAACGCCGTACGCGTTGGTATTCGGGACGGAAGCAGTACTCCCCCTCGAGATAGAGTTACCCTCTCTACGAGTGGCAGTCCACTACGAGCTGATGGATGAAGAAAATGCTCACCTTCGGCTTGAGGAGCTTGATGCCCTCGATGAAACCCGGCTCATAACGCAACAAAATCTGGAGGCCTATAAAGCAAAGATGACGCGCTCGTACGAAAGATTGACTAGGCCGAGGACATTCCGCCAAGGCGAACTCGTACTGGTGGTCAAAAGACCTATGATCCCCAATCGTGCCAAGCGGGGAAAATTTGAGCCAAACTATGAAGGCCCGTACATCATAGACAAGGTCTACCAGGGTGGAGCCTATCTACTCATGGACATGCACGGTGAAAGGCCTTTCAGGCCAATAAACGGCCACTTCCTAAAGAAATACTACGCTTAATGAGCCACAGCCTAGGTCAATGATAGATGACGACGACTATGTCCGCTCGCTATCTTCCTAAACTCAGACTTTATAAGCAGTAGCCGGCCTTCCCCTGAATGGACCGAAACGTCCTTAAACTAATGACGGACCGAAACGTCCTTAAACTAATGACGGACCGAAACGTCCTTAAACTAATGACGGACCGAAACGTCCCTAAACTACTACCGCAGCATCCTTAGGCTGACGAGATGAATAAAAAAAAACAAGAGAAAAAAATATATAAATAAAAAAAAAATAAAAAAATATAAAAAACGGTATGTCCATAAGCAAAATGGGCACGGATGAAAACCCGAAAGGGCTCCGTGAGTAAAAACAGCAGGGCTACCGGCAAGTGTTCGTGAAAACCCGAAAGGGCGCGACCTCGTAAAAAAAAAATAAGAAAAGAATAAAAAAAACGGTATGTCCATAAGCAAGAAAGTCACGGATGAAAACCCGAAAGGGCTCCGTGAGTAAAAACAGCAGGGCTACCGGCGAGTGTTTGTGAAAACCCGAAAGGGCGCAACCTCGTTAAAGGACACTTGCGGGATCCCCACGACCTTGCAAGGAGAAACCATCCGCGTGAGATCCTTACGATTCACAAGGGAGCAACACACTTAGGAGTCCCCACGATTCCTAAGGAGAAAATACACTTGCGAGATCCTCACGACTCGTAAGGAGAACTCTCTTATGGGACCCTCACGGCTCATAAGATTTGAAAGTCTTAAGTCACAGAGACCTAAACCTGTGCTTAAGCAAAATCCCCTATACCCATCGACACTGCCCCACCAGCGGCTCATATTGACCCTTGTATACAATCCACGGGCACGAACAAATATTTCCCTAACAAAGTCCCATCCGTGACTAGGGATATGTCCATATGGTGAACACAACCCTTGTAGGTCCTCTCGACCTATAAGGAGAAAGCCCTCTTGTAGGATCCTTACGACTTGCAGAGGAACATACACCTAGGAATCCTCACGATTCCTAGGGAGAAAATACACCTACGAGATCCTCACGACTTGTAGGGAGAAATACCTTTGTGAGACCCTTACGGCTCATGAAGTCAAAAGCCTTAGTCGGCGGGACCCTAACCCTGTCTGCTAAGCCATCTTTGTTCAACATCGACAGAGGCAGATGATAATTCGCTCCTGGCCATATCCCCGTTGTAGCGGTGCTGATGCCGAAATCGGTGTTTAATTTCGGGTTTACGGCGAAAAGCCAGTAGGCCGCACATGCATATGAAATAGCCGAAATGATGGGGCAACTTGCAATAAAAAGCAGCAAGTAAAAATGTATGCATGCAAAATAGCCGAAATGATTGGGCAACTCGCAATAAAAAGCAGCGAGTAAAAATAAAATAAACAGCCGAAATGATTGGGCACCGCGAAAAATAGCCGAAATGATTGGGCAATCGCGACCTTCGCGATATAAAAGCTGAAATGATAGAGCATCGCGGAAAAAGAAACAAAATGAAAAATGAAATTTATGCCCTACAGGTGATGTTCCATCACACCCTGTACACAATCCAAGGGCGTAAACAAAAAAGGGATCATACTTCTCCCCCAGGTTTCATCAGAAGAAGAAGCCAAATCTCGACGGGCCAAAGGAGACCTGGAGATCGTTTCAACACTTGTCTCGTAACAACGGACACAACTCTAAGCTAAGCGGAACAGCGGCAACTCCCAGTTCCATAGCTCGGTGGTATACATATCGCCAACAGTCAAACCTCCATCCCGTGAAATGCGGATACAATCAGCAAAATTCCTGGTTACGTGGAACGCGGATAACGTCACTCTTTGACCCCGTGGAAAACGTCCAGAGCGGATCCTGGTCCTCGCAGAGCACGGCAGTGAACCCGTGTGAAGCATCCAGAGCGGAGCCTAGTCCTCGCCGAGCACGACAGTGAACCCGTGTGAAGCATCTAGTGCAAAATTCCTGCTTACGTGGAACGCGGATAACGTCACTCTTTGACCCCATGGAAAACGTCCAGAGCGGATCCTGGTCCTCGCAGAGCACGGTAGTGGACCCGTGTGAAGCATCCAGAGCGGAGCCTAGTCCTCGCCGAGCACGGCAGTGAACCCGTGTGAAGCATCTAGTGCAAAATTCCTGGTTACGTGGAACGCGGATAACGTCACTCTTTGACCCCGTGGAAAACGTCCAGAGCGGATCCTGGTCCTCGCAGAGCACGGCAGTGAACCCGTGTGAAGCATCCAGAGTGGAGCCTAGTCCTCGCCGAGCACGGCAGTGAACCCGTGTGAAGCATCTAGTACAAAATTCCTGGTTACGTGGAACGCGGATAACGTCACTCTTTGACCCCGTGGAAAACGTCCAGAGCGAATCCTGGTCCTCGCAGAGCACGACAGTGAACCCGTGTGAAGCATCCAGAGTGGAGCCTAGTCCTCACCGAGCACGGCAGTGAACCCATGTGAAGCATCTAGTGCAAAATTCCTGGTTACGTGGAACGCAGATAACATCACTCTTTGACCCCGTGGAAAACGTCCAGAGCGGATCCTGGTCCTCGCAGAGCATGGCAGTGAACCCGTGTGAAGCATCCAGAGCGGAGCCTAGTCCTCGCCGAGCACGGCAGTGAACCCGTGTGAAGCATCTAGTGCAAAATTTCTGGTTACGTGGAACGCGGATAACGTCACTTTTTGACCCCATGGAAAACGTCCAGAGCGGATCCTGGTCCTCGCAGAGCACGGCAGTGAACCCGTGTGAAGCATCCAGAGCGGAGCCTAGTCCTCGGCGAGCACGGCAGTGAACCCGTGTGAAGCATCTAGTGCAAAATTCCTGGTTACGTGGAACGTGGATAACGTCACTCTTTGACTCCGTGGAAAACGCCTAGAGCGGAGCCTGGTCCTCGCCAAGCACGGCAGTGAACCCGTGTGAAGCATCCAGAGCAAACACCGGACTGCGGAGTCCCTAAAATCCATGGACTGTGATGTCCTTAACCTCGACCGTAATGTCTTAAAACTAACAATCAACTACCCCGATTCCCTACGGATTCTGCCTTGGTTTAAGGGTACATCTCTTCACTCCTTTGATACCTTGCGTTGTAATTCCTCAACGTCTTCAAAGAGGTGACGGGTCCCTTCAACCAAACATCGGACTGTGGAGTCCCTAAATCCACGGACTATAAGGTCCTTAACCTTGACCGTGATGTCTTAAAACTAACATCGGACTGTGGAGTCCTTAAATCCATGGACTATGAGGTCCTTAACCTTGACCGAGATGTCTTAAAACTAACATCGGACTGTGGAGTCCCTAAATCCATGGACTATGAGGTCCTTAACCTTGACCGAGACGTCTTTAAACTATGATACCTTGAGCGACCCCTGACCCCGTGAGACACGGATAAGGGCGACCACATCCAGCACTTGTAGGTCCTCACGACCTGTAAGGAAGAAAAACTCTCTTGTGAGATCTTTACGACTCTCAAGGGACAACCCGCTTAAGAATCCTCACGATTCTTAAGAGGAACTTACACCTATAGGGTCCTCTCGACCCATGGGGAGAAAAAACTCTTTATGAGACCCTCGTGGCTCATAAAGCACAAAAGTCTTAGGAAGCAGATCTTAACCCTGAATCCTAAGCCATCACTGCCCTGCAAGGAGATCAAGATAAATTGTCCGCGAACGCATTCAACAAAAAGGAGACGCATCATTGAGAAGAAAAATGTATCTTTTATTCATAAACCAAAATGGATACAAAGTACAATTCATGAAAAAACAAGAGAAAATACTCTCATCTATGAGTATATACAGGAAGGCAGGGAAAGATACAAATGTTTCAAGCCGGCGGGCGATTTAGCAGCTTGGTCAGCTCATCCTGCTTTTGTTGGGCCATGGCCTCATGATTTAAGATCGCCAAAAGACGGGCCTCCGCCTGAGCCTGCTGGCCTGATATGAAGCAAGCCGAGCTTCAAGCTCTTTCTCGGTGGCTTTATGAGCCTCGACCCTTTCATGAGTGAACGTGGCAGCTTTATCGAGAGCCACCACCTCTTTGATGGACTCCTGAAGCACCCGCCAGAGTTCATACGCTTTGTTGGCCTTGGCGGTAAGAGTAGCGCGAAGCTCGCTCAGCGCCTTGGAAGCTACCTCCCTTTCCGAGAATTTGCGGCCAAGCCTTTTCTCGCATGACGTCATATTGGCCGCGCATCGTGCTATCAAACCCCGCAACTCCGCTTTTGCAGCCACAACTTTCGAGGAAAGGCGAGAACATTCAAGGGCGTGCAAGCGAGCCTCCACCTGCCGACAGAACTCCACCCAGACTCACACCACCTCTTCGCTATGATAGGTGGCAAGAAAAGGAAGAGAACCGTTAGCTTCGGCGGCAAACGCTTCAGCTGTGGTCGCGCTGCCAGCACGGAGCTCCTCAATCAAAGATGATAAGAAGACAAGGCTTAATTGGGCCAAGCGTTCTGAAGCCCGCAAGGCATAAGGGCCGGGCGGCATCACGATGCGTGACTCCAACGCCGTGGAGACTGGCAGAGCTGTTCAAATTTGAAAGATGTCAGTAAAATTCTTAAGCAAAGAACGAATGAGAGTATGATGAAATGTCGCTTACCGACAGTCGTGTAAGTAGGAGTTGAAGGTTCCCCCGGCCCTTTGAGAACCTCGACCTCATCATCAGCCTCCAAAACTGTAGAAAACATCAATGTCAATACGCAAAATAACAACGATGCTATGAGAAGTGATGGACGGCACCAACCTTGCCCGGATGAGAGGACGATGCGTTGGGGGGATATCGCTTATGGAGCTGCCATCTCCAGCAGACGCTGAAAGGATTGCCGGGGAGACAGATCGGCAATAGAGGCCGCCAGCTCGCGTAATTCTGAGAAAAACAAAAGAGTTCAGACAACGGAAAGGCTGCTAATTTAAAATTCAGAAGGTTACCTTCAACACTTCTCCCGTTCTGAGTCGGGGGGATAGCAGCTTCGACAGCCTCTGCCGGAACCTCGGGCTCCAACAGAGGGAGGGTAGTCCCCTCTACCTCCATCTCAGCCTCCGGGCCGCTTTCAGGAAGAGCCGTTGGGGCAACAATCTCCAAAGGAGTCTCCCCCAAAGGAGCAAGCGCTTCATGATCAGGAACTGCCACTGGAGGCTTTATTGCAAAAGGAGCAGCCTCATCAGCCCCCCCACATCGAGCAACGCTTCATCGGGAATTTCGACAGGCTTTGACTTCAACGAGCCCGTAGGGAGCTCCCCCAGCGTCGAAGATTCTGCACAATTCACACAAGAATAAAGATGCAGGCATGCAGGCGTAAACAATCTGAAATGCTATAAAGAAGTATAAAGGCATACCAATGCGTAACGAAGCCTTCAATATGGCTTCTTCAAGCCGCTGCTCCTTCTCAAGGAGGCGTGCTCGCCGGGGTTCGAGAGTGGACTCATGGCCGCCGGTCCATAAAGGAAGCGCGTCCGCCGTGTCCTCTTAAACAGCCTGCTTCAAGGCCCTTTCCCCCCATTCCTCCAAAGGGCCTATAAACCGCCGACGAATCCACGAGGGGTCTTCGTAAAAGATTACAGCGGGATAGGGCTTCTTCGGAACCCTGGCGTTCTGAGACACGTCTTTGGAACGCCTTATAGCCTCAGCCAACTGTGCAGCTTCCTCGGCGGCTGAACTGGGAAAAAGTAGTTCAGCATTTGATTCCGGTAAGGCCAACGGCTCATCTTCAAGGATGGGCTCAGACTCCGTTAAAGAGTCGAGCAAATTAGTAGCCACCTTCTTTCGACGCTTGGACCCAGAACCAGTCGCCGAGGATGACCGTTTCTTTCTCTTCGAAGCCTTAGCGCGGCGTTGGCCCACGTCGTCCTCAACACCCTATCGCCGGGCCACAACTGGAGATGACACTGCCATCGTCGATGACACGGAGGGTGGTGCTGCCTCAGGTGGAGGTACTGTTACCGGAGCCCGTTTGCCCCGCGACCGAGTACCCAGGGGCATACCAACTATTGGAGTAAGATCTACGCCTGACTCTCCAGGAATAATCGCAGTGCCGATATCCCTCAGGGGAAAGCGGACTGGGGCACGTGGTCGCAGCATGGCTCCTGGGGCCGGAACCTGAATAGGGGCGCCATGACCAAGAAGCACCCTTCTCTCCTCAATAATAATTGGGTTCACCCGATGGAGATACCAGCACGTGAATGACCCCACGCATCGGGGAATGTAGTCACCATCGGGGATCATGAATTGAGAACCGGTGTTCAGCCTCACAAAGTGGTGGGCGGCATCCCGGACGGCCTCGAGCGAAGGAACCGGCGCAATTATGAAAGCTTCAAACGGGACACCCTGATCATAGCCGAACTGCCGGGCAAAGCGATGCGGATTGTACCGCATAAAGAGAGCCGCACTGTCCTGACGAAACACCAGGTAACCCGGTCTGATTGCATATAAGCGCGCGGCTTACCGGGGCTTCAAAGTGGGCGCGTCATCTTTCGACCGGTCCCAAAGCGGCTGGGCCGAACCCGTGGAAGAAGATAAGACCCGATCAGTAAATATTAATCCGCCGGCAGTAGCATAAGAAGAAATCAATGCCCGAATGGCCCCGAATTGAGTTGGGTCAGCGGCAGAAGCATCCACCAATCGCATAAGCCGAGGGAAAGTATAGGCGTCGTAGAATGCGGGCCTCTGATGCATAGCGAAAGCCCCCAACACGTGCATTTCGATCCAAGATGTGAAGTAAAGAAGCGAAAAATTTACCACATCTATGCCAGGAGTGGAAGTGTTAGCTGCGGCGCCTAGCCCGTGATAGAGATGCGCCAATGCTGGGATGCCAATGGCGAGGCGCGTTCCCTCAGCTATACGGTGAGCCGGATAGATGACCGAAGCTCTCATAAAGCGGCGATGCATAGGGATAACGAACCAGCTGAGCCAAACACTGATGAACCCAACGAAGAATGTCTCCTCATCCATGCCGGGAGCTGCGATGGATTCGAAAAACGTTGGCGACATTATGGGAATGTAGTATTGTGGCAGATCCGATTCATTAGTCGGCAGTTTCTTCGGGCCAAACCCAAAGGGGTCTTTGATGTTTGCAAACTTCGGGGCTGTCTTCGATAAGGCGTCCTCACGAAAGAAACGAGCAATGAAGCTCTTGAAAGTAACACGCTGCTCTTCGGATTCGGTGAATAATCGGTCGAAGATACCTAGCGCTTTGATTAAACTGGGACGCTTGTGGCGGACGGCATTCTCAGCAGACAGGCCGTCAACCGGGACGGGCTCGGGCTCAAAGATGTACTCGTCAGAAGGCAGCAACTCCTCATACAGACTACCCCTGATTGGCAACCCCGAGATGTCATAGAATTCTGCCAGAGAGATCGAGACCTCGCGATCTCCTAGAATGAAAGTGTTGGTGGGAAGATTCCATTGGTTCAAAAACGTCTTAACCCACCATACATGCGGAGACTTATAATGGAAAAGTGACGCGTATATTGCCTGATAAAGCCCGACCTTCTGCAGCCACGCACGATGGGCAGAAAGGATGTAGCGAGCCCAGAGAAGGTAGCCCGTAGGGTGTCGAGGAGTGAGCCCTATCTTATAAATTTGCCCCCACGAGTGGGCCTCACCCTGGCAAATACGCCGTCCCAAGATATCTATGGCCAGGATCGGATGGTTCGGAATACCGGTCGTTGAAGGCTCGAGCCTCCCCGTTGGAGTCCAGTTGGGCATTTCCACAGCAAAAACCGTTCTCGGAGGGTCCATCGGTAAGAATGGGAAAGTGGGCTCTGTCGGTACCGCGCAAAGGAAACTCCGGCGACCCTGAATAATATGACTGTACCAAGATCCCCATTGAAGTAGGTTGGTGCAGTTCGGGTCATGGGCCCGGATCATCGCCATCGCTTCCTCATCAGATGGTGACTGGGGAAAAGCAGCCTCCGAGCGAGAAAAGGGAAAGCATGGAACAGAAGCCATCGCACCTGTAATCCAATAAAAGAAGACTGTCAAAAACAAAGCTAGCAATATATATACATGCATGAACATGAGAACTAGCCGAAGAAAGCAACAGCAGACTCTTTTATGGGGCCGTTGGCTACAAAACAACATGGGCCCCACAGAATCAGGATGACGGCTCATTAATAATGAGACAAGCAGTTATAATAAAACAAAGGGAATATCCTCATTAAATAAAGAATGAGATTCAAGTAACCCTACACATTCCCCCTAGAGGACAAATCTGTCTCGGGCTTTACAACAGATCCAACAGGATCAAAGGAATTAAATCCCCACAGAAGGCATCATTACAAAATTCTTGTTTTATTAATTACAGAATGACAACCTAGGGTAAGGAGACCCTAAGGAGCCCCCATAGGAAGAAACCGAGTTCTTCACAGGAATTAAATTCCTTATTAAGAAAAGGGAATTAAATTCCCCAAAAAGCCTTTTCTGTGAACAGAGTTAAACTCCATGGATCATCATATGAACCCTAAGAAATCTACTGTTGGAGGTTAAATGGTTTCGTATTTTGGTTAAGAAACTTGAAGAAAAATGGGTTCTTTGTTAAAAAAAGGGTTAAAACCCTTGTTTTGGATTTAAAATCCAGAGGAATGTGAGAGTTCATCGTTCATTCGAGAGCATTACCTAAAGAGAAAAGTCTCTTCGAACAGAGTTAAACTCTGAAAGATTTTCAAGGCAGAGAACTAAGCTCTGGGAAAAGAGAATTAAATTCTCAAAAGAAGAAAGTTCTCAAAGGAGGAAGATGAGCAAAATGGAGGCTCTTCTGAAATGACCCCAATATTTATAGGAGGTGATGGAAACGTTTCATCTCCCAAAATCCCTAGAGGAATCCAACGGTCACAAAAGGTGAAAGCGTTGCACTCACGTGCAGACACGTAAGAACAACGCTGTGGGGGTATTGTTTCCTGATTTAAAATCGGGAAAGCCTACGGAAGAGGCTTCAGAAAAGGGTCACGTGCTTACACGTGACCAGCAGTCACGTGTTGGCACGTGACATCTAAAAGCATCGGCAAGGCAGATTCAGTTTCCCGACT
The DNA here is from genome assembly GCA_030015575.1 of Agapanthus africanus. Lineage (NCBI taxonomy): Eukaryota > Viridiplantae > Streptophyta > Magnoliopsida > Asparagales > Amaryllidaceae > Agapanthus > Agapanthus africanus. Next base: position 562,049,652 of record CM057346.1, read on the forward strand.
ACATCAAAGAAAATGGCTTCAGAAGAGGTCACGTGCTCACACGTGACCAAGAGTCACGTGCCCCCACGTGACCAGGGTCATGTGTTGGCACGTGACATTTAAAAACGGCTTCAAAGGCACATCGGTTCCCTGATCAAATCAAGGAAAAGGCTTCAGAAGAGGTCACATGCTCACACGTGATCAGGGGTCACGTGTTGGCACGTGACATTTAAAAGCAGCAGACTCATTCTCTGGTTAAATCAAGAAAAAGGCTCCAGACGAGGGTTACGTGCTCACATGTGACCAGGGGTCACGTGGTGGCACGCGACGGCTAAGCAGCGGCCAGAAGGCAGAGCGCAAAAAGAAGAAGAGGGCTCGTTCCAAGGGGGTCACGTGCCCACACATGACCAGGGGTCACGTGCCCATATGTGACCAGAGGTCACGTGGCCACACGTGACCGGCTTTCAAAGCCCATCTGTTAACAGAATTAAATTCTGAGAAAAGACCTCTCAAATCTTTAAAGGTGATTAAATATCACCTATCTATGGAAAAATCTTGAATTTGGAAAAATTTCCCCTTAAAATCTAACCGAAATAACAAAGGAAAATCTCTGGATTTAAAATCCAATGGTGAATAAAATTCACCTAATAATCCAAAGGTCCAAATGAATGATGAGTACAAATCAAATCTCTCAATGAAAGATTTATCAAAAAACTAATTGATTTTGCTGCTTCTCCTATAAATAGGAGCCAAGAGACACATAGAGAGATATATATGCAGAGGGATCGATACATAGAAAAAAAGGAGAGCCTTGATACTTTAGAAGGAATTTGGATCTTCTGCAAAAGAAAACCCTAGGTAAGAAAGGGAAGGATTTTTGAAAGAAAAAGAGAATCTAATTCTCAACAGAGTTTAACTCTGATATTAAACAGAAGAACATAGTTCTCTCTTTGGTGGAGGATCTGTAAAGTGCACATCTCTCCTTGAATTGAGAATTTAAATCTCATTGGGTTGAGATCCTGCCATGCAGATCCAAAGCATAGAGAGGGAAATGGAAGCTTGCGAATTTAATTCTCACAGAACTATAGGAATTTGATTCCTTTAAAATAAAATTAGGGTTTAACCCTATGTTATGGGAATTTAATTCCTTCAGAATGAACAGAATCAGGGTTCAATCCTAGTTAAGAACTTAGTTCTGGTAAAATAACAGAAATTTAATTCCTTTAAGAAAGAAGAAATTAGGGTTTCACCCTATGACGGAATCTCATGCCTCTCTAAAAGAGAGTGGGAATTTAATTCCTTTAAAGCTTTTATTAGGGTTTAACCCTATGATAGAATTCAGTTCTTCACATATATGAGGAATTTAATTCCTACAGATAATTCAGAGTTCAACTCTATCCCAGAATATAAATCTTCAGAAGGAAATAGGAATTTAATTCCTCTTAAATTTATCGTTAGGGTTCAACCCTACGAAGAATTTAATCCTTAAAAAAGGGATTAACAGATCTTCTAAAAAAAACATACAAAGAGGCAGGGTCACGTGCCACCACGTGACCCCCGAAAAGATCCACAGAGAAGGGCCTTTGAGGCAGTGCCTCACGTGACCCACGTGATCTTTGGCAGAAGTTTTAACATACAAGCATTTAAATGCCCGTCACGTGATGGCACATAATGCTCTAAAAGATGCAATATTCTCAGCAGAACAAATGAAGGGAGGGCGCCTTCACGTGCTACCACGTGACCCCTCTTGCCTCAGTGTTTAACACTAAATTGGAACCTCTGAATCCAGTGTTAAAACACTGTTTGGCCTTAGTGTTCAACACTAATCAAAGAACTTTATTTGCACGTCCATGTCTCGGCCGCCGTTCGGAGGGAACAATGGCAGTATCCTGAGACATAAAGGGGGCGATTGTGTTCGCACGTCCTAAGGAGAAGGTCTTCATCACCAAAAGTGACATCGGCCGTGTGCACTTCCTCCAGTTCATTCTTCATCTTTTTCTCGGCCAAGAAAGCTTGGAATTGTTCCGGATCTTGTAGTGCCTTGATTAATGAATCTCTCGCCTCCTTTGATAGCAAAAGAGCGTCAAGAATGCTGAGCTGCGACGGTAGCTTCCTCAGATGCGCTAAGACGTTGTAATCCACCTTATTCTTCTTCGGCGGGTCCTTGGCGCTTAGCTCCCCCAGAACTTGGTCATCTAAGACGATATCTTCAGAGACCTTTTCTCTCCCTTTATCTTTTCTGTTTGAGGGTCCAAGATTCTTTTCAGGCAGCGTCCGATTCCGCAGCCGAATGTTTTCGCAAACCTTCGGCTCTTCTTCTTTTCCCGAAGTGGACTCTTTAAAGAGAGGGGCAAGTTCCAGCTCCTCATCAGAATCGCTCCCGAATGTAGGCACTTGTGACCCGCCGGTGTTAACCATGCGATAATCGCCGGTAGTTCTTTTAAGCTCTTCGGTCGTATTTCTTTGCTCCCGACGAATTTTGCGCTTTTCCCGATTAAAGCGTTGTCGATGAGTAACGTATCCTTGCCACCATCTATCGAAAGTTTTGCCCTCTTGAGTGGGGTGCGAAACCTTCTGATGTATAAGCAATAGGAGGGGTGCATTTCTATTTCACCAGTAATTTTTTCTTCGGAGGATGGTAGCTTCATGCCCATTGATATAGCCTTAGCAAACCCTTTTCTCATCTTGAATTGGCTTTTGTCGGTAGTGGAGGTATTTTGCTCCAGCGGGATCATCTCATCTCTTTCATCAAGTCGCTGGCGCTTGGCCCTTTCAAATATGGCCATCTCGCGTTCTCGATCAGCTTTACTTTTCAACCGAGCTTCATTAAGGAATGCGTCAATTACTTCATCTGATGGCCCCAGAATTTTTGGTTCAGGGTCTGCCCCCAGCGTTCCAGTACACGGAGTCTCTTCATCGTCCATGAACGAATGGGAAATCACATGACAGCTCGCCACATATTCTTCAAATTCATCAGATGAACTTTCTCCCTCATCTTCCTCTTGAAAGACGTGATTGAGGAACTCTTGGAATGTAATGGGAGTCCGTGCCTTTTGGTTGTATTCTTCCAGTGCGTCAATTTGTTTTTGCAAGTCCGTGCGCTTGTTTCTAGGCTTCACGGGCTTCTTTGATATCTTTTTCTTCTTCTTCGAAGATTTTGACGGCTGGTTGCGAGTGCTTGAGCCACCACCATCGGTCTTTGGAGTTGGACGTGGTTTCAGCATCCCTTCAATGACCTGCGGTTCCAACGGGTTCTTCCACCTAATCGCTGGACATGTCTGAAGATCGTTTAGCATCCTCTTTGTCTTGGCTGATAATACAACCTCCCAAGGAGCTTCTTCAACGACGGAGCATATTGCCCCTGGCGTATTCGTCCCCTTAGATGTGTGGGGCTGCGGGGGATTCACCTTCTATTTGTCAGATAACGCGAATTTGCCCTGTCGGTACTGGTTTTCAAGCCAATTTTTGAAAACGTAGCAATCTTCGATCGGATGGCCCAGTACTCGATGATAAGGACAGTAGTTGGGCTCATTGACATCACTTGGTTGTAACGGACGTTTTGGATCCGGCAGATTTATGAGTCGGTTACGTAACGCCAGCTCGAATAACCTCCTCGTTTTATCGCGGGGAAAGGAGTAAAAACGTCTTAGCCTTTCCTCAAGGGCCACGTACGGACGCATATTATTTTGACGAGCAACCAGCTTCGAGTCGCTCGATTGTTGTTGAGCATTAGCGACAACGACCGCTTTTCCCTTCCCTTTGTCATTTCGGGGTCCGGCTTTGGAAGAGGGGGTTTATGGCCTATCTGATCCATTTGCGCTAGCTTGTCAATCAAGGCCTGGAAGGTAGTCGGCTTGAAAAACATCATGAGTTGTGAGATGGTTGCTTGCGGATCAAGGGTTCCTACAAACATACCCACCGCGGGAGCTTCTTCAATGCGCTGCTCGCACTTCGACCATAAGTTCCGCCAACGTATAGCATATTGAACCCATGTCTCGCCCGGTTTTACCCTGACGTTAATCAGTGCCGTCATCGGGGTGCGCTCACTGGCGCTTGCAAAACGCTGAGTAAACAACAGCTCCATCTCCGCGAAGGTTTTGATAGAGTCGTTCGGGAGCTCAGAGTACCACTCGAACGCCGTATCTGATAAACTTCCAACAAACTGGCGAAGCAAAAGCTTGTCATCACTGCCGGTGTTGCCGCAGAGTGCCCTGAACTGGGCAACATGCTGGTGATGATTTCCCGTCCCCTTGTAGACATGGAACTTGGGAATTGTGTAACCGGGTGGGTACTTGATTTGATCGTGCCAACTTGGATACGGCTGTCCTGTTTTTACGACTTGGCCAGCTGCTTCAGTCGCATGATGAACCCGTATTTGTTGGGCTATGTACTCGTCCAAGTCAGCTTTGGAGATCGTCTCCTCCTTAGCTGTTGACAAGGCTGGTGGAGGATTCGACGTTTCTCCTCTATCGTCACCGAGGACGATCGGGGGATTTTCAGCCGGAGGATCTTGTTGTATCATCATCCCTACCATGTCTTGGAACAGGAAGCCCATACTCTGTATGTTGGCTGCTTGCTCAGCAGCCTCTTTATCTTTCTTCTCCAATATTCGACGAAGGAATTCGGCGTCAGTTTCTTGCTCCTGGCGTTCATCCGAGAACGTTTCAGGGCTTTCTTTTGGTCCAGTAAGTGTGGCCATAGCGTTCATCATCTCTTGGAGCTTCTGTTGCTACTCTTGCGCTTTGGTCACTGATCGCGTAAGCGGTCGATGACCCGTAGATATGCGACTGTCCTCCTTACCAGACGCCACATAGACGGTATAAACTATAATGCCCCCTGTCTTAGGGCGTTTGGGTTCATCACCTTTGATATTAGCCGCGGGCGCAGGGGTTTTCTCCGTCCTTCTTCTTTTGTGGGCCGTTGAAGTTGAAGGGGCAGTTGAAGTGGGCACCCTAGCAATTGTTGTCCTCTGCTGTTTAATAGAACGGTCCTTTTCTTTTTGCACCTTCGTCTTCTTTCGTTGACGAGAGTGATCTGGGTCGATCACGGAGTCTTGAACCCTTCGCCAAACCTTGTATATTTTTTAGGACAGCCGTTGAGGGGGTTGTTCTTGCTTTGTTTCCGGAACTCTCTCCATGGACGGAGGAGATATTTTCAATGTAGCGGTTGGAGAATTCTTACGTACCCTTCTCAGCAGTTTAAAGCTGTTCCCGGTTGGAACAGCAGCGTTGACCTCCACCACTGGAGCCGGTGGAGTTAGCCCTGAGGGGGAGTTTCCCCCTGCCTTCCTCACTCGTCGCCAATGGCGACGTCGAGCATGACGAGCCGTTGGGACTGGCTCGGAGATTGAGACAGCTTCTTTTTGCCTCCTGTCTGAATGAGGTGCCGCTGGTGTTAACTTCTTAAAGACTGAGGTTGTCTTTTGAGGGATGATATTCAGCTTGTCGAAGAAAGATCCTCGAGCAGGGGCAGGAGCAGGAATCGTCAGTCTTGAAAAGACTGACTCTTTGACAGGGGAAGCCGCCTTGACGACTTCTGGAGCAGCAGTTATTTCCATCCTTGGGATGGCCAATTTAGAGTTCTGATCCAGCCTGGCAAAAGCAGAGGCTGTTGGTTTGGTAGTGGGTGACCCGTTGATAGGGGCCGTCGTAGCAGTGAGCCGGTCGAAGACCGACTTCTTGTTCACTTCCGGTGCAGGTATTGGCATAGAGAAGCTTGCAGGTGGGATCATGGTCCCGAAAAACAGGCCGGTGGTGGCCTGGGTCACCTATTCTACCGGCAGAGCGAGGAAGGAGGTCGCTTGGGGCCCATATGCTACACCTCCGGGTGAGGTGGAGCGTCCGTTGCAGTGGCACTTCGAGCAGTTCGTGCAGTTAGAGGCCATTGATGCTTGAGTTCTGCGCCACACAAAAGACCAAATCTTAGTAACTTGAAAATCCAAAGGCAACCGTTAACAAACCGCGATTGGTTCGCGAAGACGACACACGAAGTGTGGAGTGGAAAGAGGTAAAGGTCCCACCGGGCGTGCCAGAATCTGTTCCCCTCCGAACGGCGCACAAGACTGCGAGGTCCTGACGCTGGGATTCGGGGCAGATACTATTTTGTTTTATCCGTCTATCTCTCCGAAGATGCCAAGTTGATTTATGGCACCGTATATCGAAGGTTTAGACGGATGCGGCCGATGTAGTAGACTTCGTCAGATTCCCCCTCGTTTGAGGGGTTTTTGATTGTGGGGACGCTCTTCCCTGCAGGCGCAAGCCCTTGTAGTTAATTACGCTACCACATCGCGGTACCCACTTTCTCTTGCTCCAGAATTTCACTTCGTGTCGTGTGTGTTTGTTTTGTTTGTGGTTGCCCGTGGATTGTATACGGAGACTGAGTAATGTTGTCGCCCGTAGGACGTGGATTAGTCTAAATCCGTACTTACTTAGATTTGGGTTTGGTGTTTTGGTTTAAAGATACATTAGCCGTATTCAGGCTAAGATCGACTTAAACGTTCGTTAAGGATGCGTTAGTCTGATTTGAGACTAAGATCAACTTAACGGGATCGTTTGGATCCGACAAAAGAGCATTTGGGGGCTCTATTGTTCCAGTTTAGAGACATAGTGGTCTATATTCCAGTTTAGGGACATGGTGGTCCATATTCCAGTTTAGGGACGTGGTGGTCCATATTCCAGTTTACGGACGTGGTGGTCCATATTCCAGTTTAGGGACGTGGTGGTCCATCGCCAGTTTAGGGACGTGGTCCATGTTCCAGTTTAGGGACGTGGTGGTCCATCGCCAGTTTAGGGACGTAATGGTCCATCATTAGTTTAAGGACGTTTCGGTCCAATATTAGTTTAAAGACGTTTCGGTCCAATATTAGTTTAAGGACGTTTTGGTCCACGAGTTTAAGGACCCCGCAGTCCGTATACGTATGTGGTCATCGGGACCCGTCACCTCTCTGACGTCGTTGAAGGATTACAATGACAGGTTTCAGAGGAGTTCGGAGATTTACCCTCGAACCAGATGTAAATTGATTTAGGGAGCAGCTGTGCTCAGTCAATCTAATTTGAGGACTTATGACCACGACTGGGCTAAGTCCAATTTCAATATTCTTTTGTCTTTGGCATATTGGACCTGTGCTAGGGTCTTGCCCCCTCACTGCATTATTTTTCTTTGTTTTGGTTGGGCTCTGCCCTTTTATAAATGATGCAGGGCATCTATTTTGTTTGGGCTCTGCCCTTTTTAAAATGCATAGCATTTTTGATTAGGCCTGTTAGGCCTTTTAATTGGGCTCTGTCCCTTTTCTTAATAATGCAGAGCATTAAATACTATGGCAGTGCCCCACATGGCTTGTCAGGCGCTTTGCGCAAATTAAAGAGCGCAAGCGCATGTGGAAGTGACACGTGTCACGCTCTGATGAGCGCAAGCGCAACAGCGCAGTGTGCTGCACTGTTGCACTGCTGACACGTGGCGCTTCCTGGCGGCTTGCGCAATAGTGCAGTTTTGGCAAGTGCTGGGCACTGTTCTTATTCTTTTGGATCAATTTTAGATCAAAAAAACAAGTTTTTTCTTATTTTCAAAGAACCAGTGGTTCATAAAAAGTGCAAGGCACTGTAATTGTTTATTTTTCTTTTTTTTCTTGAAGATCATTGACCTTGTTCTTAGATCAATGATCTGTTTTTAAGAGAATTTTCTCTTTTTCTAAAAGTTTTTACCTTTTTCTCTTGTTCTTGATAAATTCTCTCTAATTCTTCAAAGTTCTCTCAGTTTGAAGTTCTTGATTTCTCCCAAAATATTGATGCCTTTGAATTGAGGTCTGGGGTCCTTTTTATAGTGCCCATAAATTAGTTAAATTTGTTAAAGAGATCTTTCTCTAAGTGATTTGGGGAATTTTCCCCACCGTGGGATCTTTGATCCAAAGGCCTCTGTTTTACAGAAGAAAATTTTCTTGTTTTAACAAGAACAGAAAAGATTTCTTTAAAATCTCAATTCTGTTTTGCGCAAACGCCCCAGCACATGACACGTGTCGCGCAGCGCAGCGCTTGCGCAGCTGTGCTTGCGCAAATGCGCAGACACGTGTCGCGCAGCGCAGCTGTGCTTGCGCAACTGCGCAGACACGTGTCGCGCAGCGCAGCTGTGCGTGCGCAACTGCGCAGACACGTGTCACGCAGCGCAGCGTTTGCGCAACTGAAACATTGCTTCCTTTACTTTTTGTTTTAAAAGAGCCTTGCTCTGCTTGGACGCACTGCCTCGGGCGCTGTGCCGACGCATCAACTTCTGACACGTGGCGCGTTGCACGCAGCGCACTGGATTTTGAAACGTTGCTTCAGAAAATTTGAATTTTTGAAATTCAAACAGAGCCTTACTCTGATTGGGGGAAATAATGCCGTATGGTATTATGGCAGGGTTCGATCATATACGTGCAGTAGTGCACGGATCATGATCGGACGGATCATACTAGTGGGCTTTGGTTTAAGCCGGATCCTAGTATTAGATTTGGTGGATTACTTTCGTCTCATTGCATTTGCATTCAGTCGGAATGCGGATGCAGGTATGTATATACAGGTGAGGGGTATCCTTGTGATCCGTTACGAGTTTACTTTAGATGTTGCCGTATCTTTTTATTGTTGTAAACATTTGGATTAATGTTTACAAATGGAAATTATGAGCTAGAAATCATCATGATGTGCATTTATTGTGACACGTTCCCCTCCGAAAGACGGCGCACAGGACCGTGATGTGTCCTGACGCTGAGATTCGGGGCAGATGCTATTTGGTTTTATCCGTCCACCTCTCCGAAGATGCCAAGTTGATTTATGACACCGTGTATCGGAGGTTTAGACGGATGCGGCCGATATAGCAGACTTTGTCAGATTCCCCCTCGCTTGAGGGGTTTTTGATTGTGGGGACGCTCTTCCCTGCAGGCGCAGGCCTCTGCAGTTAATTACGCTACCGCATCGCGGTAACAACTTTCTCCTTCTCCAGAATTTCACTTCGTGTCGTGTGTGTTTGTTTTGTTTGTGGTTGCCCGTGGATTGTAAACGGAGACTGAGTAATGCCGTCGCCCGTAGGACGTGGATTAGTCCAAATCCGTATTTACTTAGATTTGGGTTTGGTGTTTTTAGTTTAATGATGCATTAGCCGTGTTACGGCTAAGATCAACTTAAACGTTCGTTAAGGATACGTCGGTCCTGTTTGAGACCGAGATCAACTTAACGTAGTGATCCATTGAATATATGGCCGGCAGGACTCGTCGCCTCTCTGATGTCGTTGAAGGATTGCAACTACATGTATCAGAGGAGCTCGGAGATGTACCCTCGAATCAGAGTTGATTGGGAGTTTTATAATCCATTTGAATGTTTAAGGATACGTTAGCCGTGTTTGGGGCTAAGATCAACTTAAACGGGACCGTTTAGATCCGGCAAAAGAGCGTTTGGAGGCCCTATTATTCCAGTTTAGGGACGTAGGGGTCCATTTTCCAGTTTAGGGACATGGTGGTCCGCATTTCAGTTTAGGGACGTGATGGTCCATATTCCAGTTTAGGGACGTGGTGGTCCGATATTAGTTTAAGGACGTTTCGGTCCAATATTAGTTTAAGGACGTTCCGGTCCATATTCATGTGTGGTTGTTGGGACCCGTCGCCTCTCTGACGTCGTTGAAGGATTACAACGAGAGGCGTCAGAGGAGCTCGGAGATGTACCCTCGAACCGGATATAAATTGATTTAAGGGAGCAATCTCGCTCAGTCAATTTAATTTGAGGACTTACGGTCATGATTGGGCTAAGTCCAAAGTATTCAACGCCTTTTATTTGTTTTTGGTCTGTTAGACCTATGTTAGGGCTTGGCCCATTTTTAAATAATGCATTGCATTATTTTCTATTTTTTTGTTTGGGCTCTGCCCATAAAAGATGCAGAGCATCAATTTATTTTGGGCTCTGCAAGGCATCTGCATAGCATTTTTATTATTTTGTTTGGGCTTTGCCCATTTATAAATGATGCAGAGCATCAATTTTATTAGGCCTGTTTGGTCTTTTAACTGGGCCTGGCCCTTCAGGAAATGCATTGCATTTTCAGGCGCTTTGCGCCAATCAGAGAGCGCAAGCGCTTGTGATGACGACACGTGTCATGCAAGCGCAGTGCGCTGTGCTAGTGCGCTGCGCTTGCGCTGCTGACACGTGGCGCACCTTGGTGAGTTGCGCCAATCACAGAGAGCAAAACTCTATCTCAAAGCTCATAGCGCAAGTGATTCAGATGCTGACACGTGGCGCTTTCCCAAGAGCGCAACAGCGCAGTTTGGAAGTGCAAAGCACTAAGAATCTTTTAGATTCAAGAACAGAAGTGCAAAGCATTATTTGATTTCTTGATCTAATTTAGATCAAAGAAAAATAAGTTTTTCTTTTTGTTTCAAGAACCAGAGGTTCATAAAAGTGCAAAGCACTATTTTTTTATTTTGTTGTTTTCTTGTTTTTAAAGAACCAGTGGTTCATAAGAAGTGCAAAGCACTGTTTATTATGTGAAGAACATTGATCTGGTTTTTAGATCAATGATTTATTAAAAGAGATTTCTTCTCTCTCGTGAAGGTTTTTACCTTTTTCTTTGAAATTTTCTCAGAGTTCTCTCTCTGTTTGAAGCTCTTGACTTTTTTCAAGAAAATGTTGATGCTTTTGAATTGAGGTCTGGGGTCTCTTTTATAGTGCCCATAAATTAGTTAATTTTGTTGAAGAGATCTTTCTCTGAGTGATTTGGGGAATTTTCCCCACCGTTGGATCTTTGATCCAAGGGCTTCTGTTTTACAGAAGAAAATCTTCTTGTTTTAACAAGAACAGAAAGATTTCTTTAAAATCTTAATTCTGTTTGGCGCAAATGCCCCAGCGCGTGACACGTGTCGCACAGCGCAGCGCATCTGCGCTGACACGTGTCGCGCAGCGCAGTGCCTGCGCAACTGAAGCGTTGCTTCCTTTAATTTTGCTTAAAATAGAGCTTTGCTCTTCTTGGGCGCGCCTTCTTGGACGCTGCGCTGACGTATCAGCGCCTGACATGTGGCGCGTTGCGCCCGAGATTTGAAGCGTTGCCTGAAAATTTTGAATTTTGAATTTCAACAGAGCTTTACTCTGATTGGGCGAAACAAATGCCCCCCACTGTTGCGCTTACGTGGCACACACGTGAGTGCAGCGGTGGCAAACTCCTGATCGTTGGATCAAGGGGTGAGCTCAAGGGGCGCAAGCGCCTTATAAATAGGACCTCTGGCCCTTAGAAAAATCTCATCATTTCAAGATTTTTATTTCCCAGAGCTTTGCTCTCATTCAAGAACTTTCAGAGCTTTGATCATTTCTAAAGTCAAAAACTTTAGGTAAAATTAATTAAACTTAATTGAACTTAATCTTCAACCAAAGAGCTTTGCTCTCACAGATCTTTTGATCTAAAGAGATCCCCATTGGGGTTTCATAAACAGAGCTTTGCTCTTAAGAACTTATAAATCTGTAGAGATCTTGTTCATGGGTTTTAACCCATGAACAGAGCTTTGCTCTTTGAATCATCTGTAGATCTTTTAGATCTGAAAAATGAAAAAATTTCACAAGTTTTTCGTGGATTTTCCAAGATTCCAAAAATTCTAATTCTTTTAGGTGTAACATTTTCTGATGGACCTTTCCATTATTACCATAGAGCTATGCTCTTTTAAGGAATCTTATTTCTCTGAGATCAGAGTTTGACAAGTGTCACTCTGTGACAGAGCTTTGCTCTGAAAGAGGAGATTTTCTTCCTTGTCTCTAGGGATTCTTCCCCCTCTTTTTTTTTATAAATGGGAATGTTTTCCTGGGGACCAACTGATAATCTCATCCAATGATGAGGTTGTCTTATTAACTGACGTATTGTCATCCAGATTTTGTGGGTCCCCCTTTGGTCTCCTACTCACTGCACTGCTGTGTGGTGTAATTAATTAATTTTAATTTAATTAATGCATTTTCTTTTTTAGACGCCAAACGTTGGAATTACAACACTAACGGCTAAATTGTTCTTTTGCAGCGATCATGTCTCTAGACACTTCATTCCCGTTCGTCCGCTCGGAGGAGGGATTTCCTGAGGCGCCCTTGGACCGTGATGTCCTGGCCATGATTAAGGAGTACGACCCGTAATACAAGAGTCTCCACCTTTGGGGGTCGTGGTACAATCAGATCATCATGGGCCGACGGAGCTCCACATGCGCGGTGCCGTCAGAACCCATAACGGCGATTCATTACGCCAGCCCACCCCCGGTGCAGTACGCCGTGGAGATGGTTGATTGGACATCGAAGGGATTTCTACATCCCACCATAGATGCGATTCCGGTTCAGCGTCCCATGGTTTTGGATATCCTGGGACGCCGCATCTGTCAAGGCGAGGCGCGACCTTAGGGGCAATCATATAATATCGGTTTGATCCCCCGTCACCCAATCGGCTATCTGCCGTGGGCCCGGTATATCCTGTCGATGAAGAAGTCACAGTTGATAAGATTAGGATTGTATACCGCAGTCTACGTCTCCCTCTTCCAGTATCCCACGCTTCCCACCTGGTGGTTCAAGGCCTTCCTGGAGCAGTGGAACATTCTTACCCACACTTTCTTCGCCATGGATCGGGAAGTGTCAATCTCTTTGGAAGTGTTTACGGAGGTATCCGGTTTACCGGTCATGGGGGAACATTATGAGGAGTTGCTTCCGACGGATGAGTACGTCTTTGGTGCTAAGCCGGTGATAAGGGGGCTCATGCCGGAGAACGCTGTTCAACACCAATTTCCAAGTCTGATCAAGGTGTTGAACATCTACGAGGCCCTTTTCATTGAGTGTAGGAGCCGCGGAGTTAATTTTGAGGATTTCATTGCTCAGTTCCTTCACCCAAACGTCCTCTCGGCAGAAGCTGCCAAGTTTGTCACCCTTGAGGACCCTTTCGGTTTAGGTTTGGATAACCTGCCGGCGAAGGAAACAGACCAAAAGGACTTTTTTCTTCCTAACTCCCCAACCATGTCTTTTGCAGAAGTCGCAGCCCCCGAGATGGACGAGGAGGCCTTCTTTTTAGGATTTCTTGGGCTTTGGCTGAGTTGGTTTGCGCTCCCAATGCACTCTCAGCGCATGCGGCCCTCTGTTTTTTACCCAGCCCACCGAATGACTATCGGGGTAAAGGTGGCCGTTGGGATCGCCGGATTGGCGCACTTATATCATGGCCTCAGCCAAGCAGCGGATGCCAACGAGCCTGGGGTGCTGCACGTGGTCTTCCCGATGCACTACTTTATGTCGTGGCTCGAGCTACATACGGCGGGTGTCTTCGGCATGCATAAAAGGCCCTCGTTCTACGAAAGGTGCAGTTTTCCTCGCATTCTACAGTTAATCGGCGCATCAATTGTAAATCCATCGCCACGAAATGCCAGGGGTTTACTCCTTCGCTCCCATACCGTTTGAGCCGGTGTGTCTTTCATTGACAAGGTGTTGACTATTGGAAAAACGTCCACCACTGTAGTGCGGCCATTGCAAGACACTTTCAAGGATGGAGCTTCAGTTTTAACGGCCCGGGAGACCCTTCACTTATATTCCATCAGACCGAGTTTCTTGGTGTTTTGGCAGGACGGGGCAGCGATCTTCATGAGATATAACCCGCATCGTTTCGCCCAACAGCTGAGCTATAATCAAGGGGTACCGCTGGAGGCTTTTTTATCGGAACCTGCCGCGACTGAAGAAGGGATGGAGAGAGCGCTGCATCACTTCATGCGTCTAAACACGGGCTCTCACTTCTTTATCAGTGAGCCGGCTTGTGCCCCATGACTTCTTAGGGTATATACAGAATGGTACAGTCATTCGATAGGAGCGGTCATAAAGGAGGAAAGGCGGTTGCTGATCGACCGTAAGGGTGCACCTCCAGGTAGCGATCGCAACGCTCCTCTGGTGCCAAGGACCCCGGTAATCCCCCCTTTAAAAGATGCCAAAGCCGGACCCTCGCGTGCGCAGAGTCCTCCGCACAGATTGCCGCTCCCTGATATTGCGGATGCACCACCAGCGCCCTGTGCTCCAGTGGAGACAGTGGTTACAGCCTCACCGGAGTCTGGCGTGGGTGCGGACATCGGGACCCGCCGTCTCAAGGTGGCTGCTAAACGGAAGTCGATCCCACATGCACCTTGGGTCGGAGGGCAAAAGAAAAAGAAGTCGCTCTTCGCTGCGGACGTCGTGTTCGGTCAGGAACCCCATGCTCCCTATGCCGAGGGCCTGATCGAATACGGGACTAACGAAGGATTAGTGATGCCGCCGCCGGACGATACAGACTTGGAGGCTGCTCTTGAAGCTTCAGCGTGGTTGGCGAGGCGTGATGCATGGCTAGCTAAGCTTGCGCAATCAGGTAACTACTAGTCGCCTTTTCTTTATTGCAACATATCCTCTTCATTGCCTTTGACTAACGCTTTTCTTTCTTTTCTTTCAATAGGCATCACTGATGAAGAAGCCATTGCCGCTTCTCTGAAGACTTTCCAGGAGGAGGAACGTCTTAGAGCATCCATGGGCCTTAGTAAGTTTCGATTCATTAAGTTTTCATTTTCCTTGTGTTATGGTCAATCTAACCTTTCCCTTTTAATCACAGGAACCTCAATGCCGCTCCCCCCAAGTGACGCAGATGTCCTACCGGCTACCGACGTTCCTGCTTCCTCGGGGTTACCGCAAGAAGTCCGTCTTGAGGAGCCGATGAGAGACGCCTTAAAGGCTCTGGAGGTGTCTTTGTTTACGGATGATGACGCCGCGGTGAAAGAGGCGTCACAGAGGTCCATTGTGACATCTCGGGAGGAAAGAAATTAGCTAAGGCGTGAGGCGAAGGCGCGCAGGGCTGCCTTGGCTGTGGGAGCGGGCCCCAGCACCTTCCCTCGCGCTGATACTCCATCCGAAGAGGCCCCTGTCGCCCTATCCACTGCCCGCAGAGAGGTGGCGCGCACAGTTCGGAGCGCAAACAGTAAATCCGCTTCAGGTAATATTTCTCTCAGAGTTTTTATTATAAGGATTTTAATGCCATTGGTTCTTATATCTCTTATCTTGCAGGGCCAAGTCCGATCGAGGGGGAAGCGGAAACCGTTGATCCCAAGAAGACAGAGGAGGCAGCTCCTACCGAGCCTGAGCCGACGGTGGGCAACGTCGCCGAGGCTTCGGGGCCCGAGATGGAGGTTGAGGGGTCTGCAGCTGAGAGGGTCATTGATGCCCAGCCTGAAGTGGCGGCAGATGAAATGATCATTACAACTGAACCGAGGGTGGCGGCGGACGAGGTGCTTGAGGCCGATGATCTCGCAGTGACGGCAGATGAGCCGATGGAGATCGAAGAACCCGCAGGAGGAACAAGTGAGATGGGTACGACTCCTGTGGAAGAGTTAGCCGCTCCCTCCCTAGAGTCCGGCAACACTCCAGTCGTTGCCCTCCCTGTATATGATCTTCCGCCGTCTCCAGGTCTTGCAAGCACGACGACGGTCCCTATCGAATCGGGTGATGAGGCTACGGGCGGTGGCTTCGTGTCGATAGAGGAGGGAGTCGCCTCTGTTTTGGCCGGAAGTTCCTCAGGTAAACCCCCGGTTGCTGTTTTTTTCTTTGCTTTACAGTTCTTTCTGACAAATTTACCTTTCTTGTAATGCAGGTGCGGCCAGCGCCGATGCCCCACTGCTTGAGGGAGCGCCTTCAACGACTGCCTTGGCGGTGGTTACCCCTCAGCCCTCTCTCACACCGTCAAAGATGTTGGAAGGTATGAGCTTGCAACTTATTAATCTCACTTTTCAGACGTATAACCCATATACTAAATTTATATCGTTGTGTCTTTCAGGAGTGCTCTTTGACCATCTATATCAAGTGTTGCTCCCACACTTCTCCTTCCCATCTGAACTCGTCTCTCTCTCTGGTGGCGCTGGTGAGTATAGTTCCCGATTGATATCTTTGTTTTTTGGTGGTAGAATTATTTCTAACTCTCTCTTGTCCTAACTGCAGTGTTACAAATCGAAGGAGAAGGAGAAAGATCGATCACGCCACCGGCCCTTCCGGCTTTGCCACCTGCTTCAACCGGTATAGTAAACTATCTTATCAATTACTTTCTCCATATCTATTGAATCATTATCTAATCGCATTTTGTCTTTTCAGCTGTCGTTCCGGTCTTGGCGCCCTTCGAGTCTCGTATCATAATGCCGGTGGGTCCTTTCTTGAGATGTCCATCTTCGAAAGGCGCCGCGAACAGCTTGCGTATGTTGAGCGACTACATTGAGGAGCTTGACGTTGAGATCCCTACTTCTGCTGCGGACTTCGCTACAGTGGTTAACCCGATGCTGGTGATACTCGTGAATTTCCATGACGAGGGCATCATCGCATCTTGGGTTAATCATTGTATGAAGATCGAGGCTCGCCTGCATCAGCTGGAGTCAATGCGTCCTGCCCCCGAGACTTTAGCCGCGAGCAATGAAAGAGCAGCATGGATCGAGGGAAGCGCCTCTTACGTCCACCACTTGGAACAAGAAGCGGCTTTAAGGCTAAGGGAATGCCAAGAGACCTCGAGCGAGACGGCCCATCTGCGTGCTGAGGTTGAAGCGAATGCTGCCCAAGTGAAGACTATCTTTGAGGGTCTCCCGGAGCGCATCTCTCATGGGCTAAACTTGAAGCGAAAGCTTGATGTAGCTGAGCGCGATACCCCAGATCGGGAAGCTGCTTATCAGGTCGTCAGGGAAAAGCTTGCGTCTGTCTTGCAGCAACGGGCCCAAGTGGAGGCGGAACTGGCGGTGGTAGCCGATCGGGAAAAGGCATGGAAGGAAGTGTACGAACAACTGATAAAGCTACTTAAGACGCTTCCTTCCCAATAGCTACCTTTGTATCAATGTATTTGTAAAATTTTCCTTTTAAATAATATGTATCCATTCTTTATTCTTTTGTACGATTCATCTTGTATTTGATTGAAGTCAATGAATAAAGATACACATTTTCTTTTGCAATGTCTTGTATGCTCTTTTGCTTTCTGCCTTCTCTTATTATCAGCATGTTGTCTTTGATAAACATAATTGGCAGATAACTTAGTTTTTTCTAAGAGATAGCGATGGCTTAGGCCGCATGTTCAGATCTGCTGCCATAGACTTTTCAACTCTATGAGCCGTGAGGGTCTCATAGAGACTTTTCTCCCTACGGATCGAGAGGATCTCATAGGTGGATTTTCTCCTTAGGAATCGTGAGGATTCCTAAGTGTGTTTTCTCTTACAAGTCGTAAGGATCCTATAAGAGAATTTTTCCCTCTTACGAGTCGAGAGGGCCCGTAAGCGGTTGTTTCCCTCCTTGTCGAGATTCGACTTTGGAGAGTGAGACCCGTGAATAGTATGCAAGAAATCTTTTTGGATCGACTTGCAGGGTCCCATTGTTCGGGAAGCAAGCTTTTTAATTCCTGCTGCCTGGGGCTTCATCTTGCAATTTGAGACGAATCGGGAATTTCCCGCGGAGACACCGGTTTCTCTGCGAGCCGACGCAAATCAGGAGGCTCTCGTCAAAGAGTGTTTGTATCCGTGAGTCGAGGAATTTGCTAGGGATTATTTGTTTCCCTAGCGCCAAGGATTATTTGTTTCCTTGGGGTTTGAAACGAGTCGAGGATTTCCCACGGAGGCACTGGTGGCTCTGCGAGTCGACGCGGATCAGGAGGCTCTCGTCAAGGAATGTTTGTATCCGTGAGTCGAGGAATTTGCTAGGGATTATTTGTTTCCCTAGCGCCAAGGATTATTTGTTTCCTTGGGGTTTGAAACGAGTCGAGGATTTCCCACGGAGGCACTGGTGGCTCTCCGAGTCGACGCGGACTAGGAGTCTCTCATCAAAGAGTGTTTGTATCCGTGAGTCGAGGAGTTTGCTAGGGATTATTTGTTTCCCAAGCGCCAAAGATTATTTGTTTCCTTGGGGTTTGAAACGAGTCGAGAATTTCCCACGGAGGCACTGGTGGCTCTGCGAGTCGACGCGGATCAGGAGGCTCTCGTCAAGGAGTGTTTGTATCCGTGAGTCGAGGAATTTGCTAGGGATTATTTGTTTCCCAAGCGCCAAGGATTATTTGTTTCCTTGGGGTTTGAAACGAGTCGAGAATTTCCCACGGAGGCATTAGTGGCTCTGCGAGTCGACGCGGATCAGGAGGCTCTCGTCAAGGAGTGTTTGTATCCGTGAGTCGAGGAGTTTGCTAGGGATTATTTGTTTCCCAAGCGCCAAGGATTATTTGTTTTCTTGGGGTTTGAAATGAGTCGAGGATTTCCCACGGAGGCACTGGTGGCTCTGCGAGTCGACGCGGATCAGGAGGCTCTCGTCAAGGAGTGTTTGTATCCGTGAGTCGAGGAGTTTGCTAGGGATTATTTGTTTCCCAAGCGCCAAGGATTATTTGTTTCCTTGGGGTTTGAAACGAGTCGAGGATTTCCCACGGAGGCACTGGTGGCTCTGCGAGTCGACGCGGATCAGGAGGCTCTCGTCAAGGAGTGTTTGTATCCGTGAGTCGAGGTATCTGCTGAAGACACTGGTTTCTTCAGAGTTGGACTGAACCATCGAGATTTGGTTTCGTCTTCTGGCGGAGCCTGTTGGGAAAGTATGGTTCCTTCTTTGTTTACGCCCTTGGATTGTATACAGGGATCGATGTGATCTTAACTGTAGGGCCAAAGTTTTATCATCATTTTTTTGTTTTATCTCCGTGATGCTCTATTATTTCAGCTTTTATATCGTGAAGGTCGCGATTGCCCAATCATTTCGGCTATTTTTCGCGGTGCCCAATCATTTCAGCTATTTATTTTATTTTTACCCGCAGCTTTTTATTGCGAGTTGCTCAATCATTTCGGCTATTTTATTTTTTTTATTTTTACTCGCTGCTTTTTATTGCGAGTTGCCCAATCATTTCGGCTATTTTGCATGCATACATTTTTACTTGCTGCTTTTTATTGCAAGTTGCCCTATCATTTCGGCTATTTCGTATGCATGTGCGGCCTATTGGATTTTCGCTGTAAACCGATTTCAGCATCAGTACCACTACAACTGGGATATTACCAGGAGGGAATCATCATCTGCCTCTATCGATGTCGAACAAAGGTGGCTTAGCGACCAGGGTTAGGGTCCTGTCGGCTAAGGCTTTTGACTTCATGAGCCATAAGGGTTTCAGGAAGTTATTTCTCCCTACAAGTCGTGAGGATCTTGTAGGTATATTTTCTCCTTAGGACTCGTGAGGATTCCTAAGTGTTCGTTTCCTCTGTAAGTCGTAAGGATCCTACAGGAAGGTTTTCTTCTCATAAATCGAGAGGATTTACAAGGGTTGTTTACCATGCGAACATATCCCCAGTCACGGATGAGACTTGGTTAGGGAAATGTTTATTTGCGCCCGTGGATTGTATACAAGGGTCAGTATTGAGCCACTTGTAGGGCAATATCGGAAGTTGTGGGGGTTGCTTAAGCACAGGTTTAGGTCTCTGTAACTTAAGACTTCCAAATCTTATGAGCCGTGAGGGTCCCATAAGAGAGTTCTCCTTACGAGTCGTGAGGATCTCGCAAGTGTATTTTCTCCTTAGGAATCGTGAGGATTCCTAAGTGTGTTACTCTCTTGTGAGTCGTAAGGATCACACACGGGTGGTTTCTCTTTACAAGGTCGAGAGGATCCTGTAAGTGTTTTAACGAGGTTGCGCCCTTTCGGGTTTTCACAAACACTCGCCGGTAGCCCTGCTGTTTTTACTCACGGAGCCCTTTCGGGTTTTCATCCGTGCCCATTTTGCTTATGGACATACCGTTTTTTTTATTCTTTTTATTTTCTTTTTCTCTTTTTTTTTACGAGGTCGCGCCCTTTCGGGTTTTCACGAACACTCGCCGGTAGCCCTGCTGTTTTTACTCACGGAGCCCTTTCGGGTTTTCATCCGTGCCCATTTTGCTTATGGACATACCGTTTTTATTTATTATATTTTTTCTTTATTTATTATTATTTTTTATTCATCTCGTCAGCCTAAGGATGCTGTGGTATTAGTTTAAAGACGTTTCGGTCTGCTATTAGTTTAAGGACATTTCGGTCCGACTTTGAGAAGGCTGGCTACTGCTGATAGAGTTTGAACTTAGGAAGATAGTGAGCGGACATAGTCGTCGTCATCTACTATTGACCTAGGCTGTGGCTTATTAAGCATAGTATCATTTTAGGAAGCGACTGTTTATCGGCCTGAAAGGCCTTTCACCTTGCATATCCATAAGCAGATAGGCCTCACCCTGGTAGACCTTATCTATGATGTACGGGCCTTCATAGTTTGGTTCGAATTTTTCCCGCTTGGCGCGATTGGGGATCATGGGTCTTTTGACCACTAGCACGAGTTAGCCTTGACGGAATGTCCTCGGTCGGGTCAATCTTTCATATGAGCGCGTCATCTTTGCTTTATAAGCTTCCAGATTTTGCTGTGCTATGAGCCGGGTTTCATCGAGGGGTCAAGCTCCTCAAGCCGAAGGTGAGCATTTTCTTCGTCTGTCAGCTCGTAGTGGACTGCCACTCGTAGAGAGGGTAGCTCTATCTCGAGGGGAAGTACTGCTTCCGTACCGAATACCAACGCATACGGCGTTGTGTTTGTAGCCGTTTTAAATGTAGTTCGATACGCCCAAAGGGCCTCTTGCAGTCTTTCGTGCCAGTATTTCTTATTTCGAGACACCGTTTTCTTTATGATCTTTGTCAAGGTCTTGTTGAAAGCTTCAGCTAGACCATTAGCTCACGAATTATAAACCGAGGAATATCTCCAGTCTATATTATGTTGTTGCCCAGAGCGACTGATCTTGTGGCTTCTGTAAGCTGTCCCGTTATCGGAGATGATCCGTCGCGGAGTTCCAAACCGATATATGACGTGCGTCTTGAAGAAGTGGAGGATATTTTCCGTCTTCACTTCTCTTAACGGTATCGCTTCTGCCCATTTAGAGAAGTAGTCAGTCGTTGCTAGGATGAAACGATGTCCTCTAGACGATGCTGGTTCGATGGGGCCGACTATATCAGTCCCCCACATTTCGAATGGCCAGCTAGCCACCGTTGGATGTAGTGGATTTGGATGCTGGTGGATGAAGTTCCCAGGGATTTGGCATGAGTGGCATTGCTTCGCATATTCGAAGCAGTCCTGAATCATCGTGGGCCAGTAGTAGCCCATCCGTTTTATCTTCAACTTCATCTTTGAGCCCGCTTGGTGAGAACCGCAGAGTCCGTCGTGAACTTCCTGAACGACTCTTTTCGCTTCGTCAGGTCCCAGGCATCTCAACTATAGAGAATCAAACGATCTCTTGTACAGAGTATCGTTGACGAAGGCGAAAGATAGAGCCCGCTTCATGAGCTGATGTCTTTTGGACGCTTCTTCAGGCAATCGGTGGGACTTAAAGTAGTCTATGAAGACTTCCCTCCAATCCTCGGCCTTTTCCCAGTCTTTTATTTGCAGAGCCATTCGCTCAGTCGTTTCCTTTTCTTCAGATGATTCCGGAGATATTTCTGCTGGGGCAAGCACTCGACGGCTTTGTACCACGATTCTAACGTCATCGAGGTTCTCGTCAGCCAGTTCTTTAGCAAGTTTGGCCAACGCGTCTGCTTTGCTGTTTTCCGCGCGCGGTATGATCTCCAAAGTATAAGAGGGAATTTGGTTCAACAATTATTGCACCTTTTCGCCGTACCTCACCAACTCCGGTTTACACGTTTGGTAGTCGCCGTTTACTTGACTAACGACCAGCTGGGAGTCTCCGTATATGAGGAGGTTTTCAATTCCCATGTCGATGGCGATCTCGAGGCCTGCTATCAGAGCTTCGTATTCGGCTTAATTGTTTGTCCTCGGCTCTGTTAGGGAGAAAGCAAAGCACATTATCCCTCCTTATGGAATTACAAAGATGAGCCCTACGCCCGATTTGATTATAGGGGTGCTTTGTTTGCGCTTCTTCATGGAAGATGCGCCATTGAAATAAAGCTCCCATCGAGTATCATCACCGTCGACCGCATCAAACGCATGTTCGTCTGGAAGATCGCAGTTTAAAGGGGAGTCGGCCGGTATCGGGTGCTCAGCGAGGAAATCGGCGATGGCCTGGACTTTCACTGCCTTGAGAGGTTGATGCGTTATCGAGAACTCCATCTAGAGCAGGGCCCATTTAGCGAGTCGACCTGTCAATATGGCCTTTGACATTAGATATTTGAGAGGGTCTACCTTCAAAACGAGACGGACTTCATGTGCTAATGCGTAATGTCTGAGCTTTGTTATCGCGAAGATCAACGCCGGGCAGTGTTTTTCAATGGGGGAGTAGTTGCTTTCTGCCCCCAGCAGAACTTGACTTAAGTAGTAGAGTGCTCTTTCTTTCCCTTGATCGTTCTCTTGTGCCCATAATGCGCCTAAGGAACCTTCGAGGGCGGTTGTATAAAGAATGAGGGGTTTTCCCTTGACCGGAGCAGCCAACACCGGCGGGTTCTGCAGGTATTGCTTGATCTCGTCTAGTGCGCTTTGGCATTTTTGGTCCCAGACGAACGGGGTTCCCTTGTTCATCAGGTGGCTGTAAGGACGGCACTTTCCTGAAAGGTTGACTATAAATCGCCGTATATATGCGAGCTTCCCTTGGAGAGACCACAGCTGTTTGAGATTCCTTGGCGGAGGCAATTCCATGATCGCCTTGATCTTAGACGGATCTATTTCAATACCTCGGTGTCGAACGATGAATCCCAGGAATTTGCCTGAGGAAACTCCGAATGCACACTTGAGCGGGTTCATTTTCAAGTTGTATTGTCGAAGGCGTTGAAATACAGTCTTCAAATGCTCGAGATGTTCCTCGTATGATTTGCTTTTAACCACGAGATCGTCGATATAGCATTCGACGATTTCGTGTATAAGGTCATCGAAGATCTTCGTCATGGCCCTTTGGTAAGTGGCACCGGCGTTCTTTAGACCAAAGGGCATCACCTTGTAACAGAATATACCCAGAGGAGTCCTGAAGGCGGTATGCTTCTGGTCTTCTGGATACATCTTTATCCGGTTATATCCTGATGAGCCATCCATGAAGGAGAAAACCTCATGAGTGGACGTATTGTCTATCATTAGTTCGGTGACTGGCACTGGGAAATCGTCCTTCGGGCAGGCTTTATTGAGATCCCGGAAATCCACGCATATACGCACTGTCCCGTTTTTCTTTATCACCGGGACGATGTTGGCGATCCATTCAGGGTATTGAACTTCCTGGATAAAGCCAGAGTCGATTAACTTTTTGACCTCGGCATTGATGCTCATCTCAAGCTCGAGTCGCATTCTTCTCAGCGCCTGTTTGACTGGCTTGATGTCCGGGGATATCGCCAATCTATGCACAGCGATTTCTGGATCTAGTCCCGGCATTTCGGAATAGTTCCACGCAAAGCAATCTCTATGTTGTAGAAGCACGTCTTTTAACGCGGCCACCCTCTCTTCAGATAGCAGCTCGCTGATGGATATCGGTCGCGGGTCATTTAGCGTTCCCAACTCAATTTTCTTGAGGTTATCTGCGGTGGTATGTATTCCATCCTCCAGTTCTTTCGGAGCTGGCGGAAATTCTGAAATCACCTTATCATTGCTATTTTCGAAGCACCAGGGAAGGTCGTCCATGTTCTCGGGCCCTTCTTTTAATATTGTTATCATGTGACAAGTGCGAATCCGCTTCCAATCCCAATGTCGAGTTGGCTCTGTTCTCGTGGCTTTGGGTTCGTGCTTCCGTGGCGGCGCTACCCTCCAGTTGTCAGACAGAGCGAACTTGCCGAGCTGGTACTAATCTTCAACCCAATTTTTGAAGGTGAAGCAATCTTCGAGAGCGTGTCCTATCACTCGGTGATAAAAGCAGTAGTCCGGGTGTGAGACTTCGCCCGCTTGTTCGGGATGTTTAGACTCCGGCAGTGTAAGTATCTGATGTTTTAGAGCGAGGTCAAGTATCTTCTTCGTCTTGTCTCGCGGAAACGAGTATGCTCGACCCATTTTCTTCATAAGGGATAGATCAATAACGCTCGACTCCCATTTGCGTGGCTTCTTAGCTATGCTTTGTTGTTGTTGAGCGCCTTTTTGGCTTTTCGACTTATTTCTGCTTTTGCGCCGAGCCTTCTTTATAACAGGTTGACAAGGAGTGGCATTTTCATCTTTCACGGCCTGTTGGAGAAGACGTTGCGTCTTGGCTTTCTCGTAGATGGCCGTCTCGCGGTTGTGATCATCTCGGACTTTTTGACCAGCTTTTCTTATAAGTTTGTCCATTTGTTCTTCGAACGACGGACTGGGCCTCTTTGCATTTGGAACTTTTACTGGCTTAGGATTAGCGTCCTCCCATTGAGCATCCGCTTCTTCATCAAGGTCATACACGACGTAGCAGCCGGGTAGTAACTCTCGTTTCTTTGACCGGATGTATCCAAGCCCTTTTGTTTCCATTCTCCCGTTAGGCAATTTGCGTTGAGTCCCGGGGATGTTCCAGACCCTGTCATAGAATTTGGCCTTTCTAACGGTCTGTTTGAAGGGTATCCCCTGGCGTTTCAGCAGCTTTTTCAAACCTTCCGTATAATATCTGGGGAGACGGATAGGCTGAAGCCTGTCGAGCGTAGGATCCGCGCCATGCCAGATTTCTTTTTCTACCTTGGTTTCTTCAGAGCGGTAAAACAGAATTGCTTTCTCGCTTTCTCATCTGGGAGGGATAAAGCATGACCGCAACTCTTCTACACTGTAGATATTAAGTGCATCCAGTTCTTTATGGTGTTTAAGCGGCACTATGGCGACTTGTAGATTTTGCTCTTTGTCAGCGGAAGCTTGTATTGAAGGTCGAGTAGAGAATACAGCATGGACTTCATCTTTCGAGTTGCTGCCAAAGATCAATGTAGGAGCCGATGGTCCCAGCTTGTTGTGTTGGGGCGGACCCGAATAAACTATCTCCTCTTCCTCCTCAGTATCACTGCCGAAGACAGGGATGGTAGCGTTAGTTTTATTCTCCGGCTTGTGACACTTCTTTGTGTCTTCGAAATCCGGTAAGAAGTATTTGGCGTCTTCATATTTGCGGACCTCGTTCACAGAGAATGGGTTCAGTTCTCCCATCACTGTATACTCAAAACCATCCTTAAAATACTTCATACACTGATGTTGTGTAGAAGGGATGATGTTGTACTCGTGTAACCATGGTCGGCCGAGCAAAGCATTGTAGCATGTCTTGGCGTCTATGACGTGGAACTTAATGTCCGTGACGAGTAGCCCGAAGCGTAGCGTCAGTATCACAGATCCAAGAGTTTTTGATGATTGGGAGTCGAACCCGGAGATGGTGATCTTGTCCCGAGCAAGGTGCTGGACGCTCATGCAGATTTCTTTTAACACCCGGACGTTGAGGAGATTAACAGAGGATCCGTTATCGATCAGGATTTTGCCTATCTTTATATCATGGCAATATCCTGAGACATAGAGGGGGCGATTGTGTTCGCACGTCCCAAGGAGTAGGTCCTCGTCGCCGAAAGTGACATCGGCCGTGTACACTTCCTCCATTTCATCCTTCATCCTTTCTTCGGCCAGGAAAGCTTGGAATTGTTCTGGGTATTGGAGCGCCTTAATCAACGAATCTCTCGCCTCTTTTGATAGCAAAAGGGTGTCAAGAATGCTGAGCTGTGAGGGCAGCTTCCTCAGATGTGCTAAGACGTTGTAATCCATCTTATTCTTCTTTGGCGGGTCTTTGGCAGCTAGCTCTTCCACCACTTGGTCATCTAAGACGATATCTTCAGAGACCTTTTCTTTCCCTTTATCTTTTTTGTTCGAGGGTCCGAGGTTCTTTTCGGGCAGCGTGCGATTACGTAGCCGGATATTTTCGCAAACCTTCGGTTCTTCTTCTTTTCTCGAAGCGGACTCTTTAAAGAGAGGGGCAAGTTCTAGCTCTTCATCAGACTCACTATAGAATGTAGGCACTTGTGATCTACCGGTGTTAACCATGCAACAATCGCCAGCAGCTCTATTAAGCCCTTCGGTCGTATTTCTTTGCTCTCGACGAGTTTTACGCTTTTCTCGCTTAAAGCGTTGTCGATGAGCAACATATCCTTGCCACCATCTATCGAAAGTTTTGCACTCTTGAGTAGGGTGCGAAATCTTTTGATGATATAAGCAATAGGAGGGGTGCGTTTCCATTTCACCAGTGATGTTTCCTTTAGAGGATGGTAGCTTCATGCCCATTGATATGGCCTTAGCAAACTTTTTCCTCATCTTGAATTGGCTTTTGTCGGTAGCGGAAGTGTTTAGCTCCAGCGGGATCGTCTCAGCTTTTTCATCAAGTCGCTGGCGCTTGGCCCTTTCAAATATAGCCGTCTTGCGTTCTCGATCAACTTTACTTTTCAACCGAGCTTCATTAAGGAATGCGTCAATTACTTCATCTGATGGCCCCATAACTTTTGGTTCAGGATCTGCCCCCAGTTTTTCAGTGCAAGCAGTCTCCTCCTCGTTTGTGACCGAATGGGAAATCATATGACAGCTCGCCACATATTCCTCGGATTCATCCGATGAGCTTCCTTCCTCATCTTCTTCTTGAAAAACGTGATTGAGGAACTCTTGGAGCGTAATGGGAGTCCGTGCCTTTTGGTTGTATTCCTCCAGCGTCAATTTGTTTTTGCAGGTCCGTGCGCTTGTCGCCAGGTTTCACGGGATTCTTAGATTTTTTCTTCTTCTTTTTCGAAGATTTTGACGGCTGGCTGCAAGTGCTTGAACCACCACTATCGGTCTTTGGAGTTGGACGTGGCTTTAGCATCCCTTCAATGACCTGCGGTTCCAACGGATTCTTCCACTTGATCGCTGGACATGTCTGAATATCGTTTAGTATTCTCTTTGTCTTGGCTGATAATACAACCTCCCAAGGAGCTTCTTCAATGACGGAGCATGTTGCCCCTGGCGTATTCGTCCCCTTAGAGTTGTGGGGCTGCGGGGGATTCACCTTCCATTTGTCAGATAACACGAACTAGCCCTATCGGTACTGGTTTTCAAGCCAATTCTTGAAAACGTAGCAATCTTCGATCGGATGGCCTAGTACTCGATGATAAGGATAGTAGTTGGGCTCGTTGACGTCACTTGGTTGCAACGGACGTTTTGGATCCGGCAGATTTATGAGTCTGTTGCGCAACGCCAGCTCGAATATCCTCCTCGTTTTATCGCGGGGAAAGGAATAAGGATGTCCCATCCTATCCTCAAGGGGCACGTACGGGCGCATATTATTTTGACGAGCAACCGTCTTCGAGTCGCTCGGTTGTTGTTGAGCATTAGCGACGACGATCGCTTTTCCCTTCCCTTTGTCATTTCGGGAGTCCGGCCTTGGAAGAGGGGGTTTATGGCCCATTTGATCCATTTGCGCTAGTTTGTCAATCAAGGCCTGGAAGGTAGTTGGCTTGAAAAACATCATGAATTGTGAGATGGTTGCTTGCGGATCAAGGGTTCCCACAAACATACCCACCGCGGGAGCTTCTTCAATGCGCTGCTCACACTTCGACCTTAAGTTCCGCCATCGTATAGCGTACTGAACCCACGTCTCGCCGGGTTTTATCTTGGCGTTAATCAGTGCCGTCATCGGGGTACGTTTACTGGCGCTTGCAAAACGCTGAGTAAACAGCAGCTCCATCTCCGCGAAGGTTTTAATAGAGTCGTTCGGGAGCTCAGAGTACCATTCGAACGCCGTATCTGATAAGCTTCCAACAAACTGGCGAAGCAACAGCTTGTCATCACCGCCGGTGTTGCCGCAGAGTGCCCTGAACTGGGCAACATGTTGATGAGGATTGCCCGTCCCCTTGTAGACATGGAACTTGGGAATTGTGTAACCGGGTGGGTACTTGATTTGATCGTACCAACTTGGATATGGCCGTCCCGTTTTTACGACCTGGCCGTCTACTTCGGTCGCATGATGAACCCGTATTTGTTGGGCGATGTACTCATCCAAATCAGCTTTGGAAATTGTATCCTCCTTAGCTGTTGATAGGGCTGGCGGAGGATTTGATGTCTCTCCCCTATCATCACCAAGGACAATCGGGGGCTCTTCAGCCGGAGGATCTTGTTGTATCATCATCCCAATCATGTCTTGGAAGAGGAGGCCCATACGCTGTATGTTGGCTGCTTGTTCAGCAGCCTCTTTGTCCTTCTTCTCCAATATCCGACGAAGGAATTCGGCGTCGGTTTCTTCTTCTTGACGTTCGTCCGAGGACGTTTCAAGGTTTTCTTTTGGCCCTGTAAGTGTGGCCATAGCGTTCATCATTTCTTGGAGCTTTTGTTGCTGCTCCTGAGCCTTGGTCACTGACCTCGTGTGCGGTCTATGACCTGTTGATATGCGGCTATCCTTCTTTCCCGATGCCACATAAATTGTATGAACTATCATGCCCTCGGACTTAGGGCGCTTAGGCTCACCACCTTTGGCATTTGCCGCGGGCGCGGGGGTTTTTTCCGGCCTTCTTCTTTTGTGGGCCGTTGAAGTTGAAGGGGTCATTGTAGTGGGCACCCTAGCGATTGTTGTCCCCTGCTGTTTAATAGGAGGGTCTTTTTCTTTTTGCACCTTCATCTTCTTTCGTTGACGGGAGTGATCCGTGTCGATCACGGAGTCTTGAACCCTCCTCCAAACTTTATAAATTCTTGAGGACAGCCGTTGAGGGGGTTGTTCTTGCTTCCTTTCTGGGACTCTCCTCGCAAGCGGAGGAGATCTTTTCAGTGTAGCGGTTGGAGAATTCTTCCGTACCCTCCTCAGCAGTTCAAAGCTGTTCCCAGTTGGAACAGCAGCGTTGACTTCCACCACTGGAGCCGGTGGAGTTAACCCTGATGGGGAATTGCCCCCTGCCTTCCTCACTCGTTGCCAATGGCGACGTCGAGCATGACGAGCCGTTGGGACTGGCTCGGAGATTGAGACATCTTCTTTTTGCCCCCTGTCTGAATGAGGCGCCGCCGGTGTTAACCTCTTAAAGACTGAGGTTGTCTTTTGAGGGGTGATATTCAACCTGTCGAAGACGGATCCTTGAGCAGGGGCAGGTGCAGGAATCGTCAGTCTTGAAAAGACTGACTCTTTGATAGGGGA
Source organism: Agapanthus africanus (assembly GCA_030015575.1). Taxonomy (NCBI): domain Eukaryota; kingdom Viridiplantae; phylum Streptophyta; class Magnoliopsida; order Asparagales; family Amaryllidaceae; genus Agapanthus; species Agapanthus africanus. The sequence continues at coordinate 562,078,625 of CM057346.1, forward strand.
AGCCGCCTTGACGACTTCTGGAGCAGCAGTTATTGCCTTCCTTGGGACAGCCAATTTAGAGTTCTGATTTAGCCTGGCGAAAACAGAGGCTGTTAGTTTGGTAGTGGATGACCCATTGACAGGGGTCGTCGTAGCAGTGAGCCGGTCGAAGACCGACTTCTTGTTCACTTCCGGTGCAGGTATTGGCGCAGAGAAGCTTGTAGGTGGGATCATGGTCCCGAAGAATAGACCAGTGGTGGCTTGGGTCACCTGTTCTACCGGCAGAGCGAGGAAGGAAGCCTCTTGGGGCCCATATGCTACACCTCCCGGTGAGGTGGAGCGTCCGTTGCAGTGGCACTTCGAGCAGTTGGTGCAATTAGAGGCCATTGAATCTTGAGTTCTGCGCCAGGCAAGAGACCAAATCTTAGTAACTTAAAATCCGAAGGCAACCATTAACAAACCGTGATTGGTTCGCGAAGACGACACACGAAGTGTGGAGTGGAAAGAGGAAAAGGTCCCACCGGGCGTGCCAGAATCTGTTCCCCTCCGAAAGACGGCGCACAGGACCGTGTTGTGTCCTGACGCTGAGATTCTGGGCAGATGCTATTTGGTTTTATCCGTCCACCTCTCCGAAGATGCCAAGTTGATTTATGGCACCGTGTATCGGAGGTTTAGACGGATGCGGCCGATATAGCAGACTTTGTCAGATTCCCCCTCGCTTGAGGGGTTTTTGATTGTGGGGACGCTCTTCCCTGCAGGCGCAGGCCCCTGCAGTTAATTACGCTACCGCATCGCGGTAACAACTTTCTCCTTCTCCAGAATTTCACTTCGTGTCGTGTGTGTTTGTTTTGTTTGTGGTTGCCCGTGGATTGTATACGGAGACTGAGTAATGCCGTCGCCCGTAGGACGTGGATTAGTCCAAATCCGTATTTACTTAGATTTGGGTTTGGTGTTTTTAGTTTAAGGATGCATTAGCCGTGTTGCGGCTAAGATCAACTTAAACGTTCGTTAAGGATACGTCGGTCCTGTTTGAGACTGAGATCAACTTAACGTAGTAATCCATTGAATATATGGCCGGCAGGACTCGTCGCCTCTCTGATGTCGTTAAAGGATTACAACGACATGTATCAGAGGAGCTCGGAGATGTACCCTCGAACCAGAGTTGATTGGGAGTTTTATAATCCATTTGAATGTTTAAGGATACGTTAGCCGTGTTTGGGGCTAAGATCAACTTAAACGGGACCGTTTAGATCCGGCAAAAGAGCGTTTGGAGGCCCTATTGTTCCAGTTTAGGGACGTAGTGGTCCATTTTCCAGTTTAGGGACATGGTGGTCCGCATTTCAGTTTAGGGACGTGATGGTCCAAATTCCAGTTTAGGGACGTAGTGGTCCGATATTAGTTTAAGGACGTTTCGGTCCAATATTAGTTTAAGGACGTTCCGGTCCATATTCATGTGTGGTTGTTGGGACCCGTCGCCTCTCTGACGTCGTTGAAGGATTACAACGAGAGGCGTCAGAGGAGCTCGGAGATGTACCCTCGAACCGGATATAAATTGATTTAAGGGAGCAATCTCGCTCAGTCTATTTAATTTGAGGACTTACTGCCATGATTGGGCTAAATCCAAAGTATTCAACGCCTTTTATTTGTTTTTGGTCTGTTAGACCTGTGTTAGGGCTTGGCCCATTTTTAAATAATGCATTGCATTATTTTCTATTTTTTTTGTTTGGGCTCTACCCATAAAAGATGCAGAGCATCAATTTATTTTGGGCTCTGCAAGGCATCTGCATAGCATTTTTATTATTTTGTTTGGGCTTTGACCATTTATAAATAATGCAGAGCATCAATTTAATTAGGCATGTTTGGTCTTTTAACTGGGCCTGGCCCTTCAGGAAATGCATTGCATTTTCAGGCGCTTTGCACCAATCAGAGAGCGCAAGCGCTTGTGATGACGACACGTGTCATGCAAGCGCAGTGCGCTGCGCTAGTGCGCTGCGCTTGCGCTGCTGACACGTGACGCAGCTTGGTGAGTTGCGCCAATCACAGAGAGCAAAGCTCTATCTCAAAGCTCATAGCGCAAGTGATTCAGATGCGGACACGTGGCGCTTTCCCAAGAGCGCAACAGCGCAGTTTGGAAGTGCAAAGCACTAAGAATCTTTTAGATTCAAGAACAGAAGTGCAAAGCACTATTTGATTTCTTGATCTAATTTAGATCAAAGAAAAATAAGTTTTTCTTTTTGTTTCAAGAACCAGAGGTTCATAAAAGTGCAAAGCACTATTTTTTTATTTTGTTGTTTTCTTGTTTTTAAAGAACCAGTGGTTCATAAGAAGTGCAAAGCACTGTTTATTATGTGAAGAAATTGATCTGGTTTTTAGATCAATGATTTCTTAAAAGAGATTTTTTCTCTCTCGTGAAGGTTTTTACCCTTTTCTTTGAAATTTTCTCAGAGTTCTCTCTCTATTTGAAGCTCTTGACTTTTTTCAAGAAAATATTGATGCCTTTGAATTGAGGTCTGGGGTCTCATTTATAGTGCCCATAAATTAGTTAATTTTGTTGAAGAGATCTTTCTCTGAGTGATTTGGGGAATTTTCCCCACCGTTGGATCTTTGATCCAAGAGGTTCTGTTTTACAGAAGAAAATCTTCTTGTTTTAACAAGAATAGAAAGATTTCTTTAAAATCTTAATTCTGTTTGGCGCAAATGCCCCAGCGCGTGACACGTGTCGCGCAGCGCAACTGCGCTAGCGCATCTGCGCTGACACGTGTCGCGCAACGTAAAGCGCAGCGCAACTGCGCTAGTGCATCTGCGCTGACACGTGTCGCGCACCGCAAAGCGCAGCGCATCTGCGCTGACACGTGTCGCGCAGCGCAGTGCCTGCGCAACTGAAGCGTTGCTTCCTTTAATTTTGCTTAAAATAGAGCTTTGCTCTGATTGGGCGCGCCTTCTTGGGCGCTACGCTGACGTATCAGCGCCTGACATATGGCGCGTTGCGCCCGTGATTTGAAGCGTTGCTTCAAAATTTTGAATTTTGAATTCAACAGAGTTTTGCTCTGATTGGGCGAAACATGACACATGCAACCTAGTGACTCATGGTCTCTTTTATTGTGCATATGTCTCATTTTGTGATGGATTTGTAAGTTGAAATGAAAGGAAGAGAGAGAGAGGGCGGCCAAGAGGGAGTTTGGTCTTGTATTTTTTCACACTCTCACTCTCTCATTTCATCATAGAAAACACAAGAAAGAAAAGCCTCCTCTTCTTCTTCCTCTAGCTCACAACCTCCATTGATGGCTTCATCTTCAACCTCCATCCATACTATGGATGCAAGAGACAAAGTTGTCAGACACATTCTCTACATCGCCTTGGACACGTCGGCTAGCAAACTTCGTGCCCGAGTTGCTTCGGACGAAGCGGGAGCCCGTAAAAAGACTCAAAGATGTGGTGCCCTTTCTGACAAGGATATCGAGATCGGAGATGCCGCGAGGAGCTTGGGATGGTGGCCCAAGACCGAAGGACACGGATCGATCGGTATAGCCCTTCTATCCCTTCTCTTGTTTGCTAGTTGTAGGTTAATGGTTCGATCCGGATTTAAAGTATACGATAGCGCCGGTTTCAAGTTATGAAAAAGTTTTTGTTTCCGCATTTTGGTCTCGGACAGACGGCCGGGGCGCTACCGTAGACTTACATGGTATCAGAGCCACGCCATTAACCTTTACTAGCATGTTCTAACGTATTTAAAATATCGATCAAACAAAATTTCCAAAACTGCATTTCCAATACTGAACTTTCTGTCGAATTTTTATTGTCGTCGAAAAATTATTTTGAGTATTGCAGAAATTCAGGAAGGCTTTTATAAGACATCTGAGAAAATTTAGTAGCATGATGCTACAATAGAGCCGCGGAACCGCGGCCATACCTATGTTTTGGCCGCGATTCCGCCGCCATTTAGTGGCCTCTCTACTCCAAAATTTCTACAGTTTTTCTTGGAAATGGGGTTTCTGGAATGTTTATTTTTGGCCCAGATTATTTTGAGTGCTGCAATTGTACTGGGGGCCCACTTCGGAAAATTTTGTCGATCGAAAAATTTAAATATGTTAGTTCACAGTATTTACATTATATCTGCGATCGTGAATGTCATTTGATCGGTAAATCTTATCTAATTGTTATAGCCCTTTTAGACGGATTTGCGAACGTGACATTCACGTTGATGTTCTGTGTTGTGTTGTGATGTTACGGATTTGTCGTGGTGGATAGCCTGGTGCAATGGTAGTACAGTTTGGTTGTATTTGTACATTTGATATTGCGGGGCGAGCATCCGACATGTGGACTGCCGTCACTGCCTGTTTGTATATTATTCTTTTGGGGCACGACCGGGCTGAGGTCGATGTACCCGTTGTATATATATTTTACGTTCTGTACTAGGATTACCCCGCGGTGGGATGCACGGATAGCCTGGTTCTAGAAGGCAACGGGCCCGCATCTCATGGCTTTGAGATGGAGGGGGCTTCACTCTAGAATTGGCGGGCTATTCGCCGCACTCGTAGGGGATACAGGTTGACCCAAGGAGAGGTGCTCAAGTTACCGGATTCCGTGAAGTGCTGGGTGGTCTATTCACGTTGTTGAAGGGGGCTGCCTCGCTTCAGGTTTTGGCGGGTAACTTGCCGCGCCCGTAGGGGTCTAGGATTTTATTGCACAGGCTATTCACACGACCAGGGGAACGTAGGGTTTCAGTAGCACCTCTATGAAATCAGGGGATCCCAGATTATCTGTATTGTTCGGTGATGCTTATTACATTTCTGTGATGTTGCATTTTATCACGCCTGGAGCGAATATTATATATTGATATATATATTGGTAGATGTATATGTTTTACACCCGTGCTAGTCCAGTCCCCGCTCTGTCGTTAGTTAAGTAACCTAACGGGTGATGACGGGACCCAGCGGCGAATGCAGATGGCATATACGTACATCATATTTTCGTTCTTTTGTGGTGTGATTAATTGATGGGACTGCATTGATTCGGATCAATGTAAGCTAAACAAACATATTCTGATGTTGTTGGAACATTTTTCAAAAAGTTGTTATTGCAAGGACGTTCTCTTTTGTTTTGCACAGTGGTATTCGGTTATGAATATCCAGCACCTCAGTCGATGAGGCAAGGGCGGAGATCCCTTCACCGGGAGTGACCCCTTGGACAGAAGTTTGCGTCAGGGTAATAACTCCACTATAGTCGATTACTTTTTGCTTTGCATCGTGGTATTCAGTTGGAATATCATGCACCTCATTCTACGGGGAAAGAGCCGAGATCTCTTCACCGGGAGTGACCTCTTTAGCAAAGGTTTTCGCCACTATATTTTTATAAAAAGCTATCCGGTTCCTTCAACGATATCAAGTTCATTACGTTAAAGGTTTTTCTCAAAAAACCATTCGTAGCCCTCCGTCATTTCAGAAGGGTAGCACTTATTATTCATGCTATGTATGTTGGCCTTCGTCAAGGCATAGTGTATGGTAGCTATTTGTTACTTTTCTGCTGCATAGATAGAAGCGTTGGTTTGGGACAGTCGTACTACTATTTTAGCCTTCATCAAGGGTATGTACGGGTGGGTTCAAATTAACCTGAATAATGACGGGTAGAACTTGACATGTGACTTATGATATGTTGGCCTTCGTCAAGGTCATAAGAGCATGGGGTAAAAATCACATCTGGAGTTTCTAAAGAAACTGAAACTTGCCAGATATGCGCATACCTTCTGGAGTGTGATAACGTGAGTGGATTACATCACGTTATCATGCGGTGATAGTTCGATCCCGATTCCCACTGATGAGTTGGCTTACTCCTCGGGTGATCTCGACTAATTCTTCTTTCAGGTTTGGAGGAGAATTTGAGGTTACAGTGGGAGGTTTCCTGATTAAATAAATTGATAACCATTCTGATCTAGGTTAGAGTGCACGCTGAGTGTTTCTTTTCTCTCTCTCTTTGGCAGCGACCATGACCCGACCCTTGACTATGACTCAGTGAGCAAGTTAACCGAACCTTCTTAAAACACTGGCTTTTGAATTGTTAGAGTTGCATACCTCATTGTCACTCCTACTTTTACCCTTTTCTCCAGAACACCCCGTATTACTACGAACATCCACTTCCATTGGATAAAACCATCGTATGGTTATATACGAACTCGAAGGAACTTATTCCAGATTCGAGGATGGTTTCCGGTTCTGGAGAAAATGAATAGGACTATTCAGTTGTCTTTTCCTTTTACCTTCTCTCAGGTTGCGAGTGCTCCTTAGATTAGGACGGTACACCTGTTACGCTAATTGGATAGTCTTCTTCCAAACCATAGACAGGTGCCGAACGGTAGGGAATGAAGAAAACCATTTAGCCTAAAAGGTGTACAGAAGGTATTAAGTAAAGACAAATAAAAGGATTAGTAAGAGGACAAAGTAAATTGCGACTGCTATTCACGACCAAACCAAGTATTTCATCGCCACTCCTACTTCACCTTTGTATTTCTCCAGAACACTCCGTATCACTACGAAGATCCACAGTTTATTGGATACTCCATCGTATGGTTATATACGAACTCGAAGGAACTTGTTCCAGTTCGGGGATATATTCTGGTTCAGGAGAAATAGGAATAAGGTTTTATTCAGTTGTCTTTTATCTTTACCTTCTCTCGGGTTACGGGTACTCCTAGGATTAGGGGAGTACACCCATTATGCTTATTGGATAGTCTTCTTCCAAACCATAGGCTGGTGCCGAACGGTAGGGAAGGAAGAAAACCATTTAACCTAAAGAGGTGTACAGAAGATAATGACTAAAGACATATAAAGGGATTTGGAGAGATGACAAAGAAATATACGGTTATAGTTGTGAATCTGAAAATGGAAGAGGCATTACTAAGAATACCCAGATACCCCTTCGAAACATTTACATGTTTCAGTTTCACTGTGTATTGTTAAAAGAAAACTGATTTCCCAATTAGCCCTTACTCCAGGGTATGTATTTACCAGGTTTGATTCTCACATCTGTATGGTTTTACAGATGATGAGTGGGAGTAAGTTATTGGGAATTGGGTGATTATCCTCATTATATCGGGATTCGTTGAAATTGGTGATATTTGAGGAAATCGGCTGGGTTGTTTGCCGGACGGAAAATATTTGGTTTTGAATATCCGTTGTAATGCACCAATTTCAAATTGATATAACTGTACATTTATTTTTATAAAGTGAGATATAACTTTTTGAAATTATTGTTAGGTCCACGTTACCTCTCCCGGTACTTTCGGGGTTGCGGAAACGGTAAAACAAAATTTTTTCTGGACTTGGCAACGTGGACCGTAAAAGCCGGATCTTTACTAAACATTACACTAGCATCCTAACTAGAGATTTATCTACTCGGTTAGGGGTTATACCTCAACTTGAACTCCTTCTCTTCTTGTTGTTCTTCTCTTCTTGTTGTTCTTCTCTTTGCTTGCTCGATGGTTGATCCGGACTTTGGTCACCTCCGCGGCTTCCTTGAGTCGAAGACGATCCACCCGAGAGATGTACACCGAGCTCCACCTCGAGCCGAGGTAACTAAGGTAAGGAGATTGCTAATCTAGAAGCCCTAGGTTGTGTAGAAGTGGTAGATGAATGGTTTTGTCTTTGTGGGATCTTTATCTCTCAACACATGAGATCAAAAGATAAATCAAGAGGAGGAAGAAGGAGGAGCTAGCTAACAACCATGGAGCTTCTCATTCCAAGAGAGAGAATGAGAATAAGCAAAATGAAAAACTTAACCAAGAGAAAACCCAACCATGGTTGCAATAATGCAAAAACATTATCATTAGTAATCCCATCAAGATAAAGTTGATGGCTACAAATGACATGACCATTATCATAACAAAAAGAAAAAGAAAACCAAAGAATACTTTAGATCTTTCAAGAAGATCCTAGTCAACTTTGGTCAAACGGTCAACAAAGTCAAGAAGGTCAAATGGTCAATGTAATTAGCCATAACATAATTATCAATGAAAGGATTAGTAAATAATGTCCCCGGCTCATAATGGTTTTGACCAAAACGAACTGTCAAAACCCTAATGAGTCCGCCTCAAAATGGTTTTGACCGAATCAACTGTCAAAACCCTAATGAGCCTGCCACATAACGGTTTTGGCCGAACCAACTGCCAAAACCCTAATGAGGCACCTCCTCCTTCATCGCTCCGGAAAACTGTGCATACACACCTGCATCCGTATTCCGTAGAATGCGGATGCACAGAAGACAAAACAAATCCATCCGTGCAATACTAGGATCCGGTTTAAACCAAAGCCCACTAGTATTGCCTGCCCGAACACTACACGCACACAAGTGTACGTAAGTGATCGTAGCCCTGCCGTAAAACCATACGGCCTCTACACGTTTCGCTCAGTGCAGGGAAACTCTCTGTGTGGGACTCTAAAAACTCGACACTACGCTGGCAGTGGGTTTAACCACAGACCGCAAGCGGCACTAGCTGTACGTAACGGTCCCCAGGTAGATGTCGATAAGAAGGCCGATGAGGTAAACCCATCCGAACTCCTACTGAGCCTGTATGTGACAATCTCCGTACAGTCCGGTCTGTTCGTCTGATACATCGCATGTCGGGCCTAGGGGGGCGGTAAACGTCAGTCCCCTAAAAGCGGTACAAGTCGTGTCGGAGTGAAGCCCAATACACCCTGAGATAACACTGGAAACCCACCAGTATATCTCGCTTGCCCTGGCCAGGGACTACTCGTGTAATGGATCTCCTAGACACAGCGCGATGTCAACCCCCAATACCGGGAGAGACGAATCCTGTCTAACCGTCACTGCCTCCAAGTGCTTCGGGACTGCACCCAACTACTACCTGTTTGCACGACTCAGTAGAGCCGTGGTAGGGTAGTAATCAAAGAACAGTGGGAACACACTCGAGGCAAAGTGACAGTGTCAAGTCAGCGGACTAAGCTGTACTCATGTCACCTGGGAACTGATAATTGACGATAGGTATAATACCAACCATCAGTTCCCGATGAGTCCTGTCCAGTGTACTCATAACCTAACGAGCACCCGTATACTATCTCAAGTACGGCGTACTGACGGCTGTGGGACAGACCGTCTCCCGTGCTGGGATGAGAAGCGCATACACTAGTCTACTCCGGAGTATCGATGCCCTATCTCGATACTCCCACGACCAGGGACGTGTATAAGGATGTGCTTGTAGATTACCCAGCCCCCACGAGTGTGATCGCCATCACAACGCCGGTAATCAAGCAAAGATCCTAAGGGCTCTACTAATGCGTATAGGTGATATAATAAATAAACACACATGTACACATTAAAGCAGAGACAAACCAAGTAGCATACTGCTATATAGAGCAAGATTGTCTGTACAACTGTGAATATCCCAAGCTTCCATCAAGTAATATACATACTAGTATGATACAGTAATGGTCTCTAGGGCATATACACTAACAATCTCCCACTTGCACTAAGGCCATGTACTGGCGTATCGAAGACCTATCATCTCGATCAGCCGCTCGAACTGAGTCTGGGGTAAGGCCTTCGTGAATGGGTCCGCTGTGTTGTCCTTTGTGTCCACTCTCCGCACCTCGATCTCCTGGCGATCAATGATCTCCCTGATCAGGTGATACCGCCTTAAGATGTGGCTGGATTTCTGATGGGACCTTGGTTCCTTTGCTAAAGCTATAGCCCCATTGTTATCGCAATACAAAGGTATTGGGTCAACAATGGACGGAACCACCTGAAGTTCACTAATGAACTTCTTTATCCAGACCGCCTCTTTTGCGGCATCGCTTGCAGCAATGTATTCAGCCTCCATCGTCGAGTCTGCGACGGTATCCTGTTTGGAACTCCTCCAACATACCGCCCCTCCGTTGAGAGTAAACACAAAACCCGAGACAGACTTGCTGTCATCTTTGTCACTCTGGAAGCTTGAATCAGTAAAGGACTCGACCCTGAGGTCTCCATTACCGTAAACCAGGAACATCTCCTTAGTCCTTCTTAGGTACTTGAGAATGTTCTTCACAGCTGTCCAGTGGTCCTCACCTGGGTCTGACTGATACCGGCTTACCGCGCTCAGCGCGTAAGCTACATCTGGTCTTGTACATAGCATCGCATACATTATAGATCCTACCGCCGAAGCGTAGGGTATAGTGCTCATGCGAACCCTCTCCTCGTCAGTCTTGGGAGACATCTTCTTGGAGAGGGTAATTCCGTGCAATGCGGGTATGTTACCGCGCTTGGAACCTTCCATACTAAATCTCTTTAGTACGGTCTCTATGTACCTGGACTGCGAAAGTCCCAATAGTTTCTTGGATCTATCTCTATAGATCTTGATCCCCTGAATGTACGAGGCATCACCCAGGTCCTTCATGGAGAACCGTTGTGACAAAAATAGCTTGACCGATTGTAGCATAGGAATGTCATTTCCTATCAAGAGAATGTCGTCCACGTACAAGACTAGGAATACGACAGTTCGTCCTACAATCTTCTTATAGACACAAGGTTCATCTTCGTTCTTGATGAAATCAAATTCCTTGATTGCCTCATCAAAACAGATGTTCCAGCTCCGCGATGCCTGCTTTAATCCATAAATAGATTTAAGCAACTTGCACACCTTCCCGCTGCTCCCACTGTCTACGAAACCTTCTAGTTGATCCATGTAAACGCACTCTTCCAAACAACCGTTTAGGAAAGCCGTTTTAACATCCATCTGCCAGATCTCATAGTCATGGAAGGCAGTAATGGCAAGTAGGATCCGAATGGATTTGAGCATAGCCACTGGAGAAAAAGTTTCGTCATAGTCCAAACCAGGTCTTTGACGGAAACCTTTTGCAACGAGTCTAGATTTATAGGTTTCCACCTGTCCATCTACACCAAGTTTCCTTTTGTAGATCCATTTGCATCCAACGGGTTTTACCCCAGGTGGAGCAATATCCAAGGTCCACACCTTATTGGCGTACATGGACTCCATTTCGGATTGCATTGCTTCCTGCCACTTATCAGAGTCCCTACTGATAATGGCCTGCCTGAAACTGGTAGGGTCATCTTCTTCCAAGATGCAATCCTCTCGATCCCCGTCTATGAGAAAACCGTAGTATCTCTCGGGCGGATGAGAAATCCTACCAGATCTGCGGAGTGGCTGAGATTCTTCTGCGGTTATTCTTGCTTGACGGCCAGCAGTATAATGGCGATCATATACGTGGGAGCTGGGGTCAATAAGCGCATCCTTAAAAGGTCCCTAGTCGTGGGAGCTTCGAGACCGGGCATCGATACTCCATTAGTAGACCAGTGTATACAGTCGAGACCCCGACGAGGGGCGGTGGCTGGTCTCACAAGCCATTGGTGTCAGTTGGTTCACCTAAGATGTATACAGGTGCTCATTGGGTTATGAGTACACCGGACAAGACTCGTCGGGAACATGCTAGTTGGTATTATACCTGACGTCAGATAGCAGTTCCCTGGTGACATGTGTACAAGTTAGTTCATCGACCTGAGATCGTCATTTGTCTCGTGTGAGTTCCCACTGTGCTTTGATTATTAACCTACCACGGCTCAAAGGAGTCGTGTAAACAGGTTTTAGTTGGGTACAGTCCCGAGCCACATGGAGGCAGTGAGCGGATCGGCAGGAGTTTCGTCTCTCCCGGTATTGAGGGTGAGATCGCGCTGTGTCTAGAAGAGCCATTACACGAAGTCCTTGGCCAAGGCAGGAGATTTACTGGTAGGTATTCCAGCAGTATCTCAGGGTGTTCTGGGCTACACTCCGACACGACTTGTACCGCTTTTGGGGGTCTGACTTTTACCAACCCCCTAGGCCCGACATGCGATGCTCATAGACGAACGGACGGGACTGTGCGGATATTGTCACTGACAGGCTCAGTAGGGTGTCAGGATGAGTTTGCTCATCGACGTCCCCTTTGGTCAATACCTGGTAGCCCGTTACGTACGACTAGTACCTCTGACGTGCTAGTGGTTAAATCCACAGCCAAAATATTGACGGGTCTTTAGAGTCCCCCACAGTCAGTTTTCAAGTTTCGGGCGAAACGTTGTAGAGGCCGTATGGTATTATCGCAGGGTTCGATCATATACGTGCAGTAGTGCACGGATCATAATCGGACGGATCATACTGGTGGGCTTTGGTTTAAGCCGGATCCTAGTATTAGATTTGTTGGATTACTTTCGTCTCATCGCATTCGTATTCAGTCGGAATGCGGATGCATGTATGTATATACAGGTGAGGGGTATCCTTGTGATCCGTCACGAGTTTAGTTTAGATGTTGCCGTATCTTTTTATTGTTGTAAACATTTGGATTAATGTTTACAAATGGAAATTATGAGCTAGAAATCAACATGAGGTGCATTTATTGTGACACATGCAACCTAGTGACTCATGGTCTCTTTTATTGTGCATATGTCACATTTTGTGATGGATTTGTAAGTTGAAATGAGAGGAAGAGAGAGGGCAGCCAAGAGGGAGTTTGGCCTTGTATTTTTTCACACTCTCACTCTCTCATTTCATCATACAAAACACAAGAAAGAAAAGCCTCCTCTTCTTCTTCTTTCTCTAGCTCACAATCTCCATTGATGGCTTCACCTTCAACCTCCATCCATACTATGGATGCAAGAGACAAAGTTGTCACACACATTCTCTACATCGCCTTGGACACGTCGGCTAGCGAACTTCGTGCCTGAGTTGGTTCGGACGAAGCGGGAGCCCGTAAAAAGACTCGAAGATGTTGTGCCCTTTCCGACGAGGAGATCGAGATCGGAGATGCCGCGAGGAGCTTGGAATGGTGGCTAAAAACCAAAGGATACGGATCGATCGGTATAGCCCTTCTATCCCTTCTCTTGTTTGCTGGTTGTAGGTTAATGGTTCGATCCGGATTTAAAGTATACGATAGCGCCGGTTTCAAGTTATGAAAAAGTTTTCGTTTCCGTATTTTGGCCTCGGACAGACGGCCGGGGCGCTACCGTAGACTTACATGGTATCGGAGCCACGCCATTAACCTTTACTAGCTTGTTCTAATGTATTTAAAATATCGATCAAACAAAATTTCCGAAACTGCATTTCCAATACTGAACTTTCTATCGAATTTTTATTGTCGTCGAAAAATTATTTTGAGTATTGCAGAAATTCAGGCAGGCTTTTATAAGACATCTGAGAAAATTTGGTAGCATGATGCTACAGTAGAGCCGCGGAACAGCGGCCATACCCATGTTTTGGCCGCGGTTCCGCTGCCATTTAGTGGCCTCTCTGCTCCAAAATTTCTACAGTGGTTGTTTTCTTGGAAATGGGGTTTTTGGAATGTTTATTTTTGGCCCAGATTATTTTGAGTGCTGCAGTTGTACTGGGGGCCCACTTCGGGAAATTTTGTCGATCGAAAAATTCCCACTTTAATATTGTAATATCAGTAGATAAAAATCGAATGTATAACAATCTCCTAGGTCATACTGTAATATAAAACATCATACCGTGTGGTATCTAAGGTGATCGTGTATACATATGTGTAAAACAACAATGCCATGCCAGTATCCGTATATAGTACCAAGTCATTCATACGTAGATATATACGTATATCATCCAACGTGAGTCCATTAACGACACATCAAATCATCATAAAACCTAAGTGTCCAGTATCGACACTCAAAATCATCATAAAACCCGTGTGCAGAATCGACACGTAAATCCTCATATCTCAGGTGCTGTCTCATCTAATCGGCCCTCATATCCATCTATCTCAATCACTCCGGTCGGTATCGTCTGGATATCCGCCGAGTCCAATACCATCACTGGTAGGTAGTGTTTCCCTGCCGAGCTCAACGCCTTTCTATATGATTTTATTGTCCCAGGTACTGTATCGGGTCCACTATGTACCCACAGACGGTGCCTCCTCACTCCTTGAATCGGATAGTATCATAGCTCAGAATCGAGAAATCTCATGGTGGACGTTGAAATATCATATCAAGAGAAACCGCGTTTTAAAAATAATTATAAGACTTTAAAAATATATTTGCGGTTCTCAAATCCAATAATCTCATGAAAATAGAATCGCATAATAAGGTAACCATGATGAAACAGTAAATGCAAGCACAGAACAGTACTGTAAGGTATAACCGGTGTTTTCATATAAGCATGTCGTGTAGCTAAGTAAGGAAGTGCAATATTTAAACTAGCATGTGCGGTAAAAAGTACTAAACAAATAACCATAATTCTACAATTTTGTCACGACCCGAAAGAGCACGTGACTGGCCCTTGAACCATATGAAGTCTATAGGACCCCATCTGATCCAAGTAAGCCAAAAGCCCAGCAATCTAAAACCATTTAAAGAGTAAATAAGGAAAACTGGTTTTGAAAAGTAAAGAAATCATGTTTCGAAAATCAAAGTTTTTAAATAACTAAGCCGAATGTGTATTTTTAAAATGTGTAACCTTTCCTGAAAATTTCGGCAGAGTTTCCTTTGTAAAAACTGGCCCCGAACGGGGTACAACAAGAATAATATAAGAAATGATAAAAGGCATCCCCAAGCGGGAGCTAGCTCTTCGTCAATCGACGGTTACAACCACGCAAGCAATAATAATATACAACGCCAAAGGGCGAGAATCAAAACCCAAAAAGAAACTCAAAACAGCCAGAAAACCGTAATACTACAAGCGCAACTCTAAGGTCGAAATAATACAACACTGTTTCTAAGTCTGAAACAATATACAAGTTTTGGTTGATGGAATTTCTAGATACAATAAATAATACAGGAGCAATGGCGGTTCTGATACAAAGAACCCATCTACCAACGCAAGTCACCCATAAGGAAGCAGTGTGCCAGAAATGCCGCTATGGAATCTGTACGGCAAAAACCTGCAAGGACTGTGGCACAACGGGGGTGAGTTGCTAACTCGTGAATAGAAAATATCTACAAGCAGAGATCGAATGCATGACCCAACCTAGGTCAATACGATCAGATATACATATAAACCTCAATATGAATAAAGCTGAAGCATGCTAAACTGGCAATGTAATCTCTATACATGAGTGTAATGCCAAGTGCTCGTGCTAGTGCCTCAGGTAATAGCATATCATGAATGTGAGGTATGATCAATGTAATCAAATCTGCATGTACGTGGATCCCGTCCACTCGTCACCCAATGACAAAACCATCATGCATGTAAATATCATCAGCATATGCATGGAAGTATGAGGATATAAACCACCCGTGTCCCTTGCGACACGTCAAAATCATGGAACCGGAGTGCCCAGCATCGGCACTCGAAAACATCATGAAAACTATGCCCAGCATCGGCACGTAAATCCTCATATATCGGGCTCCGTCAGTCCGGATCGGCCCACAAGCTCTGTCTGCGGTATCGGCCCTCGGCCCCGGCAGTACGCCCATATCCATCTATCGACTCTGGTCAGTATCCTCCGGATAACTGCCAGGTCCAACCAATCACCGGTAGGTACTCGCCACCCTGCCAGGCTCATCGTCTACTCCACGAAAAACATTTCTTACCCCGGGAAACCATACCGGGTCCACCATGTACCCGCAATCGGCCTCATCCGCCTCCTCGAATCGGGTTTCACATGTCGCTCTCAGCACCGAGAAAACACATGGTGGACGCACTGAAATATCATATCAAGGCTAACCGGGTTTTAAAACAATCCCATATTCTCTTTTTAAAACACCCACGGTTCCCAAAACCAGAAATATCATGGAAATAACATATCTCAATGCGTATAATCAGAAAGCATGACGTATGCGACATGTGAAGAAATGTAAGCAACATACACTGAATGCAACAGTACTACAGTGTAGTGACATGGCAATTATCGATGATGAAGTGTGTGAGCCGGCAAACAAGTGTACATGGAACATACGCATCATCGATAATTGTGCTGGTGTCCTAGCAGCATGACTGAAATGTATCAACAATATAAGCGATGCAATGCAACAGCATGAATATGCGGAATCGAGTAATCACGCAACAGTAAAGAACCTGCCTCAATAATTATATCATGCAACCTTGCCTTTTGAAATAAGACGAATCAGGGCTTTTGGTAAAATAAGGGCTACGGTGTTTTAAGAAAAGACGCGTCGTTTGAAAATATCCGTATAAACCCTTTTTGCTCTATCTTTAAAATATTCCCGATTCGTTAGTTTTGAAATAGGTATGACTCGGGTCTAGCCTAACGCCTACTAGGCGAACTACGAACCCAACAATCAAGCCAATGGAGAGGGGTATGAAAACCACCTAAATCTGAGTCGATATCACACTATCTCATCGCATGACAGGTATCACTACCATCATATCGCATCTCCAATACGAACTCTGTCATGTCGCCAAATCTCACGGTCTCAATCGCATCTCATCGACTCATTTCAATCCCACGTATCATCCTCAAAACCCGTATATAAACACATAGTCCCATACCCATGTGTAGATATACACACCATCATATGCGCACAGATAAATGAAAGAATGCATGCAAGTATATGTGTATGTGTGCAACCCTTACTCTAGGGTTCGCACTATACTAAACCAATACATTCTTATCACCAATAGTACCATTATCACCATCAATAATCCCAACAACACATAATAAATATATGTGTGTATACGTATTCGTATACATCACCACGGACTGCGGGGGTGCTATACGCCATCCACCCGACTTCTCCCCGTAGATATAAATCTACTCACCTTGCTTCTCATGTGTCGGTGCCGATGTCGCCATCTTCATCTTCTTTGCCTCACATCTCGTAGGGTACCTACAAGTATATCACAAACGCTAAAGCACATAAAAATCACATCGGAAACCAAAACGGCACACGCTACGCCTATAGGTAAAAACCTATAACCTCGCATGCAAACACGATCAATATCCACTTGTCGTTGACGTCCAAACGCACCAAATACCAAAATCCATACTAACACAAGTCGTAAACCATGCACCAACATAGGAAAAATCAACCCAGATTTCACCCT
Organism: Agapanthus africanus; assembly: GCA_030015575.1. Taxonomy (NCBI): domain Eukaryota; kingdom Viridiplantae; phylum Streptophyta; class Magnoliopsida; order Asparagales; family Amaryllidaceae; genus Agapanthus; species Agapanthus africanus. The sequence continues at coordinate 562,095,594 of CM057346.1, forward strand.
AGATGGAATCAGTCAAAACTAGACATACCCAGGGTCAAAACTAGAGGAAATAGGGCCATGCACAAAAATCGAGGCAATTCCCTCCTGCTCTGGCCGCAATTTGCGGCCAGAAGGAATTAATTGGCGGCCTCAGTTTGGAGTTGGGAGCTAGGGTTTGGTGTGGTGGTTCCATGGTGCCTGCACATCTCACTGTCAACTCAGTTTTATTTTTGGGGTCTCGGGGTAATAGCAGATTCCACAAAACACTTCCAGATTTACAGTTTTCCCCGATATCGATTCCGTAATTCCGTATTCTGGTTTCAAGTTCAGGTTCGGGTCCAAATTAGTATCATACAAGGGATTCTAAGGTCACCACAATCCTCAATTCCACTTTGATTTCAGGTCTAACCCTAAACCCTAACTTGAATTCTCTAAAGTCCACAAAACGACACAATATCGATATGAAACTAGAATTGATGCACAAGGAATTTGAAATACTACAAGAGGGTGCAGAAATTACCTTCTTTGGCAACTCAAGAAAATTCTTGAGTTGCTCAAAGTTCTCCAAATTCAATCTTGCTAGGTTCAATGTGTAGCTAGTGAGCTTGGGAGTAAGTTTTGTGAAGTGGGAATGGGGTTTTGGCTTTGTTTTCATGGTGGATCTAGGGTTTTAGTGAAGAGGGTGAGAGAGGGAGAGGGAGGAGCAGCAGTAGCTCATGGAGGGGGAGAGAGAAATGAGATGGGGAAATGATGGAGGAAAGGGTCAAACTCAAAAGCAACCTACTCTCTCTCTCTCTCATCATCACTTATCTTTTCTTTTCTTTTCTTCACTAAACTCTTCTCACTTGAATAGTAGATCCAAAAGAACAACCATGGTAGAAATGCACAAGCAACACAAGTGTAACAAGTGTGGAAAATGATATGTGCACATTTTTGCACAAAAATGCTAAAAATCCAATTAGCGATTCTTAATCGCGATTAGCACTAAATTAGCATATAACTAATCTTAAAAACTTTAAAATGGCATAATTCCATAAAATACCTTATTTTAGAATTTTCCATAATTTTTCCCCATTTATTTGTATTTAATTAAACCAGAATATTAAAATATTCATTAAAATAATATTAAATTATAAAATTTCCCAAAAATCATATTTTATTATTTTGGAAACGTTACAATCTACCCCCCTTAAAGAAATTCGGTCCCCGAATTTAAATTTAAACCCCCAAATACTAAAATATTTCAATACCAATTCCAAGTCATCGGGGCTCCGAAATCATCAATACATAAAACATCATAGCGCAATGCATGCGCATGAGTACTGAGCAGATAACTCAAAAGCAACACTCCATCAAGCATCCCGCAATCATCGGAGTCATGGTAAAGACACAAATGTCAAATCCAATACAAAACCAATATGATATAGATCAGAACTATACATGTAGACATCCAATCTATACATGTAAATAGCTGATGTAAATGCATGCCAAATCTTTTTAAGTCGCTGTGCGATGCGCGTAACACTGCACAGTGGCGGACGTTTCTCACAAGAAAATAACTATATATGTATATATATATCCTTTGTTTAATAGGTACGTTCCGCCGTTTTGAAAACAATTTTGAAGGGTTTCCTTGATTTTAAACGTTTCGTGTCATATCGGACACGTAGGTATATATATATCGAGACCATAGCTCGCTCTTGGAAATCCCTTCGAATTATCAATGCATGCAAAATATATTCAGGTACTGTCCTCTGACTAGTCCTGCTCGGTAAAAAACGAATATCAGATATCATAGAAATGTACTGCTCCAAAAGGAATAAATCCCAAAAATGCACATAACATCACCCTGTGCGTCTGGTGTGCACGGAAATCAAAATCCATATATGTGCCATACAGGTGCACAAAACAGTATCGAGGTGCAACGGGTGTGCACGAAGCATCTGTCATAGGCAACGTGTGTGCCTGACAGTCAAAATCCGGTGCATCTGACATGCACGAAGAAATCTCGATTTAGTGCATCGGGTGTGCACCAAAATCGTATCTCAAAGCATGCGCCCAACATGCGCAAAAATCCAAATCGGTGCATCCATCGTGCACGAATGAAAATCTAGACCCTGCGCACTCAACATGCACGGAAACACAAAATCCGATAGCAACGCCAAACATGCGTAAGCTTAGTCAAAAGCGCGGAGTGCAAGAATCCACATCAATATCACAATCAAAATCGACATATCGAAAGACATCAAATCGAAGTCAGGTGCAACCGTAATGCACAAAATGTAAATCCGGTGCAACAAAGGCACGAAATATAAATCTGATGCGATAAACGCAAGAAACATAAAACTGGTGCGACAAACGCACGAAGTATAGAACTGGTGCATCCCATGCACAAATACCAGCAATAACTCAAATGCGTAAGCAGCAACACTAAGTGTACCCAGATATAATGAAAATCATAAACGTGCGCAACTGCGTGCACAAAACACATATCAATGCACTACAAGCACATATAAGCTATACCGAGTGCAAAAATCAAATCGTGTGCGTAACATATGCACAACATCAAATCAACCGTATGAAATTCATAAAGTAATAAGCAGGTGCAGCCAAGGCACGAAACAACATACAACGCGGCTTAATCAAATCAGGTGTACCGCGATGGAAAAACTCACAACTGCGTGCATCAGCGTGCACAAATCAAAACACTAAGAGTACATGAAACTATGCTGGAAGCGTAAATCAAATCACCGGCATAAAATAGGCATGAAATCACAATCAACACCTCAAAAGTAATAACTATGTGCAAGGTATAAATACCCAGTAGGTGCAACCATGGTGCACAAAATCAAATATCATGGAACTCAGTCATCAAGACTAAATCATGCAAATAGATCGCCCAAAATACCGAAATCCCAAAGTGACGGATACGTGATAGTCGAATCACAAAATCACAAATCATAAATACCGTCGTCGGTATATCCTCCTTCGAAGTCGAGAAGGTGCCGGTACATCCAATGCTAGCGGCGCAAGATATCTACTTGCCTCTTGCTCGCGGCTGGCGCCCTCTGCCTCTGGTTCCTGATCATTCCTGTAGATTACCAATCTCGCAATCCATCGGCTCATCGGCCTGGTCAGGTGTGCTGACAGGGACGATTCCGTCCTGGCACTTCCCTGGTCATCTCTCGGTCAATCCTCACGACCGCTCGTAAAGCAGCACATCTCTAGCGCCGACCTCGGGTCCTCTAAATGCACATCACGCATCTGCTCCTGGTGCAAATCTTATTGCAGCAGTGTATTGGAAGGAATCCCTGCTCAAGGTCTCTTCTGATTTTGCCTGGGCCAAACTGTACAGGGCTGGTACTCTGGCATAATCTTTTCTCACTCTCTGGACATCTGCGTCCTTAGTACAACATCTCCTCGGAAGCTGGTCGCATCCCTGTGCCTCTGTATGCATATCCGACTTTTAATCTTAACGGGGTGTAGTAGCAGCTCGTCTGCTACTCGCACGAACTTCCTGTCCCGCTTGTCTGTATCATCGACCATTTCGACATCGCGTCTCTATTTGCGCACTTCAATGCCATCGGCTACGGTCCCTCCGAAGTCTCTAACACGGACTCGAAATCACGAACTCAGTATCTTCATCACTCAGTAGGAGATATCTAGCCGAACACGTCCTCAGCGTGCATATCACATCTCTAACGTCGGCGGAGTGAAACGTCATCTCGTCGAAATCTCGTGCAAACTCTTTACTCCACCTTGCTCCAATATCGACTGATTCGGACTCATCTCATCGTGGCTACACAGACTGCGCTCCAACGACTATGCTCGTATCTGGAGTCTCCCAAGCAGTGTCCCATCACATGATATCCGAATGATGTCGAATCGTCCGATCGGCTCGTCAGAACCTCATAATCCCCAAGAGCTCAACATCTCGGGTACAGTTTAATAGTATCGAGTACATACCACAGCATCGGTGGTCCAGCCGTAGAAGGGCAAACCCAAGCCTCACAAATGGTGCCACGGAACTGCCGCAAACCCTAAGGTTCAAAGGCTTTCACACGGTCATTATGTCGAGTTAGGGTTTCATTCTTCTAGAGGGTCCATAGAATCGCTTGCATGTCTTTCCGAATACTTTAAACTTGGAAGATGGGTTCCTGACATTCGATCGTCTGCATCGACTCTCCACGAACCTGCGTGAAGTCGTCTCTAGCTGGAATCAATCTGCCTGATGACCTCGCATCGGGGTAAGCGAACGAACCACATGTCCTAGTCATTCATCCTCGGTGACTAGCGACTCACCATCATATCTCTAAGAATATGCTCATGCTGCAGTAGCTCCAATCATCTGGGCGATATCTCATCATTCGCAGCAACAACTGGCTCAATCGTCGGTACGCTAAGCAGCGGCTCAACCATCATGAATAAGCGATATATCAACAGTCATCACATCCTGGCTGGCCTCTATCAGTGGCTCAATCCTCTGGTACCGACCGGTACATCCGAAAAATCTCGCAACAGCGATCTGTCAAACGCTCATAATGCGGAAACACAAAATACGAAGCCTCAATGCAACCGTATGTTTCTGGAATCACGCCCCGGTCAGCCCTCGTCCCCGACGAGCTCATGCTGACGCAACTCGAGCCGTAGCTCACTCTGCCCGTGCAATCGCGGCAGCAAAACCATAACCAGTATCGATGAAGATAGATCATAGGAAGGAATATAATACGGTGCAAGGAAATGTACAACCTAAGGTTTCTTAAGCGGAGTGGCGTGTCGTAAGTATGCCGCGGAACATACCCACGGTACGTCACTCTACTTTAGTCACCTATTCCATCAACCAAGGATCATCCTACACGATGAAAGTTCGGGTCGAATACCCCCTCGACTAAGTCTAAGTTCCGTAAGGTCAAGCCTAAGTTCCGTATATAGATAACGCCCTAGGATCCACATAGTCAAACTTAGACTCGAACCAAGGTCAACCTAGCGCTCTGATACCAACTTTGTCACGACACGAAAGAGCACGTGACTGGCCCTTGAACCATATGAAGTCTATAGGACCCCATCTGATCCAAGTAAGCCAAAAGCCCAGCAATCTAAAACCATTTAAAGAGTAAATAAGGAAAACTGGTTTTGAAAAGTAAAGAAATCATGTTTCGAAAATCAAAGTTTTTAAATAACTAAGCCGAATGTGTATTTTAAAAATGTGTAACCTTTCCTGAAAATTTCGGCAGAGTTTCCTTTGTAAAAACTGGCCCCGAACGGGGTACAACAAGAATAATATAAGAAATGACAAAAGGCATCCCCAAGCGGGAGCTAGCTCTTCGTCAATCGACGGTCACAACCACGCAAGCAATAATAATATACAACGCCAAAGGGCGAGGATCAAAACCCAAAAAGAAACTCAAAACAGCCAGAAAACCGTAATACTACAAGCGCGACTCTAAGGTCGAAATAATACAACACTGTTTCTAAGTCTGAAACAATATACGAGTTTTGGTTGATGGAATTTCTAGATACAATAAATAATACAGGAGCAATGGCGGTTCTGATACAAAGAACCCACCTACCAACGCAAGTCACCCATAAGGAAGCAGTGTGCCAGAAATGCCGCTATGGAATCTGTACAGCAAAAACCTGCAAGGACTGTGGCACAACGGGGGTGAGTTGCCAACTCGTGAATAGAAAATATCTACAAGCAGAGATCGAATGCATGACCCAACCTAGGTCAATACGATCAGATATACATATAAACCTCAATATGAATAAAGCTGAAGCATGCTAAACTGGCAATGTAATCTCTATACATGAGTGTAGTGCCAAGTTCTCGTGCTAGTGCCTCAGGTAATAGCATATCATGAATGTGAGGTCTCGGGGTAATAGCAGATCTCACTGTCAACTCAGTTTTATTTTTGGGGTCTCAGGGTAATAGCAGATTCCACAAAACACTTCCAGATTTACAGTTTTCCCCGATATCGATTCCGTAATTCCGTATTCTGGTTTCAAGTTCGGGTTCGGGTCCAAATTAGTATCACATAAGGGATTCTAAGGTCACCACAATCCTCAATTCCACTTTGAATTCAGGTCTAACCCTAAACCCTAACTTGAATTCTCTAAAGTCCACAAAACGACACAATATCGATATGAAACTAGAATTGATGCACAAGGAATTTGAAATACTACAAGAGGGTGCAGAAATTACCTCCTTTGGCAACTCAAGAAAATTCTTGAGTTGCTCAAAGTTCTCCAAATTCAATCTTGCTAGGTTCAATGTGTAGCTAGTGAGCTTGGGAGTAAGTTTTGTGAAGTGGGAATGGGGTTTTGGCTTTGTTTTCATGGTGGATCTAGGGTTTTAGTGAAGAGGGTGAGAGAGGGAGAGGGAGGAGCAGCAGTAGCTCATGGAGGGGGAGAGAGAAATGAGATGGGGAAATGATGGAGGAAAGGGTCAAACTCAAAAGCAACCTACTCTCTCTCTCTCTCTCTCATCATCACTTATCTTTTCTTTTCTTTTCTTCACTAAACTCTTCTCACTTGAATAGTAGATCCAAAAGAACAACCATGGTAGAAATGCACAAGCAACACAAGTGTAACAAGTGTGGAAAATGATATGTGCACATTTTTGCACAAAAATGCTAAAAATCCAATTAGCGATTCTTAATCGCGATTAGCACTAAATTAGCATATAACTAATCTTAAAAACTTTAAAATGGCATAATTCCATAAAATACCTTATTTTAGAATTTTCCATAATTTTTCCCCATTTATTTGTATTTAATTAAACCAGAATATTAAAATATTCATTAAAATAATATTAAATTATAAAATTTCCCAAAAATCATATTTTATTATTTTGGAAACGTTACAAATTTAGGCAACAATGCAGCGATATAGCAGTTTCTAATGTGTACGTGGTATAGCAATTACCGATGTGTGTATGAGCCGGCAAGTCTGTGTATGTGCAATATACGCATCATCAGTAATGGTGCGTGTATCCTAACAGACGAAGTCATACCAGATAAGTACCGGGAACATAGTACATATGTCGTAAGGAAAATAATACAGCGTAAACATGAATGGTATAAAATACGTAACTACATATGAGCCGCATAGTTATAGTTTAAATAATACGAATCGTGGTTTTTGAAAATGGGGCTACGGTGCTTTTGAAAAAGAGATATCATTTGAAAATCCGTAACGTCCCTTGAGCTTGTCATTTAAAGCGCCTAACGATTCGTTAGTTTGAAAATAGGTATGGTTCAAAATGTATCATATTATCTACTTAATTGGTCTAAAATCATATTCCTCGAGTCGATATATGTGTGTGTGTGTGTCTGTGTGTGTGTGTGTGTGTGTGTGTGTGTGTTGGCGATTCATCCTCATCATATTATGTACGGTATAATATATCGTACGGTATCAACAAATCAAAGTATGGATCCATGGTTATGTACATCATATTATCTCATATCATCATAAATATCACCTCATATCATATCTTAGCACGTGCACGCGCGCGCGCCCGCTCTCTCACACACACACACATATATCGCATCGCATTCTCATATCAAACATATTAACTCGTGTCATCTTATTTCATCATATCCTCATCTCATCATATCATCTCGTAATTATTCTTATGGTTATATATGTATATATATAAGCGTAAGTACCTAAGTCTCATGGACTAAGAAAACTGGAACTAGGAATATACTTTCCTACACGTACACTACTATGGTTATAGTATCACAGAACCCTATCAGCTGGGTATACACATCTAAATATCTATATTTACTATATTTCTGATCTCTTAGTACTATGGTTGCAGGGGTGCTATACGCCATCCACCCGACTTACCCTGTAGATATACATCTATTCACCTACTATTCTCGCTCTAGCCGAAATCAATGTTCGTCTTATTCTCCTTCGTTGCCCCGGAAGTTCACGCGAAGGTACCTACCGCTGGGTTCCTTAGCATCCTCACTATGTTATCTAGGACATCAAGTGCAAATTTAAAAATTCTAAAATTTAAAAATTCTAGTGAGCTAAGTAACCCAAATCAAGGATCTAACTAGAGGATTAGGAGTAAGCAAGCATGTAACCAAACATTACACTAAGTGAATGAGGAATACAACCTTTGTAGACCGGTCCTTCACTTCTAAAGATCCGTGTAGTAGTCCCTTCGCTCCAAATAGTGATCTCCCGGAATCTATTATGGGTTCACAAGGCAAAAGGAACAAGCTTGCTTGAAATCTTCGAGGCCGAAAATGATCTACGTTGAGAAATCTCCAACTCAAACTAGCTCTTCACTAATTGGAAATTAGTGAAGTAAAAAACCTAAACTAAATGGCTAATCTAGTGTATGTTGATGAAGTAGGATTTTTTGCTCACTTTAGAATTATTTTTCTCACTAATTTTCTTCACCTCTTGAAAACCTAGAGAGCTTTCTTAAGATGAAGGAGAAGATGAAGTGTAGAATGAATGAGAGAGTCCAAGCAACCATGTGTGAGATAATATCATATATTCTCTTATGTAGAGACTTAACCATGGCTAAAGATCATGGTTGAGTTAATAAATATCTAATGTAAAACAAAATTAGTGGACTAAGTCAATGGTTTCTACAAGCTTCCACGAAGTATCAACCATGACTAATTTCCACCTAATTTTGTATTTACCTTAAATAAATGAAACCCTAATTATCTAAAGTATGGTATGAGTCTCATACACCCATGAACAATGTATCATCAAGCATGATACAAAAAAAACAATACATTAATATATATCACATATATATTAAATGTATAAGTGAGATAAATAAATGCTTAAGTGAGCTAATATTAGTTAATGTAAAATTAATATATCAAATATATAATCATATATTAAATATTAAATCAACACTTGATTTAATAATCCGGTTATATCACATATAACCGACTAATATCATTTATATCAACTTATCGAGTCAACACTTGATTCGATAACCCGGCTATAGCACATATAACCGACCTATATCACATATCGCGAGATTAGAATACGGTATCATATACGCGTATTAATCTCGGTCCCGCACATATCACATATGTGCTCTTACTTCGTTTCGCCTGATCCAGAAAACCTCTGTGTAGGACTCTAAAGACTCGTCAATACATCGGCAGTAGGTGATGATCATATCGGTCACCCACAAGACGTCAGCGTACTAGCTGGAAGTAACGGCTATCCGGGTATTGAGCGATCAGAAGATCAACAAGCAAACCTGCTCATACTCCTATGAATCCAATAAGTAACACTACCGTTCAGTCCGGTCTCTTTGGCTAATATGTCACATATCCAGCCTGGGGGTGGTAAATGTCAGACCCCAATAGTTAGATAAGTCATGCCGATGTGAGGCCCATAACGGTTCGAGAAACTACTGATAACATTTATCAGTAAATCTCAGCAACCCTGACCAGGGATTTCCTGTTATGGCCAATCGAGCACAGCGCAACATCAACCCTCAATACCAGGAGAGACGAAATCCCCTTCTATCGCTCATTACCTCCATGTGACTCGGGATCGTACCTAAAATCCACCATTTTGCATGTTCTCTTGAACATGGTAAGGTGAAAATCAAAGTAAAGTGGGAATCACACAAGACTCTATGACGATCTCGGGTCTACAGACTAACCTGTACCTGTGCCACCAGAGAACTGTTATGACGTGTGGTATAATACCATCTAGGAGTTCTCAGCGAGTCTTGTTCAGTGTACCAAGTCTCTACTGAGCACCCGTATACAATCTTTGATGTCAAACACCAATGGATATGGGATCATCCATCGCCCGTCATATGGGTCAAGAAACGTATACGCTAGTTTACTCTGGAATATCGATGCCCCGTCTCGATACTCCCATGACTAGAAACAATTGAAGGATGTACTTATAAACTACCCTGGCTCCACTAGTATGATCTGCATCATAATCCTGGTAGTCAAGTACAAATCCTAAGGGCTTTATCAACATGTAACAGAGAGACAATAAGTGTACATGTTAAGATAAAGAGTAATCAGATAACATACTATCATGTCGAGCAAGAAATTACTCCCTATATATGTCCAAGCATCCACTATAATATACATCATATGTAAAATAATGGCATTTAGGGCATATATACAACTAACAATCTCCCACTTGCACTAAGGCCATTTGTTGTAGTATCTCATACTCAACGTCCTGTAAAATTCTCTCTAGGGAAAGGCCTTTGTGAGTGGATCCGCCGTGTTATCCTTCGCGTCAACTCTCCTTTCCTCGATCCCTTGGAGATCAACCATCTCCCTGATCAGGTGATACTGCCTCAGAATATGTCTAGATCGCTGAAGGGACCGGGCTTCCTAGGCAAAAGCCATAACTCCATTGTTGTCACAATAACAGTTATTAGATGCTCAATGGTAGGAACCATGTTCATCTCATGAACAAGAAATATTCGGACAGCCACTTTGGCAGCATCGTTGGCAGCGATGTATTCAGCCTTTATCATGTAGTTTGCCACGGTATCTAGCTTGGAACTCTTCCAACAAACTGTCCCTCCACTGAGAGTGAAGACAAAGCCTGAGACTGACTTTCAGCCGACCTTATCACTCTGAAAGCGCGAATCGGAAAAGGACTCCCACTGGAGTTCACCGTTACCAAACACCAAGAACATTTCTTCAGTGCTTCTCAAGTACTTAAGAATGTCCTTCACAGCTGTCCAGTGATTCTCCAAAGATCCGATTGATTCCTGATCACTACACCTAGTGAGTTACCTGCATCTGGTCTGGTACATAACATCGCATACATGATAGAGTCTACTGCCGAAGTATAGGATATCCCTTGCACGCGAGCTTTCTCCAAATCTGTCTTGGAAGACATCCTTTTGGAGAGAGTGATTCCTGAGTAAGTGGGTGAATCACCACGCTTAGAGTCTTCCATACTAAACCCCTTTAGTATGGTGTTAATGTACCTGGATTTTGGACACTCCCAAGATCCACTTAGATCTATCTTTATAGATCGTAATCCCTAAGATATAGTAGGTATCATCCAAATCTTTCATGGTGAATCCTCATGATAAGAGGAGCTTGACCGAGTGTACCATAGGAACATCATTTTCTATCAAGAGTATATCATCTACGTACAATACGAGGAAGACAATCTTACTCTCTACAACCTTCTTGTATATACAAGATTAATCTACATTTTTGATGAAGTCAAACTCTTTGACTGCCACATCAAAATTGATGTTCCAACTCCGCGGTGCAGCTTGCACACCTTTCCGCTGCTCCCACTGTCCATGAAGCTCTCTGGCTCTCATGTACGCGCTTCCTTCTAAATCACCATTTAGAAAAACGATCATGACGTCCAACTGCCAGATTTCATAGTCATGGTATGCAACGATGGCAAGTAGGATCCAGATGGACTTAAGCATAGCCACTGGAGAAAAAGGTTTCATCAAAATCCATACTTGGTTGCATGACGAGAACCTTTTGCTACAAGTCTTGCTTTGAAAGTCTCAATTTTTCTATCTACACATGGTTTCTTTCTCAAAGAACCACTCGCTCCCGATGGGTTTAACTTCTTCAGGAGAAACATCCATAGTCTGTACTATGTTGGTGTATATGGATTCCATCTCAGATCGTATTGCATCCAGCCATTTCATAGAGTCCCCACTCGTGATGGCCTGCCTTGACCTAGTTGGGTCATCATCTACCATGATGCAATTCTCGCTCCCACCGTCAATGAGGAAACCGTAGTATCTCTCAGGTGGATGAGGAACCCTACCAAATTCGCGGAGAGGCTGAGGCTCGTTGGAGACTATTGAATCCTTTGGTTCCACTGAATCATTAGTTCCAGTTTGTGTAGCTGGAACTTCTTCCAGTTCTACTTCATGACCACAAATTTGTTTTTCAAGAAAATCCTTTTTCTAAAAAGGTGGCATGTTGAGAAACAAAATACCTTTTGTTCCTCGGTTTGGTAGAAGATATTCCCTCTCAAATGTTTGGGATATCCAACAAACTTATAGAACTGACCTTGCCTCGAGTTTTTCCGGATTTTGCCTTTCAATATAGGCCGGACAACCCATATCTTAACTCGTTTAAGACATGGTCTCTTCCCATGCCATATCGCATAAGGAGTGGTAGGCATTTGATTTGGTTGGAACCCTATTCAATAGGTATGCAGCTTCTCAAGTGCATAACTCCAAAAGAAAACAAGCAACTCAGCAGTACTCATCATAGAGCGCACCATATCTAATAGGGTGTGATTCCTCCATCCCGATACACCGTTGTGCTGTGGTGTACACGAAGGAGTATGGTGAGAGAGAATCTCATTTTCTTTTAAATAATCCAGGAACTCCGTGCTCAAGTATTCTCCTTCCCGATCACATCGAAGAACTTAATACTTATACCCGTCTGGTTCTCAACTTCAAGCTTATATTTCTTGAATTTCTCAAAAGTTTCAGACTTGTGTTTCAACAGGAACATATGTCCGAATCTTGGGAGATGGTCAGTGAATATAATGAAGTACGAGAAACCAACCCTGGTATTTGTAGACATAGGACCATATACATCAACATGTATCAGTCCCTGGAGTTCAGTAACTCTTTCTCCGTTTCCAGTAAACGGAGTATTGGTCATTTTACTTTTGAGACAAGACTGGAAAGTATCATAAGATGCAAATTCGAACGGATTCAAATATTCATCCTTATGTAATTTAGCTAGTCGTGTCGCATTGATATGACCTAGTCTACAATGCCACAAGAAGAATTCGTTCATTTCTGAATTACTCCTCTTGTGTGTGTTCTATATATTTTGAACTGTGGTTTGATTTAGAACATATATGCCATTACATAACGTGCCTGAACCAATCAACTCTTGATTAAGGAAAATATTCACAAAATTATCCTGTAATACAAAATTATATTCTTCTTTAACTTAATAAAGAAACTGATGTAATGTTGTATATCAGATTCGGTATGTAATAACATTTGTTCAGAATCAATGTATTTACCACTTGGTAATACAATGTGATATTTTCCAACTGATTTGGCTGCAACAATTGCACCATTCTCTATATTTAGAGACATATCATCCAATCCCAGTTCTCTACTTTTCTGTAGCCCATGTAACAGATTACATATGTGGGATCCTGATCTGGTATCTCATACCTAGGACGTAGAGGATACTGAGAAACAGTTCTCGGTAACGAACACACCCGAAGAATATGCATTAACATGCTCTTTCTTCGATTGGGTGGCATGGGAATCCTGGTATTCCCCTATTTCCTGCTCAAACTTATAACAATTATAAAGTAGAGCAGAATCAACGTTCCCCAGCTCAGCATAATAAGCAGGTTCAATCAATACATTTATATTATTATCTTGATTAAGACGTGTCATGATCGCTACCAGGAGAGAGAGAGAGAAGAAAACACTTAGCGTATGCTCTTGCAAGATTAAATTGGTTATTATTTTATCTAATCAGGACGGCTCCCACTGTTTTTATCAAATTTTCCTTTAAACCCTAAAAGGTAAGACTAACCGGGATTAATTACACCCTACAAGTTCGCCAATCTTTCGGCCAGGTCAGTGTCGGTACTTTGAGAGAGGTTCCCCGTGCTTTCGCACGGACCTAATTAAAATAGACCTCATTTCCCCACGGGCGTAACCCCGTTAACACCTTTCTAGATACCTATTTGATTGGCTAATTGTGATGTGTAAAACTCTCCCAGGAGTAACTCTTACTAGCAGTGGATATCGGGATCCAACTATCTCATAAAAGGTATGTAATCTCACTGCAAATTTCAACACTTGAAATTCCCGATATGATTTTGTCCCTAGCTTCCTTTGACCTTGACAAAGGCCAACAAATCATAGACCGCTAGTCAAGTTCAAGCCGTACATTACCTGATTGAATTAAATCCACCCGCACGACCCTTGACAAAGGCCAACAAGGTCGTATGACTGTCCTAATCCGATCGCATCATATGCTTTGCAGATAAGCACTAATCAGCTACCGCACACTACGCCTTAACAAAGGCCAACAAACGCAGCACGAATACTAAATAGTACTTATCTGAAATGACGGAGGGCTACGACAGATTTTTAAGAAAACCTTTTGCGTAATGAACTTGCTATCGTTGTAGAATCGAGTGATTTTGAAAAGGAGTGTTTTTAAGGTTTTTACTAGTTTTGCTAAAGAGGTCACTCCCGGTGAAGGGATCTCGGCTCTTTCCTCATCGAATGAGGTGTTTGATATTCATCGAGGAATACAAAGCAAGAACTAGAGAAGCAATCAAAAGAAAAAACCGAGTGGGTGTAGCATCTGCTAGTTTCGCTAAAGAGGTCACTCCCGGTGAAGGGATCTCAGCTCTTTCCTCATCGGATGAGGTGCTGGATATTCATCAAGGAATACCACTATGCAAAGCAAAAACTAGAGCTACCCATTTTGAAAATTTGATTCCACAACATCATTAGGTTTCTTTCCTTTCATTAATCTCATTAATGAAGTCCCATCATTTATGCTTCATAAGCATCACAGATAAAAAAACGAGAATAGAACGTATGCTTATGCCATCCGCATTCACCACAGTGTCCCGTTATGCACCGTTAGGTTACTTAACTAACGGCATAGCGGGACGGGACTAGCGCGAGTGCAAAACATAAGCAACGTTTATTATATATCATATATATAATAACAATATTCGTCTCATCATATAAAATGATCACATCACAGAATATCAGCAGCAAAAGTCCATATATGAAATATTGGATATACCAGGAATTCTGTGTTTTAAATTAAGCCAGTAAAAAACATGGATTCCACGGTCGTTATGAATAGCTAAACCCATATCTCTAAACCCCTACGAGAGCGGCAAGCAACCCTATCAATTCTAGAGTTAGGAGACCCGGTCTTGACTCCTCAAGATGGTCTCCCACTGGACTCTAGAACCCGGTTACTTGTGCTCCCCATCTTGGGTCTATCCTAAGGCAGAAAAGTAAATAATATACATCAATGGTGACATCATCCTCAACCCGGAAGTGCCCCAATAAAAGAATATTACATACAAGTTTTTACATGAATGAAAACGAAAAACTCCCATCTCACGCAAAACCCCCGGCTATTCAAACTCGACGATCCAATATAATATATCACAGCAACACATAACATCACATGTCATTAACGTAAGTAAATATGTGTATCCCAATTGTCGTTGACATATAGCAACGAAACCGGCGATACACCGCATATTACACTTACGGTCGCAGAAAAGAAAGTGAAAACTACAACAATTGGAATCCGCAACCACCTTAGACATCATAAACCCGAAATATCACATACTTCGGATTTCATGTCTAACAATATAAATTCCTTAGACATCATAAACCCGAAATATCTCATATTCCGAATTTCATGCCTAACCTTATAAACCCCGTATTTTAGTCTCAATATTGAAAACACTTTTCAATAACCAGTCGGGTAATTCAACAAGATTCCCGACAACTTGATCGAATGCTTGTCAAAAACTTCAGTAGACGGTCGCACCCCCGATGCCGTCGATGAAGTGCACTTAGGCGGAACACCACGGCCGCGAGCACCCAAGAGGATGCTTTTGGCAACGAGGTTCTCCTACAGTCGCTTGGTCGGGGCTATGGGGTGTGGTTATCTATTAATGTTCCTCGATGAGTATTTGCGTACACTACGTGATTGCGACAGAGTTTTGATCCATATCAAAACCCCGTAGCAACCGATCAAATAAGACTAAATTGCTGGTTTTACAAAATTCAAACTCGTTTTCACAAAACTAATTATTATGGATTCCAAATGTTGTATCATATTCGTAAAAACTAGGCGATGTTAAACTTTTCGATCGATCGATCAAGCACCCAAAATTCTCAGAGGACTCAACACTTGAGTTCAAAAATTCTCAGACAGTGCCACAAGCACATACGGACCAGCATAAGAGAGCACGTCCCAAGCCTCACCAACGGCGCCGCGGAACCATCGCCAAAAGCACCTTTTGGCCGCGGTTCCGCGGTCGTTAGGTCGAGTTAGGGGTTCATTTTTCTTGGGGGTCCACACAATACTTTGCACAATTTTCTGAACATCTTTGTTAGTTATATGTATGCCCTAGGGGCCATTACTGTACATACGATGTATATTGTAGTGGATGCTAGGACATATATAGGGAGGACTTTCTTGCTCGACATGATAATATGCTATCTGGTTGTACTTTATCTTAACATGTACTCTGCTTGTCTCTATATTACATGTTGATAAAGCCCTTAGGATATGTACTCGACTACTGGGACTATCATGAGATCATACTAGTGGGGCCACGGTAGCCGACGAGTACATCCTATAATTGTTCCTAGTCGAGGGTGTATCGAGACAGGGCATCGATGCACCAGAGTAGACTAGCGTATACGCATCTTGACCCATATGATGGGCGATGGATGATCCCATATCCATCGGTGTTTGACATCAAGGATGGTGTATGGGTGCTCAGTGGAGACTGGGTACACTGGACGGACTCGTCGAGAACTCCCAGATGGTATTATACCTTTCGTCGGATGGCAGTTCTCTGGTGACACTGGTACAGCTTAGTCTGTTGACCCGAGATCGTCATAGAGTCTTGTGTTATTCCCACTGTTCTTTGATTTCCATCATACCACGTCCAAGAAGGCATGCAAAAAGGTAGCTTTTGGGTACAGTCCCGAATCACATGGAGGCAATGAGCGATAGGAGGGGATTCGTCTCTCCCGGTATAGGGAGTTGATGTTGTGCTTTGTTCGATTGGCTATAACCGGAAATCCCTGGCCAGGGTTGCTGAGATTTACTGGAAAGTGTTATCAGTGGTTTCTCGAACTGTTATAGACCTCATATCAACACGACTTATCAAGCTACTGGGGTCTGACGTTTACCACCCCTAGGCGAGATATGCGACATATCAGACGACGAGGCCGGACTGTACGGGAGTGTTACTGATTGGATTCACAAGAGAATGTACAGGCTTGCTTCTTGATCTTCTGAGCGCTCAATACCTGGGTGGTTGTTACGTTTAGCTGACCGCTTGCAGCTTGTGGGTGTTTGATATGATCATCACCCACTACCGGCGTATTGACGATTCTTTAGAGTCCTACACAGAGGTTTCTTGACTCAGGAAAAACGGAGTAGGAGCACATATGTGATATGTGCGGGACCGAGGATAATACGATATAAGATACCGTATTCTATTCTCGCGATATTTGATATCAGCCGGGTCATCGGATCAAGTGTTGATTCGATGAATCGGTACGGATAAATATTAGTCGGTTATATGCGATATAGCTGGATTGTCGGATCAAGTGTTGATTCGATAATTTAATGTATAATAATATATATAATATATTAAAATTATATTAACTAATATTTGCTCACTAAAAGATTCTTTTTCTCACTCGGGTAATACATTGATATATATGCGATATATGTTAATTGTATTATTTTATTTTGTTACAATAAATATTATATATGTGATACATAATATTGTAATATGATATGATTACTAATGCAACATGTTTTGTAGAGATTAAACAAGGTTAGGGCTTGATTAGGGTTAGGTCTTTCAAGAACCTTCTAGAAGGTTTTTCTTTTGTTTTGTGTTAGATATTTTAAAGTGACTCACCTTTAACTCAACCCAAACCCTAGCCCTAGTTGAATCTCTACAAAGGTTTGTTTAACCATGGTTGCATTATTCATCATTATTATCTACAATAATTCATTGTTCATCACAAAAGGATTAAGTTATCATCTTCATTCATCTTCTTCTTCCTTGAGTTCCTTTTTGAAATAGCTTTCTTTTGTGATGAAAGTGAGTGAGAAAAAGATAATAAATGAGAGTAAAAATCCTACTTCATCATCCTTATCTATCTTTACCATTTAGATGAGGGTGTTCACATCATTTCATGAGTGATAGCTTGTGTTAACGAAACTTCAAGGTAGATCATCTATGTTATCGAAGATCGGAAGCAAGCTTGCATCTTTCTCTTCGTGGAGCCTCTCGAGAGTCCAGAACACGATGATCGCAGCGAAGGGACCTCAACACGGAGCTTAAGAAGTGAAGGACTGGATCTACAAAGGTTGTAATCCCTCTCACTTAGTGTTAAAGAGTTTAACATTCATGTTTTCGCCTAAACCCTAGTTTAAAGATCCGGCTTCGGGTTGTTCGGCACGGCTAATTTTTAAATCGGGCATGGTTGATGCCTCGTAGAACCTTGTCCACGTGCCTAGTAACCCTACAATCTTTAAATCCAAAAATTCCAACTTTTGAAAAATTTCCAGAGAGTAATCTTGAGGTGGTGTTTGATGTTCGTTCGAACTTTTTAACGTCGTCTATGTTACCCGAAACGATGTTGAAATTACGAATACGAAACACTCCGAATTGCCTTTACAGAAAGATAACATCGCATGCAATCTTAGTAAAAACAAACAATACCTGAAACACCAAAACCCAGAGACTGGAACACCAAAGTAAAACGAGGCCAAAACATCATTAAAAAAACCGGTAGGGCCGGTTTTTTGACAAGTTTCGCCAGGTCAAATCCGGTGGAATTGGCTCCTTTTGCTCTGGTGTTCATGTTACATCACATGTAACATTCTGCAACTGTTTAAAATAATTTTAGAGGCTCAGAAAAATTCGAAAGAAACTAGGGTTTTGTTTCGACTATTTCGGAGTTGTTTCGGTTTCGTAATTCAACTAACATCGTCTAATTCTCTAATTTGGCTCTGATACTACTGCTGAGTTCCTGAGCATCCTCACTATATTATCTATGGCATCAAGTATGCAAATTTAAAAATTCTAGTGAGCTAAGTAACCCAAACCAAGGATTTAACTAGAAGATTAGGAGTAAGCAAGCATGTAATCAAACATTACACTAAGTGAATGAGGATTACTACTTTTGTAGACCGGTCCTTCACTTCTAAAACTCCGTATAGTAGTCCTTTCGCTCCAAGTAGTGATCTCCCGGACTCTAGTAAGGGTTCACAAGGCGAAAGGAACAAGCTTGCTTGAAGTCTTCGAGTCCGAAGATGATCTACGTCGAGGAATCTCCAACTCAAACTACCTCTTCACTAATTGGGAATTAGTGAAGCAAACAAGCTAAACTAAATGGCTAATCTAGTGTATATTGATGAAGTAGGCTTTTTTGCTCACTTTAGAATTATTTTTCTCACTAATTTTCTTCAACTCTTGAAAACATAGAGAGCTTTCTTGAGATGAAGGAGAAGATGAAGTGTAGAATGAATGAGAGTGTCCAAGCACAACCATGGGTGAGATGATATCATATATTCTCTCATGTAGAGACTTAACCATGGCTAAAGATCATGGTTGGGTTAATAAATATCTAATGTAAAATAAAATTAGTGGACTAAGTAAATGGTTTCTACAAGCTTTCACTAAGCATCAACCATGACTAATTTCCATCTAATTTTGTATTTACCTTAAATAAATAAAACCCTAATTATCTAAAGTATGGTATGAGTCTTATACACCTATGTACATATTCTCCGCCGAAAACCGGAAAGACGAACGTCTTGCCTGAATCTAGGGACAGATGCTAATTGGTGCTATCTGTCCACCTCTTCGAAGATGCCAAGTTGATTTATGGCACCATGCATCGAAGGTTTAAACGGATGCGGCCGATGTAGCAGACTTTGTCAGATTCCCTCTCGTTCGAGGGGTTTTTTGATTGTGGGGATGCTCTTCCCTGCAGGCGCAAGCCCCTGCAGTTAATTAGGCTACCGCATCGCGGTAACAACTTTCTCCTTCTCCAGATGGTCACTTCGTGTCATGTATGTTTGTTTTATTTGTGGTTGCCCGTTGATTGTATACGGAGACTAATTTATGTTGTCGCCCGTAGGTCGTGGATTAGTCCAAATCCGTATCTTCTTAGATTTGGGTTTAGGGTTGTGTTTAAGGATACGTTAGTCTCATTTTAGACTAAGATCAACTTAAACGTTTATTAAGGATACGTTAGTCTAATTTTAGACTAAGATCAACTCAACGTTTGTTAAGGACACGTCAGTCTAATTTTAGACTGAGATCAACTCAACGGGATCGTTTAGATCCAACAAAAGAGCATTTGGACTCTATTGTTTAGTTTAGGGACATTGCGGTCGATTACCAGTTTAAAGACATGGTGGTCTATTACCAGTTTAAGGACATGGTGGTCCAAGGTTAAGGACATCATAGTCTTTGGGCTTAAATGGACCCCACAGTCCGAGGATAAGGACATCGTAGTCCGTGGGTTTAAATGGACCCCACAGTCCAGGTTAAGGATATCGTAGTCTGTGGGCTTAAGGACCTCACAGTCCAGTTTAAAGACATCATAGTCTGTAGAATGTATGGCCGTCGGAACCCGTCACCTCTCTGAAGACGTTGAAGGATTACAACGACAAATATCAGAGGAGTTCAGAGATGTACCCTTGAACCAATTTTGGTTAGGAGATTTATAGTCCAATTTGGGACTAAAGTCTGTTAAAAGGTTTATGAGCATATGGGCTCAGTTGATATGAGTTGAGGAATTACGGCCAATTTTGGGCTAAGTCCAATAAATGTTTAACATTTTATTGTTCTGGCTATTGAGCCTTTATTTGGGGCTTGGCCCTTTTAATAATGCTGAGCATTAGATCTTGACATTTCTTTTTGTCTTGTATTGAATGCATAGCATTCATCAGAACAATGTGTGTTCTGACAGCGCGCCACGTGGCGCGCCAGACGTTTTGCGCCAATTAAAGAGCGCATTGCGCTTCTGCCAAGTAGCACACACGAAAATGACACATGTCGCGCTTGGCGCTAAGTGCCAGATGATGGGCGCATTGCGCCAGTTCATGAGCGCATTGCGCTTTCAATATGAGGGCGTTGCGCTAGTTTAGTGGCGCACCAGTGAGTGACACGTGGCGCGCTTGGCGCTGAGCGCCAACCCATGAGCGCAATACTCTGTTTCAGAAGCGCAAAGCGCAAGTTGTGTCTATGGTTGACACGTGGCACGTTTTGGCGCTGAGCGTCGGTCCAAGGAGCGCAAAAGCGCAATTCATGAGTGCAAGCCACTTTCCAATAGCGCAAAGCGCATTTGATCAAATTTATGATCAGAGAGCAAGTTTATGTTCTTTTAAAGGAGGCTTTGACTTAAGATTCAAGAACAAAAGTTCTTTTTTATAAAAGGGCTTTGCCTTTGTAGATCAAGGATCTGTGAATGAAGTAAATACTTCTTTTATTTTTATGATTAGATCTTTTGATCTTTTTATGAGAGACCTTGGTCTGTTGTAGATATATGATCTTTTAGAAGATAGTTCTTCTATTTTAATGAGATGATTTCATCTCTGTTGTTCAAGAATTAATTCTTTACCTTAAAGAAATGATCTTCTTTTTCTAAGAGCTTGCTCTTCTTTCTTTGAGTTTTCTCAAAGTTTGTAGGGGCTTTCTCTCTTTTTTCTCTTTTTGTATTTCTTCTTCTTTTTAATTTTGGAAAGGAGGATCATTGGTTGTTGGGACCCACCACCTCTCCGACGACACTGAGAGATTACAATGCCATATTTCGAAGGTGTAGAGGGATGTACCCTTTGAACCATGTCCCACTCATCAGGGGGGAAGAACATGCTGGAGCTTATGCTTCTCGCTGCAGAAAAATGCTTCTTTGTCGCGCACGTGCGTCGCACGTGTTGGGCGCACGTGCGTCGCATGTGTTGGGCACACACATTTGCACGTAGCGTACATGGAGTTTGCGCATATGCGCATTATGGGTGGAGCAAGCTCCTATGGGGAACGCCTCTCCTTTGAGTATTATTGAATATTCTCATGTAGTGCGCATGTGCGTTGCACGTAGTGCGCGCATGGCGGGCACACGTGCGTTGCATGTAGCGCACATGGCGCTTGCGCATATGCGCATTATGGGGAGGAGCAGGCTCCTATAGAGAACGTATCTCCTTCTAATTTTATTGAATATTCTTATGTGGTGCGCGCGTACGTTGCACGTGGTGCGCGTATGGCGGGCAGACGTGCGTTGCACGTAGCGCACATGGCGCTTGCACATATGCGCATTATGGGGAGGAGCAGGCTCCTATCTTGGAGAACTAAGCTCCTTGTAGGGTGTTTTTGTCACCCCATTGAGATGGGAATACGCGCACGCGTCTCAGACGTACTACAGATTCCCCCTGCCTAGGGTAGGCTGGGGTTTAATGATTGTGGAGATCCAAATCTCCGGCAGCCGCGGACTAAGCTGCCGTTAATTACCCCTCGCCTTTGGGGCGAGGGAACCTCCGATTAACGGGTTAAACTGGTCATGCGAATTCAATGTGCAGTGTACGTGTGTTCTGTTCTGAAAGGGGGGTTTTGGATATATCGGGAGCCACACAGAGTTTTTACGGGGTCCCGCTACCCGGATAGCGGGCTGGGTGTCAAGGGGGCTAGCAGCCCCCTTGCGGGGTGCAGGGCAGCGCCCCGTTAGAAATTTTTTTCTAACAGGGACAGTGTCGTGGAGTACGTGTGTGTATAAATTTATATACATATGTATATATGTATGTATGTACACAAAAAGAGGGGGGAAAGGCATCCAAGGGATGCGTGGGGCCAGCGCCTTGAGCGCTGTGCGCTCAGGCGCGCGTGCCACGTGTCGGCACGTGGGCGCTTTGCGCATAAGCGCAAGCGCGCGCGCCACGTGTCGGCACGTGGGCGCTTTGCGCATGAGCGCAAGCGCTGGAGCGCAAGCGCGCGCGCCACGTGTCGGCACGTGGGCGCTTTGCGCTCGAGCGCTAGTGCGCCGGCGAGGAAAAGATGGCTTTTAGCCCTAGAAACCGTGGAGTTAAACTCCTGAAAAAAGGAAAATGTCTTGGTTGGGGAAATGGGTTCTTCTTCTTCCTCCTCTGTTGGCTGGCTCAAGAGATGTGAGATCTAAAAATCTCTTCTTTTTGAGATCTAATGATAGATCGAAGTTCCCCTTTGTGGGTTTTGTGGTGAAAAACTAATTTGTTTTATAAAAAGAAGAGTAAAACTCTTGGTTTAATTCAAGAGAAAAAGGAAGGTTTTGGAACCTTGAAGAAGGAGAAAAGTTCTCAGATCTGAAGAAAATTTTGAGAGAGAGAAAAAAAGTTGTTTAGATATTTCATCATCTTTGCCTTTATAGGCCATACACTTTACACATAGCCCCTTGGGCTTCACAAAATGGCATTTTGCCTATCCCATGGCTCATGTGCCATTTTTTTTTGCACATAAACCATGGGCTTTACAAAAAATTGGCTTTATGCCTA
Source organism: Agapanthus africanus (assembly GCA_030015575.1). Lineage (NCBI taxonomy): Eukaryota > Viridiplantae > Streptophyta > Magnoliopsida > Asparagales > Amaryllidaceae > Agapanthus > Agapanthus africanus. The sequence continues at coordinate 562,118,855 of CM057346.1, forward strand.
CTTCTCTTACATTTGTCCATAAAATAAAAAAAAAGAAATATAACAAAATTGTTTATTACAAAATTTTTATCTTGGCGCGATGGGAGGTCGGCCGCTTCATGTTCGGGCTCGACCCGGGCGTGTGCCCACTGGATCTGGGCTTGGGCCCACTTGGCTCGGGGTTGACTTTGATTTTGACTTGGTCAACCGGGATGTAAATTTTTACCCCAACACTCCTATAGAGAACTAAGCTCCTTTTAATATTATTAAATGTTATCATGTGGCGCGCACGTGCGTTGCACGTGGTGCACGCATGGCGGGCACACGTGCGTTGCACTTTGCACACATGGCGCTTGCGCATATGCGCATTATGGGGAGGAGCATGCACCTATCTTGGAGAACTAAACTCTTTTGAGAATTGAATCCTTTGAGAATTGAACTTTCCCTTTTCTAAGAGGTATCCCTCTTATTTATATAGGTGTGGTAGAGAAGCGATCTCTCATTTTCCCGATGTGGGACTAAAAATGCATTTCCCATGTAGTAGAGCATTACTTTAGATTACACATGCATAGCACATTTGCTCATAAGTTTTGATCCCGAATGAATTATGAGGCCCATAATATATCAAATCGAAGGATTTTTCGAGACACTTTCGATATCATTAGAATTTAGTTGTTTCTCATTCCGTAGTTTGTCAAAATACAGCTCGGAAAATACTGGTTCGCATCTTCTTCCTTAGATCACATGTGCATAACACATTTACTCATAACTTTTGATCCCGGATTAATTATGAGGCCCATAATATATCAAATCGAAGGATTTTTTGAGACACTTTCGATGCCATCATAATTTAGCTGTTTCTCATTTCGGAGTTTGTCAAAATATAGCTCGGAAAATACTGGTTCGCATCTTCTTCTTTAGATCACATGTGCATAGCACATTTGCTCATAACTTTTGATCCCGGATGAATTATGAGGCCCGTAATATATCAAATCGAAGGTTTTTTCGATATGCTTTCGATATCATCAGAATTTATCTATTTCTCATTCGAGATTTTATCAAAATACAGCCCAGAAAATACTGGTTCACATTTTCTAAAACGTATCGCTGTCATTTGTTGCCTTGGGCTCTTTTGCGCAGAACTTTTTGGCGGGAACAAATTCCCCCCACTACTTTGCCCACGTAATTATATATGTGGGTGAAGTAGTGCAGAGTAGTTCATAGTGTATGACCAATTTCGGGTTGGTATATAATTTTCAGAATCTTGATTTGAGAAGATAACGAGTGGACACAAGCGTCGTCATTTATCATTGACTCAAATCTCGACTCTTAAGGAATATAGTCCCAAACCCTCAGCTCCATGAGCCTCACCCTTCTATTTCTTTATGTTTTACTCTGGCGTGAAGTAGTTTATATGCTTCATGAGTAACTTCTCCATTTCAGTGGCATGTAGCTTTGGCAAGTGTGGCCCATAGATGGTAAATAACAGTTCATCTTGAACTCTTTATAAGGTAGCGATGGCTTAGGAAACAGGGTTAGGATCTGTTGCCTAAGACTTTCCAGCTTTATGAGCCGTGAGGGTCTCACAAAGGCTTTTCTCTCTATGAGTCGTGGGGATCTCGTAGGTGTCTTTTATCTTTAGGAGTCGTGAGGACTCCTAAGTGCGTTTTCTCCTGAGAATCGTAAGGATCCCACAAGAAAATTTTCTTTATGCATAGGGACACTAATTTCCCCGCAAGTGGAGACGAATCGAGAGATTCTCACAAAGAAACTGATTTCCTTGCGAGTCGAAACGAATCGAGAGTTTCTCGCCAAGGACGCTGATTTCCCTGAATCGAGATAAGAAGTGATGGCTTAGGAAACAGGTTCAGATCTGCCGCCCATGTCACACCCCGCTTCCCACAGTACGCTAGATTAGGCACGTGACATAGCCAACCATGTTACCTGTGGGTAGGAAGTATCCATCCACAGTTACATTACGGCTGTAGAGATATCAAGAACAAGATAAAACTATCTAAAACATGTCCATAATCCAGAATAACATGAGTCAATAATAAATAAATGCGGAAGCAAATGATCCAATACAAATAACTGAAAAGTGTGTCCCATAATGCGGGCTCACATCAGGAAATAAATGCAGGAAATAAAACTAACTACTACTGAACTCACAGCTCAGCCTGCTGGCTGAAGTACTCCTGCTCGGACTGCAACAGCGGTACGGAATCTGGGCCATGCAAAACCCAGACGTCAGTGCGTCATGTCATCAAGTAATATAATATGAACAGTGTAGCAGGCAATGTAATATAAACATGAATACAGCAAGAATAACAATAATATGAATCATACCAGTACAGGGTAGCGTGCAGTGGGTAAACTAAACTGTTCTATCAGGTTTTCTATTCTAAAGTCTTTGAAATCAATTGATGAATCATCGATGTAACTCAATAGTATCCCGTGCATGCCCGGGACCACGGTCAAGACCCTCGGGGCTGAATCCGAGACGTGCCGCTAGGCAGTAACAGGTAGCAGGATGGGCGAGTGATGTCAGCATCATCACTCCGGGGCTGGCCTAGCCCGTAAGACTGATCAGAACAGGTATCGAACTGTTGAGTTACAAGTCAGGTTTCACCTTTGATTTCCCCATACCCCCAAGTTATGTATGTCAAGTCAGGTATTCAGTAGTCAAGAACTAATGCCAACACAGGATCAGGTAAAAACAGGTTTGTCTGGATAAACAACAGGAACGGTCCATGAGGACTACATGTTATGTTTGTTGGCATTAGACACAAGATCAGGTAACAGGTAAAACCATGGTACATCAGGTCCAGCCAGGTAATGTATAAAGGTGTCATGTCATGTCAAGAGTGTACGGTACCATGTCATGTCAAGTAGGAAGTGTAACAGGTCATGTGTCACGCCCCGCTTCCCAAAATACGGAATACGAGGTATGACTAGGCCAGCCATGCTCCTACGGTCAAGGGATCGTCCCGCCGTAGTCACACTTCGGCTTCTAGCACTACATGGTAATCAGTAATAAAGCACAGTATTGAAGGAATCACATCACTAATTTATTACATTAAAATTTCATTGTTCACAGAGTACAGATAATAAAAACAATAACTAACCAAGTTCAATCTCACAATCTCTTTTATGGAAAGAAGTAAACGAAGTAGGTACACCAACTATATCTCCGTGAACTCGAAGGATAGATCCGTCTCCGGTGCCGGTCCTCGCGCGGAATCTGAGCATGCATACTCAGGTCGTCAGAGCGACACAAATAATAATATTATTATAAGCAGATGAAACAGGTAATTGAGGTATTACTGGTATGAGAATAATGCAAGTAAACACTATATCACAGTATGATGCAGAATATGTTATGTGTCCCTATCGGTCTCTAAGTCATGTTTGAAATCACATAGTGGAAGGAGGATCATGTTTAACAGGAGTCTCGTACATACCCGAGACCACGGCCCACACGCCCGGGACATAACCCTGTCAGCCGGATCGCCAGATCCTGTCCTACACGAATAAGTATCACAGTTCGAATGATCATCCTCTAAACACGGTCCCGCTAAATAAGATACTCTTTCCACTTTGATTTCCCCTTTTTCCCCAGGTTACACTATTTAAGATATTGATCTATTTGTGTACGAGTATACCAATGTCACGGTTTCATCACTGTCCACTATATCAATCACTGTCCACTGTACCAATCACTATCACGATTATTCACTTTCCATTGGTGTACTCGTCACTCCTAAATCAACACCTATCACGCACGATAATGCAATGTCCACACGCACTAACACTGTGTAAATGACAAGGGTATGATATATGTATTGTATGCTACCAATAAACACGGTATGTTATGAATTAGCATGCACGTCATGAATTTAAGTAAATTGCACAAATTAATATATTACAAATTCAGCAGAAATGATGTAGATAAGATATATAGAACATTCAGTCAGTAATTCATCAAAATTTGTTTCAGTCCGATCGGGGTTTCGGTTTTCAAGATATAACTGTTTCAGTTTAAGTGTTCACGGCTGGAATTTCAATTTCAGAGCTGAACTTCTGTTTCGCAACACGAATTGCACCCAGTTGGGCTCAAAATTTAGCGATGACACAGTTAGATGAAATCTAGGGTTTTCGATAAAGTATTCAACGCAACAGACGGATCCTCAATCGCATCTGTACGCTGAAAGTTATATACAGTTTAATCTCACATGTCATTCCAGAAAGTATTCTGGACAGCTTTATGTTCTGCTCTTTTAAAATAAGTTTAAAATAACAAACTGCGATGAATCGGAATGAAACCACTTGTTTTCTTTCACTAACAGGTATATCTTATAACTACTGAAAGTTCCGTATCATGCGATTTCAGGAAACACGGGGACGCAGGACTTTAGACAGAACGCACTAATCAGAAACGCTCTGGACTGCAGTCCAGAGTCGTGTTCCAATCCACTTATCTTCATGGTTTCAGAACAGAAAACATTAAAATTCTACATAGGGTTAAAGTTCATCGAGTTGGATTCGATTTAAGCCCTCGAACGCATCTTTCCGATATGTGTATGATTTATAGTGATTTTATGCATTTTCAGTTACGAGAGAATTCCAGTTTTAAACAACATGTTTGGGGGTATCGATTTTTGTTACAAACGATCGTATTTTCCAGCGAATTTCTCACACATCATACATCATTAAAAGGGCCAACAGAAGGTATAGGTTGCCGTCAATTTAGACTAATATTTCTATTAGTAACTAACATCGAGCACTTAGGTTTTAACATGTATAGGAAATCGGTAAGTTGTAAACTACATTATCTAGGTGGGTAACCCTATTATTATAGCATGAAGCAAGTAAATACTTGCCTGAAGAATGCCTCGGGGTCGTACGGCAACAGCGTCATCGCGAACGCGCGGTACGCGCCACGTATCGAATTCCCGCGAGCCTCGATCTTGATGTGGATCTCGCGTCGGGTTGTCCGGAGTCCTTTGCGCAGCCACTAGACGTTGATGGATGTTTGACGATCCACTGCGAGTGTATTGGAGTTGCCGACGGTAGACGGCGTCGCTCCGGCAGCGAGTACGGAGCAGCTCACAGTGAGGGAAAAAGAAATGGGTTTTGAGATTTAGAGAGATGGGGAGCAGTGGGGGTCGGGTCTGGAGAGGTGAGGGTGATGCTGAGGGTGTGGATGTTGTGGGAAGGTCGGCGATGTGGTGGGGAGTTCGCCGGCGTCGAGAGGCAAGGTGGCCGAGTTAAGTTGAAATGGGTTAGTGTGCAGGTGAGGACTAGTGGGGCTCGGGTGATGAAGGGAGGAGTCGTGGAAGGAGAAGGAGGGGGATTTGAGTGGCTGTCGTCGACGTGGGTCGAGCGACGAGGTGATACGATCGCCGGCGTGGAGGTGGCAATGGGTTCGAGAGAAAATTTTTGGGTGCTCGGTGGATTTTTGAGCTCGGTGAAAGCAAAGGAGAGAGGTGAGGAGTTTGTGAGTACGAGAGAGTTGAGGGCGACGAGATTGACCACGTGGGGGCAACGGTCGGGCGAAGGCGTGGGCGACGGCGAGGGAGGCGTGTCTCGCGCGCGTTTAAGGAAGGTAGCCGTTGGGTAAAATTTGAAGGGAGAAGAACAGTGAGGGGGAAACGGGCTTGGGTTAACGGGAGTGGGCCGGCACAAAAAAAAGAAATTTTCCTTTATAAAATAGAGTCGTGGGCTGCAGTGAGACGGGCCGGCTCAATTTATTTCCTAATAACAAATAAAAAATCCTAGGTGGGCTGAGCAAGAAATTGGGCTGAGGGATTAAAGTTAATTGGGGAATAAAATGAAGTGTGGGCTTGGTAAAAGGAACGGGCTGAGTGAGTGAGATTGGGCTGAGGGTAAACGATTTAGAGAGTTTATTTAGGAAATTTTTTTTGCCTGGGCTGAGATGAAACAGGCTGGGGAAAAATTTAGTAAGGATTTTTCTTTTGATTAGGCTAAGGGAATTTATGAATTGGTTAATAAGGAAATGAATGTGTGGGTTAGGAAAAATATAGGGAATTTATTTAAAAATTTTAGTGGGCTGGGTTGGTTTAAGAAATTAGTTCCTTAGTTTAAATCTGGCTTTTAGGTTGTTGGAAAATATAAATACTGGAATTCAAGCTACCACCTTCTACGGAATAATTACGAGGAAAAGTAAATCTCGGAAATTGGGAAAATACAAAGAATATTCTTGTAGGTGGAGAACGGGGATTTACATCATGTCAGGAAGCACAAGATGCCATGTGGGTGCTCATAATCAAACTAACATAAGCATGTGTATAAATAAACAAGCATGGGTACTATCAGAACAATAAACTGGAACATGTAATATGATATGCAAATAGATATAATTTTAAGGATATGGATGCACAGTTATCGATTAGGATTACATTTATAGTTCCAATATTAATTAGGATGCAATTTATTAAACATGGAGTGTTAATATCACATTATTATGTAGTAATGTGATCTATGGATGCAATTATATGTATCTTAAATGCGATGGATGCAAACGGGTATCCGAAAAGTTATTAAACTATAAAATGGTAATGTGGGATGTACAACTAAGCAATATGTGATATAAATATTGATATAATAATATTAATATGGATAGCATATTCAAAGCGATTAATAACTATAAAAGTGGTATTGATTAACCATGCACAAGAAAGTTCCGTTTAGAAATTCAGCGTCACCCTAATTTGTAAAATAGCTTAAAAATAACAAACGTTCTCCAAAAGGGACGTGTCTTATACCAAAACAAAGATAATTCAATAAGGTTTTCAGTTTTATAAGTATAAGCATCTCAGATTGTCCCTACAAAAAGTTATGAACATTTGAAATTGAAAGTTTGCTGCTGGAATTTCCCTGGACAGCAGTTTGGAGACATTTTCATTTGCATTTTACGTTATTTAAACAATTTATTTTGCAAGTAAATATTTCATAGAGTTATAGTATTCTGAGTTAGCTTCGTAACGAACTAAAGAACGTATACTAATGATTTTCTATGATTTATAATGAATTTTATACGGTAAGGTGTACAGTAAATTTCAGATTTGTCGTATCCGCTTTTTCAACGACGTTTCATGTGTAAACTATAATATTTTAAATATATAATATCATAAAATGCAGATTATAAACTAATTAAAGATAATAATAAGAAATATTACGACGATGTATATTTTAATTGATATGGTTACAGTATAATGTAATCTAGTATGTCACAAGATAAGTTTTCATGATCTAGATTTAATATGATATAAACGGATGCAAACGGAACATCGAAACGTTATAAAATTAAACATGGGGCACTAGATTTAAACTATAGGTATGGTATTTATTTAAATAGGTATAAAATGAATTATATAGCATGTAGCAAGATTAACTTGCCTCGATGGGTCGCGAATCGGGAAAACGGAATGTTAACCGTCAGCGGGGAAAACTCGCGACGGGCGCACGGTTCACGGAATGAACCCAAACGACGAACAAAGGAACCACACGGGTCGGGGTACCTCGCTGGAACGTCGAGAAGTATCACCGGCATGACGGAATTCCGGCAACAAAAGAACAGTTAAAAAAAATGAGAAACGAGATATGAAGCAAGAAGAGAAAGAATGATAAAGAGAAGTACGAGAGAATATATGAGAGAGAGAGAAAAAGTGGAGAGAGAGAGGGAGAGAGAGAGAAAGTAGAGAGAGAGAGAGAAATGAAAGCAAGAGAGAGAGAGAGAGAGCTGTAGGTGAGGGCCCACGGAATTAAAAGGAACGCGATTGGCTAAAGGGGAATCGTTAGTTAGGGATAAATATTAATTAAAGATTCAAAACATTTTAAGGAACAGTAGGATATATATATAGGTTAATTTAAAGATTTAAAAGATAGGTAATGAACAGCAAGATATCAGGTTAGTTAGAAAAATATATGCGATGGTTTTAATAATATTAAAATTTGGGATTTTGGCACCAAATTAAACATTTCCAAATCGCGCCCGGGTCGAGTCCAAAAATTTAAAATTAAAATAATAGGATTTTAAGCGGGATCCAAATTTTAAAATTAAGTGTTTTATGATTAAAAAGCATACCCCCAAAACTGACACATGTACGCGCGCGTAGCCGTCCAAACTCGCCCGTTTCACTGAACGGGACGAGAACACAATGCACGGACGCTACCACGAGGCTAGGGGTGTCAAGTAGGTCAAGATGAATATTTTCAATTTTATTTTAGATGCCAAAATTTGTTATATGTAGAAATGACTTTGCCGGGTAAATTTTACGGTAAGCAACAAACAAGCAAGTTAAATGAAATGAGTACCACATTATACTCAAACAGTAACTGAAAATAGTAGTACTGGGCTCGGGTTTTACAGCCCAAGACTTTTCAACTTTATGAACCGTGAGGGTCTCATAAGGATTTTTTCTCCCTACGAGTCGAGAGGATCTCATAGGTGTATTTTCTCCTTTGGAATCGTGAGGATTCCAAAGTGTGTTTTCCCTTGAGAGTCGTAAGGATCTTATAAGAGAATTTTTTTCCTTACTAGTCGAGAGGACTCGTAAGTGATTGATGAGTTGACCTACTCCCGAGTCAAAGCATTACTTCAATAGGGAGGTCGAGGGTTGACTTTGGGTTGTCTGTGCACCTCCGAGTCATGGAACAGGGAACTTTGCCGCGGCTCCGCTTTGCTGACATTGTATATTCCTGCAGAGACACTGATTTCTCTAAGGGTCGGCGCGAATCGAGATGTTCTCGTCAAGGACGCTGATTTCCTTGAATCGAGGTATTTGCCAAGGATACTGATTTCCTCGGAGTTGAGACGAATCGAGATATTCCTGCAAAGACACTGATTTCCTTACGGGTCGACGCGAATCGAGATGCCCTCGCCAAGGACGCTGATTTCCCTGAATCGAGGTTTTGACAAGGACACTGATTTCCTCGGAGTTGAAACGAATCGAGGTATTCCTGTAAAGACGTTGATTTCTCTGCGGGTCGACGCGAATCGAGATGCTCTCGTCAAGGACGATGATTTCCCTGAATCGAGGAGGTTGCCAAGGACACTGATTTCCTCGGAGTTGAAACGAATCGAGGTATTCCTCCAAAGACGCTGATTTCTCTGTGGGTCGACGCGAATCGAGATGCTCCCGTCAAGGACGCTGATTTCCCTGAATCGAGGAGGTTGCCAAGGACACTGATTTCCTCGGAGTTGAAACGAATCGAGGTATTCCTGCAAAGACGCTGATTTCTCTGCGGGTCGACGCGAATCGAGATGCTCTCGTCAAGTACGCTGATTTCCCTGAATCGAGGAGGTTGCCAAGGACACTGATTTCCCTGGGGTTGAGACGAATCGAGGTATTCTTGCAAAGACGCTGATTTCTCTGCGGGTCGACGCGAATCGAGATGCTCTCGTCAAGAATGCTGATTTCCGTGAATTGAGGAGGTTGCCAAGGACACTGATTTCCTCGGAGTTGAGACGAATCGAGGTATTCCTGCAAAGACGCTGATTTATCTGCGGGTTGACGCGAATCAAGATGCTCTCGTCAAGGAAACTGATTTCCCTGAATCGAGGTATTGCCAAGGACACTGTTTCCTCGGAGTTCGAAATGAATCGAGAGATTCCTGCAAAGACACTGATTTCTTTGCGAGTCGATGCGAATCGAGATGCTCTCGTCAAGGACACTGATTTCCCTGAATCGAGGTATTGCCAAGGACACTGATTTCCTCGGAGTTCGAAACGAATCGAGAGATTCCTGCAAAGACACTGATTTCTTTGTGGGTCGATGCGAATCGAGATGCTCTCATCAAGGACGCTGATTTCCCTGAATCGAAGAGGTTGCCAAGAACACTGATTTCCTTGGGGTTGAGACGAATCGAGGTATTCCTACAAAGAAGTTGATTTCTCTGCGGGTCGACGCGGATCGAGATGTTCTCATCAAGGACGCTGATTTCCCTTAATCGAGGAGGTTGCCAAGGACACTGATTTCTCTGGGGTTGAGACGAATCGAGGTATTCCTACAAAGACGCCGATTTCTCTATGGGTCAACGCGAATCGAGATGCTCTCGTCAAGGATGCTGATTTCCCTGAATCGAGGAGGTTGCCAAGGATACTGATTTTCTCGGAGTTGAAATGAATCGAGATATTTCTGCAAAGACGCTGATTTCTCTGCGGGTCGACGCGAATCGAGATGCTCTCGTCAAGGACGCTGATTTCCCTGAATCAAGGTATTGCCAAGGACACTGATTTCCTCGGAGTTCGAAACGAATCGAGAGATTCCTGCAAAGACGCTGATTTCTCTGCGGGTCGACGCGAATCGAGATGCTCTCGTCAAGGACACTGATTTTCCTGAATCGAGGTATTACCAAGGACACTGATTTCCTCGGAGTTTGAAACGAATCGAGATATTCCTGCAAAGACACTGATTTCTTTGCGGGTCGATGCGAATCGAGATGCTCTCGTCAAGGACGCCGATTTTCCTGAATCGAGGAGGTTGCCAAGGACTCTGATTTCCCTGGGGTTGGTTGACTTGTTTCGGAGACGGAGCGTTGATCCGGCAGGGAGGTCGTTGGTTGACTCCAGGTTGTCTGTGAACCGTAGAGTCTTGGAACTGGGGACTTTGCCGTGGCTCTGATTGATGGTGTAGCATCTGTGTCTTGCTGGAATGAGGAGGCACACCGTTGTTGGTCTTCGGGCCGTAGATATGGCCATTGAAATTTGGAACTAGGGACTTTGCCATGGCTCCGCTTCGTTGCGACTCTGAGGTCGGTTGCTGACGTCACGTCTGCATCTAGTTCAAGTGAGGAGAAACGTCATTGGTGATCACTAGGCTGTCTGTGAACCGTCGAGATTTGGAACTAGGGGACTTTGCCATGGTTCCGTTGTTTTGACCCTGGGGTCGTATGTTGACGTCGCATCTGCATCCTGCTGGAGTAAGAAGAAACGCCGTTGGTGATCTCTAGGCTGTCTATGAACCGTCGAGATTTGGAACTAGGGGACTTTGCCATGGTTCCGGGGTAGTCTCTAGGCTGTCTGTGAACTGTCGAGATTTGGAACTAGGGGACTTTGCCGTGGATCCGTTTGTTGGTGTAACATCTGCATCCGATTGGAGGGAGGAAGAATGCCGGTGTTGATCTCTAAGTTGTCGATGTTGACGTTGAGACCCTGAAGCTAGGGATCTTTCTTCGCTTCGTTTGTTGAAATTGTGTCTGCAATAATGCGACGAATGTCGAGATTGTCTTTAGGTTGTCTATGAACGGTCGAGATTTGGCTTCGCTTCGACGAAGCCTGGTGGGACGATATGGTTCCCTTCTTGTTTATGCCCATGGATTGTATACAGGAGTCAATGTGACCTCACCTGCAGGGCAAAAAGTTTTATTATTTTATTTTTTTTAATTCTTTCCGCGATGCTCTATCATTTCAGCTTTTTATATCACGAAAATCGCAATTGCCCAATCATTTCGGATATTTTTCGCGGTGCCCAATCATATCGGCTATTTTTCATTTTACTCGCTGCTTTTTATTGCGAGTTGCCCAATCATTTCGGCTATTTTTGTATGCATATATTTTTACTTGCTGATTTCGTTGCAAGTTGCCCCATCATTTCGGCTATTTCATATGCATTTTTAGCTCGTTGACTTTTTGCCATGAGTATGGAACTTGGAATCTGGTGCTAATCTTAGTATCAGCATCGCTACGACTGGAATATTGCCAGGAGCGAATCATCATTTGCCATGGAAGGACTTGGAATTTGATACCGATTTAGGCATCAGCATCGCTACCACTGGGACATTGGCAGGAGCGAATTATCATTTGCCTCTGTCGATGTCGAACAAAAGTGGCTTAGCAAACAGGGTTAGGATCCCGTCGACTAAGGCTTTTGACTACATAAGCCGTAAGGGTCTCATAAAGGTGTTTCTCTCTACGAGTCGTGAGGATCTCGTAGATGCGTTTTCTCCTTAGGAATCGTGAGGATTCCTAAGTGTGTGTTCTCTTATAAGTCGTAAGGATCTTACAAGAGTGTTTTCTCCTTATAAGTCGAGAGGACTTACAAGGGTCGTTCACCATGTGAGCATATCCCTAGTCGCTGGTGGGACTCTGTTAGGGAAATGTTCATTCGTGCCCGTGGATTGTATACAAGGGTCAATATTGAACCGCTTGTTGGGCAATCTGCGAAAGGTAATAGCTTAAGAACAGGTTCAGATCCCTGTAACTTAAGGCTTTTGATCTTATGAGCCGTGAGGGTCTCATAAGATGGTTCTCCTTACGAGTCGTGAGGATCTCGCAAGTGCAATTTCTCCTTAGGAATCGTAAGGATCCCTAAGTGTGTTTCTCCTTTGTGAATCGTAAGGATCTCACGCAGGTGGTTTCTCCTTACAGGGTCGAGGGGACCTTGCAAGTGTCTTTTGACGAGATTGCGCCCTTTCGGGTTTTCATAAAACTCGCCGGTAATCCTGCTGTTTTTACTCACGGAGCCCTTTTGGGTTTTCATCCGTGCCCATCTTGTATATGGACGTACCGTTATTTTTGTTTTTTTTATGAGTCTGCGCCCTTTCGGATTTTCATAAATATCGCCGGTAGTCCTATTATTTTTACTCACGGCGCCCTTTCGGATTTTCATCCGTGCCTATTTTACTTGTGGACATACATTTTTTTTCTTTTTTTCTTTTTTACCACGTCAGCCTTGGGATGCTGCGGTCCGTAGTAGTTTATAGACGTCTCGGTCAGTTGCAAGTTTTAGGACATTGCGGTCCATTGTTAGTTTAGGGACGTTTCGGTCCGCTGTAGCTTTGAGGCGAAGTTTCACTGGATGGTTTATGAACAAGTAGGTTTCTCCTTGATAGACCTTGTCACATAATCCAAGGGTTTTGGCACTGTTCCTGCCCCCAGCTCCTCTACGTTATCTCCTAACGCCGAATGAGCCGCTTTGTTACTTAACGACAAATGAGCGATCATGTGGCAACTTGCCACATAATCTTCGGATTCTTCTGACAAGTTGTCCCCCTCATCATTGTCGTTATCTTCATTCTCAAGGATGTGACTGAGGAATTCTTGAAGCGTGACTGGGGTTCGCGCCCTCTGGTTGTATTCTTTCAGCGCGTCAATATACTTTTGCAGATCTATGCGCTTGTCGTTAGACTGCGCGGGCTTTTTGGCCTTCTTCTTTTTCTTCGAAGACTGTAACAACCCTAATTTTCTTATACACTTTTTCCTATACAAATTTTTAAATATTTTTTTCAAAAATTCATAAAGGGGTATTTATTATCTGAGAACAAGACTTAAGTAATTAAATAACTCCATTTTTAAAGTACAAAGAATTGATTTAAATTCAAAGTATACTTGGAGTATTTAATCTTGCTGATATCTTTTTAAGTAATTATTTCACACAAATAATTACAAGAAGGAGCTTGTAGCTCATTGGTAATACCTTGCACTGCTGAACCAAGCCACCAGAGTTCAAATCCCCTACCCCACATTATTTTTATATTGTTTTTGTTTTAAATCCTTTGGAAGCCCAACAGTCCAAACACTATAACTCCCAAAACTTGAACTATACTTGAAAATCTAAATATACCGGTGCTTACCCCACGAGATCCCCCACCTCCTCGACCCCCAACTCGGCCGAGTCGGCCAGCGGACCGGCCGACTCGGCCGGCGCCGACGGCCGAGTCCCCAACACAAAAAGTTCGCCTCTTCGCCTTCTCTAACCCCCTGCATACTCTAATTTATTGGATCGGTTCCAGAATGCCCATTAACACCTAATTACTCCAATTTTTAATGAATTTTCTATAATTTTTACAAATTTTTTTAATTAAAAACCCTTCACTTATCCTACCCCTAGCCTACCCTATAAATACACCCCCTACCCTCTAACCTCTCATCCCAAAACCCTAAGCTCACTCTCTCAAAATTTTTCAAGAGTTGTGTACTTTGAAAACAAGTTCGCGGCGAAGCTTCGACGAAATTCAGGCGGAAATTCCGGCGACGTTTTTAGGAACAACCGGCGACGAAGCAACGCGTCGACAACCCCTTTAGTCCCCCTCACTCTCTTGCCTAATCGAAACCCGTAAGTCCCATTCTATCTCTCTTTCTTATTCTCTAAAATACGAAATTACAAAACCCGACGGAATCGGAACAAATCCGATTTTCGATTCGGTGTTCTATAAAATTTCACTTCTCACCAATTCAACCATGCTTAAACATCTTATTGTTGACTATTAAACATTTAATGAACAATTTGAACAAGTTCCATCACATGAAATGATAGCCTTTTCAAATTATCGCATTTTTCACTTAAATACCACAATATTTCGATTTCACATTTAACCCACTTAACCTTGCTATACATTTAAAGTAGAGCACGAGGTAATGACCTACCTCCACACACACGCATATACAACCTAAAACGATATCATCAAAAATTTAGAATACGATAAAACAATACTTTCATTTAAATACCATATTCTTAATAAAACCATTTCTAATAGTTTTAGGTTTGATACACTTTTAAAATAAATACCTCTTATTAGGAAAATACGATAAGTTGTGGACATCGGTCGTTTATCTAAACCTGACTTTATGGAGTCTAGGCTAGGCAAGTAAGAAAGATAACTTTAAAAGGCCTGACTCACGGTGATTCGTGAGCGGATCCCTCCTTTTCTCACTTGTACTTACCTGGCCACAATTGGCGGTGAAGAGGCGATTTGAGGCATCTAACAACTTGTCGTTTAGACCATTTAGAAATAGGCTAGTTGACTTAGGAAACCCTAGAATCTAAAATACGGAAAATTGATATTTTTATAAATAAATACCATTTATTTTATAAAACCGTTTTCTACAGGATTTAGTATTTTACAATTTTTGCAAAGCGCCGCTACAACCCATTTTTGGGGAACCTGTTCGGGATAGTGCGGATTATCGCACATCCTCGGGCTTAGTAGTGCGATATTCAGACCTCCGCAAGGAGCATTCGGTCTCGAAAGCTTTAAAATACGACATCTTAAGAAAAATGAGATTTTTGGAATATAAAATATTTATTAAAATTAACTTTGTATAAATATATGTATTTTTATCATTTAAATATCTATTTTATCATGATATAAATATTTCACCTTTTTCTAAAAAAATCACAAGAATAAATTTTACACTAAAATACCATGACTTCAAATAAATCAATATTATAGATAAATACCTTTATTTATAAAAACTAGGATATTTTCACTAGAAATGTCACAATATAAAATCTACCCTCATTACAACTCTAAAGACGAGTAATTAATACTTGAGGAGTATTTTGAAAAGTATATAAAAGTGTTTTTACATAAAAAAAACCCCTCAAGTTTCATAAATTACCCTAACGACCTTAGCAATTATAAGACTTCGATTCACATTTCTAACTGTCTGACTCGGGCTTGAGTCTGATTAATCTGACTTGAATATTGTTCCCTGATTAAAAATGAAGAAAAACTTAAAAAGAGACATCACGTGCTCGCACGTGACCAATAGTCACGTGTTGGCACGTGACGGTTAAAGCAACAGCACAAAACAGAGCGCAGAAAAGGAGTCCATTCGGGGGGTCACGTGCCTTTTAATTAATTTGTTCCCTGATTAAAAATCAGGAAAAACTTAAAAAGAGACATCAGGTGCTCACACGTGACCAATGGTCACGTGTCGACACGTGATGGTTAAAGCAGCAGTGCAAAATAGCGCAGAAAAGAAAAGCCAACCGGGGGTCACGTGCTTACACATGACCGGAGGTCACGTGCTCAGACGTGACCGGGGGTCACGTGCTCACACGTGACCAAAGGTCACGTGTCAACACGTGACTGGCTTTAAAAGCCTCGCGGTTTAACAGAATTAAATTCTAAAAAAGATCATTTAAATCTTTCCAAAATGGAGAAAAATTATGGAGAACCGTTGGATTGAGAATTCAGGAGTGATTAAATATTACCAATTTATGGAAAAATCTAGGACAAGGAAAGATTTCCCCTAAATCTCACCGAAATAACAAATAGAATATCTTTGGATTAAAACATCCAACGGTGAGTAAAATTCACCTAATAATCTAAACACTCAGATTAATGATGAAAATAAATCAAATCTTTCAATAAGAGATTTACTAAACAAATTGACTCCTCTCCTCCTCCTATAAATAGGAGTCGAGAAAGGAGAGTTAAAAAAGGAAGGAGAGATAGAATTTTGGAGAGAAAACTTTGAAGAGAATTTTAGTATCTTGAAAATTCAGAAAGAAAACTCTAGGTGAAAAAAAGAAAGATGATCAAAACTTCAGAAAAAAGAGAATTTAATTCTCAATGATCTAAGAGTTTAACTCTTTTGCAAAGAACTTAGTTCTTTCTTTGGTTGAAGATCTGTAAAGTGCACATCTCCCCATAAATTGAGAATTTAATTTTCATCGGGACGAGATCCTGCCATGCAGATCTAAAACTTAGAGGAAGAATTGAGTTTAGAGAATTTAATTCTCCCAAAGTTATAGTAAGATAAAATTAGGGTTTAACCCTATATGAGAATTCGATTCTCCAAAATTATAGGAATTTAAATCTTTCGAGATGGACAGAACTAGGGTTTAACCCTAATTGAGAATTTAATTCTCTCAAGCTCACAGGAATTCAATTCCTCTTAAAATGAAACTAGGGTTTCACCCTGTGCCAGAACTTGATTCTTTACATATATGGTAATTTAATTCCTCCAAAAGGAAAATTAGGGTTTAACCCTACCTAAGAATATAATTCTTCTAAAGAAAATAGGAATTTAATTCCTCTAAAGTTATAGCTAGGGTTTAACCCTATGAAGAATTTAATTCTTAAAAAGATTAACAGATTTTCAAACAGGCAAAAAAACCAGGGTCACGTGTCCCCACGTGACCCCTGTAAAGATCCACAGAAAAGAACTCAGAGACAACGCCTCACGTGCTCCACGTGACCCCTGAAGCACAGAAAGAAAAAAATAAAAGAAACAGAAGCTCTGGGCGCTCTCACGTGTTACCACGTGACCCCTTGGCAAATCAATGCACAAATCCCCGTCACGTGTGAGCACGTGATGCTCTAAAATCAAATATAGAAAGTATTCAACACTTTTTTTTGCAGAACAGAATAAGGGGAATCTGATCTCACCCTTGGGCGCTCTCACGTGTCAACACGTGACCCCTCTTTCTTTAGTGTTTGACACTAATTAGAGATCTTTAGTCCCAGTGTTTAACACTGATCTTTCTAAGTGTTTAACACTAATTTGAAAACCCTATTTGCAGTGTTTAACACTGATTATTTTCTAGTGTTTGACACTAAATCGAAAACTATATTTCCAGTGTTTAACACTAGTTTGAGAATTCTGTCTTTAGTGTTTAACACTTTTGTTATTTGGTGTTTAACACTACTTCTAGCCAAATTGGCTAATCTTTCAGAGATAAAGCATCCCCTTCAATTGTACCTCAAAATTGAATAACATCCAGAGCTTCAACAGAAATGTTATTAAGTCCCTCAAAACTCTTGTGGACTAGATCCAGACAAATGTCAAACAGCCCAACAAAGGGTCAGACTTAATTGGACTTAGCCCAAGTTGGCCATAAGTCCTCAATCCAGACTTAACTGAGCCAATGGGCTCACAATATAATTAATTGGTCTTGGTTCCAAATTGGGGTTACAGATCATTTAATCTACCTTGGTTCAAGGGTACATCTCTTCACTCTTTTGATATTTGTGGTTGTAATTCCTCAACGTCTTCAAAGAGGTGACGGGTCCCAACGACCATACATTTCACGGACTGTGGGGTCCTTAAATTCATGGACTATGACGTTCTTAACCTTGACCGGGATGTCTTAAAACTAACAACGGACTATGATGTCCTTAACCTTGACCGGGATGTCTTAAAACTAACAACGGACTATGGCATCCTTAACCTTGACCGTGATGTCTTAAAACTAACGTCGGACTGTGGAGTCCTTAAACCCATGGACTATGATGTCATTAACCTTGACCGCAATGTCTTAAAACAAACATTGGACCACTATTTCCTTAAACTGGTGATTGACCGCAATGTCCCTAAACTAAACAATAGAGCCCAAATGCTCTTTTGTTGGATCTAAACGATCCCATTAAGTTGATCTTAGTCTGAAATTAGACTAACGTATCCTTAACAAACCGTTAAGTTGATCTTAGTCTAAAATTTGACTAACGTATCCTTAACAAACATTTAAGTTGATCTTAGTCTCAAATGAGACTAACGTATCCTTAAACCCAAACCCCCAAAACCAAATCGAGGAGAGATACGGATTTGGACTAGTTCACCCCCTTCGGGCGACAACATAACTTAGTCTCCGTATACAATCCACAGGCAACCAAACACAAAACAAACACCGCGACACGAAGTGACCATATGGAGAAGGAGAAAGTTGTTACCACGATGCGGTAGCGTAATTAACTGCAGGGGCTTGCGCCTGCAGGGAAGAGCGTCCCCACAATCAAAAACCTCTCAAATGAGGGGGGATCTGATGAAGTCTGCTACATCGGCCGCATCCGTTTAAACCTTCGATACACGATGCCATAAATCAACTAGGCATTTTCGAAGAGGTGGACGGATAGCACCTATTAGCATCTGCCCCGAATTTCAGGCAAGACGTCCCTGTCTTGCGCCGTCTTTCGGAGGGGAACAGATTCTGGCACGCTCGGTGGGACCTTTTCCTCTTTCCACTCCACACTTCGTGTGTCGTATTCGCGACTCTGAAGATCAGAGAAACCCTAAAGGGCCTGTTGATAAAAGAATGAGTGGTTTTCTTCTTAAAGAACTTAAAAATGGGTTCTTGTTAAAAGGGAAAACCCTTGGTGTGGATTTAAAATCCCATGGTGATTTCTGTGAAAGTTCTTCGTCCGTTCAAGAGCATTACCTGAAGAAAAGGAAATCTTTTAACAGAGTTAAACTCTGGAAAATTTGCAAGGCAGAGAACTAAGCTCTGGAAAAGGAGAATTAAATTCTCAAAAGAAGAAAGTTCTCAAAGGAGGAAGATGAAAAGTGGAGGCGCTTCTGAAGAGACCCCTGCATTTATAGGATGTGATGGAAAACGTTTCATCTACCCTACTCCCTAGACAGATCCAACGGTCACAAATGTGACAGTGTTGCACTCACGTGCAGATACGTGAGAGCAACGTTGTGGGGGCATTTGTTCCCTGATTAAAAATCAGGAAAAACTTAAAAAGAGACATCACGTGCTCGCACGTGACCAATGGTCACGTGTTGACACGTGACGGTTAAAGCAGCGGCACAAAACAGAGCGCAGAAGAGGAGTCCATTCGGGGGGTCACGTGCTTTTTAATTAATTTGTTCCCTGATTAAAAATCAGGAAAAACTTTAAAAGAGACATCACGTGCTCACACGTGACCAATGGTCACGTGTCGACACGTGATGGTTAAAGCAGCAACGCAAAATAGCGCAGAAAAGAAAAGCCAACCGGGGGTCACGTGCTTACAAATATGATTCAAGTCAATCTATAATCTACAAGATTCCAATTCAATATGAACACATGAATCCATGAATCCAATTATCAATTTATACAACTTAACTGAACCGAACCATGGATATATTTCTTTTACATGATTCTCAGTTATTCCATTTACATGATTCTACAGTTACATCTGATATCATGGTTTCGGTCAGTCAATCAATTATACAATCAATACAGTTTACAATACAAGACAATACAATACGACAATACCATCAAGATAACACTACGGGGTTTAAGGGGTAGACTGGTACGGAATATGTTAAAGGTGGCACGAGGTGGTCACTTAAGACGTAATTACATCCATGCCGTTGTTCCGAGGTATTATCGACGGAGCCTTGTACTACAGGTTACCAAGGTCCCCGGTGTAAGTGGGACTCCCCTCGTATACACTGGTATCTTTTGTATAATACAACATTACAGTATTATAATACAACATTAAAAGCTACTCTTTCTCTCTTTCTCTTTTACTCTCTGTCTATTTCTCCCTTATCTTTTGGACTTACCGGGCGACCTGTTCGCTGACGACATTCTATTTCTTTCTTTTTTGAATGTCGTCAGGTGGTTTGGACCCGGCGGAGATCGAGCCATCTGCAGAAGGCTTGGACCAGTTTGCTGAAGAACCAGAGCTCTAGTTTCATTGTACACTTTTCCTTTCTGTACTTTTCATTTCCTGTTATGCCACTGTTTAGGCATCTTTTTATTTCAGTTGTACTTCTTTTTCATGTATTGTACAAAAAAATGTTAATAAATAAAAGTTGTTGTTCTTTTTATATCTTGTCTTTTATGTACTTTCTTTATATTGCTTAGATACGCTTAGCGTATGTACTTCTGAGTATATACGTAGCGGACCAGTCGCGTCCCCTTCGTCGTATACTGGAAAGCGGGGCATGACAAAGACTGTGACGGCTGGGCCTGAATGTTTTGTCCACCATCACTATTAACTCCCAATGTTGAGCGTGGTTTCAGCATCCCCTCAACGATCTCCGGCTCTAGCAGGCTTTTCTACCTGATCGCCGGGCATGTTTGAAGATCTTTCAGCATTTTTTTAGTTTTTGCTGAAAGAACAACTTCCCGTGGAGCTTCCTCTATGAATGAGCATGATGCCCCTGGCATGTCCATCTTTTTCGGAGCATGTGGTTATGGCGGGTTCACCTTCCAATTTTCGGACAGCGTGAACTTGCCCTGCTGGTATTGGTCTTCAACCCAATTTTTGAAGACGTAGCAATCTTCGAGTGGATGGTCCAATACTCGATGGTAGGGACAGTAATTGGGATCGTTGACATCGTTTGGTTGTAGTGGGTATCTCGGCTCCGGTAGACTAATGAGCCCATTGCGCACTGCTAGTTCGAACGGTCTCCTTGTTTTGTCCCGGGGAAATGAGTATGGATATCTCAACTTCTCATCGAGAGATTGCCGCTTGTTGCTTTGGCGAACAACCGGTCTCGGGCCACTCGGTTGTTGTTGAGTATTGGCGACGAAAGTAGCTTTTCCTTTCCCCTTTTCATTTCGAGAGTCCGGCTTTGGAGGAGATGGTCTATGACCCATCTGATCCATTTGGGCCAACTTGTCAATCAAGGCCTGGAAAGTAGTTGGCTTGAAGAACATCATGAACTGGGAGTTGGTCGCTTGAGGGTCAAGAGTGCCCACGAATATGCCTACCGCCAGTGCTTCTTCGATGCGTTGTTCGCATTTCGACCATCAGTTCCGCCATCGTATTACGTATTGAACCCACGTTTCGCCTGTCCTTATCCTGGTGTTGATCAATGCGGTGATCGGGGTGCGCTCGCTAGCGCTTGCAAATCTTTGTGTAAACAGCAGCTCTATCTCTGCAAATGTTTTGACAGAGTCGTTAGGCAACTCCGAATACCATTCGAAGGCCGTTTCCGCTAAGCTGCCGACGAATTGGCGAAGCAACAGTTTGTCGTCGCCTCCAGTTTTGCCGCATAAGGCCCTGAATTGAGCGACATGTTGATGGGGATTGCATGTCCCCTTGTGTTAGTTATATATATGCCCTAGAGGCCATTGCTGTACATAGGATGTATATTGCAGTGGATGCTGGGACATATATAGGGAGGACTTTCTTGCTCGACATGATAGTATGCTATCTGGTTACTTTTTACCTTAACGTGTACATTGATTGTCTCTCTGTTACATGTTGGTAAAGCCCTTAGGATGTGTACTTGACTACCTGGACTATGATGCGGATCATACTAGTGGGGACATGGTAGTCCATAAGTACATCCTTCAAGGTCCCTAGTCGTGGGTGTATCGAGACGGGGCATCGATATACCAGAGTAGACTAGCGTATACCTTCTCGACCCATACAGATGGGCGATGGATGATCCCATATCCATTGGTGTTTGACATCAGAGATGATATACGGGTGCTCAGTGGAGACTAAGTACACTGGACGGACTCGCCGAGAACTCCCAGATGGTATTATACCTTACGTCAGATGGCAGTTCTCTGGTGACACTGGTACAGAGTAGTCTGTTGACCCGAGATCGTCATAGAGTCTTGTGTGGTTCCCACTGTGCTTTGATTTCCATCTTACCACGTCCAAGAGGGCGTGCAAAACGGTGGTTTTTGGGTACAGTCCCGAGTTACATGGAGGCAATGAGCGATAGGAGGGGATTCGTCTCTCCCGGTGTAGGGAGTTGATGTTGCGCTGTGTTCGATTGGCTATAACCGGAAATCCCTGGCCAGGGTTGCTGAGATTTACTGGTAAGTGCTACCAGTAGTTTCTCGAACTGTTATAGGCCTCATATCGACACGACTTATCAAGCTATTTGGGTCTGACGTTTACCACCCCTAGGCGAGATATGCGACATATCAGACTATCAGACCGGACTGTACGGTGAGTGTTACTGGTTGGATTCACAGGAGTGTGAGGGGGCTTGCTCGTCGATCTTCTGATCGCTCAATACCCGGGTGGCCGTTACGTTTAGCAGACCGCTTGCGGCTTGTGGGTGTTTGATATGATCATCACCTGCTGCCGGCGTATTGACGAGTCTTTAGAGTCCTACACAGAGGTTTCCTGCTCAAGCGAAACGAAATAGGAGCGCATATGAGATATGTGCGGGACCGAGAATAATGCGTGTATGTGATACCGTATTCTATTCTCGCGATAAATGTATCGATTGGTTGTATGCGATATAACCTAGTTATCGAATCAAGGATTGATTCGATAAGTCGATACATTGGATATTAGTCGGTTATATGCGATATGACCGGATTGTTAAATCAAGTGTTGATTTAATGATTTAATGCATAAATATATATTTGATATATTACTTTGCATTAACTAGTATTGGTTCACTTAAGATGGGTTTTCTCACTCGGGTGTGCACATTGTATATACGATATAATTTTGTGCACTTGTTTGTATCATGTTTGATGATGCATGCAAAATTGGCTAAGTGTAAAGATTAAACCATGGTTGTGTAATGGTTAGGGTTTTGTTTTTACTTATTCATTTATTTATTTATCTATTCTTTTTGAGAAATGGATAAAATAAAAGCAAAATGGTTTCTTTCTTTGTTTTCTTTCATGAAGCTTGTTGAAGCTTCATGAAGCTTTGACCAAGTGACCATTTTATCTTCTTCTTTTAACCCTAACCATTCACATAACCTTAGTTAATTCTCTACACTTGACCATGGTTAAATATATGATAAGTATTATTTTCTTTTCACTTATCATATGATGATCTTTATCTTCTTCTTCTTCTTCTTCACTTGAAGAAAACCTTGCTTCATCAATGGTAACTTGATATAAAGAGTGAGAAATTCAATTCTAAAGTGAACCCACCTCCTATTTCTTCATCCTCTACCTCTTGCCAAGTAGTATAGGGTGTTTTCTTCACAAGTTTCATGACATGGCGAAGTGGGAGCTTGATCTTGTGATGCCTCGACGTAGATCATCTTCGGCATCGAAGTCGGCGACCTAGCCCGCCCATTTTTCCGATGAAGCCGACGCTAGAGCCCGGGTTTCCATTTGGACAGCGAGGAGACTTCATTGCGGAGCTATGGAGGTGGAGGACCGGATCTACAAAGGTTGTATTTCCGTTCACTTAGAGTAAAGTCGTTTACTTGTTTCTGTTTCGCCTATATATCTAGTTAACGATCCGTATTAGGGTTTTTCGGCACCCGTAAAATTTGAAATTGGCATGGTTGATGCCTTGTGAGAGCTCATTAGAGTGCCTAGGAACCCTACAACTTGTACACATGGAATTTGGGGATCGTGTATCCCGGCGGGTATTTTATTTGGTCATACCAGCCTGGATACGGTCTCCCAGTTTCAACAACTTGACCGACCGCTTCGTTCGTTTGGTGATCTCGTATTTGCTGAGCAATATAGTCATCCAGAGCGGCCTTGGAGATGGTTTCCTCCTTGGCTACTGACAGAGCCGGCAGAGGATTTGACACTTCTCCTTTATCATCTTCAATAATGATCGGAGGGTCTTCAGCTAGAGGTTCTGGCTGTAACATCATCCCGACCATGTCTTGGAAGAGAAACGTCATTCGTTTTATGTTGGCAGCTTGTTCCGCTGCTTCTTTGTCCTTCTTTTCGAGGACTCTGCGGAGGAAGTCAGCATCGGTTTCTTGTTCATGACGCTGCTCTGATGGTGCCTCCATGCTTTCTTTTGGCCCGGTGAGTGCGGCAATTTGCATTAGCATTTCTTGGAGATTTTGTTGTTGTTGCTCCTAAGCCCTAGTCACTGATCGCGTAAGCGGTCGATGACCTGTAGAAGCACGGCTTTCCTCTTTTCCGGAAGCCATATAAACAGTATGCACCATTATGCCCCCAGACTTGGGGCGTTTGGATTCGGCGCTTTTACGGTTCGCCACGTTCACAGGGGCTTTCTCTGGCCTCCTTCTCTTTTGAGCAGTTGACGTTGAGGGGGCCGTTGCAGCGGGCGCCCATGTAGTTGTCGTCCTTTGTGGCTTGCCAGGACGGTTCTCTTCCTGCTGGACCTTCAGCTTCTTCTGTCGGTGGGGATAGTCTTGATCAATCACCGACTCCTAGACCCGTCGCCAGACTTTGTAAACTTTGGAGGACAGCAGCTGATGGGGCTGCTCCGGCTTTGTTTCTGTAACGTTCTCCACCGGTGGAGGAGATCTTTTCAGTACGGCGGTAGGAGAGTTCCTGCACACTTTGTTCGGCAATTCAAAGCTGTTCCCAGTTGGAACAGCAGCATTGATTTCCACCGTTGGGGATGGTGGAGTTAGCCCAGAGGGGGAGCTGCCTCCAGCCTTCCGTACTCGGTGCCAGTGACGACGGCGAGCATGTCGCGCAGATGGTGTTGGACATACCTTCGAAAGAATTTGATTGAAGAGATTTTACGATCAAAAATATAAGTACCGCAATCAGAAACGGCATCGCTTTGCAGCTAGCCGGTGAGTACGGGTCGATCCACAGAGACGGGTAAATTCCTTTTATGTGTTTTAACGAGTTGATTCAATTTGTCGTTTTGGTTGGTTTATGAAAATCTATAAAAACTGGATCTAATTAATCTAATTAAGAGTCTTGCTAGGGTTAGGCTTAGGGGAAGTTTTGAAGATTAATGTTTTTCCTCACCGCTTTCATTGCCGTATTTTAGATCTGTTAGATGTTATGATAATTATCAATAAAGTGGATCTGAATCTTTTGGGAAGATGTTTCTTCCTCTAGATTCACATTCTTCCTTTGTTGATAATTACCCTAACCCCCATGGAAAACACGCGCAACCGGCCCTTTATACTACGGTTCATCGTTACCTCGAAGGGTAGGATGCCGTAGGGAGCGGTTGTGCGTGCATGCATGAAGTTCTAACTATTAGGTGTAGATGGCATGAAAGGGGTGAGAGATATCATCTCTCAAACCTTTCCCTAGGGCTAACCCTAACAAGCGAGGAGACTACTCGCTCATTAGGGGATGATAAAATATACTAGAAAATAAAGACAAGGAAATAAAAATTACCTATTGATTTGATGGCTCCCTCCAAGTAGAAGACAGAAGAGATCTGAATATCATTCCCAGAAATTCTGAATTTATTTATTGAAAAGAGGCATAGGTTTTTACAGATCTGGGAATACAATTTATAGGAAAGCAGGAGATCTAGGGTTACAGACTCTCGGAAATATGAAATTACAGATTTGACCCCTGAAAATCCTAACATATACACCGACGCACCGACACACTAAAATTGCACCGACACGGGCTCTGTATGGCCGCGGAACCGCGGCGCCAGGCTGGGTTTGGCCGCGGTTCTGCGGCCAAAGAGAGGAGATGGGTTCTGAAAAGTTTGGGCTTGGTTCAGGGGTTCTTGGGCTTTTTGTTTCCATATGTAGTTTCTCTGTTGGGCTTCTTATTCTCCTCCAGATATTTCAGTGAATACTTGTAGCGATCTTTTAACCGTTCACATGACATTTTAGACCTTGCACTGTTCTTTGTCTAGGCTTGACTAGGGTCCATCTAATTGTTAGTCAAAAGTTCCTTTTTCTGTTGTTTGGTGTCTTTTTCACTGTATTTGCTCCAGAAACCTGTATCCTGTAATATGCAACAAACGTGCGTCAAGAGTACCTGTTTATTTATAAAAAGGATAAGAAAAAGGGGAATGAAAAATGCAATATTATGGTCTGAACAAATACCCCCAAACTTACCTTTTGCTCGTCCTCGAGCAAACTTATTTTTTATTCACTAAAATCCTAACCGTACTTTCGCAGGGAAACACGATTGCACTGAGCACGTGCAACAAGCCGTTAAACCTCTAGGTGTCCCTAGTAGGAGGAGTGTTGTCTCCTGAGGGTTTTCAGCGGATTACACCCACAAAATCCTATCAACTTGGCTCATTGACTTTTGTTTTCCGATTAGGTTTTCTTAACAAGGAATTCTATTATCTTTTGACTCGCAAATTGTCCACCCATATTCTTCACGCATCCTTATCATTTAACTTAAGATTATATATGTTATGTAGACCTACTTAGCTTTCGGCATCTCTTAAGTTTTCCTTCTAGGGTTACATCTCTACTCAGGAATTTCTATCAACTCATATTAAAGTTACAAGTTCTATTCTTCATTCCTTTTTCTCATCTAAACACCAATCACATACCCCTACGTGTGTGTATAAGTCACCCCTACACTTGGAAATTCAAATTAAGCAATCAACCCCTTGTCCGTTGTCCAAACTACTAATTAGTTGGTGAATTTAAATGAAATTTGCTTACACATCCTTCATGCGACCGTTAATACTTCTTGAGGTACCAACGACCGATTACAAAATGCGCTTGCACTTTAAAGCGTACTTCCTAGTCTTTGCAACACCCAAGGCTTTAGCAGTGACTCCCAAACCAGTTGGTCTAAGGCACTAGGTGATGAAGCACCCTCGCTAAATATTTTTCTATTTTTACAGCCTTAAGTAATCACAAAAACCAGTGTCCATTTTTTTTCTTTATTCATTTTTTTTTCTTTTTGTTTTCATTGTACTAAGGACTTTAGACAAAAGCATTTCAAGGTCTTTTCTACTATTCCAAGTTTCAAGATGCGTGAATGTGCAAATTGTAGGGTATACATTTTCAGAATTTAGACTTAAGCTAGGAACTATTTTTCAAACTTATACTCTAATAAGAACATCAATACTCATCCTTTGTTTCGACTTAGCCCTAGAAGTGAACCCAAAATTTGCCTATTTCTAAATAAACTACACGGCATATACTTTCTACCGTTAAACTTTAAGGAATGTTATTTTTAGGGTTTTTAATTCACTAAGTCTAAGATCTAGTTGTTCCTAAATAGTTAACTTATTTGTCAAACTCAAGTCAATTAGCCAAAATTGAATACAATAATTTTTATAATTTTTGAAAATTTTCAATTTTTTATGGGTTTTCAAATAAGTATGCAAATGCAAAAATATGTATAAATGAATGTGGAGGAAGAAGACGTACCGAGCATACCCCCAAACTTGAACTTGACAGTGTCCTCACTGTCATGCTAAACCAAGAGGGTCAAAATACCGATACTCCCCTGTTTATTTATTTATAGTTTTTTTTATTGTTAAGAAAAACAAAAATATATACAAAAAGACCCTCCCCCAAACTTCATTTAAACTGCCAAACTTTGCATCGGCCAAAAGTCAACACCAACCAGTTGAAAAATTTATCAGTAAAGAGTATTGGTTGGTGGAAGAATAAGTTCTAGTGATTCGCAAAGAATTGGGAAAGATAGAAGTAGTGGTATGGGAGGTGTGGAGGTGAATATACAGGTGATGGTGATGCATCGAAACGAGAATGTAAATGATCAGCAATCAGTGGAGTATTGGCATTCTCGTAACTTATTAAAAGAAATGGGGGTATTTCAACTTCTAAAGGAGGAGGTTGACTCACCACAATACCCCCAAAATGTTCCTGTGGGTCCTCTATTGACTTGGCATCATCCATCAATTATGTATGATATTCAATTATGAGGGAACTTATCTCCTCGATGTCCGCCATAGTCCAACCGAAAACTTGCCGCCTATCTTGTAAGACCGTTAAGAGGGCATTCTCTTGCTCGAGGGCTAGAGAGGCCGATATGATAATGGGAAAGGTCTCATTCTCACCTATGTAAGCATATCTAAGGTGAGACGGCAAGGGCGTGAGTTCGAATTTCTGAGGCGAAAGAATCAATGCGGAATCTACCTCGAACTCAAAGGACTCTAACACAGGTTCGAAATCACTGCAAACAACCGATTCGGATGGTTCGACTGACTCATCCAAAAATTCAAACGACTCATATTCGGGCTGTGAGTCGTCATCATCCAAAAAAGTGAAACATTCATAATCAACATCGGTTGTGTCAACGGTAGTAGGCTCAAGGAGGGACGCACTAGTGGCATCAAAACTGTTTTCATCAAATAGAAATCTTTCAAGCTCGCAGTCCTCCTGCGTGATTTCGTGAATAGAGCAAACTTCTCGTGTACTAGTTTTAGGTACGGGAGGCAGACTTCCCATCTTATAAATATTGAACTCACTAGACATCTTCCCGAAGGATAGAGTCATGGAGCCATTGCGACAATTTATTACGGCATTGGAAGTGGCTAAAAATGGTCGACCAAGAATCACCGGAATTTGGTTTCTTGGGTTAGCAACAGGTTGTGTATCCATAACGATAAAATCAACGGGGAATATGAATTCCCCGACTTTGATCAACACATCCTCTAGTTGACCCCTTGGATAGGTGATTGATCGATCAGCCATTTGGAGAGTGCAACGAGTGGGTTTCAACTCTCCAACCCTTAATTGTTCGTACACAGAGTAAGGAATCAGGTTAACACTAGACCCAAGATCTAAAAGTGCTCGATTAATTTTCTTATCCCCAATTGTGATGGAAATCGTAGGACAGCCAGGGTCCTTTCGTTTTTGGGGTAAGGTTTGATGGTGGTTAATAGCATTGCTCACTGCACTGGCCACTAGCACTTTCTTGGGTACTTGAGATGCCTTTCTCTTCGAGGTGCATAAACCCTTTAAGATTTTCGCGTATGAAGGGACTTGTTGGATAGCATCCAAGAGAGGTATATTTATGCTAACCTGCTTAAATATCTCCACAATCTTTTCCACTTATGCACTTGGTTTATTAGGACTCAACCTGTTTGGAAATGGTGCATTTTGAAAATTAGTTGAGTCACATGTTTGTGGAGTAGAATGTGGAGTAGGAACGGATCCCGGTGTGGATGTGTTCGTGTTGTGAGAAATGGGTCCGTTCGAGTCAGAAGAAGTAGAGCCGTGCGAAGGGTGGAGAATAGGCTCTAAAGAAAAAGGTGAAGAAGGAAGTGAAGAAAATGAAGAAGGGGAAGATGACGATGGAGAAGAAGAAGAAGAACCACCGGCGGGGATGTCATCATTAGTTTCCACATTATTTTGCAACTCTCTTCCGGATCTCAACGTGGTCACCGCATTTACATTGTGATTGTGATATGCGTTTTGTGTGTGACCGGGATTTGGCAATGGTTGAGATGGAAGCTTTCCCTTTTCTCTCTCGCTCAACGCAGCAGTTAATTGTGCAATTTGTGCCTCAATAGATTTGATACTTTGATCGTGTGAGGCATTGTTATTCATTAAAGATTGAACATAACTTTCAAATCTTGCTGCGGATTCTGTAGATTGCTTGAGAAATGCTTCTAGACTTTTCTCGAGCGAGCTAACCTTATCATCATTAGGTTGAACCAAATTGTTCGTTTGATTTGTATAAGGTTGTTGTTGGAAAGGTTGCTGGTTTTGAGTTTGTGAGGGTGCTTGTTGTTGTTGTGGAGGAGGTCTTTGAAAATTATTATTCCCTTGGAACTGTTGATTTGGGTGACTCCTCCACCCCTGATTGTATGTCGAAGAGTACGGATCATTTCTTTGTCGTTGCTGAAATGCAGCATTGACTTGATCCTGTCCTTGAATGGGTGCATTATAAGGACACTCTTCGATTAGGTGCGACGGGTTCGAACAACAAGCACAAACAGTTCATGTGGGTAGAGTCGGGGCAGGAGAAGACGATGAGATTTTGGTCTCAATGGCTTCTAGCTTTTTCATAAGTGAGGCCATCTCGGCCTTCATAGCAATCGACATATCTATTTGATGTATGCCTGCCCTAGATTGACCAACAGAAGAAGATGATGTGGTCTTGGTACTCTCCCACTGAATTGTTTGCTCACTAAGATCCTCAAGAAACTGCCAAGCTTCGTCGCTAGACTTGGAGAGAAAATGACCTTGACATATTGTTTCTAGCAACTGCTTCGTTGCTGCGTTCAATCCCTCGTATAATGTTTGGCAAAGTTGCCAACTTTCTATCCCATGATGAGGGCATTGAACAAGTAGGTCTTTAAACAGGTATTATGGGTTTTAGCCACTGGAAAAAATTGTGTAGCTCTGTACTGATAGTTCCTCTCTGTTCTTATATGTACCTTTCTGATTTGCGCTCTGTAAAATTTCAAATCTTCGCTATTCCTGCAAGATTCAAAAATAAACCCTTCAAACAGATCAAATTTGATAATTTTTATATTTTTTTATATTTTCAGATTTTTATAATTTTTTTTTAAAATTTATATCAACCCGAAAATTCACAAAAAGAAATATTACGCCGTCCCCGGCAACGGCGCCATTTGATTAAAGAGATTTTACGATCAAAAATATAATTACCGCAATCAGAAACGGCGTCGCTTTGCAGCTAGCCGGTGAGTACGGGTCGATCCACAGAGACGGGTAAATTCCTTTTATGTGTTTTAACGAGTTGATTCAATTTGTCGTTTTGGTTGGTTTATGAAAATCTATAAAAACTGGATCTAATTAATCTAATTAAGAGTCTTGCTAGGGTTAGGCTTAGGGGAAGTTTTGAAGATTAATGTTTTTCCTCACCGCTTTCATTGCCGTATTTTAGATCTGTTAGATGTTATGATAATTATCAATAAAGTGGATCTGAATCTTTTGGGAAGATGTTTCTTCCTCTAGATTCACATTCTTCCTTTGTTGATAATTACCCTAACCCCCATGGAAAACACGCGCAACCGGCCCTTTATACTACGGTTCATCGTTATCTCGAAGGGTAGGATGCCGTAGGGAGCGGTTGTGCGTGCATGCATGAAGTTCTAACTATTAGGTGTAGATGGCATGAAAGGGGTGAGAGATATCATCTCTCAAACCTTTCCCTAGGGCTAACCCTAACAAGCGAGGAGACTACTCGCTCATTAGGGGATGATAAAATATACTAGAAAATAAAGACAAGGAAATAAAAATTACCTATTGATTTGATGGCTCCCTCCAAGTAGAAGACAGAAGAGATCTGAATATCATTCCCAGAAATTCTGAATTTATTTATTGAAAAGAGGCATAGGTTTTTACAGATCTGGGAATACAATTTATAGGAAAGCAGGAGATCTAGGGTTACAGACTCTCGGAAATATGAAATTACAGATTTGACCCCTGAAAATCCTAACATATACACCGACGCACCGACGCACTAAAATTGCACCGACACGGGCTCTGTATGGCCACGGAACCGCGGCGCCAGGCTGGGTTTGGCCGCGGTTCCGCGGCCAAAGAGAGGAGATGGGTTCTGAAAAGTTTGGGCTTGGTTCAGGGGTTCTTGGGCTTCTTGTTTCCATATGTAGTTTCTCTGTTGGGCTTCTTATTCTCCTCCAGATATTTCAGTGAATACTTGTAGCGATCTTTTAACCGTTCACATGACATTTTGGACCTTGCACTGTTCTTTGTCTAGGCTTGACTAGGGTCCGTCTAATTGTTAGTCAAAAGTCCCTTTTTCTGTTGTTTGGTGTCTTTTTCACTGTATTTGCTCCAGAAACCTGTATCCTGTAATATGCAACAAACGTGCGTCAAGGGTACCTGTTTATTTATAAAAAGGATAAGAAAAAGGGGAATGAAAAATGCAATATTATGGTCTGAACATTCGGCTATGCGGATGGCTTTGTCATGCCCTCTGTTTTAAGGAGAGGTTGTTACTGGCGTTAGCCGGTCGAAGACTGATGTCCGTTGAGAGGGGATAGTCAGTCTTGCGAAGGCCGAGTTTCGAACAGGGGAAACAGCCTTCATGATTTTAAGAGCAGGAATGGCTATCTGCTTCGGGATGGCCACTTCAGGTATCGCGGGCTTCTTCATGTGCCCACTCGAGCTTTGGCCTAGTTTGCTGAAAACTAAGGAATTGGACTTGGGCGACCCATTGAGAGGGGCCGCGGTAGTTGTAAACCGATCAAAGACCGAATTCTTTGGAGTTTCTTGCGACGACATCGGGGTATTGAAGCTCATTGGTGGGAGCATAGTCCCGAAGAATAGCCCAGTGTTGGCCTGAGTCACCTGTTCCACCGGCATAGCGAAGATGGAGGCCGCTTAGGGCCCGTAAGTCACTCCTCCGGACGGGATGGAGCGAGAGTTGCAGTTACGGTTAGTGCAGTTTGAAGCCATCTTCTGCACGGAGCAAGGCACCAAATCTAAGTATCTCAAATCCACATGCAACCATATCAAACCGCGATTCGTTCGCGAACACGACACACGAAGTGTGGAGTGGAAAGAGGAAAAGGTCCCACCGGGCGTGCCAGAATCTGTTCTCCGCCGAAAACCGGGAAGATGAACGTCTTACCTGAATCTGGGGACAGATGCTAATTGGTGCTATCCGTCCACCTCTCCGAAGATACCAAGTTGATTTATGGCACCATGCATCGAAGATTTAAACGGATGCGGCCGATATAGCAGACTTCGTCAGATTCCCCCTCATTCGAGGGGTTTTTTGATTGTGGGGATGCTCTTCTCTGCAGGCGCAAGCCTCTGCGGTTAATTACGCTACCGCATCGCGGTAACAACTTTCTCCTTCTCCAGATGGTCACTTCGTGTCATGTATGTTTGTTTTATTTGTGGTTGCCCGTGGATTGTATACGGAGACTAATTTATGTTGTCGCCCGTAGGACGTGGATTAGTTCAAATCCGTATCTTCTTAGATTTGGGTTTGGGGTTGTGTTTAAGGATACGTTAGTCTCATTTTAGACTAAGATCAACTTAAACGTTTGTTAAGGATACGTTAGTCTAATTTTAGACTAAGATCAACTCAACGTTTGTTAAGGACACGTCAGTATAATTTTAGACTGAGATCAACTTAACGGGATCGTTTAGATTCAACAAAAGAGCATTTGGACTCTATTGTTTAGTTTAGGGACATTGCGGTCGATTACCAGTTTAAGGACTTGGTGGTCCATTACCAGTTTAAGGACATGGTGGTCCAAGGTTAAGGACATCATAGTCCGTGGGCTTAAATGGACCACACAGTCTGAGGTTAAGGACATCGTAGTCCGTGGGTTTAAATGGACCCCACAGCCCGAGGTTAAGGACATCGTAGTCCGTGGGTTTAAATGGACCCACAGTCCGAGGTTAAGGACATCGTAGTCCGTGGGTTTAAATGGACCCACAGTCCAGGTTAAGGACATCGTAGTCCGTGGGCTTAAGGACCCCACAGTCCAGTTTAAAGACATCATAGTCTGTAGAATGTATGGCCGTCGGGACCCGTTACCTCTCTGAAGACGTTGAAGGATTACAACGACAAATATCAGAGGAGTTCAGAGATGTACCCTTGAACCAATTTTGGTTGGGAGATTTATAGTCCAATTTGGGACTAAAATCTGTTAAAAGGTTTATGAGCATATGGGCTCAGTTGATATAAGTTGAGAACATACAGCCAATCTTGGGCTAAGTCCAATAAATGTTTAACATTTTATTGTTCTGGCTATTGAGCCTTTATTTGGGGCTTGGCCCTTTTAATAATGCTGAGCATTAGATCTTAACATTTCTTTTTGTCTTGTATTGAATGCATAGCATTCATCAGAACAGTGTGTGTTCTGACAGCGCGCCACGTGGCGCGCCAGGCGCTTTGCGCCAATTAAAGAGCGCATTGCGCTTCTGCCAAGTAGCACACACGAAAATGACACGTGTCGCGCTTGGCGCTAAGTGCCAAATGATAGGCGCGTTGCGCCAGTTCATGAGCGCATTGCGCTTTCAATTTATGAGCGCGTTGCGCTAGTTTAATGGCGCACCAGTGAGTGACACGTGGCACGCTTGGCGCTGAGCGCAAGCCCATGAGCGCAATGCTCTATTTCAGAAGCGCAAAGCGCAAGTTGTGTCTATGGTTGACACGTGGCACGTTTTGACGCTGAGCGCCGATCCAAAGAGCGTAAAAGCGTAATTCATGAGTGCAAGGCACTTTCCAATAGCATAAAGCGCATTTGATTAAATTTATGATCAGAGAGCAAGTTTATGTTCTTTTAAAGGAGGCTTTGACTCAAGATTCAAGAACAAAAGTTTTTTTTATAAAAGGGCTTTGCCTTTGTGGATCAAGGATCTGTGAATGAAGTAAATACTTCTTTTATTTTTATGATTAGATATTTTGATCTTTTTATGAGAGATCTTGGTCTGTTGTAGATCTATGATCTTTTGGAAGATAGTTTTTCTGTTTTAATGAGATGATTTCATCTCTGTTGTTCAAAAATTAATTCTTTACCTTGAAGAAATGATCTTCTTTTTCTAAGAGCTTGCTCTTCTTTCTTTGAGTTTTCTCAAAGTTTGTAGGTGGTTTCTCTCTTTTTTCTCTTTTTGTATTTCTTCTTTTTTTTTAATTTTGGAAAGGAGGATCATTGGTCGTTGGGACCCACCACCTTTCCGATGACACTGAGAGATTACAATGCCATATTTCGAAGGTTTGGAGAGATGTACCCTTTGAACCATGTCCCACTCATCACGGGGGAAGAACATGCTGGAGCTTAAGCTTCTCGCTGCTGAAAAATGCTTCTTTGCGTTCGCGCACGTGCGTCGCATGTGTTGGGCGCACGTGCGTCGCACGTGTTGGGCGCACATATTTGCACGTAGCGTACATGGAGTTTGCGCATATGCGCATTATGGGGAAGCAAGCTCGTATGGGGAACGAATCTCCTTTGAGTATTATTGAATCTTCTCATGTGGTGTGCATGTGCGTTGCACGTGGTGCGCACATGACGGGTACATGTGCGTTGCGCGCATGGCGGGCACATGTGCGTTGCACGTAGCGCACATGGCGCTTGCGCATATGCACATTATGGGGAGGAGCAGGCTCCTATAGAGAACGAATCTCCTTTTAATATTATTGAATATTCTCATGTGGTGTGTACGTTGTGCGCGCATGGCGGGCACACGTGCGTTGCACGTAGCGCGCATGGCGCTTGCACATATGCGCATTATGAGGAGGAGCAGGCTCCTATGAAGAACGAATCTCCTTTTAATATTAATGAATATTCTCATATGGTGCACACGTGCGTTGCACGTGGTGCGCGCATGGCGGACACACGTGTGTTGCACGTAGTGCACATGGCGCTTGCGCATTATGGGGAGGAGCAGGCTCCTATCTTGGAGAACTAAGCTCTTTTTAATATTATTAAATGTTCTCATGTGGTGCGCACGTGCGTTGCACGTGTTGCGCGCAAGGCGCTTGCGTATATGCGCATTATGCGGAGGAGCATGCTCCTATCTTGGGGAACTAAGCACCTATGGAGAACTAAGCTCCTTTGAGAATTGAATCCTTTGAGGATTGAACTCTTCCTTTTTTAAGGGGTATCGCCTCTTATTTATATAGGAGTGGTAGAGAAGCGATATCTCTTTTTCCCGATGTGGGACTAAAAATGCATTCCCCATGTAGTAGAGCATTACTTCTGCATAACACATTTGCTCATAACTTTTGATCCCGAATGAATTATGAGGCCCATAATATATCAAATCGAAGGATTTTTCGAGACACTTTCGATATTATCAGAATTTAGCTGTTTCTCATTCCGGAGTTTGTCAAAATACAACTCAGAAAATACTGATTCGCATCTTCTTCCTTAGATCACATGTGCATAGCACATTTGCTCATAACTTTTGATCCTGGATGAATTATGAGGCCCATAATATATCAAATCGAAGGATTTTTCGAGACACTTTCGATGCTATCAGAATTTAGTTATTTCTCATTTCGGAGTTTGTCAAAATACAGCTTGGAACATACTAGTTCCCATAATATATCAAATCGAAGGATTTTTCGAGAAACTTTCGATGCCATCAGAATTTAGTTGTTTCTCATTCCGGAGTTTGTCAAAATACAGCTCGGAACATACTGGTTCGCATCTTCTTCTTTAGATCACATGTGCATAGCACATTTGCTCATAACTTTTGATCCCGGATGAATTATGAGGCCCATAATATATCAAATCGAAGGTTTTTTCGAGATTCTTTCGATACCATCAGAATTTATCTGTTTCTCATTCAGGAGTTTGTCAAAATACAGCCCGGAAAATACTGGTTCATATTTTCTTAAGCGTATCGCTGCTATTTGATGCCATGGGCTCTTTTGCGCAGAAATTTTTGGCCGAAATAGTACAATTTATCATCAAGCATGATACAAAAAAACAATACATTAATATATATCATATATATATTAAATGTATAAGTGAGATAAATAAATGCTTAAGTGAGCTAATATTAGTTAATGTAAATTTAATATATTAAATATATAACCATACATTAAATTATTAAATCAACACTTGATTTAATAATCCGGCCATATCACATATAATCGACTAATATCATTTGTATCAACTTATCGAATCAACACTTGATTCGATAACCAGGCTATATCACATATAACCGACCGATATCACATGTCACGAGATTAGAATACGGTATCATATACGCGTATTAATCTCGGTCCCGCACATATCACATATGTGCTCCTACTTCGTTTCGCCTGAGCCAGGAAACCTCTGTGTAGGACTCTAAAGACTCGTCAGTATGCCGGCAGTAGCTGATGATCATATCAGTCACCCACAAGCCGTCAGCAGTACTAGTTGGACATAACGGCTACCCGGGTATTGAGTGATCAAAAGATCAACAAGCAAGCCTGCTCATACTCCTATGAATCCAATAAGTAACACTACCGTACAGTCCGGTCTCTTCGTATGATATGTCGCATATCCAACCTGGGGGTGGTAAACGTCAGACCCCAATAGCTTGATATGTCATGCCGATGCGAGGCCCATAACGATTCGAGAAACTACTGATAACACTTACCAGTAAATCTCAGCAACCATGACCAGGAATTTCCTGTTATGGCCAATCGAGCACAGCGCAACATCAACCCCCAATACTGGAAGAGACGAAATCCTCTCTTATCGCTCATTGCCTCCATGTGACTCGGGGCTGTACCCAAAAACCATCATTTTGCATGTTCTCTTGAACGTGGTAAGGTGGAAATCAAAGCACAATGGGAATCACACAAGACTTTACGATGATCTCGGGTCTACAGATCAACCTGTACCAGTGTCACCAGAGAACTGCTATCTGACGTGTGATATAATATCATTTAAGAGTTCTCGACGAGTCATGTTCAGTGTACCCATTCTCCATTGAGCACCCGTATACAATCTTTGATGTCAAACACCAATGGATATGGGATCATCCATCGCCCATCATATGAGTCAAGAAACGTATACGCTAGTCTACTCTGAAACATCAATGCCCAATCTCGATACTCCCACGACTAGAAACAATTGAAGGTTGTACTTATAGACTATCCTGGCCCTACTAGTATGATCTGCATCATAATCCTGGCAGTCAAGTACAAATCCTAAGGGCTTTATCAATATGTAACAGAGAGATAATAAGTGTACATGTTAAGATAAAGAGT
The DNA here is from genome assembly GCA_030015575.1 of Agapanthus africanus. Classification (NCBI taxonomy): domain Eukaryota; kingdom Viridiplantae; phylum Streptophyta; class Magnoliopsida; order Asparagales; family Amaryllidaceae; genus Agapanthus; species Agapanthus africanus. The sequence continues at coordinate 562,156,543 of CM057346.1, forward strand.
AACCAGATAGCATACTATCATGTCGAGCAAGAAAGTCCTCCTAATATATGTCCAAGGATCTACTATAATATACATCATATGTACAATAATGGCCTCTAGGGCGTACATACAACTAACACCTACAAATCAATGCATATCGTAATGAAATCAAAATCAAATCCGAAAACCGATACGATAAGTGAAACGTACATAGGTTAGAACCTATAGTCCACGCATGGAAGAACAACCAAAAAACTCCCGGCATTGACGTACAAACGTCAAACGACCGAGTTAAAACTCAAATATCAAAACTCAAGTTTTCAAAAGTCGCAAAACGAAATCTGAAACTTAGTAAAACACTCCCAGATTTTATCTAAAGTGAAATTAGAATATTCTGCACATTGGAAAACCCGGTTATCAGAGGATTGAGTTATGGACCAAGAACCAAACCCAAATTCCTTAATCAGGCCGCAATTTGCGGCCATATAGATTATTTTGGCGGCCAAGTATGGAAGTTAGGGGCTCGGGTTTCTAAGGTATATTCCTAATAGCCTGCACATCTTTCTATATATGCAAAATATTTTTCAGAGTCCTTGAATCATTGCAGATTCTAATTGATCACCACAATTCGTCAAAAATCCGATATCGGAAAATCCTATGTTCGTGTTTGGGACCTCAAAGCTCATTTTAGACAAGGCTACCATCATTACTAGGCCATGAGACACTCACTACACCTCCACTAATTTCTACTGCAAGTTTCATCCACTAACCCTCATTCTAAGAAAAATACAAGGATTTGTTAACGAGATTCATCCGCTTTATGACCAGTCCCTGGCAGAGCGGAATTTAAAAACATCTACTATATGCTTGATTCAAATTACACCAACGAGGAACCCTATAAGACTTCTTTCAAATCTCTTTAGTTCTTAGCCATCACCCGCTCTCTATACAACAGTCTCTCAAAATTGGCAGTATATATATATATATATATATATATATATATATATATGCAAATTCTAACCCTACTTAAAATAAGAAATAAACCCAAATTATAAATATTATGTTCGCACAGTATCCCGACGACAGATGTGTGATGAAGAATGCGTCAGGCGTCTACCTCATCTCTGTTAGATTTCATGTTCTTGGGCAGACGTCTGAACCTCTTTATTCAGATGTCTTCATACGCTCTGAATTGGGTTTCATGCATCTCCAGATGCTTGCCACGGACGTCTACCTATGCTCTGTTATTTGGCTAAGGCTCTTCTCCAGACGTCTGCATCCTTGCCTTTAGACGTCTGTCGCTGCTCTGTTCTTCTGACATGATTCTTGGTGCATGTCCAGAAGTCATAACCCTTTCTTCAAATGTCTGAGTAAGAATTCTCCATATTCTAACAATTGGTCCCCTCACAATGGAAGTTGCGTCTTGCTCTCATCTTCAAATGTGCAATGTGATCCTTTGAAAGGGATTGAGATTTGTCATTCCTTTTTAAGCTATCATGTACTGTTGAAGAGGTAGTTATATATCAACCAGGTACGGTTCACATAAATTATCGAGTCGATAATTGTAGAAAAGTAGGATAATGTGATCTCCAAGTACTTTTTGTATGATTATATCAAGTTGCAACATAGACATGGTAGACAAGGGTAGCCTGTGATGGTTCTCACAATGTTCCTTCAATCAACAACATTATTCAACGTAGGGTTTTAATTGAAAACAAACCCATGTCTTCCAAGCTAAACATGCTTAGAGAAAGGGAAGAACAAAATTTTTACTAAGTTTTGTTGATTTTATTATCTAGACAACTAATATTGCATAACAAATTAGGGTAACAGGGGTCTACAATGTCCCTGTAGGATGCACCCGACAGTGAAGCATATGTTGCAAGCATTTATTGGGTATTGAATGTTGGCATTTAATGCAACACCCAATAAAAATGATGGAAGGATTTATACATAGTCTAATACAAGGATGCTACATATGTTCCATTGAAGCGTGCACCCTACAAGTGCACCCCATAGCCCATATGCTCAACAAATTAGCATGGATATTATAAGGTAATTTATGCATATAATGTTGATGTCATACCTTCCGTCTTGGTTTGGGCAACAGTAGTTCATGAAATAATGATCCATTGACAACAAAACTTGATTCTTAAATTTCTGTGCAGAAACATGATGAATGTAAAACGTTTGACAACAGTTATCTGCGATTGAGCTTACGTGATAACATTTTATTAGGATACCTGGGTGTTGTTACGTCAGTGTTACTGTCCCTTGGTATTTTTTTGATGATATTGTAGATACTATTGGTGCACAATGTAAATGTAATAAATACTAAATTCAAGTCCTATACAAAATTAAACATCAAAGTGGAAGCAAGGGAAATTGAATGGACCAAATAAATGCCCCCTAAGAAAATAGATTTCATTAGGTATTTCAACCCTAGAACATGAGTTTGGCAAAGAACATAATGCTAATTTTGGACCACCTAGCTAAAAACTTTGAACATCTTAAATTAAGCAACGTCAAAGATGTGAGACTTGGTGCCATATTCTTTGTCAAAGACCTGCTAGCATAACATGCTAGCATATCAGTTGAAAGTTTAGAAAACCCAACTCTTGTTAGTTGGTCTACGATTTCAAATTGCATGTGTATTTTAATCTATATTTGTTTTATTTGTGAATTGCATCAACAAGCACATAAATAAATAAGGTTTACAACTTCTAGCTTAAACCCTTCCAAATTATACCCAAATAAATTAATAAAAAGAACTAATGATAACAGAAAAGTAAGAACCCGTGAACCACAAGCACTTCCGCCTAAATAGATTTTAGGTCATGCAAATCACATGAATTCTGGTTTTGAAGTGGATTTTAGATCACACTTTAAAAAACGAAGGGTGTTTATCTTCCAGGCAAATATTAATAAACCAAAAATTTATACATAAGGAAATTCTTTATTTTTCATTTGAGATTCGTTCTCTTACAAGGGATACATACATACTATCGCATGTATGTATCTCTGCGCTTTCAACTGGATTTCCCAATTTGATTCTAAGCATAACATGTAACAAAAAATGACTCAATAATTAGAAATATAATGGCAAATCCTTTCCCCGTTGAAGGGGAAGTTCAGTTTTCTCTTCGTTTTTATTGTGTATAATAGATTGCTACCGGCAAGACGATGTATGCTACGCAATAAATACCGTAAACTCTAATTAACGATCATAATTATTCCATCCCTCTATCATATATGCATCCTAATTCACTAGGCCGAAAGGACGCCACTTACTATCCGAAAATTGTGAAGCTCGTTTTGGTTATTGTATATCTCAGCTAATTATTTGCGGTGCATACTCGGTCTTTTTGAGTTTGAGGAGCGCCACGGGTTGGCTAAGCCACGGACGCCAGATCCGGATTCCAAAGCCAGCTAATTCCGGACGTGGCGTAACAAAATTAAACCCAATTTAATTCCACCAAACATAGGCAACAACAAATCCGCTCCCTTGACCCCACCACCCCTCATTTTGCCCTCTCTCAATTAAATAATAGTTAAAAAAAAAATCAGATCCAAACCAGGCTCCTATAAAAACCCAAGCCACACACAAACTCTTCCCATTACGCCCCTCATACTTCATTCCCATAGTAACCAAACCCTTCTCTCTCTACTCACTTTCTCTCTCTTCGTTTCATTCATGGAGGAAACAGCTGCTGCTAGCAACAAGAGATCTCGAGACGGCGAGATCGAAAGGGAGTCGCCGGAATCGAAGCGGATTCGGGCGGATCTCTTCTTCTTCGACGACGAAGAAGAATCCGAACCCCATAACACCGACCTCGACTCAGTTATGAGGAGCCTGCAGGAGTAGATCGGTCTTCCTGCGGATCCGCTATCGGATCCGGATATGAAGCGGCCGGATCTAGGGTTTCTGCTGGAGGCATCCGATGACGAGCTCGGGCTGCCGCCGGCGGAGGCGGAGGCGGCGGGCGATGACGTGGAGGTTGGCGGGTTCGGTAAGATCTGGGGGTTCGGGGATGACGAGATCCATTTGGATCTCGGATTGGGGTCGGATGAGAAAGGGGAGGAGGATAACCTCGACGTTATCTTTGACGGAGGGCTGTTTGACTTCGACGGTGGGTTCTGTGGGCCCGCAGACTTTTCCGATCTGACGTGGCGGCCGGAGTTCTTGCCGGCACTTTGATTTTTCTCTTCTAATTCTCTCTCTCTCTCTCTTTTTGGAAAAAGTTGTAAATTTCAGAGAGGAAGGACGAAAGTGGTTTTCGGTGAAGTAACGGCGTTAATGATAACGGGTGCCGAGAACACTTGAGAATTTGCAATTGAGAATTTGCGTGATACGGACTTGGACTGAATTTGTAAATACCGAGGACAAATGCAAATTCTCAGTGATTGTGCTGGAGTTAATTTGTAAAAGGAAAAATGGCAGAAAATACTATTTTAATTGCATAAAACCATGGAAATTTTTGCGTCAAAACTCTTTTTTGTTGAAAAGGAGTATTTTATGTACTTGATTTGTAATTAATTTTTTAAATGGTTGTTTACACGAATATAAGGAAAAATAATGACATAAACTCTGGTTTTAAAACAAGAATTTTTTGCTTATTCATCAGTGATTATGCAATCCATCTTTCCAAAAATGGCTTAAGCTTAGCTGTTTTTCAGAAGTCGACGATTGAATTTTTATTTTTATTTTTACGAATACAAATTAAATTAACCAGTTAAACTAGATAACTTTTTGACGCTCATGTTAAAGTGGTAGCAAACAAAAGCATTAAAGATGAACTCATAAATATTTGTGAAATTTAGGGGTTGTTTGGTAATTAGTAAATGGACATTTATGAGACTTTGTTGCAAAAAAATTTCTTGTTTGGTTAGCAACAAATGCAAAAATCAACAAATTATTGCAACATTTATTTCATTCATTTTGGTGATAACAAGAGTTGCAAGTTTGAGAATGATGAGCATGATAATTATTATGTGTGCCACTTAAGCTTTATATATGCCATCTATGCAAATTTGCAACAAATGTTGCATTTCCTTTAGTTTCAAACACAGCAAATTGTTTGAATTTGGAAATCTAATTAAATGGTTTGAATTTGGAAATCTAATTAAAAAACTTTGAATATAACCAAGCGTAGGATTTGCTAACCAAACATGTCTTTAAAGAAAATATTTTAGATGACTTTCGTAGAGCCTTGCTTATAGATTGCTGAAGGATTTCAAGCTCGGTAGGTCGAGTGTTTTTCATCGAAAAAATCGTTTTCTGTGAGGCCGGTAGATAGATTCCAAGTACGCTGCTAGGTTAGTGAATTGGTTACAAATTGGAACACAAAGTACAACTTTCAAAGGTGCGATTCTCTTTATTAAATTTATGGTCAATTACTAACCTAATATTATATGAGAAATATATTGGGTCGGAAGGAAATGAATTTTTAATTTTTCAGTCCAAAGAGAAACGACTGGTCAACGTTCTTTGGCCGTATTGGAAATACCTCGAGGTTCTAATTTTGGGATATGGGGAAAGTTGAGATTTGATATTTCATAGAGATTAGAGTACTAAATATTTTAATTTTAAGCCAGAAAGTTGAGACTAGTTCAATAATTAAGCACTCCCTTTATTTTATGTTTCCTTTTGGATTCTATTAAAATAAGAAGGCTTGCTTTCAGCCATTAGATTGAGCCATGACAGAAAACTACCACTATGTTTTAAAACCATAATAAGAAAGCAAGAAATGTCAACGATTAAAGAGTTGAACTCATCATATCGACCATTTGCCATTTTCATAATTAATTATTAATCAACAATTTGAAATAATTATTAAATATTAATTTTGGAAAAATTCATGAGGGTGGTCATGAAGGATGTCGGCCGCCATGGCAGGGGTGGGAAATCGTCGACGGGAAGAGTAGGGCATCATAAAAAGAAGGATGATGGGAGAATATGGTCATGGAGTTGATGGTGGTGACGATCAAAATGGTGATGAAGATGAAGATAATGGTGGTGATGATAGCAGGGAGAGAGGAGGTGTCTCGATGAGGGGTGTGTGGAGTGGCGATTTTGAGGATATTTTATTTTAGGAATTAGGTTTAGGGTTTAAAAAGAGGGTATATTTTCGTTTTTTATAATTTTTTTGATGAGGTGGCAATTTTGCTGATGTGGTGATGACATGGACCGGTTATTAATAACATGGCATCGTTAAATTAAGTAGTTTTGTATAATTTTGAAAGGAAATGATAGTTTAGTGTCACAAGCTCAAACCTTACGTAATTTTTCAGTAAATAAGCCTTAGAAAAAGAAGAGATTCATTTTCGTATGTACATTTAATCTTAGTTGTATTTATCCAAAAGACAAATATCATGGGCTTCATTTATGAGATTAACATCTAGATGATGCGAGTCTCATCCTAGGGGGAGGGAATAAAAAAATTTCGAAAAGAAAGGTATAACTATCTTTTACTCTAATACAAAATTATGTTGGTCAATAAATCTTATGCAAATCAAAACATTAATTTTAACATTTTCTCTTCTGCCCTTCTTTTTATACATATTTATTTTCATACTCTTATTCATTTCAAAAAAGTCCATTAATATGAGCTAACATTGAAATATTTATTTGTGAGCTATTTCTTCAATTTTAATAATTTGGTTTTTATTTATTTTTTTTCATTCGGCTAAAACTTTATTTCCCAAAATTAAAAATAATCAATTAAAAATTTTCCTTATTTTTTATTCTAATTTTTGAAAAATGTTCATGATTGAGTTTCTTGCAAAGATTTATTGTTGGGACGATATCAATGCTATATGGAGTTTTATTATTTTTGTTAAAGTTTTTCTTTATTTTCTTATGTTGGCTTTTTGGAAAATCCATTGGCCGTTTTTAAAAAAAATTTAATGATGTTTTTTTATAAATTTTTTGGTTTTCTATTTTTATCCCATTACCATCGGTTTTTCCTTTTCCATTTTTTATTTTAACAAAAATAATTAACAACATGATATATCATTTTTCCAAATGTGATGAAAATAAGAATGTTTCGAATAACAATAATTGCTTTACATTTGTTTATATAAACTATATTTTTAAAAAAAATTGATGCTAAAATTTCATGGTTCAAATAATCATCGTTATTTAAAACTTATTAGGTAATGGACAAAGAATTTTTATATCTAAAATAATGACATGGTTTGTTACTTGCATTGATTCATCGCTACAGTGCATAATACAAGGTTGACGACTGTATTTGTAAATTTTAAATCAATAATCACCAAAACATGTTATTTATATAGCTATCATGAATTGTTCTTAATATCTATTTAGAAGTCACAAAGTGTATGGTATTTATGTTTAAAAAGGTACAAAAGGTTGCTGTGCAATCGTGAAATGTTAAACCAAGACCTGAATTATGCACTTTTTTTAACTTGATATGTTTACATGCTACAACTATGTGTAATTTACAGATTCGGTTATAAAAGATAAAATTTGTATATAATGACAAAAAAACAACTAACATCCTATATCCTATTTTCAAATATAATGAAATATATAAATACAAAATAATATCTATATCTATTCGTCTATAAATATGTTACACAGCCCATAAGTCAATCCAAGGCCCAACCCAACGACTTGGCACAACCATGTCTTGATTTTGTGACATCCTTGTCATAATTCTCATGTAGGATCAACTCCTTTCATCAATCTGGCATAATAAATAGGAGCCATTCAAAAAATTTCCATCATGTTTAATTTTCATTCCATCGAGTCCTTGCCTATTTTGGTTTGTTAGCCCTTTCAATAAGGGATTAATGTATAACTCCAGTTGTAGATTTCGAGCGATGCTGCCGGAGACAAGAGGGTCCCATCATCCGGTTGGGCGGACCCGTGTTAGAATTTGAAATATATCATTAATGGGAAATGGGTTTTAGAAACCATTTTACTAAAGATTAGATTCCTATTAATTACTTCTTGTTTTAATGAATCAAAAACTTTATATAATCACATTGTTGCTATTATTCAAGTGTGATCTATATTGACTAGGTTTTTTGGGCTTCAAGGTTCAGCTAAAGACGCCTGATGCATCTCGGATTAACTATTTCACAATTTAGCTTGCTTCACATTTTTAGCTTATAAATTTAAGGATAAATTGTCAAAAAGCTCCCGGCATCTAATCAAAATTATATGAATGGGAGCAATCATTTTATTTTGGATACTAGATTAGATACAAATTATCCCGTATTGAAAGGTCCACATGAATCTCAAACAAACCAAGCCTAAACATGAACCAAGCTCGAGCCTACCATATATGTTCGTGTTTGTTTCTTCTAATTCGAGGAGCTTAGTTTTTTTGGTCAAGCTCGACAGGCTTAAAGATGTAATTTGGCCAGCTGTGTGTGTGTTGGAGGATTAAGGAACTGGAAATATGAGGCGAGGCGAGCCCGGTCGGTGAGCCCTATGGTTTTGAGTGAGTAGATCACTCTTGGCAAGATAATCAGCAACTTTATGGCACTCTCCGTGCATGTTATATTTAATCTACAAGTAATTTTGATTTACTTATTTTGGAATATGGGAATTAATTTATACATTAAATCAGAAAGGCAAAATATTCAAAATTATATTTTGAATTATGTTAGTTCTAAGTAGATCAAATGGTTGTGAACAAGCAGTGGCAATCGAACGGTTGCAAACGAGCGGATGCGAACGAGCGGTTGTGAACCATTTGGGAGGCTATATAAACCCATCCTTTGAAGGCAAATAAAGAGATACAAAAAAATAAAGAGAACAATTTCTTTTTTCTGCTAAAAGTTTGCAAAGAAGCATGATCACCATTTCAATTATATCTATCTTATTTAACACCGATTTTGGTGATTCTCTTTTTACATTGTTTTCGTTTTCACGGACTCTACAAGTCTACGAGATCAAAATCAAAGCATCCCTTATGATTCGTACTCAACGGAGGATTCGAACGGGCCGAGCAGTGTTGTATCTTGGGAACGTCTTTGTCGATGCAATCAGTACGAGGATTTGCAATACATTCTTAAGGCAGCCTTCCTTCGTCAGGCTCGATTTTCTACCTTTTATTTTATTTCCGATATTGTTTATGTGATCATATTTTTCAAACAAATATTTTATAAAATCATACTTTTTTAAATTATTATTTTGCAATTATTTCTCATTTTATCCAACAATCTAAAAACGTATTAGGAATAATTGCTTAATGATTAGACTTGCCATATATTTGTTCATTACATTGAATTATTATTCTTTTATAATATTGTTATTGTAACGGCTCTGTTTTAATGTACAGAAAATTTGTTTAAAAGTTAATGTATAAATGGAGTATTAACAATCATGTGTATGCTATAAGTATTTAATTTGATTTTAAACAACAAGAAAACACTTATAGCTCATTGCTAAAGCCTTGTACTGCTGTGATATAGCCCATGTGTTCAAATCACCCAGCCATATATTTTCTGCTGATTTTTCTTTTAAATTTTTAGAAGCCCAAAAGTTTGCATGTGCAGTACACGTAAAAAAATAAAAGTTTCAGAATTCAAACATGTGGAAATTGGTATTTAAACAGACTAGGACACATGACATTGATCCAAGCCCCAACCCCATTGAAACGGTCGGCGAGATTAAGCTTGGGGTCGGCACCGCCAGGCCCCCCCGTATGTAATGCTTCCAATTTTTTTCCCTAAAGACTTTGGTCTCCTCCTACTATCCTAGTTCTGTTTGATTTTCTTGCACATTTTCAGAGAATTAAAATGAGACATTAATCTAAAATTTTAATGCATTTTAATTTTCATTTTAATACCTAAACCCTAACTCTATCCTATAAATTCCACCCTACACCCTAACCCTTCTCATTCTGAAATTTATTGCCAAAATTCTCTAAATTTTCCAAGTCCAAAAAAGTTGTACAAGAGGAATTAGCCCAAGGTTAAGTTCCGGCGACGACTCGGGACAAATCTGGCGACACCGCGACTCTACGACGCTTGCAAACCCATCTTCTATCTCCCCTCTCTCTTCTTAACCCGTAAGTCCTTTCCTTTTCTTCTCTCTTCTCTATTAAACATGTCTCTTTTCAAATGACGTCGGTAAATGAAGTTAACCGACTTTTTTTTAAACCTATTTTTTTTTAAATGACAATTTTTCTTAGGAAACCCATATCCAAATTATTAAACCTTGCTTATTAAATATTAACTAAAATATAAAAACCAATTTCACTATAAAACTCCATGTAAAATCATGTTTATTGCACTTTTACGTTTTAATACCACATATTTTACATTCGACATATTTTATCATGTTTACTTGTATTACCTTTAGAAAAATCACAAGGTAATGACCTACATTATCACAACACTTATCTTGACATAGCACGATTTGCTTTTGAACAATTTTTGTTGGAAAAAATACAATTTTTATATTAAAATACCTTAAACTATCAAAACCGTATTTCTTTGAATTGTTATAATTAAATTTCTTACGATTATGTCCTTACAACTCATTTTGGGAAATCCGACTTGGTTGGTGTGGGATATCGCGCATCCATCGAACTAGTAGGGCGAGATTCAGACCTCCTCGCGGAGCATACGATCTCGATAAAAAATTTATTACAATTTTAAGAAAAACGTGATTTCTATTTAATAAATAAATTCTATTTTTTATAAATATATAAATATTATCAAAATATCTATTTTAAATATATAATATATTTCATATTTTCTAAATCAAAAGAAAAGAATCACAAAAGTTCATGAAAATACCATCAAGATCAATACAAATCAAATTACATGAAAATACCATATACTATTAAAGTTAGGTTTATAACCACTAGAATATCTCATCACTTTTAAATCACATCTATGAAAACCCTAAAAACGATAATTAAATAGTTGAGGTTTATTTTGAAAATATATCAAAACCATTTTTCATAAAAACTGCTCAAGTTATACTAATTTACAATAAGGACCCTAGTAAATATAGGTTTAAATGGGACCAATTCTCTCGAGTCTCAGGGAGACAGAGAAAGTGGATGCTTGCCTATTTAAGATAGATAAACTAAAAACGGTGTTATCAATAGTAATTGTCCTTGAAAAAGACACAAATTCTGCCATCCATGTGCAGCAGTTACTGATGATATCAAAACTACTTCAGGACTTCAATTCTGTTAAAGAGTCCGACTCAAGCTGAATCCCAGTCTAATCTGAATACAATCCGAATACAATTTATACCTCCAATACAACATGAATCCATTTATACAAGAATACAATCTATATCAACATGAATCGATTTGACCGAACCATAGATATACAGTGACTTGTCTATATGACTATCTGTTTATATCCTTATCCGTTTACATGAACAATTGATATCATGGTTTCGGCAAATCTTACATTTACAATGTACTATAAAATAATACAATCAATACAAAAGATATTACGGGGTTTTAAAGGGGTACACTAATACGGAATGTGTTAGAAGTGACGAGATGGTCACTTCAATACACCTAACCTGAATATCCGTTGTCGTTGTCCCGTGGGTTTTGACGGGGCCTTGTGATCTGTATACCATAGTCCACGGGATAAGTTAGACTCCTCTCGTATACACCGGCATATTCTGTACCAAGCTACAAACAACTGCGTTAGCATAACAATCAATCATTATACCAGTTATATTCTCTCTCTGTCTATTCTATTTCTATCTTTCTTTGGGACTTACTGAGCGATTGTTCGCCGACGACATTCCTTCTCTCTTTTTCTTTGGAATGTTGTCAGGAGGACCTGATTCTCTGGAGATAAAGCCCAGCTCAGAAGACTTGGAGCAGTTCACAGAAGATCCAGAGCTCTTGTCACGCCCCGCTTCCCATTGTACAGCGAAGGGGACGCGACGAGGCCCGCTACGTATATACTCAGAAGTATATACGCTGAGCGTATCTAAGCAATATTAGATAAATACACAAGAGACAAGATATAATAAAAACAACAACATTTATTTATTAACATTCTTTTGTACAATACATGAAAAGTAAATACAAGTGAAATAAAAGATGCCTAAACAGTGGCATAACAGGAAATGGAAAGTACTGAAAAGAAAAGTGTACAATGAAACTAAAGTGCTAGATTTTCGGCAAACTGCACCAAGTTTCTGCAGATGGCTTGATCTCTGTCGAGTCCGAATCACCTGATGACATTCAAAAAAGAAAAAAATAGAATGTCGTCAGCGAACAGGTCGCTCAGTAAGTCCCAAAGATAAGAGAAAAGTAGAATAGACAGAGAGTAAGAGAGAGAGAGCGAGTAGCTTTTAATGTTGTATTATAATATTGTAATTTTGTATTAACACTGTTGTTTGTAGCCTGGTACAGAAGATGTCAGTTTATACGAGGGGAGTCCCACTTACACCGGGGACCTTGGTAACCTGTAGTACAAGGCTCCGTCGATAATACCACGGAACAACGACATGGATGTAATTACGTTTTAAGTAACCAGCTCGTGCCACCTTTAACATATTCCGTACCAGTCTACCCCTTAAACCCCGCAGTGTTTTGATTGTATTGTTTGTCTTGTAAATTGTATTGATTGTATAATTGATTGACTGACCGAAACCATGATATCGGTAAACGGATATAACTGTAGAGTCATATAAATGGAATAACTGATAATCATGTAAAAAGAATATATCCATAGTTCGGTTCAGTTAAGTTGTATAAAATGATAATTGGATTCATGGATTCATGTGTTCATATTGAATTGGAATATTGTAGATTGTAAATTGACTTGAATCATATTCAAATCAGATAGATCAGACTCAAACCTGAGTCAGACAGTTAGAAATGTAAATCGAAGTCCTATAATTGCTACGGTCCTTAGGGTAATTTATAAACTTGAGGGGATTTTATGTAAAAATACTTTTATATACTTTTCAAAATACACCTCAAGTATTCTTTATTCGTCTTTAGAGTTGTAATGAATATGGATTTTATATTGTGTCATTTCTAGTGAAAATATCCTAGTTTTTATAAATAAATGTATTTATCTATAATATTGATATATTTGAAGTTCATGGTATTTTAATGTAAAATTTATTCTTGTGATTTTTAGAAAAAGGTGGAACATTTATATTATAATAAAATAGATATTTAAAATATACATATATTTATACAAAAATAATTTTAATAAATATTTTATATTCCAAAAATCTCATTTTCTTAAGATGTCGTATTTTAAACCTTTCGAGACCGAATGCTCCTTCCGGAGGTCTGAATCTCACACTACTAAGCCCGAGAATGTGCGATAATCCGCACCATCCCGAACGGGTTTCCCAAAGGTGGGTTGTAGCGGCGCTTTGCAAAGATTGTAAAATACTAAATCGTTTAGAAAACGGTTTTATAAAGTAAAAGGTATTTATTTGCAAAAGTGTAAATTTTTCGTATTTTAGATTCTAGGGTTTGCTAAGTCAACTAGCCTATTTCTAAATGGTCTAAACGACAAGTTGTTAGATGCCTCAAATCGTCTCTTCACCGCCAATTGTGGCCAGGTAAGTACAAGTGAGGAAAGGAGGGATCCGCTCACGAATTACCGTGAGACGGGCCTTTTAAAGTTACCTTTCTCACTTGCCTAGCCTAAACACCACAAAGTCAGGTTTAGATAAATGTCGATGTCCACAACTTATCGTGTTTTCCTAATAAGAGGTAATTATTTAAAAGTGTATCAAAGCTAAACCTTTTAGAAATGGTTTTATTAAGAATATGGTATTTAAATGAAAGTATTGTTTTATCGTACTCTAAGTTTTGATGATATCGTTTTAGGTTGTATATGTGTGTGTGTGGAGGTATGTCATTAGCTCGTGCTCTACTTTAAATATATAGCAAGGTTAAGGGGGTTAAATGTGAAATCGAAACATTGTGGTATTTAAGTGAAAAATACGATAATTTGATAACGCTATCATTTCATGTGATGAAACTTGTTCAAATTGTTTGTTAAATATTTAATGGTCAACAATAAGATGTTTAAGCATGAATGTATTGGTGAGAAGTGAAATTTTATAGAAAACCGAATCGGAAATCGGATTTGTTCTGATTCCATCGGGTTTTGTAATTTCGAATTTTAGAGAATAAAAAGAGAGATAGAATGGGACTTACGGGTTTCAATTAAGCAAAAGGAGTGAGGGGGGACTAAAGGGGTTGCCGATGCGTTACTTCGTCGCCGGTTGTTCCTAAAAACGTTGCCGGAATTTCCGTCGGAATTTCGCCGAAGGTTCGCCGCGAACTTGTTTTCAAAGTACACAACTCTTGAGAAGATTTTGAGAGAACTGGCTCAGGATTTTGGGATGAGAGGATAGAGGGTAGGGGGTGTATTTATAGGATAGGGTAGGCAAAGGTTTTTTAATAAAAAAAATGTAAAAATATAGAAAATTCATTAAAAATCGTAGTAAATAGGGTATATTGAAGTCTCGGGAACCGATCCATTAATTTGGAGTATACAGGATGGTAGGGTAGGTGAAAAGACACATTTCCCATGTTGACGACTCGGCCGTCCGGCCGAGTCCCGCCGGCGGCGCCGTGGGAAGGTGGGGTGTCGGACGGCCGAGTCCGGCCGGCGGCGTCGTAGGAAGGTGGGGGGTCTCCTGACGTACACTCTGGTATATTTACTTTTTCAGGTGCAGTTCAAGTTTTAGGAGTTATGGTGTTTGGACTGTTGGGTTTCCAAAGGATTTAAAACAAAATAAATACAAAAATAATGTGGGGTATGGAATTTGAACTCTGGTGGCTTGGTTCAGCAATGCAAGGTATTACTAATGAGCTACAAGCTCCTTCTTGTAATTATTTGTGTGAAATAATTACTTAAAGAGATATCAGCAATATTAAATACTCCAAGTATACTTTGAATTTAAATCAATTCTTTGTACTTTAAAAATGAAGTTATTTAATTACTTAAGTCTTGTGCTCAGGTAATAAATACCCCTTTATGGATTTTGAAAAAAAATATTTTGAAAAATTTGTATCGGAAATTTGGGGTTGTTACATTCTACCCTCCTTATAAAAATTTCGTCCTCGAAATTTGTAAAAGGAAAGTGTAACAGATTCAAGAAAAGTTTGGTGAGAGTGTGAAGAATGACAAAGTGATGCAAGGGTGTGAAAAAGGTTAAAGAGAATTACCAGGGTTATCCTGACCAACCCTATCAGCTTCTACGGCCGCCAAATTGTAAACCTAATGTCTCGGCACGTTCCTCCTAGCTGGAGGCATATTCCCCTGTACCCGAGGCATGTTTCTCAGTGCCTGATGGAATTGGCGATTTGGCTGAGCAGGGAATCCCCGTGGAGGTGGTGCTGCGAGTGCAGGACGAGTTGCAGGAGCCTGGATAGCTGGCTGCTGCGGGTAGTTGACGGGTGTGTGTGCTAGGTTGCGTCTATAAGGACAGTTTCTAATTCTGTGATTGGACGCACCACAAACCAAGTATAGGCCTTTTGCGCGCCTACAGTCCTTCCACAAGTGTCCTTCTCTCTTGCAATAAAAGCAAAAATCGGGTCTTGGCCGATCCTTGACTTTTTCCAGTCTTCTGAGTTCAACAGCTGGCCTTGAAGAGGCCTCTCCTGCCATTTGAGTGGCAGGGCGTTTCACTCCTGCAGATTGAGGTCTGCCCCTTACCTTTATCACTGCTTCATAACGGCGGGCAGCTTCCAGAGCATCCTCGTGAGTCGGAAATTTCCCTATGGCTAGTGCAGCCTGGATTTCCGTGTCCAAACCTTGTTGAAATCGACGGGCTCTGATCTCATCCGTCGGTATCAGGTGTGCCGCAAATCTGTTACGGTCTTGTGTTAGTTGTGTAGTATGTGATATTTAAAAATTGAACTATTGTGACATATCTTACCGGCTTAGCATAATGAATTCAGCGTCATACTCATCCACTGACTTGTCCCATATTGAACCTTGTTGTAGATGAATGAACTGCTGCTCCATGGCAAACCTGGCAGTCACAGGGAAGTACTTCGCGTCGAACTTCTCGCGAAAAGTCTTCCATTCAATGGGCTGATCAAGACGGCTTTCTTCCGCCTTCCACCAGTTCCTTGCATTGTCCATGAGTTGCAGCTTTGTAACTCGGACCCAAACTATGTCTGGCACTTGTGCTGCTGCCAGATCATCTTCTATGCTTTGTGCCCATTCCTCAGCTTCAAGAGGATTTTCCTTTCCGGAGAACTGCTTGGGATGCAAAGCCCTGAATTGCTTTACCCCAGGTGCATCAGTCTCGGGACGGTTCAGGAGTTGTTGTTGTCCCTCAAGAAGGCTGCGGATCGCCTCAAGTAGTACTGTTTGCTCGGTGGGTGGCGTAGGAACAGTAGGAACGATTGGTAATGGAGGTGGAGGTGTGTTGTTGACGTTGGTGCTGGTGTTGTTCGGGAAATCCATAACCTTGAAAAAGATTTGGGTTAGGACAGATTCAAGTACATGAAATGATAAGATTCAAGGAATATGAAATTGCAAGATTCAAGGAACATGAAGTGTAAAGAATGTTTTAGTTGCTGGTTCTTGTTTTATATTACTTAGGTTGTTCACGCAGAACAGAACTGCATGATAGGGATTCATACAGCTCTGACCTGCATGGGCCACCAACAAAATCTGTCACGCCCCGCTTCCCATTGTACTGCGAAGCGGACGCGACGAGGCCCGCTACGTATATACTCAGAAGTACATACGCTGAGCGTATCTAAGCAATATAAAATAAATACACAAGAGACAAGATATAATAAAAACAGCAACCTTTATTTATTAACATTCTTTTGTACAATACATGAAAAGGAAATACAACTGAAATAAAAGATGCCTAAACAGTGGCATAACAGGAAATGAAAAGTACTGAAAAGAAAAGTGTACAATGAAACTAAAGTGCTGGATTTTCGGCAAACTGCTCCAAGTCTTCTGCAGATGGCTCGATCTCTGCCGGGTCCGAATCACCTGACGACATTCAAAGAAGAAAGAAATAGAATGTCGTCAGCGAACAGGTCGCTCGGTAAGTCCCAAAGATAAGAGGAAAGTAGAATAGACAGAGAGAGAGAGAGAGAGAGAGAGAGTGAGTAGCTTTTAATGTTGTATTATAATATTATAATTTTGTATTAACGCTGTTATTTGTAGCCTGGTACAGAAGATGCCAGTGTATACGAGGGGAGTCCCACTTACACCGGGGACCTGTAGTACAAGGCTCCGTCGATAATACCACGGAACAACGGCATGGATGTAATTACGTCTTAAGTGACCACCTCGTGCCATCTTTAACATATTCCATACCAGTCTACCTCTTAAACCCCGCAGTGTTTTGATTGTATTGTTTGTCTTGTAAATTGTATTGATTGTATAATTAATTGACTGACCGAAACCATGATATCGGTAAATGGATATAACTGTAGAGTCATGTAAATGGAATAACTGAGAATCATGTAAAAGGAATATATCCATAATTCGATTCAGTCAAGTTGTATAAAATGATAATTGGATTCATGGATTCATGTGTTCATATTGAATTGGAATATTGTAGATTGTAAATTGACTTGAATCATATTCAAGTCAGATAGATCAGACTCAAACCCGAGTCAGACAGTTAAAAATGTAAATCGAAGTCCTATAATTGCTAGGGTCCTCAGGGTAATTTATAAACTTGAGGGGGTTTTATGTAAAAATACTTTTTTATATTTTTCAAAATACACCTCAAGTATTCTTTATTCGTCTTTAGAGTTGTAATGAATGTGGATTTTATATTGTGCCATTTCTAGTGAAAATATCCTAGTTTTTATAAATAAATGTATTTACCTATAATATTGATATATTTGAAGTTCATGGTATTTTAATGTAAAATTTATTCTTGTGATTTTTAGAAAAAGGTGGAACATTTATATTATAATAAAATAGATATTTAAATGATAAATATACTTATATTTATACAAAAATAATTTTAATAAATATTTTATATTTCAAAAATCTCATTTTCTTAAGATGTCGTATTTTAAACCTTTCGAGACCGAATGCTCCTTGCGGAGGTATGAATCTCGCACTACTAAGCTCGAGAATGTGCACTAATCCGCACCATCCCGAACGGGTTCCCCAAAGGTGGGTTGTAGCGGCGCTTTGCAAAGATTGTAAAATACTAAATCATTTAGAAAACTGTTTTATAAAGTAAAAGGTATTTATTTGCAAAAGTGTAAATTTTCCGTATTTTAGATTTTAGGGTTTTCTAAGCCAACTAATCTATTTCTAAATGGTCTAAACGACAAGTTGTTAGATGCCTCAAATCACCTCTTCACCGCCAATTGTGGCCAGGTAAGTACAAGTGAGGAAATGAGGGATCCGCTCACGAATTACCGTGAGACGGGCCTTTTAAAGTTACCTTTCTCACTTGCTGTGACAACTCCATTTTTAATGTACAAAGAATTGATTTAAATTCTTATACTTGGAGTATTTAATGTTTCTGATGTCTCTTTAAATATTTATTTCACTCCATAATTACAAGAAGGAGGTTGTAGCTCATTGGTAAGACCTTGCACTGCTGAACCAAGCCATCAGAGTTCAAATCCCCTGCCCCACATTATTTTTAATATTATTTTGTTTTTGATTTTTTAGAATACCAACAGTTACACGTGCATTTCTCACAAATTTCCTACTACACATGAAAATGTAAATGCACCAGTAAGCACCCCAGGAGACCCCCCACCCACCGACTCGGGCCGGCGCCGCCGGCCGGACTCGGCCGGACAGTCGAGTCCCCAACATCGAAGTTGGGTATCTTTTTATTCTCAACCCCCCCGCATACTTTAATTAGTCAGATCGGTTACAGAGAGCCCATTAACCCCCATTTACTCCATTTTTAATGATTTTTTAAAATATTTTTTTAATTAAAAACCCTACACCTATCCTAACCCTAGCCTAACCCTATAAATACACCCCTACCCTCTACCCTCTCATCCTAAATTTCTGAGCCCACTCTCTCAAAATTTCAAGAGATCTTGTGTACTTTGAAAACGAGCGAAAGGCGAAGCTCCGACGAAATCTACGGCGAACTTCCGGTGATCGTGCTAGGAACTCGCGGCGACGAATCGATGTACCGGCGAATCCACTTCTTCCTTATCACTCTCGTGTTGTCCAAACCCGTAAGTTCCATTCTAACCTCTCTCTCTTTTTCTAAAAAATACGAAATTACAAAACCAGACGGAATCGGAACAATCCGATTCGGTTTTCTATAAAATTTCACTTCTCACCAATACATTCATGCTTAAATATTTTTATGTTGACTATTAAACACTAATCAGAGAATTTGAACAAGTTTCATCACATGAAATGATAGCATTCCCAAATTATCGTATTTTTACTTAAATACCACAATGTTTCGATTTCACATTTAATCCCATTAACTTGTTATACCTTTAAAGTAGATTATGAGGTAACGACCTACCTCCTCACACACTTACATACAACCTAACACGATACCATTGAAAAACTTAGAATACGATAAAACAATATTTTCATTTAAATACCATATTCTTAATAAAACCATTTCTAAAAGTTTTAGCTTGTTACACTTTTAAAATAAATACCTCTTAATATGAAAATACGATAAGTTGTGGACATCGGTCATTTATCTAAACCTGACTTTGTGGTGTCTAGGCTAGGCAAGTGATAAAGGTAATTTTAAAAGGCCCGTCTCACGATGATTCGTGAGCGGATCCCTCCTTTCTTCACTTGTACTTATCTGGCCACAATTGGTGGTGAAGAGGGGATTTGAGACATCTAACAACTTGTTGTTTAGACCATTTAGAAATAGTCTAGTTGAATTAGAAAACCCTAGAACCTAAAATACGGAAAATTGACTTTTTACAAATAAATACCATTTACTTTATAAAACCGTTTTCTAAAGGATTTAATAATTTACAATCTTTACAAAGCGCCGCTACAACCCATTTTGGGGAACCCGTTAGGGATAGTACGGTTTATCGTGCACCCTCGGGCTTAGTAGTGCGAGATTCAGACCTCCGCAAGGAGCATTCAGTCTCGAAGGATTTAAAATACGATATCTTAAGAAAATGAGATTTTTAGAATATAAAATATTTATTGAAATTATTTTTGTATAAATATATGTATATTTATCATTAAAATATCTATTTTGTTATAATATAAATATTCCACTTTTTCTAAAAATCACAAGAATAAATTTTACATTAAAATACCATGAATTTCAAATACATCAATATTACAGATAAATACCTTTATTTATAAAACTAGGATATTTTCACTAGAAATATTACAATATAAAATCCACATTCATTACAACCCTAAAGACGAATAATAAATGTTTGGGGTATATTCTGAAAAGTATATAAAAGTATTTTTACATAAAAAAACCCTCAAGTTTTATAAATTACCCTAAGGACCCTAGTAAATATAGGACTTCGATTTACATTCTAATTGTCTGACTCGGGCTTGAGCCTGATTATATCTGACTTGAATATGATTCAAGTCAATCTACAACCTATTATATTCCAATTCAATATGAACACATGAATCCATAAATCCAGTTATCAATCTATACAACTTGACTGAATCAAACCATGGATATACATCCATTATCCAGTTATCCCGTCTACATGATTATGCAGTTACAATCTGTTTACTGATATCATGGTTTTGGTCAGTTATCTAACTTATACAATACAATACAACAATACAATCAAAACACTACGGGGTTAAGGGGTAGATTGGTGCGGAAGGTGTTAGAAGTGGCACGAGACGGTACGATTAAGAAACCTAACCTATATTCCGTTGCTGTTGTACCGTGGCTTAACGATTCCTTATACATTCCGTTTGCCCTAGTCTCTAGCATACTGAGACCCCTCTCGTATACACTGGTATCCTTCCGTACCAAGCTACAAACAACAGCGTAGACACAATATTCTACAATATTATACAACTTTAGAGATATCTCTTATTCTGTCTTTTCTAATTCTCCCTTATTTTGGGGACTTACCGAGCGACCTGTTCGCTGACGACATTCTATTTCTTCCTTCTTTGAATATTGTCAGGTAATCTGGACACAGCAGAGATCGAGCCCACCAGTGAAGACTTGGATCAGTTCCTCGAAGATCTCGAGCTCTAGACATTGTACCTTTTTCTATTCAGTATTTTTCATTTCCTGTTATGCCATTGTTTAGGCATCGCTTTTATTCCAGATGTATTTACTTTTCATGCATTGTACAAAAGAATATTATTAATAAAGTTGCTGTTATTTTTATATATATTGTCTCTTGTGATTTACCTTTATATTGCTTAGATATGCTTAGCGTATTTACTTCACAGTAGTACGTAGCGGACCGGTCCCATCCCCTTCGCTTATACCGGGAAGCGGGGCGTGACACTTGCCTAGCCTAGACACCACAAAGTCAGGTTTAGATAAACGATCGATGTCCATAACTTATCGTGTTTTCCTAATAAGAGATAATTATTTAAAAGTGTATCAAAATTAAAGCTTTTAGAAATGGTTTTATTAAGAATATGGTATTTAAATGAAAGTATTGTTTTATCGTACTCTAAATTTTGATGATATCGTTTTAGGTTGTATATGTGTGTATGTGGAGGTAGGTCATTACCTCGTGCTCTAATTAAATGTATAGCAAGATTAAGGGGGTTAAATGTGAAATCGAAACATTGTGGTATTTAAGTGAAAAATACGATAATTTGATAACGCTATCATTTCATATGATGAAACTTGTTCAAATTGTTTGTTAAATGTTTAATAGTCAACAATAAGATATTTAAGCATGAATGTATTGGTGAGAAGTGAAATTTTATAGAAAACCGAATCGGAAATCGGATTTGTTCCGATTCCGTCGGGTTTTGTAATTTCGTATTTTAGAGAATAAGAAAGAGAGATAGAATGGGACTTACGGGTTTTGATTAAGCAAAAGGAGTGAGGGGGGACTAAAGGGGTTGCCGATGCGTTGCTTCGTCGCCGGTTGTTCCTAAAAACGTCGCCGGAATTTCCGCCGGAATTTCGCCGAAGTTTCGCCGCGAACTTGTTTTCAAAGTACACAACTCTTGAGAAGATTTTGAGAGAGTGGGCTCAGGATTTTGGGATGAGAGGGTAGAGGGTAGGGGGTGTATTTATAGGGTAGGGTAAGTGAAGGGTTTTTAATAAAGAAAAATGTAAAAATATAGAAAATTCATTAAAAATCGTAGTAAATAGGGTATATTGAAGTCTTGGGAATCGATCCATTAATTTGGAGTATACAGAGGGGTAGGGTAGGTGAAAAGACACACTTCCCATGTTGATGACTCGGCCGAGTCGGGGCATGGGAAGGTGGGGGGTCTCCTGACGTACACTCTGGTATATTTACTTTTTCAGGTGTAGTTCAAGTTTTGAGAGTTATGGTGTTTGGACTGTTGGGCTTCCAAAGGATTTAAAACAAAATAAATACAAAAATAATGTGGGGTATGGGATTTGAACTCTGGTGACTTGGTTCAGCAATGCAAGGTATTACCAATGAGCTACAAGCTCCTTCTTGTAATTATTTGTGTGAAATAATTACTTAAAGAGATATCAGCAACATTAAATACTCTAAGTATACTTTGAATTTAAATCAATTCTTTATACTTTAAATATGGAGTTATTTAATTACTTAAGTCTTGTGCTCAGGTAATAAATACCCCTTTATGGATTTTGAAAAAAAATATTTTGAAAAATTTGTATCGGAAATTTGGGGTTGTTACAGCTCTAGTCTCTTGTATATACTTTATTTTCAGTTCATGCCATTGTTTAGGCATTGTTTTCCATTTTTGTATTTACATTTTCAATTGTATTGTAAAGAAATGTTTAATAAATAAAAGTTGTTATTCAATTACATCTCTTGTCAATTTTCTTATGTACATTTATTATATTGCTTATTACGCTTAATGTATTTACTTCTGAGTAAATACGTCACGAGTCTCGCCACATCTCCTCCTCCGTATATTAGGAAGCGGGGCGTGACAGGTTTTTGTGGCAGCCCATGCAGGTAAATTCTACATGAAATCCTAAGCAATATAACACAAGAATTATAACACTCAGCAACTAAAACATTCTTTACTTTTTCTATTCTTTGAATTTATCATAACCCTATTTTTTTTTTCAAGATTATGGATCCTCCAAATAATACCAGCACCAACATGAATGGAAATACCCCACCATCATCTCTTCCACTATTGATTCGGTTTTCATTGGATATTCTCCTAATAGTAATACTTATAAATTTTTGATGTTGAAATTCGATATATCCGATATATCAAATAACACCATTATTGAATTTAGAGATGCAGCCTTTTTTGAAAACATTTTTCTAATTTAAAATAAATGTTAGCAACTCTATACTTATAATAAATTACTATTTGGGAGAATCCTCACATTCTATTGAACCAAATGACAATAGTATATCATTAAAATCTACAACCGAGCCCGAACTTCGAGGGTGTAAGAGAGGTAGCATAGAGAAGAATTTTGGCGATGACATGTACACTTACTTGATTGAAGGAGAACCGACAACTTACGTCGATGCTATATCTTCCGATGAAGCGCCGTTTTGGAGAGAAGCGATTCAAAGTGAGATTGATTCGATTTTACAAAATAAGACTTGGATTGTTACCGATACCGTAAGGAAATAAGGTTATAAGATATAAATAGATTTTCAAAAGAAAACTTAGAGTGGATAGGTCTATAGAATAATATAAGGCTAGATTAGTTGCTAAAGACTTTACACAAAGAAAAGATATCGATTTCTTTGATACTTATGCTCATGTTGCTCGTATTACTTCTATGCGTGTTTTAATTGTATTTGCATCTATTCATAATTTATTAATCCATCAATTGGATGTTAAAACCGTATTTTTAAACAGAGATTTGGAAGAAGAAATTTATATGGAGCAGCCGGAAGGTTTTGTAGTTAAAGGCCAAAAACATAAAGTTTTTAAATTCACTAAATCTCTATATGGCCATAAACAAGCTCGTAAATAATGGTACATGAAATTTGATAAATTCATTTTAAATTATGTTTTCATTATCAATCCATATGATAAATGCATTTATTATACACAATTTGATAATGATCATGTCATTCTATGCCTTTATGTAGATGATATATTATTGTTTGACACTTCACTTTATATTATCGAGCATGTGAAGCAATATTTATCATTTATGTTTGATATAAAAGATTTAGATCACGCAGATCTTATTCTTGGTATGAAATTAATTAGAGGCAATAATGGTATCACATTAACTTTGTTGCATGCGATAAAGAAAATACTTAAAAAGTTTAATTATTTTGATATTAGACATGTATCTACACCTTTTTATTACAATATGCATCTTATTAGGAATAGTGGTGAACCAATATTGTAACAAAAATATGCATAAATTATTGGCATGTTACTTTATATCATAAACCGAACTAGACCTGATATTTTATATGCAGTTTTTAGGCTCAGTAGATATACTAACAATCCAAATAAAGATCATTGTTGTGCACTCGAAAGAATTTTTAAATATTTAAAAGGAATTTTGGATTATAATTTGTTTCCCTGATATAATTGAAGAATATAATGACACCAACTGGGTAACGAACTCACATGATGTGAGATTTACTAGTGATTATGTATTCTTACTTGACGGTGTAGCCGTCAAGTAAGAATCAACCAAACAAACAGTAATTTGCCAGAAGCACGCTAGATTCTGAAATGATTACATTAGATATTGCATGTAAAGAAGCGGAATGGATTTAAAATCTATTCTCGCATTTACCTTGTGTTCCTAAGCCGATTGTTGTTGTGAATGTAAAGTGTGATAATAGATCCTTATTGAATTTATTATATCAAGAAAATTGCAATAGAAAAATGAATAGATATTTGCAGTTGAGATATGCAACTATAAAGGAACATAAGGATAATAATATTGTATCATTATTATTTGTTTACTCACAACAAAATTTGGTAGATAATTTGATCAAAGGTCTTAATAAGAACAAGTCATTAATTCATCTACGGATAGGGCTTAAGCCTATATCTTTATCACCAAGAGCGGAAACCCAATTTCTTTAACTGGAGATCCTACGATAGAAGTTTCCAATAAGAGAAACAAAATTTTTGATGTGACCTAAAAAGCGCATAACATTAGAAAGGAAAATTTTCCGACCTATCCCTATTATGAAATGTGCTCTATTGGTGACGTAAGGATATATATATATATATATATATATATATATATATATATATATATATATATATATATATATATATATATATAAGCTATAATTATGTTAAGATATCTCTCGCATCTTGGTACCATTTGAGACATCACCTAAGTGGAGCGTCGTGAGCCTGCGGTTTGGAGATTTAAGCAAATCTCTGGTTGCTCCATGAGAATCAAGGTTCTGTGCATGGCAATTAATAACGCACACCTACAAAATGAAGATTTCGTTAGTCTCGTATTGTGTGTGTGACATATAAATGACCTGCAGAAAAGAATAGTTTTCAAGGTCTAACTAATGAGTACTATCTTTCATTCTTCGGTCAGGTGTAGTCAACACTAAAATGATTGTTTAAATCTGGGCACACCTGCATTTATGCACAATATGTTTATTGTCCGTTTTATTTTATTGTTTTGTTTTGTTGATTATTTATTTTATTTTAATGAAAATTTTGAAATAAACTTATATTATAATTTTGAACCTTTGTGTGAGAATATTAGATTAATTTGATTTAATCTACAAATAATTTTGATTTATTTATTTTGGAATTTGGTGATTAATTTATACAATAAATCAGAAATGGAAAAAATTCAAAATTATAATTTAAATTATGTTGGTTCTAAGTAGATAAAAGGGTTGTGAACGAGTGATTGCGATCGAACGGTTGCAAACGAGCGATGGCGAGCGGTTGCGAACCATTTGGAAGGCTATATAAAGCCATTCTCTGTGAAGGCAAAAAAAAAGACATAAAAAGATCAAGAGAACAATTTCTCTTTTCTGTTAAAAGTTTCCAAAGAAGAGTGATTACCATTTCAATTATATCCATCTTATTTCAACACCGATTTCGGTGATTCTTTTTGCATTGCTTTTGTTTTCACGGACTCTATAAGACTGCGATATCAAAATCAAAGTATCCTTTGTGATTCGTACTCAACGGGGGATTCGGACGGGCTGAGAAGTGTTGTATCTTGGGAACGTCATTGTCGGTGCAATCCGTACGAGGAGTAACAATACGTTCTTAAGACAACGCAACTATCTGCGTGCCTCCCTTCGTCAGGCCTGATTTTTTATCTTTTATTTTATTTCCGATATTGTTTATGTGATCATACTTTTCAAACAAATATTTTATAAAATCATATTTCTTTTTAATATTATTATTTAGCAATTATTTCCCCTTTTATCCAACACTGCATTACCTCCAGCAACAACTTCTTTGTAGCCTTTACAATATATTTAAGCCTCCAGGGAAACAGAACAAAGACCCATGATATATACAATCCACTAGCAGCTTTGAATCAGTTTCAACAAAAACATTCTTGAGGCTCAAATAGTAGCATTGTAACAAATTAACCATCCAATGCATGGCTTTACCCTCAGAAAGTGTGCACCATGAACAACCAGTTATGTCAACCTGAAAAGCAGCAGCTACCCTTTTCCAATCATTTGATAGTGCAACAAAGCCATTTGCTTGGAAGAGATATACCAAGTTTCTGAACAGCTGAATCTAAAGGTAATGCATCTGATAACAATCTCCAAATAACTAGTAATATGAAGTTTTTTGGTAGCTGTGAGTTAAAGAAAAATTTTACATATTGATTTTTGCGTTAGTACCACTAACTCTAACTAGCCGAATCTAAAGGTAATGCATCTGATAACAATCTCCAAGTAAATAGTAACTTGTTTATTCCATATCTTCAAATGATCTTTGAGTCTCTTTAGTTTCAGGTTAAAACTGAAAATTGCATTTCAGGGGAATATCCCAGCACTTTTGAAGGGTTGCTAAATAGGTGGAGTGAGTAGTCCACATGTTTTGAAACTTGAAGGATTAAAGCACAAGTGTCTATCACTTGAGCTGTGAAATCATCTATACTGGTAATATTTGGTCTTCCCCTGCCTTTTTTTTCCCTTCTTGCAATGAAGTAATAGCATTGAAATCACCTCCCAAAAGCCAAGGATTAAACATAGAGTTATTTAAATGAGTTTAACTCTTCCTAAGTATTCTTCTCTCTATATAGTCATTCTTGCCATAAATTGCGGAGATGATGAACTCTGGCACCGAGGTCATGATAACTTTGATTGTGAGCTTCTGCTCAGATGAGGATACAATAGAGGTATGGATTAATCCAGGACTAATAAAGATCCAAATTTTACTATTAACATTCACATAACAGTAAGGGAAACCAAGCTGATAAGCTATGAATTTAGCTTTATGAGCTTCAAGTAAGGGTTCCATTTTACAGCAAATGCTTAACTTGTGATCGTTTGCAATTAGCTTGAACGAGTTCTTAACGAGCGCATGATCTCAAGCCGAGTTCCGAGCTTTGAGCTTGTTTATCAGCCTCAGTTGCGGCTGACCACAACTAATTTTCTTCTTTTTAATAAAATACCAAATCTTTCTTCCATTATGGGAGCATTATTATTGTACCTACCAAAGTTGATGTCTCTCTCATGATCAATAAAATAAGTACCTCGGATCAAAATCATTAGCTTAAAATTTACATAGTTATAAGTTCCATCTTTAACTATAGATTACACATCAGATTGACACTAGCTAACAAGTCCTGTAATCAACTATCAAACTCATCAATCGGCTAATATAAATGATAAGTGCAACATGTTAATTTGAATAAGATTTGGCCGTCCTCATAAATGCTTATGGCTTATGTAAGGTTATAGTTTATGGAACAATGATACATGTCACCCTTGCATATATTACCAATCATATTGGCCAAATGGCCGGCCCCAAATTGCATTAGCTTAGGCAAGAAAAAGTTAATAATATTGATATTATTGCTAGGTTGCTGGTGCGGATGCAAGAATTTTGGTCCATAAAGCAGAGATCCTTAAGCTAGCCTATTTAACCATATATTTGAAAATGTAACACTTGATTGCAACCGATATTCATTCGTTTGTTTTTTTTAATATAAAAAGTTCAGTGGGGTGCCCCCATTGGAATCTTTATAGATCTGCCCTTTCATATATATAAACAAATCGATTAAAAAAATCGTCCGTGTTTTTCTGTTAAACATCTTTATCAAATTCGTTATTTCTCCACTAGATTTTCCGCTATCCTCCGCTATCTAAAATTCGTTGTTTCTTCTCTAGATCCTCCATGCTATTTACTAAAACATTGGAATCATATATGAAAGTAGGTATATATATGAAACTATGCTTATAAGAATCCGATCCCAATGCTTTTCTCGTTTTTGGAAGATTGAGTTCCAAGTTCTAGGGCTTAGATATTTGATTAGTCAATTCTTTTCTGCTTAGCGAACCAGATAAAGATTGATGCTTTGCTGATCTTTTTGTTCAACTCTATGGTAGTGTTTTTTGGATTTTATATAAAAGTCGTTTTCTTGGATTTTATAGTTTTTTAAGCGGCGATCCTTATTCGACCAGAGTTCAATCTCATGGCAAAGGTGAGAACTTTGAAAATCCTAGCTTTATTTCAAAAGTGTAAAATAATTGACCATAAAAATTTGGGTTAGGGTTTTTGATTGATTTTTCTTATAGATCGTGGAGTTTGAAATTGATGCAATTGTATTCCAAGTTCTAGGGTTTTGATCTTTGATTCATTGATTCTTTTCTGCTCAGGGAACCAAGTAAAGATCGATGCTTTGCTGATATTTTCGTTCCAATTCTATGTTAGAGTTTGGGATTTTATATAAAAGTTGTTTTCTTTGTTTTATATTTTTTGCAGGCGGCTATCTTTATTCGATCAGAGCTCGGTCCCATGGCAAATGTGAGCATTTTAAAAACCCTAGCTTTATTTCAAAAGTTTAAAATAATTGACCATATAAATTTGAGTTAAGGTTTTTGGCTGATTTTTCTTTTAGTTCGTGGAGTTTGAAATTGATGCAATTGTATTATATGCACCGATTTTGATTAGGGAATTTCAATGAATTAGTAGAGGTGTGTATACATTATTACCCATTTCTCAAATTCAACTTCCCATAAACCTAATTATATGCCAAACTTTGTAAGCGTAGATTATGGAGAATGACAAATTCACCATCAGGACCAAGGATTCAGCTTGTAAAAGACATAGATGAAGGATCAATATAGCAAGAACAAAGTTCCATATTATACAGTAAGAAATTTTTAATATTTCTGTCAATAGATATTATTTCCATGTTTGATTCCAGTTATCTAAAAATTCATATGGTTAGATTTTATCAATTATGCATCAGATATATCAAGGATTAGATCAAAATTTAAAATCTTATTGAATTATATATAAATATTTGAGTATTTGATTTGATTTCTTTCCTTATCGAATTGTTTGTTTTAGAATATTTAATTTGGATATTATTAGGTTAAAAATTAAATCTGGATATTGTTGTAGATTTTATTTTAAACTTTTGAAATAAAGCTAGGGTTATCAAATTTCTCACCTTTGCCATGAGATTGAACTCTAATCGAATAAGGATCGCCGCCTGCAAAAAAAATATAAAATCGAAGAAAACAAATTTTATATAAAATCCAAAAAACTCTAACATAGAGTCAAATGAAAAGATTAGCAAAGCATCAATCTTTACCTAGTTCGCTGAGCAGAAAGAATCGACGAATCAAATATCTAAACCCTAGAACTTGGAACTCTATCTTCCAAAAAAGGAGAAAAGGATTGGGATCGGATTCTTATGAGAGTAGTTTCATATATACCTACACTTTCATATATGATCCCAATGTTTTAGTAAATTGCACGGAGGATCTTAAGAAGAAATAGCGAATTTGAGATAGCGGAGGATCGCGGTGAATCTAGTGGAGAAATAGCGAATTTGATAAAGATGTTTAAAAGAAAAGCGCGGACTATTTTTTTATAATTTGTTTATATATATATATATATATATATATATATATATATATATATATATAGAGAGAGAGAGAGAGAGAGAGAGAGAGAATAATGGAGGAAAGAGGCCAAAGGAGGGAATTTCCTCCTATGGCGTTGAAAAGGTACGCCCTCCATAGATGATAACGATGAAAATGATAGGTGCCGATCATCGGAAAATGTTGTAGAATCATATGAAATTTTGTGTACCTATATCTTAGATGATAACGATGAAGATGATGGGTGCTGATCGTCAGAAAAAACGAGAGAGGACGTACTTTTTCGACGCCATAGGAGGAAATTCCCTCTTATGGCATCTTTCCTCCATTATTCTCATATATATAAGGGTAGATCTATATAGATCGATTCCAATGGAGGCATCACATTGAACTTTTAAAAAAAACAAACGCTTGGATATTGGATGCAAACAAGTGTTGCATTTTCAAATATATGGTTAAATTAGGCTAGCTTATATAATGATCATGTGGTTGTTCTGGATGTTTTATTTAAGGATCTATGCCTTTATAAATTTTTAACGATTTTCATATTCATATGATATAGCAATCAAAATATTGAGAAAATAAGGTCATGTGCTCAAATAAAAATCAGGTATCTCATTGACAGCTTATGCGTTCAAATAAAAATCAGGTATCTCAATGACAGCCTACCGGAAAGAAAGATGACATTGCGTCTGTCAAAGAAAATCCAGGTATGATGGCCAGTACTTCCTACTAAAGTATGGGTATCTGTGTAGGGTGTTTTTCGTCACCCCATTGAGATGGGAATATACGCGCTCTTGTCAGGCGCGTTACAGATTCCCCCTGCTTAGGATAGACTGAGGTTTATTGATTGTGGAGATCCAAATCTCCGGCAGCCGCGGACTAAGCTGCCGTTAATTACCCTTCGCATTTGGAGCGAGTGTAACAACCTAGTTCATTTATATCTATTCCAGTTCTCGTATTTCCTTAATTGTGGTATTTTCCTGATTTATCGTGTTTTGGGTGCGAATAGTATTTTACATTTTATATTGCATTCGACCCGACCCACTTGCTTGAAACTTGTTTGATTCATATTATGAATTATCTTGATTTGTTACATAGACATGTGCATTTTCATGAATACTGCATACTGGCATTTTATCTGGCATTGTATCTTTTACCATATAACATTTTAAGTCGCGTAAAATATTTTAAAATTACTTAACATGGCCTGCGTGATACCCCTAACCCTGTGGTAGAATCTGCGCATCTTGTTCTCGTCTCGTTCAGTGAAACGGACGTGTTTGGATGGCTACGCGCACGTACGTGCATCCGTTCTTAGGGGTATGCATTTTCGTTACCCGAGCTTTCATTTTAAAATTTGGACGTCGCATATATTTTTTATATTTTAAATCTGAAATTTTAGACCCGACCCGGGCGTGTTTTGAAATATTTTTGTATCCCGCCAAAATTCAAATTTTATTAAATTTAATATCTTTAATTTTTTAATCGACGGTTTTAAATTTAATTAACAAACTAAATCTTTTTCAATTTAACCCTAACTAAAACAATCTCTCTCTCTCTCTCCCTCTGACGCTGGCCCCCACATCTCTCTCTCTTTCTTTCTCCCTCAAGCGCAGATCTCTCTCTCTCCCCACTAAAATACAACTTCATCTCTCCTCCCCCCTCTCTCCTTTCGCTACTCCCTATCTCTCTCTTTCTCCTCTCGCGATAGGTTTAGGTCCCGTCACCTCCCTCCTTGATCCCGTCACCTCCCTTAACAAACTCTCTTTCTCTCGTCGTCCTCCTTATTTAAACCCCCAAGCTCCTTTCTCGTTAACCCATCCTCACACCTCAAACCATAACCCTAATCTCCTTAGCACCCTCAACCGAGCCTCCTCCTCTTCGCATACCCTTCATCTCTTCCTCCTCGCCATCTCCTTCTTCTTCTTTTGTTTTCCCGAGCCCACACCTGCACCCTCAATCCCCAACAGAACCCATCGCCGGCGATCCTTCGTCGTCGCCATCCGCACCACCATCACCCTTCTTATCCCCTGCACACTCTAACACCCCAACCATCTCCTCTTTCTCTCCTTTTCTCCATTCCCTGCACAACACCGAGCCCAAACCCTAACTCCTCAAAACCAAACCCTAGATCGCCGGAGCTCCATTCGCCGCCGTTGACACCTTCACACCTTCCCTCTGCAACCACAGTGAGCAATCCCTTTCTCCTCCTCCTCTTATTCTTCTTCTTCTCTTTCTTTCTTTCTTTCTTTTCTTTTCTTGTCTTTAGATTCTTGAGTTCTGCTTTTTGTAGTTCGCCGGAGCCGGGATCGACGCCGATGATCCAGACGACGTACCTTGACTGCGTGATCACCCTCGTACGTTATTTGGACCCGTTCTGTGTACCGTGCGCGCGTCGCGACATTTTGCCGACGTCGGACGTACCGTACACATCCGTTTCTTGATCCGTCTAGGCAAGTTTATCTTGCTACATGCTACATTACTTTTTATACATCTATTTTAATAATTATAATACTGGAATTCTAAATCGTGCATCCCAAGTTCTCGTTTTACAGTTTTCCGACATCTGTATGCATCTGTACGTATTATTTTACATCTAGCGCATGCTAACCTATTTTGTTACATACTATATTACAATATACTGCACCCAATGGAATATTTATATCACATATTGCTTAGTTGTACATCCCACATTACCATTTTACAGTTTTACTGATTTTGGATACCCGTTTGCATCCATCTCATTTAATATATATATAACTGCATCCATAGATCACATTAATACATAACACTGTGATATTAACACTCCGTGTTTAATAAAGTGTATCCTAATTAGTATTGGAACTATAAATGTAACCCTAATCGATAATTGTGCATCCATATATTTGAATTTATATCTATTTGCATACCATATCACATTATTCCATTTTATTATTACATTAGTACTCTATACTTGATTTTGTGTACCCATACTTATTACAGTTTGATTATGAGCACCCACTTGATACTTGTGCACTACCTGACATGACCTGATACACTACTACTTAACATGACTTGATACACGTGCACTACTTGACATGATTTGATTCCATGTACACTACCTGACATAACCTGATGTATCACAGCCTGACTTGATACCGATCTTGTTACTAATGCCGACAACCTTGACCTGTTGTCCCTACGGACATTTCCTGTTGTCTATTCAGACAAATCTGTACCTGCTTGATCCTGTGTTGGTATTAGCTCCAGATTTATCAATACCTGACTTGAACACATAACTTGGGGATATGGGAAAATCAATGATGAAACCTGACTTATAACTCGACAGTTCGATGCCTTTACTGATCAGTCTTACGAGCTAGGCCAGCCCCGGAATGCTGCTGCTGACATCATTCGTCTTTACATACTACCTTTTACTACCTAGCGGCACGTTTCGGATTCAGCCCGAGAGTCTTTGACCGTGGTCCCGGACACGCACGGGATACTATTGAGTTACATCGACGATTCATTAAATTGATTTCAAGGACTTGAGAGTAGTTAACCCAGTAGACTAGTTTAGATTACTCACTGCACGTCACCTGTGCCTTTACCCTTCACTGCCCTTATTTATGTTACTGTTATACCTTATTTACCGTTCATACTCGTATCTGCATGTCTTGCTACTTCTTGATTTTATTATTATTTGATATTATGACGTATTGACGTCTGGGTTTTGCATGGCCCACATCCTTTACCTTTGCTGCAGGCCGAGCAGGAGTATTTCAGTGTACTCTCTAAATTTTCTACACCCTAACCCTTCTCATTCTGAAATCCATTACCAAAACTCTCTAAATTTTCTAAGTCCAAAAAAGTTGTACAAGAGGAATTAGCCCAAGGTCAAGTTCCGGCGACGACTCGGGACAAATCCGGCGACACCGCGACTCTACAACGCTTGCAAACCTATCCTCTACCTCCTCTCTCTCTTCTTAACCCGTAAGTCATTTCTTTTTCTTCTCTCTTCTCTATTAAACAGGTCACTTTTCAAATGACGTCGGTAAATGGAGTTAACCGACTTTTTTTTAAACCTATTTTCTTTAAAATGACAATTTTTCTTAGAAAACCCATATCCAAATTATTAAACCTTGCTTATTAAATATTAACTAAAATATAAAAACCAATTTCACTATAAAACTCCATGTAAAATCATGTTTATTACACTTTTACGGTTTAATACCACATACTTTACTTTCGACATATTTTATCATGCTTACTTGTATTACCTTTAGAAAAATCACAAGGTAATGACCTACCTCATCACAACACTTATCTTGACATAGCACGATTTGCTTTTGAATAATTTTTGTGGGAAAAAATACAATTTTTATATTAAAATACCTTAAACTATCAAAACCGTATTTCTTTGAATTGTTAT
Organism: Agapanthus africanus; assembly: GCA_030015575.1. NCBI lineage: Eukaryota > Viridiplantae > Streptophyta > Magnoliopsida > Asparagales > Amaryllidaceae > Agapanthus > Agapanthus africanus. Next base: position 562,191,034 of record CM057346.1, read on the forward strand.
AATTAAATTTCTTACGAATGTGTCCTTACAACTCATTTTGGAAAATCCGACTTGGTTGGTGTGGGTTATTGCGCATCAATCGGACTGGTAGGGTGAGATTCAGACCTCCTCACGGAGCATACGATCTCGATGGAAGTTTTATTACAATTTTAAGAAAAACGTGATTTCTACTTAATAAATAAATTCTATTTTTTATAAATATATAAGTATTATCAAAATATCTATTTTAAATATATAATATATTCCATATTTTCTAAATCAAAAGAAAAGAATCACAAAAGTTCATGAAAATACCATCAAGATCAATACAAATCAAATTACATGAAAATACCATATACTATTAAAATTAGGTTTATAACCACTAGAATATCTCATCACTTTTAAAATCATATCTATGAAAACCCTGAAAACGATAATTAAACAGTTGAGGTTTATTTTGAAAATATATCAAAACCATTTTTCATAAAAACCCCTCAAGTTATACTAATTTACAATAAGGACCCTAGTAAATATAGGTTTAAACGGGACCAATTCTCTCGAGTCTCAGGGAGCCAGAGAAAGTGGATGCTTGCCTATTTAAGATAGACAAACTAAAAACGGTGTTATCAATAGTAATTGTCCTGGAAAAAGACACAAATTCTGCCGTCCATGTGCAGCAGCTACCGATGATATCAAAACTAATTCAGGACTTCAATTCTGTTAAAGAGTCCGACTCAAGCTAAGTCCCAGTCTAATCTGAATACAATCCGAATACAATCTATACTTGAATACAATTTAATTATAACTCCAATACAACATAAATCCATTTATACCAGAATACAATCTATATCAACATGAATCGATTTGACCGAACCATGGATATACAGTGACTTGTCTATATGACTATCTGTTTATATCTTTATCCGTTTATATGAACAATTGATATCATGGTTTCAGCAAGTTTTACATTTACAATGTACTATAAAATAATACAATCAATACAAAAGATATTACAGGATTTTAAAGGGGTACACTGGTACGGAATGTGTTAGAAATGACGAGACGGTCACTTTAATACACCTAACCTGAATATCCGTTGTCGTTGTCCCGTGGGTTTTGACGGGGCCTTATGATCTGTATACCATAGTCCACAGGATAAGTTAGACTCCTCTCGTATATACTGGCATATTCTGTACCAAACTACAAACAACTGCGTTAGCATAACAATCGATCATTATACCAGTTATATTCTCTCTCTGTTTATTCTATTTCTATCTTTCTTTGGGACTTACCGAGCGATTGTTCGCTGACGACATTCCTTCTCTTTTTTCTTTGGAATGTTGTCAGGAGGACCTGATTCTTTGGAGATAGTGCCCAGCTCAGAAGACTTGGAGCAGTTCACAGAAGATCCAGAACTCTAGTCTCTTGTATATACTTTACTTTCAGTTCATGCCATTGTTTAGGCATTATTTTCCATTCTTGTATTTACATTTTCAATTGTATTGTAAAGAAATGTTTAATAAATAAAAGTTGCTATTCAATTACATCTCTTGTCAATTTTCTTATGTACATTTATTATATTGCTTATTACGCTTAACGTGTTTACTTCTGAGTAAATACGTCACGAGTCTCGCCACATCTCCTTCTCCGTATATTAGGAAGCGGGGCGTGACAGGTTTTTGTGGCGGCCCATGCAGGTAAATTCTACATGAAATCCTAAGCAATATAACACATGAATTATAACACTCAGCAACTAAAACATTCTTTACATTTTCTATTCTTTGAATCTATCATAACCCTATTTTTTTTTCAAGATTATGGATCCTCCAAATAATATCAGCATCAACGTGAATGGAAATACCCCACCATCATCTCTTCCACTATTGATTCGGTTTTCATTGGATATTCTCCTAATAGTAATACTTATAAATTTTTAATGTTGAAATTCGATATATCCGATATATCAAATAACACCATTATTGAATCTAGAGATGCAGCCTTTTTTCAAAACATTTTTCTAATTTAAAATAAATGTTAGCAACTCTATACTTATACTAAATTACTATTTGGGAGAATCCTCACATTCTATTGAACCAAATGACAATAGTATATCATTAGAATCTACAACCGAGCCCGAACTTCGAGGGTGTAAGAGAGGTAGGATAGAGAAGAATTTTGGCGATGACATGTACACTTACTTGATTGAAGGAGAACCGACAACTTACGTCGATGCTATATCTTCCGATGAAGCTCCGTTTTGGAGAGAAGCGATTCAAAGTGAGATTGATTCGATTTTACAAAATAAGACTTGGATTGTTACCGATTTACCGTAAGGAAATAAGGTTATAAGATATAAATAGATTTTCAAAAGAAAACTTAGAGGGGATGGGTCTATAGAAAAATATAAGGCTAGATTAGTTGCTAAAGACTTTACACAAAGAAAAGATATCGATTTCTTCGATACTTATGCTCATTTTGCTCGTATTACTTCTATGCGTGTTTTAATTGTATTTGCATCTATTCATAATTTATTAATCCATAAATTGGATGTTAAAACCGCATTTGTAAACAGAAATTTGGAAGAAGAAATTTGTATGGAGCAGGCGGAAGGTTTTGAAGTTAAAGGCCAAAAACATAAAGTTTTTAAATTCACTAAATCTCTATATGGCCATAAACAAGCTCGTAAATAATGGTACATGAAATTTGATAAATTCATTTTAAATTATGTTTTCATTATCAATCCATATGATAAATGTGTTTATTATACACAATTTGATAATGATCATGTCATTCTATGCCTTTATGTAGATGATATATTATTGTTACACTTCACTTTATATTATCGAGCATGTGAAGCAATATTTATCATTTATGTTTGATATGAAATATTTAGATCACGCAAATCTTATTCTTGGCATGAAATTAATTAGAGGCAATAATGGTATCGCAATAACTTTGTTGCATGCGATAAAGAAAATACTTAAAAAGTTTAATTATTTTGATGTTAGACATGCATCTACATCTTTTGATTACAATATGCATCTTACTAGGAATTGTGGTGAACCAATATTGTAACAAAAATATGCTTAAATTATTAGCATGTTACTTTATATCATAAACCGAACTAGACCTGATATTTTATTTGCAGTTTTTAGGCTCAGTAGATATACTAACAATCCAAATAAAGATCATTGTTGTGCACTTGAAAGAATTTTTAAATATTTAAAAGGAATTTTGGATTACAATTTGTTTCCCTAATATAATTGAAGAATATAATGACATCAACTGGGTAACGGACTCACATGATGTGAAATTTACTAGTGATTATGTATTCTTACTTGACGGCTACACCGTCAAGTAAGAATCAACCAAACAAACAGTAATTTGCCAGATGCACACTAGATTCTGAAATGATTACATTAGATACTGCATGTAAAGAAGCGGAATGGATTAAAAATCTATTCTCGCATTTACCTTGTGTTCCTAAGCCGATTGTTGTTGTGAATTTAAAGTGTGATAATAGATCCTTATTGAATTTATTATATTAAGAAAATTGCAATAGAAAAATGAATAGACATCTGCAGTTGAGATATGCAACTATAAAGGAACATAAGGATAATAATATTGTATCATTATTATTTGTTTGCTCACAACAAAATTTGGTAGATAATTTGATCAAAGGTCTTAATATGAACCAAGTCATTAATTCATCTAGGGATATGGCTTAAGCCTATATCTTTATCACCAAAAGCGGAAACCCAATTTCTTTAACTGGAGATCCTACGATAGAAGTTTCCAATAGGAAAAACAAAACTTTTGATGTGACCTAAAAAGCGCATAACATTAGAAAGGAAAATTTTCCGACCTATCCCTATTATGAAATGTGCTCTATTGGTGATGTGTATATATGTGTGTGTGTGCGTGTGTGTGTGTGTATATATATATATTCTTAATGATATCGAAGCTATAATTATGTTAAGATATCTCTCGTATCTTGGTACCATTTGAGACATCACCTAGGTGGAGCGTCGTGAGACCGCGCTTTGGAGATTTAAGCAAATATCTGGTTGCTCCATGAGAATCAAGGTTCTGTGCATGGCAATTAATAGTGCACACCTACAAAATGAAGAACTCGTTAGTCTCGTATTGTGTGTGTGACATTTAAATGACCTGCAAAAAAGAATAGTTTTCAAGGTCTAACTAATGACTACTATCATTCTTCGGTCAGGTGTAGTCAACACTAAAATGATTGTTTAAATCTGGGCACACCTGCATTTATGCACAATATGTTTATTGTCCGTTTTATTTTATTGTTTTGTTTTGTTGATTATTTATTTTATTTTAATGAAAATTTTGAAATAAACTTATATTATAATTTTGAACCTTTGTGAGAGAATGTTAGATTAATTTGATTTAATCTACAAATAATTTTGATTTATTTATTTTGGAATTTGGTGATTAATTTATACATTAAATTAGAAATGGAAAAAATTCAAAATTATAATTTAAATTATGTTGGTTCTAAGTAGATAAAACGGTTGTGAACGAGTGATTGCGATCGAACGGTTGCAAACGAGCGATGGCGAGCGGTTGCGAACCATTTGGAAGGCTATATAAAGCCATTCTCTGTGAAGGCAGATAAAAAGACACAAAAAGATCAAGAGAAAAATTTCTCTTTTCTGTTAAAAGTTTCCAAAGAAGAGTGATTACCATTTCAATTATATCCATCTTATTTCAACACCGATTTTGGTGATTCTTTTTGCATGGCTTTTGTTTTCACGGACTCTATAAGACTGCGATATCAAAATCAAAGTATCCTTTGTGATTCGTACTCAACGGGGGATTCGGACGGGCCGAGAAGTGTTGTATCTTGGGAACGTCTTTGTCGGTGCAATCCGTACGAGAAGTGATAATACGTTCTTAAAGCAGCGCAACTATCTGCATGCCTCCCTTCGCCAGGCCCGATTTATTATCTTTTATTTTATTTCTGATATTGTTTATGTGATCATATTTTTCAAACAAATATATTATAAAATCATATTTCTTTTTAATATTATTATTTAGCAATTATTTCCCATTTTATCCAACACTGCATTACCTCTGGCAACAACTTCTTTGTAGCCTTTACAATATATTTAAGCCTCCAGGGAACAGAACAAAGACCCATGATATATACAATCCACTAGCAGCTTTGAATCAGTTTCAACAAAAACATTCTTGAGGCTCAAATAGCAGCATTGTAACAAATTAACCATCCAATGCATGGCTTTACCCTCAGAAAGTGTGCACCATGAACACCCAGTTATGTCAACCTGAAAAGCAGCAGCTACCCTTTTCCACATATAGACTGCCCAATCATTTGATAGTGCATCTGATATACCAAGTTTCTGAACAGCTGAATCTAAAGGTAATGCATCTGATAACAATCTCCAAGTAACTAGTAATATGAAGTTTTTTGGTAGCTGTGAGTTAAGGAAAAATTTGACATATTGATTTTTGCATTAATACCTCTAACTCTAACTAGCTGAATCTAAAGGTAATGCATCTGATAACAATCTCCAAGTAAATAGTAGCTTGTTTATTCCATATCTTCAAATGATCTTTGAGTCTCTTTAGTTTCAGGTTAAAACTGAAAAGAATATCCCAGCACTTTTGAAGAGTTGCTAAATAGGTAGAGTGAGTAGTCCACATGTTTTGAAACTTGAAGGATTAAAGCACAAGTGTCTATCACTTGAGCTATGAAATCATCTATACTGGTTATATTTGGTCTTCCCCTGCCTTTTTCCCCCCTTCTTGCAATGAAGTAATAGCATTGAAATCACCTCCCAAAAGCCAAGGATTAAACATAGGGTTATTTAAATGAGTTTTAACTCTTCCCGAGTATTCTTCTCTCTATATAGTCATTCTTGCCATAAATTGCGGAGATGATGAACTCTGGCACCGAGGTCATGATAACTTTGATTGTGAGCTTCAGCTCAGATGAGGATACAATAGAGGTATGGATTAATCCAGGACTAATAAAGATCCAAATTTTACTATTAACATTCACATAACAGTAAGGGAAACCAAGCTGATAAGCTATGAATTTAGCTTTATGAGCTTCAAGTAAGGGTTCCATTTTACAGCAAATGCTTAACTTGTGATCTATTGCAATTAGCTTGAACGAGTTCTTAACGACATGATCTCAAGCCGAGTTCCGAGCTTTGAGCTTGTTTATCAGCCTCAGTTGGGGCTGACCACAACTAATTTTCTTCTTTTTAATAAAATACCAAATCTTTCTTCCATTATGGGAGCATTATTATTGTACCTACCAAAAGTTGATGTCTCTCTCATGATCAATAAAATAAGTACCTCGGATCAAAATCATTTGCTTAAAATTTACACAGTTATAAGTTCCATCTTTAACTATAGATTACACATCAGATTGACACTACTAACAAGTCCTGTAATCAACTATCAAACTCATCACTCGGCTAATAAAAGAAAAGTGCCACATGTTAATTTGAATAAGATTTGGCCGTCCTCATAAATGCTTATGGCTTATGTTAGGTTATAGTTTGTGGAACAATGATACATGTCACCCTTGCATATATTACCAATCATATTGGCCAAATGGCCCCAAATTGCATTAGCTTAGCTAAAATGTGACATCTCTTGATCTTCAACTAGATTTAGTAGCTAGGCTAGAAAAAGTTAATAATATTGATATCATTGCTAGGTTGTGCTGGTGCGGATGCAAGAATTTTGGTCTATAAAGCAGAGATCCTTAAATAAAACATCTAGAACAACCACATGATCCATAAGCTAGCCTAATTTAACCATATATTTGAAAATATAACACTTGTTTGCAACCGATATTCATTCGTTTGTTTGTTTTTTATATAAAAAGTTCAGTGGGATGCCCCCATTGGAATCCATATAGATCTGCCCTTTCATATATATAAACAAATCGATAAAAAAAAATCGTCCGTGTTTTTCAGTTAAACATCTTTATCAAATTCGTTATTTCTCCACTAGATTTTCCCCGATCCTCCGCTATCTAAAATTCGTTATTTCTTCTCTGGATCCTCCGTGCTATTTACTAAAACATTGGAATCATATATGAAAGTAGGTATATATATGAAACTATGCTTATAAGAATCCGATCCCAATGCTTTTCTCGGATTTGGAAGATTGAGTTCCAAGTTCTAGGGCTTAGATATTTGATTCGTCGATTCTTTTCTGCTCGGCGAACCAGATAAAGATCGATACTTCGCTGATCTTTTCGTTCAACTCTATGGTAGTGTTTTTTGGATTTTATATAAAAGTCGTTTTCTTGGATTTTATATTTTTTTAAGCGGCGATCCTTATTCGACCAGAGTTCAATCTCATGGCAAAGGTGAGAATTTTGAAAATCCTAGCTTTATTTCAAAAGTTTAAAATAATTGACCATAAAAATTTGGGTTAGGGTTTTTGATTGATTTTTCTTATGGATCGTGGAGTTTGAAATTGATGCAATTGTATTCCAAGTTCTAGGGTTTTGATCTTTGATTCATCGATTCTTTTCTGCTCAGGGAACCTAGTAAAGATCGATGCTTTGCTGATATTTTCGTTCCAATTCTATGTTAGAGTTTTGGGATTTTATATAAAAGTTGTTTTCTTGGTTTTATATTTTTTGCAGGTGGCTATCTTTATTCGATCAGAGCTCGGTCTCATGGCAAATGTGAGCATTTTAAAAACCCTAGCTTTATTTCAAAAGTTTAAAATAATTGACCATATAAATTTGAGTTAAGGTTTTTGGCTGATTTTTCTTTTAGTTCGTGCAGTTTGAAATTGATGCAATTGTATTATATGCACCGATTTTGATTAGGGAATTTCAATGAATTAGTAGAGGTGTGTATACATTATTACCCATTTCTCAAATTCAACTTCCCATAAACCTAATTATATGCCAAACTTTGTAAGCGTAGATAATGGAGAATGACAAATTCACCATCAAGACGGAGGATTCATCTTGTAAAAGACATAGATGAAGGATCAATATAGCAAGAACAAAGTTCCATATTATACAGTAAGAAATTTTTAATATTGCTGTCAATAGATATTATTTCCATGTTTGATTCCAGTTATCTAAAAATTCATATGGTTAGATTTTATCAATTATGCATCAGATATATCAAGGATTAGATCAAAATTTAAAATCTTATTGAATTATATATAAATATTTGAGTATTTGATTTCATTTCTTTCCTTATCGAATTGTTTGTTTTAGAATATTTAATTTTGATATTATCTGGATATTGTTGTAGATTTTATTTTAAACTTTTGAAATAAAGCTAGGGTTATCAAATTTCTCACCTTTGCCATGAGATTGAACTCTAATCGAATAAGGATTGCCGCCTGCAAAAAAATATAAAATCGAAGAAAACGACTTTTATATAAAATCCAAAAAACTCTAACATAGAGTCAAATGAAAAGATTAGCAAAGCATCGATCTTTACCTAGTTCGCTGAGCAGAAAGAATCAACGAATCAAATATCTGAACCCTAGAACTTGGAACTCAATCTTCTAAAAAAGGAGAAAAGGATTGGGATCGGATTCTTATGAGAGTAGTTTCATATATACCTACTTTCATATATGATCCCAATGTTTTAGTAAATTGCACGGAGGATCTAAAGAAGAAATAGCGAATTTGAGATAGCGGAAGATCGTGGTGAATCTAGTGGAGAAATAGCGAATTTGATAAAGATGTTTAAAAGAAAAACCCGTACTATTTTTTTTATCAATTTGTTTATATATATATAGAGAGAGAGAACAATGGAGGAAATACATCGAAAAAGTACGCCCTCCTTAGATGATAACGATGAAAATGATAGGTGCCGATCGTCGGAAAATGTTGTAGAATCATATGAAATTTTTTGTATCCATATCTTAGATGATAACAATGAAGATGATGTGTGCCGATTATCGGAAAAAATAAGGGAGGACGTACTTTTTCGACACCATAGAAGGAAATTCCCTCTTATGGCATCTTTCCTCCATTATTTTCATATATATAAGGGTAGATCTATATAGATCGATTCCAACGGAAGCATCCCATTGAACTTTAAAAAAAAAAAACGCTTGGATATCGGATGAAAACAAGTGTTGCATTTTCAAATATATGGTTAAATTAGGCTAGCTTATATAATGATCATGTGGTTGTTCTGGATGTTTTATTTAAGGATCTATGCCTTTATAAATTTTTAATGATTTTCATATTCATATGATATAGCAATCAAAATATTGAGAAAATAAGGTCATACGCTCAAATAAAAATCAGGTATCTCATTGACAGCTTATGCGTTCAAATAAAAATCAGGTATCTCAATGACAGCCTATCGGAAAGAAAGATGACATTGCGTCTGTCAAAGAAAATGCAGGTCCAATTGGCATCATACCCACCCACACAGTACTTTCTACTAAAGTATGGGTATCTGAAGCTTTCTTTCAAGATACCACTGACCGTGCACAACATTCTTGTCATGTTCTAACCAATTTTGCACTTGAAACTGCTCTTTGTCATGATCTTACGCTTCCCCCGTCCTCTGGTCCAACCGAAGATGCGACTATAATCGATACATCGGTATTGCATATCAATAAATCCGCTTCTAATCATATGTCTGCTCCTGCTCCCTCATGTGAAATTTTGGAAAACTCAGATAAAGAGGAAAATAATAATCATGTGATTCCAGATGCGTCATCTGAACTCGTTAACTTAGATAATTCCGTGGTGCAAAATTCCAATTCTATTGAGTTGGATTCGGAAGGGGATCCTTTGATCCCTCCTGAATTTAAAGCAACTCGTTCTAAGAAGACGACCCCTAAGAGAAAATTATTTACTGCTACAGCCTTTTCTAAACATCATTTTTTGTCACATGGATTTGCCTTTTCATTCAAAAATTCTAAGTAGAAAGCGGATACGAAACGCTCTACTAAACCTCCCTCTACCAAATCTCTTGATGAGTATATTGATTGGAGCTTTTCAAGACGGATACATATTTTGACTTCAAAGAAAAATTTGCATTGCATTAAATTTAGCAACCGCCAATGTTTAAATGAATGGTTGCAGCATTTTTTTTTTGTACTTTTATATGATGCATCGAATATTTTGATTGTAAGATCTAAAGCATATATCTTATGGTTTCATTTATGTGGAGGATAACGACGATTGTCTGTTCCCCTTCCACATATAAAATCGTGAAATATCAGCGCTAGCACTAATTGTTTATATCGATGCATAAATATTGTCCAGTAAATATTTTGTCAGTTTAATTTATTTTATTGAGTAGTGTGTCTTATCCTGCTTTTCCGTTAAAAAATATATTGAGAAAATAAGAAAATTATAAGATTTTTAAAAATTTCGTCGTTTTCATGTGCACAGCGTGCAAAATATTGAATTTTGAACAACATAGATATTGAGAAAATAAGAAAATTATAAGATTTTTAAAAATTTCTTCGTTTTCATGTGCATAGTGTGCAAAATATTGAATTTTGAACAACATAGAAAATTTTAGGTTTTTTGTAAATTTCATGATTTTCATGTGCTATACCGAAATAGTATAAACTAAATAATTTTTGAGATTTTTGAAAATTTCACGATTTTTTGTTTTATAGTATACAAAATATTGAAATAATAGAAAATAGATTTTTAAATTTTTTTTTCAAAATTTCTCGATTTTCATGTGGTATCTAACATGCAAAATATTTAAACACCAAAAAATACAGAAATATTTAGGATATGAAAATTTTTCTTGCTAAATATGGAAAAACAAAATAAAGCATTTTTTTTAGAGTTTTGAAATTTTTCGATTTTCTTGTTTTAATATAATGCAAAATATCGAAAAGGTTAAGAAAGCAAAGTATTTTAGGATTTTTTGAAAATATCACAATTTTATGTATAACAAGCAAATAAATTGAAAGACCAATATAAATTTTTTTGGGGATTTTAAAAAATTTTGTGATTTGCATGATCTTTTTACATGCAAAATATTTTTTTTAAAACATAGAAAACCGATTTAGATATTTAAAATTTTCATGATTTTAGTATGCTATAGCAAAAAAATTATTGAAAATCTAAAGAAAAATGAAAAATTATTTGCAAGATAATCCTTCATATATTTGTACTAGGGTGGATCCATCTATAGCCGATGCGAGGCAGATGCCTCATCTAGATTTCAGGGTTTTAAGTATACATATATGTATATTTTCTCTATTGGTAATATATTACTAAAATAAATAAAATATAAATCACTCCTAGAAAATAAAAACTGGGTTGTTTGGGTGGATAGACGGTTTGAGATATAAAGTAATAGGAATAAGAGGTTTGAAGTTTGATTCCCTCAATGATCATTTTAATTTTTAATTTTTAAAAAAAATCCTTCTAGAAGATAATGAATTCCTTGTATTTGCAATTTTCTTTTTCCAATTAATTTGCATTTCTTATGTAAATTTAAAATTCATTCTAGCTAAAAAAGAATACTACTAATTAACATAATGCAAATTGATATCAGATTCTTGCAATCATCTCATGCTTTTTTAGACAAAAACAATTACCGCATGCTAATAAAAGCTAGGAACGAAATAGATATGAACGTTGACTCGATATATTATATTGTGGTCAAGCTATAAATGAATTAACTAAATACACATAAATCCAAGTCTAATAGTTATAGAGTTAGCTGTATAGATTGCTTTTTCTTTTGGTAAGTTATTATAGAAAAAATTTCTTCGTACTTGACTTATAATTCTGGATCCGCCACTGATTTGTACATATAAATTTCACACGTACATATGAAATATTATAATTTACAGATCATATCACAATTAAATTTTAATTAATATGATTATTCTTGATTTTGGATTTCGTCCCCACGTATTGCGCAGGGGTCTGGCTAGTAATATAAGATAACAATTAAGAAGGGGATCGACGACATAAATAAGTGATGTATAGGACACACCTGCATATTTTTTTAATCAACTACACATAATCATATACTTTGGCAAAGGATACCATACGTGAATATATATTATTGGCCAGCATCAAAACATTTTTCAGGCGTGTCATGTTTGTACCCTATTTCATGCCATTAATACACTTGAAGTGTCTTTAGAAATGAATTTCATTTCTAGCAGTTGCCCAACTTCAAATCGGTATAAGTTTTTGTCTGAACGTGTCACTAGCTACAATGATCAAAGCTATACATTGACCCAATCCAAATGCCTCATATAATAAGAGGATCGTTTCATATCACAAATAAGTTGTTTTATTACAAAGACATGAAAAGAATATCAAAAATATGAAACGTTATATTAAGTCAACCTAACCTAATTCTAAAGCTAAAAATGTAAAACTGGAAGCTCACATGTACGGTTCGAATATTTCTAGAAACAAACCTAGTTTTTATAATATTCTTATATCGTTATATAAACTATATATTGAGCAAGCAATATTGTATTAAGCATTTAAACTAATCCCTTCTAAAGCAAAAGTCAATAGTGACAACCGCGTACCCTACTACCTGTTTTGTCAAAGTCAAAGAAAGTGAATAAGCGGTGACAAGGATTTATGCAAATAGTAAGTGGGTTGTTATTCAAGATTCTGTCAATTTCAAGAAGGTCGATTAAGCAGATTGAAGAAACGAGTTTGCGGATTGCATGAAGTCTTTAACCAAGCGAATAGCGTGAAGAAGTTGAAACCATAGAAAAAAGGCGTCCGCAAGGCATGTCTTCAAAGAAGAATTGAATTAAGAGAGGCAGTTGGAAATATCGCAACATTGCTTGTTATTATAGCACAATAAAATCATTAAAATTTCAAATATATAAATTCTTTTAATTCGGTTTTTAGTATTTTTCATGATATAGCACATGAAAATTTTGAAATATCTAAGAATAATAATTTTTAGGTTATCTTCGTTTTTTTTAATATTTTGCATGATGTAACACGTAATAATCACGAAATTTAAAAAAATCCCATTAATTTGTTTTTTTTAAATTTATAACATTTTCACTCTTGCCCACGAAAATTGAGTAATTTTTCAAAATTTTAAACCTTTACAATTGTTCAATATTTTGCTTAATAGCACACGAATATCGCGAAATTTGGAAAATTCAAAAAAAAATCGGTTTCCATCGATTTCTCTATAATTTGCATGCTATATCACACAAAAATCGCGAAATTTCACAAAATCTCAATATTATGTGCTTATAAGTTTTTTAATATTTTGTTTGCTAATACGAAAATCGCAATATTTTAAAAAATCTCAAATGTTTCAGTTTTCATAAAATTTTCTATATTTTGCATGCCATAATATGCGAAAATCGCAAAATAAATTTAATTCGTTTTTTTTTCTATTTTCTCAAATTCTCAGTATTTTACGTACTATAACACACAAAAATCACGAAATTTTTAAAATTCTCAATAATTCATGTTTTATTTCGTTTTAATATTTTGCTTGCTATCACTTTTAAAGATCATGAACTTTTCAAATATATCAAATTTTTCTATTTTTTTTTGTTTTTCAATGTTTTTCCTTTTATAGCACATGAAAATGAGGAAATGAGGTCTGCAGGGATACTACAAACCCAAACCGCAGTGGTCTCTTACATGGGCTAGTAGGGTCCGCTGGTTATTTTGCAGTTAGGCCCCTGAATCTCACTAGCCTATGTGAGATACTACTACAGTTTTGGGCCCTCAGGCTTCCTGTAGGCCTTGTTTTCTCCATGAAAATTGCTAAATTTTATAAAAGATCAAATTGTTTTAGGTTTTAAAATTTTTTGTAAGCTATATATAGCACAAGAAAAGAGTGAAATCTTCAGAACTCTCAAAACTTTATGTTTTTTATTAGGGTTTTTATTATTTTCGTTGCAATTTAGAGTATGGGAATTGCATATTTTCAAAATTCTCAAAATTTTCTATTTTTTTTCGGTTTTTCAACATTTTGCGTATTACAACAAATGAAAATCACAAATATTTCTATTTTTCAATATTTTGTATATAAACTATGAAAATCGCTAAAAACAATTCAGAAATCTCAAAAAATAATTTATTTTCTTCATTTTTTTCATTATTTTACATGCTATATAGTAAAAAAAGAGCGTCGGATACTACTAAGAGTTCAATAGAATAAAAAAAGTCTAGTTACAGTGACTGCGATTTTGAATGATTGAGAACCATGATAACAAACGGGAAAACCACAAAATTTTAAAAAATCCCAAAAATTTTTGTTTCTTCAAAAACACGAAAACCATAAAATTTTCAAAAAAATCAAGAACTTCTATTATTTTTTACTTTTCAATACTTTGCATGTTATAGGATATGAAAATAGAAAAATCTTCAAAAATATGAAGAAATTTATGTTTTCTTCAATGTTTTAATATTTTTTGTTTAGTTCACACAAAAATCATGAAATTTTCAAAAGTTTCGATATTTTTAGTTTTCTTCCGCTTTTCTATATTTTACATGCTATAATAAAAATTTCAAAAATATTGAAAATTTTAGTTGTCTTATTTTTATTAATATAATGCATGTAACACACGAAAATCGCAAAATTCTCAGACATCTTAAATTTTTTATTTCTTTCAAAAGTTTAATATTTTACATGCTGGCATATGAAATATCAAAATTTTCTGTAATTATCTTTGATTTTTCTATATTTTTTGCAATGCCACACGAAATATCACGAAAGTTTTAACTTAAACTTTTTTCTTCATGTTTCAATATTTTCCATGCTATATAACACAAAGAAAAAAATCATGAAATTTTTCAATAATTTGCCAGCAAAACCTAAGTAGTAAAAGAGAGAACACATAAAAAGACCTTTAAGAAAAGGGCCAATCAAAATTTTTCAACCATATAAACCTATCTGTATAGCATAAAAGATTAATAAGTATTGAGCAAGAAGCCAATAAAAAAAATTCTATGATCCAAATACAGTAAGAGAATTAATAGGAGAATATTCCCTGATATATAATATAGATAGATAGAAAGCTAAGCGGAAGAGGACAAAATTGCATTAGATTTTATCCTCTTTTCGAAGCGGCAAAGCTTTCCCAGCGCGTGCACATGAGTCCATGCTAGTTACAAGTATAAAAAAGACATTACAAGCATAAAAAACAAGGGAAAATAGGATTTAACCAAACAAAAAAACACAGACATTTATAAAGGGAGGGATTAGAAACCTTAATAAGAACTCAAATTCACACTTTAATTTCATAACACATCAACATGATGAAAAACTTCCCTCAAGCTTGGCCTCAACAAACCCTAGCTACCATGTGACACACCACCAATACCATTACCAAACTTGTATATACAATTTTCAGCTCTGCAGCTCTCACATCGTATTCAGTAGTTGCTCAATGAGGTCTCTCAATCTGAAAAAGAGAAACATGAAAATAAAAAGGTCATTGAAATTGTAAAAATAGATGTAGCTTTATTTATATATAATTATATAATATATCAATCACTAGCCAGCTCATGCAAGTTTACCTTGAAAGTTGCACCCCACATCTCTTCCTCTGTTGCTGGAATTGCAGTGACCTTGTTCTTTGGATGTTCATAGCTTGTAAGTCCAGTGGTTGTTGAGAAGAAGCACCCTAAATTTACCATATATATAAAACTTCAAATTAGCTAGGTTTAGAATTTATTTCATGCCTTTGTAACAAAGCTAAATTTACCATATATATAAAACATCAAGAAGACAAGAAAATAAAAATAAAAATAAAAATTCAAGCTACCAACCAACACAGAAAGAAAAAAACTCAACCCTACTTATATTATAGTGCTGGGTCTGTTTGCTCGGCAATAAGAAGCTTTACCTCATGTTATATCGGCACTCACACAAGTTTAATTTATGAAGCAAATTTCTTTTGGGAAATCTCAAAATATCTTATTCTTAAAACTAGAAAAATGGCATTATTATGATCTTTGGTTATTTAAATCTATGCAAGCTTAAGAATTAAGAGCTAGAGTGAAATCACCAGGAGGAAAAGTAGCAAGAGATTTGCCACAAGCAGCTCTAAGTATCTCAGCATCATCAGAGAAAGCAAGATATCCATCAGCTGTAATCCCCATGAACAAGGAGACCTTGCCTTCTTGATCCTATACATGTGTCCATGAAACACAAATATGCATATAAGAACTATATATAATTAGTAATTAATCCATTAATTAGAAAATTTAAGCCATTTAATTAATGGAATAAAAAATATACTTTTCTTAATTTTGACTACAGTCCATTTTATATATATAGTCAGGGCCGGCACATGTACAAAAAATCAGACTTAAATGATATGTGTGTCAACCTAAAATTTACATATATAATAGATGGTCAACCTAAAATTTACAAAAATGATACTATGATCATTATTTTTGGATTACTGCAGTTATCCTGCAAACCATTAGTTTAAGCTCTGGATAAAACTGTTTATTGATATATATGATACCAGCTATTCAAGATGTAATTTCTCAATTACGAATCCTTCAAGTTAATAATTGCATTTTTATGAGAAAATTTTTAAAGACGCCCGGGTAGCAGAACTCTACATTTTATTAATCTTATTTATTATTGCATCTTTGAATTGAGGCATATTCACGCTGGACGGCTTTCCACACATGACGGTACTTACCGAGGCAACCAAAACCCTAGAATTGGCCTTGTCAAAGACAATGAATGCGAAGCTCCCATCAAGTTGGCCAAGCATGTGACTTGTAGGGTGAGGAGCTCGATCCCTCAATGCCTTGTAAGCTTCCAACACAAGAACAACCTCATTTGCATTCTTTGCTGCAAGCCCATAATATTGTTTCATGCTCCCAAGGTTTTTCAAACTCCCCTCAAACAAGCAAAAGATCTCATCCTTCACAGCAAATGACCTAATTTTATTTGTTTTTTGATCATCATATCAAGTGTTAGTATTTTTCACTGAGTAGATGCAAAATGATTTGCTCGTAAATGAAAAATTGATGGCATGATTGCAAGTGAAAGTATCCTTCGTTAACAACAACAAGCTTTTATCCCAAAATTATTTAGAGCCAGCTATATGAATCCGTGTCTTCCATTTTTCTCTATGAAGGACCATCTTATCGGTTAAATTAACAAGCATAATATAATATAAAATTAATGGTCATTCACTTACAATACTGGTAAAGTTTCTTTACCAAAGGAAGCGGAACTTGTGATTGTAACAAGTTACAATATATCATTATAAAATGAGGAAACGGGGTTTAGAGTGTCACTAAATGACAAGAATGGGAGTTTTATCGATAATTGTCCTGGCTACTTTGCAAATAGTCCCTTGGAGCTTATCTCTCACGGGTTTTCTCAGTGAAGTAGGAGTTTACAGTGAAACTCCGGGCTCCTTTTTCTCTTATAAAATAAAGATTCATAATTATTATACAGCCCCCCTCAAACATAAGAAAATATTAGATTCCAGTGGCCTAGATTTTAAAATTGTGAGGTAGGCCTTTGGATCTGAGGTGTCTACATCAATTGATTTCAATGGATATATTTGTTAAACCAATTTTAATCTTTATTTCATCTGAATTTTCATTCCAATATTCGCAACGAATTTATTCTATGAAAAGGAGACAGTCTCTTAGGTCTTCAATTAAAGATAACCTACGGCATCAATATTCTCATCCAAGACTCTTGCTAATAAATGAGATCGGCTATGAAGCAAAGTTCGCTAATAAGGTCTCGATAAATTAAGCACTACAATCCGCTATAATTCTAATGTAATTTCTTTTAATTAGAGTTTTCTCTTGAAAGATTAAAAAACATTTTCATAAGAAAGAAATTCAAAATTCTAAGGATCGGTTTGATATACTTCAAATTCTCCTGGCTAAGAAAAATCTAGGCCTACAGAATACCGCAGGCCTAATAACCCCAATATCATATGACAGATTTTTTTAATAAAAAATTGCATTCAATGATAAGTCACACAGAATAATTAATTAACTTGCCTTGGTTGCAAGAAGTTTTGAGCATCATGAGAATACAAAATTTGAGCAGAGGCTCCAACATTGATACTAACTGAAGATGGAAAGCACTGGTTGTATGCATCGACAAGCTTCGACGCACTTCTCTTCGGCGTCGGGCTTCGATTTCCGGCCTGAATAAGCTCCTCCGGCGCCTTCAAAACTGAATTACTAAAGATAGCCAACATCTTGAAACTTAGTATAAAAAAAAGGTATTATATGAAAAAGAGCTTCCATAGTATGAGGAAGCTCTCTTAAGTTTATATAAGACTTTGATGGTACCCCAGTATTTTTTATGTTATTTTATAACAAGTTGATGGTATTTTTTTAAAGAGGTGGAGTTTTGGCATGACATTAACAAGGGATTTGGCATGACATTAACAAACTTTGGTGTTATCAGTGGAATTGTTGTATGAAGAGACAAATTAAGGGATGATACCAATGCGTCAATGCAAAGCTGATGTGGACTAAAATAGGTTGAAGAAAGACGAAGAAGTTGAGACTCTGAAGAGTCCCCTGGTTATGGGTTTGAAATTTTGACCCTGCCCGACAACCCGAAAAAATTGAATTACCCTTTCCGGTTTTATAGCCGAACATAAGAAATTCATAAATTCATTTTGGCACTACCATTGTTTGGTATGAAATGGGAAGACGCATCGATGAAAGTGTTATTCTGATCTTAGAAGTTTGCCGCAAACTTTAGTAAATCAGATCATTCTGATTCCATAAGAAGGTAATAAAGAATGTAATATATAAGCAAGCAATTATAGTTGTCACAATTACTTGAAATCAAACAAGACATTTATAAGAAGTTCTCTCTAATAAACAATAATGGCAGCTTACATGCCAAAAAAAGAAAGATCTTGCCATTCATAACACGTAAAGAGATGAACCTGATTTGATCCAATTATGAACGTTATGGAGACGATCACACAACATGCATGCTAAACTCATTACTTCTTAAATTTTAATCACATAGTTCTTCTTTTAAGGTATCAACTGTGAATCATATGAAGTTCATCTACTCCTAACAACTCTCTTAAAAAATCTCCATTGCCAAGTTTCATTCATTCATCTTATAAATGTCATGTATTCTTTTTTCACATAGTATTCTAAATCACTTCTCTTTTCTAATCATTCATCTACATAACCTTAGGCCTTGACCATGCATGACATGGACAAAAACACCATCCAATGAAATTAACAAGGAGATTGGTGGTTGAACGAGTCCAAATTTTCTAAGTACTTAGGAGATTACTATTACTATGAATTGATAAGTACTAATGAAAGAGACTAGAGCACCAATTGGTTCAATTCAAACTTATAAAAGCAATACCACTTTCAACAACATATTGATGTTTTACAATGTGCTACACACAAGCAACTAAAACTTGGGTTTCATTCATGCAATTTAGTAATTAGAATTGATTAAGAGAATAAATTCATTGGCTAGGCCATTGTTCTTTCTCCATTTAATGATCTCATTAGAGGGAGACATGATGGTGACTTCATGCATTCTTCCAACAATTTAAAGCTTAGCAACAACAATGGAGAATTATTCAGTATGTATCAAGCTGATGAAATTGCTGTTGGATACTAAGGACCCCTCTTAATTACTATAAAGACTAAAAATAAAAAACTTCTTTATAAACCGTATTGCTTATTTCCTATTTCCGAATACATTCCCATAGGTTTGATAGATGAAAATGGAACTGCAAGGGCTTACGCTTGGCTTCTTACAAAGCGTATATGGTGGAATAAGCATATTCACACTCGGTATCAATGTATAGCGCACATATAGAAAAATTCCCACTTTAAGATTGATAGGAACCAAGTGGAAACAGAATTCGAACTCCAGCAATCTTGCACAATAACAATAAGTTTTATCACCGTGCTTGAATTCTAGCTTGAGGCAATTTTCAATTTACCCAAGCAGAATCCGAAATCATGCTTAGTCATTCAATATGATTGAAGTTAAGCTCGGAGACTAGCGCCAGCATTCGAATATATGCATAAATCCAATAAGATCCTTGCTGTTCTGAATCAAATGGTATGCATCAATTTCCAACTTGAATGACTTCAATTAATCACCGGAGGGAATCAATCCGGAGTATGCAAAGCTAGAAGATTTAAAAGCTCAAAATAAGATACAGTATTCCTTTTTTAAAGAATAAAAATAATACGCTGCAGCAGCAGCTCAAGCAGAATGCTAGATCAGCTAGTAGCACTATGTGCTTCAAAGACAAGTAAAGATGGATAATATATTACAATGCTGAAATCCTCAGGAAAGCTCACATAAAAGAAAAGATATAAATATATGAAGCAGTTAAAAAGTTGGTTAAATGTGCACTATTGCACCAAACTTTCCTAATGCAAATGATACAGCAATAATTTACATGACTACAAGCTTCAGTCTTTGAATACAAATCCATGTTGAATTATTCTTGAATATTGGAAAAATCTGTGAAAAAACAGTAAGCCATAATATATACAAGGTATTATTGTCAAAACAAAAACTAAAAGGTGCCTAATATTATTGCATAATGTGATGGATGCTTAACAAATAAAGAAAATAAATGCAAAAAAGGTTATGAAGACGTTTAGACAGTGTTGGTGACTAAAAATTACTTCGTTACAAGAGCAAAGAACGAACTTGCCATACAAGAGAAATCATGTTATCCTTTTTTTATTTTTCAATATTCCTATAATACTCTTGAAACTATTGACAGTTAACTACTACATTTATCAGATATTTACTACATTTCGTATTTAACTACTGCATTTAGCAGATAACTACAACATTTACTAGTTAACCACTATTTATCAGATATCCTACACTCATCTGATAACTACTACATATAAATAGTGGCGGTTTGAAAAGACACGAGGTAGTAGTTACCAGGTGAATGTAGTTGTTATCATGTAAATATCACAATTATCTGATAAATATAATAGTTATTACAAAAAATTACAAGGTTAGTATAAGTATATTGAAAAATAGAAAGCGGATAGGGAGTTAAAAACACCATTTTATGGTCATAAGGGGGTTTCCCAACTTTTCTACGGCCAGCGACCTAGACCCGATCCCCCCCCCCCCCCCCCCGCGAAAGAGTAATCATGTTATCCCTCGAAAGGAAAAATAACGCATTTCAAGCAAATAATATTAATTAAAAAAACAAAATAGAAAGTCTTACATAACATTGCTAAACGAATTGATTTATAATCATACATTTAAATTAATGTAAATGTTGAAAATGAATGAAATTACTTCAGCATAGACACCAAAAGAAAGTAATTGTCATAACGGGGCTTCCCAACTTTTCTTTCGTTTTCTTTTTTGGCAAATTCCCAACCAACCAACCAACCCCCCCAAACCAAATGTGTGGACCTAAGTTGAAATATATGGTTTCCAAATAGAAATGGCGAGCTTCTTAGGGTTTAGACTGAGGAATTATTTACAGCAACTGCCCTCAAATTGTCATGCAAACTTTTCCAGGTGAAAAATACATCCACTGGTAGGCTATTGAACGTAATATATAAGAATGGTTCCAATGATTTTCTAAATCGAAACGGTTGAATCAAAGGTCCTGTGCTGGTAGGTAGATTTATTTAAGGGTAAATTGCCAAAAAAATCAAACACTTTTTTCCGCAATCAAAACCCCCTGACCTCGAAATGGCCCCTCCGGAATTTTTCTTGCGGTATCTACATAGCAGCCTGCTATATTTAACCAATTCATACAAACTATTTAGATATCATAGGCAACTGCTTAGATATCGCTGGCTACTGCTTAAATATCGCAGAAAACTAGATATGGCAGGAAACTAATAGATACCACATGTAAAGGGTTTTTTGACAACTAAAAACTTTTTTATGGAGGTTTTGACTACAGTTTCAAGGTCAGGAGGTTTTTGACAACGGAAAAAAGTGCTTGGTTTTTTTTTTAACAATTTACCCTTTATTTAATTATTGCCTCGGGGGTTCCATGGGAATAAAATATAAAGATAATAAAATAAACGGGTAAGTTAAGTGAAAATTCTAACGATTATTAACTGTCAGTTTATTATAAAGCTATGTTCCCCAAGAAAGAGCTTTAATTTATCATGGAACTCTGATGGAAGTGTCTTGGGGCATTACAAGACCTTGGCACCTTGCTAATGATATCCTACACAGTAAGAGTTAAAATCTTCAGTTTGGACAAATAGAGGGGTTATGCAACTCTCGGTAACTCGAGGGCTTACAGAAATTTAAACTCATACAGCATTAAGCCTATTTGAATCCTGGCCCATGGGAACTGAAACACCGATGAGCTTCTATTGCCTGAAATAAAGAATCTGTCTTCATGTAATGTGAATTAACTGGCAGTTTTACATTATAGTTAAAGACAAAAATGGGCCTGCGGAGCTCCGCAGACTCAGTGCCTGCAAATGCATGGACAAGCAGGTGGAGGGGTCCCACCCACACAAATGGGAATCACCCACCCCCGCACAAGTCTGTGCCTGCGTTCACAGGGACTGGACCTGCGGAGCTCCACAGGCCCAGTAAGCTCTCTATTTAGATACATGCTGATTATTTGATGGTTAGGAACATGAATTGCAGCCATTGAGACTTGTTTCTTCACCTAATAAGATGATCGCATAGCATGTTAAGGGTTTGTAAGGAATGGTACCTGTTTATGCCTATTTAGACTGAGAAATTAGCATGAGCTGGCATCATCTACAAAAGCAAGTTCACAAACCAAAGCAAGATGATCGCTTCCCCATTTCTGCAACAAAGAACCATAATAGATTATGAAGAAGTGAAGGGGAAAAGGTGACTGTGGTCTTGGTCTTTAATTGCTATAATTTTAATGTAATTCAAGCTACAGAGATTACACGAATTGCACTTTAGATGGAATAATCATTGTCCTTTTTTTTTATTAATGTCAACTGAAATGCATTTCCATTTACCTAGACTCGGGCTCCCAAAACCATTGAAACTAAAAAAATACGAAAGGCATAAGAATTTGGGGGGAAATAAAACTATGAAGAACAAGCAAACATCAAAAACTACTAATCAAGCATTCCTCAGACTAAAATAAAGAAAAGAAGACTGTAACATATCCAAATCCGCTTCAGAAAATAAAAAACCGAAGGCTCTACAGTTCACATCGAAGCGAAGGGCATACTTTACTTGGCAGGCCTCCCAACTTCTTCAAGGTTTTAGTTGACAAGGTCTCAACAACTGCCACCGGAACAAGAGCAGCAGAATGCCTGAACTTTCCAAGGGAAAATAAGCTCTAAGAAACATGTTGAGGATTCATAATTTGAAATAACCCTTGAAGTAGTATTTAATTACCATATATAATCAACAGTTCCCATGAACTTTGAATGATAGGAAGTCACCAAAGGTTCACCACTATTATCTCTTGTATTGGCACAACCCTGCTTCATAAAAGAAAAGGTAAGAAAAATCAAGATGTGCAATTCTGCATACATGCATCGGTGCACATCTGGGTGCCAAAATAACAAACTATCATGTGCTCAGTTTCGTCTGAGCACTTATTTGATATTTTGCGCATATAGTTCAGAATAACTCATAACGTTAGAGAATAGGTTTTTTCGGAGCAATTATTTGATATTTTATGAATACAATTCAGCATGACATAGATAGCAGAAGCATAAACTGCACTTATGGTTTCTTAATTCCACAAAATTGTGAGGTTCCCTAATTGGTTTGTGAGCGTGTTATCCTTTAATTTATTTATCTATCTATTTCTTTAATACACCAATTCTAACAGACCTACTCTACAGAAAAGAACGGTATACCGATTGTTCCACTCTTTCCAGCATTTCCTGGGTACAATCTAGCCAACCTACAGTATCATCGTCTTATTATTATTATTATTATTATATAAAGAGGATAAAACACCTATCAACCATGCGAGCATGCAGATACCAGACCAGTATAATAACAGCTAGATTAAACTAATCTCTCTCTAAGCCTGCTCGATCTAGAATATATATATATATATATATATATATATATATATATATATAGAGAGAGAGAGAGAGAGAGAGAGAGAGAGAATAATGGAGAAAAGATGCCATAGGAGGGAATTTCCTCCTATGGCATCGAAAAAGTACACCCTACTTCATTTTTTCCGACGATTGGCACACATCATCTTCATCGCTATCATCTTAAGATGTGGGTACACCAAATTTCATGCGATTCTACGACCTTTTCACCGTTGATTTTATGGGTTCAAAATTAACGGTTTACCGACAACAGAACTTTACATTGCAAAATCAACGGTGAAAAAGTCGTAGAATCACATGAAATTTGGTGTACCCACATCTTAGATGATAACAATGAAGATGATGGATGCCGATCGCCAGAAAAATAAAGGAGGGCGTACTTTTTCGACGCCATAGGAGGAAATCCCCTCCTATGGCCTCTTTCCTCCATTATTCTCATATATATATATATATATATATATATATATATATAATGTTGCAAATCAATCATATGAATTCGGTCTACTCGCCGTTGAACCTAACAGTTTATCACAATCTAGTATGAGATAACAAGAAGATAAATAAGTTCTGCTATGGACTACAGGCCACAGCATTTATCTTTGGATATTTATTTTTCAAATTTCTGTGCAACAACAATCTGGTTTCATGAGCAAGGTGTTTGCATTAACATTTCAGTTTGAATAAATACTGCCATCAGGAATCATCCACGTAATGGATTAATAAGCCGATTCCAAATTGGTATTAGCTTGATGGTTAAAGAACGTCCTTAGATCAACAGAAAAAAGGTTTATAAGTTTCTGTCATTTCTAAATAGAAAAAAAATCCATAATACAGTAGTTAATAAGATCTGCCAAGGGCTAAATTCCAAAACATCACCGTTACTTTTGGACATATAGACTATAGTAGGATGCCAACCTCCCTTTTCAAAAGTTGCACTTCGCCCTTATTTTGTTATTCATTTTTTGTCTTTGCGATTTTTATCCCCAAAATTTCCTCAGTTTCTATCATTATTTTTCTGCCACTCCATAACCGATATTGCAAATTTAATACTTTCATCACAAGGTAATTTGGGGATATGACGTTCCGGAGACAGCAAAGAGAAATGATTGTTAAAGTAGGGGCAAAGTGTAGGTTTTGAATATCGCGGGTGGAGTGCTACTATACAAGCAAAAATGAGAAATTTTCTGCTGCTTGGTCTTCGGCAAAAAGAAAAGCATAACAAAAGTACTGATAAAGAGACTAAAACAAGCACACCAAGCAAACAAAAGAATTCACTAATATGCTTAGTAGTATAAATAACTACTAGAAATTACCGGAACCCCTTGATATGCACTGAAAAGTTTTAGAGGGTTCTTAAGACGAGTACATCCTCTGGTTCCTGCTGCAAGGCGTATTTCTTCTTCGCTCCATTTGAAC
Organism: Agapanthus africanus; assembly: GCA_030015575.1. Lineage (NCBI taxonomy): Eukaryota > Viridiplantae > Streptophyta > Magnoliopsida > Asparagales > Amaryllidaceae > Agapanthus > Agapanthus africanus. The sequence goes on from CM057346.1 coordinate 562,216,439, forward strand.
TTCAATAGTTTTGGCATGCCAAATGAGGATCTGAAGCCATTAAAACTTCAATATGTATAATATGAAGTCCAAACAGTGATCAAAAGAATGGTTATTCTTTGACTAAACTTGGTGGGGGGGGGGGGGGCAACCTTTGCACAATTAGAAATAAAGCACCAATAATTTGAAAAACCTGCACTTTACCCCCTTATTTTATCCACCATTAACTATGTCCGTCTCTAATAATTTCTTATTCCTCAACTAAGCCATGTTTAAATATTAAATTTTGACTGAAACAATACTACAAGTTCAAGGGTATTCTGGGGACGATTGACAAAAATAATGACATCGTCACGGAGGGGCTGAAGTGCAAGTTTTTAAAACTAAGAGGGTTTCCTGCTATTCGGGCAAAAGTAAGAGGGGTTCCTATAATTTATCCTACTCTTTCTATCAATATGGATTAATCATACACTAGTACAAAGATGGATTGCCCCTACGATGGGAAAATCCGTAGGGGCAATTTTAGGTTGCCCCTACGGTTTCTACCGTAGAGACAACGAATGCCCATACGGTCTAAACCGCAGAGGCATATATACATAAAAAATTGTAAAAATTTAACATATGCAGTTGCCCCTACGGTGCCGCAAGAGAAAACCCTACAGTTGTCACCGTAGAGGCAAAGTCGGGCATTTAAATAAATTAAAAACCAAAATTTTCCCTTCCCCGTTCCTACAGTCCTCTAATATTCCCCAAATTTATTTCCCCAAAAATTTCCCCGTCCTCGAGTCGCCTCCTCCGACCTACAACACCATCGCCTCCTCCGTCCTCGTCGCCTCCTCCAACCTCCGGCGCCGCCTCCATCACCTCCACGCCTCTCCTCCGGTCCTCCAGCCCGTCGAAGCCCTCCTCCTCGGCGTAGCCTCATCGAGCAAGAGTCGTCGATTCCTCCATCGTCTCGTTGCCTAGACGGCCGTCGATTCCTCCACAGGTTGGTTATTTATTCCATTTTGAATTTTAATTTTCCTAATTAATTTTGATTTCGATTCTTTAATTGTAGGAATTAATTTATTATTTGGTTGTTTTTGTTGTTACTGTTGTTGAATTTAGGGTTAGGGGTATAGGGTCGGTTAGGGGCTGGGCTAAAGGTTAATTAGGGTTAGTGTTAATTACAGTGTTGGGGTTAGGGTTATGATTAGGGTTGGGGTTAGGACTAGGGTTGGGGTTAAAGTTAATCAGGGTTATTGTTATGATTAGGGATAATTAGGGGTTAATGGTTAGGGTTATTGTTATGACTTGGTTTAGGGCTAAACTTATTATCAATTAGGTTTAAGTGTTAGTGTAACAACCTAGTTCATTTATACATATTCCAGTTCTCGTATTTTCTTATTTGTGGTATTTTCTTGATTTATCGTGTTTTGGGTGCGAATGGTATTTTACATTTACATTGCATTCGACCCGACCCGCTTGCTTGAACCTGTTTGATTCATATTTATGAATTACCCTGACTTGTTACGTAGACTGTGCATTTTCATGTTTAGTACATACTGGCATTTTATCTGGCATTGCATCTTTTACCATATAACATTTTAGGTCACGTAGAATAATTTAAAATTACATAACTTAGCTATCATGATACCCCTAACCCCGTGATAGCATCCGCGCATCTTGTTCTCGTCCCGTTCAATGAAATGGACGTGTTTGGATGGCTACGCGCACGTACGTGCATCCATTCTTGGGGGTATGCATTGTCGTTACCTGAGCATTCGTTTTGAATTTTGAAAGTCGCATATATTTTTCGTATTTTAAATCTGAATTTTTGGACCCGACCCGGGCGTGTTTTGGAATATTTTTTGTATCCCGCCAAAATTCAAATTAATTAATTTAATTAAATCGACAGATTTAAAATTTAACTAACTAGTATTTTTTTAAATTTTAAAAATCCTAATTCCTAACTAATACAGCTCTCTCCTCCTCTGGTCATGGCCCTCACTTCCCTCTCTCTTTCTTTCTCTCTCTTTCTCTCTCTCTATCTCACCCGCAGATCCCTTTCTCTCTCCCCCCACATACTTCCAATTTTATATGTCCTCACTATTCATCTCTCTCTCCTCTCGATCTCGCTCTCTCTGTCTCTCTCCTCTTTCAGATTCTCTCTCTCTCCCCTCGCTTTCTCTGTCTCTCTCCTCTCTCTCAGATTCTCTCTCCTTCCTCTCTTTCTTTATCTCTCTCTCCCTATATAATTTATTTATTCCTTCTTCCTCTCTTCCCATTTTCTTTTTCAACCGCGAGAAACCAACCAACCCTAGCCGTCGCCCCTCGCCTACCTCGTCGTCGTCGCCGCCTCCTCACCCTCATCATTACCTCCACCTTCTCTCTTTCTCCCCGAGCCCTGCACACCCTGAAACCCAAACCCGAGCACCCCCTGCACACGCTACACCGCCGGAGTAGATCGCCGCCGTCGATCTCGTCGTCGCCTCCTCGTTCCCTGACTCCAGTACACCACAGTGAGTCATTCCCTTCCTTCTCTCTCCCCTTCATTCCTCCTTTCTTTTCTTTCCTTTCTTTCTATCTTTAGATAAAATAGTTCTCTGTCTTCTGTAGATCGCCTCGCCGGAGCTCCGTCGACCTCGTCGACACCCTCACGACTCCTCTCTGCAACCCAGTGAGCTTCTTCCTTCTTTTCTTCCCTTTCCTTTCTTTCCTTCTTCTGTTCTTTCTTTTCCTTAAAATTGTTCTCTGTCTTTTGTAGTTCGCCGGAGCCGGACGTGACGTCGACGATCCCGACGATCCAGACGTCGTACCTGACTTGTGTGATCACCTTTGTGCGTTGTTTGGAACCGTTCCGTGTACCGTGCGCGCGTCGCGACATTTCGCCGACGTGAGACGTTCCGTACACACCCGTTTCTTGATCCGTCTAGACAAGTTAATCTTGCTACATGCTATATAATTCATTATATGCCTATTTAAATAAATATTATACATGTAGTTTAAATCTAGTACCCCATATTTAGTTTTATAACATGTCGATATTCCGTTTGCATCCGTTTATATCATTTTAAATCTAGATCATGAAAACTTATCTTGTTATATACTAGATTACATTATACTGCATCCATGTCAATATTTATATCACATATTGCTTAATTGTACATCCCACATTACCATTTTTATAGTTTTATAACTTTTCGAATACCCGTTTGCATCCATCTCATTTAGAATATATATAACTGCATCCATAGATCATATTAGTGCATGACACTGTGATATTAACATCCCATATTTAATAAAGTGCATCCTAATCAGTATTAGAACTATAAATGTAACCCTAATCGATAATTGTGCATCCATATCTTGAATTTATATATATTGGCATACCGCATCACATTATTTCATTTTATTGTTACATTAATACCCCATACTTGTTTTTGTGTATCCATACTTATTACAGTTTGATTATGAGCACCCACGTGATACTTGTGCACTCCCCTGACATGACTTGATACACTACTGCTTGACACGACTTAATACCTATGCACTACTTGACCTGACCTGATACATGTACACCACCTGACATGACCTGATGTACCACAGCTTGACATATTACCTGATCTTGTTACTAATGCCGACAATCTTGACCTGTTGTCCCTACGGACATTTCCGGTTGTCTATTCAGACAAACATGTACCTGCTTGATCCTGTATTGGCATTAACTCCAGATTTATCAATACCTGACTTGAACACATAACTTGGGAGTATGGGGAAATCAATGATGAAACCTGACTTGTAACTCGACAGTTCGATACCTTTACTGATCAGTCTTACGGGCTAGGCCAGCCCCGGGATGCTGCTGCTGACATCATTCATCGTTACATACTACCTTTTACTGCCTAGCGGCACGTCTCGGATTCAGCCCGAGAATCTTGACCGTGGTCCGGACATGCACGGGATACTATTGAGTTATATCGATGATTCATCAAATTGATTTCAAGACTAGAAAATAGTTAACCCAGTAGACCAGTCTAAATTACTCACTGCACATCACCTATGCCTTACCCTTCACTGTCCTTATTTATGTTACTGTTATATCTGTTTTACCGTTCATACTCATACTTGCATGACTTGCTACTCCTTGATGTATTATTGATTGATATTATGACGCACTGACGACTGGGTTTTGCATGGCCCAGATTCTTTGCCTTTGCTGCAGGCCGAGCAGGAGTATTTCAGACAGCAGGCCGAGTAGTGAGGACATGTTAGTGTTTTAGTTTTATTTATGCATTTTCATTCCTGATGTGAGCCTGCATTATGGGACGTACATTCCAGTTTATTCTTGTATTGGATCTTTTTGCTTCCGCATTATTTTATTCTTGACTCGTTTATTCTGGCTCATGGACATGTATTAGATAGTTGTTTATTATTGTTCTTGATATCTCTACAGCCGTAATGTGACCGTGGAGTGATATTTCTTATCCACAGGTAGCATGGTTGGCTCTGTCACGTGCCTATCTTAGCATACTCTGGGAAGCGGGGCGTGACAGTTAGGGTAACTTTTTAGTGAATTGTTGTGGATAGTTTAGTGAAAAACAACCATAGTTTAGAGTATTTTAGTAAAAAAACTACAATTGTTAAGGGTGTTTTAGTGTAAAAAAATAAAATTTAGCAATGGGTTTTTTACTAAAAAAATTTAATGATAGTTTAGTGAATAACAACAATAGTTAAGGGTATTTTAATGAAATTTATAGTTATTTAGTTAATTTAAAAAGATGAATATTAGTTAAATTTGTTAAAGTAGTTTAGTGAAAAATAAACAATAGTTAAGGGTATTTTAGTGTAATTTAGTAAAATTGAAAAAATAGGTTGCTTAGGAAAAATTTTAAAGTAGTTTAGTAGAAAACAACAATAGCTAAGTGTATGATACTCGATAACGTAAACGTAAAAAACTTTACCCTAAATTAAAAACTTCAAAACCGTGTAATTAAAATGTAAACGGTAAAATCAATTCAAGTTAAATCTTACGCTGCGTGTATATATGATATTCGATGATAATATGAATTTTTCATATCATCATCGATAATCATATGTGAAGATCAAAACGCGACTTAGTTCCGCTCTATCGGTTTACATACGTTCAATATTCATGACATAAAACTACATGAAAGTTGTTAAATATTAGAAGGAATCTTTCGGTTTCTAACGACCGTCGCGTAGTCTATGTGACGAGAATATTCAATCGTATGATAAGAGATAAATTTGTCCTATGTGGACAACTTAGAAATGTATAAAGCAAACACCAGCATTCACTTATGGTTTTCATTCGTTTTGAGATATTTCATCAATACCTTTCCGCCGGTTCTTCATGTACAACGATAGATTAGATATTCGTTTCAATGTTGTTTGACAGTATTGAAATGATTATCTTTTCTATTACAGTGTACTCGGAGAACGGTGGGAAAGTGCTCCGAAATTTTCTCGAAACGGATGAAAGCACAAGCGAATGAATATCTGCTCTATACATTATTAATGGGATAGAAGCTTTACCCGTAACGGTCGAAATACACATTCAACACGCATGCACAGACTACACAATAACAATTCTACCCCTAAGAGAAATCAAAAACTGAAATTAACGACAAACTTGTCCTTCCCATTCTTTTTTTGTCAATAACCATCCCGTTCTTAGATTTCTCAAGTCACCATAAAAAACGAACTCCATAACTTGCAATTTATACGTCATACAGTCTAGCAATATGGCTTATGAGTACATCAGAGTTAAGGACCGGATGTACATAAATTTGCATCAACGCATGAACCCTAAGTTCGTCAACGGAGTCGCAACTTTCATCAAATTTGTACGCGATCATAAATAAATCTTGGGGAAGATCCTTTGTCCGTACGACATATGTGAGAATAAGTATCAGTAGAACATAGAAGTGGTAGAGCTTCACATCGTTAAGCATGGTTTTACCAGATTTTATTCGACTTGGTTATATCACGAGGAAGGAGAAGATAATGATAATGCGGCGGTAAAAGAAAAAGATAACTTGTTTCCAGAAGAGGAAATGGAGGATATGGCAGAGGTTACTTTAGGTGATAGTAATCCTCCTTCCAGTCAAGTTCCTTGTGCGGATAAGTATGAGAAGTACATGAATGATGCCAGAAGACCAATCTATGAGAATGCAAAGTATTCAACACTATCATGGTTCTTTCACCTTTTCCAAATTAAGTGCTTAAATAGATGGAACAATAAGTGATTCACAATACTTTTCAAGTTCGTGAAAGATTCTGTACCCCCAGAAAATAACGTGTCTGAAAGCTGGTACAAAACCCAGAAGATGATATCTGATTTGGGTCTGAACTGTGAGTAGATTCATACACGTCCCGATGATTGCGTGATGTACCGAAACAAGATTTCAGATTTGAAAAAAGTGTCCCACCTGCGAAGAGAACATGTATAAGCCGAAAGAATCTGATAAAAATCCAGACATATCTGTCAAGATAACATGATACTTTCCCATAACACGGGCTGCAAATGCCATTCAAGTATAAGAAAACGGTGGAGGCAATAATTTGGCATCACCGTGGTGCTCCAAGCGAAGACCGAAGAATAAATCATCTAAAAGATTCACTGGCATCGAAGGATTTCGATAGAAGGCACCCAACATTCAGTAGTGATTCTCGCAATATCAGGCTCGGACTGGCTAGTGGTGGATTCTGCCCATTCAGCTATATGGGTAGAGACCACAACACATCCTTTTGTAATGATGGCTTATAATCTGTCGCCATGATTGGTTATAGATCAGTTATATTTTATGATACCTCTTCTAATTGACGGACCGAAATCACCGGAAAACAATATCGATGTCTACCTCCGACTGCTGATCGATAAGTTAAAATCCTTATTCACTGATGGTGTGGAGACTTATGATGCTAACACAGATACTATCTTCATGTTGCGTGCAGCTTTAATGTGAATAATTAATGATTTTCCTGCGTAATATCAGGTGGGTCCGTACATGATTACAAAGCATGTCCTTACTGCCACCAAGATACAATATTGAGACGGTTGATTTATAGCAAAAAGTTTTGTTATTGTGGTCGGCGTTTCCTGCTCTATACCAACCCTACAAGCTTGACGGTGCTCACTTTGATGGTCATCAGGAGCTTCATAAGCCTCCAACCCCATTGTCCGGAGATGATGTGATTGCTCGATGGGATGGTTACGATAACGTGACCTTCGGGATAGATCCGGCAAGACAGGACACCCCACCCTACTGGAACAAGTTAAGCATTTTATACGAGCTACCGTATTAATCAACAAATTTAGTGCATCGTTATCTGGACGTCATACATATCAAGAATGGAGTATCCGAGCATGTACTTAACTTGCTTCTTTGTAAAGATGGAAAATCGAAAGACATCCCCGTGCTCGGATGAATCTTCAGGACTGGGAAATTAGAAGTGAATTGCATTCTAAACCGATAGCGGGTAAACCAGACGAGTTTGTACTTCCCAATGCTACGTATTATATATAACAACCGGAGAAGAAAAGGCTCCTACAGGTGTTACATGATCTGAAAGTTCCCACAGCTTTCTCGGAATCGTTTAGTAAGAAGATAAAAATTATGAAGGTAAGATCGATAAGCTGAAAAGTCATGATCACCATGTTATTGTGGCGCTTGAGAAGCTAGAAACTGCGATCCTCTTCCCTTTAATATTGTGCAAGCTTGAGCAGATGTTCCCGTCGTCGTTCTTCGATATCATAATAAACCTGACGGTACGCTTTGCAACCAAGGCCAAGCTTGCCGAACCGGTACAATATAGATGGATATATCTTGTCGAAAGGTACCTTGAACATTTCGGTTCACGCGTTTTATAAAATTTTTGCTATCTTATATATATGCTTGTATTCCTTTATTTAACATATGTTATTTTAAGTACTTCTATACTTTAAGAAATTATATACACAATAAAAATTGACCAGAGGATTTTATCATGCAAGGTTCTCTTCTAGAGAAAGTAACCACATTTTGTTCCCGTTATCTGGACGAAAACATTGAGACGAAACTTAACGGGCCTCGCAGAATTCAGGACGGGACATACGGTAAAGCTGATTACAAGAGAGCAGAACCCATGTTTATCAACAAGATACATCGGTTTGTCCTCCTCATAATGGATGTCTTGATGAAATTAGAGAGTAAATCTGTTTTGCATTAATTGTTCTTTATATATATAAACATATAAAATAATATAATATTGACGTCAAAATTTAATGTTGATAACAGAATTCATAACAATGAAGTATGTGAGGAGCATCCTAATTGGACTGATGATCGATTGGATAAATATTATCAAGAAAAATTTTGCGACTGGTTTGCAGATTGTGTAAGATATTCGAATCTCATGTTTTTGCGAGTAATGTTTCTTATATCGTTATGTATTTGTCGCATAATTTATTTTGTCAGATCCAAGATCCGTGTCTGGCTCAGTATCCTAGCATGGAGGTTGTATACTATAAAGGATTCGGTATCCTTAAATATAAATTTGAAGTTAAGGACAGAGAAAAATCTCGAATCACCCATAATAGTGGGGTTGCGACCGTAGGATCGAACGGTGTGGTTTATTATGGATACTTAGATTGCATACTTAGTATCCAATATTTGAGACGATCAGAACCGATTTATATATTTCAGTGTATTTGGTACGATACACACGAACCGATACGAATAGATGGAGAGACAATATCGAGGCTTGGAAAGATGAATATGGATTGATTAGTGTAAACATTTGTCGATTTTGCTGTGAGGACGATTCGTTCATCTTTCCGCATTAAGCATTTCAAGTATACTGCTCAATGTGCTTGAAGCATCCGGGATGAAATGTCGTATACCGATGGAAACCCAGGGATATTTATGATATCTCAAAATTTGAGGATTGCATGAACGACAACGATGAGGAGGAAGAAGCGAGAACACTTAGAGTGTTCCAACCGTCTGTCCCCGTAGACAGATTGTCTTCGGCTGAGCATGAAGTTACTTGGGTCAGGAATGATATTGATAATGAAATCCAAATAGATATTCCTACAGCATCTACTACGTCTACAAAACAAAAAAGATTATCATTAATATTATATTATGTCTTTACATTTTATATGATCTATACATGTATTGTTATTTCTTACATATAGTGCATGCATATGTAATGATTGCAACCATCTATACATCTAGAGGTGATGGAGATGTCGGGAGTAGCGAAGAACAGAGGCGGCAGCTGGGGCAGCGGCGAAGGCCGCTCCAGGGACAGCAAGGGTAGGGCGGTTCTTGCACCCAGGGAGCTGCGTAGGGAGCTCCAGAGGGCTGGTGTTGCACCACCGTCCATACCCCCTCTGTCCGCCCCATTCGCACCCGCAGATATATTGCACGCATATTTATTTATTTTGAACGACAAATTGTAGATATACACACATTCATTTTGAAGTTACTTATGTAGTCATTTTTCATCGTCTATTTATAGGGGGTGCCTCCACATCCGGAGCGTACCCAGATCCCACACCTGCAGCAGGTACGTTTATATATTCTATATTGCACGCATATTCATTTTGATTGTTATATCCTTTATATACACGTGTATTCATTTCGAAGTTACTTATAAAATTATTTTTTATCGTCTAGCTATAGGGGTTTCCTCCACATCCGGAACGCACCTAGATACCGAACATGCATCACGTACGTTTATATATTCTATATTGCACGCATATTCATTTTGATTGTTATTTATAGATATACATGCGTATTCATTTCGAAGTTACTTATATAGCCATTTTTTGTCTAGTTGGAGGGGCGCCTCCACATCCGGGGCACAGGCCACTCCTGCACCATCCGTACCCTCCGCGCGATCTGCAGGTTAATATTCTTTACATATATAATACTTCGAATTGATCATGTATTATTTTATTCAGAAGTTACTTATATCGTCATTGTTTATCATCTAGTTGGAGGGGATTCATCCACGTCTGGGCCACCGGCTGTTTCTCATGGAAGAAACTATCGATCCGTTCGTGCTGCTGCCTGGGCTTAGGCTTGTGGTGTTATCGCCCCAGATATATATCCTTGTTTTATTGATTATTGTACGCATAAGTTGTTTTGTCTTGATATTGGATATATATTTATATATTTTATAGATGCAGGGCAGCTACGCCTCGAGGGCCGACTCAATCTCACAAGCTGAAACCCGATGCCGCTAAGGGCCAAGGACCATTCCCCTTCCCTTTACCGTCAGATGCCGACCCAGTGGCCAATATGACGAGAAGTTCGGCCAGTATATGGGGCAGTATATGGGGGATGAGAGACGTCACTTCAAAAAGTATCATCTTCACCTTGAATAGGGCGATCAACACAAGCGCTTCTTTGATCTCTTCTTTGAGCAGGCCAAGGTATTATTAAATATTTTTATTTGATTTATCAAAATAAATTTACTACCATTCGGAGGTAATAATTTAACGTTAATTTCTTGTATTTGCAGATGGATTACGACGTTCAGACCTCGATCTTGATGATCATCATAGAGGACTCGATCTTCAGGCTATTTACCGGGGCCTCACGATCAGCATGCAGGGTTATGTCTGGTATAATAGGGGCAAGATGAAATCTAATTGCTATAATCTGTGGTTGGTGACCCCCGAAACGGAGAGAGCGACTCTCCTACATTCTCTCGCCTTTACTGACGTCGATTGAAAGACATGGTCTCTCTTGTGCGAGTTTTGGACATCTGAGCGCAAATTGAAACAGTCCGCTCAAAATGAGAATCGGAAGACGGCGAAGATGGGTCGACCAACCTACACCGGTAGATTGAGGAACGTGAATCGGGCCATGGAGGCAAAGGTAAATTACAAGATATCTCTTTTGATATAATGCAATATGAAAAGTCATGTTATGTGTGTATTTGGTGGATTGCAGAGAACTCAGACCGTGGCTCCGAATGGCACTGCGAGCATATTGATGGATTATCTGTCCGTCCACAGTTCATCTAGAGATCCGGTCGGGCGACCTTCGATATCCCGACGCTGGTACTCAGGAGTATTGCGTAAGTGTTAATATTTGTTCTAATTCGAATGAAAATTTGTTTTGATAAGTCTAAATTTAAATGGTTTACTTACGTCTGAATGTTTTACATGGTGTAGGCGCGGATGGTGCAGGAGGCGGAGGCATCTGGGATTGATTTCAGCGCAGAGACCGACCTAACCATACCGACCCCTGTCCTAGACCGCGTACATGGAGGGCACCACGGTGGTTGAGAGAGGCCAGAGAACTGGTCCCAGCAGATCCCATCTGAAGTTGTCCTTCGGCGTTTACTTCTGGTACCCCACGTGAACGACGTCTGGAGCAGCGGTTGGACGAACTGACCACCGAATTCCGTGCTTTTCAGAAGTCAATGGTACGTATACACACATACACACATACATACACACTCATACACAAACACACGCGCACAGAAGCATTCACACACAAAAACAAGGCCTAACCGTAATTCATCATCATTCTCGTCTACATTTTACTCCTGTCAAATCCAACCCTACTACATTATGTTCTGATATGAATTTTAGAATATGTTGAACATAATTTAGATGATACCACACGGGGTAATGACCTATCCCACACACGAAGAAATTCTATATTGTTCGTGAAATATATGGTTAGAATTTTTATTTACAATTTGTTAATTAGGTATAAGTTAATTAGTTAAAAAACAAGATTTTCAAAATGAGATATTTAAGAAAATACCCTTAACTTTTAAGAAAACACCCTTATTTCTAAGATTCGGCAGGTAGTGTAGTGAAAAGTAACAATAATTAAGGGTATTTTAATGGAAAAGCAACAATAGTTAAAGGTATTTTAGTGTAAATAAGTAAAATTAAGCAGATGTTTTTTATTAAAATTTTTAATGATGGTTTAGTGAAAAACAACAATGGTTAAGGGCATTTTAGTAAAATTTATAGTAATTAAGTTAATTTAAGAAGATGAAAGTTTACTTAAATTTTTAAGGTATTTTAGTGAAAAACAACAATAGTTAAGGGGGTGTGATCACACGTGTATGTATGTCCGTGTGTGTATCTATGTGTGTGTGCATACACACACATACGCACGTGCGTACACGCACACATACACACTCAGACACACACATACACACTCAGACACATAACCAAGTCCAACCCTAAATTACACAAACTTTTAAATTTTACAGATTCGGCAGGCCAATGCGACGGCTACGGCTCCGCAAGAAACTACGTCTGCTGCGGCTCTGGCTCTGCAAGCCACTACTTCGGCTCCGCATCCCACCCCTTCGACTCCGCAGCCCACCCCCACTCCTGACAATTCAGTTTCCCAGCTTTTGTCGGCTCGGGGCTACAACGAAGACAAGTCGCGCCGGATTTACCAGATACTTGGAGATGGAGCATCTAGACCAAGCCTGTAGCGATGTATTTATATTTTTTTATTTTTGTGCGATGCATGTACTATATTTGATACATATCATATAACTTGGATATTGTTTGTTGTATGTCTTGATTTTTTATTTTGATTTTGCATTTTGTTTGGTTATTTCGTTATATATATTATGCATGGGATGTTTTGGATAAATATTTCTGTATTCGTGCGCTATATATATTATCCTGTACAGGGGGGAACGAAATCGAGAGAAATAATTTTTTTTTTAAAAATTTATATGCCCCTACAATTATGACCACGGGAGCAAGTGATGCCCCTACGGTTACAACCGTAGGGGCTAAATATCAGTTTTTCTGATATTCATCCCCTACTTTTTTGATATTTAGCCCCTACGGTTAGCATCGTAGCCCCAATGGTTATAACCGTTGGGGCATATAAAAAATATTTCTTAAAATAGTAATTTATAATTTTTATATTTGCCCCTAGTTAGAATCCGTTGGGGCAAATATATGCCTCTACGGTTAAGTCGGCATGGGCATATAAAAAAATTAAAATAAACTATAAAAAAAATTAAACTTAGCCTCTACAGTCTAATCCGTATAGGAAATATGATGCCCCTACGGACTAAACCATAGGGGCAACATATTACTATTTTTTTCAGATAATTTGGAAATAAAAAATACCACTACGGTGCTAACCGTAAGGGCAAAGTTTCAACCGTGGGGGTATAACTTGCCCCTTCGCCTTTTTCCCACACGGTTACTAATTTAGCCCCTACGGTAACCGTAGGGACAATGATTTGCCCCCACGGTCATAACCGTTGGGGCATCCCATCTTTGTAGTAGCGATGGTCTTCTAATATAATGAAAACAAGATGTCTTTCTAACTGACCCCTTTGCTACTTACTAAAAATAAAGTCAACATGCTGTTACCTTGAGGAATCACTCTGAATAGAACGAGGCAGTTGCCGAAATCGCAGTTCAATTTGACCTGAGATTTTCTTGCGATCGCACGTCAAAATGTCAAGCTGCAGATTATGGATGCCAAATAAAAAAATTGAACAGTTACTGTTGAGGTTTTAATAAGGAGATTATATGGAAAGCAGGTGCTAAATCACCTACCTCAGGTCGAGATAAAAACTGATACAGTGCACTCTGAATCAATAAAATTTCTTCAGTCAGCAAAAGAGGCCATAAGGTTTCGAGTACACATCCATTCAGAAAATATAAAATAAAGTTCAATAGTTTACTACCTGTGGCATGCTATTCAAATCACCACAAATAACAACAGGGGTATTCTCCCATTGCAGTGAAATTGTATGTATTCTCTCAAGGAGTAGTCTGATCTGCAGCATCGGAAGATAGGAAAAATTTATAATTTTCAGAGATTATAGGAATAATTCCAGAAATATCGATGTTTCTTATACAAGTAATATTTCATGCATTTTAAAATTTGCAATACTATTTCTTATAATCCCTAAGCCCTTTTTTTAAAGAAAAAAGATAAACCTACATAACAAGATTGATATTCATAGTGCATATTTGCTTACATACGGCTTATACTATTTTATATCTTTTAGATTAATCGGCCTTTTAAACCTTGTTTAACATCGCAGATGGAGAATCTCTACTCTCACTTCCTCTTACTCTCTAGAATCCTCCAATTTATCTATCTATTATTATCTATGGTATGGTTTATGCTTACAGCTCCAAGCTAGTTGAGTTCAGGTTTTGTTTCAACAAGGTTACTAACAGGTTCGGTCCAAAACAAAGTGAAGCATAATAGGTAGGCAGCATTCTACTGTTTGGCCTTGTCAAAATAGTCAACTTTTGGAATCAAATTGGTCAAAATCTCGTGCCAAATTCCCGGGACATGATTTTCGGTCCAATTTAGACCATGCTACTCTGATTCAGGTTTTCCTTATTGTGAAGTGTAAGCCAATGTTCAAAATCTCGGGATTAGTACTGGCAGTGGTCCCGGTAGCTACAATCATTATCGGGATCAAAATTTATATTTTCCTCGATAGCTCATTGGTAGAACGGATGCTTATTAAACGAACAATAGTAAAGTTCGAGAGAGATGAAATGAGGTTCTTGCAAAGTAAGTTGGTCCAAATGAACCGGGTTATTTACAAAGCCCAAAACCCAAAAAAAGAAACTACCCTAAAAAAATTTCCCTCATAACGGTAAATGTCGGTCTAAACGCCGACATTTCGGCCGAAATCACGAAATGTCGACCAACATTCATCAAATATCGTTACCCAAAATATTTTTGCATGTCTGTATCGTTTTCTTCCCAAAACCGACATTTCAGCACATTTAGGCGATGTCGGACGACATTTAGAACATTACGTATCTGCAATTTTCTTTCTTTCTTTCTTTTGGGTGTTTTCTTTTGCTTTGGGGGTGTGAAGACGGTAAGCTGTTCTAGCAAAACATGTATTAGGGGGTAAATTAAAAATAAATGACCCAATATGCCAGTATCATATAAAATAGTTGAATAAGTCAATGTACATAACTCAACTATCTGGTAAGAGTTTCAAATTTTTTTACTTACTCTAGGTAGATACGAAAAATCTTATACCTGCCCCAACTTGATATCTCCACGGTTTGGGTTGAACAACACATGTATGTTTCCAACAAGTATAGTTTGGGTGGACATAATCCTAGAGAATTCAGGAAGACACAAAAATTATTATCAGGAAAAAGTTTGTCAGAAGATTTCATACATTTCCGCAAAGTTATATATCTGGAGATTATAATCACGCAGCATACAGACACACATGCACACAAGAATGTTTTAATAATTCCATGCAAGTATGCTATTGCCTGCTTGCTTAAATTGTCACTTCAAATATTTTCCCGATATTGAGGGAGGAAAAAAAACTCACTCTGGTATTTGTGAATTTGCACAGTCTGATTGATTGTGACACACCTACACAATGAACAATTAGAATACAGCTTAGAGATTATTAGGTGTCCACGGAACCTTTTGTCTTTATCATCATTATTTAAAGATATTAAAACATCGAAATATCCCTTTCTCATCTTAATATAGAGCATAAACTATGAAGACTGAACAAAAGATGTCAAAATTAATATTAAAAAAAGTAAATTTTAACAAGGAGAAAAAGGCTAACATCCATTTCCAGATAATAATTCACATTTCCAACTCAGTCTATATGATTAATCCAATATCAAGAGAAAATATCTAGCTAGCTATATGTTTCTGTAACATAATAATCATAATTGAATATGGAAGAAACGGCTATCCTGACGAATTGCAGAGAATATGCATCAGCGAATAATGACGAACAAGGAAAATATGCTAAATCTCCTCAACGAAGCAACTAAATCACACTCACTATACAAGTTCATTGCTATGATGGTAATTCTGCCGATGTTTAGGAAGCAAAAAAGCATTCTCCTCTCTAATTTTTCCTTTACGATCGATGATGGTCTAATCAGCTCAAACAAGAATAGCAAGATGTATGTGAACATTGGTGTCTATGAAAAGCGAAGATGTCTGACTGTCTGAGGATATGAAGATGAAGGCAATTAGGCCATTAGAGAGGTGGACAAAAAGATCTCTCTTTAACTTGGATTTGATGTTTTAACGAAGGGCTAGAAAATGATGCTTTATAGAAGAGAAAGAGTCTAAGAAGAGAGATAGAGCAGAGTTGTAAAGAATAGTGATGTTGAGGAAACAAGTAAGCCTTTTTCTTTTGACCGAACAACTAGAGAATGAGACGAGGTTAGGGTCCGCTATTTTTAGGCCGAATATACAGGTTACAAACTTTACCTTCAACATTTATAAGAATATCAGCAGCAATATTTCTCATGCTCCGCAATAATACATAACAAATATATATGAGAGAGGCTATTTTACTCCCTAGGTGTATCTAAGTTAACTACCCTACGTAAAATAGCCCACTTAACAAAAAAAAATTCACGATCGGCTCCGTCCATCTTGATGTTCATCATCTAAAGTATGGGTATATCAAGTTTTGTGTATTTGGATTCCGTTTATACATTGATCTAAGATTACAAAATGTTCTATTGTCGGAAAACCGTTCATTTTGCAACCAACCGATGCATGTAAAATAGGTTTCCAAATCACATGAAACTGAGTGTATGCATACTTTAGATGGAGATCAAGATGGTCAGAGCGGATCGTGGAAAAAAGATCGTGAAGGGTTATGTTATTTTACATAGGGTCTAACTAACTTAGTTACACTTGTGGAGTAAAATAGCCGCTCCCGATATATATATATATATATATATATATATATATATATATATATATATCGGGAGCGGCTATTTTACTCCACAAGTGTAACTAAGTTAGTTAGACCGAGAATAATGAAAAAAAAGGCACTATGAGGTTTTTTCGTTAGGCAACATCAAAAATCTAAATCCTCCATGATTTTTTCAACGGTCGGTATCATCATTATTTTTGTCAGGTAAGACGTGAATACACCAAATTTCATATGATTCCACCACTTTTTCACCGTTGAATTAGCAATGTAAAAAGTTCCATCGTCAGTAAACAGTTAATTTTGCACCTACTAAATCAAAGGTGAAAAAGTAATGGAATCACATGAAATTTGGCATATTCACATCTTATATGATAAAGATGATATGTGCCGATCATCGAAAAAAACCATGGAGAATACAATTTTTCGACGCTATAGGAGGAAATTCCCTCTTATGGCACCTTTCCTCAATTATCCTCATATATATATGTATATATGTATATATGTATCACGGAGGGAAGAGGCCTTAGGCGGCTTTTTTCGTTAGGTGGCGTCGAAATCTACATCCTTCACCATTTTATTCGACGATCGGCACCGTCCATCTTGATCTTCATTGTCTAATATGTCGGTACCCTAAATTTCATGTGATCCTAACACTTTTGCACCGTTGATTTAGTGAGTGCAAAATTAACGGTTTACCAACAATAGAAATCAACGGTGAAAAAGTGTTAGGATCACATGAAATTTGGGATACCGACATATTAGACAATGAAGATCAAGATGGGCGGTGCCGATCGTCGAATAAAATGGTGGAAGATGTAGATTTCGACACTACTTGACGAAAAAAGCCTCATAGGGCCTCCTTTCTCCATTATTCTTATATATATATATATATATATATATGAGAATAATGGAGCAAAGATGCCATAGGAGGGAATTTCCTCATATGGCATCAAAAAAATACATCCTCTATGATTTTTTCCGACGATCGACATCCATCATCACCATTTTTATCATATAAGATGTGGATACACCAAATTTCATGTGATTGCATCACTTTTTCACCGTTGATTTAGTGGGTGCAAAATAAACGGTTTACCGACAATAAAACTTTTTACATTGCTAATTTAACGGTGAAGTGGTGGAATCACATGAAATTTGGTGTATCTATATCTTACATGAAAAGATGATGACGGGTGCCGATCGTCGAAAAAAATCATGAAGGATATAGATTTTTGACGTCACCTAACGAAAAAACCTCCTAGGGCATCTTTTCTCCACTATTCTCTCTCTCTCTCTCTCTCTCTCTCTATATATATATATATATATATATATATATATATATATATATACTTTACTTGATCTGTACTTATAATCAATGATAAAATTCCTCATTGAATCATGGATATAGTTACCTTAAGAACACAAAATTGCGCGACATTATCTCGAAGTCCAAATCTTCGATACTCAATATGTTCTTGGTGTAAAAGAGAGAATCTGGTTTCAGAGTAGAACTAATAAATACATTAATATAGGGGAAAACATGAGGTAATTGTTGCAAATGAATCTAAAGCTTAATGACTAGCCTTCTCAATTATGTATGGATATGCCAAATTTTGCATTGTATATTAAAAAAATGTCAGTGTCAACATTGAGATTGAACCCAAAAACCCACTTCTTGCAATCTAGAGTACTGATACTAGGTCAGATGACAAAACAAAACAGATTAAGCTAGTGAGTAGTGGCATGTGGATCAATGATGTATAAAAACTTACAATTGCAAACTAACCAATCATAACTCCATTATGAAGCAGCCACTAGGTCACTAGACAAACAATAGTTGGATATTTGGATCTGTGATAGAGGTGTTTCTTTTAACGCGGTAATATGAGTTTAATCCATGAGATCATATCCAACATGAGATCATAATTGATGACCCTAAGTAAGGCTTGTGAGTCCTTTAGTCACAACCAATGAACATCTGAACATACAAATAAAAATACATTTGTTTATTTTGTTCAGTCTCCTCACTACTGCTTTTAGTTCATCTCGTTGTTTGTTTATTTTGGTTTCTTATTAATTTCTCTATCAAATTGAAAACAATGAACATCTGAAATGAAACTAAGGCCATACTGGCATGAAATACCAATTCTTCTAACTAGATTTCCCCCCTCTTTATTACCCTTCTTTTATAACCATATTGATAAAAGTAGAGCTCTTACTCTTTTTTCTTCCAAAATGTTGCACATCCATCACAAGCATCTCCAGTTCGACCCTAGAACAACATCAAATTAGACTGCAAGTCCGACCTTACAAATAGCTCAAAGGGTTTAGTTTAAGAAAATAAAATATACCTTATAAACACCAACATAACCGTCTTTACAAAGAAGATCAGCCAAATCATCAAACTGATCAACTTCCTGCAAACATATTAAAATGTTGAGAAAACTATATGCACTCATTTTCAAAGTAAACTCAGTAGCAGGCTGCATAAAAAATGGACGGCAATGAAATTTTTAAAAAATGAAGCACATTCATTTCTGGGCAATGAAATTTTTTTTAAAATGAAGGTACATCCATTTCTGGGCAATGAGAAGGAAGGACTTAGAAAGCAGAAGCTATAAGTTGCATCACACTGAGAAAGGTGAGATTGGAAGTTGATCCAAGAGGATCATCACGCATCAAAAGAAAATTTACAAAATCAAAATTCCATGAGGTCAAGGAAAATTTGTGGTTATCCATGAATTTCTTTGACTGGCAATGAGGCTAGAAGTGCCTGAAAGCTTATCTTACCGGAATGTAGATGTACCCAAGTTTAGGCAAGGCAAGACTCGCACCAAATGAGGAAGAAGGCAAGACTCACACCAGATGAGGAAGTTATAAACTAAGTTACAACTAATAGTGAGTTTGTATGTGGTAGCATTTGGTAATCCAAATCAAAAAATTTAGTAGGTAAATCAGACGAGATTATCTTTTGATGTTATTTGAGTGGAGTTGAGACTTTGACCTGTTAGGGAAATAGAGAGTAGAGCCATCTACAAGTAAAAGGAGAAATCTTAGAACCAATCTAAGAACATGAAATAAATTAGCATACTAAATGATCTCCCACTGTATTACCCAATTTATTTTGTACTCTATTATCCGTATTTCATATATTTTCTATTTAATTTATTTCCAAATATTTTTCCTATTTCCTAATTTTCCTATCTAAACCCTAACTATTAATTTCTTAAAACCCTAATTCTATTTTTACTCAAACCATATCTTTTCTATTTAAACCCTACATTTCTCTATCTCTCAATTTTCTATTTCTATTTATTTTTGGCAAACCCGGCCTAGCCCACTCCCCTAGCCCCACTTCCTCCCCCTCTCTTCTCTCTTTTTCCTTCGCTCGTTTTCTTTTCTTTCTCCCTCTCTTTCCCCACGTCCTCCCCTCCCTCGTGCTCCCCACGAGACCCGCTCTCCAACGGCCACGACGACGAAACCCACTCCCTCAACTGCCCGGGATCCACTCGCCGAACCCCTCCATCTCCTCAACAACCTCAACGTCTCTCTCTCCCAAAAACCCACCGAGCTCCACTCCTACTCTTCATACCGCAAACCACCTCGTCGGCATCCCTTTCACCACCGACAAGCCTCTCATCAGCTCCACCAACTCCTCCATCCTCACCTTCTCCTCTGCAGCACTGACCACCCCCACAAACGTTGTCGACCTCCCTGCAACTCCCCACTGGTCTCCATCATCTCCAAGAGCGCCACCTCCTCTCTCCCATGCCTCCACGAGCTCCACCTCTCTCCACCGAGTACTCTCTTCCTCCATCATCAACACCGAGACCACCATCCTGAACTGCCGCCAACCCGTG
The DNA here is from genome assembly GCA_030015575.1 of Agapanthus africanus. Classification (NCBI taxonomy): domain Eukaryota; kingdom Viridiplantae; phylum Streptophyta; class Magnoliopsida; order Asparagales; family Amaryllidaceae; genus Agapanthus; species Agapanthus africanus. Next base: position 562,236,973 of record CM057346.1, read on the forward strand.
TGGCCATCGCCATCACCGCCGGCTTCCACTCACCGACGGCGATCATCTTCTCCTCGCTTCCATGCTCCTTCCACCACCAGCTTCACCACCGCTGTCTCGTCTCACCTCCGGCAGACCCCGTCACCACCATCGCACCCTACAAGCAATAGTCGAACCCAAGCTGAGCCCCCAAGCTTCTCTTACCTGATCCGCCGTCGCCTCCATTTCCTTCGTCAATGTTGTGCAAGCCATTGTTGCCACTTTCACTACCATCACCGTCATCGTCGCAACTCAGGACAGGACAGCTCCGTGGCCACCGTGCCTTGCACCGTACCCTAGCCGTGCTATGCTCGAATCACGACCGTGCCACTCATGCCCATCACCGTGCCTAGCTCCATGTCTCATCGACACCAAAATCAATCCCCGGCATTTCATCAAGCACGTGTATCCGTCGCCTTAGCCGCTGCCCTTGTCGCCTTTGTCACTGACCAAGCTGTGGGTTAGGTAGTGGTAACTATCACAGTTATCAACGCAGTCGACGTCGCAACATCGCACACGTCCGTCGCAACTTCTATCGCGCTCGAGCCTCGTGTCGCACCATACCGGTGCTGCGACATTCATCGTTGTCTTGTGTATCGAGAAGAATAATCTTCACGTTCTTCGCTTCCATGTCAGCGACCGAGACAAGTGAACCCCACTTGTTTTACATGCTACGATACTAATCGATCTATATAATTATATACCTATATAACTAACTAAGTCGCCAAGTCGTATTTTATAACAAACTGTGTTAAGCTGGTGGCGTTATTTCGAGTTATAATCTGGTCCAAAATATTAATGACACCGTATGGTAATTATAAGATTAAACAGTATAGATTTAGATAAAAGAAACGGACATTTCGGTTGGGAACCGTATGTTTAGCTTATGTGCGTGATGCGTGATTTCAAATGAAACCCTAATCAAATATGGCGGAGTTTATGACTACAAGATTCCTTTAGTGACAATGGATAGCATGTAAAAAGTTGGGTTGAAAATACGGACTTTAACACCATGAGACGACGCCCCAAAAGGCGAGGTTGAATCCGGAATTCACCGCACATGCCACGTTCTAAAATCCATATTAAACTGAATGCAACGTGTAACCTAATGTTTTAGGGCTCGTATCGAAACCAACAGATAAACCTACAGTATCCCATAGTTGATCTCTTAATTTTAATAAATTATAGTGACGAAAACTGAGACGATTCATGGCTCTGAACTGGAGTCCGGGGCAAGAATCTCCGCCTTTGCTTATTTTAGAATGCATATATCTCACCGTTTAAATGTACAAGTGTGCGGAACCATACATAAACGCGTGGAGAATTGAATTAGCTTTCTAACGGTGCTGGTCTCATTACATTCCGGTATCGTTTGATTTTTATAACACTTTTAAACCATCGATGTGTTCTGCGGTTTCATGTAGAAACAGAATGTATACCTTAACCTTAGACAGCACATATCTCCCTGCATACAGCGGATATTATTGATCCGTCTGATACGTTGGAAACATAACAGATAAGTCTAAATATTATCTAACTGTAGTATCGCCTAATTATACTCCCAACAGGAAGTAAAACGTGTTACAAAACGGACTTCCAGTTCAGAAATTGGATTTCCAGCAGTAAACACTTAACCATAACTTGCTGACCTGATACCCGATTGACTCGAAACCAATTTTGTCGTACCGATAATTTAATATACTGTTTACGCTTTTTATATTGTTTCGCCAGATTATGCACGTGTGATTTTATATGATTTTTCTAATCCAACCGACACTGGTTGCTCATATGTATTCAGTAGTGCATTTACTGTATCACCATCATGTTGCATGACTGTTATACCCTTATAAATAGTGTTCATTTGCATCGATATTCTAGTGACCGTGTTACATTACCAAGTGATAAATGTTAGTGATTGGATTGTGGCAAGTATGTTAGTGTAAAAGCGTGAATGAATAATGGAAGTGACGCGTACTTTTACACACAATCAGCGGAACCAGTTAGTTATTGCATTGTCGATGCCTATGAGACATATATAAGTGTAACTATAACTGGTATGGGACATGTATGGAAGCACTTATATTGATGTCATAGGTAAGACATTGAGCTCTGTCCATTTATCTTGAATAGCAGTCGAGACATACTTGATGAAGACCCTGTCTTCAATTCTCGTATAGACTTGTCATGAAGCGACTAGTATTTGGATTCGTTGTCGATGTTAAATGTAGACCGCGGGGTGTGAGGTAGTTTGAGTGTGAGTTCGTTCGATCAACGGAATCTCAGGAGTCCCTCTGCCGGCATATTTAGTAATTTCGGGATTTATACTGATAGTGTTTCTGATTCTTACTGATCGTGATTCGGGCCCGTGTTCCCTTTCCCCTCGGCTTCCCCTTGGGTTAGGAATACTTCTGCAGTGGTTGGTGCTCACACTTGGACAGATAATAAGCTTAGTGACTTGGATATTGAGACTTAAAGACTGATAACTTTAGTGACATGGACATTGCATTGATTACTGATTTGATACACCTGTTTTATCGTTACATGTACCGGTTATTTCATACTCGCGTCATTATTCTATGCTTACTGCTTTATATTTATCATCGCTGCACATTATATATGTATATATTGCTATTGTGTCGCTCTAACGACCAGAGTATACATGCTCAGAGTGAGAAGTGGACTTAGCTCGGATCAGGACCTTCCTTGCCTCGAGAATATTACGGACATCTAGATCAGCGACGTCAGCGCTATCATTCCCTTTAACTCTATCTAGTTAGTTTTATATTTGTTATGATAGAATTAGTGGCTGCACTTTACATTATTTGTGCTATAATTACTGATTATCACGTAATGCTAGAAGCCGAAGTGTGACTACGGTAGAATATTTTCTTGACCGTAGGAACATGACTGGCCTTGTCACCTTCCATATTCCGTATTTGGGGAAGCGGGGCGTGACACCCACCAAATTGTAAAGTAAGGAAAATCTCCAAGTCTAGAGAAACTCTGGGCCAGGAAATTAAAGAAAACCTTAAGGGCAGGTCATAGGCTCACAGCCCTCGCAAAGAAACCTTTCTAATTGAGAGCAAGAAAACAGAAAGAAGAAAGCAACTCCCGCTATTTCAACACTCATTCTAACTTTATAAATCAATGCACAATAGCAAAAGAGAAGGTATTTCCATATACAAATGCAAATTACCCATACAGCATTTTGTGCATTCTTCTAGAATAATAGAGAAACGGAGCCCAAGGGACAGCTATCTTCTAGAAAAAGGGAAGATAATGATCTAGGAGGATCTTCATGAAACAATAAAATCTCACAAAATCAAATTCAGCAACCAAGAAAATAAATACCAACATTTGTAACATTCTGAAAGAAATGCTGAAATGGTATTTGACTTCTCGTCTAGTAGAGAACGAAGAAGAGTATAATCTCCACCATAACAGAGGGTCAATGTAAATAAAATTAGCAATGATCTAGACTTCAATCTTTTAATAAAAACACACACACACGCAAACGAAAAAAGGCCAAATTCAACGAGGGAGAACCTTTCCGCAAAGAAAGTCTTTGGCATACCGCCTATTGCCTAAATGAACAAATAGCAAACCTAGATGCAACCCACAATACAAAATGTGTGTACTAGTTTGAGAAGAGGTAAGTATCTTCCACCATTGTCACTATTCAGAGAGAGAGAGAGTTCTCGCTCGTAAAACTAGGCATGTAAAATGAGAATATACAGAGTGGCTATCTTATAGGTCCCCAACTCATACATAACCTATCTAAGACAGGGAAATCACGACGTACAATCAGATCGGTGAAAAACACGGCCAGTTAGGTGTTTGAGGAGTTGGCATCACTTTATAAAATGAGGCCCGGCCTCAATGGATCATCAGAAAAATACACCTACATGATTTTTTTCGACGATCGGTATCCATCAACTTCAGCTCTATCATCTAAGATGTGGATACACCAAATTTCATGTGATTCTACCACTTTTTCACCATTGATTTAATGTGTGCGAAATTAACGGTTTACCGACAATAGAACCTTTTACATTTGCTAATTCAACGTTGAAAAGTGATAGAACCACATGAAATTTGGTGCATCCAAATCTTAGATGATAAAAATGATGATGTGTGCCGATGATCAAATAAAATGGTGGAGGATATACATTTTTAACGCCACATCGCCACCTAACGAGAAAGACTCCTAGGGCCATTATTCACACACACACACACACACACACATGATAAAGTCAAAAATTACTATTTTTGTTATTGGATACCAATAAGAAACGGATATAGGTGTTACCATACCCGTATCAAGTGGCTATTGGGAAATGCAGTATAGATGGTCATCGGAAATGGAAAATTACCATCCGTATTTGATAAAAATAGGATGTACGGAGTCAGCTCAGATTGTCCACATCGATTTAGATCCCTACTTGGGAATCCTGCATGTATTTATCATCCATTTGAGCAGATCGGATTGGAGTGCTACTTACTCTCCACAAAATAGTAAAAATTAGAATATATTTCCCAAACAAACTCGTAGATATGTGCAACTTTTAAGATTACCAAGTTGGCAAATTAAATGAGCAACTTCGAAAAGGATAAAATGAGAAAGGTTCAAGAGCACTAGATTATGTTACTGAAAGCCAAGCTTAATAGGTATGAGAGTATAATGGAACACAGGTTACAGAGGCCGTAACAAGCCACATAAACTTCTATGCTGGTTCTGATTCTTTTTTTGGACATAATTATATGTTATGTTTCTACTCAGTTCAATATGTCAATGCGGAAGCAAAAATTACCGAAGTAACCTAATCATCTACTTCAGGTAATCCCATGATATTCTTAAGGGATAAACTTGTGAGTATAAACAATATTGTAGACTTTCGAAGCTTATTCTTTCTTTGTTTATTGCATGATTGTTTTGAATATCGATTGTATCAACCGATATATAGGCCAATATATCAGTTCGGGACCCCTAGCAAGATGCAAAAAAGATAATAGGTGGATAGGATTTTGCCTAAATATATGCCGATATTTTTAATCTCGGACACTTCATGTTAATGTATCAAATATTATATATTGGGGTCATATCAGATAGGTGTTTTCGATATCGAAGAGCGGATATCAGAAAAAAAAATACGCAATACGATTATATCGAGTGTTCATATCAATATCGGGCATATCAATGTCTATATAAAAAATTTCTACATACATATTGGCCATATCGGTTTAGTCTACAACAAATATTATACATATTTATATCTATAGGGGTTGTAAATATAAAATTATGATAAAATCTTACAATATCATCTAGACGTTTAGTGTGAGTTAAATGCCTACTAGCAAGGAAGCACGTTAGAATAAATCATGCCAGAGAAGTATGTAAAAAAAATTTAACTCAAATAACATGATTTTAAACTAATTAAATATACTAGCAACTTGAGAAGTGAGATATGAATTGAACGTTGAAGAATAAGAGAGAGCAAGGATGAGACCATTGGGGACGTTTTATTTTTATTTTTTTTCAAGTCCGCTGTATAAAGGGTGTTTATAGTGGGTATTGGGTAATGGGTTTGAACATTTTAACAAACCAAACCCATTCCCGAATACCCAATTCATTAAATACAACCAATCTTTACATATCGGGCGATATTTCATAGATAAGTATAATTCAATAACAAGCTCCAGAATGCCCTTAACCCTTTCTTCCTTCTATCTTTGGACTGTTCTCTTTTTTCCTTTATTTTTTTTTATGTAATTTCAGGGATTATCATGCCTTACTTTTTCATCTTTTCCTTTTCCGATGTAAAAACATTGCATTGCAATTTACGCATTTATGAGACGAATACTAGATACTCAGCTGTTTCCCTAGAAAAAAGTACAATTCAATAAATCGGCCAATATTTTAAATATTAGCCAATAATAAGCTTATGATATTCTTCTAAAATGATATGTATCGAAACGGTGGTGTTCCAATAATCATAATTGGTCGATAAGGCCGATATTCGATTCATCGATTCATGTCTATCCAAATATAGCCAATAAATCAATATTTTGAGGTCCGTGAGTTATTTTGGATAACAGGTTCAGTTTTTAAGGGTTAAGACACCCGTTACCAGAAATCCAATAATTAAAAAACAATAACAAAAGAAGAAACGTCTCTAGATTTTGTTACTGCTATTAGCTAATACACTACATAGATTCAATTCAGCATTTTATCTTTTGATTGTTTATTTAAATCTTTCTATATTTTACGTTGATTTATATTATTGCATGTTTTTGCATGTATTCTATAATATAATTCGATGGTAGCCACCATTTTTGGTTTCTATTATGTACCTTATATGCATAAAACATTTATGTATAAAAATGTGTAATGCTTCTATAAATCAAATATCTGGTTAGTATATAGAAAACCTTAATATGAACTTCAAGATATGGACATCTGATATTGACCCATATCCCCGATTTGTTGTCTGATATCCGCTTCCGATGGGGAAAACACCCATTTAATACTATCTTGATATTTAATATTTGAAACCTTGGTGATGAAGGAAAAAGTAAGCAGCTTTGCAGAAACAGGAGAAAACTACAATCTGCACTAGCAGGAGAAAAATACAAAAACTCCCTAAAGAGCTATGTAAAAAAGAGAGGTTTGCATGCGTTTGATGAAAAAAGAAGAAATTTTGAGCTTGAATCTCCAACATTTCCACTGCCAACTTGAAATTTATACAATATTTGTTGCAATTTAAGCATTCCAACCCAAGCACAATTAAGAACTCCAGCCTAGCGAACTCACACTCTATACACATATACATAGATAGCTACATGTATGTATGAAGTAATGGATACAGGCCTGAATACGGACTTCATATTTCAAAAAAAAAGATTTAAAAACTTTGACCACTGTTTTGCCTTTGGCAGTGGTATGCCCATTATTATTTAACTTTCTACTCACACCCCCAGTATAGAATTGAAATTAGTGTGTGTGGAGAAAGGTGTGGACCTACTTGTAGGAGTAAGCATGCACTCATCTAGACCCAGCCAATATAAATTTACTAAACTAAGTTCTAACGAATATTTATATTAGAAGGTATGATGTATTTGTTTGTTCGGAACCCTAAAGTTTCCACATTTAAAATTATAGCGGGCACTGCCAAATAGAAGTATTAATGGTAGAACTATATAAGAATTTTTTATGCGATAATCTATTATGATCTTCCTGCAGGCCAAAGTCCAATGAAGTATGCTAACAAGCAACAAGAGTAATAGCTACTGTGTGAGTCTCGGGGAATCTAGTGCAAATATGTGTTAGTGTGAACATCGACAAGCAATCTACTCATAGGGCACAACAGCCAGATATGATTCCACTGTCTGATGACAGCAGTGCAGATCATCAGCCTATGCAAGTAATGCACAGTAATACATAATAATATGAGAATAATGGAGGAAAGAAGCCCTAGGAGGCTTTTTTCATCAAGTGGCGTCAAAAAATACACCCTCCACCATTTTATTCGACAATCGGCACCGACCATCTTGATCTTCATAGTATAATAAGTCGACACACCAAATTTCATGTGATTCTAACTTTTCACTGTTGATTTAGCGAGTGCAAAATTATCAGTTTACCGATAATAGAACTTTTTACATTGCTAAATCAACGGTGAAAAGGTGATAGAATTACATGAAATTTGGTGTATCGACTTATTAGACGATGAAGATCAAGATGGTTGGTGCCGATCGTCGAAGAAAATGGTGAAGGGTGTATTTTTTGACACCACGTGACGAAAAAAGCCTCCTAGGACTCTTTCCTCCATTATTCTAATAATATAACCATATCTCATCAGTCAATAGCTAGTATAGATTTAGTCTAAACCTAATTTTAAAAGAAAAAGAAGAAAAAACATGACGGAGGACGTGTCTTGACATTAAAAGGCAAACTATTCTTATCAGCCTATATATTTTCAAGTGTGTTCAAGGAGCATGTCCATTAGTAGGATACTAAGGACAGTTATAATTTTATAGAGTATTAAGTGAAGGAAGTTCCATGGTCATATTTATGCTTGCACATATGAGTAGTCACTTATATCTTCAGAGAGAGAAATGAAACATGAAAATAAATTCATGGCTATGTGAAAAGTTATCTAGGTGTTGCCTCACATACCTGGAAGCATATAATGCTCGGATTATAAAGATTTAACTCTTTGCATATTCGCCTCTTCCGCTGGTCCCATTTCAGGTGTTCTGGAGAGACTTGATGATAGAGGTCTGAATGTTTTGAAGCATTTTCAACACCCAATATATTGTATGAAACAACCACAAACCTTCCTGCAGTTTTAAAGATTCTTTAGCTTCAAGAAGTTAAAATAATTTTAAAAAAACAAAATATACAAGTCAGATAGTATCCTAGAGATGTCAAGAAATAAATTAAACATTTGAGATCATACAGCCAACTGAAAGGCGTCCATAAATAAAACTCAATGTGCATGCATTGCATGTCAGGTGATCATCTACACACAAATATATATATGCAACGGGATTAAGAATGGAACAAGAAAATCAAGCTCCGCCTTCAATCATAAAATTTCTCGTCTGAAACGACTACAAAGCCAAAGGACCAGTCCAATCATTTCAGCTTTGATGAGGATAACTAAATTAATATATGAATATGCCACATGTTGCATATTTGGTCCTAAAATGGAAAGAAAAAGAGTTGGTCATAAAACACATATCAGAGTTTCTTAGTGCTTTTGGTGCTTGCTCTATTGATCATGGGGGTTCAACTATTTTAAAAGAGGGTGCATAGAAATAGTTTCTACAGAAATGCCCCTTCAGGTTATTTCCGACTTACTGAAACATGCACCTAATGGCATTTTAGCAATTTTCTTAAGTTGCTTCATTTATTTTTTGTATATGACATTAGCTTGCAAGATCATCTAAGCGACATTACTGATTCGCGATTTAAATTCCCATACATGTATAGTTGCAACTAAACCAAACCTTACCTGGCTAACTATGCCAGGTTCTGCTAGAGATAAATGTAGAGCTAAAAGCTCTAAGAGACCGGTAAAGGCACAAATTAAAGCACAAAGAAAGGCATATGTACCTAGGTCCTGAATCCTTAATATGCGTCTTAAGAAGTATGCAAGTATAACTCCACATTAAATTTAAAAAGTAGAATAAAAAATTGACTGTGCAGCAAACTTAATCACAAAATATTACAAGTCTGAACTGTAGAGCCAACATTTTGGATGCAGAGTGTGTGTGTGTGTGTGTGTGTGTGTGTGTGTGTCCCCCAAACTTTTGGGGGTAGTTTTCTTTATTATAAAGGGTTAATTGCAGATAGACCCCATGCACTTTGGGGGGTTGAGCACTTATACCCCTGCACTATCATAATAAGCACTTGGGCCCCTCGCTCTGATCTCATAATAGTTTCCTAATTCCAATTTTACACTTTTCTTCTTTCTTATCATAATAAGCGCCATGGGGGCACTTGTCACTTATCAACTGCCTAGGTATCCAGTCATGATGGGATGTTAAAGTTGTTATATAAGTTACAGTAACAGTTAAAACTTGAAATAAGAAACAATAACTGGCATGACCATTTCAGAAAAGTACTAATTATATATATCTCCCACAAATCGCAATACGCATTTTTCCAATGACTATGCTTTCTCGGCCTAGCTTATCTAGTTTGCTAGAACAAACATGATGGTAGAAAATACGACATAGACATACCATAACAAACTTTATCCAAATACCTCATATAAATTATGGATCCAACTTGAACATTAATTATTAGCATTAAGATACATCTATTGTCAGTATCATCTTTCCCCGATACATAAAACACAGCTTCACTCTCCTTTTTTTGCTTACTTTTGCAATTTACAACGATAAATCCAAAGGTTTCTTGTGCTTCAGTAATTTAAACATCGATTTAATTACTTATATCTTAGCGGGAATCCATAAATCATCATCATACTCAAAGAACTTGAAAACAAACTAAAATTTTCTATACATTATTGAAATAAAATCTCTAATGATTTCGAAAGTAATCAAAAGATGTAATTTTTTCCCTAAAAATTTGGGGAAAGATAGAAGGAAACCCTAGAAAAGAGCAAAAGGCGTTACTTTTGTAAGCGGAGAGATCGCGAGAAGAGAAAGTCCAGTGGCGGGTCTCGTCGCCGCGCCGTACCTTCCTCCTCCGCTCGCCCTTTGAGGGAGAGGGATGGCGGCCGCGCTTCCTCTTGCGCTTTGGGGAGAGAGAGGCTTCCGTCATTGAATTTTTTGATGGGATCACGAAGAATTGAGGCCCTTTGCGTACAAAGATATGTTTTTTTCTTTTGGAAATCAACTGCAGTAACTGAGCAAGGACCGGTTGGTTGGATACAAAGTTTCTGCGATAAAGTCCATCCCTTTTATGAAAACCAAAACAATGCTAGAGAGTGGTTTCTTCGGGGGTGCTTGGTTGCAGGATTATGGATTTGGATTTTGGATCGCGGAATTCCATAATTTTGTGTTTGGTTGATGAATTTGGATTTTTAGAATTCCTTTGTTCTTTATGGAGGGCCCACCACAAAGCAAGGATTTTTGAATCCTAAAAGGTTTCAAGGATTTTCAAGGATTTGGCACTGTTCATTGTATTTTTAGATAGTACCCGTGTAGTTTATTTATTTAATAATCGTCTCTCTATCTCTCTCTCTCTAAAATCCTCAAATCCAAATCTCACCTTTTTTCGCCAACCAAACAATGATTACAAGAATCTACAAATCCAATACTAGGAATCCAAAACCAACCAAACAACAAATTACCAAATCCAGAAATTTCAACCGTACTAATTTGGAATCCAAATTCCATAATCCAGAAATTTCAACCGTACTATTTTGGAATCCAAATTCCAAATTCCAAATTCCATCCCTTTTATGAAAACCAAAACAATGCTAGAGAGTGGTTTCTTCGGGGGATGGTTGGTTGCAGGATTATGGATTTGGATTTTGGATCGTGGAATTCCGGAATTCCATAATTTTGTGTTTGGTTGATGAATTTGGATTTTTAGAATTCCTTTGTTCTTTATGGAGGACCCACCACAAAGCAAGGATTTTTGAATCCTAAAAAGTTTCAAGGATTTTCAAGGATTTGGCACTGTTCATTGTATTTTTAGATAGTATCCGTGTAGTTTATTTATTTAATAATCGTCTCTCTATCTCTCTCTCTAAAATCCTCAAATCAAAATCCCACTTTTTTTCGCCAACCAAACAATGATTACAAGGATCTACAAATCCAATACTAGGAATCCAAAACCAACCAAACAACAAATTACCAAATCCAGAAATTTCAACCGTACTATTTTGGAATCCAAATTCCATAATCCTGCAACCAAACAGGCCCTCATAAAACTATTAAACTATATGGTGGTTATTCGTTAAAATTATCAATCTAAGAGGTGGATTTTGGTGAATATCTAAATTTGGCATAATTAAAAATAAGGGGTAAAAAGATCATTTTAGATATACTTAATTACGTGGTAGCTTTTAGCTACAAGGTGATTTTTCGTCACAGAAAAAATTGAAGGATGGTTTCCCGTAAATAGGTCAAATCAAGTGATGGATTTTAATAAACATCCCAATATTTAGGCTTTAGTTTTGATAAAATACCATAAACTTTCCAAAAATTTCAGATAAATGTTGATTCAGTTTCTTTTAACCTTAAATGTCAGTAATGATGCATTTCAAAATTTCAATTATGGCAAAAAAAAGAGTTACAGATAATAAAAATTTAAGTTTTTAGCATCTTCGTTTTTCTGTGACCATTTCTATTAATGTAAGCATTTTTGCCTGGATTGGTTGCCTCCTAATTTTGAAACTTTGATAAATTACTGATTGATGATGCTCGATATCGGCGATCTCCCAGATCGTGACACGTGACAGATGACGTGTCCCAGAGCTCAGAAGAAAGGGCCTTCACGGGCCGACCAGGCCACTCCTGTGCCTGACCCGCAAGCACAAGCTGACTCTCCTCAGAGCCCGTGCGCAAGTTGGCTTCCTCGGCCTCCCAGCTCGCCTCCAAACTATCACAGGATCAAGATGTCACGCCCCGCTTCCCAAAATAAGGAATACGAGGGGTTGACAAGGCCAGCCATGTTCCTACGGTCAAGAAAATATCCTGCCGTAGTCACACTTCGGCTTCTAGCTTTACGTGGTAATCAGTAATCAATGCACAGGTGATGAGAAATGCAGTCGCTAAATCAAATCAAATACAAAGCACTAACCGGATGGAGATCAAGAAAGTATAGCTCTGGGTCGCTGATCAAGATGTCCACAGTGTCCTCGAGGTACGTCAGGTCCTGGTCCAAACTAGATCCACTTCTCACTCTGAGCATGCATACTCAGGTCGTCAGAGCGACACAATAACAATACACATACACACACACACACACACAAATGTGAACACGTGCAATAATGATGAATATGAAACCGTAAGCATGGAATAATGACGTAAGCATGAAATAGCCAGGTAACTAATAGAGCAGGTAAACAGTAAAGCAGTAAATAATATGGCAGGTATGTTGAATCAGTAAACAATGCATGTCAATGTCACTAATCCTATCAGTCTCTAAGTCTCACTGTACAGGCCGCTAAACCTATCGTTAGTCCAAGTGTGAAAATCAACCACTCGTGAGTATCTCCCACCCAAGGGTAGGTCCCAAGGACTAGGGAACACGGGCCCGAGTCGCTCGCTAATAATCAGTAATACCCCCATATATCTCCAGAATCGCTGTATGTGCCAGCATGGGAATCCCGAGATTCTGTTGAACTCACACTCAAACTACCCCACACCCCGTGGTCTACATCAAACGCCAACCATAAACTCAAATACCAGTCGGCCCATGACGAGTCTACGCGAGAACTGGAGACATGATCTCCATCAAGCATGTCTCGACTGATACCCAAGACAAATGGACAGTGTTTGGTGCCTTACCTATGACACCCATATAAGTGCTTCTATAATTGTCCCATACCAATTATAGTCACACTTATACACGTCCCATAGACGTCGGCAATGCAATAAGTCAATAGGGTTCACTGATTGTGTACAGGTACGTGTCACTTTCATTTATCCATTCATGCTTAAACACTCATGTACTTGCCACAATCAAACACTAATACCTAACACTGGGTAATGCACATGATCACTAGGTTACCAATGCAATGACATCTATATAAGGTGGTGAGAATATAATAACTAAGGCATGATTAAGATATCATCAGTCGGTGTCCTACCACTTGCATAATTTATCATAAATCATACATGCAAAATTTAGCGAAACAATGAAAAGAGGGTAAGCAGTATGTTTAATTATCTATCCATCAAAATTGGTTTCACGTTAATCGGGTTTCAAGATCACTAGATATGGCCATTTCATTTTAAGCATTCACTGCTAGAAATCCGGTTTCAGAATCGGAAGTCTGTTTCGTAACGCATTTTAATCTCAGTTGAGATCGTATTTAGGCAACGCTGTAGTTGAACAATATTTAGGGCTATCAGTTAGGTTTCCACCGCAATTGGTTGATCAGTAATATACTATGGAAACAGGGAGTTATGGATGGATTATGTTCGATGTGTAAAATCTGCCTCTGCAGAATTCAGCAAAATGTGTCGGCACTATAAAATGAGTTAAAAATATCAAACGGTTGTGAAATCCAGCGAGATCAGTGGAGTAAGAAAGAAAATTAAATTTTCTACGCAACGATAAAGGGTTCTGCGCATTCTCATATTTGAACAGGAAAATACAGGGGTTTATAAACAGGAGTTAACTGGGATTTCCGTTCTGGACCGCAGTCCAGAATCTTAATCCTCCGCAATTTTCTCTATCATAATTTGTTAGAATTCAGTGAAAAACTATATAATACGGTAGGTTAAACAGTTATATTCGATACGAGCCATCAGACGCTAAAATCCGGTTTGTACACAATTTATTATAAGTTTTACGGTTTAGCATGTACGAAAGTTTTCAGCTTTTACGAGAGAAATCGGGACATCATTTTACGTGAGCAAATGACATCGTATTGTAACCAAAGTCTTAAGGGACATTCATTATAACTCGGGCCATCACAGGTTATTTGTTGTCGTCAATTTAACGGGGTCTCCCATTCGGGTTTTGCATCGAACACTTGAATTATAACGATTCATATGAAAGTATAATTGGAAATGATTGGTAACATGAATTGTAATATATAAAAGTAGCATGAAGCAAGTGTTAAACTTGCCTAAAGACGTGTCAACGACGGTACGGCAGCGGCAATGGCACGACCGCGTCACGAACGCAGCACTGGTTTAGCCTTGTCGGATCTTGCTTCTTGGACTCGATGGCTCGGCGGTTGCGACGGGCGTGCGCTGGCGTTGCGATAAATGGCGTGTTGATGATGATGACGACTTAAGGGGTCGAGGCCACAGATTTGATGGCGACGTAGGTGACTAGAATAGCGACAACAGAGATCGATGCAAGTGTTTGACGAAATGCCGGGGGCTCGATTGCGGTGGTTAGGGATGCAGTGAGGGGGTGTCACTGGTGGGTGTCGCTTGTGCTGTCGAGGTCGGTGGAGAGGGGTGCGGAGAAGACGGGGTCGAAGCTCCGACGAGGTGATCAGCGTGAGTTCATAGGTGAGGTCGGCTAGGGTTCTTTTTTTGGAGAAGAGCTGAGAGAGAGAGAGAGAGATGCTTGGTGTGTGTGTGTGTGTGTGTGAGAGAGAGAGAGAGAGAGAGATTGCTGAGTGAGAGAGAGAGAGAGAGGTTGCAGAGGGGGAGAAAGAGAGAGAGAGAGATGTTGCTAAGTGAGAGAGAGAGAGAGAGATTGCAGAGGGAGAGAGAGGGGGAAAGATGTTGCTTGGTGGTGACGACGTGAGGTCGACGGAGGCGCCGGCAAGGTGGCCTGTAGAGGGGGTGCGCTCGGGTCTGCAGCTTGGAGGGGCACAGACGAGGGCTTGGCGTCAGGGGTGGTCGGCGGCGAGGATCTCGCGGTGAGCAGGGCTGCAAGTGTTGGTGGTGGGAGTTGGTTGTCGTCATCGTCGTCGTGGGAGCCCATCGGGGTGTTCGTCGACGGCGAGAAGGCATGCAAGGGAGGCTCGGTGAAGATTGGGTTCCGGGCTCAGTTGTGCAGGTGAGGTGGGGGAGGTGAAGTGGGGCTCGGGTTTTAGAGAGAGAAACGAGGGAGGAACAACAGGGTGATGCCGGCGTGGGGGCTACGGCGATGGGCGATCGCGGTCATAGGCGAGAGCGTGAGCGGGAAGGTAGTGGGGAAGGAGGAAGAGAGAACGAGAGTGAGGGGAAGGAGTTAGAGAAAGGTGCGCGCGCAATTCGTGGTCGCGGTCGCGTTGGGGAGCGGCGAGGCGACGTGGGCGACGAGGCGGGGATGTGGGGTTTGTGGCGATGGCGTGGGAACGAGGAAGGAGAAAGGAGTGGGAGAGCGGGAAAAGGAGTTAAGTTGGGGAGAAGGGATGAAAACGGGTCGGGTCGAGGGAAGTTGGGGGGTGATTCGTGGGCCGGGGATAAACTAAGAGGAAAGGAAATAAAGAGAAGGGGAGAGAAATGGGCCCGAAATAAAGGAAAGTTAAAGAGAAAGGGAAGGGTGTGATGGGCTCGGGGAAAAAGAGAAAAGAAAAGTGAAATAATGAAAGAAAAGGGGAGTGAGGGTTTGGGCTTGGGCTGGGTTAAGGGAATGGGGACAAATATGGGGAGTGGGCTGGCTGGGAATAGAAAAATAAAAAGGAAATAAGGTTTGGGTTTGGGTTATGAGTTTAAAAGGATTTAAAAGAAATGAAAAGGGAGTGGCTAATGTATTGGTTAAAAATCTAGGAAAATAAATATTAGGGGTTACGGTTTTAAAATAAATAAAATACTTAAAATATAAATAAGCAATTTTGCAAGTAACAAAAATACGGGTATTGGTGTATAAAAGAACTGGGTATTGCATTTTACCACCCTTACAAAAATTTCGTCCTCGGAATTTAAAATAAACGGTAGGCTATAAATAATATGTGAAAAGACACAGGATCAATTACTACTATATATATAAAATCAAAATACAATATATATATTTTCATACTTCTATCCACAATAACGCAGCTGTTCCCCTCCGAACGGCGGCCGAGACGCGGGACGTCCTGCCTGAGGTTCGGGGCAGATGCTAATAAGTGCTATCCGTCCACCTCTCCGAAGATGCCAAGTTGATTTATGGCACCGTATATCGAAGGTTTAAACGGATGCATCCGATGTAGCAGACTTTGTCAGATTCCCCCTCGCTTGAGGGGTTTTTGATTGTGGGGACGCTCTTCCCTGCAGGCGCAAGCCCCTGCAGTTAATTACGCTACCGCATCGCGGTAACCACTTTCTCCTTCTCCAGATGGTCACTTCGTGTCGTGTGTGTTTATTTTATGTTTAGTTGCTCGTGGATTGTATACGGAGACTGAGTTATATCATCGCCCGTAGGGCGTGGACTAGTCCAAATCCGTATTATTTTAGATTTGGGTTTGGGGGTTTGGGTTTAAGGATACGTTAGCCTCATTCGAGACTAAGATCGACTTAAACGTTTGTTAAGGATACGTTAGTGTAGTTTTCAGACTAAGATCAACTTAACGGGATCGTTTAGATCCAACAATAGAGCAATTAAGGGAGCCCTGTTGTTTAGTTTAGTGACATTGCGGTCAATAAGTAGTTTAAGGACATTGCGGTCCATGGGTAGTTTAAAGACATTGCGGTCCATGGGTAGTTTAAAGACATTGCGGTCTAATGTTAGTTTTAAGACGTTGCGGTCAAGGTTAAGGACGTCGTAGTCCGTGGATTTAAGGACTCCACAGTCCGATATTAGTTTTAAAACATCACGGTCAAGGTTAAGGACCTCATAGTCCATGAGTTTAAGGACCCCACAGTCCGTCGTTAGTTTTAAGACATCCCGGTCAAGGTTAAGGACGTCGTAGTTCGTGGATTTAAGGACTCCACAGTCCGATGTTAGTTTGAAGACATCACGGTCAAGGTTAAGGACCTCATAGTCCATGAGTTTAAGGACCCCACAGTCCGTATTGAAAGGTGGTCACCGGGACCCATCACCTCTTTGAAGACGTTGAGAAATTACAACGCCACGTATCAAAGGAGTGAAGAGATGTACCCTTAAACCGAGGTAGATTAAATAATCTTTGGCCCAATTTGGAACCAAAACCAATTAATTATATTATGAGCCCATTGGCTCAGTTGAATTTGAATTGAGGACTTATGGCCAGCTTGGGCTAAGTCCAATTATGTTTAGGATATTGGCCCTCTGTTGGTCCATTAGAGGAGAGGCTTTGCCTCTAGACACTTAGCCAATGGGGCTAAACTTAGTGTTAAACACTAGCAATAGGGGGTTCAAATTAGTGTTAAACACTAAAACAAATCAGTGTTAGACACTAGCAACAGAGATCTCAAATTAGTGTTAAACACTAAGATAATCAGTGTTGAACATTGGTGACAGAGATTTTAATTTGGTGTCGAACACCAAGAAAATTAATGTTAAACTCTGTTAACAGAGATTTAATTTAGTGTTAAACACTAAGAAATTCAGTGTTAAACACTGCAAGAAAGGCTCTTCGATTAGTATTGAACACTAAGGCAAAACAGTGTTTAACACTGGATTCAGGGGTTCCAATTTAGTGTTAAACACTAAGGCAAGAGGGGTCACGTGGTAGCACGTGAGGGCGCCCTCCCCTTTATTTGTTCTGCTGAGGATATTGAATACTTTGGAGCATCACGTGCCATCACGTGATGGGCATTTAAATGCTTGTATGTTAAAGCTTCTGCCAAGGGTCACGTGGGTCACGTGAGGCACTGCCTCAAAGGTTCTTTTCTGTGGATCTTTTCGGGGGTCACGTGGTAGCACGTGACCCTGCCTCTTTGTATGTTTTTTAGAAGATCCCTTTAAGAATTAAATTCTTCGCAGGGTTGAACCCTAACAATAATTTTTTGAGGAATTAAATTCCTATTTCCTTCTGAAGATTTATATTCTGGGATAGAGTTGAACTCTGAATTTTCTGTAGTAATTAAATTCCTTATATATGTGAAGAACTGCATTCTATCATAGGGTTAAACCCTAATAACAGCTTTAAGGAATTAAGTTCCCATTCTCTTTTAGAGAATTATTCTGAGGAATGAGATTCTGTCATAGGGTGCAACCCTAATTTCTTCTTTCTTAAGGGAATTAAATTCCTGTTATTTTAACAGAACTAAGTTCTTAACCAGGGTTAAACCCTGATTCTGTTCATTCTGAAGGAATTAAATTCCCAAAACATAGGGTTAAACCCTAATTTTATTTTAAAGGAATTAAATTCCTATAGTTCTGTGAGAATTAAATTCTCAAGCTTCCATTCCCTCTCTATGCTTTGGATCTGCATGGCAGGATCTCAACCCAATGAGAATTAAATTCTCAATTCATGAGGAGATGTGCACTTTGCAGATCCTCCACTAAAGAGAGAACCAAGTTCTTCTTTTTAATGTAAGAGTTAAACTCTTTTTGAGAATTAAATTCTCTTTTTCTTTCAAAAGCCTTTCCTTTCTTACCTAGGGTTTTCTTTTTGCAGAAGATCAAATTCTCCCAAAGTCTCAAGGCTCTCTCTCTTTTTTCTTCTTCTCTCTATATATCGATCTCCCCCTTTCTCTATTTCCCTTGGCTCCTATTAATAGGAGAAGGAGCAGAATCAATTAGTTTCGATGAATCATTCACTGAGGGATCTGATTTGTATTCATTAGAGATTTGATTTTCATTCATCATTCGTTTGGACCTTTGGATTATTGGGTGAATTTTATTCACCACTGGATTTTAAATCCAGAGATTTTCCTTTGTTATTTCGGTTAGATTTTAAGGGGAAATCTTTCCAAGTTCAAGATTTTTCCATAGATAGGTGATATTTAATCACCTTTGGATTTTTAATCCAACGGTTCCAGATAATCATTTTCCTTTGGAAAGATTTGAGTGATCTCTTCAGAATTTGATTCTGTTAAATAAATAGGCTTTAAAAGCCGGTCACGTGTGGCCACGTGACCCCTGGTCACGTGTGGGCACGTGACCCCTTGTCACGTGTGGGCACGTGACCCCTTGGAACGAGCCCTCTTCTTCTTTTTGCGCTCTGCCTTCTGGCTGCCGCTTAGCCGTCACGTGCCACCACGTGACCCCTGGTCACGTGTGAGCACGTGACCCTCGCCTGGAGCCTTTTTCTTGATTTGATCAGGGAATTGAGTCTGCTGCTTTTGAGTGTCACGTGCCAACACGTGACGCTGGTCACGTGGGAGCACGTGACCTCTTCTGAAGCCTTTTCCTTGATTTGATCAGGGAACCGATGTGCCTTTGAAGCTGCTTTTAAATGTTACGTGCCAACACGTGACTGCTGGTCAAGTGTTAGTACGTGATGCCTCTTCCGTAGGCTTTCCTGATTTTAAATCAGGAAACAAATGCCCCCACAGCGTTGTTCTCACGTGTCTGCACGTGAGTGCAACGCTGTCACCTCTTGTGACCGTTGGATTCCTCTAGGGATTTGGGGAGATGAAGCGTTTCCATCACCTCCTATAAATATTGGGGTCATTTCAGAAGAGCCTCCATTCTGCTCATCTTCCTCCTTTGAGAACTTCCTTCTTTCGAGAATTTAATTCTCTTTTCCCAGAGCTTAGTTCTCTGCCTTGAACAATTTTCAGAGTTTAACTCTGTTCAAGTGACCCTTTTCCTCAGGTAATGTTCTTGGACAAACAGTGAACTTTCACGTTCCTCTGGATTTTAAATCCAAAACAAGGGTTTTTACCCCTTTTTTAACAAAGAACCCATTTTTTTTTCTTCGAGCTTTTTTAACCAAAGTATGAACCCATTTTAGCCTTCAAAAGTAGATCTCTTAGGGCTTAGATGATGATCCATGGAGTTTAACTCCGTTTACAGAAAAAAATGCTTTTGGGAATTTAATTCCCTTCTCTTAATAAGGAATTTAATTCCTATGAAGAACTCAGTTTCTTCGCATGGAGGCTCCTTAGGGTCTCTTGGCCCGAGGTTGTTCTTCTGCAATCAATCAGTGGAGAAGAAGCTTGTAATGATATTTTTCCTTAGGGAATGTCCATAGTCCACTACCCATCTAGACAAGCGTTCTTTTTGATTGGCTTGTCCACTATATTCTCATAATTTTTTTTTATTTCAGATACTATGGCTGACCATTGGTATGATCTTGACGAGATCATTTCTTACGGAAACATTCGTGCGTTGGGCCGCAGCCAGAACCAGGAATTCACTGACGCTCAGTATGCCGAGATCATGGGCCGCTTCTACGAGTATAATGGCCAACTACTCCCCCGTCGCTCTTCTCTTTTGAGGCTAATCGTGCTGGCGATCAGGGAGGCACTCCCTTTATTTTGTACTGGTGTGCCACTTAGGGCATTGGACGCCGCCGAGGATAAAGTCCACTCGGTGTATCTGATGCACTTGATCTCAAAGAGAAGGCGAGACAATCTTATTGATCTCCTGCATCAAATTTTTCAGCAATCAGCCATACTTGCCGCCTACCGGAGGGTAGAGGACATCCGCGAGGACCCCGACGCTTGTGATCGTGAGAGAAAACATACTAGGGCGGTTCGAAATGCATGGAAGATCTTGGACAAAGCTACGTTCGAGTTCCTCAATCCATGCCCCGCGTCTGAGGTTCTACCATTGTAATTGTGTCCTCTTTATTTTGTATGAACTTCTCAAAGTATGAATGATAAGTTTTATTATGTTTTTCCATGTTTGTATGCCTTTCTCTGAGATTTTATCATTTTGCTACTGTTGTTGTTGATGCTTTTAATATGCAGGGTGCTACTCCATTTTTTTTAATGCACATCATGTTTGGGCCTCACGCGTTCTGCACATGGGGTCCCTTGATGGGGCTGTTCGCAAAATTTTCCCATGCCATATTTTCAGTGCACAATATCAGATGCAGAAAAAAGGCCTTGGAAATAGTTCAATCTCCCTGATTTTCGATGCCTTTCCTTTTTTGGGCCTTGGAAATAGCTTCATCATGCAAGATTTTTCGCGCACAACACTTAATGCACCCCTTTATATCTGAGGCAGTGGCTTTCTTTTTCTCTTCACAGAGAACTTTTATTCCCGTTTTAACGCGATTTAATTCGAGAACAACTAAGGGCCATGGCCTGCAACCGTCCGCACGCTCGTCGACAGCCATGGGAAGTTCCTGTCGAGGAGATGATCCCTCGCTTTGCCGCCCGGTTGGTGGATCCACTCCTTACCGATGATGAATGCGACTCGGCGATGTATGAACTCTCGATCCGTAGGGGGTCTCCCCTCCCAATGGGTTCCCTCTGGCTCCGGATGATCCTCACGGCCGTGCTTGCCGACATTCCTCCTTACCCGGCAGAGATGACCCTGGCGATGCTTGATGCGGCTGAAGAGAAGCTCGAGGGTTTTCACGAAGCGTGCCTGATTACTCAGGCTTTGAAGGACTGCTCGATTCACCTGTTGAGCCAAATAAGGGCCCGGCGAGCTATTATGTTTGCTTTCGCGGACAAACATGGCACCAATCTATGGGGAGCGACTCCTCGCGAGAACGGCCGCTTTGATGTGCTGGAGAGAGCGGAGAGAGAGATGGAGAATTTTGTTCTTTGCTTTGTTAACCCTTGTGCTACTGATCCCGTGTTTGGTGACCTTTTCCCGCTAGCGTAGAATATTTAAATTAGTCCCCCCTTTTTTGTATGCTTTATGTTGAACTTCCGTGTAGGCTCGGTACTCGTATGTATGTTTTCGCTTGCATGAATAAACTTTGTGTTCTTTTTACGAAAGCTTTCTCTAATTATCAACATTGTCATCATGTCGCATGCACATTAAAGCCTCGAATTTTATTTCTTTTTCGGATGTTCATATGGTTGCGAACACATGCTCGATAGGATAAACATCGGAAATTTTCTCGTTGGTTTTCATACCAGATGATGTGAGCGCGTTTTAGATCGATTATTGCTGTCGACCGGAAGCCCATTTATGTGGTCTTGAGCGTGTATGTCCCGTTTCCAAGGTTGCGGTCACGAAAGTGAGCTTACATGGCCTGATAAGGCGACACGTGGCGAACATGTTGTTGTGTGAGAAAAAGGGCTCGGCCGTAAATTCTCGGAGAGAGAGCTGGCTTCTAAAGCGCTGAGCGAGCTTCAGGCGAGTCTTACTGCCAAGGCCAACAAAGCGTATGAGCTCTGGCGGGTGCTTCAAGAGTCTATCAGGGAGGTGGTGACTCTTGACAAAGCTGCCACGTTCACTCGTGAAAGGGTTGAGGCTCATAAAGCCACCGAGAAAGAGCTTGAAGCTCGGCTTGCTTCGTATCAGGCTCAGCAAGCTCAGGCGGAAGCTCATCTTCTAGAGATCTTGCGTCATGAAACCGTGGCTTAGCAACAAAACGATGAGCTGGTAAAATTACTACACCGCCCGCCGGCTTGAGGACTTGTATCTTTCCCCCCCTTTTTTTTTTATACATACTCATGGATGAGAGTATCTTCTTTTTGTTTCTTTCATGAATTGTACATTGTATCCATTTTGGTTTATGAATAAAAGATACATTTTTCTTCTCAATGATGCGTCTCCTTTTTGTTGAATGTGTTTTGCGGACAATTTATCTCGATCTCCTTGCAGGGCATCGGTGGCTTAGGATTCAAGGTTAAGATCTGCTTCCTAAGACTTTTGGGCCTTATGAGCCACAAGGGTCTCATAAAGAGTTTTTCTCCCCATGGGTCGAGAGAATCCCATAGGTGTAAGTTCTTCTTAAGAATCATAAAGATTCTTAAGCGGGTTTTCCCTTGAGAGTCGTAAGGATCTCACCAGAGAGTTTTTCTTCCTTACAGGTCGTGGGGACCTGCAAGTGCTGGATGTAGTCACCTTTATTCGTGTTTCACGGGGTCGGGGGTTGCTCAAGACATCGTAGTTTAAAGATGTCGCGGTCAAGGTTAAGGACCTCATAGTCTGTGGATTTAGGGACTCCACAGTCCGATATTAGTTTTAAGACATCACGGTCAAGGTTAAGGACCTCATAGTCCATGGGTTTAGGGACTCCACCGTCCGATGTTAGTTTTAAGACATCACGGTCAAGGTTAAGGACCTCATAGTCCGTGGATTTAGGGACTCCACAGTCCGATGTTAGTTTTAAGACATCACGGTCAAGGTTAAGGACCACATAGTCCGTGGATTTAAGGACTTCACAGTCCGATATTAGTTTTAAGACATCACGGTCAAGGTTAAGGACCTCATAGTCCGTGGATTTAAGGACTCCACAGTCCGATGTTAGTTTTAAGACATCACGGTCAAGGTTAAGGATCTCATAGTCCGTGGATTTAAGGACTCCACAGTCCGATGTTAGTTTTAAGACATCACGGTCAAGGTTAAGGACCTCATAGTCCGTGGATTTAGGGACTCCACAGTCCGTTGTTTGGTTGCAGGGACCCGTCATCTCTTTGAAGACGTTGAGGAATTACAACGCCAGGTATCAAAGGAGTGAAGAGATGTACCTTTCAAACCAAGGTAGAATCCGTAGGGAATCGGGGTGGTTGATCGTTAGTTTTAAGACATTACGGTCGAGGTTAAGGACATCATAGTCCATGGATTTTAAGGACTCAACAGTCCAGTGTTTGTTTTGGATGCTTCACATGGGTTCACTGCCATGCTTGGCGAGGACCAGGCTCCGCTCTGGGCGTTTTCCGCAGGGTCAAAGAGTGACGTTATCCGCGTTCCACGTAACCGGGAATTTTGCACTAGATGCTTCACACGGGTTCACTGCCGTACTCGTCGAGGACTAGGCTCCGCTCTGGATGCTTCACACGGGTTCACTGCCGTGCTCTGCGAGGACCAGGATCGGCTCTGGACGTTTTCCACGGGGTCAAAGAGTGACGTTATCCGCGTTCCATGTAACCAGGAATTTTGCACTAGATGCTTCACACGGGTTCACTGCCGTGCTCGGCGAGGACTAGGCTCCGCTTTGGATGCTTCACACGGGTTCACTGCCGTGCTCTGCGAGGACCAGGATCCGCTCTGGACGTTTTCCACGGGGTCAAAGAGTGACATTATCCGCGTTCCACGTGACCAGGAATTTTGCACTAGATGCTTCACACGGGTTCACTGCCGTGCTCGGCAAGGACCAGGCTCCGCTCTGGATGCTTCACACGGGTTCACTGCCGTGCTCTGCGAGGACCAGGATCCGCTCTAGACGTTTTCCACGGGGTCAAAGAGTGACGTTATCCGCGTTCCACGTAACCAGGAATTTTGCACTAGATGCTTCACACGGGTTCACTGCCATGCTCGGCGAGGACTAGGCTCCGCTCTGGATGCTTCACACGGGTTCACTGCCGTGCTCTGCGAGGACCAGGATCCGCTCTGGACGTTTTCCACGGGGTCAAAGAGTGACGTTATCCGCGTTCCACGTAACCAGGAATTTTGCTGATTGTATTCGCATTTCGCGGGATGGAGGTTTGACTGTTGGTGATATGTATACCACCGAACCATGGAACTGGGAGTTGCCGCTGTTCCGTTTAGCTTAGCGTTGTGTCCGTTGTTACGAGACGAGTGTTGAAACGATCTTCAGGTTTCCTTTGGCCCGTCGAGACTTGGCTTCCTCTTCTGATGAAACCTGGGGGAAAAGTATGATCCCTTTTTTGTTTACGCCCTTGGATTGTGTACAGGGTGTGATGGAACATCACCTGTAGGGCATAAATTGAAAACCCTTTTTTTTATATTTTATTTCTTTTTCCGCGATGCTCTATCATTTCAGCTTTTATATCGCGGAGGTCGCGATTGCCCTATCATTTCGGCGATTTTTCGCGGTGCCCAATCATTTCGGCTATATTTTTTTTATTTTCACTCGCTGTTTTTTATTGCGAGTTGCCCCATCATTTCGGCTATTTTTTTTTATGCATACATATTTACTTGCTGCTTTTTATTGCAAGTTTCCCCATCATTTCGGCTATTTCGTATGCATGTGTGGCTTGCTAGCTTTTTCGCCGCAAGTTTGGATTTTAGACATTGATTTCGGCATCAGCACCGCTGCAACTGGGATGTTGCCAGGAGCGAATCATCATTTGTCTCTGTCGATGTAGAACAAAGGTGGCTTAGTAAACAGGGTTAAGGGTCCCGTCGACCAAGGCTTTTGACTTCATGAGCCGTAAGGGTCTCACAAAGGTATTTCTCCCTACAAGTCGTGAGGATCTTGCAGGTGCATTTTCTCCTTAGAGATCGTGAGGATTCCTAAGTGTATGTTCCTCTGTAAGTCGTAAGGATCCTACAAGAGGGTTTTCTCCTTATAAGTCGAGAGGAATTATAAGGGTTGTTCACCATATGGACATGTCCCTAGTCACGGGTGTGACTTTGCTGGGGAAATGTTTATTCACGCCCGTGGATTGTATACAAGGGTCGGTATTGAGCCGCTTGTAGGGCAAAATCGAAGGTTGTGGGGGATCTGCTTAAGAACAGGTTTAGGTTTCTGTAACTTAAGACTTTCAAATCTCATGAGCCGTGAGGGTCCCATAAGAGAATTCTCCCTACGAGTCGTGAGGATCTCGCAAGTGTATTTTCTCCTTAAGAATCGTGAGGATTCCTAAGTGTGTTGCTCCTTTGTGAGTCGTAAGGATCTCACGCGGGTGGTTTCTCCTTACAAGGTCGAGAGAGGGCCTTATAAGTGTCTTTTAACGAGGTTGCGCCCTTTCGGGTTTTCACAAACACTCGCCGGTAGTCCTGCTGTTTTTACTCACGGAGCCCTTTCGGGTTTTCATCCGTGCCCATTTTTGCTTGTGGACATACCGTTTTTTTTTATTCTTTTCATTTTCTTTTTCTCTTATTTTTTTTTTAACGAGGCCGCGCCCTTTCGGGTTTTCACGAACACTCGCCGGTAGCCCTGCTGTTTTTACTCACGGAGCCCTTTCGGGTTTTCATCCGTGCCCTTTTTGCTTATGGACCTACCGTTTTTATTTATTATATTTTTTTTGTCAGCCTAAGGATGCCGCGGTATTAATTTAAAGACGTTTCGGTCCGCTATTAGTTTAAGGACATTTCGGTCCGTCGTTAGTTTAAGGACGTTTCGGTCCGTCGTTAGTTTAAGGACGTTTCGGTCCGTAGTTAGTTTAAGGACGTTTCGGTCCGTCATTAGTTTAAAGACATTTCGGTCCTTTATAGAGAGAGCCGGCTACTATTTATAGAGCTTTGAGCTTTAGAAAGATAGCGAGCGGATATAGTCGTCGTCATCTATCATTGACCTGGGCTGTGGCTCATTAAGCGTAGTATTTGTTTAGGAAGCGGCCGTTTATTGGCCTGAAAAGCCTTTCACCATGCATGTCCATGAGTAAATAGGCCCCACCCTGGTAGACCTTATCTATGATGTATGGGCCGTCATAGTTTGGCTCGAATTTTCCCCGCTTGGCGCGATTGGGGATCATAGGTCTTTTGACCACTAGTACGAGTTCGCCTTGGCGGAACGTCCTCGGCCTGGTCAATCTTTCGTACGAATGCGTCATCTTTGCTTTGTAGGCCTCTAGATTTTGTTGCGCTATGAGCCGGGTTTCATCGAGGGCATCAAGCTCTTCAAGCCGAAGGTGAGCATTTTCTTCGTCCGTCAGCTCGTAGTGGACTGCCACTCGTAGAGAGGGTAACTCTACCTCGAGGGGGAGCACTGCTTCCGTCCCAAATACCAGTGTGTACGGCGTTGCATTCGTGGCCATCTTGAACGTAGTTCGATAGGCCCAAAGGGCCTCTTGCAGCCTCTCGTGCCAGTCTTTCTTATTTCGGGACACCGTTTTTTTCATGATTTTTGTCAAGGTCTTATTGAAGGCCTCGGCTAGACCATTAGCTCGCGGATTGTAAACTGAGGAATATCTCCAGTCTATATTATGATGCTGCGCGAAGCAGCTAATTTTATGGCTTCTGTAGGCTGGCCCGTTATCGGAGATAATCCGCCGTGGAGTTCCAAACCGATAGATGACGTGCGTCTTGAAGAAGTGGAGGATATTCTCCATCTTCACTTCCCTCAGCGGTACTGCTTCTGCCCATTTGGAGAAGTAATCAGTTGTCGCCAGGATGAAACGATGTCCCCGGGACGATGCTGGTTCGATGGGGCCGACTATGTCAGTCCTCCACATTTCGAATGGCCAGCTAGCCACCGTCGGATGTAGTGGATTCGGATGCTGGTGGATGAAATCCCCATGGATTTGGCACGAGTGGCACTGCTTCGCATATTCGAGGCAGTCCTGGATCATCGTGGGCCAGTAGTAACCCATCCGTTTAATTTTGAACTTCATCTTTGGACCTGCTTGATGAGAACCACAGATTCCGTCATGAACCTCTTGAACGACTCTTTCTGCTTCGTCCGGTCCTAAGCATCTCAGCCACAGAGAATCAAACGACCTCTTATACAGAGTATCATTGACGAAAGCGAAAGATAGAGCTCGTTTCATGAGCTGATGTCTTGAGGATGCTTCTTCGGGGATTCGGTGGGACTTAAAGTAGTCTATGAAGACTTCCCTCCAGTCCTCAGCCTTCTCACGGTCTTTTATTTGTAGGGTCGTCTGCTCAGTCGCTCCTTTTTCTTCGTATGATTCCGGAGATATTTCTACTAGGGCAAGCACTCGACGGCTTTGTACCATGATTTTAACGTCATCGAGGTTCTCGTTAGCCAATTCTTTAGCGAGCTTTGCTAACGCGTCCGCTTTGCTATTTTCCGCGCGTGGTATGCTTTCCAAAGTGTAGGAGGGAATTTGGGACAATAGTTGTTGCACCTTTTCGCCGTACTTCACCAACTCCGGTTTGCACGTTTGGTAGTCACTATTTACTTGACTAACGACCAGTTGAGAATCCCCGTATATAAAGAGGTCTTCAATTCCCATGTCGATGGCGATCTCGAGGCCTGCTATCAGAGCTTCGTATTCGGCTTCATTGTTTGTCCTCGGCTCTGTTAAGGAGAAGGCGAAGCGCATTATCCCTCCTTGTGGAGTTACGAAGATGAGGCCTATCCCTGATTTGATCATTGGGATCTCCTGTTTGCGCTTCTTTACGGAAGACGCTCCATCGAAATAGAGTTCCCATCGGGTACTACCGCCGCCGATCGCATCGAATGCATGCTCGTCCGGCAGCTCACAGTTCAGAGGAGAACCGGCAGGTACTGGATGCTCAGCGAGAAAGTCGGCGATGGCCTGGCCTTTCACTGCCTTGAGAGGTCGATACGTTATCGAGAACTCCATCAGGAGTAGAGCCCATTTAGCGAGTCGGCCCGTCAATATAGCCTTTGACATCAAATATTTAAGAGGGTCCACCTTCGAGATGAGACGGACTTCGTGCGCCAACGCATAGTGCCTGAGCTTTGTTATCGCGAAGATCAACGCCAAGCAGTGTTTTTCAATGGGAGAGTAGTTTCTTTCTGCCCCGAGCAGAACTCGACTTAAGTAGTAGAGTGCTCTCTCCTTTCCTTGATCGTTCTCTTATGCCCATAATGCGTCTAAGGAACCTTCGAGGGCGGTCGTATAAAGAATAAGAGGTTTTCCCTTGACCGGCGCAGCCAACACCGGAGGGTTCTGTAAGTATTGCTTGATCTCGTCTAGTGCGCCTTGGCATTTGTGATCCCAAACGAATGGAGTTCCCTTCTTCATCAGGTGGCTGTAAGGACGGCACTTGCCTGAAAGATTGGCGATGAATCGCCGGATGTATGCGAGCTTCCCTTGGAGAGACCGCGACTGTTTGAGGGTTCTTGGCGGAGGCATTTCCATGATCGCCTTGATCTTAGATGGATCCACTTCGATACCTCGGTGTCGGATGATGAATCCCAGGAATTTACCCGAGGAGACTCCAAACGCGCATTTGAGGGGATTCATTTTCAAATTATATTGCCGAAGGCGTTGAAATACAGTCTCAAGATGCTTTAAATGCTCTTCGTATGACATGCTCTTCACTTCAAGGTCGTCGATATAGCACTCGATGATGTCATGTATGAGGTCGTCGAAGACCTTTGTCATGGCCCTTTGATAGGTAGCGCCGGCATTCTTTAGACCAAAGGGCATAACCCTGTAGCAGAATATACCCAAAGGGGTCCGGAAAGCGGTGTGCTTCTGGTCTTCGGGATGCATCTTTATCTGATTGTACCCTGATGAGCCGTCTATAAAGGAGAAAACCTCGTGAGTGGACGTGTTATCTATCATTAGCTCGGTTACCGGTACTGGGAAATCGTCCTTCATACAGGCTTTATTGAGATCCCTGAAATCCACGCATATGCGTACCGTCCCATTTTTCTTCATTACCGGGACGATATTGGCGATCCAGTCGGGATATTGGACTTCTTGGATAAATCCAGAATCAATCAGCTTCTTAACCTCGGCGTTGATGCTCATTTCAAGCTCGAGTCGCATCCTTCTCGGCGCCTGCTTGATTGGCTTGATGTCCGGGGATATCGCTAATTTATGCACAGCAATCTCCGGATCTAATCCTGGCATCTCGGAATAGTTCCACGCGAAGCAGTCTTTATGCTGTAGAAGCACGTTCTTTAACGCGGCCACCCTTTCTTCAGATAGCAGCTCGCTGACGAATGTCGGTCGCGGATCATCTGCCGATCCCAGCTCAATCTTCTTGAGGTTATCTGCAGTAGTATGTATGCCATCTTCCAGTTCTTTCGGAGCTGGCGGAAATTCTGAGATCACTTCATCATTGCTGTTCTCAAAGCACCAGGGAAGGTCATCCATGTCCTTGGGCTCTTCTTTTAATATCGTAATCATGTAACAGGTGCGAATCCGCTTCCTGGACTGAGGTGGATCCGGTTCTGCTCTTGCGGCTTTGGGTTCGTGCTTTTGCGGCGGCGTTACCCTCCAGCCGTTGGATAAAGCGAATCTGCCATGTTGGTACTGGTCCTCGACCCAGTTCTTGAAGGTGAAGCAGTCTTCGGTAGGATGTCCTATGGCTCGGTGATAAGAGCAATAGCTCAGATGAGAAGCCTTGTTAGCTTGCTCAGGGTGTCTAGACTCTGGAAGTGCAATCATTCGATGTTTTATAGCGAGCTCGAGTAACTTCTCCGTCTTGTCTCGAGGGAAGGAATACGCTCGACTCATCTTCTTCGCGAGGGACAAATCCGGACCGCGCAATGCCCGCTCACGTGACTCTCTAATCCTGCGTCGTTGTTGTCGGCTCCTCTTTCCGCTTTTTGATTTATTTCTACCTCTGCGTCGGGCCTTTTGCGCAATGGGTCGACAGGGAGGAGCATCTTCGTCCTTTGCAGCCTGTTGAAACAGACGTTGCGTCCTGGCTTTCTCGTAGATGGCCATTTCGCGACTATGGTCGTCTCGAGCATTTTGACCCGCTTTCCTGATAAGCTTGTCCATTCGTTCTTCAAACGACGGACTCAACACTTCGCTCGCGGGATCCAGTTTTGATGAGGGGTTAGCATCTCCCGACAGGGCGTCCTCTTCTTCATCGAAGTTATATATGGCGTAGCTACCGTGGACTCGCTCCCGTTTCCCGGATTTCACGTATCCAAGCCCAAGTGTTTCCATTTTCCCGTTGGGCAATTTGCGTTGAGTCCCAGGGACATCCCAAATCCCGTTGTAGAACCGAGCTTGTCGAACAGTCTGTTTTAAGGGTACCCCTTGGCGCTTCAATAGCCTCTTTAGTCCATTTGTGTAGTATCTGGGCAAACGGATGGGTTGGAGCCTGTCGAGTGTAGCATCCGCGCCATGCCAGATCTCCTTCTCTACTTTCGTCTCTGAGGATCGGTAGAATAGGATTGCCTTCTCACCCTTTTGCCTGGGAGGGACGTAAAACGTTTGCAGGTCCTGCACATTGTATGCTTGAAGTGTGTCGAGATCCTTGTAGTGTTCTCGCGGCACTAAGGTGATTTGCAAACTCGGATCATCGCTAGGGGTGCTTGTATTGACGGTCGATTGGAGAACACGGCATTAACCTCATCTTCCGAGTCACTTCCGAAGACCAACATGGGGGCGGGCGTCCCCGGGTTGTTGCGTTGAGGTGGCCCAGCATAAACTATCTCTTCTTCTCCTTCGGTATCGCTCCCGAAAATAGGGATGGCGGCGGCGGCTTTGTTCTCCGGCTTGCGGCATCTTTCTGTATCCTCGAAATCTGGCAGAAAGTACTTCGCATCTTCGTATTTGCGGACTTCGTTCACGGAAAATGGGTTTAGCTCACCTGTTATGGTATGCTCAAAACCATCCTTAAAGTACTGATGTTGTGTAGAAGGGATGATGTTGTACTCGTGTAACCAAGGGCGACCGAGCAAGGCGTTGTAGCAGATCTTGGCGTCAATGACATGGAATTTGATGTCTGTGACGAGTAGTCCGAAGCGTAATGTTAGTATCACGGATCCGAGAGTCCGTGACGATTGGGAGTTGAAACCAGAGATGGTAATTTTGTCATGAGCGAGGTGTTACACACTCATGCAGATTTCTTTCAACACCCGAACATTAAGGAGATTGACGGAGGATCCATTGTCAACCAGGATTTTGCCTATCTTGATATCGTGGCAATATCCAGAGACGTATAGGGCATGGTTGTGGTTGCACGTCCCGAGGAGAAGGTCTTCGTCACCGAAAGCGATGTCGGCCGTATGCACTTCCTCCAGTTCATCCTTCATCTTTTTCGCGGCGAGGAAGGCTTGGAATTGCTCAGGTTCTTGTAACGCCTTAATTAGTGTCACGACCCGAAAGAGCACGTGACTGGCCCTTGAACCATATGAAGTCTATAGGACCCCATCTGATCCAAGTAAGCCAAAAGCCCAGCAATCTAAAACCATTTTAAGAGTAAATAAGGAAAACTGTTTTTGAAAAGTAAGGAAATCATGTTTGGAAATCAAAGTTTTTAAATAACTAAGTCGAATATGCATTTTTTAAAAATGTGTAACCTTTCCTGAAAATTTCGGCAGAGTTTCCTTTGTAAAAACTGGCCCCGAACGGGGTACAACAAGAATAATATATATGAAATGATAAAAGGCATCCCCAAGCGGGAGCTAGCTCTTCGTCCATCGACGGTCACAACCACGCAAGCAATAATAATATACAACGCCAAAGGACGAGGATCAAAACCCAAAAAAAAAGAAACTCAAAACAGCCAGAAAACCGTAATACTACTAGCGCGACTCTAAGGTCGAAATAAAAAAACACTGTTTTCTAAGTCTGAAACAATAAACAAGTTTTGGTTGATGGAAATTCTAGATACAATAAATGATACATGAACAATGGCGGTTCTGATACAAAAGAACCCACCTATCCAAGCAAGTCACCCATAAGGAAGCAGTGTGCCAGAAATGCCGCTATGGAATCTGTACGGCAAAAACCTGCAAGGACTGGGGCACAACGGGGGTGAGTTGCCAACTCGTGAATAGAAAATATCTACAAGCAGAGATCGAATGCATGACCCATCCTAGGTTAATACGATCAGATATAAATAAACCTCAATATGAATAAAGCTGAAGCATGCTAAACTGGCAATGTAATCTCTACATGAGTGTAATGCCAAGTGCTCGTGCTAGTGCCTCAGGTAATAGCATGTCATGAATATGAGGTATGATCAATGTAATCAAATCTGCACACACGTGGATCCCGTCCACTCGTCACCCAATGACAATAACCATCATGCAAGTAAATATCATGAAACCTGTGCATGGAAATATGAGGATATAACCCACCCGTGTCCCTCGCGACACGTCAAAATCATAGAACCGGAGTGCCCAGCATCGGCACTCGAAAACATCATGAAAACTGTGCCCAGCATCGGCACATAAATCCTCATATATCGGGCTCCGTCAGTCCGGATCGGCCCACGGGCTCTGTCTGCGGTATCGGCCCTCGGCCCCGGCAGGACGCCCAAATCTATCCATCGACTCTGGTCAGTATCCTACGGATAACCGCCAGGTCCAACCAATCACCGGTAGGTACTCGCCCGCCTCCAGGCTCAATCGGCAAAGCTCATCGATCATCTTGCCG
Source organism: Agapanthus africanus (assembly GCA_030015575.1). NCBI lineage: Eukaryota > Viridiplantae > Streptophyta > Magnoliopsida > Asparagales > Amaryllidaceae > Agapanthus > Agapanthus africanus. The sequence continues at coordinate 562,269,985 of CM057346.1, forward strand.
AGGGGAACCATACCGGGTCCACCATGTACCCGCAATCGGCTCATCCACTCCTCGATTCGGGTTTCACATGTCGCTCTCAGCACCGAGAAAACACATGGTGGACGCACTGAAATATCATATCAAGGGTAACCGGGTTTTTAAAGCAATGACATATTCTCTTTTGAAACACTCTCGGTTCCCAAATCCAGAAATATCATAGAAACAACATATCTCAATGCATATAGTCAAAAGCATGAAGTATGCGACATGTAAAGGAAGGTATGCACATCATCATGTCATGCAAGGATCATATACCGAATGCAATAGTACTACAGTGTAGTGACATGGCAATTATCGATGATGAGTGTGTGAGCCGGCAACAAGTGTACGTGGAACATATGCATCATCGATAATGGTGCTGGTGTCCTAGCAGCATGACTGAAATATAACCACAGTACAAGCGATACAATGCAAATAGCATGAATATGCGGAATCGAATAATCAACGCAGAAGTAAAGAATCTACACCAATCTGTACAAGTCATGCAGGGGTGCCATTTGAAATAAGACGAATCAGGGCTTTTGGAAAAACAAGGGCTACGGTGTTTTAAGAAAAGATACATCATTTGAAAATATCCGTATGACCCTTCTGCCTATCTTTAAAATATCCCCGATTCGTTAGTTTGAAATAGGTATGACTCGGTCCAGTCTAATGTCTACTAAGTAATCTAGACAGGAGGGGTAAGAAACCACCTAATCTGAGTCAATATATATAGATATGATAGTCGGTGATCCCGCCTCAATAACATATCGTAAGATATCCTCGAGTCATGAGTGCGGATCTATCATCAATATCGGCTCGTACGGTAGATCGTCGTACGGCATCCCAATAGCTGGATAGGGGTCAATATCACAGTACCTCATCACATATCAGGTATCACTATCATCAGATCGCATAATCTTGGGTACTACTCTAAGTCTAGTACAAATCGATACCATCTATAAAAATATGAATGCGGGTAAAGCACATGTCCAAAGGCCCGCTAAAACTATCATATCGCACCTCGAAGACAAGCTATGTCACATCGCCGATCTCACGGCCTCACATCAAGTATCATCTCAAACCACGTATCATCCTCCAATCCCGTATATAAACACATAGTCCCATACCCATGTGTAGATATACGCACCATCATATGCACTCTAATAAATGAAAGAATGAATGCAAGTATGTGTGTAAATGTATGTGTGAGTGCAACCACTACTCTAGGGTTCGCACTATACTAAACCAATATATTCTTATCATCAAAATATCATTATTACCATCAATAACCCTAAACAACACATAATAAATATTCGTGTGTATACGTATTCGTATACATCACCACGGACTGCGGGGGTGCTATACGCCATCCACCCGACTTCTCCCCGTAGATATAAATCTACTCACATTGCTTCTCGTGTGCCAAAGCCGATGTCGCTATCTTTACCTCCTTTGCCTCAACATCACGCGGGGTACCTACAAGTATATCACAATGCTAAAGCACATGAAAATCACATCGGAAACCAAAATAGCACACGCTACCCGCATAGGTAAAAACCTATCGACTCGCATGTAAACACAATCAAAATCCACTTGTCGTTGACGTCCAAACGCCACCCGACAGGAATGAATCACCAAATACCAAAATCCATGCTAAAACAAGTCCCAAATTATACACCAACATAGGAAAATCAACCCAGATTTCACCCTAGATGGAATCAGTCAAAACTAGACATACTCAGGGTCAAAACTAGAGGAAATTGGGGCATGCACAGAAAACGAGGCAATTCCTTAAAATACCTTATTTTAGAATTTTCCATAATTTTTCCCCATTTATCTGTATTTAATTATACCAGAATACTAAAATATTCATTAAAATAATATTAAATTATAAAATTTCCCAAAAATCATATTTTATTATTTTGAAGACGTTACAATCTACCCCCCTTAAAGAAATTCGGTCCCCGAATTTAAATTTAAACCCCCAAATACTAAAATATTTCAATACAAATTCCAAGTCATCGGGGCTCCGAAATCATCTATACATAAAACATCATAGCGCAATGCATGCGCATGAGTACTGAGCAAATAACTCAAAAGCAACACTCCATCAAGCATCCGCAATCATCGGAGTCATGGTAACGACACAATGTCAAATCCAATACAAAATCAATATGATATGGACCAAGACTATACATGTAGACACCCAATCTATACATGTAATTAGCTGATGCAACTGTATGCCAAATCTTTTTAACTCGCTGTGCGATGCGCGTAACACTGCACAGTGGCGGACGTTTCTCATAAGAAAATAACTATATATGTGTATATATATCCTTTGTTTAATAGGTACGTTCCGCTGTTTTGAAAACAGTTTAGAAGGGTTTTCTTGTTTTTAAAACGTTTCGTGTCATATCGGACACGTAGGTATATACTGAGACTATAGCTCGCTTTTCGGAAATCCCTTCGATAACTATCGATGCATGCAAAATATATCCAGGTACTGCCCACTGACTAGTCCTGCTCAGTATGAAAGCAAATATCCAACATCATAAAAATGTACTGCTCCAAAAGGAATAAATTCCAAAAATGCACATAACACCACCCTGTGCGTCTGACGCGCACGGAAATCAAAATCCATATATGCGCTAAACATGTGCACAAAACAACATCTAGGTGCAACGGGTGTGCACGAAGCATCTGTCATAGGCAACGTGTGTGCCTGGCAGCCAAAACAGGTGCATCTGACATGCACGAAGAATCTCGATTTAGTGCATCTGGTGTGCCCCAAAATCGTATCTCAAAACATGCGCCCAACATGCGCGAAAATCCAAATCGGTGCATCCATCATGCACGAATGAAAATCTAGACCCTGCACACTCAATATGCACGGAATCACAAAATCCAATAGCAACGTCGAATATGCGTAAGTCCAGTCAAAAGCACGGAGTGCAAGAATCCACGTCAATATCACAATCAAAATCGACATACCGAAAGGCATCAAATCGAAGTCAGGTGCAATCGTAATGCACAAAATATAAATCCGGTGCAACAAAGGCACGAAATATAAATCTGATGCGATAAACGCAAGAAACATAAAACTGGTGCGACAAATGCACGAAGTATAGAACTGGTGCATCCCATGCATAAATACCAAGCAATAACTCAAATACATAAGCAGCAACACCAAGTGTATCCAGATATGAAGAAAATCATAAACGTGTGCAGCTGCGGGCACAAAACACATATCGATGCACTACAAGCACATATAAGCTATACCGAGTGCAAAATCAAAACACTAAAATTACATGAAACTCTGCTGGAAGCGTAAATCAAATCACCAGCATAAAATAGGCATGAAATCGCAATCAACAGCTCAAGAGTAATAACTATGTACAAGGTATAAATACCCAGTAGGTGCAACCATGGTGCACAAAATCAAATATCATGAAACTCAGTCATCAAGACTAAATCATGCGAATAGATCGCCCAAAATACCGAAATCCAAAGTAACGGATACGTGATAATCAAATCACAAAATCACAAATCATAATTACCGTCGTCGGTATACCCTCCTTCAGGGTCGAGAAGGTACCGGTACATCCGATGCTAGCGGCGCAAGATATCTACTTGCCTCTTGCTCGCGGCTGGCGTCCTCTGCCTCTGGTTCCTGATCTTTCCTGTAGATTACCAACTCGCAATCCATCGGCTCATCGGCCCGGTCAGGTGTGCTGACAGGAACGATTCCGTTCTTGCACTTCCCTGGTCATCTCTCGGTCAATCCTCACGACCGCTCGTAAAGCAGCACATCTCTGGCGCCGACCTCGGGTCCTCTGAATGCATATCACACATCCGATCCTGGGTGCAACTCTTATTGCAGCAGTGTACTGGAAGGAATCCTACTCAAGGTCTCTTCTGATCTTGCCTAAGCCAAACTGTAAGGAGGCTGGTACTCTGGCGTAATCTTTTCTCGCTCTCTGGACCTCTGCGTCCTTAGTACAACATCTCCTCGGAAGCTGGTCGCATCTCTGCGCCTCTGTATGCATGTCCGGCCTTTAATCTTAACGGGGTGTAGTAACAGCTCGTCTGCCTCTCGCACGAACTTCTTGTCCCGCTTGTCTGTATCATCGACCATTCGACGTCGCGTCTTTATCTGCACACTGCAATGTCCTTGGCTACGGTCCACCCGAAGTCTCTAACACGGACTCGAAATCACGAACTCAGTATCTTCATCACTCAGTAGAAGACATCTAGCCGAACACGTCCTCAGCGTGCATATCGCATCTCTGATGTCAGCGGAGTGGAACGTCATCTCGTCGAAATCTCGTGCAAACTCTTTACTCCACCTTGCTCCACTATCGACTGATTCGGACTCATCTCATCATGGCTACACAGACTGCGCTCCGACGGCTATGCTCATATCTGGAGTCTCCCAAGCAGTGTCCCATCACATGATATCCGAATGATGTCGAATCATCCGATCGACTCGTCAGAACCTCACAATCCCCCAAGAGCTCAACATCTCGGGTACAGTTTAATAGTAGCGAGTACATACCACAGCGTCGGTGGTCCAGCCGTAGAAGGGCAAACCCAAGCCTCACTAATGGCGCCGAGGAACTGCCGCAAACCCTAAGGTTCAAAGGCTTTCACACGGTCATTAAGTCGAGTTAGGGTTTCATTCTTCTAGAGGGTCCATAGAATCACCTGCATGTCTTTCCGTATACTTTAAACTTGGAAAATGGGTTCCTGACCTTCGATCGTCTCAATCGACTCTCAACGAATCTGCGTGAAGTCGCCTCTAGCTGGAATCAATCTATCTGATGACCTCGCATCGGGGTAAGCGAACGAACCACATGTCCTAGTCATTAATCCTCGGTGACTAGCGACTCACTATCACATCTCTAAGAATATGCTCATGCTGCAGTAGCTCCAATCATCTGGGCGATATCTCATCACTCGCAGCAACAACTGGCTCATTCGTCGGTACGCTAAGCAGCGCCTCAACCATCATGAATAAGCGATACATCAACGGTCATCACATCCTGGCTGGCCTCTATCAGTGGCTCAATCCTCTGGTACCGTCCGGTACATCCTAGAAATCTCACAGCAGCGATCTGTCAAACGCCCATAGTGCGGAAACACAAAATACGAAGCCTCAATGCAACCGTATGTCTCTGGAATCACGCCCCGGTCAGCCCTCGTCCCCGACGAGCTCATGCTGACAACTCGAGCCGTAGCTCACTCTGCCCGTGCAATCGCGGCAGCAAAACCATAACCAGTATCGATGAAGATAGATCATAGGAAGGAATATGACACAATGCAAGGAAATGTACAACCTAAGGTTTCTTAAGCGGAGTGGCGTGTCGTAAGTATGCCGCGGAACATACCCACGGTACGTCACTCTACTTTAGTCACCTATTCCATCAACCAAGGGTCATCCTACACGACGAAAGTTCGGGTCTAATACCCCCTCGACCAAGTCTAAGTTCCGTAAGGTCAAGCCTAAGTTCCTTATATAGATAACGCCCTAGGCTCCACATAGTCAAACTTAGACTCGAACCAAGGTCACCCTAGCGCTTTGATACCAACTTTGTCACGACCCGAAAGAGCACGTGACTGGCCCTTGAACCATATGAAGTCTATAGGACCCCATCTGATCCAAGTAAGCCAAAAGCCCAGCAATCTAAAACCATTTTAAGAGTAAATAAGGAAAACTGTTTTTGAAAAGTAAGGAAATCATGTTTGGAAATCAAAGTTTTTAAATAACTAAGCCGAATATGCATTTTTTAAAAATGTGTAACCTTTCCTGAAAATTTCGGCAGAGTTTCCTTTGTAAAAACTGGCCCCGAACGGGGTACAACAAGAATAATATATATGAAATGATAAAAGGCATCCCCAAGCGGGAGCTAGCTCTTCGTCCATCGACGGTCACAACCACGCAAGCAATAATAATATACAACGCCAAAGGGCGAGGATCAAAACCCAAAAAAAAGAAACTCAAAACAGCCAGAAAACCGTAATACTACTAGCGCGACTCTAAGGTCGAAATAAAACAACACTGTTTTCTAAGTCTGAAACAATAAACAAGTTTTGGTTGATGTAAATTCTAGATACAATAAATGATACATGAACAATGGCGGTTCTGATACAAAAGAACCCACCTATCCAAGCAAGTCACCCATAAGGAAGCAGTGTGCCAGAAATGCCGCTATGGAATCTGTACGGCAAAAACCTGCAAGGACTGGGGCACAACGGGGGTGAGTTGCCAACTCGTGAATAGAAAATATCTACAAGCAGAGATCGAATGCATGACCCATCCTAGGTCAATACGATCAGATATAAATAAACCTCAATATGAATAAAGCTGAAGCATGCTAAACTGGCAATGTAATCTCTACATGAGTGTAATGCCAAGTGCTCGTGCTAGTGCCTCAGGTAATAGCATGTCATGAATATGAGGTATGATCAATGTAATCAAATCTGCACACACGTGGATCCCGTCCACTCGTCACCCAATGACAATAACCATCATGCAAGTAAATATCATGAAACCTGTGCATGGAAATATGAGGATATAACCCACCCGTGTCCCTCGCGACACGTCAAAATCATGGAACCGGAGTGCCCAGCATCGGCACTCGAAAACATCATGAAAACTGTGCCCAGCATCGGCACATAAATCCTCATATATCGGGCTCCGTCAGTCCGGATCGGCCCGCGGGATCTGTCTGCGGTATCGGCCCTCGGCCCCGGCAGGACGCCCAAATCTATCCATCGACTCTGGTCAGTATCCTACGGATAACCGCCAGGTCCAACCAATCACTGGTAGGTACTCGCCCGCCTCCAGGCTCAATCGGCAAAGCTCATCGATCATCTTGCCGAGGGGAACCATACCGGGTCCACCATGTACCCGCAATCGGCTCATCCACTCCTCGATTCGGGTTTCACATGTCGCTCTCAGCACCGAGAAAACACATGGTGGACGCACTGAAATATCATATCAAGGGTAACCGGGTTTTTAAAGCAATGACATATTCTCTTTTGAAACACTCTCGGTTCCCAAATCCAGAAATATCATAGAAACAACATATCTCAATGCGTATAGTCAAAAGCATGAAGTATGCGACATGTAAAGGAAGGTATGCACATCATCATGTCATGCAAGGATCATATACCGAATGCAATAGTACTACAGTGTAGTGACATGGCAATTATCGATGATGAGTGTGTGAGCCGGCAACAAGTGTACGTGGAACATATGCATCATCGATAATGGTGCTGGTGTCCTAGCAGCATGACTGAAATATAACCACAGTACAAGCGATACAATGCAAATAGCATGAATATGCGGAATCGAATAATCAACGCAGAAGTAAAGAATCTACACCAATCTGTACAAGTCATGCAGGGGTGCCATTTGAAATAAGACGAATTAGGGCTTTTGGAAAAACAAGGGCTACGGTGTTTTAAGAAAAGATACATCATTTGAAAATATCCGTATGACCCTTCTGCCTATCTTTAAAATATCCCCGATTCGTTAGTTTGAAATAGGTATGACTCGGTCCAGTCTAATGTCTACTAAGTAATCTAGACAGGAGGGGTAAGAAACCACCTAATCTGAGTCAATATATATATATATGATAGTCGGTGATCCCGCCTCAATAACATATCGTAAGATATCCTCGAGTCATGAGTGCGGATCTATCATCAATATCGGCTCGTACGGTAGATCGTCGTACGGCATCCCAATAGCTGGGTAGGGGTCAATATCACAGTACCTCATCACATATCAGGTATCACTATCATCAGATCGCATAATCTTGGGTACTACTCTAAGTCTAGTACAAATCGATACCATCTATAAAAATATGAATGCGGGTAAAGCACATGTCCAAAGGCCCGCTAAAACTATCATATCGCACCTCGAAGACAAGCTATGTCACATCGCCGATCTCACGGCCTCACATCAAGTATCATCTCAAACCACGTATCATCCTCCAATCCCGTATATAAACACATAGTCCCATACCCATGTGTAGATATACGCACCATCATATGCACTCTAATAAATGAAAGAATGAATGCAAGTATGTGTGTAAATGTATGTGTGAATGCAACCACTACTCTAGGGTTCGCACTATACTAAACCAATATATTCTTATCATCAAAATATCATTATTACCATCAATAACCCTAAACAACACATAATAAATATTCGTGTGTATACGTATTCGTATACATCACCACGGACTGCGGGGGTGCTATACGCCATCCACCCGACTTCTCCCCGTAGATATAAATCTACTCACATTGCTTCTCGTGTGCCAAAGCCGATGTCGCTATCTTCACCTCCTTTGCCTCAACATCACGCGGGGTACCTACAAGTATATCACAATGCTAAAGCACATGAAAATCACATCGGAAACCAAAATAGCACACGCTACCCGCATAGGTAAAAACCTATCGACTCGCATGTAAACACAATCAAAATCCACTTGTCGTTGACGTCCAAACGCCACCCGACAGGAATGAATCACCAAATACCAAAATCCATGCTAAAACAAGTCCCAAATTATACACCAACATAGGAAAATCAACCCAGATTTCACCCTAGATGGAATCAGTCAAAACTAGACATACTCAGGGTCAAAACTAGAGGAAATAGGGGCATGCACAGAAAACGAGGCAATTCCTTAAAATATCTTATTTTAGAATTTTCCATAATTTTTCCCCATTTATCTGTATTTAATTATACCAGAATATTAAAATATTCATTAAAATATTATTAAATTATAAAATTTCCCAAAAATCATATTTTATTATTTTGAAGACGTTACAATTAGTGAATCTCGCGCTTCTTTAGATAATAGGAGGGCATCGAGAATGCTAAGTTGAGAAGGTAGCTTCCTTAGGTGCGCCAGGATATTGTAGTCCACCTTACCCTTCCTGGGAGGGTCTTTGGTAGTCAGCTCTTTCATAACTTGGTCATCTAAAGTGATATCCTCAGTGACCTTTTCTTTTCCCTTATCTTTTCTATTTGCTGGCCTGAGATTCTTTTCCGGGAGCGTGCGATTGCGTAGCTGAATGTTTTCGCAGGCCTCCGGTTCCTCCTCTTTCCCTAAAACGGATTCTTTAAAGAGAGGGCCTAGAGCCATTTCTTCATCAGAGTCGCTCCCAAAGGTGAGAACTTGTGACCCTCCGGCGTTAACCATGTAACAGTTGCCAGTGGTTCTGTTATGCCCGTCGGCAGTACTTCTTCGTTCCCGACGAGTCTTGCGTTTCATGCGCTTAAAATGTTGCCGATGAGCAACATATCCCTGCCACCATATCCTAAAGGCGTCGCACTCCTCCGTAGGGTGTGAAATTTTCCGATGATATGCGCAATAATTAGGGTGCCTCTCCGCCCCCTTGAGCGTGTTTTCTTCCGAGGGTGGTAGCTTCATTCCCATTGACATGGCTTTGGCAAACCTTTTCCTCGTCTTGAATATCTTTTTGTCTACATCGGATGTCTTTTGGTCTGGCGGGAGTGCTTCGACTCTTTCGTTCGGTCGCTTGCGTTTGGCTCCTTCCGATGCGGCCATCTCACGCTCCTGATCCGCTTTACTCTTCAGACGAATCTCGTCTAGAAAGGCGTCGATCATTTCATCTGTTGGCCCCACAAGCTCTGGTTCAGGCTCTGTCCCCAGTTTCTTAGTACCAGGATCGTCGGTAAACGAGTGGGAGATTACGTTACAACTCGCCGCATATCCCTCGGATTCATCTGACGAGCTTCTCCATCATCTTCCACCTGAAAGATGTAGTTGAGGAACTCTTGCAACGTGACAGGAGTTCGCGCCTTTTGATTGTACTCTTCCAGCGCGTCAATTTGCTTTTGCAAGTTTGTGCGCTTGTCTCCAGGCTTCACGGGCTTCTTAGATTTCTTCTTCTTTTTCTTCGAAGATTTTGACGGTTGGGCGTGAGTATTTAAGCCATCACCACGAGTCTTCGTAGTTGGGCGCGGCTTCAACATCCCTTCGATAATTTGAGGTTCAAGCGGGTCCTTCCATTCGACCGCCGGGCACGCATGAAGGTCCCTCAGCATTCTTTTGGTTTTAGTTGACAGCACGACCTCCCATGGAGCTTCTTCAATAAAGGCACAGGTTGCCCCCGGTGTATCTGCTTTCTTAGAAATATGCGGCTGTGGTGGGTTCACCTTCCACTTTTCGGACAGCGCAAACTTCCCCTGGAGGTATTGATCTTCAATCCATCCTTTAAAAACGAAGCAATCCTCAATCGGATGGCTTACCGTTTGATAATAGGGGCAATAGTTGGGGTTATTCACCTCAGTGGGTTGTGGCGGCCGCCTTGGATTTGGCAGGTTTATAAGTCTATTACGTCCTGCCAACTCGAATAACCGTTTTGTTTTATCCCGCGGGAACGAGTAGGGGCGCTTCATCTTCTCGTTATAATACCGGCGTCTTTCTTCCAATTGATCCGCCAGCTTTGGGGCATTGGGTTGCTGCTGGGCATTCGCGACGAAGGTTGCCTTTCCTTTACCTTTATCACTCCGAGGCTCAAGCTTCGGGGGAGACGGTCTATGACCCATTTGGTCCATCTGGGCCAGCTTGTCGATTAGAGTCTGGAATGTGGTTGGCTTAAAGAACATCATGAACTGGGAGATAGTTGCGTGAGGGTCTAGGGTTCCTACGAACATGCCCACCGCGGGCGCTTCCTCAATGCGCTGCTCGCATTTCGACCATAAATTCCGCTAGCGTATAGCACACTGGAGCCAAGTTTCGCCTGGTTTTACCCCGGCGTTAATCAATGCCGTTATTGGAGTGTGTTCGCTGGCGCTCGCGAATCGCTGAGTGAATAGCAACTCCATTTCAGCAAACGTCTTGATAGAATCGTTCGGGAGTTCTGAATACCATTCGAACGCTGTTTCTGATAAGCTACCCATGAATTGGCGGAGCAACAGTTTATCATCACCGCCGGTGTTACCGCAAAGGGCCCTGAACTGGGCGACATGTTGGTGGGGATTGCCGGTCCCCTTATACACGTGAAATTTTGGTATTATATAACCCGACGGATATTTGATTTGGTCGTACTAGCTTGGATACGGCCACCCCATTTTTACGACTTGACCAGCTGCCTCAGTCGCATGATGAACCCGGATTTGCTGGACTATATAGTCGACCAAATCAGCCTTAGAGATTATCTCCTCCTTGGCCGTTGAGAGGGCCGGCGGTGGATTTGACGTTTCTTCCCGGTCGTCTTCAAGAACAATTGGGGGATCCTCAGCGGGTGGATCCTGTTGGATCATCATTCCTATTATATCTTGGAAGAGGAGGCCCATACGCTGTATGTTGGTTGCTTGTTCAGCAGCCTCTTTGTCCTTCTTCTCCAATATTCGGCGAAGGAATTCGGCATCGGTTTCTTCCTCCTGGCGTTCGTCCGAAGACGTTTCTGGGTTTTCTTTTGGCCCGGTAAGTGCGGCCATAGCATTCATCATTTCCTGGAGCTTTTGCTGTTGCTCCTGAGCTTTGGTTACCGACCGTGTAAGCGGTCTATGGCCTGTAGACGCACGGCTGTCTTCCTTCCCCGACGCCATGTATACAGTATGGACCATCCTGCCCCCAGCCTTAGGGCGTCTGGGTTCAGCGCTTTTAGCTCTCGTTGCAGGCCCGGGGATCTTCTCCGGCCTCCTCTTTTTATGAGCAGTGGAAGCTGAGGGGGCCGTTGGGGTGGGCACCCAGACAGCTTTTCGTGGCTTAGCCTGGTGACTGGCTTCCTGTTGGATTTTCAGCTTCTTGTGCTGGCGGGAGAAGTTTGGATCGATCATCGAGTCTCGGGCCTGCCGCCAGACTTTATAGATTCGGGAGGACAGCCGTTGAGGAGATTGGGGCTGTTCTGTTTTTACTTCCACAGCCTTTTTCAGAGGAGGGGGAGACCTTTTTAGCACCGCGGTAGGAGAATTCCTACGCACCTTATTTAGCATCTCAAAGCTGTTCCTAGTCGGAACAGCAGCATTAACTTCTGCCATCGGGGCTGGTGGAGTTAGCCCAGAGGGAGAGTTGCCCCCAGCCTTCCTTATTCGGCGCCAGTGGCGACGTCGAGCGTGTCGAGCGGATGGCGTTGGTTCAGCGGTGAGGATGGCTTCGTCTTGCCCCCTGTGTAGGTGGGGGGTCGTTGCTGGTGTTAGCCTGTTAAAGACTGATGTCCTTTGGGTAGCAAGAGCGGGAGCTGAAGCCGTCAATCTTGTAAAGACCGACTTTTTGGCTGGGGAAGCTGCCTTGGCGACTTCAGGAGCAGGACCGGTCACTTTCTTAGAAGCAACCTTCTCTGGGATTGTAGGCCCCATTGTGGGTCCACAGGAGTCTTGGCCCAATCTAGAGAAGACCGAGGCGCTGGTGTTGGGCGACCCGTTGAGAGGGGCCGCGGCAAGGGTAAGACGATCAAAGACCGACTTCTTGGGAGCTTCCTTTGTCAGCACCGGAGCGGTGATGTTTGTCGGCGGGAGCATGGTCCCAAAAAACAATCCTGTGGTGGCTCGAGTGACTTGTTCCACTGGCATTGCGAATAGCGAAGCAGCTTGGGGTCCGTAGGCTATACCTCCTGGCAAGGCAGAGCGTTGGTTGCAATTGCAGTCCGAGCAGTTGGAGCATTTCACACAAGTAGAAGCCATCGATTCTTTGCTTTCTGCAATAAGCAAGACGCCAAGTCTTAGTACCTTGCAACCCAAGGGCAACCATTAGCGAACCGCGATTGGTTCGCGAATCACGACACACGAAGTGTGGAGTGGAAAGAGGAAAAGGTCCCACCGGGCGTGCCAGAATCTGTTCCCCTCCGAACGGCGGCCGAGACGCGGGACGTCTTGCCTGAGGTTCGGGGCAGATGCTAATAGGTGCTATCCGTCCACCTCTCCGAAGATGCCAAGTTGATTTATGGCACCGTATATCGAAGGCTTAAACGGATGCGTCCGATATAGCAGACTTCGTCAGATTCCCCCTCGCTTGAGGGGTTTTTGATTGTGGGGACGCTCTTCCCTGCAGGCGCAAGCCCCTGCAGTTAATTACACTACCGCATCGCGGTAACCACTTTCTCCTTCTCCAGATGGTCACTTCGTGTCGTGTGTGTTTATTTTATGTTTAGTTGCCCGTGGATTGTATACAGAGACTGAGTTATGTCGTCGCCCGTAGGGCGTGGACTAGTCCAAATCCGTATTATTTTAGATTTGGGTTTGGGGGTTTGGGTTTAAGGATACGTTAGCCTCATTCGAGACTAAGATCGACTTAAACGTTTGTTAAGGATACGTTAGTGTAGTTTTCAGACTAAGATCAACTTAACGGGATCGTTTAGATCCAACAATAGAGCAATTAAGGGAGCCCTGTTGTTTAGTTTAGTGACATTGCGGTCAATAAGTAGTTTAAGGACATTGCGGTCCATGGGTAGTTTAAAGACATTGCGGTCCATTGGTAGTTTAAAGACTTTGCGGTCCAATGTTAGTTTTAAGACGCTGCGGTCAAGGTTAAGGACGTCGTAGTCCGTGGATTTAAGTACTCCACAGTCCGATGTTAGTTTTAAGACATCACGGTCAAGGTTAAGGACCTCATAGTCCATGAGTTTAAGGACCCCACAGTCCGTCGTTAGTTTTAAGACATCCCGGTCAAGGTTAAGGACGTCGTAGTCCGTGGATTTAAGGACTCCACAGTCCGATGTTAGTTTGAAGACATCACGGTCAAGGTTAAGGACCTCATAGTCCATGAGTTTAAGGACCCCACAGTCCGTATTGAAAGGTGGTCACCGGGACCCGTCACCTCTTTGAAGATGTTGAGGAATTACAACGCCACGTATCAAAGGAGTGAAGAGATGTACCCTTAAACCGAGGTAGATTAAATAATCTTTGGCCCAATTTGGAACCAAGACCAATTAATTATATTATGAGCCCATTGGCTCAGTTGAATTTGAATTGAGAACTTATGGCCATCTTGGGCTAAGTCCAATTATATTTAGGATATTGGCCCTCTATTGGTCCATTAGAGGAGAGGCTTTGCCTCTAGACACTTAGCCAATGGGGCTAAACTTAGTGTTAAACACTAGCAACAGGGGGTTCAAATTAGTGTTAAACACTAAAACAAATCAGTGTTAGACACTAGCAACAGAGATCTCAAATTAGTGTTAAACACTAAGATAATCAGTGTTGAACATTGGTGACAGAGATTTTAATTTGGTGTCGAACACCAAGAAAATTAATGTTAAACTCTGTTAACAGAGATTTAATTTAGTGTTAAACACTAAGAAATTCAGTGTTAAACACTGCAAGAAAGGCTCTTCGATTAGTATTGAACACTAAGGCAAAACAGTGTTTAACACTGGATTCAGGGGTTCCAATTTAGTGTTAAACACTAAGGCAAGAGGGGTCACGTGGTAGCACGTGAGGGCGCCCTCCCCTTTATTTGTTCTGCTGAGGATATTGAATACTTTGGAGCATCACGTGCCATCACGTGATGGGCATTTAAATGCTTGTATGTTAAAGCTTCTGCCAAGGGTCACGTGGGTCACGAAGGGCCTTTTCTGTGGATCTTTTCGGGGGTCACGTGGTAGCATGTGACCCTGCCTCTTTGTATGTTTTTTAGAAGATCCCTTTAAGAATTAAATTCTTCGCAGGGTTGAACCCTAACAATAATTTTTTGAGGAATTAAATTCCTATTTCCTTCTGAAGATTTATATTCTGGGATAGAGTTGAACTCTGAATTTTCTGTAGTAATTAAATTCCTCATATATGTGAAGAACTGCATTCTATCATAGGGTTAAACCCTAATAACAGTTTTAAGAAATTAAGTTCCCATTCTCTTTTAGAGAATTATTCTGAGGAATGAGATTCTGTCATAGGGTGAAACCTTAATTTCTTCTTTCTTAAGGGAATTAAATTCTTGTTATTTTAACAGAACTAAGTTCTTAACCAGGGTTAAACCCTGATTCTGTTCATTCTGAAGGAATTAAATTCCCATAACATAGGGTTAAACCCTAATTTTATTTTAAAGGAATTAAATTCCTATAGTTCTATGAGAATTAAATTCTCAAGCTTCCATTCCCTCTCTATGCTTTGGATCTGCATGGCAGGATCTCAACCCAATGAGAATTAAATTCTCAATTCATGGGGAGATGTGCACTTTGCAGATCCTCCACTAAAGAGAGAACCAAGTTCTTCTTTTTAATGTAAGAGTTAAACTCTTTTTGAGAATTAAATTCTCTTTTTCTTTCAAAAGCCTTCCCTTTCTTACCTAGGGTTTTCTTTTTGCAGAAGATCAAATTCTCCCAAAGTCTCAAGGCTCTCTCTCTTTTTTCTTCTTCTCTCTGTATATCGATCTCCCCCTTTCTCTGTTTCCCTTGGCTCCTATTTATAGGAAAAGGAGCAGAATCAATTAGTTTCGATGAATCATTCACTGAGGGATCTGATTTGTATTCATTAGAGATTTGATTTTCATTCATCATTCGTTTGGACCTTTGGATTATTGGGTGAATTTTATTCACCACTGGATTTTAAATCCAGAGATTTTCCTTTGTTATTTCGGTTAGATTTTAAGGGGAAATCTTTCCAAGTTCAAGATTTTTCCATAGATAAGTGATACTTAATCACCTTTGGATTTTTAATCCAACGGTTCCAGATAATCATTTTCCTTTGGAAAGATTTGAGTGATCTCTTCAGAATTTGATTCTGTTAAATAAATAGGCTTTGAAAGCCGTTCACGTGTGGCCACGTGGCCCATGGTCACGTGTGGGCACGTGACCCCTTGGAACGAGCCCTCTTCTTCTTTTTGCGCTCTGTTCTGGCTGCCGCTTAGCCGTCACGTGCCACCACGTGACCCCTGGTCACGTGTGAGCACGTGACCCTCGCCTGGAGCCTTTTTCTTGATTTGATCAGAGAATTGAGTCTGCTGCTTTTGAGGGTCACGTGCCAACACGTGACGCTGGTCACGTGGGAGCACGTGACCCTTTCTGAAGCCTTTTCCTTGATTTGATCAGGGAACCGATGTGCCTTTGAAGCTGCTTTTAAATGTCACGTGCCAACACGTGACTGCTGGTCACGTGTTAGCACGTGATGCCTCTTCCGTAGGCTTTCCTGATTTTAAATCAGGAAACAGCAGCTAAAATAATAAGCATAAGGCATAACCATTTATAATAGTAAACTATAAGCACAATACCCAGAAAAATAAAGTAACAATAATAAAAATAGAGAAGGATTCGTCGATAAGTTAAAATATTTTAGAATAAATATTTCGATCAAACATCTTAAAATAACTTGAGGAAGCTTACATGGCGAAAATAAGGAACATAGAACAAAGTAATATGCGCGATATGTGTTTTGCGCTATTAAAAATGTAGAGAATAGTAAAGCATTTAAAATGGGTAAAACGGAAGTAGTTAATAACACGCAATATTTTTTTATTTTTTTTTGTAAACACAAGGTAGTGAAAGATAAATTTCGAATACGATGTCACTGAATGTAATTATGGCAATAGACGATAGCACAAAAATGTATAGGTGCTAGCCAGGGTAGGGATTACAACGGAGTATGGCCCACTCAAAGGTCGGACTGTAGTACTTCAAACTGAATGTCGAAGAGACTGGGGTCGGGTCAGCACGGGGCGTAAGGGTGAACAGTCACAAATCTCGGGAGGGAAGAAATGTATTGGGGAGGGAGAACAGTCAATAGATCATGCGAACCAAAAATCAAAAGATTAGCGAACTCAACAATTTTATTATCATTCCAGAAAATTTCAAACAAGGTACTCACGAAAGATAAAGAGTGGCCCTAAGCTATACATAGATTTATTTGGCCAGAGGAGACAAAGCTAAATCACGTCAGTCGCGGTTGTGGAAGTTCAGTAGGTTACGGTAGGCTCGCGCGCTCAGATAGTGGCGTCCATTTCTATATCGCTTCGCAGGGATTGCCACTGGAGGTTCTTCTGTCATGGGTCTTGTTCCTCTGGTCCTCCTTCCTCGGCTGGAGCTTCTTCATCGAGGTCTGCTTCCACGTAATTCTCTTCTCCTGGATCTTCTTCCGTAGGATTTTCTTCCACTGGATTCTCCTCAAGGTTTTCCTCTCCTAGATTTTCTTCTATCGGATTATCCTCGGAATCTTCCTCTATTGGTTCCTCTTCGTGGTTTTCTCCCTCCTCGTCGGAACAACTGATCATGTCAACTTCTGGGGCTGCGACTCCCTTGTCCTCAGAATCGCTGTTTCCGAAAATCACCTGTGGGCCGTTGATCTCGTCATCCGAACTTACCAGCATGTGGTCTAAGGAAATGCACGACCGCGTGTCCTCATCTAGAGGCGACGCTGCTCCAGGATGGGCCATGGGCTGAAAAGAAAGAGTCATGATTAGACAGTGGAATACATTAAGAAAATAATCAAGGATACGGTAGCACAAGGAAAATATACGGTAGGTAAGGACTGAAAAAATCAAAATTTAGGATGCTGATGCAACGGATAGTATAAGTAAAGTGAGAGGCAAGGGAACGATACATACATCACAACTCAGAGTGTTATTGCATTCAACTAAAGGTTCAGCGGATACAAGATCTTAAACGAAAGGAAATATTTACAAAAGAGTGACAACAAATTTATTGAAAGCAGAAAGGTGATAATTCTTCTTTGATATCTAGACCGCTGCATTCTCATCACGCGAGTTGAATCCTGCGCTGGGTTCGTACTATCCTCGAAGCTCGAACTACGAGATAACCATCACTTCGCAGGAGTAGAGAATGTAGACGAATCTCTTCCTTGTAGTTCCTTCCTTTTAGGGCAACCATTGACAAGATGTTCGCTGGATCCGCAAATCAGGCACTGTCCTTTGGCACTGCGTCAGTCTCTCTGAAGGTGTTCTGGCTTCTTACAGTATCCACAACGTTGAGTTCTCCGTTGCTTCTGTTGCCGAGAAACAAATGGGCGCTTCATCTTCACCTATTTTCCTTGTTTAACGGGGATTCCCTTACGAGTGGAGGCTTCCTCTGGTGCTTGAGTCATCTGCCCTCTTAATCCTACAGTTAACAGGTCGTTCGCTCGCTCCTGGGCTTCCTTCAAATCTTGCAGTACATTCAAAATCTCGACGGTCTGATTCTGAGAAGTGGGGATAGAAGAAGAGTTGTAGGAAGACATGGTTCTGAAACGACAATTTTGAGGACGATGTAAGGCACAAACTATAAGAATTAAAATACAATATGGATTAGGCAAGGAATCAAGAATATCGGGTGAGGTGAAATTCAAACAAGTGGAAATCAACCGTAGAACTCTAAGTCACTCAAACAGAGTACAATATTGTAACTATGCTGCAGTTCACAATTACAACCACGTAACTCTACTAAGTCACCCAAAACTCTAGCGGATGGATCAAAATGTATAGCAGAACACGCTATGTGAATCAAGATCAAGAATAACAAGTTTACAATCTAGACCGAAGGATATCTTAGATTGTCAAGCACTATACGGAGACTGCAATCCCAATCGAAGCAAAACCTGGTTCTGATACCAACAAAACCATGTCACGCCCCGCTTCCCAAAATACGGAATACGAGGGGTTGACAAGGCCAGCCATGCTCCTACGGTCGAGGAAATATCATGCCGTAGTCACACTTCGGCTTCTAGCTTTACGTGGTAATCAGTAATCAATGCACAGGTAATGAGAAATGCAGTCACTAAATCAAATCAAATACAAAGCACTAACCAGATGGAGATCAAGAGAGTATAGCTCTGGGTCGCTGATCAAGATGTCCACAGTGTCCTCGAGGTACGTCGGGTCCTGGTCCAAGCTAGATCTTCTCACTTTGAGCATGCATACTCAGGTCGTCAGAGCGACACAATAGCAATACACACACACACACACACAAATGTGAACACGTGCAATAATGATGAATATGAAACCGTAAGCATGGAATAATGACGTAAGCATGAAGTAGCTAATACAGGTGACTAATAGAGCAGGTAAACAGTAACGCGGTAAACAATATGGCAGGTATGTTGAATCAGTAAGCAATGCATGTCAATGTCACTAACCCTATCAGTCTCTAAGTCTCACTGTACAGGTCGCTAAACCTATCGTCAGTCCAAGTGTGAGAGTCAACCACTCGTGAGTATCCCCCACCCAAGGGTAGGACCTAAGGGCAAGGGAACACGGGCCCGAGTCGCTCACTAATAATCAGTAATATCCCTATATATCTCCAGAATCGCTGTATGTGCCGGCATGGGACTCCCGAGATTCTGTTGAATTCACACTCAAACTACCCCACACCCCATGGTCTACATCAAACGCCAACCATAAACTCAAATACCGGTCGGCCCATGACGAGTCTACGCGAGAACTGGAGACAGGATCTCCATCAAGCATGTCTCGACTGATATCCAAGACAAATGGACAGTGTTTGGTGTCTTACCTATGACACCCATGTAAGTGCTTCCATAATTGTCCCATACCAATTATAGTCACACTTGTACACGTCCCATAGACGTCGACAATGCAATAAGTCAATAGGGTCCACTGATTGTGTACAAGTACGTGTCACTTTCACTTATCCATTCATGCTTAAACACTCACGTACTTGCCACAATCAAACACTAATACCTAACACTGGGTAATATACATGATCACTAGGTTACCAATGCAATGACATCTATATAAGGTGATGAGAATATAATAACTAAGGCATGATTAAGATATCATCAGTCGGTGTCCTACCACTTGCATAATTTATCATAAATCATAAATGCAAAATTTAGCAAAACAATGAAAAGGGGGTAAGCAGTATGTTTAATTATCTATCCATCAAAATTAGTTTCACGTTAATCGGGTTTCAGGATCACTAGATATGGCCATTTCATTTTAAGCGTTCACTACTGGAAATCCGGTTTCAGAATCGGAAGTCTGTTTCGTAACGCATATTAATCCCAGTTGGGATCGTATTTAGGCGACGCTGTAGTTGAACAATATTTAGGCCTATCAGTTATATTTCCACCACAATTGGAGGATCAGTAATATTCTATGGATACAGGGAGTTATGGACGGATTATGTTCGATGTGTAAAATCTGCCTCTGCAGAATTCAGCAAAACGTATCGGCACTATAAAATGAGTTAAAAATATCAAATGGTTGTGAAATCCAGCAAGACCAGTGGAGTAAGAAATAAAATTAAATTTTCTACGTAACGATAAAGGGTTTCGCACATTCTCATATTTGAACAGGAAAATACAGTGGTTTATAAATAGGAGTTAACTGGGATTTCCGTTCTGGACTGCAGTCCAGAATCTTAATACTCCACAATTTTCTCTATTATAATTTGTTATAATTCAGTGAAAAACTATAGAATACGGTAGGTTAAACAATTATCTTCGATACGAGCCATTGGACGCTAAAATCCGGTTTGTACACAATTTATTATAAGTTTTACGGTTTAGCATGTACGAAAGTTTTCAGCTTTTACGAGAGAAATCGGGACATCATTTTACGTAAGCAAATGACATCATATTGTAACCAAAGTCTTAAGGGACATTCATTATAACTCGGGCCATCATAGGTTATTTATTATCGTCAATTTAACGGGGTCTCCCATTCGTGTTTTGCATCGAACACTTGAATTATAACGATTTATATGAAAGTATATACGGAAATGATTGGTAACATGAATTGTAATATATAAAAGTAGCATGAAGCAAGTATTAAACTTACCTGATGATGTGTCAACAACGGTACGGCAGCGGCAACGGCACGATCGCATCACGAACGCAGCATAGGTTTAACCTTTTCGGATCTTGCTTCTTGGACTCGATGGCTCGTCGGTTGCGACGGGCGTGCGCTGGCATTGCGATGAATGGCGTGTTGATGACGATGATGACTTAAGGGGTCGAGGCCACAGATTTGATGGCGACGTCGGTGACCAGAATAGTGGTAACAGCGATCGATGTAAGTGTTTGACAAAATGCCGGGGGCTCGACCGCGGCGGTTAGGGATGCAGTGAGGGAGTGTCAGTGGTGGGTGTCGCTGGTGCTGTCGAGGTCGGTGGAGAGGGGTGCGGAGATGACGGGGTCGAAGCTCCGGCGAGGTGATCGGCGTGAGTGCAGAGGTGAGGTCGGCTAGGGTTCTTTTTTTGGAGAAGAGCTGAGAGAGAGAGATGCTTGGTGTGTGTGAGAGAGAGAGAGAGAGGTTGCAGAGGGGGGAGAGAGAGAGAGAGAGAGAGAGATGTTGCTGAGTGAGAGAGAGGGAGAGAGGGAGAGAGAGATGTTGCTTGGTGGTGACGACGTGAGGTCGACGGAGGCGCCGGCGAGGTGGCCTGCAGAGGCGGTGCGCTCGGGTCTGCAGCTTGGAGGGGCACAGACGAGGGCTTGGTGTCGGGGGTGGTCGGCGGCAAGGATCTCGCGGTGAGGAGGGCTGCAAGTGTTGGTGGTGGGAGTTGGTCGTCATCGTCCTCGTCGTGAGAGCTTATCGGGGTGTTCGTCGGCGGCGAGAAGGCGTGCAGGGGAGGCTCGGTGAAGATTGGGTTCCGGGCTCAGTTGTGCAGGCGAGGTGGGGGAGGTGAAGTGGGGCTCGGGTTTTGGAGAGAGAAGCGAGGGAGGAACGACGGGGTGACGCCGAAGTGGGGGCTACGGCGATGAGCAATCACGGTCGTGGGCGAGAGCGTGAGCAGGAAGGTAGTGAGGAAGGAGGAAGAGAGAACGAGAGTGAGGGGGAGGAGTTAGAGAGAGGTGCGCGCGCAATTCATGGTCGCGGTCGCGTTGGGGAGCGGCGAGGCGACGTGGGCGACGAGGCGGGGACGTGGGGTTCATGGCGACGGCTTGGGAACGAGGAAGGAGAAAGGAGCGGGAGAGCGGGAAAAGGAGTTAAGTTGGGGAGAAGGGATGAAAACGGGTCGGGTCGGGGGAAGTTAGGGGGTGATTCGTGGGCCGGGGATAAATTAAGAGGAAAGGAAATAAAGAGAAGGGGAGAGAAATGTGCCAGAAATAAAGGAAAGTTAAAGAGAAATGGAAGGGTGTGATGGGCTCGGGGAAAAAGAGAAAAGAAAAGGGAAATAATGAATGAAAAGGGGAGTGAGGGTTTGGGCTTGGGCTGGGTTAAAGGAACGGGGAAAAATGAAAGGGAAAAATATGGGGAGTGGGCTGGCTGGGAATAGAAAAATAAAAAAGAAATAAGGTTTGGGTTTGGGTTATGAGTTTAAAAGGATTTAAAAGAAATGAAAAGGGAGTGGCTAATGGATTGGGTAAAAATCTAGGAAAATTAATATAAGGGGTTAGGATTTTAAAATAAATAAAATACTTGAAATATAAATAAGCAATTTTGCAAGTAACAAAAATACGGGTATTGGTGTATAAAAGAACCGGGTATTACACAAGATGCCTGGCTCTCCCGCCGAGGCCATTTTCCTCGGTCTCATCGACCGACCAACGACACCACTCGCAGGGGTAATCGCCGCTCAGCGAATCTCGCCTTGCGCGAGATCTCCGCCAGCCACATCCCACGTTCCACGCCATCACGATCCCCATTAACGAGCCTGTCTCGCCATTAATGGGAAGATCCGCTTTCTCCGGCTACAACTAGATCCATATGAACCCGGCAGATGAAGAACTTACCACGTTCACCACGGACCGGGGGTTATACTGCTACAAAGTGATGCCTTTCGGCCTCAAAAATGCTAGGGCTACGTATCAACACCTAGTCAACAAGATGTTCAAACCGCAGATCGGGAAGAACATGGAGGTTTACGTCGACGACATGCTCGTGAAATCAACCTCATCGGATGAGTACACCAAAGATCTCGGCGAGACATTCGACGTCCTTCGCAAGTACAAAATGAAGATGAACCCAACCAAGTGCGCATTCGGAGTCACTAGCGGGAAATTCCTCGGGTTCATGGTTACCCACCGAGGAATCTAAGCTTACCTAGAAAAGATCAGTGTCATTCTCAACATGGCCACGCCAAAGAGCAATGTTTAGATCATGCGACTCACAGGGAGATTGGCCGCTCTAAGTCGCTTCATGTTGAGATCCGGAGAAAAATGCCTCCCATTCTTCAAAGCCATGAGAAAGATTCCAAAATTTGAATCGTCGGAAGAATATCAAAACGCTTTCGAGCAGCTCAAAGTGCACCTGGCGACTCCCCCACTGCTCACCCGACCAATCGAAAGAGACGAGCTATTATTGTACCTGGCGGTCTCCGACCAAGCTGCAGGCACAATGCTCGTCAGGGAAGCCAAAGGTGTACAAAAGCTGGTATACTACATGTGCCACGTCTTCAAAGACGCGGAAACAAGGTACCCAGCCATAAAAAAGATAGTCTTAGCACTTATCATCGCCTCAATGAAGCTACGACACTACTTCCAAGCCCACACCATACTTGTCCTACCTAAGCGGCCTATCGGGACTATTCTCGCTTCCCCCGAGTCGTCTGGTCATCTGGAAATGGAGGTGGGAGTTATCCCAATTCGACATCAAATACCGCCCCAGGCAAGCCATCAAAGCACAAGTCCTGGCGGACTTCGTGGTCGAGTGCACTATTCCCACCAAGGAAGCCGCAACAGCACATGTCCCCGAGTCCCGACCCTCGATCGAGGAAATACCCGACTCCATCCCCGATTGGGCCCTCTACGTGGATGGATCCTCTACCGAGGAAGGGAGCGGTGCCGGCCTTATCATTCGAGGCCCTAACGAGGCAGCGATAGAGTACTCTTTGAAGCTCGGGTTCAGAGCGTCAAACAACGCCGCGGAGTACGAGGCCTTGTTAGCCGAGTTGCGAATCGCTCTTAGGGTGAGGCTGAAAACGATCCGGATTTGCAGTGACTCCGCCCTAGTTATCGGCCAAGTGACCGAGTGTTTCGAGGCCCGAGTGGCGCTCATAGTGAAATACCTGTCCGATGCGAAAAGACACGAAGTCCAAGTGGAACAGATTTCCCGGCACAAGAATGCCAAAGCCGACGCTCTGAGCAAGCATGCCTCTTCTTATATGGCCAACAATAAGAGGAACATCCTCTTTGAAGTCTTGCCGTGGCCCAGCGTGGAAGACAGAGAGGTGGCGCTTTGAGTATACACTGCTCAGGAGGAAGGCCAGGATTGGAGGAAGCCCCTCATGGAGTTCCTGAAGAATGGTACACTTCTAGAAAACAGAGGGAAAGCGCGCCGTCTCCGAGCCAAAGCCCTCCATTTCATTTGGAGCGGTGGAAACCTTTACAAGAAGTCATACACACAGCCTCTACTCCGATGCGTCGACCCTCACGAAGCCGACTACGTCCTGCACGAGATATACGAAGGGGTCGGTAGAGCGCATCAAGGGACCCGTACCTTGGTCCAAAAGACGCTTCTCCAAGGATATTATTGGCCGACGATACACTAAGACGCTCATAAACCCGTCAGAAGATGCAAAAGCTGCCAACTCCACGGCAGCATACCCCGTCTCCCGGTTACCGAGCTAACGACCCTCACTTCCCCTTGGCCGTTTGCCCAGTGGGGGATGGACATGGTGGGCCAACTCCCCACTGGTACAGGCGGACATAAGTACATCCTCGTCGCGGTAGACTATTTTACAAAGTGGATTGAGGCCGTCCCTGTAACACCCTAGTTCATTTATACCAATTCCAGTTCAAGTATTTACTTATTTATGGTAGTTTCTTGGTTTACTGTGTTTTGGGTGCGAATAGTATTTTGACATTTGTATTTGCATTTTACCCGACCCGCTTGCTTGAAACCTGTCTTGATTCATGTTTATGATTTATCCTGATCTGTTACATGGATTCGTGCATTTTCATTTTTTACTGCATACTGGCATTTTACCTGGCATTGCATCTTTTACCATATAACATTTTAGGTCACGTAAAATAATTTAAAATTGCATTTCATAGCTTGCATGATACCCCTAACCCCGTGGTAGCATCCGCGCATCTTGTTATCGTCCCGTTCAGTGAAACGGACGTGTTTGGATGGCTATGTGCAAGTACGTGCATCCGTTCTTGGGGATATGCATTTTCGTTACCTGAGCATTCATTTTGAATTTTGAAAGTCGCACATATTTTTCGTATTTTAAATCTGAATTTTTAGACCCGACCCGGGCGCATTTTGAAATATTTTTGTATCCCGCCAAAATTCAATTTATTTAATTTTAAAATTTAGTTTAAATATTTTCATACGATTTCTTTAACAAACTGAAACCTCTTATCTAAAATTTTAAATCTGAAAATCTTTTAAAATTTTAAATCTAATTTCCTAACAAACCAACAACCCCTTTCTCTCTCTCTCTCCTCTGCATATATCTATTTATATATATTTTTATTTATTTAATTTTTTTCTTTCTTTATTTAAATACACAATCTCTTCTTCTTACTTCTTCTTCTTCTTTCTTCTTTCTTTTTCTTGATCTTGTTTCTTGATTCCGGTGATCACCGCCGGAGCCGTGCTCGTCGCTGACGATTCGAGTGATCCAGTGAACGTACCTAACTTGCGTGATCACCCTCGTGCGTTGTTTGGAACCGTTCCGTGCACCGTGCGCGCGTCGCGACATTTCGCCGACGAAGGACGTTCCGTACACATCCGTTCTTGTTCCGTCTAGGCAAGTTAATCTTGCTACACGCTATATAATTCATTTTATACCTATTTAAATAAATACCATACCTATAGTTTAAATCTAGTACCCCATGTTTAATTTTATAACGTTTCGATGTTCCGTTTGCATCCGTTTATATCATTTTAAATCTAGATCATGAAAACTTATCTTGTGATATACTAGATTACATTATACTGCATCCATATCATTTAAAATATATATCGTCGTAATATTTCTTATTATTATCTGTAATTAGTTTATAATATGTATTTTATAATATTATACATTTGAAAATATTATAGTTTACACATGAAACGTCGTTGCAAAGGGGATACGACAAATCTGAAATTTACTGTACACCTTACCTTATAAAATTCATTATAAATCATAAAAAATCATTAGTATACGTTCTTTAGTTCGTTACGAAGCTAAATCAGATTAATATAACTCTATGAAATATTTAATTGCAAAATAAATTGTTTAAATAATGTAAAATACAAATGAATATGTATCTAAACTGCTGTTCAGGGAAATTCCAGCAGCAAACTTTCAATTTCGAATATTCATAACTTTTTTTAGGGACAACCTGAGATACTTATACTTATAAAAATTAAAACCTTATTGAATTATCTTTGTTTTGGTATAAGACACGTCCCTTTTGGAGAACGTTTGTTATTTTTAAGCTATTTTACAAATCAGGGTGACGCTGACTTTCTGAACGGAACTTTCTTTTGCATGGTTAATCAATACCACTTTTATAGTTATTAATTGCTTTGAATATGCTATCCATATTAATATTATTATATCAATATTTATATCACATATTGCTTAGTTGTACATCCCACATTACCATTTTATAGTTTTATAACTTTTCGGATACCCGTTTGCATCCATCGCATTTAAGATACATATAATTGTTTCCATAGATCACATTACTATATAATACTGTGATATTAACACTCCATGTTTAATAAATTGCATCCTAATTAATATTGGAACTATAAATGTAACCCTAATCGATAACTGTGCATCCATATCCTTGAAATTATATCTATTTGCATACCATATCACATTATTCCATTTTGTTGTTATATTATTACCCCATACTTGTTTTGTGTACCCACACTTATTATAGTTTGATTATGAGCACCCACGTGATACGTGTGCACCCCTGACATGACTTGATACACTACTACTTGACACGACTTGATACCTGTGCACTTCTTGACATGATTGATACTTGTTCACTACCTGACATGACCTGATGTACCATAGCTTGACCTGTTACTGATCTTGTTACTAATACCAACAATCTTGACCTGTTGTCCTTATGGACATTTCCTGTTGTCTATTCAGACAAACCTGTACTTGCTTGACCCTGTGTTGGCATTAGCTCCAGCTTTATCAATACCTGACTTGAACACATATAACTTGGGGGTATGGGGAAATCAATGATGAAACCTGACTTGTAACTCGACAGTTCGATACCTGTTCTGATCAGTCTTACGGGCTAGGCCAGCCCCGGAGTGTTGATGCTGACATCACTCATCTGTACATGCTACATTTTACTGCCTAGCGGCACGTCTCGGATTCAGCCCGAGAATCTTGACCGTGGTCCCGGGCACGCACGGGATACTATTGAGTTACATCGATGATTCATCAAATTGATTTCAAAGACTTGAGAGTAGTTAACCCAATAGACCAGTTTAGACTATTCACTACATATTACCCTCACTATCCTCACTTATATCACTGTTATACCTGTTTTACCATTTATACTCATACCTGCATATCTTGTTACCCCTGTTTATAATATTGCTTGATATTATGACGCACTGACGTCTGGGTTTTGTATGGCCCAGATCCTCTACCTTTGTTGCAGACTGATCAGGAGTACTGTCGCTGTTAGACCGAGTAGTGAGGATCCTATTGGTATCCAGTTTTACTTTCCAGGTGTTTTATTTATTGGATCTTTTGCTTCCGCATATTATATTATTTCTTGACTCATTTATTCTGGCTCATGGACATGCACTAGATAGTTTAGTTTACTTTCCTGATCTTGATATCTCTACAGCCGTAATGTGACTGTGGAAGGATTTTTTCTATCCACAGGTAGCATGGTTGGCTATGTCACGTGCCTATCTTAGCGTACTCTGGGAAGCGGGGCGTGACAGTCCCTATCAGAAAACCGGACGTCGCCACTACCATAAAGTTCCTGCAGAACAACGTAATCTCTCGATTCGGGATCCCAAGGTACATCATTACCGACCACGGGACGAATTTCGAAAACGACAAAGTCAAATAGTTCTGCAACGAGCACCACATACTAATGAAGTTTTCCACAGTCGCGCATTCTCAATGCAACGGACAGGCCGAGATTGCTAACCAAGATGTCATCCGAGTCTTCGAGCTCGCTTGGAAGGAAGACATGGCAGCTGGGTCGAGAAACTACCACGGGTGTTATGGGCCTTACGCACATCGAAGAAGATGCCCACAGGAGATACCCCCTTCAACCTCTGCCATGGTACTGAGGTAATGGTCCCAGTTGAGATCGGACTGCCCAGTTACAGAGTCGAACACTTCGATGACGAAGCCAATACCTCGGTGCTACGGACCAATTTGAACATACTGCTAGAGAAGCGGGACCGAGCACAGATCAAAGTGGCCACTTACCAACAGCAAACCGCTCGCTACTACAACGCACGAGTTAAGCATCGCGCCTTCAAGACAGGAGATTTAGTCATAAGGCGGAACGAATTCGTAGATCAGGAAAAACTGCACAAGTTCTCCCCGAAGTAGGACGGCCATTTCCTCGTCTCCGAGGTATTACCCGGTGGAGCCTATCGCTTACAAGACGCCGGAGGACGTAAGTTTCTTCAGCCCTACAACGCTGAAAAGCTCAAACTGTACAAATGAATGTATTTTCTTCTTTTCAAAGCGATGTAATTTTTCTTAAGTCTCCTAAATTAAAAGGGGCTTCTTCCATAAATTTTGTTCTTTTTTCGGTTCCGAGATCCCTAGATTCATTTTTGAGAGAGAATGTCAAAAGTACTAAGGGATACAAAGAGATAAAACGTATGAGAAAAAGAGAATTTTATTCATTAAAAGGTATTAGAGGCTCCTCAGCCTTACAAAAAATTACAACAGAAGCGGTAGGGGTTGAGAAAGCACTGCTGATGGTACTTCGAGGAGATCTCCGCCAGCTGAGCCCTTGCTTCTTCAGCCCGCTCCCTCTAATGTTGCCTGTGGACCCGAGATGACACGGAAGGACCGGAGCTCCCGCCCGCCTGGAAAGAGTCCACGGTCTGCCTCTTCTGGAAACACTCCTGAAGAATGGCCACCAATCAGTCCCGCCGGGCCTTCGAAATCAGTCCATGGTGATGAAGCGTGTGCAGCTTGTCAAGCGCCTCGTCCAGCAGCTGTGGAGACAAGGCGTTATGCAGCCCTGAAGACATCCTCCAAATCGCATACATAAGCAATTGAAGGAGGGGTGACCGCCGGGAAAGAAGACGACCAAAGTGGTCCTCCACGCGCTCGATCACCGTTTGGTACGTCTCCTCGGTGCACTCCTGATCATACAAGTACAAGTCATCACGGGAGATGATCTCTTCGATGGAGTAAATAAACCCGGCCATTTTCATAAACGCAAGGCTAAAAGAAACCCACATGCCTTCGCTATTTATAACCTCAACAGAATCCCTAAAGGCCGAAATTTGCGCGCGCACCAACACGAATTACTGGATATTTTCAAATTTCCCAATACAGAGCTGCTGCATGGCGACCATGCCGGTCTTCACGAGCCCCTACACGGTCAATGGAAGTCGGAACGACGCGGATCTCGAACCTTCATGCCTTGCCTTTACGTTTCTACAACGTATCGTCTACGATAGTCACTCTTCCAGACTTTATGGGTCATAGGAAATTGAACGATACCCCCATGAAGGCGAGGAGAAGTCGGGAAAACCCTCACCAAGAGGCCACCGAGCAGCTTCTCTGCTCGGTCAATCCCTGGCGGGTAGCTCCTACCTATCTACGCTAAGGATCGAAGCCCTCACAAAGAGGCCACCGAGCAGCTTCTCTGCTCGGTCAATCCCTGGCGGGTAGCTCCTACCCATTTAAGCCAAGGATCGAAGCCCTCACCAAGAGGCCACCGAGTAGCTTCTCTGCTCGGTCAATCCCTGGAGGGTAGCTCCTACGCATTCACGCTAAGGATCGAAGCCCTCACCAAGAGGCCACCGAGTAGCTTCTCTGCTCGGTTAATCCCTGATGGGTAGCTCCTACCCATCTACGCCAAGGATCGAAGCCCTCACCAAGAGTCTACCGAACAGCTTCCCCGCTTGGTCAATCCCTGGCGGGTAGCTCCTACCCATCTACGCCAAGGATCGAAGCCCTCACCAAGAGGCTACCGAGCAGTCTCCCTGCTCGGTCAATCCCTGGCGGGAAGCTCCTACCCATTTACACCAAGGCTCGAAGCCCTCACCAAGAGGCCACCGAGCAGCTTCCCTGCTCGGTCAATCCCTGGCGGGTAGCTCTTACCTATCCACGCCAAGGATCGAAAGCCCTCACCAAGAGGCCACCGAGCAGCTTTCCCACTCGGTCAAGCCCTGGTAGGTAGCTCCTACCCATCCATGCCAAGGATCGAAAGCCCTCACTAAGAGGCCACCGAGCAGCTTCCCTGCTCGGTCAATCCTTGGAGAGTAGCTCCTACCCATCTACGCCAAGGATAGAAGCCCTCACCAAGAGGCCACCGAGCAGCTTCCCTGCTCGGTCAATCCCTGGCGGGTAACTCCTGCCCATCTATGCCAAGGATCGAAAGCCCTCACCAAGAGGTCACCGAGCAGCTTCCCTGCTCGGTCAATTCTTAGCGGGTAGCTCCTACCCACTTACGCTAAGGATCCAAAGCCCTCATCAGTCAGCGCTGACCAATCCTAACTTGGCTATTATTCAACTCACGCTAAGAGACATGGTCGTCAGTCTGACTCTAAGGAATGGGCAGACACCGACCTTCCTACAATGAGGGTTCTTCCGATGTATTCTAAGTGAACGATCGCCACCTCGACTTCAGGGGTGGGAAGGACACCGACCTTCCTGCACTTGGTGGTTAATTGACTTACACTCGACATGCGATCGTCATCTAAAAGGCCAGCCATCGACCTACGGCCTAACACTTGAATCGAGGAAAAGACCGATAAGCTCAAGTACTCACGTAGGAACACATTGTCATGCCGAGGAAAATAAACTTAGTTTTATTTCATGTTCCAAAATTTTTTACAAGGTATTCTAGGCTCCCCAGCCTTACAAAAGAAAACGAAAAACAAAAAGGGCACAAGGCAAAAAAGCTCAGGCAGCAGGCTACGTCCGGATCTCGCCCTACTCGGCATCACCCCCAGGGCTGAGGCTTCTACCTCCGAAACCTCCTCTCCCCTGATGGCCTCCCCGGCGCCAGCCACGCGCTTTCGCCAAGATCAGGACCCTAGCCCAGAGCTCGCCATTGGCAAACTCCGGCATCAATGCCTTGACGGCATCAAGAGCTTCGTGCCAAAAGATGGCAGAGGCTTTGCTCAGTAATACAGATTACAGGTATCCGTGACAAAATACTGGAAATACACTTAAAATCATGGATATATCATTTGTGAGCCGACACTGCAACCGGAACTGGAAACCGACCGATATACAAAGAGATTTTGCAAATAAAATGTGTGCACACTATCTTGGTCCAACACAATGCAAGTGCATACATACTCTTTGGCATGGACCATGATGGGGGCTGCCATGAATCATGGCACAAGTGGGCATGAGAAGTGATGGGTAGTTAATGCATAAAGATATGATATGATATGTTGCATCAAGTTTCCCTCCAAATCCAAGAGTGCAGACCAGGTTAAATTAGAGAAATCTAGCAGCACCAATGTGATATATGGGAGCACACAAGACTACACTTCCAATACGAGACCATCTCCTCATAAAGTGTCCGGCCACATGTGCATTTGAACCGAGCAGGCCGGCCCCCTGCCTCCAAAAGCCCCCGGTTTTCTGTGGGCCCTCCCTTGCTGCCACCTCATCGTATTTTTATTGCTAGTTTTCTTTTCTTTTGAGCCTATAAAAGCAGAACCAGTGAGCAAGGAAAGGGGCTCTTGGATTGTGCTTACATTGTTTCATTCTTCATTCATAACTCTTTTGTTTTCTTTTTGTTCTCTTGTACATATCTTTGTATCCCTTGAGCTCCTTGTCTCCTCTTGATCTTGCAAGCTCTTCAATGAGCTTGCAAGTTTAAGATTTGGTTATTGATCTCAAGGTTGTATCCTGGACATAATAAAGATATCATTTTGCACACTTGGGTTCCTAGTCTTTCTTGCTCTTTTCATTACTTGCTCTTTTATTTCTTGCTTTACTTACTTGCAACTTTACTTGCATTTTTATTGCCATGTCAATTACTTACTTTTAATGTTGGTTACTCTTTTCTTTTCTTTGTGTATCTTTTCTTTTGCTCTTTTTGTTTGTTGTAGTGATGGTTTGTTAATATGGTGTTGTTAGGAAAGAAACTGTTATTGTAAGTTAAGATTTCGTTTCTCTTTTCCTTTACCCGTATTTTCCAATTGAACTTCGCCCTAACCTTATGCAAGTGCTCCGTTAGGCACCCTACCCTACCAAGGTATCGGTGATTCCTAACCGCGACCGGTTGGGTTCAGTTTGGCCGGAGGCGAAAGCAAGAAACAAGAACGGACGGACAAGGGTCAATAAGTCGGATTTCTAATACCGTGCTTAAGCACCCTGTCACGCCCCGCATCCCAGAGTACGCTAAATTGGGCACGTGATATAGCCAACCATGCTACCTGTGGGTGGGAAGCATCCATCCACAGTCACATTACGGCTGTAGAGATATCAAGAAAAAAATGTAACTATCTAAAACATGTCCATAAGCCAAGATAACATGAGTCAAGAATAATAAAAGTGCGGAAGCAAAAGATCTAATACAAAATAACTGGAATGTATGTCTCATAATACGGGCTTACATCAGGAATAAAATGCATGAAATAAAAGAATTAACTACTGCTGACACCTCACAGCTCAGCCTGCTGGCTGAAGTACTCCTGCTCGGACTGCAGCAAACGTACGGAATCTGGGCCATGCAAAACCCAGACGTCAGCGCGTCATGTCATCAAGCAATAAAATATAAACAGGGTAACAAGCAATGCAATATGATCATGAATGGTAAAGCAGGTGTAACATCAATATAAATCGGGCAGTGTGGGGTAGTGTGCAGTGAGTAACTAAACTGTTCTATTGGGTTTTCTATTCTAAAGTCTTTAAAATCAATTTGATGAATCATCGATGTAACTCAATAGTATCCCGTGCATGCCCGGGACCACGGTCTACAGACTCTCGGGATGAAACCGAGACGTGCCGCTAGGCAGTAAAAGGTAGCAGGTACAGACGAGTGATGTCAGCATCATCACTCCGGGGCCGGCCTAGCCCGTAAGACTAATCAGAACTGGTATCGAACTGTTGAGTTACAAGTCAGGTTTCACCATTGATTTCCCCATACCCCCAAATCATAAGTGTTCAAGTCAGGTATTCAGTAATCAAGAACTAATGCCAACACAGGATCATATAAGAGCAGGTTTGTCTGGATAGACAACCGGAACGGTCCGTGAGGACTACATGTCAGGTTTGTTGGCATTAGACACAAGATCAGGTAACGGGTCAAGTCATGGTACATCAGGTCAGGTCAAGTAGTGTACGGTAACATGTCAAGTCAATCAATATGTATGTAGCAAGTCATGTCAAGGTGTAAACGATATCATGGGTGTGCTCATAATCAGCTAGCATAATCAGGGTTATAATAATCAAGCATGGTTATCAACAACAGGATCTAAGAAATGAGTTAAGCAATAAAGCAGATTTTATTTATTTAGCTGTACAGTTATCAATTGTGTTTAACAGACAGTGTCAGCATAATGTGAATACAGTATGATAGATGTAAATGCTGAAAACAGGTTAATAAATATTGAGTGATCCATGGATGTGACGACATGTATAATCTGTTAAATGAATGCAGTCGTAATTAGACCGGTTAAAGTTGCACATGGATGTCTGATAGGCTAAACTGGGAAAAGGGTATCATAGCAATAAACAAATGTGATCTATCATGTACAGGTGATTATTAGATATAAATAATCAGATGCAAGATTAAGTTTCACGTTCGGAATCAGAAAAATGTGTACGGAACTTTATACGGTTAACTTAAAATCCATTTCTTTCGATTCTAATTAGAGCTTTAACAGGAAATAAATAATTTAGCATATGAATAGTTTATTATAGCATGTAGCAAGTTTCACTTGCCTCGACGGGTCGTGGCACGGAAAACGGAACGTTACGCGTCGGCGGGGAAAAATCGCGACGCGCGCACGGTTCACGGAATGAACCCAAACGACAAACAGTGGAGTCACACGGGTCGGAGGTACTTGCTTGGTCGTCGGGAAATGTCGCCGGCACGATCGGATTCCGGCCAAACACAAAAACAGTGAACATTAAGGATACAAGAATGCATGAAGAAAAGGAGAGGAGAATAAGAAGAAAGAAGAGAAGGAAGATGAAGAAGAGGGAGCTTACATTGATCTATAGAGGGGTCGTGCACGTCGCCTGCGTTGACGGAGCTCCGACGAACAGCTGCAGAGAACTTCGGCAATCAAGAACCGATCTGGAAAAAGAAAAGAAAAGAAAGAAGGAGAAAGAAGGAGGAGATGAAGAAGAAGAAGTCATGCTCACCGAGGGGGTTCCCGAAGCCAGGGACACGGACCAAGATCACCGGCGGCGATCCCACGGTGCACAGCAGATGCGTGCAGGTGCTTGGCTGTGCGTGCAGGTGCTTGGCTGTGCGTGCAGGGTGCTCGGCGAGAGGAGGAATGAGGAAGGAGGGAGAGTAGAGGCGACGGGGGTGAGCAGCGGCGTGGACTGGTGACGATGGCGTCGTCGCGAGGGCCACGGCGAGAGGAGGAAGGTGGCTAGGGTTTTACTGCGATGGGTTTAAAGAAGGAGGCGCGGGGTTTTAAAGAGAAGAAGAAGAGAAAACATGAAGGGAGGTGATGGGATTCGAGGGCGGTGACGGGATTCGCCAAAGTGTCGCGAGATGAAAGAGAAAGAGGTGCGAGATGAGAGAGATAGGGAGAGAGCGAGAGGAGAGAGAAAGAAGAGGAGAAAGAAAGTTGTTGGTTAGCGGAGGAGAGAGAGAAAGAGATAGAGAGAAAAGGGGAAAAGGGAAAGAGAGAGAGGGAGAGAGAGAGGATTTGGTGGGGCCCGGTAAAAGAATGGGGTGTTTTGATTGGCTGGGGGGAGTTATGGTTTGTTTAGGTATATAAAATTTTAAAATATTTATTTTGGTGAAGATTTCCACACCAACTAAGAAATATCAGAAGAAATATTTAATAAAATTATTAGAATAACCAAATTTGGCGGGTTATAAAATATTTCAGAATTTCGCCCGGGTCGAGTCCAAAAATTTGAATTTGAAATATAGAAATTATTAGCAAGTTCCAAAATTTAAATGAAGGATTAATTAACAGAAATGCATATCCCCAAGAACGGACGCACGCACGTGCGCGTAGCCATCCAATCACGTCCGTTTCACCGAACGGGACGAGAATACAATGCAGGGACGCTACCACAGGGTTAGGGGTGTCAAACAGGCCATGTCGAATATTTTTAATTTATTTTAAATGACTTAAATTGTTATATGCGGAATATGGCATGTTGGTGCAAACTATAACTGGTAATAGTTAAAGTAGTATAAATGAAATACCATACACTACACATACGGTAACTGAAATTTGTAGAACTGGACTCGGTTGTTACACACCCTAATCTACTGTTCACCGCCGAAAGACGCGACCGGGATGTTCGGACGTCTGGCCTGAATTTTGGGGGCAGATGCTATTTGGTTGTATCCGTCCACCTCTCCGAAGATGCCAAGTTTATTTATGGCACCGTGTATCGGAAGTTTGGACAGACGTAGCCATTGTAGCAGACTTCATCAGATTCCCCCTCTTTCCCGAGGGGTTTTTGATTGTGGGGACGCTCTTCCCTGCAGGCGCAAGCCCCTGTAGTTAATTACGTTACCGCGTAGCAATAACCACTTTCTCCTTCTCCAGATGTTCACTTCGTGTCGTGTATGTTTGTTTTGTTTTAGGTTGCCCGTGGATTGTATACGGAGACTAATTTATGTTGTCCCCCGTAGGGCGGGGATTAGTTCAAATCTGTATTTTCTTTAGATTTGGGTTTGGTTGATTTAAGGATCGTTAAGCTCGTTTGAGATTAAGATCAATTTAAATGTTTGTTAAGGATACGTTAGTCTAAGTTTTAGACTAAGATCAACTTAACGGGGATCAGGATCATTTTTGATCCAACGAAAGAGCATTAGTTTAGGGACGATGCGGTCCATTGGATTTAAGGACATCATAGTCCGTGAAGTTTAAGGACATCATAGTCCATAGAGTTTAGTTTAGGGACGTTGCGGTCCATGGTTTAAGGACATCATAGTCCGTGATGTTTAAGGACATCATAGTCCATGAAGATTAGTTTAAGGACATTACGGACCGTAGAGTTTAGTTTATGGACGTTGCGTTCTATTGGGGTGTATCCATGGGTTTGGAAATGTACCAAAAAGTTGATGGTTATTGGGACCTGCCACCTCTCTGAAGACGTTGTAGAATTACAACGATATGTATCAGAGGTGTGAAGAGATGTACCCTTGAACCAAATATCAGATTAAGAAGGAATGGGATAACATTACTTTGAATGCCATCTGAGATCAATTTTGAAAGACCTGAGTATCATTGAGGCTCGGTTGAAAAAGAATTTTGGCTTTGGGAGACTTAGCTAATTTGGGCTAAGGTTGGCCTATCATAGTGTTAAACACTAGCATATGCTCGGCGCTCACGTGCTCCCACGTGAGGTCTTAAAGTATTGTTTAAATACTGAAGATCTGAAGCGCTCACGTGGGGTCATGTGAGGCGCTTGAAGTAGCGTTAAACGCTGAGAGTCTGAGGCGCTCACGTGGGGTCACGCGAGGCGCTTGAAGTAGTGTTAAACACTAAGAATTTGAGGCACTCATGTGGGGTCACGTGAGGCACTTGAAGTAGTGTTAAACACTAAGAATTTGAGGCGCTCATGAGGAATCACGTGAGGCGCTCGAAATTTGGCGCTATTGCCTTCGATCTATTCCATTTCTGCTTTTTGAAAGCTAAACACCGCTTAGGGGGTCACATGGGATCGCGTGAGCCGATCTCAGTTTGTTCTCTTTTTGTTCAAGCACTAATCTTTTCCTTACCTGCAAGGAGATCTTGAGTTTTGAGACGTTCGAGCCCCTTTTTGTAAGAATTAAATTCTTAGGACTTAGTTTTTCTCTTAAGTTTTGGATCTGCATGGCAGAATCTCACCGATGAGAATTAAATTCTCAACTTGTGGGAAGATCTGCTTCTGCAGATCTTTTGCCATAAGGAAGAACTAAGTTCTTATATGAAGATTTAAACCCTTATTTTATCAGAGGAATTAAATTCCTATATATTTTTTGGGAGAATTAAATTCTCTGAACTTAGATCATCCCCTAGGTTTTGGATCTTCATGGCAGAATCTCCCCGATGAGAATTAAATTCTCAACCTGTAGGGAAATCTGCTTCTGCGGATCCTTTTGCCAGAAAAAAGAACTAAGTTCTTTGGAAGAGTTTAACTCTTGTGGAGACGAAGAAGAAGTAATATGTTCACCGTGTTTTGTTCTTTCTTACCTAGGGTTTCTCTTTCTGTTTTCTCTCTTTAACTTGAAGTTTTTGTGGGGGAGTTCTTCTCTCTGGAGAATTAAATTCTCTTTTCTTTTAAGTTTATGAGGGGGTTTCTCCTTTTCTTTCTGTATCTCCTTTTTTGTGTCTCTTGGCTCCTATTTATAGGAGAAAGAAAAAAATCAATTTGTTCAGAAAATCTCTCATTGAGAGATTTTGATTGATTTTATAATCAATCAAAATGATCTTTTAGATCAATCGGTGAATTTTATTCACCGTTGGATTTTTAATCCAAGAACTTCTGTTTTACAGAAGATATTTCTCACAAGATTAGGAAAATATTTCCCTATATAAAATCTTCTTCTGTAAATTGGTGATTTTTAATCACCATTGGATTTTTAATCCAACGGCGCTCTCCTTTACAGAGCGCAATCTTTCTTGTTTAGAAAGATCTAAGAAAATATTTTCCAAATAGGGCTTTCATCCCTTTTATTTAGAATTTAATTCTATCGGTTCAGAAGGCATAGGAGCCCATCATGTGTAGCACGTGACCCCACAAACGTAATCCCACCAAAGAGCGTCACGTGCTATCACGTGAATTTTTTTGGCCAATTGTTTGTTTTAAGAAGGCGCCTATATACTTTGTATATAGAGGTCACGTGTCCGCATGTGAGGCTCAGTTTCAGCCTTGTTTTGTCAAGCGCAGTGCCTATCACATGTGGGCACGTGATACTCCATTTGAGGACTTTTCCCATTGCTTTTTATATCTATTATTCATTTTTCATAAGGGAACAAATGCCCCCACAGCGTTGTTCTCACGTGGCTTGCACGTGAGTGCAACGCTGTCACCTTTACAGCCGTTGGATTGCCTAGGGGAACGGGGAGGTGAACCGCCCTTGTCATGTCTTATAAATGCAAGGGTTTGGTTCTTTAGACAGCCACCGTTTCTTTCATCTTCTTCCTTCTTCGTTTTCTTTGAGAATATAATTCTCCTCCTCAGAGCTTAGTTTTCTGCCATAGTAATTCCAGAGTTAAACTCTGTTAAAAAGAAACCCTTTTTAGGTAAAGATCTTGTACATCGGAAAAAACTTTTCTTTTTGAACAAAAATTTCTGGATTTTAAATCCATTATGAGAGCTTTGCTCTCCTCTGAAACCCATCCGCTTTGGGATCCAAAGATGAGAACTTTGAACAGTAAACCTCCATATCTCGGGCATTCCCCTCTGATTTTTTTGGATTCATGGGATTTTGTTTCTCATATATTTTTTTATGAGTTTCTGGAATTTAATTCCATCACATAAAAGGAATTTAATTCCTCTAGCGAAGAGCTTAGCTCTGAAAGATCAAGAGGAACCTTCGGGAATTTTATTCCCTGGTGTTCTTAAAAATCTTTTCATAGGGTTTTACCCTTATTCGCACAAATTTGAATTTCTTGAGTGCTTAACAGAACTTGTTTTCCCAAGAATTTGTTTGAATTCCAATGTCTGTTTAATGAGGATCTTCTTGATTCTCATAATGATTGCCATGTCTCATCGTTGGTGAGCCACCATATTGATTTTGTGGGGTCCATGTGTCTTGTAGGTAGTGGTCCTGCAAAACAAACATTTTGTCATTTTCTTCTGTTATTATTTATATATATATATATATATATGGGCTTCACTAATGGTTTTTCTTTCTCTTGTTTCAGGAACAATGGCTTCTCTTCCCTACTTTCCTTTTACTCGCTCAGACGCTGCTTTTCCACAATCGCCGTCGGACGAAGAAGCAATGGCGATGATCAGGGCCCATCACAGGGACTGTACCAGTTTGCTCTTATGAGGAACTTGGTATGGGCATATCATCCGGGGCCGCCGCAGCTTTATTTGCGAAGTGCTAGCAGAGCCTCTCCGTCCTATTTTGCCGATGGAGCCTCTGCAGACTGCTTTTGCGGTGGTGGCAGCTGACTGGACTCCTACAGGCCGGCTTGAGCCGTCGACAACTGGGATACCTAACTAGCCTTTGCCGGCCATAGACATCTTGGGGCGTCGCATTGTCAAGGTGAAGCTCAACCCTGGGGACAAATTTATAAGATAGGGCTTACCCCTCGCCACCCAACGGGCTATCTTCCCTGGGCTCGATATGTTCTGTCTGCTCATTGTGCACGATTGTAGAAGGTTGGGCTTTATCAGGCGGTGTATGCGTCCCTCTTTCATTATCAGTCCCCTCATGTCTGGTGGGTTAAAACTTTCCTGAATCAATAGAATCTTCCCACCAACACTTTCTTGCTAGGGGATCGTGAGGTTTCGATTTCTCTGGAAGAGTTCCACTAGATTTCTGGATTGCCGATCAGGGGAGAGCACTATGAAGAGTTGCTGCCTCCCGATGAGTATGTATTCACGACCGTGCCTGCTATGCTTGACGGCTTGACGACCGAAAACGCCATCCGTCATAAGTACCCCAGTCTAATCAAGACTCTGGGTATTTTCGACAAGCTGTTCGCGGAGTCAGAGGGACAGGGCGTCACCTTTAAGAGCTTCATCGCCTGCTTCCTCCGTGAATATGTCTTATCAAAGGAGGCCCCGAAATTTGCGAATATTAACGACCCCTTTGGGTTTAGGCTGAATAAGTTGTCGGCCAAAAAAGAAGATTTACCGCATTTTTACATCCCGATCTTGTCTGCCGTGTCCTTTGATTCAATTGCGGCTCCCGGTATGGACGAAGAGACCTTTTTTGTCGGTTTTATCAGCCTTTGGCTTAGCTGGTTTGCCATTCCAATGCATCGTCGCTTCACGAGAGCTTCGTCATCTACCCTGCTCATTGAGTGGCTGAAAGGACACGACTGGCCGTGGGTATTGCGGGGTTATCGCACTTATATCATGGGCTGAGCACTCGGCTAATACTTCGACCCCAGGTTTAGATGTGGTGAGTTTCTCCCTCCACTACTTTACGTCGTGAATCGAGATGCATGTATTGGGGGCGTTCGCAGCGCATCAGAGGCTGGATTTCTATGATGCTTACACCTTCCCACGGCTCATGAGGTTGGTGGATACTTCTGCTCCTGATCCAACTCATCTAGGGGTCCTTCGTGTGTTGCTTAACCCGTATGCTAATGAAGGTGGGATGGTATTCAACGACCGAGTCCTCTCTGCTCCTTCGGGACCTATTCAACAGCTATTCGATTTATCAAAAGGGGGAGCACCATCCTTAAAGCC
Organism: Agapanthus africanus; assembly: GCA_030015575.1. Taxonomy (NCBI): domain Eukaryota; kingdom Viridiplantae; phylum Streptophyta; class Magnoliopsida; order Asparagales; family Amaryllidaceae; genus Agapanthus; species Agapanthus africanus. The sequence continues at coordinate 562,310,524 of CM057346.1, forward strand.
TAAGGAAATTATGCACTTGTTCGTGACATCATCCATCACTTCATGCGGCTGAACACCGGCTCTCGCTTCGTGATCCCCGAGGCCGACTATATCCTAAAGTGTGTGGGGTCTTTTACGGGTTGGTACCGCCATCGAGTTGGTCCCATCATTGCCGAGGAGAAGCGGATACTCTTTGGATATTGGTCTCCTGCCCCGATCCAGGCCATGGGCATTCCGCTGCGACCGCGGACAGTGGTTCGCCCTCCATTGAGGGGTAACGATGCCTTACTTATCCCTGAGGCGGTGGATGCGGAATCGACTCCTCCCACAGTTGGCATGCCAATGCGCACTAAAGCTCAGGCAAAGGCTTCCGATAATGCGCCAGCAGTAGTTTCATCAGTTGCGGCGTCATCAATGACCGTGTCATCATCGGTACTACCACCAAAAGAGGATACTTGAGGCGAAATCGTCCAACGTCGCGCCAAAGCGCCGAAGTGCAGGAAGCGATCTTCTTCTAGCGTTAGCTCCAGCTCAAAAAGGAGGAAGAAAACGGTTACCTGTCTGCTCGACCTCTCGCTCGAATCTGAGGCCATTGCCCAAGATGAACCCATATCCATGGAAGAGCTGGATAATGGTCTTCTCTTTCCGGGTTCGTCTGTCGAGGAAGCCGCATAATTGGCTGAGGCTATAAGGCGCTCACAAGACGAAACTGAGAACGTGGGTGTCCCGAAGAAACCTTATCCTCCCGTCATATTCTACGAAGATCCCCCATCACTACAGAGGGTACATATGGGTCCCCTGCAATGGGAAGATGAGATAGCCCTCAAGCAGCCTATCTCAGCCGCTTCCGAAGATGAGCTGGCATTGAAGACCGGTGGCCATGAATATGCATTTGAACCCCGGAGAGCACACCTCCTCAGGAAGGAACGACGGCTTGAAAAAGCCATACTAGAAGCATCCTGGCGCATCGGTATGTATGCTTTCCGTATTTTTTCTTTCGGCAAATAATTTGTATCGCTTTTTACATCTCCTTATCTTTGTGAAAATTTTACAGGGACTTCAGCAATGACAGAGAATTTGAGCTCAAGTCGCGTCCTGAATGTGGACTCTGTAAATGTCTCCAATGAGGCACTAGTAGGTGTGGAGGAGGTCGTTACAGCTGCTATTCCTACCGTGGAGCTTCCGGTGGTTACTTCTGTTCCTCCAGTGTCTATTCTTCCAGCAGAGGTGACTTCATTGACCTCGTCTCCCATAGACATCTCCAGTGACACACCGAAGGGTGTAGAAGAGGTTGTCGAAGCCGTTAGTGCTGTCTTGGAACTCCCGGTGGTGACTATTGTTCCTCAATTGGAAGCTGCCTCGCTGGCCCATATCCCCAGCGATGTACCCGAGGGTGTGGAAGAGCCTGCCGAAGCAGTCATCCCTCCAGTTCAAGGAGGGCGAAGTATCGAAGGTAAAACCCTATATTTTGTTTTAACGATCCTTCTGTTATCTGAACCCTTCTTTCCTTCAGAATTGCGGGAATTGGCAGCCTCCATCATGGATCTATCTCCCAGGAAAACCTTCCAGCGTTTGCCTGATATGGCTACCCCACAGGCGATACCCTCGCAAAACATAGTCCTTTCTTCCGGGCAAGGTTGGTGTTCTTTGACCCCTTTAGTATTATTATTATTCTTTATAATGACGCTAATATGTATTCCACAGTTCTGGAAGCCGATGACGAGGTCGAGATCCTTGATGGGCCTGGGGATCTCTCAAACCCTCCTTGCATGACTGCGGGTAAGTAAGGTTTTATCTTTGGTGTTGATTTGCCTATTCTATGTTTGTGATTCTCACTGACTATTCAAAAATCTTGACAGCTCTGCCAACCCTAACTCCGTTGGAATCTCGGATCTTTATGCCACCGGGTCTCTATGCCCGGCGTGCGTCCGAAAGGATGGAGAGACAAAGTATCTACACTCTGACGGCTCTCATTAAAGACTTTCGCGCTGGTACCTTTGTCCCGGCCGAAGAATTTGCTGTCGAAGCCAATGCTTCCTTGTCCGTTCTCATCACCTATCATGATGAAGTATTGGTACGCGTCTGGGTTGAGTATTGTCGCCGAGTGGAAGTCTGCCTACACGGGCTTGAATGCATCCGCCTTCCCTCCGACATCTTAACTGTGAAATCGAGTCTGTGTGGATCGATCGAACGGTGCGTGGACAATCTGCAGTCGTGCGAGAAGAGGCTCAATCGGAAGTTTTCGGAGAGGGAGTTAGTTTCGAATGCTTTAGGGGAACTTCAAGCTCAACTCACTACTAAGACCACTCGTGCGTACGGACTTTGGCGAGTGATTCAAGAAGCCATCACGGAGGTGGTAGCTTTTGATAAAGCCGTTATCTTTACCCGCGAGATGGTTGAAGCTCACAAAGTTGCTGAAAGGGAGCTTGAAAGTCAGCCCGCCTCGTATCAGGCTCAACAGTCTCAGGCGGATACCCTTCTTGTGGCCATAACAAAGCTTGAAGCCGAGGCCCATCGGAAGAATGAAAAATTGACGAACTTATTGCATCGTCCGCCGGCTTGAAGATATATATGTTTTTTTTAATATTCTCTGTTTTGTATTTACTCCTGAATGAGAGTATCTTTTGATTCTTTTATGAAATGTACCTTGTATTCATTTGGATTCATGAATAAAAGACATATTTTGTTTCATAGTGGTGTGTCCTTATTAGCAAATGCATTTTGTACATAATCTATCTTGATCTCTTCGCAGGACAGCGATGGCTTAGGAAACAGGTTCAGATCTGCCGCCTAAGACTTTTCAACTTTATGAGCCGTGAGGGTCTCATTAAGACTTTTCTCCCTATGAATCGAGAGGATCTCGTAGGTGTATTTTCTCCTTAGGAATCATGAGGATTCCTAAGTATATATTTTCTCTCGAGAGTCGTAAGGATCTCCCAAGAGAATTTTTCCCTTTTACAAGTCGAGAGAACTCGTAAGTGGTTGTTTCCCTCCTTGTCGAGATTCGGCTTTGGAGAGTGTGGCCCGTGAATAGTATGCAATGGCCCATCTTGGACTGACTTGCGGGGCCCCAATGCTTAGGAAACAAGTCCTTATCCCCATTGTCTAAGGCTTTTCCCTACGAGTCGAGACGAATCTAGGGATTATTGGTTGACTGGCTCCGCTTTCTGCGGTGTCGTGGTTGACTTGCTCCGCTTTCTGCGGTGCCGGGTTGACGTGCTCCGCTTTCTGCGGTGTCAGGGTTGACGTGCTCCGCTTTTTGCGGTATCAGGATTGACTTACTCCACTTTCTGTGGTGTCAGGATTGACGTACTCCACTTTCTGCGGTGTCAGGATTGACGTGCTCCGCTTTCTGCGGTGTCAGGATTGACTTACTCCACTTTCTGCGGTGTCAGGATCGACGTGCTCCGCTGTAACAACTCCATTTTTATTGTACAAAGAATTGATTTAAATTCAATGTATACTTGGAGTATTTATTGCGGCCGATATCTCTTTAAGTATTTATTTCACTCCATAATTACAAGAAGGAGCTTGTAGCTCATTGGTAATACCTTGCACTGCTGACCCAAGCCACCAGAGTTCAAATCCCATACCCCACATTATTTTTGTATTTATTTTGTTTTAATTTATTTTGGAAGTCAACAGTCAAAAGGCCATAACTCACAAAATTTGTACTAGACAAATAAAAGTAAATATACCATTAAATACCCCAGAAAAACCCCCGGCCCCTGGAACCCTGACTCGGCCTGACTCGGCGCCGCCGGCCGGCGAACCGGCCGACTCGGTGTGGCGCCGCCGGCCGGACTTGGCCGGACGGCCGAGTCACCAACAGAGAAAAGTTGGGCCTTGACTTGGTCAACCCTCCTGCACACTTATTATCCCTGGATCGGTTTCCTATTGCCCAATAAATCCCTTTTACTCCTACGTTTAATGAGTTTTAATGAATTTTTATATAATTTTATATATTTTATATATTTTTTATTAAAAACCCTAACCCTAGCCTAACCCTATATAAACCCCCATACCCTCTACTCTCTCATCACTTTTTCTAAGTCCACTCTCCCAAAATTCCAAAAGAACTTGGTACGTTAGAAAACGAACGAAAGGCGAAGCGCTAACGAAATCGACGGCGAAATCCCGGTGATCGTGCTAGGACCTCTCAACGACGATTCGACGCACCGACAAACCCTCTACCTCGTTCTTACTCTTTAGCGTTGTCCAAACCCGTAAGTCCCCCTTTTCTATCCTTCTTTTCTTTCATTAAAATTGGAACTTAAAAACCCGACGGAAATCGGAACAAACCGATTTCCGATTCAGTTTTCTATCAAATCGCACTTATCACCAATTCCATAATGCTTAAACATCTTCATGTTGACTACTAATCAGTTAAAAATTAATTTGAACTGATTTTCACACATGAAATGATATCTTTTGCAATATACCGTATTTTTGCACTTAAATACCACCATCTTTAGTTTATCACATTTAACCTCTTAATCTTGCTAAAGCTTAAAGTAGTTCACGAGGTAATGACCTACCTCCTCACACACTCATATGTAATCATAACACGCTACCTTGAAAACTTAGAATACGATAAAACAAGATTTCACATTAAAATACCATTTTCTTAATAAAACCTTTTCTAAAAGTTTTAGGTTAATACATTCTTAAACCAATATCTTTAATAGGAGAAATACGATATGTCGTGGACATCGATCATTTATCTAAACCTGACTTAGTGGTGTCTAGGCTAGGCAAGTGAGAAAATGTAACTTTAAAATGCCTGTCTCACGATTCGTGAGCGGATTCCTCCTTTTCTCATTTGTACCTACCTGGCCACAATTGGCGGTGAAGAGGCGATTTGAGCCTTCTAATGACTTGTCTTTTAGACCATTTAGAAATATGCTAGTTGGCTTAGGAAACCCTAGAATCTAAAGTACGGAAATTTACACCTTTTACAAATAAATACCTTATCTTTATAAAACCGTTTCCTAAATGATTAGTATTTATAAATCTTTGCAAAGCGCCTCTACAACCCACCTTTGGGGAACTCATTAGGGATAGTACGGTTTATCGTGCACCCTCGGGCTTAGTAGTGCGAGATTCAGACCTCCGCAAGGAGCATTCGGTCTCGAAAGGTTTTAAATACGACATTTAAGAAAAATGAGATTTTTGGAAAATAAAATATTTATTAAAATTATTCTTGTATAAACATATGTATATTTATCATTTAAACACCTATTTTATTATAAGATAAAAGTTTACGCCTTTTCCTAAAAATTACAAGATTAAAAGTTACATTAAGATACCATGAATTTCAAATAAATCAATATTACAATTAATACCTTTATTTATGTAATTAGGATATTTTCACTAGAAATAAGACAAAATAAAATCACACTCATTATAACTATAAAGACGAATAATAAATACTTGAGGTGTATCTTGAAAACTATACAAAGGTATTTTTACATAAAACCCCCTCAAGTTTTATAAATTACAATAAGGACCATAATAAATATAGAACTTCGATTTACATTTCTTTTAGTCTGACTCGGGTTTGAGTCTGATTATTTCTGACTTGAATATGATTCAAGTCAATCTATATTCTTTAATATTCCAACTCAATATGTACACATGAATCCCAGAATCCAGTTAACAATCTATACAACTTGACTGAATCAAACCATGGATATACATCCATTATCCCGTTATACCATTTACCTGATTATGCAGTTACAATCTGTTTACTGATATCATGGTTTTGATCAGTCATCCAACTTACACAATACAATACTACAATAATATTAAAACACTACAGGGTTTAAGGGGTAGATTGGTACGGAAGGTGTTAAAGGTGGCACGGGGTGGTCAGATTAAAACACCTAACCTATATTCCGTTGCTGTTGTACCGTGGCTTAACGGTTCCTTGTACATTCCGTTTGCCCTGGTCTCTAGCATATAGAGACTCCTCTCGTATACATTGGCATCCTTCTGTACCAAGCTACAAACAACAGCGTTAATACAATATTCTACAATATTTTACAATCTCTTTAGAAAATACCTCTTATTCTGTCTTTTCTAATTCTTCTTTATCTTTGGGACTTACCGAGCGACCTGTTCGCTGACGACATTCCATTTCTTTCTTCTTTGAATGTCGTCAGGTGCTTTGGACCCAGCAGAGATCGAGCCCACCGGTGAAGACTTGGATCAGTTTCACGAAGACCCCGAGCTCTAGACATTGTACCTTGTTCTATTCAGTATTTTCATTTCCTGTTGTGCCATTATTTAGGCATCGTTTTTCATTTCAGTTGTATTTACTTTTTATGCATTGTACAAAAGAATGTTATTAATAAAGTTGCTGTTATTTCTATATTTCTTGTCTCTTGTGGTTTACTTTTATATTGTTTAAATACGCTTAGCGTATGTACTTCTAAGTATATACGTAGCGGACCTCGTCGCGTCCACTTCGCCGTACACCGGGAAGCGGGGCGTGACATCCGCTTTCTGCGGTGTCGAGGTTGACGTGCTCCGCTTTCTGTGGTGTCAGGTTTGACTCTCGGTTGTCTGTGAACTGTGGAGTCTTTGTCGTGGCTCCGATTGGTGGTGTCACGTCCGTACCCTGCTGGAATGAGGAGGAACACCGTTGCTGATCTCTAGGCTGTAAATGTTGCCGTTGAGATCTGGAACTAGGGACTTTGCCATGGCTCCATTTTGTTGTGACCTTGAGGTCGGTTATGACGTTACATCTGCATTCGATTGGAGTGAGAAGAAACATCATGGTGATCTTTAGGCTGTAGATGTTGCCGTTGAGATCTGGCTTCCCTTTGACAGAGTCTGGTGGGGAAATATGGTTCCCTTTTTGTTTATGTCCATGGATTGTATACAGGGGTTAGTACGGAATCTCCTGTAGGGTAAATGTTTCATTCTTTCATTATTATATTTTTTTATTTCCTTCCGCGATGCTCTATCATTTCATCTTTTTATCGCGAAAGTCGCGATTGCCCAATCATTTCGGCTATTTTTCGCGGTGCCCAATTATTTCGGCTATTTTTCTTTTTTACTCGCTTTTTTTTATTGCGAGTTGCCCAATCATTTTGGCTATATATATATTTTATGTATTTTTGGCTCGCTGATTTTGTTGCGAGCATGGACCTGAGCTCTGATACCAATCTTAGCATCAGTATCGCTGCGACTGGAATATTGCCAGGAGCGAATCATCACTTGCCATGAAAGGACTTGGAATTTATTACCGATTTAGGCATCAGCATCGATACAACTGGGATATCGCCAGGAGAGAATCATCATTTGCCTTTGTCGATTCGAACAAAGGTGGCTTAGCAACAGGGTTAGGATCCTGTTGACTAAGGCTTTTTACTTAATGAGCCGTAAGGGTCTTATAAAGGTGTTTCTCCCTACGAGTCGTAAGGATCTCGTAGGTGCGTTTTCTTCTTAGGAATCGTGAGGATTCTTAAGTGCATATTCTCTTAAAAGTCATAAGGATCTTACAAGAGCGTTTTCTCCTTATAAGTCGAGAGGACTTACAAGTATCGTTCACCACATGAGGACATTTCGCGCCATTGGTGGAACTTGGTGGGGGGAAACGTTTATTTGTGCCCGTGGATTGTATACAAGGGTCAATATTGAACCGTTTGTAGGGCATTGTGGGGAATGTGATGGCTTAAGAACAGGTTCATATCCCTGTAGCTTAAGGCTTTTGAATTCTATGAGCCGTGAAGGTTTCATAAGAGGATTCTCCTTACGAGTAGTGAGGATCTCGCAAGTGTAATTTCTCCTTAGGAATCATGGGGATCCCTAAATGTGTTGCTCCCTTATGAGTCGTAAGGATCTCACACAGGTATTTTCTCATTATAAGGTCGAGAAGGCCTTGCAAGTGTGCATGAATTTCTTTTACGGGTCTGCGCCCTTTCGGGTTTTCACAAACTCGCCGGTAGCCCTGCTGTTTTTACTCACGAAGCCCTTTCGGGTTTTCATCCGTGCCTATTTTGCTTATGGACGTACCATTTTTTTGCCGCGTTAGCCTAAGGATGCTGGGGTTCGTAGTAGGTTATGTACGTTTCGGTCCGTAGCTATTTTCAGGACATTGTGGTCCATTTTTAGTTTAGGAACGTTTCGGTCCGTTGTTAGTTTAAGAACATTACGTTCCGTGGTGATTTTGAGGCGAGGTTTCGCCGGATACTACTTATAGAGTTTGGGCTTGGGAAGATAGCGAGCGGACATAGGCGTCGTCATCTATCGTTGATCTAGGCCGTGACTCGTCAGGCGTAGTATTTTTTTAGGAACCGGCCGTTTATTGCTCAGAAGGGTCTTTCGCCATGCATATCCATGAGTAGGTAGGCCCCACCTTGGTAGACCCTGTCTATGATGTACGGGCCTTCATAGTTCGGCTTGAATTTCCCCTGTTTTGCGCGATTGGGGATCATAGGTCTTTTTACGACTAGCACGAGTTTGCCTTGGCGGAATGTTCTCGGCCTAGTTAATCTCTCGTATGAGTGCGTCATCCTTGCTTTGTAAGCTTCTAGGTTTTGCTGTGCCATGAGTCGAGTTTCATCGAGGGCGTCGATCTCCTCAAGCCGATGATGGGCATTTTCTTCATCCGTCAGCTCATAATGAACCGCCACTCGTAGAGAGGGTAACTCTTCTTCTAAGGGGAGGACCGCTTCCGTGCCGAATACCAATGCGTACGACGTTGTATTCGTATCCATTTTGAACATAGTTCGGTATGCCCAGAGAGCTTCATGCAGTCCCTCGTGCCAGTCCTTTTTATTTTTGGACACCGTCTTCTTTATGATCTTCGTCAAGGTCTTGTTGAAAGCCTCAACTAGACCATTAGCTCGGGAATTATAGACCGAAGAGTATCTCCAGTTTATATAATGCTGCTGTGCGAAGCGGCTGATTTTGTGGCTTCTGTAGGATGGCCCGTTATCGGAGATAATCCGTCGCGGAGTGCCCAACCGATAGATGACGTGTGTCTTGAAGAAATGGAGAATATTCCCCGTTTTCACTTCTCTTAGCGGTACTGCTTCTGCCCACTTAAAGTAATAATCGGTTGTCGCCAATATGAACCGATGTCCTTTGGATGATGCCGGTTCGATAGGCCCAATTATGTCGGTTCCTCAAATTTTGAACGGCCGGCTAGCCACTGTTGGGTGTAGCGGGTTTGGATGCTGGTGGATGAAGTCTCCATGAATTTGGCACGAGTGGCACTGCTTCGCGTATTCGAGGCAGTCCTGAATCATCGTGTGCCAATAGTAGCCCATTCTTTTGATCTTCAGCTTCATCTTAGGCCCGGCTTGATGAGAACCGCAGAGTCTGTCGTGAGTTTCTTGGACGACTCTCCTTGCATCTTCCGGTCCCAGGCATCTTAGCCATAAAGAGTCGAACGATCTCTTATACAGAGTATCATTGACGAAGGCGAAAGACAAAGCTCATTTCATGAGCTGATGTCTTGAGGATGCATCTTCAGGTGTTCGACAGGATTTGAAGTAGCCTACAATGACTTCTCTCCAATCCTTAGCTTTTTCTTGATCCTCTATTCGTAGGGCTGTTTGCTTGGTCGCTTCCTTTTCTTCTGACGAATCCAGGGATATTTCTGCTAATGCAAGAACCCGACGGTTTTGCACAATGATCCTTACGTCATCGAGATTTTCGTCAGCCAGTTCTTTAGCGAGTTTGGCTAATGCGTCCGCTTTGCTATTTTCTGTACGCGGTATGCTTTCCAGGACGTAGGAGGGGATTTGAGTCAGTAATTGTCGCACTCTCTCGCCGTACTTTACCAACTCCGGTTTCCACGTTTGATAGTCGCCGTTTACTTGACTAACGACCAGCTGGGAGTCTCCGTATATGAGGAGGTTTTCGATTCCCATGTCGACAGCGATCTCAAGACCTGCTATCAAACCCTCATATTCTGCTTCATTGTTTGTCCTCGGCTCTGTTAAGGAAAAGGCAAAGCGCATTATCCCTCCTTGTGGAGTCACGAAGATGAGGCCTACCCCAGATCTGATTATGGGGGAGGTGTGCTTTCGCTTCTTTAAGGAAGATGCCTCATCGAAGTAGAGTTCCCATCGGGTATCACTTCCTCCTCTCTCCCTGTCGATCATGTCAAACGTGTGCTCGTCTGGCAATTCATAATTTTGGGGTGAATCGGCAAGTATCGGATGCTCAGCGAGAAAGTCGGCGATGGCCTGGCCTTTCACTGCCTTGAGAGGTCGGTATGTTATCGAGAATTCCATTAAGAGTAGGGCCCATTTAGCGAGCCGTCCCGTTAGTATGGCTCTTGAAATCAAATATTTGAGAGGATCCACTTTTGATATGAGATAGACCTCATACGCCAAAGCATAATGTCGAAGCTTCGTTATCGCGAAGATTAACGCCAGGCAGTGTTTTTCGATAGGAGAGTAGTTGTTTTTTGCCCCCAGAAGAACTCGACTAAAATAGTAGAGGGCTCTCTCTTTCCCTTGGTCGTTCTCCTGTGCCCATAGCGCGCCTAAGGAACCTTCAAGAGCGGTTGTGTACAGGATGAGGGGCTTTCCCTTGACCGGAAGCGGTCAGTACCGGCGGCTTCTACAGATATTGCTTGATTTCGCCCAGTGCACTCTGGCATTTATGATCCCAAACGAACGGAGTCCCCTTCTTCATCAGATGGTTATAAGGACGACACTTGCCGGAGAGGTTGACTTAGAGTTTGACACTTGTTTAGGCATCATTATCGCTACAACTGGGATATTGCCAGGAGCGACTCATCATTTGCACCAGTCGATTTGGACAAAGGTGGCTTAGTAGACAGGGTTAGGGTCCCGTCGACTAAGGATTTTTTGACTTTACGAGTCGTAAGGGTCTCTCATAAAGATATTTCTCCCTACGAGTCGTGAGGATCTCGTAGGTGTATGTTCTCCTTAGAAGTCGTGAGGACTTCTAAGTGGTGTTTTCTCTTATAAGTCGTAAGGATCTCATAAGAGTGTTTTCTCCTTATAAGTCGAGAGGACCTACACGTGTTATTCACCATACGGGGACATTTCTTGCCATTTGTAGAACTTGGCAAAGAAATATTTATTCTTGCCCATAGATTGTATACAAGGGTCAATATGGACCGCCTGTAGGGCAATTTGAAAGATATGACGGCTTAAGAACAGGTCTAGATCCTTGTAACTTAAAGCTTTTGAATCCTATGAGCCGTGAGGGTCTCACAGGGGGATTCTCCTCACGAGTTGTGAGAATCTCGTAAGTGTATTTATTTTAACGAGGTTGCGTCCTTCCGGGTTTTCACAAGCTTGCCGGCAGTCCTACTGTTTTTACTCACGGCGCCCTTTGGGGTTTTCATCCGTGCCCATTTTGCTTGTGGACATACCGTTTTTTTAAACGAGATTGTGCCCTTCCGGGTTTTCACAAACTCGTCGGCAATCCTGCTGTTTTTACTCACGGCGCCCTTTCGGGTTTTCATCCGTGCCCATTTTGCTTGTGGATATACCGTTTTTTTAACGAGATTGTGCCCTTCTGGGTTTTCACAAACTCTTCGGCAATCCTGCTGTTTTTACTCACAGGGCCCTTTCGGGTTTTCATCCGTGCCCATTTCGCTTATGGATATACCATTTTTTTTTAACGAGATTGCCCTTCCGGGTTTTCACAAACTCATCGGAAATCCTGCTGTTTTTACTCACGGCGCCCTTTCGGGTTTTCATCCGTGCCTATTTCGCTTATGGATATACCGTTTTTTTAGCGGGGCATTCCACTAGATTGTAGGACCTGTTTATAGGCCCCTTAATATCCTTCCTACCTTTTGAGAAGAAATGACCATTCTACATAGAGATTCTTCCGCCAGTGAGAAATATGCCCCCTGCGTATCTTGGGGGGAACAAGTACCCACGCCGTCGCTATTTTGGCGACAGGTTGCTTCAGAGCCGCTTATCTTTGTTGAGCGTAGGCGAAAAATGCCATCTTGCCTCCGCTTTTCACTCGTCATCATCGGATGAGAAAGAGTCTTGACCCATTTGATCCAATCGAGCCATTTTATCCATGAGTTTTTGGAAGGTCGTCGGCTTGAAGAGGGCCATATACGAGGACACCTTTGAATTTGGGTCAAGGGTGGCTATGAGCATTCCCATGGTTGCAACTTCATCGATGCGTTACTTGTATTTGACCAGAGATTTCGCCATCGGGTAACATATTGAACCCAAGTCTCATTCGGTCTAACCCTTTTGTTGACCAGTGCCGTCACGGTAGTATGTTCGTTCTCATTAGCGAATCCCTGACAGAAGAGCATATCCATTTCGTCGAAGCTCTTCACGAAATCATTTGGGAGTTCCGCATACTATATGAAGGTGATGCCCGCCAGACCGCTGACGAACTGTCGGAGGAGTAGTATATCATTCTCTCTAGTGTTACCGCAAATGGATTTAAATCGCGCGATGTGCTGGTGAGGATTCCCGTTTCCTTTGTACATGTGGAACGTTGGAAGTGTGTTCTCTGGTGGGTACTGTATTTGATCATACCACGTCGGATACGGTCGACCAGTCTTGATTGGTCTATTTGCGGCGTCACTGGCGTAGTGAGTTTTGATTTGCTAAGCGATATATGTGTCCAGCTTTTCTTTAGGAATCATTTCCTCCTCAGCCGTTGATGAGGTTTGCAGAGGATTTGAAATATCATCCTTATCTTTAAGACCGACTACCGGCGGTTCATCTGCCAGTGGTTCCAATTGAACCATTATTCCAGCCATATTCTGAATCAGAAGGACCATCTGGTTCATTTAAGTGGACATTTCTTCCCCTTCTGCATCTCCCTTCTTCAGAGCGTGCTTTAGGAAATCAATATCCAACTCCTTCTCAATTCTTTCTTCGGGCACATCCTCGGGATTTTCCTTAGGCGATGGACTAGCGTTTGCTGCCGTCTGAGCGAGTATCTCATGCAGCTTTTCATGTTGCAGTTGAACTTTTGTCAGGGACCGAGTTTGAGGTCGGTGACTAGTAGAAGCTCGAACTTCGTCTTTGGAATTCACCATATAGACTATGTGAACTACCATGCCCCTAAGCTTGGGGTGTTTGGAGTTTTGGCCTTTGGAGTTTGCTTCGGGCACTTGAACTTTATTGGGCCTCTCTTTTTTGTGAAAAGCCGCTTTGGTTTTGGGAGGAACCGCTGTATCGGGTTCCGTCTTGGGATGAGTCTCCTTCACCTGCTTCCACACCTTATATATAGATGAGGAAAGTTGTCTCAGGGAGCGAACTGGTTTCTGCTCTCGTGGGATCTCCATGGGCTGCGGAGACTTCTTCAATATTGCGGTAGGAGAATTTTCTCTGACCCTTCGCAATAGTTTGAAAGTGTTTCCAGTTGGAACAACAACATTCACCACTGGGGTTGAAACAGGACCATATGGAGAACTGCCCCGGCTCATTTTATATGATGCCGATATCGACGTCGACCGTTTGTTATGGCCGGGATTTGATTAGCTTCAGGATTTTGCCGAGCTTGCCCCCTATTTCCTTTGAGAGCTTGAATATTCTACCCCCTGCGTCGACCTTGGTCCTTGGCATGTGCCAGTTGTTTAAGGACTGATTCCGTCGGCAAAGCTGCTGCTTGGGGAGCTAGCCTGTGGAAGACAGACTTCCTCTGGGCTTCCTCCATCGGCGTTGAGGCACCGAGGGTGGGAGGTGGGAGTATCGACCCAAAGGGAAGCCCGTTGATTTCTTGAAAAGCCGTATTGCAGAGATTTGAGATTGCAAGTGGCCCATACTTGACTCCACCAGATATGACAGAGCCAAAATTGCTAGGGTGGAAGCAAACACCATTCTTCATAGAGACGAAACGCCGGCTTCAGTATCCCATCACCCAAGGGCAACCACAAACATATATACCGCGATTATTTGATCGCGGAAAAACACGACACACGAAGTGTGGAGTGGAAAGAGGAAAAGGTCCCACCGGGCGTGCCAGAATCTGTTCGCCGCCGAAATACGCAACCGGGACGTTAGGACGTCTGGCCTGAATTTTGGGGGCAGATGCTATTTGGTTTTATCCGTCCACCTCTTCGAAGATACCAAGTTAATTTATGGCACCGTGTATCAGAGTTTTGGACAGAAGCGGCCGTTGTAGCAGACTTCGTCAGATTCCCTCTCGTTTGCGAGAGGTTTTTGATTGTGGGGACGCTCTTCCCTGCAGGCACAAGCCCTTGCAGTTAATTACGTTACCGCGTAGCGATAACCACTTTCTACTTCTCCAGATGTTCACTTCGTGTCATGTATGTTTGTTTTGTTTTAGGTTGCCCGTGGATTGTATACGGAGACTAATTTATGTTGTCGCCCGTAGGGCGGGGATTAGTCCAAATCCGTATTTTCTTTAGATTTGGGTTTGGTTGATTTAAGGATCGTTAAGCTCGTTTGAGATTAAGGTCAACTTAAATGTTTGTTAAGGATATGTTAGTCTAAGTTTTAGACTAAGATCTACTTAACGGGGTTCAGGATCATTTTTGATCCAACGAAAGAGCATTTGGGCTCTGTCGTCTTAGTTTAGGGACGTTGCGGTCCATTGTGTTTAAGGACATCATAGTCCGTGGAGTTTAAGAACATTATAGTCTATAGAGTTTAGTTTAGGGACGTTGCGGACCATGGTTTAAGGACACCATAGTCCGTGGAGTTTAAGGACATCATAGTCTATGAAGATTAGTTTAAGGACATTGCAGTCCATAGAGTTTAGTTTTGGGACGTTGCGGTCCATTGGGGTGTATCCATGGGTTTGGAAATGTACCAAAAATTTGTTGGTTATCGGGATCCGCCACCTCTCTGAAGACGTTGAAGAATTACAATGACATGTATCAGAGGTGTGAAGAGATATACCCTTGAACCAAATGCCAGATTGAGAAGGAATGAGATAACATTACTTTGAATGCCATCTGAGATCAATTTTGAAAGACCTGAGTATCATTGAGGCTCGGTTGAAAAAGAATTTTGGTTTTGGGAGGCTTAGCTAATTTGGGCTAAAGTTGGCCAATCATAGTGTTAAACATTAGCCTATGTTCGGCGCTCACGTGCTCCCACGTGAGGTCTTAAAGTAATGTTTAAATACTGAAGATCTGAAGCGCTCACGTGGGGTCACGTGCCTATACAGAATCTTCTTCTGTAAATTGATGATTTTTAATCACCGTTGGATTTTTAATCCAACGGCGCTCTTCTTTACAGAGCGCAATCTTTCTTGTTTAGAAAGATCTAAGGGAATATTTTCCAAATAGGGCTTTGATCCCTTTTATTTAGAATTTAATTCTACCGGTTCAAAAGGCATAGGAGCCCATCACGTGTAGCACGTAACCCCACAAAGTTATGCCCACCAAAAACCGTCACGTGCTATCACGTGAATTTTTCTGGCCAATTATTTGTTTTAAGAAGGCGCTTATATACTTTGTATATAGAGGTCACATGTCTGCACGTGAGGCTCAGTTTCAGCTTTGTTTTGTCAGGCCTATCACGTGTAGGCACGTGATGTTCCATTTGGGGACTTTTCCCATTGCTTTTTATATTTATTATTCATTTTTCATAAGGGAACATCCACGTTGTTGCCGATTGCTCTAGCTTCAATGGTTAAGTTCGGCTCAAAAGATTGAGTACGGAATTCCATAGCTTACACCAACCTATATATTCATAACAAACTTTACTTGTGCATATAAACACATAGGATAGATACGAACATTCCGACTCGCGCATTAACTCGTAAAAACAAGAACGTAAAATGCTCCGTCTCCCTGTGGATCGACCCGTACTCATCGCGGCTAGCTGCAAAGCGATACCGTCCTGATTGCGGTTAATTTTAGAACTTCAAATACACGATACGCCAAAAGAGCGCCAATCAAATGGCGCCGTTGCCGGGGAGACGGTAACGTTTTTATTCTTGTTTTTTCGGGTTAATCTTGTTAATATCCATCTAACACTATTCTAAAAAAACAACATAAAAATCAAAAAAATTCAAAAACCAAAACAAAGATAACAAGCTAACCATTTTGCTCTCTGGATTTCTGACCTGCTAGTACTCTGGATCTGAACAGAAAAGATAAACAATACCTGTGAGACAATAGTAGAACAGTGTGATCATAGAAGAAATTTGGAGCCCAAATTCCACAATCAGACCGGCGACACACCCTGAAATTCCGAGCTCACCGGGCCCCTTCACCTCCATTTGCTCCAAAATTTGTTCCTGTGCTCTAGTGTTCTGTTTTTGTCCCATTTCTATTGCTTGTTTTTTTATAATTTTTAGTGTGCAGGTATTTGGGCATTCATATCGTTTTTCCGTACTAAAATCCATTTTTTCCGATATTTGTAGATTTTTACGGATTTACGAACTGCGATCGTGTGGAGCAAAGTATACATTCAAGGCTAAGATGATTGTAAAGTACAGTGCCAAAGATCCGGGTAGTTTGACCTGCGCAAGTGAACTTTCCAAGCTATTCGGATTTAACTTCAACGGGGGTTTCTTAACCCGAAAATTTATCGGTACGTACTTTATTAACACCTTCTTCTCAAATCCGACGCATCCAATATAATATTTTTGCAGGATTCTTTGCAAGTTCGCTAGCAAATGCCAAAAATTGACTAACCCATATTTGTTGCAGTGCCGAGCTTAAACGTAAAAACGATTGTTTGATTCTTTGAATAATTTTTTTTATTGAATTGTGCATTACATCCATTAATACGGACTTAAGGGCAAGCGAACCCCCAACATACGGTAAAGGATTTCATAACCTTTTCCGTGGCCCACAAATCACGAAATTGAGCATAACGTTTACCCGTAAAAATTTTAAAAGAATATAGACTTTAAGCCTTTAAGGACTTCGCTCTCATTAGGAGAAGTTAATTGTGTTTAGAACACCGTTTAACGGTATATCGTTCACGGGGTGTTTAGGAAAGTATTCACGGCGAAACCGCCAAAATAGAAAAGGGTTATCTAATTAAGGACCTTCGCGAAAGCTTCAGAAAACCTCCCCTTATCTCTGCACTTACCTGGCCTCGTGATCAGTATATCTTGAGCTCATTTCTCGACACATTTTTACTTCGACAATCAAGTTCTTGAGCAGTTCTAGTTGACCTAGGTGAACCTAGACCGATTAGGTGTGTGGTATTTTGTGTCGTGATTGTTTTTGTCCAGATTCTTTTTGTGTGTATATTTCATTCTTTTATTAATAACCAACTTAAAATATAAAAAAACACATTCTTTTTCCCCTTCTTTCCTCTTCTTCTTCTTCATCTCTTCATATCATGGGTATCCCACCTCGAAAAACTCTAGCCGAACTTTGTTACCCACAACCAAATATTACTTCTTACGATTCTTGCTTTGGTCAAACTTAGAACGATCCCTCCATGCCCGGAATTACTTTGAAAGATCGGATAGACGCGTCTAAGACAAACAACTGGACTCCGCGCTCTACTTTGTATCAACCATTTCAACCTATCCTACCTTCTTACATTGATACACCTTTTGAGAGTCATGTTGTCACTCCAAGACCTATGTCTATTGCTGAACGTATTGAACAATCCCATACCCGATTTATCAATCCTTTCACCACTACAACTTCTTTTGATCAACAATTCCAAACACTTTCTTATCCGAATGTTGATCCTACTCCTGTCTAACCATTCAATTCCTATCCATCCTACCCAACTTTTGCACCTTCTCTAGACATTGCTTATGAACAACCTTTTGGGAGTTTCCAGTATCCAACCAACCTTGAATCATGTCTAGTCTGAAACAGTCATTGGAAGACTTTCGAGTAGCGTCGTACCAACAGATGATGGATTTGAATGCATCCATGGCCGCTCTCATACAACCTAGTGACCCGGTAGCTAGTTTCCAACTAGCTCCAAATTTTCCAATGTATGATGAGGCGGTAGGACAGATTGAGAATTTGAGCGGTGAGAGTGAGCAGTACACCCTTCCAAATCAAACCTACCCATTGCAAATTGAATCCCATAACTCCGGTTTTGAATGCCAATCAAGTGTCCCAAATGATTTACCAATTGAAGATAGAATGTTTAATGATTTGTGCAGCTTTGTAGTGTTTGGTTTACCCGATTGTGAAGGGACCATGACAAGTGAAACCACACCCAATCCTTTTGGCCTCTACACCTCCATCCTAGAACCACAATTGATTAAAATCCATGCTTTTGATGAGGTGTCTGAGAAAATTGATTTTCACTTGATTGAGGATATCGACGCTGGGAATATTTTGGATGATGAACCCGCAGTTTTGGATGAGTTTTTCTCTCCAATTCATTATCCCGATTCATTAACTGTTTTTCCCGATAAGCGTCTGAATTTTGATGATAAATGCATGGATAAGCCGAATTTTTAGGAGACTTTTGAGGATAGCTTTGAGGATTAACCAGTTTTAGTTGATGAGTCGGATTTTCCAATTCATCCTGTCCCTTTCATTGACTATATACACCCTCCTGAACCTTTACCTGATACCCTTCCTCGATCACTTCCCTCCTTCCTTTCCATCGTTCCGACCTTGCAAGACACCGTATCACTTTCATTTACTATGTCTGGTTTACCAAGTTCGGCGTACCCATGTTTTCTCACGAATCTTGAGGGATTTGACCCCATCTCTCGACGGGTTGATAGATTAACACAATCGCTTTTTACACATCAGTCATTACAAAGTGTGCTAATCTATTCACTCTATTTCCACCCTCAAGTTTGTACTCCATTTCTTTCTCCCCTCCGCCATTCTTCTCCTCATATACCGAGACCGTATCCCGCTTCTATCCGCATATGGTCTCGCGTATATTCCATTTCTTTCCTCTCCGTATTCTTTCACCAACCTGCACATTATAGCGATAAATTTTTTGAATAGTTGGTGCTCACTTTTGGCCTGTGTAAGGCCTTGTATAGATTGATATTGTCCTTTTTCCCCCCTAATCCTGAACTTCACCGCTTAACAGTGGAAACACTGTTTCACTTAAGTTTGGGGGGGCCTTTTTTGTGTATATATTTTTGCTTTGCGTTTTGTTTTGTATGTATTTCTTTTGGGGAGCGCCGACAATTTTGACCCTCTTGGTGTAGCCTGACAGTGAGGGCACTGTCAAGTTTAAGTTTGGGGGTGTGCTCGGTAAGCTTTCTTCCTTCGCATTCATTTTTATATTCTGCATTTGCATACCTATTTAAAAAACCCATAAAAATAAAAAAAAATTACTAAAATATAAAAACTTTGTCGTCAAGTTAATTAATAAGGCAACTTAGATTTTATTCCGAAAGTTTAGTTGATACGTTAAAAATAACTAAATCCTAGGCTTAGGAATTGAAAACCCTAAAAATAACCGTCATTCTGTTTAAGCTTGGTAAGTATACGTCCTTACAATTTTTTTGAGAAATAGGTAATCTTGAGTTCAGTTCTTGAGTTAAGTCGAAATGAAGGGAAAGTATTGAAACTTTACCGATAGATAAGTCTGAAAAATAGTTTCTATTCTTGAGTCCAAATTCAGAAAGTATATACCCTACAAACTGCATATACACGCACCTTGAAACTTGGGATAGTAGAGGATACCTAGAAATACTCTTGCCTGAAAACCTAGTATGAAAGAAAAAAACGGTATTTAAAGCTAAACACCAAAAGAGCATATTGAAAAATATATCCGGTCTTGAAAAAGAAAAATAAAGAAAAGAAAAATAAATAAAGTCAAGACCTGGAAACTGCTATTTACGCTTTAAGCTCATACATTCAGTAATCGGTTGTTAGTGCCTCAAGTATTAATAGTCGTATGAAAGGTGTGTGAGCAACACCATCTATCATTTAACGAAAAGAAGTAGTATTAGGTATTAAGGCAAGGGTACTATAACTTGAATTGAATTCTTAAGTGCAGGGGTGAAAATTTACACACACGTAGGGGTATACAATCGATATTTGGAGGAAAGATAGGAATAAAGAATAAGACTATGAAACTGTAAGATTTCTAACCTAGATACTAAACTGTGGGAGTACAATCAACGTTAACTTATGAAACTAGCTTGATGGAATTTTGTGGGTAGTATCCGCTGAAAACCCTCAGGAGACAACACTCCTCCTACTAGGGACACCTAGAGGTTTAACGGCTTGTTGCACAAGCTTAGTGCAATCGCGTTCCCTGCGAAAGTGAGGCTAGAATTTTGTTTTGCTCGGGACGAGCAAAAGATAAGTTTGGGGGTATTTTTTCCCCGGCAACGGCGCCATTTCATTGGCACGCTTTTGGCGTGTCGTGTATTTGAAGTTCTAAAGTTAACCGCAATCAGGACGGTGTCGCTTTGCAGCTAGCCGCGATGAGTACGGGTCGATTCACAGGGAGACGGAGCGTTTTACGTTCTTGTTTTCACGAGTTAATGCGTGAGGCAGAATGTTCGTATCTATCCTATGTGTTTATATGCACAAGTAAAGTTTGTTAGGAATAGATAGGTTAGTGTAAGCTAGGGAATTCCGTACTTAATCCTTTAAGCCGAACTTAACCATTGGAGCTAGAGCAATCGAAAATAACGTGGATTAGGGTGCTTAAGCACGGTATTAGAAATCCATCTTATTGACCCTTGTCCGTCCGTTCTTGTCTCTTGCTTTCGCCTCCGGCCAAACCGAACGCAACCGGTCACGGTTAGGAATCACCGATACCTTGGTAGGTTTGGGTGCCTAACGGAGCGTCTGCGTAAGGTTTGGGCAAAATTCAATTGGAAAATACGGGCAAAGGAAAAGAGAAACAAAACCTTAACTTACAATAACGGTTTCGTTCCTAACAACACCATATTAACAAACCATCACTACAACAAACAAAAAGAGCAAAAGAAAAGATACACAAAGAAAAGAAAAGAGTAACCAACATTACAAGTAAGTAATTGACATGGTAATAAAAATGCAAGTAAGTAAAGTTGCAAGTAAGTAAAGCAAGAAATAAAAGAGCAAGTAATGAAAAGAGCAAGAAAGACTAGGAACCCAAGTGTGCAAAATGATATCTTTATTATGTCCAAGATACAACCTTGAGATCAATAATCAAATCTTCAAATTGCAAGCTCATTGAAGAAGTTGCAAGATCAAGAGGAGACAAGGAGCTCAAGGGATACAAATCTATGTACAAGAGAATAAAAAGAAAACAAAAGAGTTGTGAATGAAGAATGAAACAATGTAAGCACATTCCAAGACCCCCTCTCCTTGCTCACTGGTTCTGCTTTTATTGGCTCAAAAGAAAAGAAAACTAGCAATAAAAATACGATGAGGTGGCAGCAAGGGAGGGCCCACAGAAAACTGGGGGCTTTTGGAGGCAGGGGGCCGGCCTGCTCAGCTCAAATGCACATGTGGACGGCCACTTTATGAGGAGATGGTCTCGTATTGGAAGTGTAGTCTTGTGTGCTCCCATATATCACATTGGTGTTGCTAGATTTCTCTAATTTAACCTGGTCTGCACTCTTGGATTTGGAGAGAAACTTGATGCAACATATCACATCATATCTTTATGCATTAACTACCCACACTTCTCATGCCCACTTGTGCCATGATTCATAGCAGCCCCATCATGGTCCATGCTAAAGATTATGTGTGCACTTGCATTGTGTTGAACCAAAATAGTGTGCACACATTTTATTTGCAAAATCTCTTTGGATATCGGTCGGTTTCTAGTTCCGGTTGCAGTGTCGGCTCACAAATGATATATCCATGATTTTAAGTGTATTTCCAGTATTTTGTCACGGATACCTGTAATCTATATTACTAAGCAAACACTGGTTAATAGTGCCGATATATAACAAAATAGATAATGAATGAGCAGTATTAAAATGCAGTTTTCTGTGACGAACAGGCTTCGCCGATGTCGGCGTAGAACTGGTCCGACTCCTTGTACAAGTCCACCGACTTGCGAGCTCAAAGCTCGGCAATCTTCGCCGCCTCTAGCGCAGCTTCGGTCTCCCTCTTGCCGGCGTCCCTCGCCTTCTTCATTAGGGCGTAGCGCTTGCCCAACTCCTCTAACTTGGCCTCGACGGCCCAGTGGGACTCACTCAGAAGTCGGTAGGAACTCCTGGCCCTGGGAGATCGTGAGCTCCCCGGATGCCAACCGGGTTTTGAGGGCAGCTGTCTTCTCCTTCTCCTACCGCAGCTGAAGGAGCAGATCCTCCACTAGCGAAGATGATTCCCATTCCTTCACCATGGCCGGGGCAATTTCTTTGGCTTCTATGTTGAGAGCGCAGTGTTGGAGGGCCTGACGAAAGCAACTAAAGGAGTTAGAAACATTCGAAATCAACCCGAGTACTTAAGACAATACTTAAATGGATACCGATCTGAACATCCTCCTGAGCTATGGCGGCCACTTGGGCCTTTAGGATCCCCCGGGGAATCTTGCTCCCGGCCGACTGCTCCATGTTCGCGAGCAAGCTGTCGGCGACGGAAAGTCCTGAGGGGACCACGAAATAGACGTCCCCCTCCTGCACGGGGATTCCCTCAGGGATCTCAGTAGACGGTGCGTGAGAGACCGTCCTTTTCCTCTTGAGGGGAACCTCGGTTCCCTCCTCCTCTTCCCTCGCTCGGGGCTCTGGGTCTCACGCATGTTTCTGGCTACCCCGTGGCAGTTATCGGGGGCTCGGGGCGATGTGGAAGGCCTCGCCAATGGTGACGGTCTCAGGGCCGAGCTTGGGCCAGCTCGGGACAAGGTCACGCCCCCGGACTTCTTTTGGGCCATGCGCCAAAGGCAGCGAGGATCTTGGATCGGTCTATTTGTCCTGCAAATGAAAAATACACAAGAAGGTCAATGATGATAGAAGAGCAAAAGGAAATTATTCAAGTCTAAACAGATCACCCAAACTCCTAACTTACCCACAAAGTGTGCGGGGCTGAGCCCGGCCCAATTAAGGACCTGCTCGGAAATGAGGACGTCGGTCCACTGGATCGGCTACCACATGGATACCGCCCTCGCCTCAGGTGAGGACGACTGCTTTGCCTTCGGACGGTCGGCCCTGTGCCACTGTGTAGGCTCAGGCCAATCCTCGTCCTCGGGTGGCTCGACGAAGACGAACTTCTCCTTCCATTTGTGAATAGAAAAAGGGACGACTACTACTCCCGACCCGGCCGCCCCACCCTTATGCTTTTTAAAGGAAAAATACACCTAGCTCGGTTCACTCTTGCTGGTGCTGGGGTGATTCTTGTAGCAGAGGAAGGAAGTGAGAAGGGTCAAGCTAAAGGGGATGTCCTCAAGTTTCAACCGGACCAGAAACCTGAGGAGGATTCTCCACAAGTTCGGCGCTAGCTGGCTCGGGGCAAGTTGGAAGCAACGAAGTACCACACATACTTCGGTTGAAAAGGGCAGACGCATTCCATCCCAGAATGCATCCAAGTACAGAGCAATCTCCTTGCCTTGCACCTGATCCGCCCTTTCATCCTCCCTAGCTAAACGAAACGAATAGTTAGGGAGAATGTGGAAGCGAGCCCGAATCTCGGTAAGCTCATCCACATTTCTCAAGATGGAGGGCACATCGCGAGCATTACCGATGCGCACTTTGGGAGCCCTTGCCATCGCCTGGCGACGAGCGGCGCGGGGAGCCCTAACTCTAGGGGGAGAACTCTAAGCATATGGAGCATCCGAAGAGGCAGGGGAAGACACCCTGGACTCGGCTCCAACAACTGGAACCTCATCGCCCGAATCGACCTTAACAACTTCTACAGACTCCTCAGAGAAAGACATCTAACCTGATTTAAAGGGAAGGTGTCGCCGAGGAAAGGCGCGGGAGAACTGATCTAAAAGAAGGAGGAACGCCGAGCAATCTCTCGCAACTAAATAAAATAATGGCGGAAATGTGAACCCTAGAGGGATCCCCCTCCTATTTATACAACTTAAGGGGAAGCATCCAACGGCCCTGATCGATTCCCGCCAAAACCAAGCTTCGCGTCTGCCAGCCGTTGAAACTCCATGTGTCGAACGACCATTGGAGACGTCCCTTCTGCCGCAGATGACAGCGACAGCCTGTCGCATCCACCAATCCACTTCGGGCACGTGGCATGTTGCTCAACAGATGCGTGAACGAATCGGCGCCCCCCTTTTAATACACGATCTTTTCTCTGATCCGCTGATGTCATCAAGGATACGCAAGGAGATCCAAATGCTCGGGGCATGCCACTTAGGCTCATACATCTGAACAGCGCAATTTCCCTACACCGAATTGCCCCGGGAATCCGCACCAAAAGATTCTTGACTGCTGACCGCGCCAAGAAAATCGAGCAGACCACTCTCGACCCGACCTATAAATAGGTCAGGACAAGAGTGGGGGGCTAATGATGATACTCATAAGTGGGAATTCCCCAGACCATGACACGTGCAGATAACGTGTCCCGGGACTTACGGTACATGAGCAAACACGATACTTTGAAGACATTCAATGGCCTCCAAGAGCATTCCTATGCTCGGCCTACAAATAACCATCGGCTCGCCTCCGAGCCATCCTACACGCTGAGCTTCCTCAGCCTCCCAGCTCGCCCCCGAGCTATTACAGAACCGAGCTTGGTCGGCCTCTCGCTCGCCTTCGAGCCTCCCGCCGACCTAACCCCCCCGGTTCCCTCGAGCAACCGAGAACGTAGAGCCCAAGCGCCTCTGCCACAGCTCCGCACATCTCGCCAGAAGCGAGATATCCACCACCCAACATTCCGCGTTCTACGCTGGCGTATCCCCCCATTAATGAAGGGATCCCATCATTAATGGAGGGATCCCATCATTCACGCAGGCGTAACACTAGGGACGTAACTGACGAAGAAGAACTCGCGCCGGCTCTCTCCATGCGACCACTATAAAAACACCTTTCCCAGACGACTCAGGTAAAGCAATTTTAATTCACCAAGCCGCTACTCTGCTCAAATTCCTCGGCTAACTTGATCGTTGGAGGGTCCACGGTGGTACAACCACCCCGGGACTTCTTTTGCAGATAGCTCGGCTTCGCCTCTAAATAAGCCCATTGAGATCCACACGCTCAAGGAGACAACCTCCAACACCAATCTCAAC
Source organism: Agapanthus africanus (assembly GCA_030015575.1). Taxonomy (NCBI): domain Eukaryota; kingdom Viridiplantae; phylum Streptophyta; class Magnoliopsida; order Asparagales; family Amaryllidaceae; genus Agapanthus; species Agapanthus africanus. Next base: position 562,335,489 of record CM057346.1, read on the forward strand.
CCTTCATCAACGCTCGCGACAGATCAACGGAGGACAACATCTGAAGGAGATCCTACCCTCCATCAGCTTCAGATGCTCTTCATCAACCAGTTCTTCCGGCGCCTCTCTATCTTGAAGTCATCTAAATAGTGATAGGTGGTACCGATGGAGTACCTTATATCATTGTTAACCATTTTGACTTTGTGGCCCAAGGCCTTCATTCTTCCATCTGTCAGTGTCAGGAAGTAGTTGATATATATATGAGAATAATAGAGGAAAGTGACTTTAGGAGGTTTTTTCGTCTGGTGGCGTCAAAAAACTACATCCTCCATCGTTTTATTCGACAATCGGCTCCTATCATCTTCATCTTTATCATCTAAGATGTGGACACACCGAATTTCATATGATGTTGCTACTTTTTCACCATTGAATTAGTGGGTGCAAAATTAATAGTTTACCGACAATAGAACTTTTTACATTGCTAATTCAACGGTGAAAAAGTGGTAGAATCACATGAAATTCGGTGTATCCACATCTTAGATGATAAAGAAGCTGATGATGGGTGCTGATCGTCGAATAAAACGGTAGAGGGGATGTTTTTTTGACGCTACCTAACAAAAAAGCCTCATAGGGCCTCTTTTCTACATTATTGTCACTCTCTCTCTGTATATATTTATATATAGCCACAGAGGCGGGTTAATTAGACATAAAAATACAGTTTAAAGACGTTATATAAAGCTGCATGTTATGAATTCTGTTATAGACAATTGTTTAATGACAACAGATAACTTCGTATTAGGAAAAGCAATGGAAGATTAACTCAGAAATATAATGTAATGAATCTACATTCGAAGAGTGCTCGCATAACCTAACCGAATCGGAATTCGTATCTTTCTCTTTCTGCATATAGTAAATGGGGAAAGTAGGCTTGAAGTATAACGTAGGCCGAGATATATATTCAGATATCTATATCTGATGTCCGTACATGTGTGATGTCAAGAACGTTTATTCACTACTACAGAGTATGCATTTGGTAACGGTTAGAACCGTTACCAAAACCCAATACAGCAACAGTTACAACCGTTACACAACCGTTACGATAGACCTCGTCACCAGAAGTCGGGTAACGGTTTCAACGATTACGATAGACCCAATATAGTAACGGTTGGAACCGTTTCCATATAGGTCGCCGTTACTTATATGGTAACAGATATCCGAAACATATCAGAGTGGGGGTACCTCTATGGTAATGGTTCGAACCATTACCATATAGATGGTAACTGTTTGAATCGTTACGACAAACATCATTTGGTAACCATTGCAGCCGTTACTATAGATATTTTTGTTACATAATTTAGCTGATATATGATATGTTTCGGATATCAGTTAACCATTACCCATCTATATGGTAACCGTTCTAACCATTACCACAGAGGTTTTGGTAATGGTTAGAACTGTTACTAATTTGAACATGTATTTTTTTAAATCAGAAAACCCTGCACCCCGCGTGCGTTGCTTTCATTTACAACCAGTAATAGATAATAATAATATCACTAAATCTCACGCAATTATAATAATTAAGAAGTAATATGATTTGAATGCACGCAATTATAATAATCAACAAATAATTTAATCAATAAATCGCACGCAATTATAAACAAAATATATATACAAAAAATATAATCAATAAATCAACAAAACAAATGTTTCTATCTATCTATGGTCATTGGGACAGTCCACCTCTATCGTCCCATGACCTAAACATACTCTTTATATCGTCTCGATGGCCCACCGGATGGACTCCTCATTCGTCTGCGTTAGCTCCTCGACCCGCGCCGTAAGTGTCTGCAGCTGCTGCCGCGTCTGCGCCGTAAGGGTCTGCTGCTGCTGTGCCATTTGCTCCTGCTGCTGTGCCATCTGCTCCCAGAGCTGACGAATCTCCTCTGACGACGTAGCTGTCGCATCTGCCCGCGTCTGGGTCACAGCGTACTCGTGGACGTCCGCATGCCTGGCAAAGAGTCGGTGGGCCCTAGGACCAACCCCGCACTCATACATACCGTGATGCCCGCCGGATAGCGAATTCAGGACAGGGACAATAGCGGTAATCGAGTCGTCAGGGCCAAGTCCTAAGGCGTCTGTCCTCTTGCGGAACTGTAAAGAATATATATATATATATATATATATATATATATATATAGACACGTGTTAACTTAAAATACAGAATCGACTTAATTATATGAAACTTACCATGTACTCGTCGGTGCTCTTGTATAATGCGGACCATCCCTCGGCAACAGTGTAGTTGGCGAGGTCTTTCTGTTTCAGCGATAAAATTAGAATTTATTTTAATAAGTAATTTCCAACAAAAAAACATATATTCTTAAATATCGAAATACTCACGAGGAGGTACTGTGCGCTGGCCTACGTGCGCTTCCCTTGGACCGGGACAGTGCGGCCTCTCACGCCGTTATTCCGGTTCTGTGCGTTGCGAACCGACACCAACTTGCAAATATAAAGAAGATCATATTATATTTCAGAATATGATTTCATGTTATATTGTTATAATCCTAAATATTAAATTTATAACCAAACATCCTCGCACTCATAATACTTGACCAGCAGTGGCTAATCGTCTCTCGAGACATCCAACGCTATGATATCTATCATCAACCTCAGCTCCTTCTGAGTCGCCGCGATCCAGGGAATGTAATGATCCTCATTTACTTCATTTCAGCATCCTCTCTTGATATTCTGACACGTCCCTATGACTCAGGCAAGGGCACAATGTGTATCGAACGGCATAAGCACGCCATCCTCGCCGGTAACGCCGATGAAACTGTAATGTCCCATGGTCTGAAATTACAAAATTTTAAATATATATATATAACGATGATTGAAATTTAAATGTATAAAAGGATATGTATTACCGTGGCCGACGACAAAAACTGCTGAACACTGGCTGTCTGGCGCGTGTCCCACCTAAGATGGAGCGGGTAGTTATAGTAAGTACGGATCTCTGCTCGCATGTAATCCCCCCACTTGGTTGAGTTAGGACCAACAAACACACCATCTTTGTTCCACATCAGCATCTATGGTTTAGCACCAGTGGCTGGCCTGGAGCAGGAGAGCCCAGTATGACCCCTCTTCCTACCACTGCTGGAGCCTGCAAAAAGATATATATACAGACACAATATTATAATATTCATAGTATGTATATAGTATTTGAAAATTTTAAATTACAATCATTATTCAAAAACTTTAAGCAATAACGATTATACCTGCTGTCCCTGGCGTGGTGCTAGAACCGACACCAGATGTCATCCCTCCAGTAGAATGCGGATCTGCAAACAATAAACTGTTAAATGATTCTATAGAATTTAATAGATAATTAAAAATTCAATAGATTACTACAATGTAATGATGTATTAAATTTTAAATAAGTAAACTATATACCATGTGCAAGAGTGACTGGGGTGGCTGGATCTGCTACCGCGCTAATAGGGGTAGGCGGGGCTGCTGCAGATGCTAAAGGTCCTATGACACGAGTAAAGGGGTGCTGGTAGGGATAGGTGGGGCTGTCGACACTGCTGGAGTGCTGGTAGTGATAGGCGGGGCTGCTGCGGCTGCTGTAGCGCTAGTAGGGACACTGGTAGGGATAGGATGTTGGATATAGTGCCATCAAGGCAATTATTGTAATTGCAGACATGCGATTATGATAATTGAAGGAGAACCTATACAGGTAGAACAGTCTTACTCGAGATGATAGTATACTATCTGATTTTCTTTTACCATCATGTATATATATTATATGGTATTACAGATCACTATTACATATTGATAGAGCCCTTAGGATTCTTTCTTTACTACAAAGGTTATGATGGCGATCATACAAGTAAGGCCTGGATAGTACATAAGCAAATACTTAAATGTCCTTAGTTGTGGGAGTATCGAGACTGGGCATCGATATTCCATAGTAGACTAGTGTATACATTTCTTGACCCCGACGAGGGGCGATGGCCGGTCTCACAGTCATTGGTGTTCGTCAGTCACCAAAGATTGTATACATGTGCTCATTGGGTTATGATTTACACTGGACGGACTCGCCGGAAACCTGCTAATTGGTATCATACATACTGTCAGACAGCAGTTCTCTGGTGGCATGAGCACAGATTAGTCTGTTGACCCAAGATCGTCATTTGTCTTGTGTGAGTTCCCACTGTACTTTGATTACTATCCTACCACGGCTCTACCGAGTCATGCAAACAGGTTTTAGTTGGATACAGTCCCGAGCCACATGGAGACAGCGAGCAAATTGTTGGGGACTCGTTTCTCCTGATATTGGGAGTTGATGTCACGCTATGCCCGGTCGGCCAATACCATAAGTCCATGGTCATGGTAGATGAGATTTACTGATAGGCTGATCAATAGTTTCTCAATTGATATTGGGCTTGATATCGGCATGACTTATCGGATTATTAGGGGTCTGATTTTATCCACCCCCTGACTCGGTATGCTATACTTCAGACGAACATATTGGACTGTACGGTGAATGTCACTTATAGGCTCAACAAGGATTCAAACGGGCTTGCTTGTTGATCTTCCTTTCGACAGATATCTGGGTAGCCGTTACGTACAGTTAGTACCACTGTCGTGCTTATGAGTTTTGGGTATCATCAGGTAACTCACTGCCAGCGTGTTATCGAGTCTTTAGAGTCCCACACAAAGGATTTCCCGGCCTTGGCGAAACGATGCAGTTGCGGTACATTAGTACGCGTTCGAGTTCGATTAAAACTAGTGTATTTTATACATTGACGGTAATCAGACATTTGATAATGCTAGCCAGTCTTTTTGGAAAGACGAATATTAAATCTAGTGTTAATTTAATATATTAATACATATTGGATATGTATTTATTAGCACTATGTCACTTTTATATTTATCTTACTTCATGTATTAAGAATAAAGAAAAGATTATGTTAAGTATTTATTACTTTCTTTTCTTTATTTCTTTTTCCTTGATGGTTCACTTTTGGTTATGTTGTGCGATTAAGAGAGCATATGCACACCCACTCTCATTAGAATGACAAGTGGAGGGGAGAGAAGAGAGTGGACACTTGGATAGTTGATGGTGATCTTATGGTTATGATTAGTTTGAGAGTTGTTATATTATTAACCATTTATATAAAATGGTTAAATAACATAATAAAAACTCTCTCTCCTCTTCAAGACCTAGCTCTCTTCTTCTTCCTCCTTATTTCTAAGTGAAAAAGAAAAATAAATTGTGAGAAAAATATTTAGTGAGCTAAACTACATCCTTAGCTAACTAGATTAGCAAATTAGTTACATAGGTTAACTGCTATCCTGAAGTTGTTGCCGTTGAAGGGAGCTCTCAAGGTAGATCCATCTATGAAAAAGGCACTAATCAAGCTTGTTCCATCATCCTAAGAACCTAGTTAGAGTCTAACACAAATTGGAGCATGAAGATACTACAAAGGTTGTATGTTCTCTTCTTTGGATTGCTTGTTTAGTTCTTTAGTATAGATCCTTGCATGTAGTCTCTTAAGCCTTCTTGATTTGTGAAAACCCTGTATTTCATTATGCTAAAATATTAGTAGAGATCCTAAGGACTACTAACATAGGCACTGTTGCTGCGGCTGCTGGGGCTCCTGGGGCAGCCCCATCGGTGGGCTTGGAGCTCTGGCCAAATTCGTCTAGACGTTTTTTCTCATTATGACATCTAGAGCATGAGTCTGCGCATTGTAACAACCCTAAACTTTCTGTACAATTTATTTTCAAAAATAGAGAAAATGGTACTTTTGCCTGAGCACAAGTTATAAATTTGTTTTGCTTTTTAATAGTAAGAAGGAGCTTGTAGCTCATTGGTAAGACCTTGCACTGTTGAACCATAGCACCAGAGTTCAAATCCCATCAGCCACATTATTTTTTATATTGATTTCTTTTAATCTTTTTAGAAGCCCAAGAGTCTATACGTGCATAACTCATAAAAACCAAAAGTTACATATAAAACAAACGAGTCCAGGGGATAGACAAATCGGCAAGGGACATGTAGCGACGAGCCCCGGCCCGACTCGGCCGACTTGCGCCGACGACTCGGCCGGCGGCACCGGGTTAACTCGGTCAAAACCGATTTTCTCCTTCTTGACTCCTGTGTCTTTTGGTCTCCTTATAACCCCTGTACAGTTTAAAAACCTTGCATTATTCCAGAGGATTAAAAACCTAATTAAAATCTTTTTAATGCATAATTTTTAATGCATTTTTTATCAAACCCTAACCCTAATCTTTTCTTATAAATACCACTCCAATTCACACACACCCTCACTCACAAACTCTGTCGAAACTCTCAAGAAAATTCCATAGAACTTTTGTGTACAAGTGGAGTTAGCGAAGGGCGAAGCTCCGACGAACTTCCGATGACGACCCTAGGAGCTCCCGGTGACGAAACGACGCACCGGCACCTCCTACCATTCCCTTTTCCTCTTCCCTAATCTAAAATCCAGTAAGTCCCTCCTCTCTATTCTCTTTTCTAATCTAAAAACTTGTATTTCTAAAATCCGACGGAAGCGGAGTTAATCCGACTTTTGATTCGGTTTTCTTTAAAAAGTTCCAATTTTCTTAAATAAAACAATACCAAACTTGCACATCATGAACATTAAACATTAACAAAATATATTGAACAGGTTTCATAGCAAAAGAATTCATATTGTAATTTTTATCGCACTTTTTCAGAAAAATACCATGTAGTTTAGTTTCGACATTAAACATCATAATTCCTTACTATACCTTTAGATAGTTCATGAGGTAATGACCTACCTCCTCACAACACTCATATGTCACATAGCACGATGATCTTTGCGAGCATAGTTTTGGGAAAATACGATTTTACACAAAATTACCTCAAACTTATAAAATCCTTTTTCTACAAAATTATGTATTTTAAACAAATCTTTGCAAAGCGCCGCTACAACCCATTTGGGGAAGCCGTTCGGGATGGTACGGATTATCGCACATCCTCGGACTTAGTATTGCGAGATGCAGACCTTCACAAGGAGCATACGGTCTCGAAAGATTTAAAAATACAAATATCTTAAGAAAATGAGATTTCTAGAAAAATAATGAATTAAATTATTTTATAAATATATATATGTATCATTAAAATATCTAGTTTTGATATAGTATAAATATTCCAACTTCTCTAAATAAAAAAGAATCACTTTATATGAAAATACCATGCAATTCCATATAAGTTCAATACTTTACAATTAAATACCATATATTATGAAAAATTGGTTTTATTCACTAGAAATGTCACAATGATAAAATATACATCAATGAAAACTTTAAAGACGATAATAAAATACTTGAGGTGTATTTTGAAAATTATATAAAATTATTTTTACATAAAACCCCCTCAAGTTATATAAATTACAATAAGGACCCTAGTAAACATAGGTTTAAGCGGGACCAATCTCTTGAGCCTCAGGGAGCCGGAGATATGGGTGCTTGCCTATTTAAGGCAGACAACTTAACAAACGGTGTTATCAACACGGTAATCGTTTTTTAAAAAGACACAAATCCTGCCGCCCATGTGCAGTGGTTACCGATAATACCAAAACTTAATTCAGGATTTCAATTTCTTTTCTAATTGTCTGACTCAGACTGAGTCTCATTATAAATAATCTGACTTGAATATGATTCATGTACAAACTACAATTCAATATGAATCCATATGTTCAATCTATCAATCTATATTGACCGAACCGAACCATGGATATACATCCATCTACAAGATTCTCTAGTTACATCCATTTACTGATATCATGGTTTCGGAAAGTCATCCATCTATACAATTCAGTTTACAAGACAATACAATACAAACAAGACATCGCGGAGTTTAAGGGGTAGATTGGTACGGAAGGTGTTAGAAGTGGCACGAGACTGCAACCATTAAGACACCTAACCTGTATTCCATTGCCGTTGTACCGTGGCTGAACGGTTCCTTGTATTCTATATACCGTAGCCTCTGGTCTAGTGAGACTCCTCTCGTATACACTGGCATTCTTCTGTACCAAGCTACAAACAACAGCGTTAACACTAAATACAAAATTATAAAAATATACTCTCTCTCTATCTATTCTATTTCTCTCTCATCTTTAGGACTTACCGAGCGATTTGTTCGCTGACGACATTCCTTCTCTTTTTTCTTTGGAATGTTGTCAGGTGGATCGGACTTTCAGGAGATCGAGCCCATCGGCGAGGATTTGGACCAGCTAGCTTTCGACCCAGAGCTTTAGATTCCTTATACACATTTACATTCTGTATTTTCCATTTCTGTTATACCACTGTTTAGGTATTGCTTTTCATTCCATGTATTTACTTTTCCATGTACTGTAAAAGAATGTTAATAAATAAAGTTGTTGTTCATTACATTTGTCTCTTGTGTATATTTCTTTTATATTACTTAGTTACGCTTAGCGTATTTACTTCTGAGTAAATACGTAGTGGCCAGTCGCGTCCCCTTTGCCATACACCAGGAAGCGGGGCGTGACAGGTTTTGTTGGTGGCCCATGTAGGTCAGAGCAATATGGAACCGTACCATGCAGTTCAACACTGTGTGGAAAACCTAAGCAATATAACACAAGAACCAGCAACTGAAAACATTCTTTACAATTCATACTTCTTGAATCTTATCATTCCATATACTTTGAATCTGTCCTAACCCAAATTTTTCTTTCAAGGTTATGGATTCCCCAAACAATACCAGCACCAACTTCAACAACACTCCACCTCCACTACCGATTACACCTACCGTAGCTGCTCCGATCAATGAGCAGACGGTTCTGCTTGAGGCGATCCGCAGCCTCCTGGAAGGACAACAGCAGCAGACTGTTATTCTAATGAACCGTCCAGAAGCGGAAGCACCCGGAGCGAAGCAATTCCGGGCATTGCACCCCAAGAACTTTTCGGGAAAAGAGAGCCCTCTAGAAGCAGAGGAACGAGCTCAAGGCATTGAAGATTACCTGGCAGCAGCACAAGTGCCAAAGATAGCTTGGGTTCGAGTTGCAAAGGTGCAGCTCACTGACAATGCACGGGTTTGGTGGAAGGCGGAAGAAAACTTTCTTGATCAACCCATTGAATAGAAGACTTTCCGTGACATGTTCAACGCAAAGTACTTCCCTGAGACTGCCAGGTTTGACATGGAACAACAGTTCATCCATCTGCAACAAAGTTCAATGTGGACCAAGTCAGTAGATGAATATGATGCTGAGTTCACCATGCTCAGTCGATTTGCAGCACACCTGATACCGACGGATGAGATCAGAGCTCGTCGATTTCAACAAGGTTTGGATTCGGAGATCCATGCTGCACTGGCCACAGGAGATTTTCCGACTCATGAATTGGCTTTGAAAGCTGCCCGAAGATATGAGGCAGTAGTGAAGAAGAAGGGCAGACCTCAATCTGCCGGAGTGAAGCGCCCTGCCAATCAAATGGCAGGAGGAGCCTCTTCAAGGCCAACTGTTGAACCGAGGAGACCGGAAGTGACAGATAACCAGTCGAGTCCAGACTTTTGCTACTACTGCAAGAGAAAGTGACACTTGTGGAAGGACTGTAGGCGCGCAAAAGGCCTGTGTCTAATTTGTGGTGCATCCAATCACGGAATTGGAAACTGTCCTTATAGAAGCAACCCAGATCACACACCCACCAACTATCCGTAGCGGCCAGCTATCCAGGCTCCTGCACCTCGTCTTGAACTAACAGCTCCACCACCTGCACCGCCTACTCGCCAATTCCAACAGGTACTAAGAAACATGCCTCGAGGACAGAGGAATGTGCCCCCAGCTAGGAGAAACGTGCCCCGGCAACAGGCTTACACTTTAGCGGCCGTAGAAGCCGAGACAGTTGACCAAGGTAACCATGGTAATTTCCTCAAATCTTTCGCATTCTTTCATTCCTGCATACATTTTTCATACAATACCAATAGTTATACCACCAAACTTTCCTTGAATCCGTTACACTTTCATTTTACAAATTTCGAGGACGAAATTTTTTTAAGGAGGGTAGAATGTAACAACCCTAAACTTTCTGTACATTTTTTCAAAAATACAGAAAATGGTACTTTTGCCTGAGCACAAGTTACGAACAGACCGAACTGTACGAATATTGTCACTGTCAGGCTCAGTAGGGGTTCAGGACGAGTTTGCTCGTCGGCCTCCCTTTCGCTCAATACCTGGATAGCCGTTACATACAGCTAGAGCCACTGACGTGCTTGTGGTTAAACCCACTGCCAGCGTATTGACGAGTCTTTAGAGTCCCACACAGAGGGTTTTCACGGTTCAGGCGATATGGTGTAGATGACGTATGTTGGTACATAGGTGTCCGATTAAATATGTGTACAGGCTGCACAGACTTTAATCGGACGGTTGATAATACTAGCGGCTTAGGATTAAGCCGGATTATTAAATCAGGGTTTGATTTAATAATTTATATATGTATTTATATATATGTATTCTAGTATTATTGTTCATTATTCATTTTCTCTCTTGGCCATTCGTATTTTTGTACGAATACGCGTATATGTATTTCGATACATGTACCGGGTTGTATTCCGTATTTATACGGAATAGCTTCTAGGAGTGGCAATTCATTTGTATGATTTTCCTTTTTTGGAAATTCATTTGTTTTACAAATGAGGTGGAGGAGTGAGGTGGCATGAGCATGGGATTGAGCATGTAGAGAAGCATAGGTCATAATTATTTATTGGAAAATTGTGAAGAGATATTTTGTGTGTGTGCATTATTGAGAGAGGGAGAGGAGGCAGCCATCACTTGGAGATGCTTGGCTCACTTGATTTCTACACTTGCTCTCTTCACTTGATCATTCTATTCTCACTTGGAGAAAATACTTAGTCATTTCTTGAGTTGCTCATGCCACATGTTTCCTCACCTCTTCATCATCTTCTTGAGTTGCTTATGGAGCATTTGTGATGAGAGAAAATTATAGTGACACATTTCTACACCTCCACTCTCCATTGCTAGCAACCTTGGAGCGTCGGTTGCCTCGCTTGGCGAGGCTGAAGTTTGCGCCGTTTCTCTCAGGTGGATCATCGTAGATGGAGGAAGACCGGCAACTAAATTCGATCAAGGAGCCACTAGGAGCTTAGGGATGATGGTTGAAGACCGAAAGACACGGATCAACTCGGTATAACCATTCTAACTTATTTTTATAGCTTGCTAGTATAGGGTTTAGCGTAGATCCGGGTATCGAGTAATGGTAGCGCCAGTTTAGTAAATTTTTGTTCCGCATTTGGCCACGGTTTGATGGCCGGGGCGCTGCCGTAATCCAACAAAATTATGAATTGAAGGGTCTTTGTTTGATTGCAGGGAAATCAAACAGTGCAGGGGAGTTAAAGGTGGGTGAAGAGATAAGTGTGCAGAGCACGAAGACAATTGGGCACCATCCAACTGTCCCCGCCGGTTCTTTTGGTGATTTGGCCGGTCGATCTCGAGGCAAAGATTCGTGCCACTTGATTAAATTAGGGTTTACTCCATTTTGTGCCTGTTTGATTTTTCTGACTTTTCGTTTTTCTGTGTATTGCACGTGCAATCTTTTGGGCTTCCAAAAAATTAAAAAGAAAAATCAGAAAAAATATTGTGTCTGATGGGGATCGAACACACATGCTACGTTACAGTAGTATAAGGACTTTACCGGTGAGCTACAAGTTGTTTTTTGCTGTTATTTAACAAAATTAACTTATAACTCGTACATAGGCTGTGATACTCTTCTTTGTACATTAAAAAGAAAAAAATTGTACCGTGATTTCAGAGTCGTTACAATCACAGTTGGATTTTAAATCCAAGATTCTCTATTAGAGAAAGATCTTTTCATATTAGAAAGATCAGAGAAAATATTTTCTAAATATAATTTAATTTTATCATATAGAATTTAATTATATTAGATAGTTTAATTGGTGATATTTTATCACCATTGGATTTTAAATCCAAGATTCTCTGTTAGAGAAAGATCTTTCCATATTAGAAAGATCAGGAAAAATATTTCCCAAATAGAATTTAATTCTATCATACAGAATTTAATTCGATCAGATAAGAGCATTTTAAATTGGGGCGCTCACATAGTTTGCATGCGAGCGCTGTCAAAGAATGCGGCAAGAGAACTCACGTGTTTAACACGTGACCCATAATGTGGGTTTTAGTCTGTTTATTTTCAGCATTCATATGCTTTGCATATGAGCGCTCACATGTTTAACACGTGAGGCCTGTTTGGCCTTTTTATTATTTGCTTTCAGCGCTTATATGCTTTTTATATAAGCGCTCACATGTTTAACATGTGATGTCAAACTGTGAGAATTCTTTTCATCTTTCTTCTCTCCCCTTTTTATAAGGGAACAAATGGCTCTTTGCCAAAAAAATTTGGCGGGAACAAAATCCTAATCTCGTATATGAATCAACACAATTTTAAAACTAGAGAATTTGGGTTTAAGATATTTTCACAAGATAAGCCCCTTTTGATCTCAAAAATTAATTTTCAAAGATTTTAGAATGAGAGATCAAGATTTTGCAAAGGTAAATAATTTAAACCAATTTAGTAAATTCTTTTTCAAAACCAAAATTGAAAGCCTTTTCAAAATCGAAGAGAATTTAAAACCTAGTGACGATATGTGGTTTCGAAAAACTTAGAAGGTGATGATAACAAAATGAAAGCAAGAGAGAGAGGATTATCTGTAAAATTGTTGCAAATAATTTCGACCAAGGCAGTATAAAAAGAGTTAAGAAAGAATCCCACAAAACTGAAAACAAATTGGTCAAGTCGAAATTCAGGGATTTCAAACGGTTAGATGTTGAGCCAGCTCAAGAAATGTTTGAGCCGTCTCTTGCCAATCTTACAAAAAATATGGTGCAGGAAATCAACATGAGACGGTTTGAAACTTGGATGAGCCGGCTCATACACTTAGGAATTCAAGATGTTCAAGAAATGACTATTTGAGACAGCTCAAGACTTGGGTGAGCCGGCTCATGGAGTCAAGAGCTGAAAGAATAGATCAAAAGACACATGAGACATCTCAGGGCTATATGAGCCGGCTCAAGAACTGACATTTCAGATATTTGAGAGATTTTGATGAGATTAAAAACCTTGTGACTTATACGAGATATCCTACGACTCAATAAAGAGAAAATACAAGATTTACAGTTTTGTAGCACGTTCTCTAGGTTACTTTGAGTTTTCATCTCTAAATTCATGTCATTTTGATTCATTATCGTTTTATCTTGATAATCGCCTTGATAATCCATATCAAGGCATTGAATATCGCCATGTTCTTTTGCTGTTGAATATCGCCAAGCTCAATCTTTTTCGATTTCTTCATCTATATATCTTGTGAATCCATGTTACCATATCCTTTTACCTTTCGATATCGATGTATTTGTTCATTTTCTTTGATATTGCTATACCTGCTATGTCTTTTACACCGAAAACATAAAACTCAACTACAAATATCGTCAGTGTATAAAATAGTTAAATAGTGTTTTGTCCAATATCAAAACTAAGATGAGTAGATATTACCCAAGAAGGTCAACAACTAAACCTGTGTTTTTTCAATTAGAGGTGCACTTCGGATTGGTATCATCATCAGGAACAGTCGATGATGGGGATAGTTGGAGGTCGAGAATGGGTTACAGGGACATGGATGCGGTGCTAGATAGATCAACGTCTTATATTGTTGTCATGGCATCAACAGGAGAGGCAGAATTGTTGACAGTCTTGAAGATGGTTAGGGAGACCAAGTGTTTACGGAAATTGTTAGTTTTGAGTGTTCCACAGGAAGTGAGAGTGTTCTTCTTGGAGGACGGGAAGACAGTTGTGGCTCTTACAATGGTTGGTCTTCATAAGAATCCGACAATTGCATTTATGGAGACGGTTCCACATATCGAGTTCAAGCAGTGCTTGGACTTGATCTGCTTAATTGATTGATGAAGGCATCACGGCGACGACAAGAGCAGGAGTTCTAAGGTTTTTTCAAGAAAGTGTCGAGATTGTAACCAATTTTGAATCAAGATGGAGACCGTTAGAATTGATTGCAAAATTCTTTTTAGATGGAGCCCGAGATCAAAGTCCCAACAGGCGAAGCCTAAGAAGCATGTGCTCGTGATTTGAGGCAGTAGGAATTGATGAGGTATAGGATTAGTTTTTTGAAGGTTTGTATTAATCTAAATCTTAAATTATATGGTTATCTCTAACCAAGGCTCTAGCATATATATAGTTGATTAATTAAAGATAATAAATTAATCAACAATAGAGCCTTTATTTCAAGGCTGCGTCAAAAAGAAATTTAGAAACCGAGCAAGAGAGAGGGTTTGATGGAGGTCCTTTTCGGGTCTCCGTCAGATGTTGTCTTCCGTTGATCTCCCGGTGGACTTTATTGATTATCTTCTGCTGCGTGTGGGTCTCAATAGGTTTTGGAGGAAGAAGTGGAGTGAGGAGTTTGGTGCCGAGTACCTGCAAAGAAGTCCCGGGGTGGTTTGGTACCACCAAGGACCCTCCGACGATCAAGTTAGTGATGAGATCCGAGCAGAGTAACGGCTTAGAAGAGTAAAAAATGGCTTACTTGACCCCTCTGTGATGGGGTTTATATAGCGGTGGAGCACGCAGCAGCAGGCGCGAGAATCTCGCCGGCAGTTACGCCTCCGACGTTACGCCCGCGTAGAAGGCGGATCGCGCCATTAATGGGATTGATGGCGTGGAACGTGGGATGTTGCTGGCGTAGAATCTGCGCATGGCAAGATTCGCGGAGCAGCGGTTACGCCAGTGAGCGGTGACCTTGGTCGGAGGGCCGAGCAAGACGGCCTCGGCCTGGAGCTCGGGACGAGCGAGGAGGCCGAGGAGTCCAGGTCTCATGGCAGCCCGGCGCGAGCTACGGGGCCGAGGAAGTCAATTTGCAGGGGGCCCCGAGGAGGGCCAACTTGTGTTTGCAGGTCGGGTACAGGATGGCCTAGTCGGCCCCTGTGGGCCCTTTCTTCTGAGTTCTGGGACATGTCAACCGCCACGTGTCCTGATCTTGGAGATCGCCAATATCGAGCATCATCATTAGCCCCCAACTCTTGTCCCGACCAGCAAGCGGGTCAGGTCAGGAGTGGAATGCCGGGCCTCCCGAGGTGAGTTCCTTTCTAGGACTTTGTCGGGACGAGTCCTCGGGCCGTCGGTTGTCTTTTCCGCTAGCGAATCAAGGAGAGATCTCTGCATTTAAAGAAGGTGCGCCGGTTCGTGCACTCTGCAACTGAAGTGACGGCCCATGTGTCGAGCGCCGATTAGCTGATGCGATGTATGCAGGCCTGCGGCGTCTGATGGGACACGGTCCAGCGCAAAACTGACACGTGGAGCAATCGGAGCCGCTGGGCGCGAGGAGCCGTTTCGGCGGGAGATGACGGGCGCCGTTGGATGAGGCCGCATGCAGCAATAAATATGGGTGGGGTCCGCTCTAAGGCCCTTACTCCTTCATATTTTCCTCTCTCAAGTCTTGGTTGCTCGGCGCTCATCTCCCTTCTCCCGTTTTCAGCCCTTGAAGATTTTCTTTTCCAAGGTTAGATGTCTTCCTCTGTAGAATCGGTAGACATTGTAAGAGTAGGTGCTAGGGTTCCTTTAGCTGTGTCTGAGTCTCCTCGGGGAGCAGGGGTTGGATCCTCTCCTCGGGATCATGAGGCGGGGGCCGCTTCCATGGAAGAGGCGGCAGATGTGGCTCGTAGCATCTCGTGCTGGGTGAGGCATGAGGACGAGCTCGCCAATGTTCGGGCTCGCTTCCACATCCCCTCGCGCTACACGCTTCGACTGGCCAAGGAGGGAGGGAGGGCAGATCAGGTACATGGCAGGGAGATCGCCCTGTATTTGGAAGCTTTTTGGGGCGGAATGCGCCTGCCCTTCTCTCCTGAGGTCGTCGCCGCGCTGAATTTCTTTGGTTTGGCCCCAGGCCACTTAGTGCCGAACTCGTGGAGGATCCTTCTTGGGCTCTTGATCTGCCTGAAGTTGCAGGCGGTTCCCTTCAGCCTTCCCCTTCTCGATTCCTCCCTCGTCTTCAAGAGTCACCCTGGTGGTCGAGCGGGCGACCCGAGATGGGTTTATCTTACCTTCAGGAAGCGGCCGGGGGGCGCTGCCGGGACCGGGGTCGTGGCCTTGCCCTCCTCCATCCATGATTGGAAAAAGAAATTTTTCTTCGTTTCCCCTCCCGAGGGCGAGGACTGGCCCGTGCCTACCAAGTGGTCGAGGGAGAATTGTCTGCCAGGGAACCAGTCTGATGACCCCGCCGCAGTGAGAGTGGCGTCGTGGGAGCCCATCCCTCGACCTGACGTGCTGCTATCCGAGAGAGTCTTGAGCTGGGCCGGGCTTAGCCCCGTCGAGTTCGTCGGTAAGTTAAGCTTGCTTTTGGGTTTGTGTTTTACTCGTGTCGCTGATTTGTTGGGTATTTGTTTCATGCAGGAACCATGGACTTCGTCTCCCTCCGAGCTTCCATGCGCCAGCCGAGGCAGCCTACTAAGGCCGGGGGCGCCAGTTCTTCTCGGGCGAAGCCCGCCCCGGCTCCGACCGCACCGGTGGCGACGTCCTGTAAGCGCCCGGGGGTGGATCCCGCCCCGGGCCCCAGCAGAGTATCGGGCCGGAAGCGGGCCCTGATCCAAGAGGACCCAGCCTCGGAAGAGGAGACCGGCTCTCCCTCGGAGCCGCTCAAAAGGAGCTCCCAGAGCCCTCCCAAGGTCGGTCCTCACCGACCATGGTGGAGGAAGGGGGCCTCCGGTTTGCGGTGCCATCGGGGCTGTCCATGGCGGACAGCCTTCTACACGAGATAGAGACCTCGGCAGGGGGTAGAGTCCCCGGGGGGGACCTTCAGGGCTCAGCTGGCGTCCATCGCCCAGGAGTCCGTGCAGGTAAGTTCTTTTTAGTTCATTGTGAGATTCAGTGCTTCCTTCATCTTTCTGATTTTTCCGTGTTTTCCAGGTTCTCCAGCATGTAGCCCTCGCCCTGCGCATGGAGGCTGAGGTGGTAGCCCCAGCGTTGGAGGCTGCGGGTCAGTTCGCCTCGCTGCAAGAGAGCTCCAAGCTGGAGCTGGAGGTGATAACGGTGAGGGTCACCGCCCTGGAAGGCGAGGTGGAGGCCAAAAAACGGGAGGTGGCCCAGCACTGCAAGGCTGCGGTGATTGCCAAGGTCAAGCTCGACGATGCCCAGGTGCTCGTCGGCAACCTGAAGAGGACGGTGAAGGCCCTCCGGAAGGAGCTGGGGGCGGCGGCTGAGGCGGCCGAATCCAGGGCGGTGGAGGCTTATAAGAAGTCGAAGGACTTCTATAACGACTTGGCCGTGGCCACGACCCGCATTTAGCACGACACTCTCAATGCCGTTAAGTCTCGGATGCCGGAGTTCGCCGACGCAGATCTCCGGGCCGAGTTCCCCTTCGTAGGCGCCGACGAGCAAGGGGAAGAGGTTCCTGGTGAGGAGGTCGCCAAGGAACCAGCGCGCCACGTGGTGGAGGTAGAAGACCTCAAGGTCGCACCTGGCCCCGAGGTGTAGAGCCCCCGTTCTCCTCCTTTTGTTTTGTTTTTTGAATTTTGTAAGGCTGGGGAGCCTAACAAATACCCTTTGTAAAGTTTTTGCCTTTGGCAGCAATAAAATTTTTCTTTGCCTTCATTGAATTGCGTTCTGCCATCCGTTTGTGGAGATTGCTCGTAGGATGTTTCTGTTTGCGCCGTTGTGTTTACATGTCGGGTTTGCCACTTGTCTAGCGATCGCCCGTCGGGTTGATTTCGATCAATTGCCGACGAGCATGTCGAGCGTTACCGAGGAGGTATCTTCCTGGGCCCCGGAGTCGAGGGGAGATCGTTTAGACTTGGATAGACCTGACGCCCCTCCCTGGGGTCTCGGATCCTCCGCGGGCCATAGAGCATCTCTGATTTCAAGCATTGACCACCATCTGGGGGTGACTGGGCAAGGTAGCTGCCCTGTCGCCTCTTGCAAGGGCTTTCTGGTCCATGGCGTTGTGGTAGGGGAGCTACCCGCCAGGGACGGCCGAGCAAGGACTCGGCTGCCTCTGGGAGGACTCGGGTCCTTAGCGCTGGAGGGGCTGTAAGAAGCCCACTAAGGATGACCGGGCAGTGAAGCTGCATGGTTGACTCTTGGCGAGGGCTTTGACCTCTGGCGCCGTGGGTAGGCAACTACCAGCCTGGGATGAACGAGCGGGGTAGCCGCTCTGGTGCCTCTTGTGAGGGTTTTTGATCCCTGGTGTCGAGGGTAGGGAGCTACCAGCCGGAGTTGGCCGAGTAGGGTAGCTGCTCGGTTGCCTCTTGCGAGGGCTTGGGTCCTTAGCGCTGGAAGGGCTGTAAGAAGCCCTACTAAGGATGTACGGGCAGTGAAGCTGCACGGTTGCCTCTTGGCGAGGGCTTTAACCTCTTGCGTCGTGGGTAGGCAACTACCAGCCTGGGATGAACGAGCGGGGTAGCCGCTCTGGTGCCTCTTGTGAGGGCTTTTAATCCCTGGCGTCGTGGGTAGTGAGCTACCAGCCGGAGTTTGACTGAGCAGGGTAGCTACTCGGTTGCCTCTTGCGAGGGCTTTTGATCCTTCAGGACGGGGACTGAGCAGGGTTACTGCCCAGTGCCTCTTGGCGAGGACTTTGATCCCTGTCGGTTGTGGTAGGAAGCTACCAGCCGGGGATAGCCGAGCAAGGACTCGACCGCCTCTTGGAGGACTTTGGTCCTTAGCGCAGGAGGGGCTGTAGAAGCCTACCAAGGACCCTTGACCGGGCAGGGTTACTGCCCGGTGCCTCTTGGCGAGGGCTTTTGTCCTGAAGGATAGCCGAGCGAGGGAACCTCGGGCTCGACTGCCTCTGGGAGGGCTTTTTGATCCCCGGCGTTGCGGCAAGGAAACTACCCGCTGGGGATAGCCGAGCGAGAGATCCTCGGGCTCGACTGCCTCTGGGAGGGCTTTTCGGTCCTTGGCGTTGCGGTAGGGAAGCTACCCGCCACTGTCGCAACTTCCTATTCATTCTTGCATGTGCGGCCGAGGGGCCCATAATGCCTTTTGAATAACAAGGTTTTTCTTTCTTTCTCGCAATGTTCCCTTAATCTTTATTACATTAACAATAGACTATAGGAAGAGTTTACATCGCGCTAAAAGAGAAGTACAAGCTAGTAGATGACTTTATCGGCTCAGCCCGAGCTCCTTGAAGTACTGTTGGCCCCCGCGCTCGGCACAGGGTATAAGGCCCTTTGAGATCCGGGCTGGCCGTCTGCTGAAACGAGTATGATCTGACCGATGGTCAGGTCGGCAGGAGGGCGGTGCTGCTCTTGCTCGCGGTCGGCCTGCCGTTTGTCCCTCAGGTATGCGGCGAGATGCCCAGATCGGATGAGCTCTTCGATGTAGTCCCTAAGTTGCTTGCAATCCTCTGTGGCGTGGCCCAGTACCCCGTGGAAAGCACAACAGGGGACCCGGGTTCGCTTCGCGGCCTGACGCGGGATCGGAGAGAACTTGAAGAATCCCTCGTTCTGGGCCTCCTCCAGCAATACTGCGAGGGAGACGTTTAGGGGGGTATACTCCTGGAACTTCGGGTGGTAAGGCTGCTGATGCTCCGGCCTCTCCTCCCGAGCCCTCTTCCTCTGGTCGGGCCGATCTGCCCGGGGGAGGTTAGCATTCACCTCGGATTCCAGCTGAACCTCGTGCTCGGTCCACGCCTTGACCTCGGTTATGGTCTTAGGTTGCGCCAACGCGAAGGAGCGTAACCATTCCTTGTGCCTCAGACCAGATCTAAGCGCCGTGATGACGGTTTCGTCCCAGTGCTCGGACACCTCGAGAAGGGCGTTGTAGAAATGGGTAATGTAGGTCTTGAACGTTTCCTTGTCCACACTCTTAACCGTGAAGAGGTAGTCGACCGTGCGCTTCTGTCGACGGTTCCCCACGAAATGGCCGAGGAACTGAGTAGCTAGCTCGTCGAAGGTCGAAATCGAGCGGGGCTCGAGCCCCCGGAACCAGTCCCGACCTGCGCGGATAAGGGTGGCCGGAAAGGCTTTGCACTGGGCAGCATCGGAGTGATCCTAGAAGCTCATCCCCGTGGTGAAAGCGTCCAAATAGTCCTTCGGGTTGGTTTTCCCATCGAACAGAGAGACCTTTGGGGGCTTGTTGCGCTAGGAGACGTGGACGGCGAGCAATTCCTCGGTGAACGGCTTCGTGAGCGAGTCGGAGGCGTACTTAGCTCCGTCACTCGAGAGGTGAGCCTCCCGGCGCATGCCCTCGATTTTCTTTTCGAGGGCGTCGAGCCGACCGTGGTATCCCGAGGAATCGGCGCCTTGGGATCCCCGGCCTCCGATGCGGGTGACCTGCGTCTGGGAGCGGCCCCGGTTCCTCTCGATGAGGTGCCTCAGGTCCCGGGGCGGGGTAGCTCTCGAGTCGCCGGGGCGAACCCCTTCTGTGTGGCCCCGCCGATGGTGGTGGGGTTGACCACGCCTGTGGATAGGCGAGGTGACTGACATCTCCTCAGGGGGATAAGGGTCGCGAGGGGGCTCGAGGTGAGGCGTTCTGGCGGCGGACCTTGGCGTGGAGCCCTGGGGCGACCAGCGGACCTCAGGGAGTACCGGCTCGAGAGATCGATGGCCAGGGGATGCAGCCTGCTGGTGGTCAGCCGTCCAGACAGGGGCAGAGCCTTCTGGAGGCGGTGGAGCGGCGATCTGGGGCTCGGGCCCGACCGTTTAGACGCGGACGAGCGCCTCCAAGAGAGATTGCAGCCGATCTATCCGGCCTGCGAGGGCGTTGATGATGGTCATTGGAGGAGGTTCATCCCCGCCTTCGGTGAGTGGAAGGCGGTGGCTGGTACCGGGACCTTCAGGGTGGCTGCTAGCCATTTGGACGGAGATCGGAAGGCCAACTTTGTGTTTTGTGGAGTCTTCCCACAGACGGCGCCAACTGATGGAGGTCCTTTTCGGGTCTCCGTCAGATGTTGTCTTCCGTTGATCTCCCGGTGGACTTTATTGATTATCTTCTGTTGCGTGTGGGTCTCAATGGGTTTTGGAGGAAGAAGTGGAGTGAGGAGTTTGGTGCCGAGTACCTGCAAAGAAGTCTCGGGTGGTTTGGTACCACCAAGGACCCTCCGACGATCAAGTTAGTGATGAGATCCGAGCAGAGTAACGGCTTAGAAGAGTAAAAAATGGCTTACTTGACCCCTCTTTGATGGGGTTTATATAGCGGTGGAGCACGCAGCAGCAGGCGCAAGAATCTCGCCGGCAGTTACGCCCCCAACGTCACGCCCGCGTGGAAAGCGGATCGCCCATTAATGGGGATTGATGGCGTGGAACGTGGGATGTTGCTGGCGTAGAATCTGCGCATGGCGAGATTCGTGAAGCGGCGGTTATGCCTGTGAGCGGTGACCTTGGTCGGAGGGCCGAGAAAGACGGCCTCGGCCTGGAGCTCGGGACGAGCGAGGAGGCCGAGGAGTCCAGGTCTCGTGGCAGCCCGGCACAAGCTACGGGGCCGAGGAGGCCAATTTGCAGGGGCCCCGAGGAGGGCCATCTTGTGTTTGCAGGTCGGGTACAGGATGGCTTGGTCGGCCCCTATGGGCCCTTTCTTCTGAGTTCTGGGACATGTCAACTGCCATGTGTCCTGATCTTGGAGATCACCAATATTGAGCATCATCAGGGTTAGAGAGAGAGAGAGAGAGAGAGAGAAAGATTGAGACTTTGTATTGGGCAGTCATCACTGAGGCGTTCTCGTGCAACTCCTTTTATTGTGAAAGTTCTTATCGTCGGATTGCAGGACTAGGTGCAAGTCACGCCGAACCTGTGTGAACTCTTATGTTTGTGCTGTTTGGTGTGTTTTTTATAACTTGTGGTATTTTGGTAGATTGTCCGATTAGTCTTTTTCAAGTAGGTTGTTTGCATGCGATCCTGATATAGATTTTCCACTGCAACTTTTAGTGTGGTTTGTGATTTCTTCGAGGACCATAGATACAGAAATTACAGCATTTATCACTGATGGCATCAATTATGTTTTTCTCAATATATGTCAGCTAGTAATCATTTAGATGAAGCATCATCTAGATCTGGCCGAAATATAGAGACAGGTTGCGATTAGAGAAAACATCAAGAAGACAAAACCATTGCTAGCTGGAATTTTATCGATGACACTTTCAGATGTCACACGAGTTTCGGAATTTCCATCGACAACTCATGTGTCGATGCTAGGGTTTTAATAGATATTAGAGAGAGAAGACATAATCGGAGTAGAAAGTTTTGTGACGTTCAATATTTGGAAATGGGATAAGGTATCAAGTGGGCTGTGTATCAAGGTGTCTAACGGGTCGGGTTGCTCGCGGGCCGTCCGGGAAAATTCAAATTTGTATTTGGTCTTGGGGGCTTTTTTTGGGGTAGGGGGCGATCAAATTCTTGGGATGAGATTTTTTTTGAATGGGGGTGGGTTTTTTAATAAAGGGAGGAAATTTGAATTAAAATGAGGTTTATAAAATTATCTAAAACCCTCTAACGCAAAATTATACATTTCTATCTCTAATCCAAAACTCTATAAATATCTATCTACACTTCTCATTCTTCTCATAATCCACAATAACAAAATTTTCAATCTCCCAACCACTCTCTTTAATTTCCGAGAAGTTTACTGTTAAAATTAGAATCATGCAATTTTCATTTCCGCAGTCTCAATCTTCACTTCAGTTTCACTAATTTGATTCTGCTAATTGGAATCAGGTTTTTTTTATTGATTATATATTTTTCTCAAATATTTTTTATCATCTCTCTTTCTATATTACTAATATTTTTAATTAAGAATGTCATGCTCATCTTCACAAGGTAACAGTGGCGCTTTATCTTCACGGAGACGTTCATTTCAAATCGATATGAGAGACAGAGATTAACTAATATGCTGCAAACTAATTTTGATTCTTATTCTTCTAAATTATGAATATTTTAATTATGAGATCACTGCTGCTTTACAAAGTAATGTCCCTGAAGAAATTACTGCTCCTACCGTTCTTGAAGCAAGAGCTTCTACCCCTATAGATAAAAGAGTTAAAACTTCTGATATTTGGAAATATTTTGTAGTACAAGCAGTTACAGATAAAGACGAGCGAACAGTTTGCATTCACTGTCGAACAGATTTTACTTATGCCATTTCAGGCGGAACTACCAATCTAAAAAGACATTTAATCAAACACGAAAAGGCTGATTCTCGGCATACAACTCTAAGTATGTCATCTAACTCTTTAACTAGTTTTTTTATTCGCAAGATACTAATAAAAGAGAGCTTGCAAGATAAGTCATGCATGCTGAACAACCATTTGGTTTTGCAGAAAACGAAAAATTTGATAGATCAGTAAAAATATTCATATAATCCAGCATTTCATAGAGCACCCAAAACAACACTTAGAAGTGATGTTTTAAAAAAATTTCATGATGGTAAAGCCAATTTGAGTGATATTTTTGCAAATTTTAAGAGTAAAGTTGCATTAACTTCTGATCTTTGGACTACAAAATGGGGTATGAGTTATATTTGTGTTACTGCACATTTCATTAATAATGATTGGTTTTTACATAAAAAAATATTGGTTACCATCCACATAGTGGAAATAATACAAATAATTGTATTTTGACTACTGTATGTGAATATAATATTCAAAATAAAATATTTTCTGTTAGTTTTGATAATACTACTAATAATAATTCTGCTATAGCAATTTTAAAAAATAATTTAAATCAAGTTTTGAATGGAGAATTATTTCATCAAAGATATGCATGCTATGTGTTAAATTTAATTGTGCATGATGGTCTTACTATAATTGATTCTCATTTAGCGAAATTTAAAGAGCAATAATATTTATTGAAATCTCTGAATCCTGAAAAAAGATTTTTAAGCAAACTTGTACCCAGTTAAATTTAAAATTTAGATTTTTCAAATTCAACATTCCAACTAAGTGGAATTCCATTTATAAAATATTAAAATGCGTTTTTAAATATCGGGAACCCATTAATTTATTTTATGAGTAGCAAATGCCTAATAATAATTTAGAGAATTATGATTGGTTTGTTTATTAATATATTTTGAAATTTTTTGAAATATTTTACAATGCAACTAAATGTTTATCTGGTGTTTATTATTCTACTACATGTTTAGCAGTAGAACAGTTATTTTATATTAGTAAAATTATTAATGAACATGTAATTGATTTTGAAAGTGCATTTGCTGGAATGTTATATAGCATACTTACAAAATTGAATAAATATTGACGAAAAGTTCCTACATTATTTTGTTTAGTATCTGTTTTTTATACTAGGTTTAAAAAAGATAATTTTTTTTATTAGATGGATACCATGAAAACTTAGATATTGAAATAGGAGATTATAAAAATATTTTAGATTCTTATTTGCATGAATTGTATGCCATATATGATGCACGGTACGATCAAACCAGAACTTTTTTATTTTTTTCTTCACAGCAAACTTTCAAAAAAGGAATATTTCAGTTTTTGCAGCAGAAAAAATAAAGAACAACTGTTTCTACTTCTTCTATTTATAACGAGCTCATAATATATTTGCAAACTGATTTCAGTAATTTTCTTACCGCGGATCAAATTGATAATCTCGATATTTTGGATTGGTGGAAAACACATGGACACATGTATCCTGTATTTTCTGCCATGACTCGTGATTTACTAACAACTCTGGTGTCCACAACAGTTTCGGGGTCTGTTTTCAGTGCAGATAACAGAGTTCGGAACAATAAGTGAGCGAGCCTATCGGATGACGCATTGAAGATCGCAGTGTGCCAAAAAAATTGGTTCGATACAAAAGTTAGACGAAAACACGTTAAGAATATTGAAAATTCCGACACCGATGAAAATTAAAGACCGATAGCAGCTAACCAGTTAGTTTTCTTTATTGAATTGTATTTTTAATTTTTTTTGGCAACTGTATGAGGGGTAAGATTTGCCAATTTATGTCCCCGCTCAAAATATTTTTTAATTAATAAATATTTAGGTCTGCCCCGGGATCTACACGAAGTTCGGGCTAAAAATATTTCCAAAATTTTTTCATAAAAATATAAATTTACTTATAATTTTTTTAAAAATTTAAAATTTTTAAACGGGCCTGCCCGACGGCCCCGGCCCAATCCAAGTCGGGCCACAGGCCGGGTTGGGTTCGAGTCTGGGGGCTTCCGGCCAGGCTTAGAAGATGGCCTGGCCCGGCGAGCTTCAGGCCGAGCCGGCCCGATAGACACCATGAGCTGTGTACTGTGGATTATCAATAGTAGCATGCAGAAAGGTTATTTTTCTCATAGAAGAGTTATGGTGCAAAAGATTAGAGGTACCATGGTGTTTTAATTTCGAGTAATGCTTTTTCTATCCACAATTTATCTATCAAAAAGCTTAATCAAAAGACAAACATCAGAGGTCTATCTATTTGACACTATTTTTTTAGATGTTGTGGATCCTACTATTTTGTATTTTGGTAAATTTTTTGATAGAAAATGTAAGGATACTAAAAGTATAGCTCTTTAATTTTTGGAAAATTGAGCAGGGTCACGTACTCTTGAGGGTGAATGTGGATCCACCAGTGGGGCTAAGCATATTAATTAGTAAGCTGTAAATCAGTAGGCTGTATGCCTAATATTATTTTTCTATGTTTGTATAAGGTTAAAGGGTTTTTTACAAAAAGGCTTTCTCATACTTTGCTAATAACTAAAAAAAAAGCCTCCTCCTTCGTGTTTACGAAAATGCCTTACTTTGCTAATTACTAAAAATTCTTTCCACACTTCATATTAACTTAAAAGACCCTCCAAATATTTACATTGCACTAAAAAAACCCTATGAAACCAAAGGAAGAATTTTTATTGGTATCTTCTATTACTATGTTAGGAGGCCAACGTTAAGTATCTAGTTAGGGTTTTAAAACAATTCCAACGTCTCTTTTCCTCCCAAAATTCCTATTTTTTTCTTGAAGTTGGTTTTAAGATTAGGGTTTCGATCAAATATCTTTCAAATTAATCATGAAAACCGGCTGGTGTTTCTTAACATTCTTCATCAACGAGCTTATCATGTGCTGTTGTTTCTTCAATTGCAATTCTAGTTTGTGGGCAACTTCATTTGAAAGGAGAGTGATTTGTTAATTGCGCTAAATCTCTATCTTCAAAAGTTCCTCAATATTTAGATATGGATATGGGGCATTTTTATGGAAGAAAAACCTAACTAAATGCGTAGAAGGTAAGAGAGCGTGTCAAGTACAAGCTCTTGCTCTATCTTCCTAACTTGACGGTAGCTCTGATTGAAAACTAATGAGGGGATTTTTATTGCAACATAAATATATGAGGGGTGTTTTCAGTAAATATAAAGTATAAACGGACTTTTTAGTAGTTAGCGAAATATGAGGGGGACTCTTAAGTAATTAGTGAGGTATGATATGACATTTTAATAAATGTGAACCATGACGATGCTTTTTATAAATTGGCAACCCTATGAGTGGGCATTTTAGTAAAAAACGCAAGATTAAATTATTAAAATAATGTAGATATTTTCTTCAGGTACCCGGCAACTAAAGAGATGGTAACACACACCAAGTTAGGGTTCCTAACCGCTACAACCGCGGACTATGCAGAACGAAAAACAAAAATCTAGAGACGCCAGAAATTCGAAACCCTAGAATCTAAACCAAACACATGAACTAGAAAAAACTACAATGAGGTTTTAATTACTATGGAAGAGGGTTATATCAAGAGATCGGATCCTTCGGTCTTCATCTTCTCTTCCTTAGAACCTTGGGGTCTTCTTAATTGAGTTCGACCGCTGGTCATCCTCCGTCGAACATGATCCGCCTAAGATTTATGGTTCATGACTCTAGCTCCACACTAAAAACAAATGGAGCAACTAAAGATCCTAGATTGCTAATCTGGAATGCTTATAGATGTAGTAGTGTTATTCTTGTGTTTTTCTATCTCATTTCAATTCTTGATTCTCAATGAGAGAGTAAAATTGAAGAGAAGGAAGAAGCTCGACAAAATGTCAGTGTGAGGAGAGAAACAAATGGTGTGGGCGCGCATAAAAAAGCTAGCTTTCAATTTTGTGTTTTTTTTGTCTTTTAGCGCAAATTACTAGAAAGGCCCCATTTGACCATATTTGCAAAAGGCCTCCCAAATTTCATGCCAAGTTTCGTTCTCAATGGGAAGGTTTCACAAAGGGCCCCCAGTTTACACTTAATTTCAAAAAGATCCCTCATAATCTTCAAAATTCTTTAAAAATATGTGGAAAAATCTTGATAATCTAGGGAAAAATCTTGGGAACCTGGAGAAAAACCTTTTAAAAACTTCAAAAAAATAGCATAAAATATTTTAAAAAAACAAAAATTCCGTATTTTCCACGTAATTGCGAAAAGGCCCCTCATTATCTTCAAAAATCTTGGGAAAAATCTTGAAATTTTTTTGAAATTTTGGGGGAAAATCTCGAGAACCTGGAGAATTTGAAGAATTTTTTTTTAAAAAACCTCAAAAAAATTAAGTAAAATATCAAAGAAGCAAAATTTCCGTAATATTTTCTCCGGCCCCGTGCAAACCTTGCTAGTTTAACCTAAAACTTAGATCTTATATAATGGAAATAAAATAAGGATTTTTTTATATCTCACCCAAAAACTTTCATATTTCCAAACTGCACCCCTAAAAATTCATATTTCTAAATTTCACCCATTTATCTTGAAGTTCTTATATCTTCCTTAGTTAGTTTTGCAAAGGATTTTATATAAATATTCTAATATTCTAGTGAACATATAGCTGAGTGGCTATTAGAAGGCAAAAACACCCTTAAAACCATCTTCTTCCTTTTCAATTTAGGGTTAGAGTTGGTTTCTCTTCAATATCAAACTAGGTTTTTTCTTAACATAAAAAATCAAAACTTTTCCCTTTCACACATTCATTTGCTGTAAATATATAGACTAGATCATGCTTGTGTTATTATCAATTTCGACAACTCCAAAAATAAAAATGATCCTAATTAAGTTTTAAATTTTGTAAAAAAGATGTTACCCCATAATAAGGTTGAAAATGAAGAAAAAGAATGAAGGAGTCCCATAATTCTTAAGGAAAAAGAAAGAGAAAGCACAATTATAAGTCAAGTTCCGATTAAAACAAGCTAACCCTAGTTAAATTCGGATGGAATATAAATAAAATGAGTTTTATGCTTAATATAGAAGTTATTGAGGTGAAATTTGGAAATATAAATTTTTAGGGGTGACAATTAGAAATATGAAAGTTTTGGGTAATAGATATAAAAAAACCATAAAATAAATTATGCAAAATTAGTATGGAAGGGACAATGATAGCCTAATAGGAGTACAATTGCACGATTATTATGTTTTTCCCGCGCATATATATCTTCTATCTTACAAAGAAAAGATCTAGTGATAACTCCATGAATTTTTATTTTTGAAGTATAGAACCCTAAAATGTGAAAATTGCAGCCGAAGAACATAAGCATAGAAAATTGCAAACAAATACACAGGTTTTAAGCCTTTATTGGTTGAATACCACACATTACTCAAGATGAAAGCGTACAACAACTCAAAGCAGCAACAAGCTTGAACATGCAGGGATGATGATAGAACAAGAAAATTATGTCATCTTATCCTTAACACCAATATTGCCGCAAAAGTCCTTCAGGGGATCGTCAGGTTGAAGTCGATCAGCCTCCGTAAAAAGAAATTGCAGGTAAGATTCATATTCATATGGCATATACAACTTTGGAAGTTCTTCGTCGACCAATTCTTCAAAGGCATCTATCTTAATTCCTTTCATTACTCGTGAGCTAACACCAATGGAGTATCTTATATCATTTTTCATCATCTTCACTCTATGAACGGCGGAAGTCAATTTACCATTTGTCAGTGCCTGATAATGATCATCATGTCTTCAAAACGAATAATATTAACATGAGTAAGCACATCTCTCTCTCCGTGTATGTCTGAGCGGAGAGAGAAAACCTACAAGGCTTTTTTCGTTAGGTGGAATCGAAATCTACTTCCTCCAACATTTTATTCCACGACCGGCACTGTCCATCTTAATTTTCATCGTCTGATATGTCGATAACACTAAATTTCATGTGATTTTAACACGCCTTTTCACCGTTAATTTAGTGGGTGCAAAATTAACGTTTTACCGACAAAGGAACCTTTTACATTGCTAAATCAACAGTGAAAAAGTGTTAAAATCACAAGAAATTTGGTTTATCGACATATCAGACGATGAAGATCAAAGTGACCGGTTCCGATAGTCGAATAAAATGGTGGAGAATGTAGATTTCAATACCACATAACAAAAAAAACTCCTATGACGACCCATTATTTTCACATATATATACACACAAGTATAAGGAAGGAAGGATGTCATAGAAGGGAATTTTTTTTATATAGCATCAAAAAATGCACCTTTCATGGTTTATTTCGACGATTGGCATCCATTATCATTATTTTTATCATGTAAGATGTGTATACACCAAATTTTATATGATTTCACCACTTTTAAAATGATAATTTAGTGGGTGTAAAATTAACGGTTTACCGTCAATATAACTTTTTACATTGATAATATAATGGTGAAAAAGTGGTTGAATCACATGAAATTCTTATATATACATATTACATGATAAAGACGATAAGGATGGGTGCCGATTGTCGGAAAAAAATCATAGAGAATATAGATTTTTGACGCCACGTAACGGAAAAGCCTCCTAGCACCTCTTTTCTTCGTCTCTCTCTCTCTCTCTAGGAGGCTTTTTACGTTGGGAGGCATCAACAAATACACCCTCCATCATTTATTCGGCTATAGATATCGTCCATCTTGATCTTCATCGTCTAATATGTCAATACACTAAATTTCATATAATTCTAACACCTTTTCACCGTCGATTTAGTAGGTGCAAAATTGTCGGTTTGCCGACAATAAAACTTTTTACATTGCTACATCAATGATGAAAGGGTGTTAGAATCATATAAAATTTGATGTATTGATATGTTAGACGATGAAAAATTAAGATGTCGGATGTCGATTATCGAATAAAATGATGGAGGTTGTATTTTTTGACTCCACCTATTACAAAAAGCCTCTTAAGATCTCTTTCCTTCATTAATATATATATATATATATATATATATATATAGAGAGAGAGAGAGAGAGAGAGGAGGTTAATGGAGGAAAGAGGCCATAGGAGGGAATTTTCTCCTATGGCGTCGAAAAATACACCCTCCCTTATTTTTTCCGACGATCAGCACCCACTTTCTTCATCATTAATTGCCGGTAAACCGTTAATTTTGAACCCATTAAATCAACTTTGAAAAAGTTGTAGAATCACATGAAATTTGGTGGATGCCGATCGTCGGAAAAAATGAGGGAGGGTGTAATTTTTTCGACGCCACAGGAGGAAATTCCCTCCTATGGCATCTTACCTCCATTATTCACACACACATATATATATATATAGAGAGAGAGATGGAGTAAATATGCTATACGAGAGAATTTCCTTCTTTGACATCATTTAAGAGACCAAAAACATGTTATTTGAAACTATAGCTTAAGAGTACTACCTTGAAAGATTCTGCAGTAAAGACTATGATGCTTCTTGGTGGGGCGCGAATCCATTGGCCCTCAAGGTTCTGGATCTCAAGCCCTTCGTCATCGTGTTGGTAAACCAGCGATACAAGGTTCGGGTCCGGATGAGCATTCATGTTCATCGCCGTTTCATGATCCTTTAAAAGTTTATATCCGACAATTCGTAGCCCGAGGGATGTGCCTTCCAGATGAGACTCATAGTAGTTTCCAATACCCAATCCTTGGAAGATCATCTTTCGAATCATTACCTCCAGGTATGAAAGAGGTGTTAATATGTTTGCCAGAGTCTTGCTACAAAATACAATAAAATGAATGTGATTATGGAGCGAAATAAATTTTTTATAAAGCCCGAAACGCTATATATATAGATCAGTCAATATATATGAATGGGTTAATTAAATGAATAATGGAACAGTTGCTGTGCTAACCTGAATTCGGGATTTCCATGTGGCCACATGGTATTAATAAAGGATTGAATGGATTCCAAATCGATGATGAAGACCTCATATGTAGGGCTATTAATATAGTGATGCCCCAACTCCATCTTGTTCTCAATAGGAACAGCAAAGAGCTCTTTCAACGGCTCTCCGAAGATGCCGCCGAGCTTCTGAGGGCCGGCTTCATCGAAAACGGCCTCGAAGAAGCCATGAGAGAGGAGGGCCTCCACGACTTGAGCTCTAGCTGAGTCCCATCTCTCATTTGATGTGTTGAGATCCAACCCTGAGAAATCTATCTTTGGGAATAATGGAACGGTTGCTGTGCTAACCGAAGCCATTTCTCTAGCTAACTGGTTTCTCATATCTTCAAAGCTTGTCACATATATATAGAGCCTGGTATTTTGCTAACTAGTGCCAACGCACGTGTTTATATTTTAATCTAACATTTATTAACAACTTTTACCCATAAAACCGTTGCATATAAATTTAGAAAGATGTCTATACAATTTAAATTAAATTAAATTAAATGAATACGGGCAAATGGTGCGATTATATTAAAACCGAGAAATTTATGGGTCAGAGAAAATAACAAAAGTATAGGGGCTTATATATAGATTTGTAATAAATGAGAGAGAGAAAGTATTGTTGACTTTTCGGTAACCTATTTTTGTCTTTTGTTTATCTGGAAGAAATAAAACGGATGGATGAAATGGACATTCTATTCTGAACTTTGGGTTTGTTTGTCTGCCATGAAATAGTATGGAAGTACCGGAAGTAGGCTTACTTCCGATACTTCAAGTGTTTGTTTTGGCAAGAGTTACTTTCATATGCAGATGTGGATCCTATGTACAGTCTCTACTTTAAGATTTCTCTTCATAACCTTTTGGGTTTGGAAATGGTATGGAGCACAAGGAAAGAGGAAGAAAGTAATATTTTATTCATAACATTAATTAATTCTTTAAGTTTCTTACATTCTCTCTCATGACTTTTAGATAAAAGTTTCCATAAAATAATTGCATTTATTATTTTAATAGTATCACTTCCATAAACAAAATGAACAAAAGAATTACAAAAAGTTTCTACTTCTATGAATCTCTTTTAGAAGTAACTTCAAGATTACTTCCGACACTTTCGTTACTTCCGTTCATCTAAAGGCTATAGTGATTTTGTCATTTTTTTTTTTAAATTTTCATTTTGCAAATTAATGACATCATTCAAGAGACTTATAGTTATGATAGTAAATATCTGTTTGATGATGACTAAACAGTTCCTGAAGTGTTCCTGCCGGATGCTTCTTCAAGAGAAGTGTACGCCGCCTCATTTCATTAGACTTTGTAATTAAGTGCAAAACCTAATAAAAAGAATTAAGTACTTAAAGTGCAATCTCACGGCGTAAAGTCTTATAGAATCATGCCACTTATGCTTCCTTAGGATGCATCCTACGAGAACATTCCAGGCCGTTCGTTTATCCTTGGACGGTTGTTGGTTATTGCTCTTCATTAAATGGACCACTCGATCGGTCGCTTGGATTTGTAAGCATCGTGGAGAATTCATGGTATTTTAGCGAAAACCGTGCTGATTTTTGGGCAACGGTCAGAGACATTTTTAAGAGAGGTAATTAAGTACAAAGAAACGATTCTTTTAAATAAAAAAACATCAAATCCATCACACCCTTCACTCTACGGTACATCAATTGTAATTTCTTAATTATCTTTAAGATTTGGATACAATCTTACCAATATAATCCAA
This sequence comes from Agapanthus africanus, assembly GCA_030015575.1. Taxonomy (NCBI): domain Eukaryota; kingdom Viridiplantae; phylum Streptophyta; class Magnoliopsida; order Asparagales; family Amaryllidaceae; genus Agapanthus; species Agapanthus africanus. Next base: position 562,368,299 of record CM057346.1, read on the forward strand.
ATCTCCACAATAGTTGATGTGAAAGGCAAAATGGGAATCCAAAAATTTTACCCATAACTAAATTTACATGTTTATCCACACCATCAAACCATATTTTCTAAAATATCAATATAGTTTAAATTTGATGCAAGATAGATTAGTTAAAATCAAGAGGTAAAATAAGAAATCTCAAAGTTTCACGCTTTTCGTTCAACTTTATTACCAAGATTGTGGTCGGTGGTTGTTGGCTATTGCTCTTCATTAATTAAATAGACTGTTGGGTCGCATGAATTTGTAAGTATTCTTCTAGCATTCACATTTGGCATTTTTTGGGATACAAACAGATAATCAACCGTCCATGATTCAATATAATTCAATTTGTAGAGATATTTTTTCTATCTTGGCAAATCTTACTTTTTGCTTGATTTATGAGTAGGATTCTCCTCTGAGTTCTCCCTTATGGGTCCACAAATTAATAATTTATATATATTAAGAGCCACGCACTATGCATTAATAGCGCAGCACATGCAATAATAAATAATTTTGTAATTATTGTGATTGGTGCCGATGGAGGCCTGATCTTCTTCGGATGCTGTCCTTCGTCCATCTGTGACGAGTGTTACTGAATAGCAGAGATTTGATTTGAAGGTTGTCTCCTTGGACGTGTGGATCTCAATGGGTTGATTTTGAGGTGAAGCCGAGCTTCCTGCAAAGAAGTCCCGGGGTGGGTGACCACCGTAGGACCTTCCGACGATCAAGTTAGCCGAGCAAAATGAGCAGAGTAGCGGCTTGTTGGATTAAAATTGCCTTACCTGAGTCGTCTGGAAGATGATTTTTTTATAGTGGTCGCACGGAGCGAGCTTGCGCGAGATCTTCGCCGTCAGTTACGCCCCTGACGTTACGTCGACGTGAATGACGGGATCCCTCCATTAATGACGAGATACGCTCTTTAATGGGGGATACGACGGCGTGGAACGCGGAATGTTGGGTGGCGGATATCTCGCTTTTGGCGAGATACGCGGAGCCGTGGCGGAGGCGCATGGGCTCTGCGTTCTTGGTTGCTCGGTAGAACCGGGAAGGCTTAGCTCGGCGGGAGGCTCGGAGACGAGTGGGAGGCCGAGGAAGCTCGGTTCTGTGATAGCTCGGAGGCGAGCTGAGAAGGCTGAGGAAGCTCAGCGTGTAGGAGATCTCGGAGGCGAGCCGATGGTTATTTGTAAGACGAGCATATGAGTGTTCTGGGAGGCCATCGAAGGTCGGGTCAATCCTCGGGACGAAGGCCCAGGGAATGCCTTCAATGTATCGTGCTTGTTCCTGTCCCGTAAGCCCAGGGACACGTCATCTACCATGTGTCATGATCTGGGGAATTCCCACTTATGAGTATCATCATTATCCCTTCACTCTCGTCCCGACCTATTTATGGGTCGGGTCGAGAGTAGTTTGATCGGTTTTCTGGGACCGGCCTGTTGCCAAAAATCTGTCGGCACGGATTTCCGGAGTGACTCGGTGTAGGGCAGTTGCGTCGTTCAGATTTATGAGCCCGCGTGGCGTATCCCGGACGCTTGGATCTCCGCGCGCATCTTTGATGACATCAGCGGATCATGGAAATGATCGTGTATTAAAGAGGGGGCGTCGATTCGTTCGCACGTCTGTTGAGGTGCAGACCATGTGTCCGACGCGGATTGGTGGATGCGACAGGCTGTCGCTGTCGCCTGCGGCCGAAGGGATGTCTCCAATGGTCGTTCGACACGTGGGGCTTCGACGACTGGCAGACGCGACGCTTTGTTTTAGCGGGAATTGATCAGGGCCGTCGGATGCTTTCCCTCGAGTTGTATAAATAGGAGGGGGATCCCCCTAGGGTTAACACTTCCGCCATTATTTTCCTTCGTTGTGAGAGATTGCTCGGCGTTCCTTCTTCTTTTTAGATCAGATCTCCTACGCTTTTTTTCGGAGAAACCTTCCCCTTGAATTAGGTTAGATGTCTTTCTCTGAGGAGTCTGTAGAAGTTATTAGGGTCGAGTCGGGTGATGAGGTTCCAGTTGTTGGAGCTAAGTCCATGGTGTTTTCTCCAGCCTTTTCGGCTGCCCCATCCACGTCGGGTTCCCCCATAGAGTTAGGGCTACCCGCGCCTCTCGTCGCCAGGCGACGACAATGGCCTCTAAAGTGCGCATCGGGAACGCTCGCGATGCGCCCTCCATCTTAAGAAACGTGGACGAGCTTACCGAGATTCGGGCTCGCTTCCACATTCCCCCTAGCTATTCACTTCCTTTAGCTAGGGAGGTTGAAAGGGCAGATCAGGTGCAGGGCAACGAGATTGCCCTGTACTTGGATGCATTCTGGGCTTGAATGCGTCTGCCCTTTCCAACCAAAATATGCGGGGTACTTCGTCGCTTCCAACTTGCCCCGGGCCAGCTAGTGCCGAACTCGTGGAGAATTCTCCTTGGGTTCCTGGTCCGGTTGAAACTTGAAGACATCCCTTTTAGCCTGACCCTTCTTACTTCCTTCCTCTGTTACAAAAATCACCCTGGCACCCCCCAGGATAAGCCGAGCTGGGTGTATATTTCTTTCAAAAAACGCAAGGGAGGGACGACCGGGTCGGGAGTAGTAGTCGTTTCTTCTTCCATTCACGAATGGAAGGAGAAGTTTGTATTCGTCGGGCCGCCCGAGGGTGGGGATTGGCCCGTGCTTGTACAGTGGCACATGGCCGATTGCCCGCGAGCGAAGCAGTCGTCCTCTCCTGAGGCGAGGGTGGTGTCCATGTGGGAGCCGATCCAGCGGGTCGACGTCTTGCTTTCCGAGCAGATCATTAGCTGGGCTGGGCTAAGCCCCGTGCGCTTCGCGGGTAAGTTAGGAGCTTGGACGATCTGTTTAGACTTGAATAATTTCCTTTTTCCCTTCTTGCATCACTAACTTTTATGTGTATTCTCCTATTGCAGGACAAATGGACCGATCTAGGATCCTAGCTTCCATAGCCGCTACGTCCCAGAAGAAGGCCGGGGGCGTGACCATATCCCGAGCCGGCCTGAGCTCGGCCCCGAGACCGTCACCATCGGCGAGGCCTTCCGCATTGCCCCGAGCCCCCGAAGACCGCCGCGGGGGTAGCCAGAAGCACGCGCGAGACCCCTCAAGAGGAAAAGGACGGTCTCCCGAACGCTTGTTCCTGCTAAATTTTTTGGCTAAAATTTACCTGTTCCTTTATAAAAAAAAAAGGGGGAAAGTCCTCAAAATTTGGCCTCACGTGTTAAACACGTGGGCTCTCATATGCAAAGCATATGAGCGCTAAAAACGAACAACTAAGGACCAAACATGCCTCACGTGTTAAACATATGAGCGCTCATATGCAAAGCACATGAGCGTTGAACATAAATAACTAATGGCCAAACAGGCCTCACATGCTAAACACGTGAGCGCTCATATATAAAGCATATGAGCACTGAAAATAAACTAAATAAAACAACTAATGGCCAAACAGGCCTCACGTGCTAAATACGTGAGTGCTCATATGTAAAGCATTTGAACGCTGAAAATAAACAGGCTAAAACCCATACGAGGGTTCACGTGTTAAACACGTGAGTTCTCTTGCTACTCACATGCAAAGCATGTGAGCGCCCCAATTTAGAATGCTCCAATTAAAATTAAATTCTATTTGGGAAATATTTTCCCTGATCTTTCTAATATGGAAAGATCTTTCTCTAACAGAGAATCTTGGATTTAAAATCCAATGGTGATGAAATATCACCAATTAAATCATTTGATAGAATTAAATTCTATATAGAAAATATTTCCCCGATCTTTCTCAAACTAGAAAGATCTTCTCTGATCATCTGATAGAGTAAAATTCTATCGTAGGAAAATATTTTCCTAATTTTGTTAAACTAACAAGATATCCATATGATAGAATAAAATTCTATTTTAGGAAAATATTTCCTAATCTGCTTTAAAAAAAATAAGAAATCTTCTCTGTTAAACAGAGAGCCTTTGGATTAAAAATCCACAGTGAATAAAATTCACCAGATCAATTGGATTGATTATGAAATCAATCATGATTTCTCAATGAGAGATTTTCTTAACAAATTGATTCTTTTTCTTATCATATAAATAGGAGCAAGGAGAGGAGGCAAGAGACACAGGGAGAGAGGGGAAGAAAAATACAGAGAGAATTTAATTCTCTCAAAGAAGAAGAACCCCCTCCTAAAAAAACCTAGGTAAAGAGAAAACACAGATATCATTTTATCTTTCCTTCGCTTCTCTAAGGGTTTAATCCTTCATATAAGAACTTAGTTCTTCCTCTGGTTGAGATCTGCAGAAGCAGATCTCCCCACAAGTTGAGAATTTAATTCTCATCGGGGAGATTCTGTCATGCAGATTCAAAGCCTAGAGGAAAGAATTGAGTTCAAAGAGTTTAACTCTTACAGAAAAAAACATATGGGAATTTAATTCCTCTGAAAACTAGGGTTTAACCCTGTAAAAAGAATTTAATTCTTGCAAAGAACAAAAGGAGAACTTGATTCCTCAGAACCACAGAAGAACAGCCTGGTGTTTCGTTAGTGTTTAACACTATAACAAGACCTCACGTGTTTCCCACGTGAGTGTTTCTAATGAACAAAAAGAAAACGACTGACACTGCCTCACGTGTTTCCCACGCGGGTGTTTAAAATAGGAGTAAGGAATACTTCTCAGGACAGTCACGTATTTTGCACGCTACCCTCAATCAAGTGCTTAGCACTTCTGTAAAAGGAAGAGGAAATAAGATAGAAGGGCATTGCTCCCATTTGAGACTTCTCACGTGGTTTACACGTGAACGTTACGAGAACTAAGTGTTTAGCACTTACATAAAGGGAGAGGCAATAAAGCCAAGGGGTAGAACCCAACTTTGGGACGCCTCACGTGTTTCACACGTGAGCGCCACAAGAATCAAGTGTTCAACCCTTATATAAAAGGGAGAAATAATTGGGCAGTACCCATATTTGAGCGCCTCACGTGTGTCATAGAACCATAGTGTTTAACACTAATCAGGTGCCTCACGTGTGTCACGTGAGCGCCACAGAACTTTAGTGTTTAACACTACTCCAGTACCTACATGGAATGCACGTGAGCATTGTATGCCTCAGCACTTAGCACTGTTGAGTAATTATGGAGACCCAAATCTAACCCAACTTGACTAATTTCTTCCAAAGTCAAAACCCCTATGTGTTCATCATTCCCCAAATTGATCTTAGTCCCAAACATAACTAATGATTTGTCAAATGATGATATCCAAAATAAGGTTCATCCCACATCCCCTAAGTTAATCTTAGTCTCAAAAAATGTCTAATGATTCTTAGATGATCCACCACGATCTTTTCCCTCCGACATGGGAATTGGTTCAAGGGTACATCTCTCTACACCTCTGATACATGTTGTTGTAATTCTTCAACGTCTTCAGAGAGGTGGCGGGTCCCGACAACCAACTGCTTTTTGGTGCACTTCCCAAACTGACGTGCACATCCCAGATCAAACCACATCCTAAACTGGATGTATCCCATATCATCGTTTCTCATCCTGACACGTAACAAATACACGTGCGCGCAAGATGGATAACGGACCGTAACGTCCTTAAATTAAAACCCCACCTCAAAAAATGGTGATCTACAGACCGAAATGTCCTCAAACTACAACGTTGCTTCCAAAATGGCGACAACGGACCGTAACGTCCTTAAACTAAAACCTCACCTCAAAAAATGGTGATCTACAGACCGAAATATCCTCAAACTACAACGTTGCCTCGAAAATGGCGACAACGGACCGAAAGGTCCTTAAACTAACAATGGACCGAAACGTTCTTAAACTAACAATGGACCGTAACGTCCTTAAACTAAAATCTCACCTCAAAAAATGGTGATCTACAGACCGGAATGTCTTCAAACTACAACGTTGCCTCCAAAATGGCGACAACGGACCGTAACGTCCTTAAACTAAAACCCCACCTCAAAAATGGTGATCTACAGACCGAAATGTCCTCAAACTACAACTTCGCTTACAAAATGGCGATAAGGGACCGAAACGTCCTTAAATTAAAATAACAGAGCCCAAGTGCTCTCTTGTTGGATCTGAAACAAAAATGATCCTAACATCCTGTTAAGTAGATCTTAGTCTCAAATTAGACTAACATATCCTTAACAAAAAACCAATCAAGCACCCAATTGCTCGTATACATTTAAGTCGATCTTGATCTCAAAACGGATCAACGACCCTTAAATTAACCCAAACCCAAATCTAAAAATATATGGATTTGAACTAATCTACACCCTACGGGCGACAACATAAATTAGTCTCCGTATACAATCCACGGGCAACTAAAAAATAAAACAAACATACACGACACGAGGTGAACTTCTGGAGCAGGAGAAAGTGGTTATCGCGTTGCGGTAACGTAATTAACTGCAGGGGCTTGCGCCTGTAGGGAAGAGCGTCACCACAATAAAAAAAACCCTCACAAAACGAGGGGGAATCTGACGAAGTCACGCTACGACGGCCGCATCCATCCAAACCTCCGATATACGGTGGCATAAATCAAGTTTGCATCTTCGGAGAGGTGGACGGATAAATCCAAATAGCATCTGACCCCAAATTCAGGCAAGACGACCTACGCGGTTCGTCTTTTTTTTCGGCGGTGAACAACACCGTCAACTGAGATCCCTGAGGGGATTTCCGTGTAGGAGGGGGATGTTTGCTTCGTGGTTCCCTCAGGGTTTTCCGTCGCCGACAGCTTGCTCACGGACATGGAGCAGTCGGCCGGTGGCAAGATTTCCCGGGGGACCCTGAAGGCCCAAGTGGCCGCCATTGCTCAGGAGGCAGTTCAGGTTGGTATCCGTTTAAGTATTATCTTAAGTGCCCTTTCTTAGTCTGAACACCTCTAAATCCATCTGCTGCTTTCTTTAGGTCCTCCAACATTGCGCCCTTATCGTTAACATGGAATCCGAGGAGATTGCCCCGTCCATGAGGAAGGCGGGGAATCGTCTTCGGAGGCGGAGGATCTGCGCCTTCAGCTGCGGCAGGAGAAGGAGAAGGCAGCCGCCCTCGAAACCCGGTTGGCCGCCGGGGAGCTCACGATCTCCAAGTGCCAGGAGTCCCACCGACTTCTGAGCGAGTCCCACCGAGCCGTCGAGGTCAAGTTGGAGGAGTTGGGCAAGCGCTACGCCATAATGAGGAAGGCGAGGGACGCCAGCAAGAGGGAGACCGAGGCTGCGCTTGAGGCGGCGAAGATCGCCAATCTCCGAGCTCGCAAGTCAGTGGACATGTACAAGGCGTCAGACCAGTTCTACGCCGACATCGGTGAAGCCTCTGCCATCATTTGGTACGAAGCTCTTGATGCCGTCAAGGCGTTAATGCCGGAGTTTGCCGACGGTGAGCTCCGCGCTCGGGTCCTGCTTTCGGTGGACACGCCGCAAGCGGTTGGCGCCGGGGGAGGGGCGGTTACGGAAGTAGAAGCTCCGGCCCCTGAGGGCGGTGCCGAGCAAGACGAGATCCGGGCAGAGCCTGCTGCTTGAGCTTTTTGTTTTTCCCTTTATTTTTTCTCAAATTTTGTAAGCCTCCGGACACTTTTTGTAAGGCTGAGGAGCCCAGAATACCTTGTAAAGACTTTCGAAATATGAATACAACTGGGTTTATTTTCCTCTGCATGACAATGCGTTTCTTGCGTGAGTACTTGAGCTTGTCGGTCTTTTCCTCGATTCAAGTGTTAGGCCGTAGGTCGATGACCGGCCTTTTAGATGACGATCGTGCGTCGAGTGTAAATCAATTAATCGGCAAGTGCAGGAAGGTCGGTGCCCTCCCGCCCCCGGAGTCGAGGTGGCGATCGTTCACTTAGAATAGATCAGAAGATCCCTCAGTGTAGGAAGGTCCTTATCTGCCCATTCTTTAGAGTCGGACCGACGACCACGTCTCTTAGCGTAAGTTGAACAATAGCCAAGTTTGAATTGGTCGGCGTTGACTGATTCCCTCTTGATGTAGTTCCTAGACCCTCATCTTGGGATGGTAGGAATTTATCGCTCGGAGGTTAGCCGAGCAGGGATCTGCGTGGTTGCCCTTTGGTGGGGCTTCGATCCATAGCGTCGGTGAGTAGGAAGTTACCTGTTAAGGATTGATTGAGCAGGGAAGTTGCTCGGTGGCCTCTTGATGAGGGCTTTGATCCTTAGTGTAGGTGGGTAGGAAGTTACCCGCTATGGATTGATCGAGCAGGGAAGCTGCTCAGTGGCCTCTTGATGAGGGCTTTAGATCCTTGGCGTCGGTGGGTAGGGAACTACCCGCCAGGGATTGACCGAGCAGGGAAGCTGCTTGGTGGCCTCTTGATGAGGGCTTTAGATCCTTGGAGTCGGTGGGTAGGGAACTACCCATCAGGATTGACCGAGCAGGGAAGCTGCTCGGTGGCCTCTTAATGAGGGTTTTAGATCCTTGGTGTCGGTGGGTAGGGAACTACCCGCCAGGGATTGACCGAGCATGGAAGCTGCTCGGTGGCCTCTTGATGAGGGCTTCCTTGGCGTCGGTGGGTAGGGAACTACCCGTCAGGGATTGACCGAGCATGGTAGCTTCTTGGTGGTCTCTTGATGAGGGCTTTAGATCCTTGGCGTCGGTGGGTAGGGAACTACCCTCCAGGGATTGACCGAGCAGAGAAGTTGCTCGGTGGCCTCTTGGTGAGGGCTTCGATCCTTAGCATAGGTGGTAGGAAGTTACCTGCTAAGGATTGACCGAACAGGGAAGCTGTTCGGTGGCCTCTTAATGAGGGCATTAGATCCTTGGCATTGGTGGGTAGGGAACTACCCATCAGGGATTAACCGAGCATGGAAGCTTCTCTGTGGCCTCTTGATGAGGGCTTTAGATCCTTGGCGTCGGTGGGTAGGGAACTAACCACCAGGGTTTGACCGAGCAAGGAAGCTTCTTGGTGGCCTCTTTATGAGGGCTTTAGATCCTTATCGTCGGTGGGTAGGGAACTACCCGCCAGGGATTGACCGAGCAGGGAAGTTGCTTGGTGGCCTCTTGGTGAGGGCTTCGATCCTTAGAGTAGGCGGGTAGGAAGTTACCCGTTAAGGATTGACCGAGCAAGGAAGCTGCTCGGTGGCCTCTTGATGAGGGTTTTAGATCCTTGGCGTCGGTGGGTAGGGAACTACCCGCCAAGGATTGACCGAGCATGGAAGCTGCTTGGTGGCCTCTTGGTGAGGGCTTCGATCCTTAGCGTAGGTGGATAGGAAGTTATCCGCTAAGGATTGACCGATCAGGGAAGCTGCTCGGTGGCCTTTTGATGAGGGCGTTAGATCCTAGGCGTCGGTAGGTAGGGAACTACCCGCCAGGGATTGACCGAGCAGGGAAGTTGCTCGGTGGCCTCTTGGTGAAGGCTTTTTAGACTTCTCTTCTCTTTCAAGGGGCGTCGTTCAATATCCCTTGACCCATAAAATGTGGAAGAGTGACCGTCGCAGACAACACGTGGCAGAAACACACAGACAAGGCGCGACGCTCCGTGGTTCGCATCGTTCCAACTTCCATTGACCGCTTAAGGGCTCGTGAGGATTAGCATGGTCGCCATGTGGCAGCTCTGTATTGGGAAATTTGAAAATATCCCGTGATTCGTGTTACCGTGCGTGCAAATTTTGGCCTTTAGGGATTCTGTTGGGGTTATAAATAGCGAAGGCATGTTGGTTTCTTTTAGCCTTGGGTTTCTAAAAATGGCCGGGTTTATCTACTCCATCAAAAAGATCATCTCTCTTGACGACGTGTACCTGTATGATCAGGGATGCACCGAGGAAACGTACCAAACAATGATCGAGCGCGTGGAGGACCACTTCGGTCGTCTACTTCACCGGTGGTCACCCCTCCTCCAATTGCTCATGTATGCGATTTGGAGGATGTCTCCGCGGCTGCATAACGCCTTGTCTCCGCAGCTGCTGGACGAGGCGCTTGACAAGATGCACACGCTCCATCACCACGGCTTAATTTCGAAAAGCCGGCGGGACCGATCGGTGGCTCTTCTTCAGGAGTGTTTTTGTCACGCCCCGCTTCCCAGTGTACTGGTAGAGGACGCGACAAGGCCGCTACGTATTTACTCAGAAGTAAACACGCTAAGCGTATCTAAGCAATATAAAATAAAATGTACACAAGAGACAAGATGTAAATGAACAGAAACTTTATTTATTAACATTCTTTTTACAATACAACTGAAATAAAAATACATGTACTGAAAGCAATGCCTAATGGCATAACATAAATGAAAATGAAATGTACAAGTAAACTAGAGCTCCGGGTCAAAAGCTAGTTGATCCAAATCCTCGCTGGTGAGCTCTGTCTCCAGAAGGTCCGAATCACCTGACAACATCCCAAAGAAAGAAGAAAGGAATGTCGTCAGCGAACAATCGCTCGGTAAGTCCCAAAAGTAAGAAGATACAGAATAGACAGAAATAGAGAGTAACTTTTAAAGTTGTATTATATTGTTAACGCTGTTGTTTGTAGCTTGGTACAGAAGATGCCAGTGTATACGAGAGGAGTCTCACTATCTCGGAGACTAAGGTATACGGAGTACAAGGAACCGTTCAGCCACGGTACAACGACAATGGAGATTCAGGTTAGGTGTCTTATGGTTGCAGTCTCGTGCCACTTCTAACACATTCCGTATCAATCTACCTCTTATGAACCCCATAATGTCTTGTTTGTATTGTATTGTATTGTAAAATGTATAGATGGATGACTTTCCGAAACCATGATTGTTCGCCGCCGAAAGACGCGATCTGGATGTTGGGACGTCGGGGCCTAAATTATGGGGGCAGATGCTATTTGGTTTTATCCGTCCACCTCTCCGAAGATGCCATGTTGGTTTATGGCACTATGTATCGAAGGTTTAGATGGATGCGGCCAATATAGCAGACTTCTTCAGATTCCCCCTCATGATGAGGTTTTTTTTTATTGCGGGACGCTCTTCCCAGCAGGCGCAAGCCCCTGCAGTTAATTACGCTACCGCATCGCGGTAACCACTTTCTCCTTCTCCAGATGGTCACTTCGTGTCGTGGGTGTTTGTTTTGTCTTTGGTTGCCCGTGGATTGTATACGGAGACTAATTTATGTTGTCGCCCGTAGGGCATGGATTAATCCAAATCCGTATTTTTTTGATTTGGGTTTGGGTTGGGTTTAAGGATCGTTAACCTCGTTTGAGACTAAGATCAACTTAAACGTTTGTTGAGTATACGTTAGTCTAATTTTAGACTAAGATCTACCCAACGGGATCATTTAGATCCAACAAAAGAGCTTGTGGGCTCTATTGTTTAGTTTAGGGACATTGCGGTCCATAAGTTTAAGGACGTCATAGTCCATTGGTTTAAGGACCCCACGGTCCAAGGTTAAGAACGTCATAATCCATGAGTTTAAGGACCCCACAGTCTATGAAATGTCTGGTTGTCGGGACCCGTCACCTCTCTGAAGACGTTGAAGAATTACGACATATATCAGAGGAGTGAAGAGATGTACCCTTGAACCAATATTGGTTTGGAGATCTGTAGTCCAATTTGGGACTAAGATCAAAGATTTATGAGCATATGGGCTCAATTAATCTGAGGTAGGGTTCTGTGGCCACTTTGGGCTCGGCCCATTTGGTTAAAATGTTAAACATTTAACAATACTGAGCATTGGTTTGGATTCTGACAGCCTTTTTGTCTTTTATTGAGTAATGAACACTCATCATAGCTCTGGGGCTTTATTTAAGGAACAATTTATGTTCTCTTAGCGCCCATGTGAGGAGCACGTGGTGCGCTTGGCGTTGTGCGCCAGTCGATGAGCGCAAAGCGCTTCTGTGAATAAGCGCACACGTGAGGAGCACGTGGCGCGCTTGGCGCTGTGCACCAAACAATGAGCGCAGAGCGCTTCTGTCAAGTAGTGCACACGTGAGGAGCACGTGGTGCGCTTGGCGCTGAGCGCCAGTCAATGAGCGCAGAGCGCTAGTCAAATAGCGCACACGTGAGGAGCACGTGGTGCGCTTGGCACTGTGCGCCAGTCAATGAGCTCAAAGCGCTTCTGTCAATTAGCACACACGTGAGGAGCATGTGGCGCGTTTGGCGCTGAGCGCCAGTCAATGAGCGCAGAGCGCTTCTTGTGAAATAGCGCACACGTGAGGAGCACGTGGCGCGCTTAGCGCTGTGCGCCAGACTTGGAGCGCTGAGGTGCTTCTGTTAAGTAGCGCATACGTGAGGAGCACGTGGCGCGCTTGGCGCTGAGCACCAGTCAAAGAGCGCAAAGCGCTTCTGATCAATTTTATGATCTGAGAAATAAATTCTCGTTTATAAGAGACTTTGTCTCAAGGTTCTAAGAACAAAGTTCTTATTTTATAGGAGTTGTTTCAATCTCTTATGTTTTTGGTGAAAGGCTTTGCCTTTATGGATCTGTGATCCCAAAAGAATTGAATTATTCTCCCCCTTTTTATAATGAGATGTTATGATCTCTTTTGTGAAAGATATTTTTCTTATAGATCTATGATCTAGCATAAGAACTAAGTTCTTTTTCTGATGAGATGTTTTTGATTTCTTTATTTTACCTTGAAGAAATTCTTCTTCTGCTGAGAGTTTGTTCTTCTCTCTGAAATTTCTCAAAGTTTGTGGGGTGAGTTCCTCTCTCTTTTTCTCTTTCGATTTTGAAAGCTTATGGGGAGGTCTCTCTATTCAAGACTTGAAGTCTTTGGTCCTTTTTATAGGGGAGGCTGATTTGTTGAATCAGTTAAGAAGATCTTTTCTCTAATTGATTTGGGGTTATTTCCCACCGTTGGATCTTTGATCCTATGGATTCTGATTTACAGAAGGCGATCTTCTTGTTTTTAACAAGATTGGGAAATCTTTTCCCATACAGAATTTATTCTGCACCATTGTGATTTTTAATCACAATTGGATCATTGATCCAACGGTGCTCTGATTTACAAAGCACAATCTTTCCTGTTTGGAAAGATTCTGAGGAATGTTTCCTTAACAGAATTTTATTCTGGTCAATTGATTATTTATCATCTTCATTGGATGTTTGATCCAACGGTGGGAACATTTAGTTCCAGCGCTACCGCATTCGTGCTTTGCACGTGAGCGCTGCCTCAGAGCGCTGGCACTCTTGGCGCTAGCGCACTCGTGCTTTACACGTGAGCGCTGCTTGCTGGCGCTTTTATGAAGCGCTGCTTCATTTCAAATTTTAAAATTTGAAAAGAGCTTTGCTCTGATTGGGGGAAACAATGATATTAGTAATGGAACGGATATAATGGAGGATCATGTAAATGGAATATATCCATGGTTTGGTTCAGTCAATACAGACTGATATAGATTGAATATATGGATTCATATTGAATCAATGTTGTATTGTAGTTTGTACTTGAATCACATTCAAGTCAGATTGATTAGATTGAGACTCAGTCTGAGTCAGATACTTTTAAAAGAACTTGAAATCCTGATTGTTTTGGTGTTATCGGTAACTGCTGCACATGGACGGCAGGATTTGTGTCTTTTTCCAAGACAATTACCGTATTGATAACACTGTTTGTTAAGTTGTCTACCTTAAATAAGCAAGCACCCATATCTCCGGCTCCCTGAGGCTCAAGAGACTGGTCCCGCTTAAACATATGTTTACTAGGGTCCTTATTGTAATTTAGTATAACTTGAGGGGGTCTTATGTAAAAATAGTTTTGGTATAATTTCAAAATACACCTCAAGCATTTAATTATCATTTTTAGGGTTTTCATTGATGTATATTTTATAAATGTGACATTTCTGGTGAATAAAACCTAATTTCATAGTATATAGTATTTATTTGTAATATGAATATTATTTTGAATTATCATGGTAGTTTCATGTAATATTTGAATTCTTTTCTTGAGTTTTGGAAACATGGAATAATATATATATTTAAAATAAGCATTTTGGTAATATTTATATATAAATATTTAACGAAAATAAATTTATTTATTTTCTTGTAAAAATCACATTTTATAAAGAAAAATGTATAAAAATTCCATCGAGATCGAATGCTCCTTGCGGAGGTCTGCATCTCGCTCTACTAAGCCCGAGGATGTGCGATAATCCACACCATCCTGAACGGGCTCTCCAAAATGGGTTGTAGAGGCTCAATTGCATGGAAAGTTAAATACACTTTTTAAAGAAAACGGTTTTATAAGTTAAAGGGATTTATTTGTAAAGTCGTATTTCTTGTATTCTATTGTCCTAAGATTCATCGTGCTATGATAGATATGTGTGTTGTGATGAGGTAGGTCATTACCTCATGAGTTTTTCTAAGTTAATACGGTTAAAAGGTATAAGCATGTCGAAATGAAACATGAAGGTATTTTAATGTAAAAGTGAAATAGAACTTGCTACGGTTATTATTTTAATGTCAAACTTTTTCTATTGTCTTTGTTAATGATTACTAAACAAGATATCAAAATTTGTAGGTTTGTTATTAAGAAAAGTTGTATTTTTTTAAAAGAAAAGATAATCGGAAAACGGACAACTCCGCTTCCGACACGTTTTGAGAATGAAAAGTTTGAGAATAGCAGACGAGAGAGAGAAGAGGTACTTACTGGCTTATAAGGTAGAGGGGAGAAAGAGGAAGAGTGGGGAAACTCCGGTGCATCGTTTCGTCGCCGGAAACTTCTCGTATCGTCGCCGGAATTTCGTTGGAGCTTCGCCATTCGTTAACTCCACTTGCACAATATGGGAACTTGGAAATTTCTTGAGAGCTTTGGCAAGGAATTGTGAGTGAGGAAGGGTGAAATGTGGTATTTATAGGGAAAAAATAGGGTTTAGGGTGTTTAAAGAATGTATTGAAATATGCATTAAAATTGGATTAATTGGGCATTTTATTGCTCTCTGGAAATATTCAGAGTAAACAAGCAATGCGGGGTTAGTGGGGTAGCTAAAAGGGTGCAGGGGGCAAAGTTTGGGAGCATTTAGGACGGTTCTACCCGACAACGCCGGGCTTTTCCCTATTCTCCCCTGTTTTGTACCGTCGGGTGGGGGTTGGTCTGGGTGCCATGTGTCCTTATCGCTTCAATTTCCCTCATGCTTATGATTATTTATTCTATAACTTTTCATATTACGTGTAGTGCACGTGAAAACTCTTGGTCTTCTAAAAGATTAAAAGAAATTAAAATAAAAAGATAATGTGGCTGATGGGATTTGAACTCTGGTGCTTTGTCTCAGCAGTGCAAGGTCTTACCAATGAGCTACAAGCTCTTTCTTGCCATTCTAGAGCAAAACAAATTCTTGTAGAATTTACAGGAAATCAAATACTCCAAGTGTACATTAACTTTTAATGAATTTTCTGAACACAGAATTTGGAGTTGTTACAGTCTACCCTCCTTACAAAAATTTCATCCTCGAAATTTACAATTTATTTTAAGGACTAGTTTACAAAAAAGTGAGGATATCTTGCACACATCTCATCTTCCCTTTCCCATGTCGATTTACCTGGAGTGTCTTTTCTGCACATCACTCAAACCAAGTTGACTTCCTTGTTCCGAACCGACTTCACCTTTCTATCCAGGATCTCAACAGGTTGTTGCTCACAGGATAAGTCTGGTTGTATAGTGATTTCGGAGTGATCAAGTACATGGCTGGGGTCACTCACATACCTTCTGAGTTGGGATATGTGGAACACATTATGCACTCCTTCCAATAAAGGTGGAAGTGCCAAGCGATAAGCCACTTCACCGGCTCGTTCGAGTATGTCGAACGGTCCGATGTACCTTGGACTTAGCTTACCCTGTTTTCCAAAACGAATCACTCCGCGGTTCGGAGATATCTTCAGAAATACGTGATCTCCCGACTGGAACTCCAAATGACGGCGCTTTCCATCAGCCCAGTGCTTCTGTCGGTCTTGGGCTATGCGTATTCTTTCCCTGATAGTACGAATTACGTCAACAGTTGCTACTATCATCTCAGGTCCAAGGAGTTCTCTATCTCCGATGTCGTCCTAACTTAATGGTGATCGGTACTTCCTTCCATATAGTGCTGCAAAAGGTGCTATTCCGATGCTTGCTTGGTAGCTGTTGTTGTATGAAAACTCCACAAGATGTAGGTGATCTTCCCACGACCCTCCGAAGTCTAGCATACATGCTCTGAGCATATCTTCCACGATCTGAATAGGTCGCTCAGACTGACCATCAGTTTGTGGATGATAAGCCGTGCTGAAGTTCAGACTTGTTCCCAAGCTCGCTTGCAGACTTTGCCAAAATTGCGATCGAAATCTAGTGTCACGATCGGAGAAAATGCAGACCGGTACTCCATGAAATCTCATGATCACCTGTATGAGTTCCTGGGTATCAGAGATAGTACATATTTGAAGAGTTTAAATCTTATTTAGATTCTTACCTCTATGTACTTCTTTGCTAATGTCTCAGTTGATTGGCCAACTCGAAATGGGATGAAGTGAGCCGACTTTGTGAGTCGATCCACAATAACCCATACCGCATCGTTACCCTTTGTGCTGTGAGGGAGTGCAGTCACAAAATCCATTATGATGTGTGTTCCCCGCCGAAAAGACGCGATCGGGATGTTGGGACGTCAGGGCCTGAATTTCGAGGGCAGATGCTATTTGGTTCTATCCGTCCACCTCTCCGAAGATGCCAAGTTGATTTATTGCACCATGTATCGAAGGTTTAAACGGATGCGGCCGATGTAGCAGACTTTGTCAGATTCCCCCTCGTTTGAGGGGTTTTTGATTGTGGGGATGCTCTTCCCTGCAGACGCAAGCCCCTGCAGTTAATTACGCTACCGCATCGCGGTAACCACTTTCTCCTTCTCCAGATGGTCACTTCGTGTCGTGTGTGTTTGATTTGTTTTTGGTTGCCCGTGGATTGTATACGGAGACTAATTTATGTTGTCGCCCGTAGGGCGTGGATTAGTCCAAATCCGTATCTTCTTAGATTTGGGTTTGGGTTGGGTTTAAGGATTATTAATCTCATTGAGATTAAGATCAACTTAAACGTTTGTTAAGGATACGTTAGTCTAATTTTAGACTAAGATCAACTCAACGGGATCATTTAGATCTAACAAAAGAGCTTGTGGGCTCTATTGTTTAGTTTAGGGATATTGCGGTCCAAGGTTAAGGACATCATAGTCCATGGACTTAGGGACCCTACAGTCTGAGGTTAAGAACATCATAGTCCATGGGTTTAAAGGACCCCACAGTCCGAGGTTAAGGACATCATAGTCCATGGGTTTAAGGACCCCACAGTCCGAGGTTAAGGACATCATAATCCATGGGTTTAAGGACCCCACAATCCGAGGTTAAGGACATCATGGTCCATGTAAAATCTGGTTGTCGAAACCTGTAACCTCTCTGAAGACGTTGAAGGATTACAACGACATGTATCAGAGGAGTGAAGAGATGTACCCTTGAACCAAGGAGATCGGTAGTCCAATTTGGGACTAAGATCAGTTAATTAGATTATGAGCACATGGGCTCAGTTAAATCTGAATTGAGGACTTATGGCCAACTTGGGCTATGTCCAATTAGGTTTAAAATGTTAGACATTTGTTTGGGCTGCTGAAGATTTGTCTGGGCTTGGCCCTTTTAATAATGCTGAGCATTGATTTGGGTTCTGACTGTATTTCTTTCTTTTATTGAGTGCCGAGCACTCATCATACCTCTGGGGCTTATTAAAGAACAATTTATGTTCTATCAGTGCACACGTGAGGGACACGTGGCGCGCTTGGCGCTAGCGCCAGTTAATGAGCGCAAAGCGCTTATGTGATATAGCGCACACGTGAGGTGCATATGATGCGCTTGGCGCTGAGCGCCAGTCCAAGAGCGCAGAGCGCTATTTGTTAAGAGGCGCACACGTGAGGAGCACGTGATGCGCTTGGCTTTGTGCGCCAGTTAAAGAGCGCAAAGCGCTTCTGATCAATTCTATGATCTGAGAAATAAACTCTTGTTTATAGGAGATTTTGTCTCAAAATTCTAAGAACAAAGTTCTTATTTTATAGGAGATGTTTCAATCTCTTATTCTGGTGAAAGGCTTTGCCTTAATGGATCTGTGATCCTAAGAGAATTGAATTATTCTCCCCCCTTTTATGATGAGATATTATGATCTCTATTATGAAAGACAATTTGTCTTTATAGATCTATGATCTGAAGAAGATTAAGTTCTTCCCTTTATTTTTATGATTAGATACTTTAATCTCTTTTATGAAAGTCCTTGGTCTTATAGATCTATGATCTGAGAAAAAGAAGTAAATTCTTCTTTTATATGAGATGATTTCATCTCTATGTTCTTTCTTTACCTTGAAAAAAATCGTCTTCTTCTGAGAGCTAGCTCTTTGTCTTTGAAATCTCTCAAAGTTTATGGGGGGGTCCTCTATATGAGACTTGAAGTCTTGGGTCCTTTATATAGTGAAGGCTGATCAGTTAAAGAGATCTTTTCTCTAATTGATTTGGGGATATTTCCCCCGTTGGATCTTTGATCCAAGGGCTTCTGATTTACAGAAGGCAATCTTCTTTCTTTTAATAAGATTGGAAAATCTTCTCCAAACAGAATTTATTCTGTATTTTTGGTGATTTTTAATCACCATTGGATCATTGATCCAATGGTGCTCTGATTTACAGAGCGCAATCCTTTGTTTGGAAAGATTTTGAGGAATCTTTCCTTAACAGAATTTTATTCTGGTCTATTAATGATTTATCATTATTATTAGATTTTTGATCTAACGGTGGGGAACATTTAGTTCCAGCGCTAGCGCACTCGTGTTTTGCACGTGGTGCGCTGCTTCATAGCGCTGGCGCTCTTGGCGCACATAGCGCTGGCGCTCTTGGCGCACATAGCGCTAGCGCACTCGTGCTTTGCACGTGGTGCGCCGCCTCCGAGCGCTGGCGCTCTTGGCGCACTCGTGCTTTGCACGTGGTGCGCTGCCTCAGAGCGCTGGTGCTCTTGGCGCACTTAGCGCTAGCGCACTCGTGCTTTGCACGTGGTGCGCTACCTCAAAGCGCTGGCGCTTTTATGAAGCGCCGCTTCATTTCAAATTTTGAAAATTTGAACAGAGCCTTGCTCTGATTGGAGGAAACAAATGCCCCCCCACCGTTGCGCTCACGTGGCTCACACGTGAGTGCAGCGGTGACAGCATCTCCACCATTAGATCAACTTAGAAGTTGAAACGACACTCAGTGCCTATAAATAGGACCTTCGGTCCTTAGGATAATTTCTGTTCATCTTCATTTTTGTCTTCTAAGAATTTTTATTCTCTTTCAGAGCATAGCTCTTCATTTTAAGAACCTTCAAGAGTCAAAACTCTGCCAAATTTTTGGTAAGATTTGAATTTTATCAATAGAGTTTTGCTCTTCCTCAGATCATAGATCTCAAAATGTTTTTAGGGTTTTACCTATTAACAGAGCTTTGCTCTTAATAGATCTTAGATCTAAAAATATTATTAGGGTTTTACCCATTAACAGAGCTTTGCTCTTCATAGATCTTAGATCTAAAGAAAACCTTTTTAGGGTTTCTTAACCCATTAACCGAGCTTTGCTCTCTTGAATAATGGAGATTTGTTAATCTCTTATGAAGAACTCTCAGAGTTTGTTCATAGATCTTGAAGATCTCAGAATTTTAATTCATAAAAAAAAACTTTATTTTAAAGTTTTCTGATAGGTTTTTCCATCATTTTTACAGAGCGAGGCTCTTTAGAATTTCCTTAGGGAAATTTTATTCCTTCATCATTGGAAACTAACAGATGTCACTCTGTCATAGAGCACTGCTCTCAAAAGGAGATTTACTCCTTGGCCCGAGGGGTCCTCATTGAATGAGAATTTTCTGAGAATTTCCTCATTTAATGACAGTCTCATCAAATGATGAGACTGTTTTATTAATGATGAGTTATCATCTAGATTATGTGGGTCCCCTTTGGTCCCTTTCTACTGCATTGCAGTGCGGTACGAATTTTAAAGTACCAAGTGTCAAAACTTAAATTATAGCACTGACGGCTGACTTTTGTTCTTTTTCGCATAGGTAACATGTCTTTCGATAGTTCTTTCCTGTTTGTTCGTTCAGAGGGAGGATTCCCTAGAGCGCCTGTGGACAGGGAAGTCTTAGCATTGATCATAGATCATGACCCGGAACATAAGAATCTTCATCTATGGGGAATATGGTACAATCAAATCGTTAGGGGTCGGCAGAGATTTTCGTGCGCGGTACCCTCAGAGCCTATCATGGCGATCCACTACGCCGACTCACCCCCGGTGAACTATACCGTGGAAGAAGTCAACTGGACTTCCGAAGGTCTTCTTCAGCCTGCTATGGCTTCGATACCCATTCAGCCTCCAATGGCTTTGGATACCCTGGGGCGACGTATCTGTCAAGGCGAGTCGCGCCCGTGGGGACAACCATATATGATAGGCCTAACTCCTCCTCATCCAGCAGGGTATCTGCAATGGGCCCGCTATATTCTTTCAGCGAAGAAGTCGCAGCTGCTGAGGCTTGGGTTGTATCCCGCAATTTATGCTTCTCTTTTTCAGTATTCTACACCTCCTGCCTGGTGGGTCAAGGCCTTTCTAGAGCAGTGGAATATTCCGACCCACACCTTCCTTCTGCTGGATCGAGAAGTATCAATCTCTTTAGAGGAGTTTGCAGAAGTTTCTGGCTTACCGATTATAGGGGAGCATTATGAGGAACTGCTTCCTACGGATGACTACGTTTTTAGTGCCAAGTCAGTGATGACAGGCCTTACCCTAGAGAACGCCATTCAACACCAATTTCCCAGTTTGATTAAAGTATTGATTATTTATGAGGGCCTTTTCCTCGAATCTGGAAGACGTGGGGTTAATTTCACGGATTTCATCGCTCGTTTTCTCCACTCGGAAGTCCTTTCGAAGGAGGCCGCTAAATTCGCCAAACTTGACGATCCTTTCGGCTTAGGTTTGGGCAACCTGCCAACGGCGGAGGCAAATCAGAAGAGTTTCTTTCTCCCCAATACCCCGGTCGTCTCTTTTGCAGAGCTTGCAGTTCCTGGGATCGATGAGGAAACGTTCTTTTTGGGGTTTCTCGGGTTATGGCTGAGCTGGTTTGCGCTTCCGATGCACCCTCGCCGTATGAGGCCGTCTGTCTTCTATCCAGCTCACCGAATGGTTATTGGGGTGAAAGTGTCTGTCGGGGTCGCTGGGTTAGCTCATTTGTATTACGGCCTCAGCCAAGCGGCGGATACTACCGAACCAGGAGTGCAGCATGTGAACTTCTCGATGCATTACTTTATGTCATGGTTCGAGCTACATATACTTGGTGTTTTCGGTATCCATAAAAGGCCTTCCTTCTACGACAGGTGTGGCTTCCCTCGGATCATGCGGCTAGTTGACGCATCCATTATAAACCCGACATCGCGGGAAGCTAGGGGTTTGCGCCTTCGTCTACGCACGGTTGGAGATGGCATGACCTTTACCGACAAGATTCTAACTATCGGCAAAGAGTCCGCAACAACAGTGCAGCCATTGCGGGACATTTTTAAAGACGGGGCCTCTGTCTTGAAAGCTCGGGAGATTCTCCGTCTATACTCCATCAGGCCGGGCTTTCTCGTGTTTAGGCAGAATGATGCGACGTTGTTCATGAGGTACAACCCGCATCGTTTTGCCTAGCAGTTAAACTACAATCAAGGTGTCCCGCTCGAGGCCTTCCTGTCAGAACCGGCTGCGACTGAAGACGGCATTCGGAACGCAATGCACCATTTTATGCGATTGAACACCGGCTCCAATTTCTTTATTAGTGAGCCGAGTTGCATTCCAAAAGCCCTGAATGTATGGCGTGGTACCAGCATTCGATGGGCTCCGTTATCAGAGAAGAGAAGCGATTATTGCTCGATCGTAAAGGCACCGCCCTCGCGGGTAATCCAGACGTTCCTCTGAAGCGACGGACCATCGTCCATCCTCCCTTGAGGGAAGCTGCTGCGACTGTGGTACCGCGTGATATACCTCAGTTGCCGCTACCCCGTGCTCCCGTTGAAGTGGTCGCTGTGGCGTTTCCTGAGTCCTGCTTGGGTGCGGAGATTGGGACTCGCTGTCCGAAGTTGCCTGCTAAACGCAAGCTCGTGTTACCGGCGGCCGGTATTCGCTCGCAGAAGAAGAAGAAGAAGTCGATTCTTTCTGCAGACGTTGTACTCGGCCAGGAGCCCCATGCTCCTTATAGCGAGGGCTTAAGCGAATACGGGACCAACGAGGGTCTATTCATGGCGCCAGATGATACTGATCAGGACGCTGCCATCGCAGCTTCTAAGCGACTGGCTGGCCACAAGGCATGACTGATCACCCTCGCCGAGTCAGGTAATCTTCAGTCGTATCTTTTTGTTGTTGCATTACATTTTTATTATCATGTTTTGACTGACACTTTTTCTTCAACAGACGTTTCCACTGAAGAGGCTCTCGCGGCATCCCTCAAGACTTTTGAGGAGGAAGAGAGGCTTCACGCTTCGTTGGGCCATGGTATATTTCGGCTCATTATATCCTTATTCCCTTTTCCTTCATGGATAGTCTGACCCTTTTTTCATCTTATCGCAGGGACTACTTCGACCCAAGTTATCCCAAGTGCAGTGTTGATCCCGCAAGGTGGCGCTGTAACGCTTCCAGGGCTAGCTTCCGAAGTCCCAGTTCCCTCGGTATTGCCGAAAGAAACTTTACTTAAGCAACCGATGACGGACGCCATAACGGCTCCAGAGGTAGCTCCTGGCTCGGAAGATGACGTCTCTTTGGCGGAGGTCTTAGAAAGATCAGCTCTCACGGCCCAGGCAGAAAGGAAGCGCAGGAGGCGTGCAACGAAAGAACGCAACGCCGCCTTGGCCGTAGGTGAAGGTTCGAGCACTGCTTCCCCTGCCCCTGTTTCTTCAGAGGGTGCTCCGGTTACCCTGTCTATCGCTCATAGACAAGCGATACGCACGGCTCGGGATGCAGCGGAAAGGCCTTCTCAAGGTAACGTAACTCTGGGTCTTTTTATTAAAGTTTGATCTTCAGATTCTCATACGTCATACCCTGCAGGGCCGAGTCCTGATGAGGAAGAGCAAACGATGGTATAGTAATGAACATCGGGATGCAGGAACTCACTTGACATAGCTCTGGAGACGGCGGCAACCACTGAGCCTGAAGTGGCCACTCTTTCTCAAGAGTCTGGAACTGCCCCAATTGCCACTCTTTCTCCTTGCGGTTCCTTGCCGTTGCCGGGCACTGCGAGTATCACGACGGCTCTCATGGAGTCAGGGGATGAAGCTACGGGCGATGAAACCATACCAATGGAGGAGGGTGAAGCAGTCGCTGCACCCAGTGACGCCCTTGTCGCGGTTTCGACCGGTGACTCATCAGGTAGATTTTGGGTCATTGCTTTCCTTTTCATTCTGCAATCCCTTTCAATCTCTTCTGACAGTATTTCGCTCATTTCTAATGCAGGTGTGGTGAGCGTTGAGGTTGTGCCACCTGAGGAAGCACCACTAGTTGTTGCTTTGACGGTTGCCGACCCTTTGCCTCCTCTCGTGTCCTCCCAAATGCTGGAAGGTGTGGGTTTGTGACTTATCGGTTTCATTGTAGGCAATATACTTTATGTACTGACATCGCATTATTACACCCTTGCAAGAGTGCTTTTTGATCATCTGTATCAGATGCTGCACCCACATTTCTCCTTCCAGTCGGAGATTGCTTCATCTAATGGTGTTGGTGAGTACAGTCTCTAGCTAATATCTTTTCCTTTCTTTTACGGGCGGCCAAGTCGTTGCTAATTCTTCTTTTCCTTAACTGCAGCACTACGGATTGAAGGAGGGGACGAAAGAATAGTCGCGCCACCGGAACTTCCGACCTTGCCACCTGTCGCAGCCGGTATAGAAGACTTCATCGCTCATGTGACTTATTTATTTTGCGAGTTAGCTTTTAACCGTAATTCATTTTGCAGCAGTCGCACAGGTTCCTGCTCCCTTCGAATCTTGCATACTAATGCCAGCAGGACCATTTTTTAGACGCCCATCTTCTAAGGGCGCTGCGACCAGCCTGCGTATGTTGAGCGAACCCGTCGAGGAGCTTGACGTGGAGATCCCTGCACTTGCTGCAGATTTTGCTGCCGAGATTAATCCTATCCTGGCGACGCTCGTGAACTTCCATAGCGAGGGCGTCGTTGAGTCTTGGGTTAATCATTGCAGGAAAATTGAGGCCTGCCTGCATGAGCTTGAGCTCGGACGTCCTACTCCCGAGGTCCTGGCTGTGAACTCCCAACGGGCTGCGTGGATTGAGCAGAGCACTCCCTACCTCCGCCATCTTGAACAAGAAGCGGCCTTGAAGCATAAGGAGCGTAAGGAGACTTCAAGCGAATCTGCCCGGCTGCACGCTCAGGTTGACGCAAATGCTGTTCAGCTGAAAGCTATCTTTGAGGGCCTTCTACGATGTATTTCTGACGGGATAACGCTGAGGCAGAAGCTCGACCTCACCGAGCGAGATGCGCAGAGTTGTGAGGCAGCTCAGCGGTTCATCGATGAGCAACTTTCATCTTATTTGCAGCAACGGGCTCAGGTTGAAGCGGAGTTGGCCGCGGCAGCTCGTGAAATGGGGCTGAGGGGAGTGCCCGAGCAACTGACTGGTTTATTGAAAACGCCTCCTTCCTTATAGTTGTTTTTGTACCAATTATCATTTGTACTTTTTTTGAATAAAATTGTATCTATTTTTTATTCTTTCATATGATGTATCTTGTACCCAATTGAATTTATGAATAAAAGATACATTTCTTTCGTACTATCTTGTGTTATCTTTTGCTTTCTTCTCTTTTTCTTTGTTGCCGGCATGTTACTTTAGCAAGTGTAGCCTGTAGATGATAGAGAGAGCATTCCATCTTGAACTCTTTGAGAGGTAGCGATGGCTTAGGATGCAGGTTTAGATCTGCTGCCTAAGGCTTTTCAACTTTATGAGCCGTGAGGGTCTCATAAAGACTTTTCTCCCTACGGGTCGAGAGGATCTCGTAGGTGTATTTTCTTCTTAGGAATCGTGAGGATTCCTAAGTGTGTTTTCTCTTGGGAGTCGTAAGGATCTCACAATAGAGTTTTCTCCCTTACGAGTCGAGAGGACCCGTAAGTGATTGATGAGGTTGACATTATCCGTATTTCACGGGGTCAGAGGTTGACATTATCCGCATTTCACGGTGTCAGGGGTTGACTATCCGCATTTCACGGATTCAGGGGTTGACTATCCGCATTTCACGGAGTCAGGGGTTGCTCTGGGCGTTTCCCACGGGGTCAGGATTGACTTAAGCCGTGTTCCACGGGACCAGGATTTGCTCTGGCTGTTTCCCACGGGGTCAGGAATTACTTTAGCTGTGTTCTGCAGGACCAGGAGGTGCTCTGGGCGTTTCCCACGGGGTCAGGATTGACATTAGCCGTGTTCCACGGGACCAGGAGGTGCTCTGGGCGTTTCCCACGGGGTAAGGATTGATATTAGCCGTGTTTCAAGGGACCAGGATTTGCTCTGGGCGTTTCCCACGGGGTCAGGATTGACATTAGCCGTGTTCCACCGGACCGGGATTTGCTCTGGACGCTTCCCACGGGGTCAGGATTGACATTAGCCGTGTTCCACGGGACCGGGATTTGCTCTGGACGCTTCTTACGGGGTCAAGATTGACATTAGCCGTGTTCCACGAGACCAGGAGGGGTTGACTTTTTTCGCATTTCACGGAGTCAGGAGTTGACTTTATCCGCATTTCACGGGGTCAGAGGTTTGACATTATCCGCATTTCATGGTGTCAGGGGCTGACTCTCGGTTGTCTGTGCACCGCCGAGTCATGGAACCGGGAATTGCCGCGGTTTCGCTTTACTGATGTTGCGTCTGTTGCAATGAGACGAATATCGAGGTGATCTCTAGGTTGTCTATGAACCATCGAGATTCGGAGTAGGGACTTTGCCATGGCTCCAAGGTTGATTGTCGCGTCTGAATCCTGCTGGAATGAGGAGGAACACTGTTAGTGATCTCTAGGCTGTCTGTAAACCGTCGTGATTTGGAGTAGGGACTTTGCTATGGCTCCAAGGTTGATTGTCGCGTCTGAATCCTGCTGGAATGAGGAGGAACGCTGTTGGTGATCTCTAGGCTGTCTGTGAACCGTCGAGATTTGGAGTAGGGACTTTGCCATGGCTCCAAGGTTGATTGTCGTGTCTGAATCCTGCTGGAATGAGGAGGAACGCTGTTGTGGGTCTCCAGGCTGTAGATGTGGCCGTCGAGACTTGGCTCTCTTTCTGATGGAGCTTGGTTGGAAGGTATGGTTTTCTCTTTGTTTGTCCCCATGGATTGTATACAGGGATCTATATGATCTCACCTGTAGGGCAAAAAGTTTCATTTCAATTTTTTTTTATTTTCCGCGATGCTCTATGGAGGTCCTTTTCGGGTCTCCGTCAGATGTTGTCTTCCGTTGATCTCCCGGTGGACTTTATTGATTATCTTCTGTTGCATGTGGGTCTCAATGGGTTTTGGAGGAAGAAGTGGAGTGAGGAGTTTGGTGCCGAGTACCTGCAAAGAAGTCTCGGATGGTTTGGTACCACCAAGGACCCTCCGACGATCAAGTTAGTGATGCGATCCGAGCAGAGTAACGGCTTAGAAGAGTAAAAAATGGCTTACTTGATCCCTCTTTGATAGGGGTTTATATAGCGGTGGAGCACGCAGCAGCAGGCGCAAGAATCTCGCCGGCAGTTACGCCCCCAACGTCACGCCCGCGTAGAAAGCGGATCGCCCATTAATGGGGATTGATGGTGTGGAACGTGGGATGTTGCTGGCGTAGAATCTGCGCATGGAGTGATTCGTGGAGCGGCGGTTACGCCTGTGAACGGTGACCTTGGTCGGAGGGCCGAGGAAGACGGCCTCGTCCTGGAGCTCGGGACGAGCGAGGAGGCCGAGGAGTCCAGGTCTCGTGGCAGCCCGGCGCAAGCTACGGGGCCGAGGAGGCCAATTTGCAAGGGGGGCCGAGGAGGGCCATCTTGTGTTTGCAGGTCGGGTACATGATGGCTTGGTCGGCCCCTATGAGCCCTTTCTTCTGAGTTCTGGGACATGTCAACTGCCATGTGTCCTGATCTTGGAGATCACCAATATTGAGCATCATCAGGGTTAGAGAGAGAGAGAGAGAAAGATTGAGACTTTGTATTGGGCAGTCATCACTGAGGCGTTCTCGTGCAACTCCTTTTATTGTGAAAGTTCTTATCGTCGGATTGTAGGACTAGGTGCAAGTCACGCCGAACCTGTGTGAACTCTTATGTTTGTGCTGTTTGGTGTGTTTTTTATAACTTGCGGTATTTTGGTAGATTGTCCGATTAGTTTTTTTCAAGTAGGTTGTTTGCATGCGATCCTGATATAGATTTTCCACTGCAACTTTTAGTGTGGTTTGTGATTTCTTCGAGGACCATAGATACAGAAATTACAGCATTTATCACTGATGGCATCAATCATGTTTTTCTCAATATATGTCAGCTAGTAATCATTTAGATGAAGCATCATCTAGATCTGGCCGAAATATAGAGACAGGTTGCGATTAGAGAAAACATCAAGAAGACAAAACCATTGCTAGCTGGAATTTTACCGATGACACTTTCAGATGTCACACGAGTTTCGGAATTTCCATCGACAACTCATGTGTCGATGCTAGGGTTTTAATAGATATTAGAGAGAGAAGACAGAATCGAAGTAGAGAGTTTTGTGACGTTCAATATTTGGAAATGGGATAAGGTATCAAGTGGGCTGTGTATCAAGGTGTCTAATGGGTCGGGTCGCTCGCGGGCCGTCCGGGCAAATTCAAATTTGAATTTGGTCTTGGGGGCTTTTTTTAGGGTAGGGGCCGATCAAATTCTTGGGATGAGATTTTTTTTGAATGGGGGTGGGTTTTTTAATAAAGGGAGGAAATTTGAAATAAAATGAGGTTTATAAAATTATCTAAACCCTCTAACGCAAAATTATACATTTCTATACCTCTAATCCAAAACTCTATAAATATCTATCTACACTTCTCATTCTTCCCATAATCCACAATAACAAAATTTTCAATCTCCCAACCACTCTCTTTAATTTTCGAGAAGTTTACTGTTAAAATTAGAATCATGCAATTTTCATTTCCGCAGTCTCAATCTTCACTTCAGTTTCACTAATTTGATTCTGCTAATTGGAATCAGGTTTTTTTTATTGATTATATATTTTTCTCAAATATTTTTTATCATCTCTCTTTCTATGTTACTAATATTTTTAATTAAGAATGTCATGCTCATCTTCACAAGGTAACAGTGGCGCTTTATCTTCACGGAGACGTTCATTTCAAATCGATATGGATTCACAAAAGAGACAGAGATTAACCAATATGCTGCAAACTAATTTTGATTCTTATTCTTCTAAATTATGAATCTTTTAATTATGAGATCCCTGCTGCTTTACAAAGTAATGTCCCTGAAGAAATTACTGCTCCTACCGTTCTTGAAGCAAGAGCTTCTACCCCTATAGATAAAAGAGCTAAAACTTCTGATATTTGGAAACATTTTGTAGTACAAGCAGTTGCAGATAAAGACGAGCGAACAGTTTGCATTCACTGCCAAATAGATTTTACTTATACCATTTCAGGCGGAACTACCGATCTAAAAAGACATTTAATCAAACACGAAAAGGTTGATTCTCGGCATACAACTCTAAGTATGTCATCTAACTCTTTAACTAGTTTTTTTATTCGCAAGATACTAATAAAATAGAGCTTGCAAGATAAGTCATGCTTGCTGAACAACCATTTGGTTTTGCAGAAAACGAAAAATTTGATAGATTAGTAAAA
Source organism: Agapanthus africanus (assembly GCA_030015575.1). Taxonomy (NCBI): domain Eukaryota; kingdom Viridiplantae; phylum Streptophyta; class Magnoliopsida; order Asparagales; family Amaryllidaceae; genus Agapanthus; species Agapanthus africanus. The sequence continues at coordinate 562,397,036 of CM057346.1, forward strand.
ATATTCATATAATCCAGCATTTTAAAGAGCACCCAAAACAACACTTAGAAGTGATGTTTTAAAAAAATTTCATGATGGTAAAGCCAATTTGATTTATAATTTTGCAAATTTTAAGAGTAAAATTGCATTAACTTCTGGTCTTTGGACTACAAAATAGGGTATGAGTTATATTTGTGTTACTGCACATTTCATTAATAATGATTGGTTTTTACATTAAAAAAATATTGGTTTTTCAAAAATGGACCATCCACATAGTGGAAATAATACAAGTAATTGTATTTTGACTACTGTATGTGAATATAATATTCAAAATAAAATATTTTATGTTAGTTTTGATAATGCTACTAATAATAATTCTGCTATAGCAATTTTAAAAAATAATTTAAAACATGTTTTGAATGGAGAATTATTTCATCAAAGATGTGCATGCTATGTGTTAAATTTAATTGTGCATGATGGTCTTACTATAATTGATTCTCATTTAGCGAAATTTAAAGAGCAATAATATTTATTGAAATCTCTGGATCCTGAAAACAGATTTTTAAGCAAACTTGTACCCAGTTAAATTTAAATTTTTTTTCAAATTCAACATTCCAACCGAGTCGAATTCCACTTATGAAATATTAAAATGCGTTTTTAAATATCGAGAACCCATTAATTTATTTTATGAGTAGCAAATGCCTAATAATAATTTAGAGAATTATGATTGGTTTGTTTATTAATATATTTTGAAATTTTTTGAAATATTTAACAATGCAACTAAATGTTTATCTGGTGTTTATTATTCTACTACATGTTTAGCAGTAGAACAGTTATTTTATATTAGTAAAATTATTAATGAACATGTAATTGATTTTGAAAGTGCATTTGCTGGAATGTTACATAGCATACTTACAAAATTGAATAAATATTGACGAAAAGTTCCTACATTATTTTGTTTAGCATCTGTTTTTTATGCTAGGCTTAAAAAAGATAATTTTTTTTATTAGATGGATACCATGAAAACTTAGATATTGAAATAGGAGATTATAAAAATATTTTAGATTCTTATTTGCATGAATTGTATGCCATATATGATGCACAGTACGATCAAAACAGAACTTTTTTATTTTTCTCTTCACAGCAAACTTTCAAAAAAGGAATATTTCAGTTTTTGCAGCAGAAAAAATAAATAACAATTGTTTCTACTTCTTCTATTTATAACGAGCTTATAATATATTTGCAAACTGATTTCAGTAATTTTCTTACCGCGGATCAAATTGATAATCTCGATATTTTGGATTGGTGGAAAACACATGGACACGTGTATCCTGTATTTTCTGCCATGACTCGTGATTTACTAACAACTCTGGTGTCCACAATAGTTTCGGGGTCTGTTTTCAGTGCAGATAACAGAGTTCTGAACAATAAGTGAGCGAGCCTATCGGATGACGCATTGAAGATCGCAGTGTGCCGAAAAAATTGGTTCGATACAAAAGTTAGACGAAAACACGTTAAGAACATTGAAAACTCCGACACCGATGAAAAGTAAAGACCGATAGCAGCTAACCAGTTAGTTTTCTTTATTGAATTGTATTTTTAATTTTTTTTGGCAACTGTATGAGGGGTAAGATTTGCCAATTTATGTCCCCGCTCAAAATATTTTTTAATTAATAAATATTTAGCTCTGCCCCGGGATCTACACGAAGTTCGGGCTAAAATTATTTCCAAATTTTTTTCATAAAAATATAAATTTACTTATAAATTTTTTTAAAAAAATTTAAAATTTTTGAACGGGCCTGCACGACGGCCCCGGCCCAACCCAAGTCGGGCCACGGGCCGGGTTGGGTTCGAGTCTGGGGGCTTCCGGCCAGGCTTAGAAGATGGCCTGGCCCGGCGGGCTTCGGGCCGAGCCGGCCCGATAGACACCATGAGCTGTGTACTGTGGATTATCAATAGTAGCATGCAGAAAGGTTATTTTTCTCATAAAAGAGTTATGGTGCAAAAGATTAGAGGTACCGTGGTGTTTTAATTTCGAGTAATGTTTTTTCTATCCACAATTTATCTATCAAAAAGCTTATTCAAAAGACAAATATCATAGGTCTGTCTATTTGACACTATTTTTTTAGATGCTGTGGATCCTACCATTTTGTCTTTTGGTAAAATTTTTGATAGAAAATGTAAGGATACTAAAAGTTTAGCTCTTTAAATTTTGGAAAATTGAGCAGGGGCACGTACCCTTGAGGGTGAATGTGGATCCACCAGTGGGGCTAAGCATATTAATTAGTAAGCTGTAAATCAGTAGGCTGTATGCCTAATATTATTTTTCTATGTCTGTATAGTTTTTTACAAAAAGGCTTTCTCATGCTTTTGCTAATAACTAAAAAAAAAGCCTCATCCTTCGTGTTTACGAAAATGCCTTACTTTGCTAATTACTAAAAATTATCTCCACACTTCATATTAACTTCAAAGACCTTCCAAATATTTACATTGTACTAAAAAAAACCTAATAGACCAATGGAAGAATTTTTTTTTGGTATCTTCTATTATCATGTTAGGAGGCCAACGTTAAGTATCTAGTTAGGGTTTTAAAACAATTCCAACGCCTCTTTTCCTCCCAAAATTCCTATATTTCTTCTTGAAGTTGGCTTTAAGATTAGGGTTTCGATCAAATATCTTTTAAATTAATCATGAAAACCGGCTGGTGTTTCTTAACATTCTTCATAAACGAGCTTATCATGTGCTGTTGTCTCTTCAATTGCAATTCTAGTTTGTGGGCAACTTCATTTGAAAGGAGAGTGATATGTTAATTGCGCTAAATCTCTATCTTCAAAAGTTCTTCAATATTTAGATATGGATATGGGGCATTTTTATGGAAGAAAAACCTAACTAAATGCATAGAAGGTAAGAGAGCGTGTCAAGTACAAGCTCTTGCTCTATCTTCCTAACTTGACGGTAGCTCTGATTGAAAACTAGTGAGGGGATTTTTAGTGCAACATAAATATATGAGGGGTGTTTTCAGTAAACATAAAGTATAAACGGACTTTTTAGTAGTTAGCGAAATATGAAGGGGACTCTTAAGTAATTAGTGAAGTATGATATGACATTTTAATAAATGTGAACTATGATGATGCTTTTTAGTAATTGGCGACCTATGAGGGGGCATTTTAGTAAAAAGCGCAAGATTAAATTATTAAAATAATGTAGATATTTTCTTCACAGGTACCCGGCAATTAAAGAGATGGTAACACACACACACCAAGTTAGGGTTCCTAACGTCCTAACCGCTACAACCGCGGACTATGCAGAACGAAAAACAAAAATCTAAAGACGCCAGAAATTCGAAACCCTAGAATCTAAACCAAACACATGAACTAGAAAAAACTACAATGAGGTTTTAATTACTATCGAAGAGGGTTATATCAAGAGATCGGATCCTTCGGTCTTCATCTTCTCTTCTTTAGAACCTTGGGGTCTTCTTAATTGAGTTTGACCGCTGGTCATCCTCCGTCGAACATGATCCGCCTAAGATTTATGGTTCATGACTCTAGCTCCACACTAAAAACAAATGGAGCAACTAAAGACCCTAGATTGCTAGTCTGGAGTGCTTATAGATGTAGTAGTGTTATTCTTGTGTTTTTCTATCTCATTTCAATTCTTGATTCTCAACTCATGAGAGAGTAAAATTGAAGAGAAAGAAGAAGCTCAAGAAAATGTCAGTGAGGAGAGAGAAACAAATGGTGTGGGCGCGCATAAAAAAGCTAGCTTTCAATTTTGTATTTTTTTTGTCTTTTAGCGCAAATTACTAAAACGGCCCCATTTGACCATATTTGCAAAAGGCCCCCCAAATTTCATGCCAAGTTTCGTTCTCAATGGGAAGGTTTCACAAAGGGCCCCCAGTTTACACTTAATTTCAAAAAGATCCCTCATAATCTTCAAAATTCTTTAAAAATATGTGGAAAAATCTTAATAATCTAGGGAAAAATCTCGGGAAAAATCTTGAGAACCTGGAGAAAAACCTTTTAAAAACTTCAAAAAAATCGCATAAAATATTTTAGAAAAACAAAAATTACGTATTTTCCACGTAATTGCGAAAAGGCCCCTCATGATCTTCAAAAATCTTGGGAAAAGTCTTGAAATTTTTTTGAAATTTTGGGGGAAAATCTCGAGAACCGGAGAATTTGGAGAATTTTTTTTAAAAAACCTCAAAAAAATTAAGTAAAATATCAAAGAAACAAAATTTCCATAACATTTTCTCCGGTCCCGTGCAACCTTGCTAGTTTAACCTAAAACTTAGATCTTATATAATGGAAATAAAATAAAGATTTTTTATATCTCACCCAAAAACTTTCATATTTCCAAATTGCACCCCTAAAAATTCATATTTCTAAATTTCACCCATTTATCTTGAAGTTCATATATCTTCCTTAGTAGTTTTGCAAAGGATTTTATATGAATATTCTAATATTCTAGTGAACATATAGCTGAGTGGCTATTAGAAGGCAAAAACACCCTTACAACCATCTTCTTCCTTTTCAATTTAGGGTTAGAGTAGGTTTCTCTTCAATATCAAACTAGGTTTTTTCTTAACATAAAAAATTAAAACTTTTCCCTTTCACACATTCATTTGCTGTAAATATATAGACTAGATCATGCTTCTGTTATTATCAATTTCGATAACTCCAAAAATAAAAATGATCCTAATTAAGTTTTAAATTTTGTAAAAAAGATGTTACCCCATAATAAGGTTGAAAATGAAGGGAAAAAATGAAGGAGTCCCACAATTTTTAAGGAAAAAGAAAGAGAAAGCACAATTATAAGTCAAGTTCCGATTAAAACAATCTAACCCTAGTTAAATTCGGATGGAACATAAATAAAATGAGTTTTATGCTTAATATAGAAGTTATTGTGGTGAAATTTGGAAATATAAATTTTTAGGGGTGACAATTAGAAATATGAAAGTTTTGGGTAATAGATATAAAAAAACCATAAAATAAATTATGCAAAATTAGTATGGAAGGGACAATGATAGCCTAATAGGAGTACAATTGCACGATTATTATGTTTTTCCCGCGCATATATATCTTCTATCTTACAAAGAAAAGATCTAGTGATAACTCCATGAATTTTTATTTTTGAAGTATAGAACTTCTAAAATGTGAAAATTGCAGCCGAAGAACATAAGCATAGAAAATTGCAAACAAATACACAGGTTTTAAGCCTTTATTGGTTGAATACCACACATTACTCAAGATGAAAGCCTACAACTCCTCAAAGCAGCAACAAGCCTGAACATGCAGGGATGATGATAGAACAAGAAAATTATGTCATCTTATCCTTAACACCAATATTGCCGCAAAAGTCCTTCAGGGGATCGTCAGGTTGAAGTCGATCAGCCGCCGTTAAAAGAAATTGCAGGTAAGATTCATATTCATATGGCATATACAACTTTGGATGTTCTTCGTCGACCAATTCTTCAAAGGCATCTATCTTAATTCCTTTCATTACTCGTGAGCTAACACCAATGGAGTATCTTATATCATTTTTCATCATCTTCACTCTATGAACGGCGGAAGTCAATTTACCATTTGTCAGTGCCTGATAATGATCATCATGTCTTCAAAACGAATAATATTAACATGAGTAAGCACATCTCTCTCTCCGTGTACGTATGTCTGAGTGGAGAGAGAAAGAAAACCTACAAGGCTTTTTTGGTTAGGTGGAATCGAAATCTCCTTCCTCCAACATTTTATTCCACGACCGGCACTGTCCATCTTAATTTTCATCGTCTGATATGCTATAACACTAAATTTCATGTGATTTTAACACGCCTTTTCACCGTTAATTTAGTGGGTGCAAAATTAACGTTTTACCGACAAAGGAACCTTTTACATTGCTAAATCAACAGTGAAAAAATGTTAAAATCACAAGAAATTTGGTTTATCGACATATCAGACGATGAAGATCAAAGTGACCGGTTCCGATAGTCGAATAAAATGGTGGAGAATGTAGATTTCAATACCACATAACAAAAAAAACTCCTATGACCCATTGTTTTCATATATATATACACACGAGTATAAGGAAGGAAAGATGTCATAGAAGGGAATTTTTTTTATATAGCGTCAAAAAATGCACCTTTCATGGTTTATTTCGACGATTGGCATCCATTATCTTTATTTGTATCATGTAAGATGTGTATACACCAAATTTTATATGATTTCACCACTTTTAAAATGATAATTTAGTGGGTGTAAAATTAACGGTTTACCGTCAATATAACTTTTTACATTGATAATATAACGGTGAAAAAGTGGTTGAATCACATGAAATTCTTATATATACATATTATATGATAAAGACGATAAGGATGAGTGCCGATTGTCGAAAAAAAAATATAGAGAATATAGATTTTTGACGCCACGTAACGGAAAAGCCTCCTAGCACCTCTTTTCTTCATCTCTCTCTCTCTCTCTAGGAGGCTTTTTACGTTGGGAGGCATCAACAAATACACCCTCCATCATTTATTCGGCTATAGATATCGTCCATCTTGATCTTCATCGTCTAATATGTCAATACACTAAATTTCATATAATTCTAACACCTTTTTACCGTTGATTTAATAGGTGCAAAATTGTCGGTTTGCCGACAATAAAACTTTTTACATTGCTACATCAATGATGAAAGGATGTTAGAATCATATAAAATTTGATGTATTGATATGTTAGACGATGAAAAATTAAGATGTCGGATGTCAATTATCGAATAAAATGATGGAGGTTGTATTTTTTGACTCCACCTATTTTAAAAAGCCTCTTAAGATCTCTTTCCTTCATTAATATATATATATATATATATATATATATATATATATATATAGGGAGAGGGAGGGAGAGAGAGAGAGAGAGAGAGAGAGAGGGGGGTTAATGGAGGAAAGAGGCCATAGGAGGGAATTTTCTCCTATGGCGTCGAAAAATACACCCTCCATTATTTTTTCCGACGATCAGCACCCACTTTCTTCATCATTAATTGTCGGTAAACCGTTAATTTTGAACCCATTAAATCAACTTTGAAAAAGTTGTAGAATCACATGAAATTTGGTGGATGCCGATCGTCGGAAAAAATGAGGGAGGGTGTATTTTTTTCGACGCCACAGGAGGAAATTCCCTCCTATGGCATCTTACCTCCATTATTCTCACACACACACACATATATATAGAGAGAGAGATGGAGTAAATATGCTATACGAGAGAATTTCCTTCTTTTACATCATTTAAGAGACCAAAAACATGTTATTTGAAACTATAGCTTAAGAGTACTACCTTGAAAGATTCTGCAGTAAAGACTATGATGCTTCTTGGTGGGGCGCGAATCCATTGGCCCTCAAGGTTCTGGATCTCAAGCCCTTCGTCATCGTGTTGGTAAACCAGCGATACAAGGTTCGGGTCCGGATGAGCATTCATGTTCATCGCCGTTTCATGATCCTTTAAAAGTTTATATCCGACAAGTCGTAGCCCGAGGGATGTGCCTTCTAGATGAGACTCATAGTAGTTTCCAATACCCAATCCTTGGAAGATCATCTTTCGAATCATTACCTCCAGGTATGAAAGAGGTGTTAATATGTTTGCCAGAGTCTTGCTACAAAATACAATAAAATGAATGTGATTATGGAGCGAAATAAATTTTTTATAAAGCCCGAAACGCTATATATATAGATCAGTCAATATATATGACTGGGTTAATTAAATGAATAATGGAACAGTTGCTGTGCTAACCTGAATTCGGGATTTCCATGTGGCCACATGGTATTAATAAAGGATTGAATGGATTCCAAATCGATGATGAAGACCTCATATGTAGGGCTATTAATATAGTGATGCCCCAACTCCATCTTGTTCTCAATAGGAACAGCAAAGAGCTCTTTCAACGGCTCTCCGAAGATGCCGCCGAGCTTCTGAGGGCCGGCTTCATCGAAAACGGCCTTGAAGAAGCCATGAGAGAGGAGGGCATCCACGACTTGAGCTCTAGCTGAGTCCCATCTCTCATTTGATGTGTTGAGATCCAACCCTGAGAAATCTATCTTTGGGAATAATGGAACGGTTGCTGTGCTAACCGAAGCCATTTCTCTAGCTAACTGGTTTCCCATATCTTCAAAGCTTGTCACATATATATAAAGCCTGGTATTTTGCTAGTGCCAACGCACGTGTTTATATTTTAATCTAACATTTATTAAGAACTTTTACCCATAAGACCGTTGCATATAAATTTAGAAAGATGTCTATACAATTTAAATTAAATGAATAGAGCAAATGGTGTGATTATATTAAAACCTAGAAATTTATGGGTCATAGAAAATAACAAAAGTATAGGGCTTATATATAGATTTGTAATAAATGAGAGAGAGAAAGTATTGTTGACTTTTGGGTAACCTATTTTTGTCTTTTGTTTATCTGGAAGAAATAAAACGAATGGATGATATGGACATTCTATTCTGAACTTTGGGTCTGTTTGTCTGCCATGAAATAGTATGGAAGTACCGGAAGTAGGCCTACTTCCGATAGTTCAAGTGTTTGTTTTGGCAAGAAATAGCATTTGAAGTTACTTTCATATGCTGATGTGGATCCTATGTAGAGTTTCTACTTTAAGATTTCTCTTCATAACCTTTTGGGTTTGGAAATAGTATGGAGCACAAGGAAAGAGGAAGAAAGAAATATTTTATTCATAACATTAATTAATTCTTTAAGTTTCTTACATTCTCTCTCATGACTTTTAGGTAAAAGTTTCCATAAAATAATTGCATTTATTACTTTAATAGTATCACTTCCATAAACAAAACGAACAAAAGAAATACAAAAAGTTACTACGTCTATGAATCTCTTTTAGAAGTAACTTCAAGATTACTTCCGACACTTTCGTTACTTCCGTTCATCTAAAGGCTATAGTGATTTTGTCATTTTTTATAATTTTTCATTTTGCAAATTAATGACATCATTCAAAAGACTTCTAGTTATGATAGTAAATATCTGTTTGGTGATGACTAAACAGTTCCTGAAGTGTTCCTGCCGGATGCTTCTTCAAGAGAAGTGTACGCAGCCTCATTTCATTAGAGTGCAATGAGGCTTATAGAATCATGTCAGGCCGTTCGTTTATCCTTGGACGGTTGTTAAAGTGCAATCTCACGGTGTAAAGTCTTATAGAATCACGTCACTTATGCTTCCTTAGGATGCATCCTACGAGAACATTCCAGGCCGGTCGTTTATCCTTGGACGGTTGTTGGTTATTGCTTTTCATTAAATGGACCACTCGGTCGCATGGATTTGTAAGCATCTTGTAGAATTCATATTTTGCATTTTTTTTATTTTTGTCTTTTGTGGTAAATAAGGTACGGATCTTCAATTTTTAACTTTTGCTATTCAAATTTTATCACTTTTATTATTTTGTATTTTATTGAATATTGACATAGGTACTTCCTGTCTGGTCTTGTCTAGTCTTGTTTTACTAAAGATAAGATTCTTCTCTTTTCTGGGTCCACAAATTATTAATTTTTTTATATTAGGAGGCATTCAATATGCATTAACAGGGTGGCATTCACATGCAATAATTAAAGTTCTGTCGGTCCTTTCAGGCTTTTTGTAATTACTAGGAGATAATTAGGACCAAGATATAAAATATTAAGGGTGTCAGGATAAAATTATGTAGGTTCTAATTATTTTGACACGTAATGAGAATCATGATATGGTTGCTAATAAATGTTAAAATGTACTATATTGATTATAGCTTTGGTCAATAATCATCCGAAACTTAGATTATGTAATATCCAGTTTCTTTTTATAATTTCCGTATTTTAAAAACAAAAATTACCAAATTTTTATTAACTTAAATATTTCTAATTCTATAACCCTAACACAAATTATTCTTATCCAAAACCCTAATTATTTTTTCCTCTCTCAAACTTTTCTTTTCCGCCCTGGCCCAACTCCCTCATCTAATCTAAGCCCATTTCTCTAATCCAGACCTGATCCAAACCCACTCATCCTCCTCATTCTTCTTCTCCTCGTTCTCTTCTCCTTTCCCGCCTTCTCCGTGACTTCCCCCCTACGACCCGCACTACCCCCATCTCCCTCGCGCTACCCCCACGACTCGCTCCTTCCCGCGACCTCATCCTCGTCCCCACGTCTCCCCCTTCCCTCGCGCTACCTACAAGGCCCGCTCCCTAAAGGCCGCGACGACGAAGCCACTCCCTCAACTGCTCGCACGACACGCTCTTCCCCACGACCGCGCCAACCTCCCCTGCCCAAACACTCCAAGACCGAGCCGTCCTCTCTCCTCTCATTCCATCTTCTCTCTGCAACCCCTATCAGCCCCTCCTTCTGCCATCGTCGATGACGAGCTCCACCAAACAACCCCATTGCACTTCCTCACCAACCCACCTCTGAGCTTCCTTTCCCTTCCATTCCGACCTAATCACCAAGCCCCATTCTCCATCTCCGACGGCGCCACCTCCTCTCTCCCACGCCTCCACAAGCTTCCACTTCCTTGCACCCGAGCTTCCTCCAACAACCACCTCCGTCGAGCAAGCCCCGCGTCTCAACCCCAAGCACCTTCCCTTTCTCCCTCCCCTCACAAGTTCGAGCCCTCACCTTCGTTGCCTCCACCACCATCGTCAAACACCGTCGGCGCCATAGCTCAGACCTCCGAGCACCAGACACAGAAACGACCTCCAACCGCCATGAGCCACCGACTTCTCCTTCTTCGACCAACTTGCAGCCGCCGCCTGAGCCCTTTCCATCGTAGCCTCGGGCCAAAAGCCACTGCAGCCTCTGGACAACAGCCACCGCACGATACCTCGTGCTCCGCCACGCCAACACCAGTGCCAAAGCCCGAGCCAAAGCCAAACCCTAACCCGTGTTGCGCCATTCCGTTGCCGTCACCGTCGTCGCCCCCGTTTACCGCAACCACGACCGACGACCTCTCCTTTGCTCACTGAAGCCTAGCTCCGCCACCATCGAACCCTCCACAGCATCAATCGACGCCAAAATCAATGCCCGACATTTCGTCGAACACGTACGTTTGTTGCGATCCCTGTCGTTCCAATCGCCGCTGTTGCCGTACAAGCCGTGGCCTCGGTCTCTGTGGCAGTCATCGTCGTCAACGCAGTCGCCGTCGCAGCATTGCATACGTCCGTCGCAACATGTATCGCACTCGAGCCTCGCGTCGCGCCATGCCCGATTCCGTAACGTTCGTTTCCGTCTCGTGTGTCGAGGCGATCTCCGTGTCCGTGTCGCTTCCAATTCGGCGACCCAAGGCAAGTGAACCCATTCACTTGTTTTCATGCTATAGTAGGGACATTTTGTGTATAAATACAACCTTTTAATACTAACTGAACTGAAATTGAAACTCTATTGTAAATCACCAATTAATATTTGTGGAACATGTAACCAATGAATTTTATACATGATGACGAACAACATATTGAAAATTGGCACCAATCGGATATTGTTTGACCATCGGAAACTTACGATACCCATGATGACGAACAACATAATGTTTGCGGAATATGTAACCAACGGATTCGATACCCCCAAGTCGAGTGTCGAAACAGACTAATGCGGCTCTCTTTAGGTCAATCCTCGTCTTTACGCCTTGATGACGGTACCACTGATACCCATGTATGTTTAGTGATAGATAAAAACACATTAAATGTTTCGTAGCAAAGAACGCAATTTCACACCTAAAGTGATGCCCTAATGTCTATACCGAAACTTACGATTTACCGAACACTTGACACTATTCAATTCATAATTATTTCCAGAAAAATCTAATCGCAGCGTGTCTGGGTTCGTTGCGAAGGGTACTGCATAAGCTTTAACACTATGTGTAGGGTTACTGTTAGATATATCCTTTGAATATCGGAAACAAAGAACTTACCTAACCTTGGACTGCAGTCCAGAGCAGGAACTTACCCTCGATATGCATTTATACACCTGGAACCTTAATGTTTAATTGTTATAGTATGCGGAGTCGATTACCATTGTGTAGAAAATTGTCTTATCTTTACAACGGTATTAGTTTTACTAAATTCAAGTATATTTTGGTATTTAAATAATATTTTAAATGGATGACATGTACGGCAGATTTCTGTCATTTCAGTTTGCACCCTTCATCAGTAATCTGATCATAACTCCTACACCAAGATGATTATTGTTGATCAATTTCTTGTTCTGTAAAGTTAACTTATAGCCCTACAATTAGTTAAACAGTAGCGTCGCCAAATTATGCTCCCAACAGGGAATAAAACGTGTTACGAAACAGACTTCCAGTTCAGAAATTGGATTTCCAGCAGTAAACACTTAAAATGGAATGACTATAACTCGTAAACCCGATACCCGATTGACTCGAAACCAATTTTACCGTACATATAATTTAATACGCTGTTTACATCTTTTATATTGTTTCGCCAAATTATGCACGTGTGATTTTATGTGATTTTTCTAATCCAACCGACACCGGTTGCTCTTATATATTCAGTTGTGCATTTACTGTATCCCCATCATGTTGCATGACTGTTATACCCTGATAAATAGTGTTCATTTTCATCGATAACCTAGTGACCGTGTTAAATTACCAAGTAATAAATGTTAATGATTGGATTGTGGTAAGTATGTTAGTGTAAAGACGTGAATGAATAAGTGAAATGACACGTACATGTACACAATCAGCGGAACCAATTACTTATTGCATTGTTGTAATACCCGGTTTCCTTTACAAATAATTTTCGTATTTATAAATAAACATTTTCCATATTTTTCCCTATTTAAATATTTCTATTTTTCCAAATTAATTCCCTAACCCAACCCACAGCCCAACTCTCATTTTCCCTCTCTCTTTCTCCCTAGTACAGCCCAAGAACCCCGGCACAAACTTTTCCCTCATCCTTTTCCCTCACCGACCCGACCCGAGCACACCCGACCCGACCCAAACTCCCTTCTTCTCCTTCTCATTGCTTTTCTTTCCCGCCATTTCCCCCTTCCCCCGCACGACTCGCTCTCCCCATGGCTCGCGCCCACTTCCTCAACGCCCCCGCTTCCATCGCTCATCCCCCCATGACCCGCGCCCACACCCCAACGACTGCACCCGCTTTCCCCCGACATGTGCTCGCCCCCCAACGACCCCCTCTCTGCTCCATTCTCTCCTCCCCAACTCAACTCCACCTCCTCCCATCAACACGACCACCACCGCCATCACCCACGTTTCCGACCGCGATGAACCTTATCCCTCGCCTCCTCTCCCTCCTCCACTTCCCTTCACCCTCCGACGAACCCCGACCCCACTGCAACAACACGAACCCAACGCCAAGTCCCTGCTCTCGTTGCTACACCGTCTTCGGAGCTCCGATCCCATCGGCCTCAACCCTCGCCAACATCCTCTTCCTCTCCCTCAACACCATTCGTCACCACCTCCTTTGCTCCCCACCTCCGAGCTGCGAGCACCGAGCAACAAACACCCTCGTTCCCTGCTCCCTCACCTGAGCTCCGACCCCGTCGCCTCCGCGCCTCATCCGACCTCGCCAGAGCCCACTGCACCGATCCTCTGTAGCCCCGACTCCAAGCTCTAGCCAACCCCCTTACTGCCTCCATAGTCGATCCCCTCCACTCCTTTGGCCGATCCCTCTGCGCCTACACAGCCGCCGAGCTCCCCACTTTCCTAACCCATCATCGCCACGAGCCTCCTCCTTCGTCGGTGATCGCCCATCGCTTCCACCAACCTCACTGCTGCCGCAGCCTTAGAACCACCCTGTCGCCTGAACCGCCGCTGCACCACCTTGCTGCCCACCACAGTGCTAGCCTATGCCCGATCCCATGCCTAGACCGTGACCACTTCGTGCCCTGCATCGTGCCCGCTACTGCTTCATCCACCGTGTCGACCATCATTTCCGGCCATCACCGCAGCTCAAGCTCAATGTCCCTGTTGAGGCCAAGCACAAGAGCTAGCTTAGCCGAGGCCGCGCCACGAGCTCGGGCCATAGCCGAGTCCAAGATTGTTGTTGCTGTTGCTGCTGGCGTTGTGTTTGTTGTGCCGTGATTTTGCCGTTGCTGTCGTCTTCGTCATCACGGTTGTGTCTCCGGCCATCTTTAGGCAAGTTCATATTTGTTTTACATGCTACTCTATTCATATTGATAATTATACGGAATATCGAATAATACAATAGTAATTTTAATAATAAGTCTTGATGAATCTGACAATAATGTTTGTGACACAATTGGGCCTATTATGTTATGACTAACGGCTTATTGAAACCCGTGGATTAATTTTTGTTTAGGCCAAATAATTGAAATCGACCTTTTGACCATTAATCGGTTGCTAAACCTATGTGTTCAATACGGAATCCGATGTGTACACCAAATCAAACATGGAAGAACTCATGATCTATGAAACCCTGCATGGTTAACGAACGTCATATATAAATTTGGCTGTAAAATAAAGTTGGTTATCTCCCCTAAAATAACAACCCGATAACCTTTGTGAAAGCTGATTTTCCTCGGACCAGCTAATCGGTTAAAATCATAATAAATTATCTACATATCGAATCTCAGAGTGCGTTGGCTCGTATCGAAGCCAACGGATAAACCTACAGTACCCCATAGTTCATCTTTGCATTTTGATAAGTTATATCCATGAATACTGAGGCGATTCGCGGTCCTGAACTGCAGTCCGGGGCAGCGTTCGTTTTAGATACCTGGTTTTGGAACACCTGTATACCACTTCTTTAAACTGAAAATGCACGTAACACCATATGGTCGCGTATATAGTTTAGTTAGATAACCCATGGATCTGGTCCCGTGTCATTTCACCATCGTTTGATATTTAATTTGTATTTTAGAATACCGTGGTATTCTGCAGTTTCTGCAGTGACCTCTCTTACACCAACACCTTGAACATAACCTAACTTCTAATACATGAATCCTATAGATAATACGTTTGATGAGTAGGAAACATAACAGAAAAATCTACAATTAGTTTAACTATAGCGTCGCCTAATTATGCTCCCAACTGGGAGTAAAACGTGTTACGAAACGTATTTCCAGTTCTGAAACTGGATTTCCAGCAGCGAACACTTAAATTGAAATGGCCATATCTAGCAAAACTGAAACCCGATTGATGCGAAACCAATTTTGATGGATAGATAATTAAACATACTGCTTATCCCCTTTACATTGTTTTGATTAATTCTGCATGTATGATTTATGGTAAATTATGCAATTGGTAGGACACTGGCTGCTGATATTTTATTCATATCGTAATTAATGCTTTCTCATCATATCATGTAGAGGTCATATATATTGGTAACCTAGTGATCGTGTACATCACTCAGTGATAGATATTAGTGTTTTGATTGTGGCAAGTACGTTAGTGTTAAAACGTGAATGAATAAGTGAAGTGACACGTACTTTTACACAATCAGCGAACCCAGTTAATTTATTGCATTGTCGACGTCTATGGGACATATATAAGTGTAACTATAACTGAAATGGGACGGTTATGGAGCACTTATATTAGTGTAATAGGTAAGGCGTCAAACACTGTCCATTTATCTTGGCTACCAGTCGAGACATGCTTGATGGAGATCCTGTCTCCAGTTCTCGCGTAGACATGTCATGGACCGACTAGTATTTGGATTCATGGTTGGTATTTGATATAGACCACGGGGTGTGGGGTAGTTTGAGTGTGAGTTCAACGGAATCTCGGGAGTCCCATTGCCGGCATATACCGTGATTTTGGGAGTTGTATGGATGGAGTTACTGATTATTATCGTGCGTGATTTGGGCCCGTGTTCCCTTTCCCCTGGGGCCCTACCCTTGGGTTGGGGATACTCCTGCGTGGTTGACTCTCATACTTAGACTGACGATAGGTTTAGCGACCTGGACAGTGAGACTTAGAGACTGATAGGATTAGTGACATTGACATGCATTGCTTACTGATTTGATATACCTACTTTACTGCTGACATGTACCGATTATTTCATGTGCGTCATCATTCTATATTTACTGCTTCATGTTCATCATCATTTCACGTCTATACTTTTGCATTTATATATATTGCTATTGTGTCGATCTGACGACCTGAGTATGCATGCTCAGAGTGAGAACTGGACTTAGCTCGGATCAGCACCTGTCGTACCTTGAGGATATTGCGAACATCTAGATCAGCGACGTCAGCGCTATCTTTTCTTTGACTCCATCTGGTTAGTTTATATCTATTTTGACTTAGTGGCTGCATTTCTCATTACCTGTGCATTGATTACTGATTACCACGTAAAGCTAGAAGCCGAAGTGTGACTACGGCAGGATATTTCTTTGACCGTAGGAGCATGGCTGGCCTTGTCACCTCTCGTATTCCGTATTTTGGGAAGCGGGGCGTGACATGATTTTGTTGGTATCAGAGACATGTTTGGTTTAGAATGGGATTACAGTTTCCGTATAGGGCTTGACAATCTAAGCCATCCTCCGGTCTAGATTGTAAACTTGTTATCCTTGATCTGATTCACATAGTGTGTTCTGCTACATATTTTGATCCATCCGCTAGAGTTTTGGGTTACTTAGTGGAGTTATGCGATTGTAACTATGAACTGCAGCATAGTTATAAGGCAGCACTCTGCTTGAGTGACTTAGAGTTCTACATTTGGTTTCCACTCGTGTGAATTTCATCTCACCATATATTCTTGTTTCGTTGTCCATTCTATATTTTATTCTGATTCTTATTCCTTGTACCTTATGTCGTCCTAAAATTTGTTGTTTTAGGACCATGAATTCCAACAACTCTCCGTTTATATCTTATATCATTCCCGAGTTTTCAAATTTATTTTACGTTTTTCATCCTTGTACCTTCCTATTGAATCCTTGTTCAGTTGATAAAACTGCACATTTGTTATTACATTTTTCCTACTATTTCCATATTAAGAAAGGTCTTTATTATAATATATCATACATATGAGGGTTTATTTGTAAAAATACTATTTTCCATGTGTTGATATATTATAATTAGCATTTGGTAGGAAAATGTATGCAAATAATATCATTGACCAAATCTTACCTCTACTAAATATTATTTGAGTTGTTGTGCAGAATTTTCAGGACTAAAATCAAGGAAATCAAGTTGTTAAAGCAAAACTGCCTAATTAAGAAATCAAAACTTAGAAATCAAGTCTGACAGCAACTACGAGAAGATTTCCAAATTCTGAAGGTTCCAGAGATTCACACGTGTCATGAGAAGAAAAACCAAGGAAACCAAATCGACGGTCCAGATCAAGGAGCCGCGGATCCGCGGCCAGAGTCTATTGTGGCCGCAGATCCGCCGCGTTGGAGAAGAATTAGGAGGAGGGATTTTTCTGGTTGGATCTTAACTGCTATTCCCCAATTTAGGCATCTAAGGTTCTGGCTTTTGGGGTATAAATAAGGACCGAGACCCTCTTGGAAAAATTATCAAGCCGACGAGATCACGAAGTCCAAGACGGCTCACGCATCCAGGCTGATCATCAACGGTTCATCTACCTCCTTAGAAGAGATCGAGAAGCAAACTAGTATTTGTAATCATTTTCTTAGGGAACAAAGTGTAAATGAGTTTTGTTGATTAATAAAGTTAGTTCTTTTTCTTATTCTATTTTTTTGTAGTTCATTATGATTTCTCTCTCCATCTCTTCTTCTCCCAACATGCACGAGTAATTCTCCGCTTGTTAGGGTTCGTAGGATTAGAGTAGGTTAATAGATGATGAAAATTCTTAAACTCTTTTTACGTCCTATAAAGTTTATAAACTTTATCAAAAGAATCATTAACATCCTAATCGGGCGCGCTACCAATTTATTGTTAGTCTCGACCACGATTAGAGATTAGATTAATGATTGTTTTGGTAAAGGCTAGATATGAACGGAGTTCCATGACTAGATAGGGGTTAAGAGTGGGAACCCTTTTCCCTCCAGAAACCCTAATCTACATGCATCATTGTCGTTCTAGTTTTAAATCTATTAAAGGATAGAAAGGGTAATCTTTAATTAATCATCCATAACTACTAAATCCTAACGAACCCTACAAGCCCTCTTTTTATATAAACTTACCTCCGTAGTTAATCTAGATCTATATTTTGCATCAGTGTTTAACGTAGATCTAGACCCTACAACCATTTTTCAATATTCTTTATTCTTCCTCCACTCTTTCTCAACACGCCTAAAATAAGAATAAAAGGTTCCACATTTCCCAGAGGACGACACGTACTCATCTCGGTCTAGCTACGCGCGACACCGTTATTGATTGAGGTTAACTACTACACACTTACACAGATCAATCAAATGGCTCCGTTGCCGGGGAAACGTGCGTAATTTTTTTATTCTTACTATTTGTGTTGAATTCTTATACGATCTATATCATAATTAAAACAAAATTGCAAATTGTATATTTAATGATTATTGTGTGAATTTTGCGAAGAAATCTGGAGTCACAGACTTGAGGAAACAGAAGACAGAGACATTCATCAAGATCCAGAGGAGTACAGGAGGCCACAGAGCAAACTTTCACCACCTGATCCCTCCACCCAGTGGCGGAACCGTGGCAAAAGAGCTCATTTAGCGGCGGGAGAGGAGATTTAGGGCTGCAAACTTCTCTGGTATATTTTCTATATCTTTCTCTCTCCTCTGAAATCCAATAAAATATCTTTTCTACAGGATTCTTTACAAAATATCGCCGCTCAAAAATCTTTTTGCAAAGTTTTGTTTTGCGGTTTGTTTTTGCATATTTTAATACGGATTTTTAAGGGCAAGACCAAATTCCAGATTAGGTGGGGATTTCATCACCCTTTCTAAGCCCCACAAATCACAAACCGAGCATCTGCATCAACCCTACATTAATTTAAAAAATATCTAGACCAGACTCTAAGGACTGTCGCGCTCAATAAGGACAGAGGAAGGTCGTGGGTAATTTATCGCTTATCCACATTACTTTTGTAGTGTCTAGGCAAGTGTGTCTAAGGCCAGTTGTTACTTAATTAGGACCACTACTTTCGTAGTGGGGAGCCTCCCACTCACCTGGCACTTACCTGGCTACAATAGTAGTAAAGAGGCGGTAGAGGATTTATCCTGCGGTTTGTCCTTTGGAAGTCTAGGAGCGGTCTAGAGACTGACCTAGGTAACCTTAGTTTCAGGGTTGTTTGTGTATTTTTGTGTGATTTGTCTAAATCCGTCATTTTTAAAAACAAACCAATTATTTTCTCCCCTTTTTACCCTTCCCCCTTCTTCTCTTCTTATAATGGGTGGCCTAAACAGAAGAACACTTGCCGAGCTTTGCTGTCCACAACCAGATATCTTTTGTTTTCGTAATCCCTTCGGTATACCGTCCGGCTCTTCCATGTCCTTAAGAGATCATATAGAATAAGAGGGAAGAAATAGTTGGCCACCTCAGTCTACGTCTTATCAACCATATCCTAATCCTACACCTGTTTCAGTTGATACCCAGAGTGAGGAAGTCCCTAGACGAATGTCCATTGCTGAGCATATAGCTAGGGCTAAAGGCCAAAGTTTCAACCCGGACCAATATCAACCATCACCTCCACTTTCCAAAGAAGAGTTTAATAGCCAACCAACCACCCCATATCAATATTCTTCTTATCACAATGTTGACCCTACTCCCACCCAATTTTCGCAACCATTCTATTCTTATCAATCCAATCCGACTTTTCCACCTTCTCTAGACAGTTCTTCTAATCAGTCATTTGGGAGTTTTAATTATCCACAGGAATTTCAATCTTATACTGAAACCCCTTATCAACCCAAGACCAGTCTGGAGCAGACATTAGAAAAATTTCTGGAATTGTCGAACCAAATTAGGAAGGAAACAACAGAGTGGATGCAAGCAAAGAATTTCAAACCTGCCCAAAATTTTTCAGTATATGATTTGGGCATAGGACAAAATGAGAATTTGGGTAGTGAGACAGAACTGTACACCTTTCCTAATCAAACCTCCACATTCCAAACTGAAATCCACAACTTTAGTTTCATAGATTCATCAACTACACCAAATAGAATGACTGATAAGTTGTGTGACTTTGTAGTGTTTGATTTACCCGACTGTGAAGGGTCCATTTCAAGTGAAACCATACCCAACCCTTGTGATCTCTACACCTCCACTCTTGAACCAAAACTGATTGAAAACCATACTTTTGATGAGATGTTTGAGAATTTTAACCTTCACTTGAATGAGGTGATTGACGTTGGGGATATATTGATTGATAAACCCGAAATTTTGGATAATTTTGTCCCACCAATTCATCAAATCCTTTCACTTCCTTGTGGTCATCATCTTGAGCCTTTAATTCTTCCCGAACCCCAAATATGTCTTGAAGTTGATGATAATGGTATACCCGAAGATCAGACCGAAATACAGCTTCCATCTTCCACATCTGGTTCAGCAACACTCGACACACCAATTTGTTTACCCATTTCACCTTCTACTTTCTCCGGTTCTTCTTCTCTGTTCCTATAGTTTCAGTGAGTTTTGATGAATCACAATCCGTTAATTCAAGTTCAGTAATACCATAAATTCAACTTGATTTGGATATTTTTGAAAATGAGGTAGATGAGTTTTTCGAGTCCTCTACCTCAATGATTTTTGATGAATCAAGTAGGATAAATTCTGGCACAAAACTCTTTGACAGCAAAATGTTCAATCACACCATTGATAAAAGTTTTGAAGAACTTTTTGCTGTCGAACTTGAATTTTTAAACAATACGGATTTTGTGATTGGTTAATCTCCACCTATAGAGGTTGAACCGTCGCCATTTCTTCTTCCTAATCATTCATCATTATTCTTTCTTTTCTCTAATTTCAAACCCTTTCCAGACCACCTCTTATCCCTTCCCTATTTTTTCTTGACTCGATACAACACATTCTTCCACCAACCTATACGCTATACTGATAAAATCTTTGAATGGTTGGTGTTAATTTTTGGTCTTTGTAAAGTCTTACTTTGACCAAATGACTCACCCCCTCTTAAAATGCTTCGTATTGTCTAACTCATGTTTGAGGGGGGGTATATTTTTGGCTCTTGAACATAACTTTTGTCCTCAAATTTGTGAGCCAAAAATAAGTTTGGGGGAGGATTTTCACTTTCATACCCATTAATAATGTCCTTCCAAGCTTACAGTTTTTGTGATCCAGCAGTAGCAACAGTGAGGACACTGTTGAAAACAAGTTTGGGGGAGGTTTGTGCTTATTTACGCATCAATTTGCATCATACTTAGCATAAGCACAACATTTTCAAAAAAAAAAAATCTTTTATAATAAAAGAGTAGAAAGTGAAAAATTACATCCAAAAGATAGGAATAGTTTAAGAAAACCAAGAAAATTAGAAGTTTTCTTAAACGAACTGGTAATAAGTAGTTATGAATTGTTGTCCTAAGGGTTAGTAAGATGAAGGAAGTCACTAATCTGAGGATAAAAATAAGTCTGAAAAATAGTTTCTATTCTGAAAGACAAACATTTGAATGTTGATACCCTACTATATGCACTTACACACATCTTGAAACTCGGGATAGTAGAGGATACCTTGAAATGCTCTTGTCTAAAAGCCAAAGTATGAAGGAAATAAAAAAATGAAGAAAATATAAAAATGGTGAAAAGAAAAAAATGAACACTGGTTTTGTTATCGCCAAGGCAGCAATAAAAAAATATAGCGAGGGTGCTTCATCACCTAGTGCCTTAGACCAACTGGTTTGGGAGTCACTGCTAAGCCTTAGGTAGTGCAAGACGAGGAAAATACTATCACCTAATCTGCAAGCACATAAGTAATCGGTCAGTTAGTACCTCAAGAAGTGTTAACGGTCGCATGAAAATGTGTGAGCAATTCCATAAATATTCATCAAATTAAAAAGTACTGAGGTAGATGGACAAGAGTATGATAGCTTGAATTGAATTCTCCAGGTGTAGGGATGTTATTTACACACACGTAGGGTTATATGATCGATGTTTGGATGAAAGATAGGAATGAACAATAAAGACGATATTTTATTGAGGGATAATGTGATTTCTAACATCTTTTCATGACTATTAAGATAGGGCTCATGACAACTGAA
This sequence comes from Agapanthus africanus, assembly GCA_030015575.1. Lineage (NCBI taxonomy): Eukaryota > Viridiplantae > Streptophyta > Magnoliopsida > Asparagales > Amaryllidaceae > Agapanthus > Agapanthus africanus. The sequence goes on from CM057346.1 coordinate 562,419,130, forward strand.
AAGCTAGTGTAGTTGAAAACTATAAATTTTCAAAGTATTTCTTTTATGGTTCTTATCTTTATATGTAAATTTCACCATCTCTCTTTTATTATAGGATTTTGTGGGTGTAATCCGCTGAAAACGCTCAGGAGACAATACTCCTCCTACTAGGGACACCTAGAGGTTTAACGGCTTATTGCACATGCTCAGTGCAATCGTGTTTGCCTACGAAAGTGTGCTTAGTTTTCTCCATTCTTTTTTTTCTCCTTCTCTTGAATAAACTAGTTTGCTCGAGACGATCAAAGATAGGTTTAGGGGTATTTGTTCAGTTGATAAAACTGCACATTTGTTATTACATTTTTCCTACTATTTCCATATTAAAAAAGGTCTTTTTATAATATATCATACATATGAGGGTTTATTTGTAAAAATACTATTTTCCATGTGTTGATATATTATAATTAGCATTTGGTAGGAAAATATATGCAAATAATATTATTGACCAAATCTTACCTCTACTAAGTATTATTTGAGTTGTTGTGCAGAATTTTCAGGACTAAAATCAAGGAAATCAAGTTGTTAAAGCAAACCTGTCTAATTAAGAAATCAAAACTTAGAAATCAAGTCTGGCAGCAACTACGAGAAGATTTCCAAATTCTGAAGGTTCCATAGATTCACACGTGTCATGAGAAGAAAAACCAAGGAAACCAAATCGACGGTCCAGATCAAGGAGCCGCGGATCCGCGGCCAGAGCCCCTTGTGGCCGTGGATCCGCCGCGTTGGAGAAGAATCAGGAGGAGGGATTTTTCTGGTTGGATCTTAAATGCAATTCCCCAATTTAGGCATCTAAGGTTCTGTCTTTTGGGGTATAAAGAAGGACCGAGACCCTCTTGGAAAAATCATCAAGCTGACGAGATCACGAAGTCCAAGACGGCTCACGCATCCAGGCTGATCGTCAACGGTTCATCTACCTCCTTAGAAGAGATCGAGAAGCAAACTAGTATTTGTAATCATTTTCTAAGGGAACAAAGTGTAAATGAGTTTTGTTGATTAATAAAGTTAGTTCTTTTTCTTATTCTATTTCTTTGTAGTTCATTATGATTTCTCTCTCCATCTCTTCTTCTCCCAACATGCGTGAGTAATTCTCCGCTTGTTAGGGTTCGTAGGATTATGGTAGGTTAATGGATGATGACGATCCTTAAACTTTTTTTACGTCCTATAAACTTTATAAACTTTATCAAAAGAATCATTAACATCCTAATCGGGCGCGCTACCAATTTATTGTTAGTCTCGACCGCGCTTAGCGATTAGATTAATGATTGTTTTGGTAAAGGCTAGATATGAACGGAGTTCCATGTCGAGATAGAGGTTAAGAGTGGGAACCCTTTTCCCTCCAGAAACCCTAATCTATATGCATCACTGTCGTTCTAGTTTTAAATCTATTAAAGGATAAAAAGGGTAATCTTTAATTAATCATCCATAACTACTAAATCCTAACGAACCCTACAAGCCCCCTTTTTATATAAACTTACCTCCGTAGTTAATCTAGATCTATATTTTGCATCAGTGTTTAACATAGATCTAGATCCTACAACCATTTTTCAATATTCTTTATTCTTCCTCCTCTCTTTCTCAACACGCCTAAAGTAAGAATAAAAGGTTCCACGTTTCCCAGAGGACGACCCGTACTCATCTCGGTCTAGCTACGCACGACACCGTTATTGATTGCGGTTAACTACTACACACTTACACAGATCAATCAATCCTACACCTGCTTACGTTTCTTATTGGACTCGTTGCATTCTCATGTCTTCGTTCTTCAAAATTATCATGTCGCGTTGCATACCTTTAAGCTCCTATCAGCGTCGCACGGTAGGAGCTAAAACCTGGCGTTCAACGACTCTTCTTCCGCCTCCACTCTCTGGAGTCAGGCCGCTGAGATTTTGGGTGTATTGCAAGGATTAATGTAAGCCCATGAGCGAACAAATGATCTCTTAGCTGAGGGACTAAGAAGGTGAATGGCTCAAGCCCCCAATCGTAAGGAAATCCCTGTTACACAAAGAAGAGATGTGAATATGAAGCGCCCATTTGTTCCTCAGCAACGGAAGCAGTGGAGAACTCAACATTGTGGATACTGCAAGTGACCAGGACACCTTCAGAGAGACTGTTGCAGCGCCAAAGGGCAGTGCTTGATTTGTGGATCCGACGAACATCTTATCAATGGTTGCCCTCGAAGGAAAGAGCTTCAAGGAGGAGATTCGTCAACACCTTCCACATATACTTGAGCGACTTGGTTGTTTCATAGTTCGAGTCCGAGGATGATATAGACCCAGCACAAGATTCGGACTTGTCTTACGAGATTGCAGAGATAGATATCGACGCAGAGTTATCACCTTTTCTGTTTTCAATAAAAATATTGTCACTCTTTTGTGGATGTTCCCTTTCGTTTAAAACCTTGTATCCATTGAACTTCTTAGTTTGAATGCAATAAAATTTTGAGTTGTGATTTATGTATCATCCCCTTGCCACTCATTTTTCTTATACTGCTTACTACATCATTATTCTAAATTTTGATTTTTCGGTCCTTACCTACCGTATACTTTCCATATGCTACACATCCTTAGTTATTTTCCTTGTGTGTTCCACTGTCTGATCATGACTCTCTTTTTTCAGGCCATGGCCAATCCTGGAGCAACGCCGCCTATCGATGAGGACACTCGGTCCTGTGTTTCCTTGGACTGCATGCTGGTGAGTTCAGATGACGAGATCGACGGCCCACAGGTTATTTTCGGCAACAGCGATTCCGAGGACGAGGGAGTCGCGGCCCCAGAAGTCGACATGATCATCGACTATGACGAAGAAGAAGAGGACCCCGAAGAGGAATCGATGGAGGAAGATCCCGAGGAAAACCCGGTAGAAGAAAATCCAGAAAAGGAAGATCCTGAGGAGAATCCAGTGGAAGAAAACCCAGTAGAAGAGAATCCAGTGGAAGAAGATCCAGAAGAGGTGAATCACGTGGAAGCAGACCACGATGAAGAAGCTCCAGCCGAGGAAGAAGGACCAGGAGAAGAAAACCCCTGGGGGAAGAACCCGAAAATGAGGCCCCAGCCGAGGAAGAGTCGGAGCATGAAACTTCGAGTGAGGAGGAATTCGAGGCGGAAGAACCTCCAGTGGCAATCCCTGCGAGGCGCTATGGAAATGGACGCCCGTATCTTAGCGCGAGAGCTTACCGTAACCTGTTGAACTTCCATAACCGCGACTGACGCGACTTGTCTTTATTTCTTCTGGCCAAATAAATCTATGTATAGTTTAGGGCCACTTTTATCTTTCGAGTATGCCTTGTTTAAAATTTTCTGGAAAATAAATAATAATGAAGTTTCTGAGTACGCAAGTCCTTTGAATATTGATTCGCATGATGCATTGACTGTTCTCCCTCCCCAATAAATTTCCTTCCCTCCTGAGATTCATTACTATTCCCTTGCACCTTGTGCTGACCTGACCCCAGTCTCCTCAACATTCAGATTAAAGTACCGCACTCCGACCTTTTTGAATGGGCCATACTCCATTGTAATCCATACCCTGACTAGCCCCTTACACATTATTAGTGCTATCTTTTCTTATTATAATTACATTCAGTGACGTCGCTATTCGAAATTCAGTTTTCATTATTTTGTGTTTATCGAAAAAGATTGCGTGTTATTAACTACTTTCGTTTTACTTATTCTGAATACTTTAATATTCTTCGAATTTTCAATAGCGCAAATATATGCCATCACATACTATATTGTTTTATTTTCTCTTATTTCGCCATATGGGTTTTCTCAAGTTATTTTAACTGCTTGATCGATAATTTTACTAAAATATTTTGGCTTATCAGCCAATTCTTCACTATTTTTTATTACTGATATTCATTTTTCCGTGTATTGTGTATATAGTTTATCATTATAGATGGTCATGCCTTGTGCTTTCTATGCCTATTCCTTTACTTGCGCTATTTCTTATATATATATAGACCATTGACTTTCATCTAGTTGCTTTTGCATAAATCACTATGTAGCAGTATTTAACTTTGTGGTTTTCGCATAGTGTTTTATAGCTCATTGTTTATTTTAAATTTCGAAGACGAAATTTTATATAAGTGGGGTATGATATAATACCCGGTTTCTTTTAAAAACAATTTTCGTATTTATAAATAAACATTTTCAATATTTTTCTCTATTTAAATATTTCTATTTTTCCAAATTAATTTCCTTAACCCAACCCACAGCCCAACTCTCATTTTCCTTCTCTCTTTCTCCCTAGTCCAGCCCAAGAACCCCGGCCCAAACTTTTCCCTCATCCTTTTCCCTCACCGACCCGACCCGACCCGAGCACACCCGACCCGACCCGATCCGACCCAAACTCCCTTCTTCTCCTTTTCCTCGCTTTTCATTCCCGCCATTTCCCCCTTCCCCCGCACGAATCGCCCTCCCCATGACCCGCGCCCACTTCCTCAACACCCCCGCTTCCCTTGCTCATCCTCCCACGACCCGCGCCCACGCCCCAACGGCCGCACCCGCTTTCCCCCGACATGTGCTCGCCCTCCGATGACCCCCTCTCTGCTCCATTCTCTCCTCCCCAACTCAACTCCACCTCCTCCCATCAACACGACCACCATCGCCATCACCCACGTTCCCGACCGCGACGAACCTTAACCCTCGCCTCCTCTCCCTCCTCCACTTCCCTTCACCTTCCGATTAACCCCGACCTCGCTGCAACAACACGAACCCAACGCCAAGCCCCTGCTCTCGTCGCTACACCGTCTCCGGAGCTCCGATCCTGTCGGCCTCAACCCTCGCCAACATCCTCTTCCTCTCCATCAGCACCACTCGTCACCACCTCCTCTGTTCCCCACCTCCGAGCTGCGAGCTCCTAGCAACAAACACTCTCGTTCCCTGCGCCCTCACCTGAGCTCTACCCCCGTCGCCTCCGTGCCCCAGCCGACCTCGCCAGAGCCCACTGCACCTATCCCCTGCAACTCCGACTCCAAGCTCCAGCCAACCCCCTCACTGTCTCCATAGCCGATCCCCTCCGCTCCTTTGGCCGATCCCTCTGCGCCTACACAGCCGCCGAGCTCCCCACTTTCCTAACCCATCATCGCCATGAGCCTCCTCCTTCGTCGGCGATCGCCCACCGCTTCCACCAACCTCACTTCTGCCGCAGCCTAAGATCCAATGTAACAACTCCAAATTTCCAATACAAGTTTTCACAAAAAAATTTCAAAATCCATAAAGGGGTATTATTGCCTGAGCACAAGACATAAGTAATTAATTAGCAATTTAATTACAAGAAAGAGCTTGTGGCTCATTGGTAATACCTTGCACTGCTGAACCAAGCCACCAGAGTTCAAATCTCATACCCACATTATTTTTAATATTATTTTCATTTTAAATTTTTAGAAGTTCAAGAGTCAACACGTGCTAGAACCATAAAACCCCACTACACCCAGAAAGTTAAATGTACGAGTGAGATCACCAAACGACGAGGCACCCTCCGACCATCGAACTCGGCCCGGATCGGCCAACTCGGCCGGCGGACCGGCCGACTCGGCCCGCCGCCGCCGGCCGGAGTTGCCGATTCGGCCGAGTTGTCAACAGGTGAGTTGTGACTCTTGGCTCCCCTACCCCCCTGCACACTTCATTTTCCTAGATCGGTTCCAGAGAATTCATAAAGTCCCTTTTACTCCATTTTTTAATGATTTTCAATACATTTTTACATTTTTAAAATTAAAACACTTCATCTACCCTAACCCTAGCCTAACCTTATAAATATCACCCCTACCCTCTACCCTCTAACCCCAAAACTCTGAGCCAACTCTCTAAAATTTCCAAGAAACTTGTATACTTTGAAAACAAGCACGAAGCGAAGCTATGGCGAAATTCCCAGCGAACTTCCGGCGATCGTTCTAGGAGCTCTCGGCGACGAAGCGACGCACCGGCGATTCCTCTCCTTTCATCGCACTCTCGTTATTGTCCAAACCTCGTAAGTCCCATTTCTAACTTTCTTTTCCATTCTAAAAATACGGATTTACAAAACCCGACGGAATCGGAACAAATCCGATTTTCCGATTCGGTTTTCTTATAAAACTTCACTTCTCGTTAATACAATTATACTTAAACTCCATCATGTTGACTATTAAACACTAATCAACCAAATTGATCAAGTTTCATGTCATAAAATGATGGCTAATTCATTTTATCGTATTTTTTCATTTAAATACCACATTGTTTCAATTATACATTTAATTTCATTCCACTTGCTATACCTTTAAGTAGACCACGAGGTAATGACCTACTTCCTCACACACTCATATGCAACATAACACGATACCCTCGAGAACATAGAATACAGGAAAACAAACATTTTCATTTAAATACCCTTTACTTTATAAAACCATTTCTAAAAGATTTAGTATTGATACATCTTTACAAACAAATAACATTTGAGCTAATAAAAAATATCTAGACTCAGCCAATTAAGGACTATCGCACTCATTAGGACAGAGAAAAGTTGTGGGCATTCAGTCGTTTACCTAAACCTGACTTTGTGGTGCCTAGGCTAGACAAGTGAGAAAGGTAACCTTAAAAGGTCCGTCTCACGGTGATTCGTGAACGGATCCCTCCTTTCTTCACTTGTACTTACCTGGCCACAATTGGCGGTGAAGAGGCGATTTGAGAGATATCTCACAACTTTTCGCTTTGGACCGGTTAGGAGCAATCTAGTTGACTTAGGGGACCTTAGAACATAGAATATAGGAAATTGACATTTTTACAAATAAATACCATAATTAATAAAACCGTTTTCCCGTAATGATTAGTATTTATACAAATCTTTGCAAAGCGCAGCTACAACCCATTTGGGGAACCCGTTCGGGATGGTGTAGATTATCGAGCATCCTCGGGCTTAGTAGTGCGAGATGCAGACCTCCGCAAGGAGCATTCGGTGTTAAAAGATTTAAAATACGACATCTTAAGAAAACGAGATTTCTAGAATATTATATATATACTAAAATTATTTTCATATAAATATATGTATATGTAACATAAAAATAACTATTTTGGATTATTACAAATATTCCACTTTTTCTAACACAAGAATCATTTTACACTAAAATACCATGAATTCCATACAAAACCAATATTACCAATAAATACCATTTATTATGAAAATAGGCTATTTTCAATAGAAATATCACAATATAAAATCTACATTCACTACAACTCTAAAGACGATTAATAAGTATTTGGGGTGTACTTTGAAAAGTATATAAAAGTATTTTTACATAAAACCCCCTCAAGTTCTATAATTTACCATAAGGACCCTAGTAAATATAGGTTTAAGCGGAACTAATCTCTTGAGCCTTAGGGAGCCAGAGAAGTGGGTGCTTGCCTACTTAAGGTAGACAACTTAATAATAGTGTTATCAATACGGTAATCGTCTTTGAAAAAGACACAAATCCTGCCGTCCATGTGCAGCGGTTACCGATAACATCAAAACAATCAGGACATCAATTTTCTTTTCTAATTGTCTGACTCATAGTGAGCCTCGTTATAATCTGACTTGAATATGATTCAAGTATAATTTACAATCTACAATCTACAATATTACAATCCAACATGAATCCATGAATCCTTGAATCCAACTATCAACCTATAAAACTTGACCGAAACGAACCATGGATATACATTCCATTTACTTGATCTCCAGTTTATATCCATATACATGATTCTCCAGTTACATCCGTTTACTGATATCATGGTTTCAGTCAGTCATCCAATTATACAATCTATACAGTTTACAATACAATACAATCAAAACACTATGGGGTTTAAGGGGTAGACTGGTACGGAAGGTGTTAAAAGTGGCACGAGACTGCAAGATTTAAGACACCTAATATGAATCCAATTGCCGTTGTTCCGGGCTTTCTAACGGAGCCTTGTACTCTATATTCAGTTCACTGTAGTCGCTGGTCTAACGAGACTCCTCTCGTATACACTGGCATCCTTCTGTACCAAGCTACAAACAACAGCGTTAACACAACATTACAACAATATAATACAATTTTAAAAGATACCTTCTTATTCTATCTATTCTATTTCTCCCTTCTCTTTGGAACTTACCGAGCGATTTGTTCGCTGACGACATTCTCTTTCTTTCTTCTTTGAATGTCGTCAGGTGATCTGGACATTCCTGAGATCGAGCCTACTGCTGAAGACTTGGACCAGTTCAGTGAAAACCCCGAGCTCCAGTCATTGTACAATTTCCATTCAATACTTTTTATTTCTGTTATGCCATTGTTTAGGCATCGGTTTTATTTCAGTTGTATTTACTTTTCATGCATTGTACAAAAAGATGTTAATAAATAAAGTTGCTGTTCAGTTTATATCTCTTGTCTCTTGTGTATTTACCGTTATATTGCTTAGATATGCTTAGCGTATTTACTTAACAATAAATACGTAGCGGACCAGTCGCGTCCCCTTCGCCGTATACCGGGGAGCGAGACGTGACAGGTTTTGTTGGTGGCCCATGCAGATCAGAGCTGTATAGAACCATACTATGCAGTTCTGTTCTGCGTGAACAACCTAAGCAATATAACACAAGAACCAGCAACTAAAACATTCTTTACAATCATGTTCCTTGAATCTTACAATTTCATATTTCTTGAATCATATACTTTGTATCTGTCCTGCCCTAAATTTTTCTCACATCTTTTACAATCTTACCGAAACCTTCGTATCCTTTCATTCCTTCACACATTTTCCATACACTATCAATACTTCAGTCACCACACTTTTCTTAAATTTGTTACACTTTTCTTTTACAAATTTCGAGGACGAAATTCTTATAAGGAGGGTAGAATATAACAACCCCAAATTTCCAATACAAGTTTTTATAAAAAAAATTCAAAATCCATAAAGGGGTATTATTGCCTGAGCACAATACATAAGTAATTAATTAGAAATTTAATTACAAGAAAGAGCTTGTGGCTCATTGGTAATACCTTGCACTGCTGAACCAAGCCACCAGAGTTCAAATCCCATTCCCCATATTATTTTTAATATTATTTTCTTTTTAAATTTTTAGAAGTTCAAGAGTCAACACGTGCTAAAACCATAAAACCCCACTACACCCAGAAAGTCAAATGTACGAGTGAGATCACCAAACGACGAGGCACCCTCCGACCATCGAACTTGGCCCTGATCGGCCAACTCGTCCGGCAGACCGGCCGACTCGGCCCGCCGCCGCCGGCCGGAGTTGCCGATTCGGCCGAGTTGTCAACAGGTGAGTTGTGACTCTTGGCCTCCCCCACCCCCTGCACACTTCATTTTCCAAGATCGGTTCCAGAGAATTCATAGTCCCTTTTACTCCATTTTTTAATGATTTTCAATACATTTTTACATTTTTAAAATTAAAACCCTTCATCTACCCTAACCCTATCCTAACCCTATAAATATCACCCCTACCCTCTACCCTCTAACCCCAAAACTCTGAGCCAACTCTCTAAAATTTCCAAGAAACTTGTGTACTTTGAAAACGAGCCCGAAGCGAAGCAACGGCGAAATTCCCGGCGAACTTCCGGCGATCTTTCTAGGAGCTCTCGGCGACGAAGCGACGCACCGGCGATTCCTCTCCTTCCATCTCACTCTCGTTATTGTCCAAACCCCATAATTCCCATTTCTAACTTTCTTTTCCATTCTAAAAATACGGATTTACAAAACCCGACGGAATCGGAACAAATCCGATTTTCCGATTCGGTTTTCTTATAAAACTTCGCTTCTCGTTAATAAAATTATACTTAAACTCCATCATGTTGACTATTAAACACTAATCAACCAAATTGATCAAGTTTCATGTCATAAAATGATGGCTATTTCACTTTATCATATTTTTTCATTTAAATACCACATTGTTTCAATTATACATTTAATTTCATTCCATTTGCTATACCTTTAACTAGACCACGAGGTAATGACCTACCTCCTCACACACTCATATGCAACATAACACGATACCCTCGAGAACTTAGAATACGGGAAAACAAACATTTTCATTTAAATACCCTTTACTTTATAAAACCATTTCTAAAAGATTTAGTATTGATACATCTTTACAAACAAATAACATTTGAGCTAATAAAAAATATCTAGACTCAACCAATTAAGGAATATCGCACTCATTAGGACAGAGAAAACTTGTGGGCATTCAGTCGTTTATCTAAACCTGACTTTGTGGTGCCTAGGCTAGACAAGTGAGAAAGGTAACTTTAAAAGGCCCGTCTCACGGTGATTCGTGAGCGGATCCCTCCTTTCTTCACTTGTACTTACCTAGCCACAATTAGCGGTGAAGAGGCGATTTGAAAGATATCTCACAACTTGTCGCTTTGAACCAGTTAGGAGCAGTCTAGTTGACTTAGGAGACCCTAGAACATAGAATACAGGAAATCGACATGTTTACAAATAAATACCATAATTAATAAAACCGTTTTCCCTTAATGATTAGTATTTATACAAATCTTTGTAAAGCGCCGCTACAACTCATTTGGGGAAGCCGTTCGGGATGGTGCGGATTATCGCGCATCCTCGGGCTTAGTAGTGCGAGACGCAGACCTCCGCAATGAGCATTCGGTCTTGAAAGATTTAAAATACGACATCTTAAGAAAACGAGATTTCTAGAATATTATATATATACTAAAATTATTTTCATATAAATATATGTATATGTAATATAAAAATAACTATTTTGAATTATTATAAATATTCCACTTTTTCTAAAAATGTCACAAGAATCATTTTACACTAAAATACCATGAATTCCATACAAAACCAATATTACCAATAAATACCATTTATTATGAAAATAGGCCATTTTCAATAGAAATATCACAATATAAAATCTACATTCACTACAACTCTAAAGACGATTAATAAATACTTGGGGTGTACTTTGAAAAGTATATAAAAGTATTTTTACATAAAACCCTCTCAAGTTCTATAATTTACCATAAGGACCATAGTAAATATAGGTTTAAGCGGGACCAATCTCTTGAGCCTTAGGAAGCCAGAGAAGTCGGTGCTTGCCTATTTAAGGTAGACGACTTAATAATAGTGTTATCAATACGGTAATCGTCTTTGAAAAAGACACAAATCCTGCCGTCCATGTGCAGCGGTTACCGATAACATCAAAACAATCAGGATATCAATTTTCTTTTCTAATTGTCTGACTCATAGTGTGTCTCGTTATAATCTGACTTGAATATGATTCAAGTACAATCTATAATCTACAATCTACAATATCACAATCCAACATGAATCCTTGAATCCAACTATCAACCTATACAACTTGACCGAACCGAACCATGGATATACATTCCATTTACATGATCTCCAGTTTATATCCATTTACATGATTCTCCAGTTACATCCGTTTACTGATATCATGGTTTCAGTCAGTCATCCAATTATACAATCTATACAGTTTACAATACAATACAATCAAAACACTACGGGATTTAAGGGGTAAACTGGTACGGAAGGTGTTAAAAGGGGCACGAGACTGCAAGATTTAAGACACCTAACATGAATCCAATTGCCGTTGTTCCGGGCTTTCTAACGGAGTCTTGTACTCTATATTCAGTTCACCGTAGTCTCTGGTCTAACGAGACTCCTCTCGTATACACTGGCATCCTTCTGTACCAAGCTACAAACAACAGCGTTAACACAACATTACAACAATATAATACAACTTTAAAAGATACCTTCTTATTCTGTCTATTCTATTTCTCCCTTATCTTTGGGACTTACCGAGCGATTTGTTCGCTGACGACATTATCTTTCTTTCTTCTTTGAATGTCGTCAGGTGATCTGGACATTCCTGAGATCGAGCCTACTGCTGAAGACTTGGACCAGTTCAGTGAAGACCCCGAGCTCCAGTCATTGTACACTTTCCATTTAGTACTTTTCATTTCTGTTATGCCATTGTTTAGGCATCGCTTTTATTTCGGTTGTATTTACTTTTCATGCATTGTACAAAAGGATGTTAATAAATAAAGTTGTTGTTATTCCCCTCCGAATGGCGGCCAAGACATGATAAAAGTCTTGTCTGAAATTTGGGGCAGATGCTAATTGGTGCTATCCGTCCACCTCTCCGAAGATGCCAAGTTGATTTATGGCACCGTGTATTGGTGGTTTAAACGGATGCGGCCGATGTAGCAGATTTCGTCAGATTCCCCCTCGTTTGAGGGGTTTTTTGATTGTGGGGACGCTCTTCCCTGCAGGCGCAAGCCCCTGCAGTTAATTACGCTACCGCATCGCGGTAACAACTTTCTCCTTCTCCAGCTGGTCACTTCGTGTCGTGGGTGTTTGTTTTGTTTGTGGTTGCCCGTGGATTGTATACGGAGACTAATTTATGTCGTCGCCCGTAGGACGTGGATTAGTCCAAATCCGTATTTTCTTAGATTTGGGTTTGGGGTTTTGGTTTAAGGACACGTTAGCCATATTTGAGGCTAAGATCAACTTAAACCTTTGTTAAGGATACTTTAGTCTAATTTGAGACTAAGATCAACTTAACGAGATCGTTTAGATCCGACAAAAGAGCGTTTGGGCTCTATTGTTCCAGTTTAGGGACACAATGGTCCATCATTCCCGTTTTGGGGACAAATGTTAGTTTAAGGACGCATTAGTCCATGAGTTTAAGGACCCCACAGTCCGTATTAATGTGTGGTTGTCGGGACCCGTCACCTCTCTGAAGACGTTGAAGGATTACAACGACAAATATCAGAGGAGTTCAGAGATTTACCCTTGAACCAAAATTGGTTGAAAGTGCAGATGTGCTCAGTTCAAGATGATTTGATGACTTATGGCCAGTTTGGGCTAAGTCCAATTATGTTTGAAATATTGGCCCCCTGTTGGCTCATTGAAGGAGAGGCTTTGCCTCTAGAAACTTAGCCAATTGGGCTAAAGCTAGTGTTAAACACTAAAGACCAACAGTGTTGAACACTGGGATTAAGATCAGCAAGTTAGTGTTTAACACTAAAAGATAATCTGTGTCAAACACTGGCAACAGGGCTTTCAAATTAGTGTTAAACACTAAAGCAAATCAGTATTAAACACTGGTAGCAGAGATTTCAAATTAGTGTTAAACACTAAAGCAAATCAGTGTTAAACACCGGGAACAGAGTTTTCAAATTAGTGTTAATCACTAAGAAAATCAGTGTTAAACACTGCAAATAGAGTTTTCCAAATCAGTGTTAAACACTAAGAAAATCAGTGTTAAACACTGCAAATAGAGTTTTCCAATTAGTGTTAAACACTAAGGAGGGAGGGTCGCGTGCGGACACGTGAGAGCGCCCTGATTTCCCTTATTTTATTCTGCAGGTAAGTGTTTAACACTTTTAATTTCCTGGCCATCACGTGTGGGCACATGATAGGCATCCATCCATTGGATATTAAAGGGATTCGTTAGGGGTCACGTGGGGACACGTGAGGGCCCTAAATGTGGAGCCAGATCTCCTTTTGTTTTATTCTCAAATCTGCGAATAAGTGTTAAACACTTTTCATCTTTATTTTTAGAGCATCACGTGTTGGCACGTGATGGGGATTTATGCATCAACAATTACAGCACTTGCTGAGGGGTTACGTGGGGACACGTGAGAGCGCCCAAAGCTTCTTGTCTGTGGATCTTTACAGGGGTCATGTGGTAGCACGTGACTCTGGTTCTTTGCATGTTTTAAAGATCTGTTCATCTTTTAAAAATTAAATTCTTCATAGGGTTAAACCCTAGCAATGAACTTTAGAGAAATTAAATTCCTATTTTCTTCTGAAGAATTATATTCTTAGATAGGGTTAAACCCTAATTTCTTTTCTGTAGGAATTAAATTCCCCATATATGTAAAAGAATTTAATTCTTGATTAGGGTTAAACCCTAGTTCCATTTTTTTAAGAGGAATTAAATTCCTGTGGATTTGAGAGAATTAAATTCTTAATTAGGGTTAGACCCTAGTTCTGTTTTGGGAGAATTAAATTCTCTAAACTCAAATTCCCCCTCTAAGTTTTGGATCTGCATGGTAGGATCTCAGCCCGATGAGAATTAAATTCTCATCCTATGAAGAGATGTGCTCTGTACAGATCTTCAACCGGAAGAAGAACTAAGTTCTTTTTTGTATAAGAGTTAAACTCTTGGATTGAGAATTAAATTCTCTTTTTAAAGTTTCGAATCCCTTTCTTTCTCACCTAGGGCTTTCTTTGTTGAGAATTAAATTCTCCTTTGTTTTCTTCCGAATTAAATTCTCCTCTCTCTGTTTTTCTCTCCAAAAAAAGGCCCCTTCTCTTCTTTTCTTGGCTTTTATTTATAGGAGAAGGAAGAGAATCAATTTGTTTAGCAAATCTCTCATTGAAAGATTTGATTTGATTTCATAATTAATATGATCTTTTAGATCATTTAGTGAATTTTATTCACCGTTGGATTTTAAATCCAAAGATATTCTGTTTGTTATTTTCGGTGAGATTTTAGGGAAATCTTTCCTTGTATCAAATCTTTCCATAAATTGGTGATCTTTAATCACCATTGGATTTTTAATCCAACGGTCCCCATAATCCTTTTCCATTTGGAAAGATTTAGAGAAATTTAGAATTTTAATTCTATTTGGAAAGATTTAGAGAAATTTAGAATTTTAATTCTATTAAACTGTAAGGCTTTCAAAGCCAGTCACGTGCTGACACGCGACCCTTGGTCACGTGTGAGCACGTGACCCCCAATTGAGTCCTCTTCTCAGCGTTCATTCACGCTTCAGTTTTAACCATCACGTGTCAACACGTGACCATTGGTCACGTGTGAACACGTGATACCTCATTGAGGTAACTTCTGATTTTTAATCAGGGAACAGATTTTAGAATTTAATTCTATTCATTATTTTAGAGGTCTTAAGAGCCCATCACGTGTCTGCACGTGACCCATGGTCACGTGTGAGTACGTGATGCCTCATTGGGGTCTTTTCTGAGTTTTTATTATATCTTTTAACTCCTCCAGCGGGTTGTTAAAGGTCCATCACGTGTGGACATGTGATACCTCATAACTTTTGATCCCAGATGAATTATGAGGCCCATAATATATCAAATCGAAGGGTTTTTCGATACGCTTCTAATACCATCAGAATTTAATAGTTCCTCCTTCAGGAAATTATTAAAATACAGGCCGGAAGATATTGGTTCGCATTTCCTTAAGCGTATCGCTGCCATTTGATACCTTGGACTTTCTGCGCAGAAATTTTTGGCGGGAACAAATGCCCCCCACTACTTTGCCCACTTAAGTATATACATGGGTGAAGTAGTGCAAAGTAATGCATAGCGTATGACCAGTTTCGGGTTGGTATATTACTTTCAGAATCTTGATCTGAGAAGATAACGAGCGGACACAAGCGTCGTCATTTATCATTGACTCAAATCTCGACTCTTAAGTGATATAGTTCCAAACCCTTAACTCCATGAGCCGCACCCTTCTATCTCTTTATATCTTACTCTGGCGTGAAGTAGTTTATATGCTCATGAGTAGCTTTTCCATTTCAGTGGTATGTAGCTTTGGCGAGTGTGGCTCATAGATGGTCCATCTTGACCTCTTTGCATGGCGGTGATGGCTTAGGAGACAGAGTTAGGATCTGCCACCTAAGACTTTTCAACTTTATGAGCCGTGAGAGTCTCATAAAGACTTTTTTCCCAACGAGTCGAGAGGATCCCGCAGGTGTATTTTCTCCTTAGGGGTCGTGAGGACTCCTAAGTGTGTTTTCTCTTGAAAGTCGTAAGGATCTCACAAGAGAATTTTCCCGCTTATAAGTCGAGAGGACTCGTAAGTGGTTGTTTCCCTCCTTTTCGAGATTCGAATTTGGTGAGTGTGACCCGTGGATAGTATGCAGAGACCATTTTGGGCCGACTTGTAGGGTCCCAGTGCTTAGGAAACAGGTTTTTTAATCCCTACTGTCTAAGGCTTTATCTCACGAGTCGAAACGAATCGAGAAGTTCTCGCGAAGACATCAATTTCCTCACGAGTCGAAACGGATCGAGCAGATCTCGCAAGAATATCCTAATGTCACAGTTAACCTCTGCTCTTTACGACAGAAGTCCGTTAGGGTCTGTGGTACTTAGGGTTTTGGCCGTCGTACCGTCTCATCAGCTGATATATTCCTCGATAGGCAATCGTGCTGTTCGAGTAGCCCTGCGACTGCCGTGTCTCTGATCCCTTCGGGGGCTGGACAAGACGTCTTCAAGCAATCCTCCTTGGCAGTTTGACCGTCGGAAGAGCAAGCGTTAGGAATTTACCATGCCGCTTTTTACTTGAGGTTAGGCTCATTTTGGAGAGCCCCGATGAGTCATAACCACTCCGCGCTGGTGTGGGATGATCTCCGATAGTCTTTCAGGCTTTATATGAGTTTCCGTTAAGACCCTGAAGCTAGGAATTTGGCCTTTGCTTCATTTGCTGGCATTGCGTCCTCTGTATCGAGACGAATGTCATGGTTGTCTCTAGGTTGCTGGTGAACCGTCGAGGTTTGGAACTAGGGATTTTGCCGTGGCTCCTTTTGATGATGTTGCGTCTGCTATGTCGAGACGAACGTCGAGATGGTTACCACTCCGCACTGGTGCAAGATGATCTCCGATTGTCTTTCAGGCTTTATATGACTTGCCGTTAAGACCCTGAAGCTAGGAATTTGGCATTTTGCTTCATTTGCTGGCATTGCGTCCTCTGGATCGAGACGAATGTCGTGGTTGTCTCTAGGTTGCTGGTGAACCGTCGAGGTTTGGAACTAGGGACTTTGCCGTGGCTTCTTTTGGCGATGTTGCGTCTGCTGTATCGAGACGAACGTCGAGGTGGTGACCACTCCGCACTGGTTCGAGATGATCTCCGATTGTCTTTCAGGCTTTATATGACTTGCCCTTAAGACCCTGAAGCTAGGAATTTGGCCTTCGCTTCATTTGCTTTGGCGCATCCGAATCCTGCTGGGGGAAGAACGCTGGGGTGACATTTCATCTGCTGTATCGAAACGATCGTCGAGGTGGTGACCACTCCACGCTGGTGCGAGATGATCTCCGATTGTCTTTCAGGCTTTATATGACTTGCCGTCAAGACCCTGAAGCTAGGAATTTGGCCTTTTGCTTCATTTGCTGGCATTGCGTCCTCTGTATCGAGACGAATGTCGTGGTTGTCTCTAGGTTGCTGGTGAACCGTCGAGGTTTGGAACTAGGGACTTTGCCATGGCTCCTTTTGGTGATGTTGTGTCTGCTGTGTCGAGACGAATGTCGAGGTGGTGACCACTCCGCACTGGTGCTAGATAATCTCCGATTGTCTTTCAGGCTTTATATGACTTGCCGTTAAGACGCATGAAGCTAGGAATTTGGCCTTCGCTTCGTTTGCTGGCATCGCGTCTGCTGTGTCGAGACGAATGTCGCGGTGGTGACTACTCCGCACAGGTGCGAGATAATCTCCGATTGTCTTTCAGGCTTTATATGACTTGCCGTTAAGACGCATGAAGCTAGGAATTTGGCCTTCGCTTCGTTTGCTTTGGCGCGTCCGAATCCTGCTGGGGGAAGAACGCTGGGGTGACATCTCATCTGCTGTATCGAGACGATCGTCGAGGTGGTGACCACTCCGCGCTGGTGCGAGATGATCTCCGAATGTCTTTCAGGTTTTATATGAGTTGCCGTCAAGACCCTGAAGCTAGGAATTTGGCCTTTGCTTCATTTGCTTTGGCGCGTCCGAATCCTGCCGGGGGAAGAACGCTGGGGTGACATTTCATCTGCTGTATCGAGACGATCGTCGAGGTGGTGACCACTCCGCGCTGGTGCGAGATGATCTCCGGTTGTCTTTCAGGCTTTATATGACTTGCCGTCAAGACCCTGAAGTTAGGAATTTAGCCTTTTGATTCATTTGCTTTGACCGTAAGGTCTTTTGTTGACACTGCGTCTGCATCTTGCTGGACTGCGAAGGAACGCTGCTGTTGACATTGCGTCTGCTGTAACGAGACGAATGCTGAGGTGGAGCTAGGATTTTGCCGTCACTCCGCTTTGCTGACCATAGGGTCTTTCGTTGATATTGCATCTGCATCCTGCTGGATTGCGAAGGAACGCCATTGTTGGCATCTCGTCTGCTGTATCGAGATGAATGCTGAGGTGGAGTTGGGATTTTGACGTCGCTCCGCTTTGTTTCGACCGTGAGGTCTTTTGTTGACGTTGCATCTGCATCCTGCTGGACTGCGAAGGAACGCCATTGTTGACATCTCGTCTGCTGTATCGAGATGAATGCTGAGGTGGTGTTGGGATTTTTCCGTCTCTCCGCTTTGTTTCGACCGTGAGGTCTTTTGTTGACGTTGCATCTGCATCCTGCTGGACTGCGAAGGAACGCCATTGTTGACATCTCGTCTGCTGTATCGAGACGAATGCTGAGGTGGAGCTGGAATTTTGCCATGGCTCCGTTTGATGGTGTAACATATGTGTCATGCTGGAATGAGGAAGCCCACCGTTGTTGGTCTCCACGCTGTAGATGTGGCCATTGAGATTTGGAACTAGGGACTTTGCCATGGCTCCATTTCGTTGCGACTCTGAGGTCGGTTGTTGACGTCATATCTGCATTTGGTTGGAGTGAGAAGAAACGCCGTTGGTGATCTCTAAGTTATCGATATTGACGTCGAGACCCTGAAGCTAGGGATCTTTCTTTGCTTCATTTGTTGACATTGTGTCTGCAATATTGCGACAAATGTCGAGGTTGTCTCTAGGTTGTCTATGAACCGTCGAGATTTAGCTTCGCTTTCTGATGGAGCCTGTTGGGAAGGTATGGTTCCCTCTTTGTTTGTGCCCCTGAATTGTATACAGGGATCGATGTGATCTCACCTGTAGAGCAAAAATTTCATTTTTTCATTCATTTTTTTAAATTTCCGCGATGCTCTATCATTTCAGCTTTTACATCACGAAGGTCGCGATTGCCCAATCATTTCGGCTATTTTTCGCGGTGCCCAATCATTTCGGCTATTTGTTTTATTTTTACTCGTTGTTTTTTATTGCGAGTTGCCCAATCATTTTGGCTGTTTTTGTATGCATACATTTTTACTTGATGATTTTGTTGCAAGTTGCCCCATCATTTCGGCTATTTCGTATGCATTTTTTTTGGCTCGCTGATTTTTTCTGGCGAGTAGGGAACTTGGAATCTGATGCCAATCTTAGCATCAGCATCGCTACAACTGGAATATTGCCAGGAGCGAATCATCATTTGCCATGAAAGGGCTTGGAATTTGATACCGGTTTAGGCATCAGCATCGCTACAACTGGGATATTGCCAGGAGAGAATCATCATTTGCCTCTGTCGTTGTCAAACAAAGATGGCTTAGCGAACAGGGTTAGGATCCCGTCGACTAAGGCTTTTGACTTCATGAGCCGTAAGGGTCTCACAAAGGTATTTCTCCCTGCAAGTCGTGAGGATCTCGTAGGTATGTTTTCTACTTAGGAATCGTGAGGATTCCTAAGTGCATGTTCCTCCGTAAGTCGTAAGGATCCTACAAGAGGGTTTTCTCCTTATAAGTCGAGAGGACTTATAAGGGTTGTTCACCGTATGGACATATCCCCAGTCACGGGTGGGACTTGGTTAGGGAAATGTTTGTTCGCGCCCGTGGATTGTATACAAGGGTCAGTATTGAGCCACTTACAGGGCGATATCGAAGGTTGTGGGAGTTGCTTAAGAACAGGTTCAGGTCTCTGTAACTTAAGACTTTCAAATCTTATGAACCGTGAGGGTCCCATAAGAGAGTTCTCCTTACGAGTCGTGAGGATCTCGCAAGTGTATTTTCTCCTTAGGAATCGTGAGGATCCCTAAGTGTGTTTCTCCCTTGTGAGTCGTAAGGATATCACGTGGGTGGTTTCTCCTTTCAAGGTCGAGAGGACCCCGTAAGTGTCTTTTAACGAGGTTGCGCCCTTTTGGGTTTTCACAAACACTCGCCGGTAGCCCTGCTGTTTTTACTCACAGAGCCCTTTTGGGTTTTCATCCGTACCCATTTTTCTTATGTACATACCGTTTTTTTTTGTTTTTTTTTCTAACGAGGTTGCGCCCTTTCGGGTTTTCACAAACACTCGCCGGTAGCCTTGCTGTTTTTACTCACGGAGCCCTTTCGGGTTTTCATCCGTGCCCATTTTGCTTATGGACATACCGTTTTTTTTGTTTTTTTTTAAACCACGCCAGCCTGAAGATGCCGCGGGTTGATAGTAGTTTAACGACGTTTCGGTCATTTGCAAGTTTTAGGACATTGCGCTCCATCGTTAGTTTAACGACGTTTTGGTCTACAGCCAGTTTTAGGACATAGTGGTCCATCGTTAGTTTAACGACGTTTCGGTCTATCGTTGCCATATTTGAGGCGAGTTTCTAGTTTATGGACTTTTCGGTCCATGGGGCTTTCTCTATGAAATAGCACGATGCCCCCGGCATGTCCATCTTTTTCGGAGCATGTGGTTGTGGCGGGCTCATCTTCCAGTTGTCAGACAACGCGAATTTTGCCTTGTTGGTATTCATCCTCAATCTAGCCTTTGAAGACATAGCAATTTTCGAGTGGGTGACCCATTACTCTGTGGTAGGGACAATAGTTAGGATTGTCAACGTCACCTGGCTGCAACGGACGTTTTGGATCCGGGAGAGTGATGAGCCCGCCGCGCACCGCTAGCTCGAACAGTCTCTTTGTTTTATCTCTGGGAAACGAGTAAGGACGTTTCAACTTCTCATTGAGGTATCGCGGCTTGTTGTTTTGACGACCAAACGGTTTCGGGTCACTCGGCTGTTGTTGAGCATTGGCGACGGAGGTCGCTTTTCCATTCCCCTTATCCCTTTTGTTCGATCACTTGTTTGCGGGTCCAAGATTCTTTTCGGGTAGCGTGCGATTGCGCAGCTGAACGTTCTCGCGGCTCTTCTTTTCTTCCTCTTTTCCTGAGGTGGATTCTTTGAAGAGAGGGCTGAGAGTCATTTCTTCTTCAGAATTGCTCCCGAAGGTGAGAGCTTGCGATCTTCTGCCGTCAACCATGTAACCGTTGCCGGCAGTTTTCATATGCTCATTTGTCATGCTCTGTTTCCGACGAGCTTCACGCTTCAATCGCTGAACGTGCTGCCGGTGAGCAACGTATCCCTGCCACCAGTTTTTAAAGGCATTGCATTCTTCAGTAGGGTGTGCAATCTTCTGATGATATAAGCAGAAGTTAAGATGCATGTCCGCTTCATTAAGATATATATCGGTGGGAGAATTTCCTCTGAAAGAGGGGAGCTTCATTCCCATTGATATGGCTTTGGCGAACCTTTTTCTCATCTTGAACCTGCTTTTATTTGCGGCGGATGTACTTTGATCCGGTGGGAGTGTTTCGACCCTTTCATCTAGCCGTCGGCGTTTGGCTTTCTCGAATATGGCCATCTCGTGCTCTCGATCAGCTTTGCTTTTAAGACGGGCTTCATTCAGGAATGCATCAATCATTTCGTCTGATGGTCCTAAAAGTTCTGGCTCAGGATATGCCCCCAGCTTCTCTGTGTAAGGAGCTCCTTCGTCGTTTATCAACGAGTGAGAAATCACATGGCAGCTTGCCACATAATCTTCAGATTCATCCGACGAGTCTTCTCCATTGTCATCATCTCCGTCCTTAATGAAGTGGCTGAGAATTTCTTGGCGTGTGATTAGAGTCCGCGCTTTTTGATGGTATTCTTCCAACGCGTCAATCTGCTTTTGCATGTTCGTGCACTTGTCACTAGGCTTCACGGGCTTTTTGGTCTTCTTCTTCGACAACTTTGACGGCTGAGTGTGAGCGCTTTGGCTATCATCATCGATCTTTGGAATTGGGCGCGGTTTCAGCATCCCCTCGATGATTTGAGGTTCGAGCGGGTTCTTCCATCTGACCGCCGGGCGCGTATGAAGATCACTCAGCATCCTTTTGGTTTTGGATGAAAGCACGACCTCCTATGGGGCTTCTTCAACAAAAGAACAAGTTGCCCAAGGTGTGTCTGTCTTCTTAGGAGTGTGCGGTTGTGGTGGGTTTACTTTCCACTTCTCAGACAGCGCAAACTTGCCTTGTAGGTACTGATCCTCGATCCATCCCTTAAAAACGAAGCAATCCTCGATCGGGTGGCTTACCGTTTGGTGGTAAGGGCAATAATTGGGATTGTTGACATCGCCTGGCTGCAACGAACGTTTTGGATCCGGCAGATTGATGAGTCTGTTGCGCACTGCCAGTTTGAACAGTTTCCTCGTTTTATCCTGGGGAAACAGTAAGGACATCCAAGTCTCTCCTCGAGCGATGGGCATGGACGCACGTTATTTTGGCGAACAACCGGCTTTAAGTTGCTCGGTTGTTGTTGAGCGTTGGTGACGACGATCGCTTTCCCTTTTTCACTTCGAGTATCCGTCTTTGAAGGAGATGGTCTATGACCCATCTGATCCATTTGGGCCAACTTGTCAATCAAGGCCTGGAAAGTAGTTGGCTTAAAAAACATCATGAATTGCGAGATGGTCGCTTGAGGGTCAAGAGTGCTCACGAACATGCCTACCGCAGGTGCTTCTTCGATGCGTTGTTCGCATTTCGACTATAGGTTCCGCTATCGTGTTGCATATTGGACCCACGTTTCTCCTGGCCTTATCCTGGCATTGATCAGTGCTGTTATCGGGGTGCGTCCACTAGCATTCGCGAATCGCTGAGTAAACAACAACTCCATTTCAGCGAAGGTCCTGACGGAGTCATTTGGGAGTTCGGATGACCACTCAAATGCCGTCTCCGATAAGGTACCGACGAACTGGCGAAGCAACAATTTATCATCACCGCCGGTATTGCCACAAAGAGCCCTGAATTGGGCAACATGTTGATGTGGATTCCCCGTCTCTTTATATACGTGGAACTTAGGGATCGTATATCCCGGCGGGTAACTGATTTGGTCATACCAGCTCGGATATGGTCGTCCGGTCCTAACAATTTTTCCAGCCGCTTCACTCGCCTGATGAGCTCGTATTTGTTGAGCTATATAGTTATCCAGTGCGGCCTTGGAAATAGTTTCCTCCTTTGCTGCTGAAAGGGCCGGAGGAGGATTAGAGGTTTCCCCTCCATCATCCCCAACAATGATTGGAGGGTCATCGGCTGGAGGATCCGGCTGTAATATCATCCCTACCATATCTTGGAAGAGGAGCGCCATTTGTTTTATATTAGCCGCTTGTTCTACGGCTTCTTTGTCCTTCCTTTCGAGGACTCTGCGTAGGAAGTCAGCTTCAGTTTCTTGTTCGTGACGCTGTTCTGACGATGCCTCCGAGCTTTCTTTTGGCCCGGTAAGTGCGGTCATAGCAGTCATCATTTCCTGAAGCTTCTACTGCTGTTCTTGAGCTTTCGTCACGGATCGGGTGAGCGGTCGGTGACCCGTCGAAGCACGGCCTTCCTCCTTTCCGGAAGCCATATAAACAGTATGCACCACCATGCCCCCAGACTTGGGGCGTTTAGATTCAGTGTCTTTGCGATTTGCTAAAGGCACAGGGATCTTCCCCAACCTCATTCTTTTTTGAGTGGTCAAAGTTAAAGGGGCCATTGTAGTGGGCACCCAAGTGGCTGTTGCTTTTTGTGGCTTGACGGAGTGATACTTCTCCTGCGAACCTTCATCTTTTTCTGTCGGCGGAGATAGTCTTGATCAATCACCGACTCCTGGACCTGTCGTCCGACCTTGTAAATTTTAGAGGACGGCCATTGAGGGGGCTGCTCTAGCTTCTTTTCTGGAGTATTCTCCACAGGTGAAGGAGATCTCTTCAGCACTGCAGTAGGAGAGTTTCTGCGCACCGTGTTCAGCAATTCAAAGCTGTTCCCGGTTGGAACAGCAGCATCGATCCCCACCGTTGGAGCTGGTGGAGTTATCCCAGAGGGGGAGTTGCCCCTGGCCTTCCTTAATCGGCACCAGTGGTGACGTCAAGCACGTCGAGCTGTTGGGACTGGCTCGGCGATAGGGATAATTTCGTTTTGCCCCCTGTCCGGATGAGGCGCCGCTGGTGCCAGCCTCTTGAAGACTGATGTCTTTTGAGTAGCGATATCCAATCTGTCAAAGACAGACCTTCGAGCAGGAACCGGAGCCGGAATAGTCAGTCTTGTAAAGACCGACTCTTTGGCAGGAGAAGCCGCCTTGACGACTTCAGGAGCAGATATAGCTATCTTCTTCGGGATGGCCACTTCAGGGGTCATGGGCTTCTTGGCAGGCCCATCGGAGTTCAGGCTCAGCCTGGTGAAGACCGAGGAGTCAGAATTGGACGACCCGTTGAGAGGATCCGTCGTAGCAGTGAGCCGATCGAAGACTGACTTCTTTTGCGCTTCCGGTACGGGCATTGGAATGGTGAAGCTTGCAGGCGGGAGCATGGTCCCAAAAAAACAGACTGGTGGTGGCCTGAGTCATTTGTTCCACCGGCATGGCAAGGATGGAGGCCGCTTGAGGCCCATAGGCTACACCTCTAGGTGAGGCGGAGCGTCGGTTGCACTTGCATTTAGAGCAGCTCGAGCAGTTGGATGCCATTGACGTTTGATTTCTACGCCAGGCAAAAGACCAAATCTTAGTAGCTTGAAACCCAAAGGCAACCATTAACAAACCGCGATTCGTTCGCGAAGACGACACACGAAGTGTGGAGTGGAAAGAGGAAAAGGTTCCACCGGGCATGCCAGAATATGTTCCCCTCCGAATGGCGGCCAAGACATGATAAACGTCTTGCCTGAAATTCGGGGCAGATACTAATTGGTGCTATTTGTCCACCTCTCCGAAGATGCCAAGTTGATTTATGGCACCGTGTATCGGAGGTTTAAACTGATGCGGCCGATATAGCAGACTTCGTCAGATTCCCCCTTGTTTGAGGGGTTTTTTGATTGTGGGGACGCTCTTCTCTGCAGGCGCAAGCCCCTGCAGTTAATTACGCTACCGCATCGCGGTAACAACTTTCTCCTTTTCCAGCTGGTCACTTCGTGTCGTGGGTGTTTGTTTTGTTTGTGGTTGCCCGTGGATTGTATACGGAGACTAATTTATGTCGTCGCCCGTAGGACGTGGATTAGTCCAAATCCGTATTTTCTTAGATTTGGGTTTGGGGTTTTGGTTTAAGGATACGTTAGCCATATTTGAGGCTAAGATCAACTTAAACCTTTGTTAAGGATACTTTAGTCTAATTTGAGACTAAGATCAACTTAACGAGATCGTTTAGATCCGACAAAAGAGCGTTTGGGCTCTTTTGTTCCAGTTTAGGGACACAGTGGTCCATCATTCCCGTTTTGGGGACAAATGTTAGTTTAAGGATGCATTAGTCCATGAGTTTAAGGACCCCACAATCCGTATTAATGTGTGGTTGTCGGGACCCGTCACCTCTCTGAAGACGTTGAAGGATTACAACGACAAATATCAGAGGAGTTCAGAGATGTACCCTTGAACCAAAATTGGTTGAAAGAGCAGATGTGCTCAGTTCAAGATGATTTGAGGACTTATGGCCAGTTTGGGCTAAGTCCAATTATGTTTGAAATATTGGCCCTCTGTTGGCTCATTGAAGGAGAGGTTTTGCCTCTAGAAACTTAGCCAATTGGGCTAAAACTAGTGTTAAACACTAAAGACCAACAGTGTTGAACACTGAGATTAAGATCAGCAAGTTAGTGTTTAACACTAAAAGATAATCTGTGTCAAACACTGGCAACAGGGCTTTCAAATTAGTGTTAAACACTAAAGCAAATCAGTATTAAACACTGGTAGCAGAGATTTCAAATTAGTGTTAAACACTAAAACAAATCAGTGTTAAACACCGGGAACAGAGTTTTCAAATTAGTGTTAATCACTAAGAAAATCAGTGTTAAACACTGCAAATAGAGTTTTCCAAATCAGTGTTAAACACTAAGAAAATCAGTGTTAAATTCCTGTGGATTTGAGAGAATTAAATTCTCAATTAGGGTTAGACCCTAGTTCTGTTTTGGGAGAATTAAATTCTCTAAACTCAAATTCCCCCTCTAAGTTTTGGATCTGCATGGCAGGATCTCAACCCGATGAGAATTAAATTCTCATCCTATGGAGAGATGTGCTCTGTACAGATCTTCAACCGGAAGAAGAACTAAGTTCTTTTTTGTATAAGAGTTAAACTCTTGGATTGAGAATTAAATTCTCTTTTTAAAGTTTCGATTCCCTTTCTTTTCTCACCTAGGGTTTTCTTTGTTGAGAATTAAATTCTCCTTTGTTTTCTTCCCTCTTGAGAATTAAATTCTCCTCTCTCTGTTTTTCTCTAAAAAAAAAAGGTCTCTTCTCTTCTTTTCTTGGCTCCTATTTATAGGAGAAGGAAGATAATCAATTTGTTTAGCAAATCTCTCATTGAAAGATTTGATTTGATTTCATAATTAATATGATCCTTTAGATCATTTAGTGAATTTTATTCACCGTTGGATTTTAAATCCAAAGATATTCTGTTTGTTATTTTCGGTGAGATTTTAGGGAAATCTTTCCTTGTATCAAATCTTTCCATAAATTGGTGATCTTTAATCACCATTGGATTTTTAATCCAACGGTCCCCATAATCCTTTTCCATTTAGAAAGATTTAGATAAATTTAGAATTTTAATTCTATTTGGAAAGATTTAGAGAAATTTAGAATTTTAATTCTATTAAACTGTAAGTCTTTCAAAGCCAGTCACGTGCTGACACATGACCCTTGGTCACGTATGAGCATGTGACCCCCAATTGAGTCCTCTTCTCAGCGTTCATTCACGCTTCAGTTTTAATCATCACGTGTCAACACGTGACCATTGGTCACGTGTGAGCACGTGATACCTCATTGAGGTAACTTCTGATTTTTAATCAGGGAACATATTTTAGAATTTAATTCTATTCATTATTTTAGAGGTCTTAAGAGCCCATCACGTGTCTGCACGTGACCCATGGTCACATGTGAGCACGTGATGCCCCATTGGGGTCTTTTCTGAGTTTTTATTATATCTTTTAACTCCTCCAGCGGGTTCTTAAAGGTCCATCACGTGTGGACACGTGATACCTCATAACTTTTGATCCCGGATGAATTATGAGTCTCATAATATAACAAATCGAAGGGTTTTTCGATACGCTTCTAATACCATCAGAATTTAATAGTTCCTCCTTCGGGAACTTATCAAAATACAGGCCGGAAGATATTGGTTCGCATTTCCTTAAGCGTATCGCTGCCATTTGATACCTTGGACTTTCTGTGCAGAAATTTTTGGCGGGAACAGTTGTTTCGTTTATATCTCTTGCCTATTGTGTATTTACCTTTATATTGCTTAGATACACTTAGCGTATTTACTTCACAGTAAATACGTAGCGGACCAGTCACGTCTCCTTCGCCGTATACCGGGGAGCAGGGCGTGACAGGTCTTGTTGGTGGCCCATGCATGTCAGAGCTGTATAGAACCATACTATGCAGTTCTGTTCTGCGTGAACAACCTAAGCAATATAACACAAGAACCAGCAACTGAAACATTCTTTACAATCATGTTCCTTGAATGTTACAATTTCATATTTCTTGAATCATATACTTTCAATCTGTCCTGCCCTAAATTTTTCTCACATCTTTTACAATCTTACCGAAACCTTCGCATCCTTTCATTCCTTCACACATTTTCCATACACTATCAGTACTTCAGTCACCACACTTTTCTTAAATTTGTTACACTTTCGTTTTACAAATTCCGAGGACGAAATTTTTATAAGGAGGGTAGAATGTAACAACCCCTAATTTCGAATTCAAGTTTTTACAAAAAAAATTCAAAATCCATAAAGGGGTATCATTGCCTGAGCACAATACATAAGTAATTAATTAGAAATTTAATTATAAGAAAGAGCTTGTGGCTCATTGGTAATACCTTGCACTGCTGAACCAAGCCACCAGAGTTCAAATCCAATTCCCCGCATTATTTTTAATATTATTTTCTTTTTAAATTTTTAGAAGTTCAAGAGTCAACACGTGCTAGAACCATAAAACCCCACTACACCCAGAAAGTTAAATGTACCAGTGAGATCACCAAACGACGAGGCACCCTCCGACCATCGAACTCGGCCGACTCGGCCGGCGGACCGGCCGACTCGGCCCGCCGCCGCCGGCCGGAGTTGCCGATTCGGCCGAGTTGTCAACAGGTGAGTTGTGACTCTTGGCCTCCCCTACCCCCCTGCACACTTCATTTTCCAAGATCGGTTCAAGAGAATTCATAAAGTCCCTTTTACTCCATTTTTTAATGATTTTCAATACATTTTTACATTTTTAAAATTAAAACACTTCATCTACCCTAACCCTATAAATATCACCCCTACCCTCTACCCTCTAACCCCAAAACTCTGAGCTAACTCTCTAAAATTTCCAAGAAACTTGTGTACTTTGAAAACGAGCACGAAGCGAAGCTATGGCGAAATTCCCGGCGAACTTCCGGCGATCGTTCTAGGAGCTCTCGGCGACGAAGCGACGCACCGACGATTCCTCTCCTTCCATCTCACTCTCATTATTGTCCAAACCCCGTAATTTCCATTTCAAACTTTCTTTTCCATTCTAAAAAT
Organism: Agapanthus africanus; assembly: GCA_030015575.1. Taxonomy (NCBI): domain Eukaryota; kingdom Viridiplantae; phylum Streptophyta; class Magnoliopsida; order Asparagales; family Amaryllidaceae; genus Agapanthus; species Agapanthus africanus. The sequence goes on from CM057346.1 coordinate 562,447,695, forward strand.
ACGGATTTACAAAACCCGACGGAATCGGAACAAATCCGATTTTTCGATTCGGTTTTCTTATAAAACTTCACTTCTCGTTAATACAATTATACTTAAACTCCATCATGTTGACTATTAAATACTAATCAACCAAATTGATCAAGTTTCATGTCATAAAATGATGGCTATTTCATTTTATCGTATTTTTTTCATTTAAATACCACATTGTTTCAATTTTACATTTAATTTCATTCCACTTGCTATACCTTTAAGTAGACCATGAGGTAACGACCTACCTCCTCACACACTCATATGCAACATAACACGATACCCTCGAGAACTTAGAATACGACAAAACAAACATTTTCATTTAAATACCCTTTACTTTATAAAACCATTTCTAAAAGATTTTGTATTGATACATCTTTACAAACAAATAACATTTGAGCTAATAAAAAATATCTAGACTCAGCCAATTAAGGACTATCGCACTCATTAGGACAGAGGAAGGTTGTGGGCATTCAGTCGTTTATCTAAACCTGACTTTGTGGTGCCTAGGCTAGACAGGTGAGAAAGGTAACTTTAAAAGGCCCGTCTCACGGTGATTCGTGAGCGGATCCCTCCTTTCTTCACTTGTACTTACCTGGCCACAATTGGCGGTGAAGAGGAGATTTGAGAGATATCTCACAACTTGTCGCTTTGGACCAGTTAGGAGCAGTCTAGTTGATTTAGGGGACCCTAGAACATAGAATACAGGAAATCGACATGTTTACAAATAAATACCATAATCAATAAAACCGTTTTCCCTTAATGATTAGTAATTATACAAATCATTGCAAAGCGCCGCTACAACCCATTTGGGAAACCCGTTCGGGATGGTGCGGATTATCGCGCATCCTCGGGCTTAGTAGTGCGTGATGTAGACCTCCGCAAGGAGCATTCGGTCTTGAAAGATTTAAAATACGACATGTTAAGAAAATGAGATTTCTAGAATATTATATATATACTAAAATTATTTTCATATAAATATATGTATATGTAACATAAAAATAGCTATTTTGAATTATTACAAATATTCCACTTTTTCGAAAAATGTCACAAGAATCATTTTACACTAAAATACCATGAATTCCATACAAAACCAATATTACCAATAAATACCATTTATTATGAAAATAGGCTATTTTCAATAGAAATATCACAATATAAAATCTACATTCACTACAACTCTAAAGACGATTAATAAATACTTGGGGTGTACTTTGAAAAGTATATAAAAGTATTTTTACATAAAACCCCCTCAAGTTCTATAATTTACCATGAGGACCCTAGTAAATATAGATTTAAGCGGGACCAATCTCTTGAGCCTTAGGGAGCCAGAGAAGTGGGTGCTTGCCTACTTAAGGTAGACAACTTAATAATGGTGTTATCAATACGGTAATCGTCTTTGAAAAAGACACAAATCCTGCCGTCCATGTGCAGCGGTTACCGATAACATCAAAACAATCAGGACATCAATTTGCTTTTCTAATTGTCTGACTCATAGTGAGTCTCGTTATAATCCAACTTGAATATGATTCAAGTACAATCTACAATCTACAATATTACAATCCAACATGAATCCATGAATCCAACTATCAACCTATACAACTTGACCGAACAGAACCATGGATATACATTCCATTTACATGATCTCCAGTTTATATCCATATACATGATTCTCCAGTTACATCCGTTTACTGATATCATGGTTTCAGTCAGTCATCCAATTATACAATCTATACAGTTTACAATACAATACAATCAAAACACTACGGGGTTTAAGGGGTAGACTGGTACGGAAGGTGTTAAAAGTGGCACGAGACTGCAAGATTTAAGACACCTAACCTGAATCCAATTGCCGTTGTTCCGGGCTTTCTAACGGAGCCTTGTACTCTATATTCAGTTCACTGTAGTCGCTGGTCTAACGAGACTCCTCTCGTATACACTGGCATCCTTGTGTACCAAGCTACAAACAACAGCGTTAACACAACATTACAACAATATAATACAACTTTAAAAGATACCTTCTTATTCTGTCTATTCTATTTCTTCCTTATCTTTGGGACTTACCGAGCGATTTGTTCGCTGACGATATTCTCTTTCTTTTTTCTTTGAATGTCGTCAGGTGATCTGAACATTCATGAGATCGAGCCTACTGCTGAAGATTTGGACCAGTTCAGTGAAGACCCCGAGCTCCAGTCATTGTACACTTTCCATTCAGTACTTTTCATTTCTGTTATGCCATTGTTTAGGAAATGCTTTTATTTCAGTTGTGTTTACTTTTCATGCATTGTACAAAAGGATGTTAATAAATAAAGTTACTGTTCAGTTTATATCTCTTGTCTCTTGTGTATTTACCTTTATATTGCTTAGATACGCTTAGCGTATTTACTTCACAGTAAATACGTAGCGGACCAGTCGCGTCCCCTTCGCCGTATACCGGGGAGCGGGGCGTGACAGGTTTTGTTGGTGGCCCATGCAGGTCAGAGCTGTATAGAACCATACTATGCAGTTCTGTTCTGCGTGAACAACCTAAACAATATAACACAAGAACCAGCAACTAAAACATTCTTTACAATCATGTTCCTTGAATCTTACAATTTCATATATCTTGAATCATATACTTTGAATCTGTCCTGCCCTAAATTTTTCTCACATCTTTTACAATCTTACCAAAACATTCGCATCCTTTCATTCCTTCACACATTTTCCATACACTATCAGTACTTCAGTCACCACACTTTTCTTAAATTTGTTACACTTTCCTTTTACAAATTTCGAGAATGAAATTTTTATAAGGAGGGTAGAATGTAACAACCCCAAATTTCCAATACAAGTTTTTACAAAAAAAATTCAAAATCCATAAAGGGGTATTATTGCCTGAGCACAATACATAAGTAATTAATTAGAAATTTAATTACAAGAAAGAGCTTGTGGCTCATTGGTTATACCTTGCACTGCTGAACCAAGCCACCAGAGTTCAAATCCCATTCCCCGCATTATTTTTAATATTATTTTCTTTTTAAATTTTTAGAAGTTCAAGAGTCAACACGTGCTAGAACCATAAAACCCCACTACACCCAGAAAGTTAAATGTACCAGTGAGATCACCAAACGACGAGGCACCCTCCGACAATCGAACTCGGCCCGGATCGGCCAACTCGCCCGGCGGACCGGCAGACTCGGCAGCCGCCGCCGGCCGGAGTTGCCGATTTGGCCGAGTTGTCAACAGGTGAGTTGTGACTCTTGGCTTACCCTACCCTCCTGCACACTTCATTTTCCAAGATCGGTTCCAGAGAATTCATAAAGTCCCTTTTACTCCATTTTTTAATGATTTTCAATACATTTTTACATTTTTTAAATTAAAACCCTTCATCTACCCTAACCCTAGCCTAACCCTATAAATATCACCCCTACCCTCTACCCTCTAACCCCAAAACTCTGAGCCAACTCTCTAAAATTTCCAAGAAACTTGTGTACTTTGAAAACGAGCACGAAGCGAAACTACGGCGAAATTCTCGACGAATTTCCGGCGATCGTTCTAGGAGCTCTCGGCGACGAAGCGACGCACCGACGATTGCTCTCCTTCCATCTCACTCTCGTTATTGTCCAAACCCCGTAATTCCCATTTCTAACTTTCTTTTCCATTCTAAAAATACGGATTTACAAAACCCGACGGAATCGGAACAAATCCGATTTTCCGATTCGATTTTCTTATAAAACTTCACTTCTCGTTAATACAATTATGCTTAAACCATCATGTTGACTATTAAACACTAATCAACCAAATTGATCAAGTTTCATGTCATAAAATGATGGCTATTTCACTTTATCGTATTTTTTTCATTTAAATACCACATTGTTTCAATTATACATTTAATTTCATTCCACTTGCTATACCTTTAACTAGACCACGAGGTAATGACCTACCTCCTCACACACTCATATGCAACATAACACGATACCCTCGAGAATTTAGAATACGGGAAAACAAACATTTTCATTTAAATACCCTTTACTTTATAAAACTATTTCTAAAAGATTTAGTATTGATACATCTTTACAAATAAATAACATTTGGGCTAATAAAAAATATCTAGACTCAACCAATTAAGGACTATTGCACTCATTAGGACAGAAGAAAGTTGTGGGCATTCAGTCGTTTATCTAAACCTGACTTTGTGGTGCCTAGGCTAGACAGGTGAGAAAGGTAACTTTAAAAGGCCCGTTTCACGGTGATTCGTGAGCGGATCCCTCCTTTCTTCACTTGTACTTACCTGGCCACAATTGGCGGTGAAGAGGCGATTGGAGAGATATCTCACAACTTGTCGCTGTGGACCAGTTAGGAGCAGTCTAGTTGACTTAGGGGACCCTAGAACATAGAATATAGAAAATCGACATCTTTAAAAATAAATATCATAATTAATAAAACTGTTTTCCCTTAATGATTAGTATTTATACAAAGCTTTGTAAAGCGCCGCTACAACCTATTTGGGGAACCCGTTCGGGATGGTGCGGATTATCGCACAGCCTCGGGCTTAGTAATGCGAGATGCAGACCTCCGCAAGGAGCATTCGGTCTTGAAAGATTTAAAATACGACATCTTAAGAAAACGAGATTTCTAGAATATTATATATATACTAAAATTATTTTCATATAAATATATGTATATGTAACATAAAAATAACTTTGAATTATTACAAATATTCCACTTTTTCTAAAAATGTCACAAGAATCATTTTACACTAAAATACCATGAATTCCATACAAAACCAATATTACCAATAAATACCATTTATTATGAAAATAGGCTATTTTCAATAGAAATATCACAATATAAAATGTACATTCACTACAACTCTAAAGACGATTAATAAATACTTGGGGTGTACTTTGAAAAGTATATAAAAGTATTTTTACATAAAACCCCCTCAAGTTCTATAATTTACCATAAGGACCCTAGTAAATATAGGTTTAAGCGGGACCAATCTCTTGAGCCTTAGGTAGCTAGAGAAGTGGGTGCTTGCCTATTTAAGGTAGACAACTTAATAATGGTGTTATCAATACGGTAATTGTCTTTGAAAAAGACACAAATCTTGCCGTCCATATGCAGCGGTTACCGATAACATCAAAACAATCAGGACATCAATTTTCTTTTCTAATTATCTGACTTATAGTGAGTCTCGTTATAATCTGACTAGAATATGATTCAAGTACAATCTATAATCTACAATCTACAATCTACAATATTACAATCCAACATGAATCCATGAATCCAACTATCAATCTATACAATTTGACCGAACCGAACCATGGATATACATTCCATTTACATGATCTCCAGTTTATATCCATATACATGATTCTCCAGTTACATCCGTTTACTAATATCATGGTTTCAGTCAGTCATCCAATTATACAATCTATACAATTTACAATACAATACAATCAAAACACTATGGGGTTTAAGGGGTAGACTGGTACGGAAGGTGTTAAAAGTGGCACGAGACTGCAAGATTTAAGACACCTAATATGAATCCAATTGCCGTTGTTCCGGGCTTTCTAACGGAGCCTTGTACTCTATATTCAGTTCACCGTAGTCTCTGGTCTAACGAGACTCCTCTCGTATACACTGGCATCCTTCTGTACCAAGCTACAAACAACAGCGTTAACACAACATTACAACAATATAATACAACTTTAAAAGATACCTTTTTATTCTTTCTATTCTATTTCTCCCTTATCTTTGGGACTTACCGAGCGATTTGTTCGCTGACGACATTCTCTTTCTTTCTTCTTTGAATGTCGTCAGGTGATCTGGACATTCCTGAGATCGAGCCTACTGCTGAAGACTTGGACCAGTTCAGTGAAGACTCCGAGCTCTAGTCATTGTACACTTTCCATTCAGTACTTTTCATTTCTGTTATGCCATTGTTTAGGCATCGCTTTTATTTCAGTTGTATTTAGTTTTTATGCATTGTACAAAAGAATGTTAATAAATAAAGTTGCTGTTCAGTTTATATCTCTTGTCTCTTGTGTATTTACCTTTATATTGCTTAGATACGCTTAGCGTATTTACTTCACAGTAAATACGCAGCGGACCATTCGCGTCCCCTTCGCCGTATACCGGAAAGCAGGGCGTGACAACCACCCTGTCTCCTGAACCGCCGCTGCAACACCTTGCTGCCCACCACGGTGCTAGCCCATGCCCGGTCCCGTGCCTAGACCGTGACCACTTCGTGCCCTGCACCGTTCCTGCTAGTGCTTCATCTACCGTGTCATCACTATCATTTCCGTCCTTCACCGCAGCTCAAGCTCAGTGTCCCTGTTGAGGCTAAGCACAAGAGCTAGCTTAGCCGAGGCCGCGCCACGAGCTCGTGCCATAGCCGAGTCCAAGATTGTTGTTGCTGTTGCTGCTGGCGTTGTGTTCATTGCGCCCTGATTGTGCCGTTGCTGTCGTCTTCGTCATCACGGTTGTGTCTCCGGCCATCTTCAGGCAAGTTCATACTTGCTTTACATGCTACTCTATTCATATTGATAATTATACGGAATATAGAATAATACAATAGTAATTTTAATAATAAGTCTTGATGAATCTGACAATAATGTTTGTGACACAATTGGGCCTATTATGTTATGACTAACGGCATATTGAAACCCGTGGATTAATTTTTGTTTAGGCCAAATAATTGAAATCGACCTTTTGACCATTAATCGGTTGCTAAACCTTTGTGTTCAATACGGAAGCCGATGTGTACACCTAATCAAACATAGCGGAACTCATGATCGATGAAACCCTGCATGGTTAACGAACGTCGTATATAAATTTGGCTGTAAAATAAAGTTGGTTACCTCCCCTAAAATAACAACCCGATAACCCTTGTGAAAGCTGATTTTCCTCGGACTAGCTAATCGGTTAAAATCATAATAAATTATCTACATATCGAATCTCAGAGTGCGTTGGCTCGTATCGAAGCCAACGGATAAACCGACAACACCCCATAGTTCATCTTTGCATTTTGATAAGTTATATCCATGAATACTGAGGCGATTCGCTGCCCTGTACTGCAGTTCGGGGCAGCGTTCGTTTTGGATACCTGGCTTTGGAACACCCGTATACCACTTATTTAAACTAAAAATGCGTGGAACCCTATATGGTAGCGTATATAGTTTAGTTAGCTAACCCATGGATCTGTTTCCGTGTCGTTTCACCATCGTTTTATATTTAATTCGTATTTTAGAATACCGTGGTATTCTGTAGTTTATGCTGTGACCTCTCTTACTCCAACACCTTGAGCATAACCTAACTTCTAATACAGGAATCCTATAGATAATCCGTTTAATGAGTGTGAAACATAACAGAAAAATATACAATTAATTTAACTGTAGCGTCGCCTAATTATGCTCCCAACTGGGAGTAAAACGTGTTACGAAACAGACTTCCAGTTCTGAAACTGGATTTCCAGCAGCGAACACTTAAATTGAAATGGCCATATCTAGCAAACCTGAAACCCGATTGACACGAAACTAATTTTTATGGATAGATAATTAAACATACTGCTTACCCCCTTTACATTGTTTCGCTTAATTCTCCATGTATGATTTATGGTAAATTATGCAATTGGTAGGACACTGGCTGCTGATATTTTATTCATATCGTAATTAATGCTTTCTCATCATATCATGTAGAGGTCATATACATTGGTAACCTAGTGATCGTGTACATCACCCAGTGATAGATATTAGTGTTTTGATTGTGGAAAGTACGTTAGTGTTAAAACGTGAATGAATAAGTGAAGTGACATGTACTTGTACACAATCAGCGAACCCAGTTAATTTATACTGGACCTGGCTTTCTCCCACTTTCTTAGCCCAGGAGTGCTCCATCAATGCCTTCTCGCCTAAAAAGTGCATAAGGTTTCTTGATGCGATTTGTCATCAAAAGGTCCTCTCATTTAATACAGAGAAAGAATGAACCATACAAAAAGAAAGGAAGGAAAGCACAGGATATTTACATACCTCGGGGATCTCCTGATGAAGTCAATAAGAAAAAGTCCTCGATCTATCATACTATCGGAGTGAAATAAGGGATCTAAGGGAGAACAGAGCCGTCTATGGGACATATATAAGTGTAACTATAACTGAAATGGGACGGTTATGGAGCACTTATATTAGTGTCATAGGTAAGGCGTCAAACACTGTCTATTTATCTTGGTACCAGTCGAGACATGCTTGATGGAGATCCTGTCTCCAGTTCTCGCGTAGACATGTCATTGACCGACTAGTATTTGGATTCATGGTTGGTATTTGATGTAGACCACGGAGTGTGGGGTAGTTTGAGTGTGAGTTCAACGGAATCTCGGGAGTCCCATTGCCGGCATATACCATGATTTTGGGAGTTGTATGGATGGAGTTACTGATTATTATCGTGCGTGATTCGGGCCCGTGTTCTCTTACCCCTAGGGCCCTACCCTTGGGTTGGGGATACTCCTGCGTTGTTGACTCTCACACTTGGACTGACGATAGGTTTAGCGACCTGGACAGTGAGACTTAAAGACTGATAGGAATAGTGACATTGACATGCATTGCTTACTGATTTGATATACCTACTTTACTGCTTACCTGTACCGATTATTTCATGTGCGTCATCATTCTATATTTACTGCGTCATGTTCATCATCATTGCACGTGTTTACTTTTGCATTTATATATATTGCTATTGTGTCGCTCTGACGACCTGAGTATGCATGCTCAGAGTGAGAACTGGACTTAGCTCGGATCAGCACCTGTCGTACCTTGAGAATATTGCGGATATCTAGATCAGCGACGTCAGCGCTATCTTTCCTTTAACTCCATCTGGTTAGTTTATATCTGTTTTGACTTAGTGACTGCATTTCTCATTACCTGTGCATTTATTACTGATTACCACGTAAAGCTAGAAGCCGAAGTATGACTACGGCAGTATATTTCCTTGACCGTAGGAGCATGGCTGGCCTTGTCACCCCTCGTATTCCGTATTTTGGGAAGCGGGGCGTGACAATTGTCGACGCCTATGGGACATATATAAGTGTAACTATAACTGGTATGAGATGGTTATGGAAGCACTTATATTAGTGTCATAAGTAAGACATCGATGTAACATTTCAGAAAATATAAAATATTATTTTATATTTAATATTAAAATAACATATTTCCCGAAAACTGCCCGATTTGCGAAATTGGGGTTTTCGAAAAAGGGTATAAATATATACCAATAATTGTGAAATAAATGGAAATTAAAATGATTTATTCATTTAAAAATATATATAAAGGATTTGGCATTTTTAAAAATTTATTTTATGCAGTTAAATAAAATCTGATTAGTACACTGCTTATCGCGATTAAGCCAAATCCGTGTTTCTACAGATTTCCATGGCTAGTGCACCATATCATGTTGCATTTTGATTATGTGTTGTTTTAGTTATGGTTGGTTTTATTTTGGTGAGGAAAGAAAGAAAGGAGGGGAATGATTGAGGAGAGAGAGGGGGGGCATAATGATGAGGGGTAAGCATGCTTGGAGAGAGAGAGAGAGTGTGTGTGAGAATAAGTGAGAGAGAGGGGGGGCTGCCTCATTTCTCCTTCCCCCACCATTTTACATCTCCTCCTTCATCTTCCTCAAGCCCATTTCCCTCCACCTTCAACCCCAAATATTTTCTCCAAATCTCCACCAAAACCCTATACCCCTTTCACAAAAAAATGATCACCTCCTCACCCTCATCACATTGGATCAAGAAAAGTTAGATTTTGAAGACTTGGGGACTTCTGGGGTTTTTCTTGGTTGCATAAATGAGGTATAATTTCTACCATTTAGCTTAGTTTTTAGTTGGTTATATTCTAGTTTAGTTTAGAAGTTGGTTTAGTGGTGATTTGTGAAGTTAGAAAATTCTAGAGAGGGTTTGGGTGACTTGTGGATTTGTGATCAGTAGTGAGGGTGTACAAGACCCTTGAGATCAATTGGTGGACCTAGAATAGAGAATACGAACTTAGAATTGTGTCTATGTCGGTTTTGCTGCATTTGAGTAGCCTACAGGGAATTTGGTGCAACCCGGGGAATTTATGAGAAAAACAAACAACTCCAGAGACCAAATTAGACCAATAGGAGACTGCCCTGACGAGACGGACCCCATCTGAGCTGATAGACCCAAGCTCACCGGATTTTGGGGCCTTGTGGCCAGCCACATGGGGGAATTTTGGGTCCAGGTTGCTTCTGTAGGTCATATACCCTATATACATCATCCCAGTATTGTTTGTTCGTCCCAATTTCACCTGAGTCAAAATCTGGGAGCACTTTGGTGTAGTTTTTGGTTATATTTTCCGTATTTTGAATGCTAAGTTTTGATATTTGGATTTGTATTTGGTTGTTGGATATTTGTATATCAATAACAAGGGATGATTGGTTGGTTTTGCATGCGTGGGCTATAGGTTCTAACCTATAGGCGATCCGTATGCCGTGTCGGTTTTCCGGATTCGATTTTAATAGCGATTTCGATTGTGTATTATTGTAGGTAACTTCGCGTGGACTCCGAGGCGACGAAGCATGGCGTCATCGACTTCGGCAAGCAAGGATCAAGGTGAGTAGATCTATATCTATGGTGGAAGTCGGGTGGATGGCGTATAGCACCTCCGCAAGTTTTTGATGGAAACCGATTCATAGAATATGGTTAAGGAAACCTAGATTAGGAAACTATGGATAGAGTTAAAGGATAGTTAGAGAAACCATATTAGAAATTAAAGGATAGTTAGAAGTGATACGATACGATTAATACGTGATGACGAGATTTGAGGATGATGTTCGATGATATTGCCGTATTGGATACTATAAGACTAGATAGCCGATGTAAAGATGTCATCTGAACCATACATTTTTCCAAACTGAAGAATCGTATGCATCTCTTAAAAAGATACCTTGAGGGACGTTACGGATTTTCAAACGACATCTTTTCCTTAAAAACACCGTAGCCCCTACTTTCAACACTACGATTCGCATCTTTTAAAAACTGATTGTATGGTTCAGATGTGTATGTTAGATTAGATACGTATGCTTATAGTAATGGTAGAATGTATATGTAAAACTGACTTGATGTGGGATATAAATGCGATGAAAATAATATACGACGTGATATGATGATTGATGATATGTTGGTATACGGATGCGAGTCGATTGAGATGATTGATACCTTGTCGGTCCCCTGATATGAGATTGTTATGGATGTGACCTAGGACATAGGTATATAGATATATATAGAATGTCGTGAATCATGTGTGATATGTCGTACGAGACGTTAGGTCCGTACCCCTCATTGTCATATAGGATGATAGGATCCCCGATGGTTAATACCGCCGTACGATGGTTTACCGTACGTGACGAGTTTTATGATGACTGATCCATACCCTTGACTAGAGGATGCCGTACGATAGAGTATACCGTACGTGATGTTGTGAGACTGGATGCTGATTTATAGATTTACCGACTCGATCATGTTAGATACGTATACATTATAGTTTTTAGCTGATGATTTACCTTATGCTGCATTCATGCTATTCTCATTGCATTGCTTATACTGTACTAGTACGCTTACACAATTATCGATGATGCGTATGTTACACTTACACAATTATCGATGATGCATATGTTACACTTACACAGATTTGCCGGCTCACACACTTCATCATCGATAATTTCCATGTCACTACACAGTAGGATTGCTGCATCATGATATGACTCTTTTTGCATGATTTAGTTGCTATGTTCACATCATTACGATATGACGCATGATATACTGATATTGTCACATCACCGTTCTATGTTGCATGATACACGGATATGCTTACCATTCTATCATATGTCGCATACATCATACTTTATGATTTTACGCATTGAGATATACTGTTTTCATGAGATTTCTGGATTTGAGAACCGTGGCTATTTCAAAACAATGTATGTACTATTTTAAAAACCCGGTTTCTCATATTTCAGTGCGTCCACCATGCGTTTTCTCGATTCTGAGACGTGTGACATGTGAAACCAGATTTGAGGAGTTGGATGATCTGTTTGCGGGTTCATGGTGGACCCGGTATGGTACCCCGGGGCAAGAGAGAGATTTCGTGGGGATGATGATGTGCCTGGCAGAGGGACTATTACCTACCGGTGATTGGTTGGACCTGGCGGTTATCCGGAGGATACCGACCGGAGTCGAGAGATGGATAGGGGCTGACCCGTCTGCCGGAGCCCGCGGGCCGATCCCGCAGACGGAGCCCGAGGGCCGATCCGGACTGACGGAGCCTGAGATATGAGGATTTACGTGTCGATGCTGGGCACGGGTTTCATGATGTTTTCGAGTGTCGACGTTGGACACTCAGGTTCCATGATTTTGATGTGTCGTGAGGGACACCTGTTGCTTTATATACTCATAGTTTCATGCATATGCTTTTATGATATTTACATGCATGATGTTGTTGTGTCATTGGTTGACACGTGGACGGGATCCACATGCATATAGATATTGATCATACGGTTGGATGTTATCCGCATACATATAGGCGTTGATTACATTTTTGGCACATATACAGCCCTAGATATCATAGTATTACCTTTATGATATAGTTGACATAGGAGTCGTTGTTTATTCGATTTCTACCTGTTGATGTTTTTCTACTCACGAGTTGGCAACTCACCCCCGTTGTGCCACAGTTCTTGTAGATTGACCGCATGGATCAGTAGCGGCATCGCTGGCATACAGTTGCATTCGGGTGTTTTGCTTTGATAGGTGGGACATTTGTATCGTGCCCCCTCTTGTATTTATATTTCATATTGTATCTAGTCAACTCCATCAAATCAAACTAGAATTTGTATAAGTAATGAGACTTAGTGAGATTGTGGTTGCGAGACTTAGAGCGAGGGGTATTCCACTACTTGTGGTTTTGATGTCTTGCTTATTTCTTTATCTTTGTGGTGAACTTCGTCGTTAGGCGTCGTATACTTATATTTATGCTTTGCGTGGTTGTAGATCCGCTTTTTGGCGAAGAGCTAGCTCCCGTTTGGGGATGCTTTTATCATTATTATGTATATGTGGTTTTGGATCAAAATATACAAAGGAGGTGCTGCCCAAATTTTTAATGGACGAAACATGTTTTCCAACTTGCATAATCCACTTGCATTTTCATGTTCCATTAGCTATGCATTTAAGAAAACATTTGATTTCACCATACCTTATTTTCAAAACTTCACCTTCTTTATTTTCTTAAAAATGTTTAGATTTCTGGGTTTCGGCTTACTTGAGTTACGTCACGCCTTGAGACGTCGCGTGATTCAAGTGCCGGTCATGAGCTAATATTTTGGGTTGTGAAAAAGTTGGTATCAGAGCGCTAGGTTGAACCTTAGTTCGAGTTTAGGTTTGACTATGTGGAGTCTGGGGCGTAATTTATTTCGGAAACTAGGCTTGACCTTACGGAACTTAGACTTGAACGGGGGGGGGGGGTATTAGACCCGAACTTTCGGTTCATAGTCTGACCCAGATTGATGGAGTAGGTAGATTGAGTAGAGTGACGTACCGTACGTATGTTCTGCGGCATATTTACGATACGATACTCCACTTAAGAAACCTTAGGATGTACATATTTTGATATCAGTGATTCTCTTCGTACCCATGATTATACATCTATTTGAGATACTTGATTCTATTCGTTTCCATGATCATACTCTCACTGATTCCGTTTCCTCCTTATGATCATGTATCCATTCTGGATCTGTCGTTTCCTTTCATGCCTTTGATCTGTTTTATCAATACACGATTGAGGTTTCTGTCACCATGGTTTGAGCGCAGTTTGAGCTGCTGCTAGTGTTGCGGTCAGGGCGAGCTCGTCTGGTACGAGGACTGACCATCGTGTTTTCTGGTGACACGGGAACGTCTCGAGTTAGCGTTTGTGTTGTGACCTCCTATCTGAGGCGAGTGTTTGGCTTTGTACCGGATGATCGGGCCAGTGATAGAGGCTTCCTGTTGTGAGAGGACTGTTGATGTACAACCTACCTCAGAGATTGTGATGTCGTCTACCATGTGGACAGATGACCCTGCTGTTGCTGAGATTGATGGGATGTCGCTTCCAGAGCTTATGAGCGGAGATCGTTGGAGCTTTCAGGTAGAGATGCGATAGATGATAGCTAGTCTATCCCGAGTTGAGAGATGAAGGTAATTCGTCAGATTGATGTGCCGATGCAGGCCCAGTTGAGTTGAAGATTAGTCTTACTCAGATCTAGAGCAGACCGATCCAGTGATAACCGTGATGTATCGTCTTTCCTGGAGGATTGATGCATTGTTTAGCATGCGGATGAAGGGTATTCATATGTCGTCTAGGCGAAGTTAAAAAGTTCGAACGAATGTCAGAAATCCATTTTTCCAAGTTTAATGTATTCGAAAGAACATGCAAGTAATTCTGTGGACTCTCTAGAAGAATGAAACCCTAACTCGACATGATGACTATGGAACCGCTTTTGAACCTTAGGGTTTGCGGCAGTTTAGCGGTGCCATCAGTGAGGCTTGGGTTTGCCCTTCTACGATTGGTCCATAGGTACTGTGGCATGTACTGGATATTATTATACTATGCTCAGGTGTTGAGCTTTCGGGGAATTATGTGAATTTGAAGAATCGATCGAAACGTTTAACATCATCCGGATATCATGTGATAAGAGATCAGCAAGCTGACCAGTTTCGGATAGAGGACCTCACCTAGATGCGTTGTGAGTTGATCGAGAACAGACGAGTATTGAGTATTCCTCCGATGGTTGGGACGAATTCCCGAGGACGTGTTCGGCTAGATATCTTCTACAGAGTGATGAAGATACCGAGTTCGTGATTTCGAGTCCGTATGAGATACTCCGGATTGATTGTAGCCGAGAACATTTGCAGTACACAGACAACATGACGTGATGTTAAGGGGACGATAATAAAGACGAGTGGAATAAGAGGTTCGTACGAGATGCTGACGAGGTGTTGTTACTCCCCGACGAGATTAGAGATCTGATATGTATACAGAGGCGTTGGGATACGGCCAATTCCCGAGGAAAGGTTGTGCTGAAAACGCAGATGTCCAGAAAGCGAGAAAAGATTATGCGAGAGTACCAGCCTCCGTATTGTTCGGCATAGGCGAGATCGGAAGAGACCTTGAGCAGGTTCCTTCCAGGATACTGTTGCGATGAGATTTGCACCGAGAATCAGATGTGTCACGTGTATTTAGAGGGCCAAAGGCCGACGCCAGTGACGTGCTGCTTTACGCGTGGTCGTGATAATTGGCCGAGAGATGGCCAGAGAATTGCTAGAGCGGAATCATTTCCGTTAGTACACCGGACTGGGCCGACGAGCCGACGGATTGCGAGATTGGTAATCCACAGAGAAAATGAGGACCCAGAGACAGAGGGCGCCATACCGTGAGCAGGAGGCAAGCGGATATTCTTGCTCTGCCAGTTTTAGGCGCACCGACATTTTTCGACATTGTAGGAGGTGTACCTCAATGTCATTTGTTGCGATTTGCGTTTGTGATCAGAGTATCACACTTATATCGTTTGGATTTGAGTTTTGATGATTGAGTTTCATGATATTGTTTTCGTGCACCATGGCTGCACCTACTGGGCATTTACATGTTGTGCATAGTATTGCACTTGATATATGTTTTATACACCGCTATGTTGGTTTATGATTTGTGCATATTTATTGCACTTGATGCCGGTTTTGTGCTTTGGCTGCACGTATTTATGATTTCGTGGATTTCATACAGTTGATTTGATTTTGTGCGTGTGGTACGCACTCGATTTGATTTTGCACTCGGTATAGCTTATATGTGCTTACAGTGCATTGATATGTGTTTTGTGCACACATTTGCACACGTTTTTGATTTTATACTCCTTGATACACTCGGTGTTGCTGTTTACGCATTTGAGTTATTGATTGGTTTTTTGTGCATTTGATGCACCAGATTGGTAATTTGTGCACTTGATGCACCAGATTTGTATTTATGCATTTATGCACTGTATTTGTATTTCGTGCACTAGATGCACCAGATTTATATTTCGTGCATTTTTTGCATTAGATTTTCTTTTCGTGCATTTGTTGCACTAGATTTTCGTTTCGTGCGTTTGTCGCACCATATTTATATTCCATGCGTTTGTTGAACTAGGTTTACATTTTGTGCGTTGGTTGCACCATATCGGTATTTCGTGCATTGGTTGCACTAGATTTGCACTCCGTACCTTAGTTGCACCCGATTTATATCTCTGAGCATTTATGTTACCAGATTTAGGTATTTGTGCGCGTTGCACTTGACGTTCGTTTTCGTGCGCTTTACCGCACTGGGCATTTATATGGATTGACGCGCTTGGGTTCGATTTTTGCGCATATTAGGCGCTTGATATTGGGTTTTGTGCGCATCGGATTCACTTGAGTGAGATTTTACTCGTGCATGTCAGATGCACTAGATTTAGATTTTGTTCATGCATGTTGGATGCACTTGATTTAGATTTCATTCGTGCATGATAGATGCACTTGATTTGGATTTTCGCGCATGTTGGGCGCATGATATGAGATGTGATTTTGTGCACACCGAATGCACTTGATTTGGGATTTTTCTTCGTGCATGGTTAGTTGAATTGGGTTGATATTTCCGTGCATATTAAATGCACTAGATGATGCTGTCGTGCACACCCGTTGCACTGGACAGATACTTTCGTGCACATCCGTTGCACTTAGTTTTGGCTTTTGTGCATATTGTGGCACTTATATTTGGATTTGATTTCCGTGCGCACCAGACGCACGTAATTGTTGGATACGCCTTTTGAGGCTGATTTTGCTTTTGAGCACCTTGTTTTCATGATGGGCACTATATTATGTAGTAGCCGAACATGACTGATCTGAGAACAGTAACTGAGTATTTTGCATGCATTAAAAGTTTAACAAGAGGTTTTCAAAAAGGAGTTATAGTCTCGCTATTTCCTTTGTGTCCGTGAGTGACACGAACGTTTACAAAGGAAAACCTTTTGGGATATTTCAAAGACGGCGGAACGTATATTTGAGCAAAACATATATGGACACATATTATTACTTTATAAATGAACGTCCGTCATTTGTGTCGTGAGTTACGCATCACACGGCGATTCAGAAAAGTATTTTGTATGTGTTTTATTCAGTTTTGGGGATTTTCCAAGAATGCGTACTATATACGTGTTATAGTATTTGACTAGTGTATGTTGGATTTCAGTAGTGGATTTCGAGATCTGTATCTCCATTATAACTTTGATGATATGCGTGAAAATCCGATGATTTGCGTGACGCTTGACGGAGTTCGGTTATGAGTTTCATACCCGTTTTCAGGCGCACTTGACGCGCTGCGTTATTTCCGTATCTTCCGTGATTTCGGAGCCCCGTTGATTTGAATTGATTATTAGAATGTTTTAGTATTTGGGGATTTAAATTTAAATTCGGGGACCGAATTTATTTAAGAGTGGAAGATTGTAACGTTTCAGAAAATATAAAATATTATTTTTGGAATTTAATATTAAAATAATATATTTCCCGAAAACTGCCCGATTTGCGAAATTGGGGTTTTCGAAAAAGGGTATAAATATATACCAATAATTGTGAAATAAATGGACATTAAAATGATTTATTCATTTAAAAATATATTTAAAGGATTTGGCATTTTTAAAAATTTATTTTATGCAGTTAAATAAAAACCCGATCAGTGTACTGCTAATCGCGATTAAGCCAAATCCGTGTTTCTACAGTTTTCCATGGTTAGTGCACCATGTCATGTTGCATTTTGATTATATGTTATTTTAGTTATGGTTGGTTTTATTTCGGTGAGAAAAGAAAGAAATGAGAGGAATTATTGAGGAGAGAGAGAGGGGGGACATAATGATGAGGGGTAAGCATGCTTGGAGAAAGAGAGAGTAAGAATAAGTGAGAGAGAGAGGAGGGGTTGCCTCATTTCTCCTTCCCCCACCATTTTACATCTCCTCCTTCATCTTCCTCAAGTTCATTTCCCTCCACCTTCAACCTCAAATATCATCTCCAAATCTCCACCAAAACCCTATACCCCTTTCACAAAAAAATGATCACCTCCTCACCCTCATCACATTGGACCAAGAAAAGTTAGATTTTGAAGACTTGGGATTTCTAGGGTTTTGCTTGGTTGCATAAATGAGGTATAATTTCTACCATTTAGCTTAGTTTTTAGTTGGTTATATTCTAGTTTAGTTTAGAAGTTGGTTTAGTGGTGATTTGTGAAGTTAGAAAATTCTAGAGAGTGTTTGGGTGGCTTGTGGACTTGTGATCAGTAGTGAGGGAGTACAAGACCCTGGAGATCAATTGGTGGACCTAGAATAGAGAATACGAACTTAGAATTGTGTCCATGTCGGTTTTGTTGCATTTGAGTAGCCTACAGGGAATCTGGAGCAACCCGGCGAATTTCTGAGGAAAACAAACAACTCCAATGACCAAATTGGACCAATAGGAGACCGCCCTGACGAGACAGACCCCATCTGAGCTGATGGACCCGAGCTCACCAGATTTTGGGGCCTTGTGTCCGGCCACATGGGGGAATTTTGGGTCCAGGTTGCTTCTGTAGGTCATATACCCTATATACATCATCCCAGTATTGTTTGTTCGTCCCAATTTCACCTGAGTTAAAATCTGGAAGCACTTTGGTGTGGTGTTTGGTTATGTTTTCTGTATTTTGAATGCTAAGTTTTGATATTTGGATTTGTATTTGGTTGTTGGATATTTGTACATCAACAACAAGGGATGATTGGTTGGTTTTGCATGCGTGGGCTATAGGTTCTAACCTATAGGCGATACGTATGCCGTGTCGGTTTTCCGGATTCGATTTTAATAGCGATTTCGATTGTGTATTATTGTAGGTACCTTCGCGTGGATTCCGAGGCGACGGAGCATGGCGTCATCGACTTCGGCAAGTAAGGATCAAGGTGAGTAGATCTATATCATGTTACCATACAGTAGGATTGCTGCATCATGATATGACTTCTTACATGATTTAGTTGCTATGTTCACATCATTACGATATGACGCATGGTATACCGATATTGTCACATCATTGTTCCATGTTGTATGATACACGGATATGCTTACCATTCTATCATATGTCGCATACATCATGCTTTATGATTTTACGCATTGAGATATGCTGTTTTCATGAGATTTCTGGATTTGAGAACCGTAGCTATTTCAAAAGAAAGTATGTACTGTTTAAAAAACCCGGTTTCTCTTGATATGATATTTCAGTGCGTCCACCATGCATTTTCTCAGTTCTGAGACGTGTGACATGTGAAACCCGATTCGAGGAGTTGGATGATTCGTTTGCGGGTTCATGGTGGACCCGGTATGGTACCCCGGGGCAAGAAAGAGATTTCGTCGGGATGACGATGAGCCTGGCAGATGGACTATTACCTACCGGTGATTGGTTGGACCTGGCGGTTATCCGAAGTCGAGAGATGGATAGGGGCTGACCCGTATGCCGGATCTCGCGGGCCGATCCCGCAGACGGATCCCGAGGGCCGATCCGGACCGACAGAGCCCGAGATGTGAGGATTTACGTGTCGATACCGGGCACGGGTTTCATGATGTTTTCGAGTGTCGACGTTGGACATTCAGGTTTCATGATTTTGATGTGTCGCGAGGGACACTCGTTGATTTATATCCTCATAGTTTCATGCATATACTTTTATGATATTTACATGCATGATGTTGTTGTGTCATTGGTTGACACGTGGACGCGATCCACATTCATATAGATATTGATCATACGGTTGGATGTTATCCGCATACATATAGGCGTTGATTACATTGTTGGCACATATACAGATAAGGTCACCCCAGATATCATAGTATTACCTTTATGATATAGTTGACCTAGCAGTCGTTGTTTATTCGATTTCTACCTGTTGATGTTTTTCTACTCACGAGTTGGCAACTCACCCCCGTTATGCCACAGTTCTTGCAGGTTGACCGCATAGATCAGTAGCGGCATCGCTGGTACACGGTTGCATTCGGGTGTTTTGCTTTGGTGTTGGGACATTTGTATCATGCCCCCTCTTGTATTTATATTTCATATTGTATCTAGTCAACTCCATCAAATCCAACTAGAATTTGTATAAGTAATGAGACATAGTGAGATTGTGGTTGCGAGACGTAGAGCGAGGGGTATTCCGCTACTTGTGGTTTTGATGTCTTACCTATTTCTTTATCTTTGTGGTGAACTTCGCAGTTGGGCGTCGTATACTTATATTTATGCTTTGCATGGTTATGGATCCGCCGTTTGGAGAAGAGCTAGCTCCCGCTTGGGGATGCTTTTATCATTATTATGTATATGTGGTTTTGGATCAAAATATACAAAGGAGGTGCTGCCCAAATTTTTAATGGACGAAACATGTTTTCCAACTTGCATAATCCACTTGCATTTTCATGTTCCATTAGCTATGCATTTAAGAAAACATTTGATTTCTTCATACCTTATTTTCAAAACTTCACCTCTTTTATTTTCTTAAAAATGTTTAGATTTCTGGGTTTCGGTTTACTTGGGTTACGTTATGCTTTTAGACGTCACGTGATTCAAGTGCCGGTCACGAGCTAATATTTTGGGTCGTGACAATCAAGCACTGTCCATTTATCTTTGATACCAGTCGAGACATGCTTGATGAAGACCCTGTCTTCAGTTCTCGCGTAGACTTGTCATGGAGCGACTAGTATTTGGATTCATGGTCGGTGTTTGATGTAGACCGCCGGGTGTGGGGTAGTTTGAGTGTGAGTTCGATCAACAGAATCTAAGGAGTCTCACTGCCAGCATATACAGTGATTTCGGGAGTTGTATGGATGGTATTTCTGATTCTTAGCGAGCGTGATTCGGGCCCGTGTTCCCTTGTCTTTGGGGTCTACCCTTGGGTTGGGGATACTTCTGCAGTGGTTGACGCTCACATTTGGACTGACGATAAGTTTAGTGATCTGGACATTGAGACTTAGAAACTGATAGTTTTAGTGACATGGACATTGCATTGATTACTGATCTGGTACAATTGCTTTATCGTTACATGTACCGACTATTTCATGCTCGCGTCATGACTCTATGTTACTGCTTCATGTTTATCATCATTGCACATATTACATATTCATATATATTACAATTGTGTCGTTCTCACGACATGGGTATGCATGCTCAGAGTGAGGACTGGATTTAGCTCGGATCAGGACCTGCCTTAACTCGAGGATACTGCGGACATCTAGATCAGCGATGCCAGCGCTATCTTTCTCTTTGACTCTATCTGGTTAGTTTTATATCTGTTTTGGTAGAATTAGTGACTGTATTTCTCATTATCTGTGCTATGATTACTAATTACTCCGTAATGCTAGAAGTCGAAGTGTGACGACGACAGGATATTTCCTTAACCGTAGGAGCATGGCTGGCCTTGTCACCTCTCGTATTCCGTATTTTGGGAAGCGGGACATGACAGATGACATAATTCTCCACCATATTTTATTTAGCCTTTATTTATTTATTTTAGTTTCATTAGTTTCCGACACTTGCTACCATGCTACTATCTTCTAGAAGAGGCATTAGTGATCTTAAAACAAAGAAATAATTATATTGGAGAAGGAGGATGATGTGTAGTTTTAAATGGAACTAGGGATAAAACCCACTCGAAAGCGTGGGAATTTTGAAATATCAAATTAAATTTCACCGAAGAATTTTAAAATATCAAATTAAATTTCACCGAATATTGATCTTAGCAATTTTAAGATAAATATCATAAAAACTAAATACCAAAAGTTTTCTTAGATGCAAAAATAAACAAAAACGTAGGTTAGTTTATTTTTATTTTTCTTTATATAATTTTTTAGCTTTCAATACATATGATGATAAAAGATTTGGCGTTTATTTGCAAAAATTTTAAAACCCAAACATTTGTGATATTTATTAACGCTATGCTATATATATATATATACACACACACACACACACACACACACCATGGAGAAAAGTGGAAAGTTAATGGTATTTATTTGTCATATTAGATTTCATGGTTAATAAAGAAAGTTCATGGTATTTATTTGAAAAGGCTTAAAAGTTCATGGTATTTTAGCGAAAACCGTGCTGATTTTTGGGCAATCCCACAGCCATTTTTAAGAGCGGTAATTAAGTACAAAGAAACTATTCTTTTAAATAAAAAACATCAAATCCATCACACCCTTCACTCTACAGCACATCAATTGTAATTTCATAATTGTCTTTAAGATTTGGGCACAACCATAAGTTTGCCAAAATAGTCCAAATCTTCATAATATTTGATGTGAAAGGCTAAATGGGAATCTAAAAATTTTACCCATAGCTAAATTTACATGTTTGCTCACTCCATCAAACCATATTCTCTAAAATATCAATATAGTCCAAATTTGATTCAAGAGAGAATAGTTAAAATTAAGGGGTAAAATAAGAAATCTCAAAGTTTTACACTTTCACTCAACTTTATTACCGTATAAATAGACCGTCCGGCCGCATGAATTTTCTTATAGAATTCACATTTGGCATTTTTTGGATACAAACAGATAATCACAACCGTCATGATTCAATATGATTCAATCCGTAGAGATATATTTTCTCTCTCAGCAAATCTTACTGTTTGCTTGATTTATGAGAATGGGATTCTTCTCTGGGTTCCCTCGTATGCGTCCACAAATTAGTAGTTTTTATATATTAAGAGCAATGCACTAAGCATTAATAGCGCAGCACATGCAATAATAAATTTTTTTGTAATTATTGTGATTGGCAATAATAGCTCAGCACGTGCAATAATAAACCCGTACCTACTTTGGCAGCTAAAGGTTTGTTCCTGAATTTATGGGTTTTATTTGTTTCTATTTTATAGTTGTTGTTTCGTTAAAATATTTTTTAATTAAGCATCGGGCATTGTGATGCTCTGGTTTTGCTTCCAAAAAATTAAATTAACTCGATCATTTTGTTTTGACATCATTCATTTTAATTTATACAGTTCATAACAAAACTGAACGATAACTCATAAATATTACAACCTATTTGCTAAATCCGAACTAAACCAATCTATGATAGCCAGAATATCCGATCCGGTTGGATACAAATATTTTATAGTTTAACGAAAGAATTGAAAGATTAGATGCAGCGGTGAGTTTAAGTGAGGGATGAGGTTACTTGCAGGAAAACAAATGTAAAATACAAATGTTATGCGAAATGTGAGGACTTTAAATTTCTCTAACATCTAAAATACAATAGATGTGAAATTCTCAATTAAATCCCATATATGATAATCTTTAATAATTCTCTTGGAACTATACAACACCGAGCCTTTATTCTAAGTATATGGTATAGGGTACATGAATTAACATGATAATCATGCCGGGTCGATCACATGAATTCTCAGCCCCCACTCACTCCTATCGAACAATATATTTTCATTAAGGCCTTTGGCATCCATATTTTTTCGCATCGCCTCCATCCACGTTTTCTTCGGTCTCTCTTTCGCCTTTTTGACTTGGCCTAAAACGAGAATATCCATTCGTCGAACCGGTGCTTCCGTAGGTCTGCGTTGCACATGAGCAAACCATCTTAGACGGTATCCTCTTCTTTATAGGTGATACGACAAATGCGGTGTGCTTATAAGAACTACTCTTAACCATTCCGCAATCTTGTTTTCTTCTCACTCTTCAGCGTTTTAGAAAAGACGGTTTGGGTTGGAGTTTTCTAAAATCTAGTTATCTCAACTTTGAGGTCTAGATGACCGAAATTTTGTAAACACCAAATTGAAAACAAAACGAGACATAGCTAGAATTCTAAAGTATAAATAACTTTATGAAACCATCACATTATCCCAACTTAACTACTCCAAAGCCAAACAAGCTTTAGAAAGGGTAAGGCCTGATTGGAAATGGAGTTAAGTTTAGATATGGATTACAAAGGGGCTACAACGAAAAATTATGTGTTCGTTTTGTACAAATATCCTTCATGTGCTATGCACATGCATGTGTTAACACTCAAAGCTTTGGGATAATACGAGTAATTGTTTACATGGACGCATGTGTGATAAATAGCAATTTCGCCATTTTAGAATATAGTTGAATATTTTAATTCGTATCTTAAATAAGTAAAAATTCAAATCTCAAAAATAAAATTTTCAGTTCATTTGTCCAATCTTTTAAAATCTTGAATATTCATTTACCTCTGTATATTGAATAGACCAAACGAAGTTCATCACCGCAACTCGAAAAGATTGAGTTTGAGTAGATATCAATAATTAAAATGTGTTTTTTTATTCCACATCTAAAGATATCATGAGGATATACATAAATGTAAGAGTTTTTTTGGGTAAAATCATATTTAGCTGTCGGTGAAGATAACGAGAATCCACTAAGCACTGATTTCGTTATCAAATGGTAGATAATTGTTAGCTCAGTTTCTAATTTGGTTGCTATGCCTTTGAGTAAAATTTTTGGTGTTTGGGATGCCCCCCAACCCCCACCCACTACACACATGCACGTGCACGCACACACAAACCCGCAAAAAAAGGCTTACTCATAGTAATGGGGTCTCCTTGTGTATGCAAGAAACAAGAAATATTCAATAAAATGTGGTGAGATCTTGCCAGCCACAACATAGAGAGCTTCACTGCATTTCGAGTAAAAATAATGGCACTACATTGTTGATTATATCACAATCGTCATCTTTTATTTTTTGAGAAAAATGGACAGGGTGATCAAAAAGTCCCTTGCGAGATAAAACATTGCATGCATTAAAATTATAAAATGAAAAAATCACGTCACCTTTGTGCCATGCATGACAGTAGCTGGTGCGGACGGAGCCAAAGCCAACTTAAAGCATGAGGGTCATGCCCACCAACTTCGCTTTGCAGAGAGCGGCGCTATCAATAAGCCTATATATTCGTATAGAGTGCACTCCTTATTCCACTCTGTACACAATGTAAATCTTGGTAGCATCCGTGAATTTTATCACATGGGCTGGAAAAGTATATACTATAAATTATTTGAGAAGATAGTTACTAACAAAGAAAAAGTAAATATAAATGTTACAATGCAGTTAAGCAGTTGCTTCACAAAAAATTGGAATAAAGACTTGAATAGGCTTGTCATATTAGGAGCACTTACCTTATGAATTCTAGCTTGGGAAATTTAACAGGTCTTGTCTGTACGTAGATAGCTCTTTATATACTGGAAATAATAAAATAAAGTGCACAAAATTATTATAGGTGGGGCAATAATATATGTGGAAAAGGGCCTGCAGCGCAGGCATAAACTGCAGTGGCCTTTCATATGGGCTAGTGAGGCCCGTTGGCTATTTTGCAGTTTGGTCCTTGAACTCCATTGGCTCATATGAGAGGTCACTGCAGTTTTGAAGTTGCAGGTCCATGCAATCCCCGTTTTCTCATAATACATAAGAGTACAATATTGCACGATTATTATGTTTTCCCATTCATATGTTTTATTTTTAAAAAAGAAAAGATTTCATGATAATTAATTCCATGGATTTTCATCTTTCCTTAAATACGGTGTCCGGTGCTCTTGATAATTAATCCCCTTCATAAGCTCTTGATGCCGCCAAGGAGCAGTGTCCGGAGCTTGTCGATGGTGAGCTCCGTGCTCGGGTCCCCCTTTCAGTGGTCCTGCCTCCGGCCAATTGTGATGAGGGAGGCAAGCTCTAGGCTGGGCTTGTGTCCTGGATTTTTTTGTTTTTCCTTCTCTCTTTTCTAAGCCTTCGGGTAATTTGATAGGGCTGGGGAGCCCGCAATACCCTTGTAAAGACTTTTGGTTTTGTGAATAAAACTTTTTGCAGTAGTGTTTGTGGTCGTATTTTCCTTTGTCGGTAAACACTTGTATTTGCACAGTACTGCCTTTGTGTTGTGTCGTTTCTTCGTCTAGCGACTACGTGTCGAGTTGAATCTGTCCACTTGCCAAGTTTGTAAATACCGGCGGGAAAACAGTATCTCCATGGCCCTGAAATCGAGGTGGAGATTGCGCAGACATAGATAGCTCGGATGCCTCTTGATAAGGGCTTCGATCCTTGACGTTGAAGGGCCGTACAAGGCCTGGCAGGGAGGGACTGAGCAGTGAAGCTGTTCAGTTGTCTCCTGGCGAGGGCTTGGATCCCTGGTATGTTGGGGTAGCGTGTTACCAGCCAGAGATAACCGAGCAAGGGTGGGCTCGGTTGCCTCTTGCGTGGGCTTCTGATCCTTAGTGCGGGAGGGGCCGTAAGTGTCCTACTAAGGATAGACCGAGCAGTGAAGCTGCTCGGTTGCCTCTTGGTGAGGGCTTTGATCCCTGGTTTGTTGGGATAGGAAGCTACCAGCTAGGGATAACCGAGCAAGGGCGGGCCTGGTTGCCTCTTACGAGGGCTTTTGATCCTTAAGGACTGGCCGAGCAGGGTTATTACCCGGTGCCTCTTGGCGAGGGCTTTGATCCCTGATTTGTTGGGGTATAGAGCTATCAGCCAGGGATAACCGAGCAAGGGCGGGCCCGGTTGCCTCTTTCGAGGGCTTTTTTCATCCGTAGCTTGGGAGAGGCCGTAAGAGGCCTACTAAGGATGGCCGAGCAGGGTTACTGCCCGGTGCCTTTTGGCGAGGGATTTTTGTCCTTAAGGATGGCCGAGCAGGGTAGCTGCCCGGTGCCTCTTGGTGATGGCTTTGATCCCTGGCGTTGTGGGGGTAGGGAAGCTGCCGGCCAGGGATAGCCGAGCAGGGTAGCCGCTTGGCTGCCTCTTAGTGAGCGCTTAGATCTCGGGAGTGTTGGGGTAGGGAGGTACCAGCCAGGGATATCCGGGCATGGTCACCGCTCGGCTGCCTCTTGTTGAGGGCTTTGATCTCTGGCGTTGTGGGTTAAGGACGCTACCAGCCAGGGATAGCCGGACATGGTCGCCGCTCGGCTACCTCTTGTTGAGGGCTTTGATCCCTGGCATTATGGGGTAGGGAAGCTACCAGTCAGGGATAGCCTAGCAGGGTAGCCGCTCGGCTGCCTCTTGTTGAGGGCTTAGATCCCTGGTGTGTTGGTTGGGCCAGGCTGCCTCTTGCAAGGGCTTTTGATCCTTAAGGTTGGGAGGGGCCACCAGAGGTACATTCTTGATCCCGTTCCGCCTTCGTGGTAACCCTCTCTTTTTCTGTAAGGCTGAGAATCCCATAGTACCTTTTGGGATGAATAAGACTCTTCTTTTGTAACGCTCTAGCGTTCCCTCATTGTTATTTGGATGAAAGGTCTTTTCAGAAAAATTTATATTGCCTTTGTGAAAGGAGAGGTAGACACTTGTAGGCATTCATTTTACTGATGCAGCTTGAGCTTTTCAACGTTGTAAGGTCATGGAAACTTGCGCCCGTTAGCGTCCTGCCCGTTAGCGTCCTGCAAACGGTAGGCTCTGCCGGGGAGTAGTTCGGAGACGAGGAAAGGGCCGTCCCACTTTGGGGAAAACTTGTGCAGTCTGTCTTGATCGACGAACTCGTTCCGCTGTAGGACCAGATCTCCGATCTTGAAGGATCGACGTTTGACCCGCGCATTGTAGTATCGGGCAGTTTGCTGCTGATAGGCGGTAGCCCTGATTTGGGCCTGGTCTCGTTTCTCCAGCAAGATGTCCAGATTGGTCCATAGTGCCTGGTGTTTGCTTCGTCGTCGAAGTGTTTGACCCGGTAGCTAGGTAGCCCGATCTCCGCTGGGACTATTGCCTCGGTCCCGTAGCAGAGGCTGAAAGGGGTTTCCTTGGTGGGAGACTTCTTTGACGTGCGCAGGGCCCATAAGACCCGGGGCAATTCCTCGACCCAACTGCTTTGGCGTCCTTTTAGGCAGGTTCGGAGACCTCGGAGGACGTCGCGGTTAGCAACTTCGGCCTGCCCGTTGCATTGGGGATGTCTAACCGCGGCAAACTTCATGAGGATATGATATTCGTTGCAGAAATCTTTCACTTTCTCGTTTTTGAAGTTCGTCCCATGGTCGGTGATGATACTCCTCGGGATGCCGAATCGGAGTATGTTCATATCAGATTTTTGCATTTTTATACCGCCCAATTTTTATCATATTGCTTATCAGTAGGTACTCTTGAGCCGTGTTTGCTAGTCAATTGCACGATACAGGTTCTCGGCTCTAAACGGTGAAATTCATGGAAAAGCGCGACAAAATCCAGATTCCTGCCAACCACAGATAAAACACGGGTCTCCGCTCTCTATTCGTATGTTTCTACATACCGGTTTAAGAAGACAAAATGGCAAATCGATTGTCATTTTCATGCACAAAGCACAATGGCAACACAAAGTCCAAGAAATCTACGCGGAGCTCAAGAAAATCATGACAAAAGATTCACATCCAATCACCTTTTGATCTACTAAAATTCTGGAAGAAATGTGAAAAGTTTATGAGAAAAGACATATACCACTCAGCAGAGGATCACAAACCAGGGAAAACCACAGAATTTTGTGGCCTAAGACTCCTAAAGAGCCGCGGTTCCGCGGCATAAGCATGCTTAGGCCGCGGAACCGCGGCCGTACGGCTTCTTCAGGGTGTCGTATTTTAAGGGCAGTTTAGACTTTTCATGAAGGGTCAGAATGTTGCCCTAGGTTTCCATCTCCTTGCCTATAAATAGTCCAGAACTTGCCAAAACCAAGGGTGCTTAATCTTGTATTTAGATTCTAGGTTATATGTTGTTGTTCTTTTTCCTCTTCTCATCTCTTCTCCATTAAAAACTTGTAGTGAGCTTTTGTGAGTGAAGGATGAATAAAGGAGTTCTTTTTACTTATCATGCTTGTCTTGTTCTTTTGTTAAATTGTAATTGCTTGTAATTTTCCTTTGCTAATTTAGTTGTTGTTATTTGTTATTTGTTTCTTTCTTGTTCTATTTTTCTTTATCTTTAACAACAATGATGCTTACGCTTGATCCTTACCGAGGTGAGGTCGCAAATAGCTAGTTGTAATTTTCTAACCTCTTTCTTTTCTATCTTCCTCCTTTATTTTATTTTCCGTTTTTCTTGTAATGGGTGAGTAATTTTCATACTTGTTAGGGTAGGATAAGGAAAGTTTGAGAGAAGGAAATCTCTCTCACTCTTTCCTTACCCAACATCTTAAATCGGATTCCCGTTAATTGAACCACAATCCGCTCCCTACGGCACCCTATCCTATATGATAGCGGTGATTCCTTAGTGAGACCGGTTGTGGTTGAATTAACCGGAGGTTAAGGCTAAGAGCCAAGAACGGACGGACAAGCACCAAAAGGAAGAACTTAAGCGTTGGAAAGCCTAGCTTATACTCGCAAGTTCCTTCCTAGTCGTGCTAATCCCCGTTGTTGCCGATTACCGTAACACCGATATTAAGAGTGGCAACGAAATAAGTGAGCGACTCCTAACTCAAACTAACCTAATCCTAACCCTAACAAGCTCTCTTTACATATCATTTTAACACGTAGTTAATCTCAAAACAAATCTGGACATTTGGACTTAATTCGTTAAAGCACATAGAAAAAGATTTCCATCTCCTTGCGGACGACCCGTACTCAACCGGCTAGCTACAAGCGAAACCGTCTTGATTGCGATAATTAACTAAATTTGAACACGCAAAAACTCTACCAATTAAATTGCGCCGTTGCCGGGGAGACGGTAGTTTATTTTTTTGTGTAATTTCGGGTTAATTTGTGAATATAAAGCTAACCGAAAAAAACAAAACAAAAAAATATACATTGTAAAAATATCATCTTATTATTTTTGATTAGTTTTTGTGCAAGTGTGCAGGATGATACGAAGTTCGAGTTCAGTGCCAAAGACGTGGAAAGATAGACCCATATCTCGTGGCTACACCGTGACAGATTCAAGACGGAAAAAACGGTCTACTGAAAGATTCTGGAGCAGATACAGTGAGCAAATCAAGATTCAGGAAATCCATACAAGCAGAGGACTCCCAAACCAGCACCTGTAAGAAATTTGAAGGCCTAACTCACCCATAATGCCGCGGAACCGCGGCATAAGAAAGCTTAGGCCGCGGAACCGCAGCCATTTAGTACCTTCAGTGTGCTAAAAATTTTTGGTGAGTATCTTTTCTCTCCCCCACTCCTCTGGACTCCACTGAACTGTGTTTTCTACAGCATTCTTTGCGCAAATTCTCCTCCCCTTCCAATAAATTGTTTTTGTGCAGGATTCTTTGCGCCACGCTAAAAAAATAAAAATTGATTGCAGTTGATTGTTACTGCTTTGCATTTATTAATACGGACTTTAAGGGGCTTGAAACCAATCCAGATTGGGTGGGGATTTCACCACCCTTCCCAGGACCCCAGAAATCACAAAAAGTATATGCATTGACCATTGTTAATTAAAAAATACTAGAGTCAGCCTTAAGGACTTCACGCTCAATAGGACAGAAGACTAGTTACAGGTATCGGCCGTTTATCCTATCCTGACTTTGCGGTGTCTAGGCAAGTGTGTCGAAGGCAAGTGGTTACTTAATTAGAACCACTACTTACGTAGTGGGGAGCCTCCCACTTACCTAGCACTTACCTGGCCGCAATTGGCGGAGAAGAGGCGGTTTGAGATCCTATTTCTAGCCCTTTAGAACAGTTAGGAGCTGTCTAGCTGACGTAGGTGACCCATGATCTAGATGTGATTGTGCATATCTTGTTTGTGATTGCTTGAAGCCATAAGTTCGTACATATTTCTATAAAGCTCTTTCTAAAAAGAAAAAAAAGGAAAAAAAATCAAAAACTTTTATAAAAACTTGCCCTTTGTCGCCAGAATCCATTTTTTTTTCACCCACCACCCATCGTATTTCTCTATTGACGTTTTCTTACCCTCACCTTCTCCGCTTTGACTACACTAAACTAGTTTAGTGTATGTCCGCTTGGACTCGGGATACCAGCGCCCGCCTAGTCCGCGTTACGTTAGTCGCTACCGACTACGCGATCGACTCAGACGTCGAAACTCCGTCCATGTCTCTTTCACCCTTACCTTTGCCGGCCAACTCCGACGTTGACCGGAATTCTGTTCATACATCCTCACCTTCACCTTCACCAAGCTCTTCTTCCGCGATGTCAGGATTTAATCCAAACATCCCTTTGACTCCCCCGGGATTGATTCCGCCACCTATGGATGCGAATAACCCACCTCCACCACCTGTTGTAGCGTCACAGCGAATCGCGCTCCAGGATCGTTTCTATCCTACCCGCTTTGCACTTCCCACCTGTCTTTCCCTTCCACCGGCCAATGGGGATAATTTTAAAATTAAGCCCCACTTCATTAACATGCTTCCAAAATTTCATGGGCTTGAATCTGAAGATGCCTATATCTTCATCAACAAATTTCAAAACGTTTGTGCCATGATGAAAACCACCCAGCTGTCGGACGATGCTATACGGCTACGGGTCATTCCGTTCACTTTGTGCGATCTTGCTGAAAAATGGCTGTATAGCACTGCTTCCCACTCCATAACCAGTTGGGACGAGTTTGTGAAAGCGTTTCTCAAGAAATTCTATCCGAATCATAAAACCGCAAGGATCCGTAACGAAATCAACCAATTCTCTCAGCTTCCTACTGAACCCTTCTGGAAGTGCTTTGACCGGTATAAAGACCTTCTTTTTCAGTGTCCTCACCATGGAATCGAGAAATGGAAACTTTGCCAAACCTTATACGAGGGCCTGAACCCAGCAACCAAGCAATTGTTGGAAACCATTTGTCAGGGCCACTTCCTATCGAAATCTGACGAGGAAGCGTGGCAATTCTTCGACGACCTTGCGGAACAAACGCTTCAATGGGAGAGCACAATACCATCTTCTTCTTCTTCCTTTTCCACTTCTACTGGTCAGTCTAGGGTAGGAATTCACCAACTCGATATCTCTATTGCGATGAAAGTTGAAATGGCTGCAATAACGAGAAAACTTGAAGCGATAGAGAGCAAATTTTCATCTCCTTCTCCTGCCCCTGTTCTTCCCTTTCGTACTATTTGTGTTTGTTGTTCCGATCCTTCTCACTTAACCGAAGAGTGTCCGTACAATCCACCATCTCAAGGACAAGATCAGGTTAATGCTGTATTTCAGCAAAGACCAAGAAATGATCCATACTCTTCCACCTACAATCCCGGTTGGAGAAACCACCCAAATTTCGCCTGGAATCAGAATCAGCATCAATTCCAAGGCAACAATTTCCAGAGGCCCCCTCCTCCGCAACAACAAGCACAACAACAAACTCAACATCAATTTCAGCAGCCCTTCCAACCCCAACCTTTTCAAAATCAGACGAACAACTTTGCACCCAACAATTTTTTTCCCCAAAACAACTTTGTTCCGTCAAACAACGATAAGGTTTCCTCGCTCGAACGAAGTCTGGAGGCGTTCGTCAAACAATCGACACAATCCACCGCCAACATCCAGTCGTCCATTCAGTCCTTGGTGCAACACACTGCCGCTCACGGGCAAAGTATCAAAACTATCGAAGCCCAGATAGCACAACTGAATGCGGCCTTAAGCGAGCAAGAGAAGGGGAAGCTCCCGTCCCAGCCACTCCCAAATCCCAGTCACCCACATAATGTACATGTTGCTCTTAAACAACAGAACCATAATGTGAGTGCCGTGACTACATTGAGATCGGGAAGGATGCTGCAAAACAACATTGGCACACGGATCAACAATGACACCCTGGCCGCTTCTTCTTCTTCTCCTTCCTCATCTTCTGAGCCTATTCTTCATTCTTCAAAAGGCTCTCCTTCTTCTTCTTCTGCTTTGAACGGACCCACTTCTCACTCCACGAAAACACCGGTTCTGGGATCTGTTCCAACTCCACAATCACCTCGACAAGCATTAGACTCAACCAATTTTAAAAACGTCTCATTTCCAAACCGGTTGAGGTCTAATAAACAAAATCCACAAATGGAGAAGATTCTGGAGTTGTTTAAGCAGGTTAACATTAACATTCCCCTTTTAGATGTTGTCCAACAAGTCCCGTCTTATGCGAAAATCTTAAAGGACTTGTGCACGAAAAAGAGGAAGTCTCAGGTACCCAAGAAAGTTTTCTTGGCTAGTGCTGTGAGTGATGCTCTTACCCAATCTTTACCGCAAAAACGGAAGGACCCTGGCTGTCCTACGATTTTTATTACCATTGGGGATAAGAACATCAACCGCGCACTATTAGATCTTGGTGCCAGTGTTAACCTGCTTCCGTACTCAGTATATGAGCAACTAGGTGTAGGAGAGCTGAAACCCACACACTGCACTCTCCAAATGGCCGACCGATCGATCACCCATCCTAGGGATGAGCTAGAGGATGTGTTAATCAAGGTGGGGACTTCATATTCCCCGTTGACTTCATTGTTTTAGACACACAGCTTGTAGCTAACCCCCGGAATCAAATTCCGGTGATACTTGGTCGCCCATTCCTTGCAACCTCAAATGCTGTGATCAATTGTCGAAATGGTTCGCTGAACCTATCTTTTGGAAATATGACAATTGAACTAAACATTTTTAGGTTGGGGAATCAGCCCTCCGAACCTAATGCTCATATACTAGGCGTTTGCTCAATCCAGGAGATCACCCCAGAAGAGTGTGAATTCGAGGAATTTCTATTCGATCACGATAACCTTAACGCCACTAGTGCGTTCCTCTTCGAACCTGCTGCTGTTTCTACGCCCGACAACGACTACGAGTGTTTCACTTTCTCGAACGATCTTAGCCACTCACCACCCGAGTTTGAATCCTTCGAATTTCCGGATGAGTTACTTAAACCATCCAACTCGTTCGCTTACACTTGTTTTGAACCTTTGCTGGAATTCTTTGAGTTCGAGACCTTTTCACCAATCTTACCTTCAATCGTTTCACCTCCAACGCTCGAACTCAAGCCTTTGCCATCTTACCTTAAGTACGCTTACTTGGGTAAGAACGAGACCCTCCCTGTCATCATCTCGGCTTCTCTAGCTCCAGAGCAAGAGAAAGCCCTTCTTGCGGTCTTGCGCAGCAATAGGAAAGCTTTTGGCTGGTCCATGGCGGACATCAAGGGGATTAGTCCCCTGATCGTTGAACATCACATTCATCTGATGGATGATGCCAAACCAGTCAGGGATCCACAAAGGCGACTCAACCCAGTTATGAAGGAGGCTGTGAAAAAGGAGATCGTAAAATGTCTGGATAGTGGTATCATTTACCCTATCTCTGATAGCCAGTGGGTGAGCCCCATTCATGTTGTCCCCAAGAAGTCAGGCATAACGGTCATAACCAACGAGGCGAACGAGTTAATCCCTACTTGCACCCAGACTGGGTGGCGAGTATGCATCGATTACAGAAAATTCAACGCCGCAACGCAGAAGGACCACTTTCCGCTACCTTTCATTGACCAAATGCTTGAACGATTGGCCGGACACGAGTACTACTGCTTTCTTGATGGCTACTCCAGCTATAATCAGATTCCTATCGCCGAAAAAGACCAGGACAAGACCACATTCACTTGTCCTTTCGGCACGTTTGCATATCGCCGCATGCCCTTTGGGTTATGCAATGCGCCCGCTACCTTCCAGCGGTGTATGATGGGAATCTTCTCAGACATGGTGGAAAAATTCTTGGAGATCTTCATGGACGATTTCTCCATTTTCGGCGATTCCTTTGATGAGTGTCTGCTGCATCTCGACACTGTTCTTACCCGGTGTAAGAACAAGAATCTCACTTTGAATTGGGAGAAGTGCCACTTCATGGTGTGCAAAGGTATTGTCTTAGGACATATCATCTCGCAAAATGGCATTGAGGTAGATAAAGCAAAGATTGAAGTCATTTCTAATCTCCCTCCTCCCCGATGCGTCAGAGATATCCGAGCCTTACTTGGCCATGCCGGTTTCTATAGACGGTTCATCAAGGACTTTAGCAAAATTGCCAGGCCCTTGACTCTTTTGCTGGCCAAGGACACGCCATTCGACTTCAACTCGAGCTGTGTGACTGCGTTCGAGTCATTAAAAAGCTCACTCACTTCTTCTCCCGTTCTTTCTTCTCCTGACTGGACGCACCCATTTGAGATTATGTGCGATGCATCAGACTTTACCATCGGTGCTGTTCTTGGACAACACATCAACAAGATGCCGCACGTAATTGTGGATAAATTGGCTTTGCTCGGGACGAGCAAATGATAAGTTTGGGGGTATTTGTTCATATCAGATTTTTGCATTTTTATACCGCCCAATTTTTATCATATTGCTTATCAGTAGGTACTCTTGAGCCGTGTTTGCTAGTCAATTGCAGGATACAGGTTCTCGTCTCTAAACGATGAAATTCATGGAAAAGCGCGACAAAATCCGGATTCCTTCCAACCACAGATAAAACACGGGTCTCCGCTCTCTATCCGTATGTTGCCACACATCAGTTTAAGAAGACAAAATGGCAAATCGATTGTCATTTTCATGCACAAAGCACAATGGCAACACAAAGTCCAAGAAATCTACGCGGAGCTCAAGAAAATCATGACAAAAGATCCACATCCAATCACCTTATGATATAGTAAAATTCTGGAAGAAATGTGAAAAGTTTATGAGAAAAAACATATACCACTCAGCAGAGGATCACATACCAGGGAAAACCACAGAATTTTGTGGCCTAAGACTCCTAAAGAGCTGCGGTTCCGCGGCATAAGCATGCTTAGGCCGCGGAACCGCGGCCGTACGGCCTCTTCAGGGTGTCGTATTTCAAGAGCAGTTTGGACTTTTCATGAAGGGTCAGAATGTTGCCCTAGGTTTCCATCTCCTTGCCTATAAATAGTCCAGAACTTGTCAAAACCAAGAGTGCTTAATCTTGTATTAGATTTTAGGTTATATGTTGTTGTTCTTCTTCGTCTTCTCATCTCTTCTCCATTAAAAACTTATAGTGAGCTTTTGTGAGTGAAGAATGAATAAAGGAGTTCTTTTTACTTATCATGCTTGTCTTGTTCTTTTGTTAAATTGTAATTGCTTGTAATTTTCCTTTACTAATCTAGTTGTTGTTATTTGTTATTTGTTTCTTTCTCGTTCTATTTTTCTTTATTCTTAACAATAATGATGCTTACGCTTGATCCTTGCCGAGATGAGGTCGCAAATAGCTAGTTGTAATTTTCTAACCTCTTTCTTTTCTATCTTCCTCCTTTGTTTTATTTTCCGTTTTTCTTGTAATGGGTGAGTAGTTTTCATACTTGTTAGGGTAGGATAAGGAAAGTTTGAGAGAAGGAAATCTCTCTCACTCTTTCCTTGCCCAACATCTTAAATCGGACTCCCGTTAATTGTACCATAATCCGCTCCCTACGGCACCCTATCCTACATGATAGCGGTGATTCCTTAGTGAGACCGGTTGTGGTTGAATTAACCGGAGGTTAAGGCTAAGAGCCAAGAACGGACGGACAAGCACCAAAAGGAAGAACTTAAGCGTTGGAAAGCCTAGCTTATACTCGCAAGTTCCTTCCTAGTCGTGCTAATCCCCGTTGTTGCCGATTACCGTAACACCGATATTAAGAGTGACAATGAAAGAAGTGAGCGACTCCTAACTCAAACTAACCTAATCCTAACCCTAACAAGCTCTCTTTACATATTATTTTAACACGTAGTTAATCTCAAAACAAATATGGACATTTGGACTTAACTCGTTAAAGCACATAGAAAAAGATTCCCATCCCCCTGCGGATGACCCGTACTCAACCGGCTAGCTACAAGCGAAACCGTTTTGATTGCGGTAATTAACTAAATTTAAACACGCAAAAACTCTACCAATCAGAGTATCAGGTTATTCTGCAGGAACTTGATGGTCATGGCGGCGTCCGGTTTCCTGATGGAGACGGCCTCGACCCACTTCGTGAAGTAATCTACTGCGACGAGGATATACTTGTGTCCTCCCGTACCTGTCGGAAACTGGCCTATCATTTCCAATCCCCACTGGGCGAACGACCACGGGAAAGTCAAAGCGGTCAGCTCGGTAGCTGGGAGGCGAGGTACGCTACCGTTGAGCTGGCAACTTTTACATCTCCTGACGAGGTTCTGGGTGTCTCCGTTAATAGTGGGCCAGTAGTATCCCTGGAGAAATACCTTCTGGATTAAGGTTCTGGCCCCTTGGTGTGCGCCGCCGACCCCTTCATGGATTTCACGGAGTACGTAGTCGGCTTCGTGGGGGTCGACGCACCGGAGCAGGGGCTGAGTGAAGGATTTCTTGTAATGGTTCCAATTGCTCCCGACGAAGTGACGTGCCTTGGCCCGGAGACGGCGGGCGGCTCCCCGATCTTCTGGGAGTGTACCATAGGAGCTCCACAAGGGGCCTCCTCCAGTCCTGGTCATTTTCCTGTGCTGTATATACTTAAAGTATTGTCGCTCCGTCTTCCATACTGGGCCGTGGCGAGGTTTCGAAGAGGATAGACCGCTTATTATTGGCCGAGTAGGAGGAAGCCAGCTTGCTCAGGGCGTCAGCTTGGGCATTGAGCTTCCTGGGTATTTGCTCTACCTGGACTTCGTCGAAGTTCATACGAAGTTTTCTTACCTCAGCCAGATATTTTACCATTAGCGGTTCTTGTGCCTCAAAGTGGCCGGTCACTTGACCAACGACCAGGGCTGAGTCCTTATGGATCCGAATCGTCTTCAGCCCCAGCCCAGAGGCCATGCGAAGTCCAGCTAGCAGGGCCTCGTACTCTGCCGCGTTGTTTGAGGCCTTGAATCCGAGCTTTAGAGAATATTCCATTTCAGCCTCGTTCGGGCCCCGAATGATGAGGCCGGCGCCACAGCCTTCCTCGGTTGAGGACCCGTCGATGTAAATGACCCATTCAGGGACCGAGTCGGGTCTCCCTATGATCAATCATTGGGCCGTGATGGGAGGTGCGGACTCCGGTTCCTTACTGGGGATGGTGCACTCGACGATAAAATCGGCCAAGGCTTATGCTTTGATGGCCTGCCTCGGGCAGTATTTTATATCGAACTGGGACAACTCCCACCTCCATTTCTCTAAGCGGCCCGAGGATTCGGGCGAGACGAGGATAGCCCCAGCGGGCGCTCGGTGAGAACGAGGATAGTGTGCGCCTGTAAGTAGTGCCGTAGCTTCCTTGAGGCCACAACGAGTGACAAGACAATCTTCTCTATGGCTGAATATCTCATCTCTGCTCCTTAAAGACGTGGCTCACGTAGTACACCGGCCTTTGTGCTCCGTCGACCTCTCGTACGAGCATTGAGCCCGCTGCTTGATCGGATACCTCCAGATATAGTGAGAGCTTGTCCCCTTCAACTGGTTGAGTTAGTAGCAGTGGCGTCGCGAGATGTCTCTTCAGTTAGTCGAAGGCGGTTTGGCACTTGTCGGACCACTCGAACCTCGGGATTTTTCTCAGAGCTTTGAAGAATGTGAGGCTCTTTAATCCAGGCCTCGACATGAAACGGCTCAGAGCGGCTATCCGCCCTGTCATTCGCATGATTTCGACGTTGGTCTTGGGTGCGTACATATTGAGGATAGCGTCGATTTTTTCCAAGTTAGCCTCGATCCCATGGTGGGTGACCATGAAACCGAAGAATTTCCCCCCGTTGACCCCGAATGCACACTTGGTGGGGTTCAGTTTCATCTTGAACTTGCGGAGTACCTCGAAGGCCTCGCCCAGGTCCTTAGCGTGGTCGGTCGACAAGACTGATTTGACTAGCATATCGTCGACGTAAACTTCCATGTTCCTGCCGATCTGTGGCTTGAACATGCCGTTGCCAGCCGTTGGTACGTAGCCCCGGTGTTCTTGAGTACGAAGGGCATCACCTTGTAGCAGTATACCCTCCGGTCCGTTGTGAATGCGGTGAGGTCTTCGTCTGCCGGATTCATACGGATCTGATTATGGCCGGAGAAGGCATCCATGAAGCTCAATAGTTCGTGGCCTGCCTGGCTGTCGACGAGCTGATCTATCCGAGTTAGGGGATAGTTGTCTTTGGGGCAGGCCTTGTTCAGGTTGGTGAAGTCGACACACATGCACCACTTCTTGCTTGACTTCTTGACCAGGACGACGTTCGCTAGCCATTCTGAATAGGGCACATTCTGAATGAAGTCGGCGGCGAGGAGCCAATCTACCTTGTCCTCGATAGCCTTCTGTTTGACCGGGGCAAAGCTTCGCTTATTCTGTCTGATGGGTCGGGCCGTAGGATCTACCCCGAGCTTGTGGGATATAACTTTGGGGTCGATCCCGGTCATGTCAGCAGGCGCCCAGGCAAACATGTTGGAGTTGTTTCTGTAATACCCAGTTTTTTTTGTACACCAATATCCGCATTTTTATTAAACAGGGGTCACTTATAAATTTGTCTATTTGTATTTATAATTATCTTAAGTATTTAAACATCCTAATTCTTTTATTCTACGTTCCTTTCTTAAATCCATTTTTCCTAAACCTAATTCTAATACCTAAACCCTTTTCTTTTTCCCTAAACCAACCCAAAACCCCATTATCTATTTCTTATATATTTTTTCATCCCAAAATCTTTGGCCGACCCACTTCCAATTCATTCCCTTACTATTAAATAAAACCACTAAATTTTTCTCAGCCGGCCAACCCCCATTCCTTTCCCATACAAAATAATTTAGTTTCTTTTAAATTAAAACCCAACTCCCCTTCGGCCTAGCTGCCCACACCCCTTTTTAACACCCAAATCCCAATCCTTTTATTTTAAACATCAGTCCAAACTCCCTAAATTTTCAGCCCTATATATATTAATTTAGCTAAGCCATAAATCTCAGGCCCACTCTCTTTTCCTTCAAATTTATTTAGAAATCGCCGGCCCAACTTTCCCCTCAGCCCAAAGGAAATTCGAATTTAATTTAAAACATCATTAGAACTCC
Organism: Agapanthus africanus; assembly: GCA_030015575.1. NCBI lineage: Eukaryota > Viridiplantae > Streptophyta > Magnoliopsida > Asparagales > Amaryllidaceae > Agapanthus > Agapanthus africanus. The sequence continues at coordinate 562,487,575 of CM057346.1, forward strand.
CCGGCCCAGCCAAGCAGCCCGACCCACCTCTCCTTCGTCTCCACTGCATTTCCTTTCCTGCGCGTCACCTGCCCACGTCGCCAACAATCCCCAACCGCCGCGACCGCTTCTTGCGCACCCATGCCCCCGCGACGCACGCTCCCTCCTACGACTTGCTCCCCAACGGTCTTCTCCTCCCTCCTCTATCCCCTCTCCTCTCTCAAGGAACCCTCGAATATCAACCCCCTGCACACCGAACCCACGCCCTCGCCTGCCCTCGTCGGTGACGCTCACCCCTTCGTCGTCGACCTTGCCCACGCCTCGTCACCACCCTCACCTTCCTCCCCGACCACCCTCGTCGGTCTCCCCTCATCACCAACACCCCTGCACCCAACTCGAACCCTGCAACCCACCACGCCGGATCTCGTCTCGCCGCCGTAGGCCTCACATTCCATTTACACCTCGTCGAACACCTCTTTCCGACTCTCCCCTACGAAGAACCCATCACCCGCGCCTATCTCGCTTCTCGTCATCACCTCTCTCTTCTCCGGCTCCCGACTCTGAGCTCTCGCTGGCGCCTCCGTCGACCCCCGTCGTCACCGGGTAAACCTCTCTCTCTCTGTCTCTCTCCCTCTCTGCCTCTCGATCTCTGTCTTTCTCTCTCCCCCTCTCTCTCAATCTCTGCCTCTCTCTCTGTCTCTCTCACTTTAAATCTCTCTCTCTGGCTAGCTCTCTCTTTAACTCTTTAAATCTCTCTCTTTCTTTCTCTCTCTAAAAATTTCTTTCTCTTTATCAGCATCTCTACCTCTCCCGCATCGAAACAAGGAACAACTTGGAGCAGTGAAAAAAAGGAGGGCACGGAGAGTAACTGGAGTGAGTACAATTGTCTGATTTCAAAAGGCCGAACCGGTGCTGCGCCCGTGACACGATCGTGCCGCTGCCGCTGCAGGACCCTCATCGACACGTCTCCAGGTAAGTTTAATACTTGCTTCATGCTACTTGTGATATTACATTTCAATCACCTTTAATTCCCGCTTATACTTTTGCGTAAAATTGTTATAAGTTATGTGTCCGATATACGATCCCAATGAAAACCTTCAATTAATTTGACGTAATTTGATTGCGTATTGTGGACCGTATGATAATGAGCATTGTGTAGAAGTTTCACTGCAAAATATGACCGCTAATGACTCAGACGAACACCCCCAATTACACCCGTAAAAACTGGAAATTTCCCGCACCTGAAAATCGTTAAAATCACAATTAATTGTATACATATTGAAATGATGCGTTCGAGGGCTCAAATCAAAGCCGACTCGACGAGATGTAACCCTGTATATGTTTTAATTGTTTTTATACTGATATTATGACGAGAAGTGGTTCGGAGAGCGGCTCTGGACTGCTGTCCAGAGCGGCTCTGGTTATTGTTTTCTGTCCCGTGATGTTTACTACTTTGTTTCCGGAACTCGTGTATTGCGGAACCCTACACCTTATTGAAGATGAATCTGTTAAAAAAATAACGCAAGTGATTTCACCCTGTTTCATCGTCGTTTACTATTTAAAATGCAATTAAAAAGATCGGGACGTACAGCTGTCCCAAACAGAACCAGAACTGATACCCTAGCGTTGAATAGTGCATAACTCCTGACGTACAGACGCGATTGAGAATCCGTCTATTGCGTTGAAAACCTTATTGAAAACCCTAAATTTCATTCAAGTGTCGCTAAATTATGGTCCCAACTGGGATTAAAATGCATTGCGAAACGGACTTCCGATTCTGAAACCGGATTTCCAGCAGTGAACGCTTAAAATGAAATGGCCATATCTAGTGATCCTGAAACCCGATTAACGTGAAACTAAATTTGATGAATAGATAATCAAACACACTACTTATCACCTGTTCATTGTTTCACTAAATTTGGCATGTATGATTTATGATAAATTATGCAAGTGGTAGGATACCGATATATGACATCTTAATCATGCCTTACATACTGTTTTCTCATCACATCATATAAATATGTCATTGCATTGGTAACCTAGTGATCATGTGGATTACCCAGTGTTAGGTATTAGTGGTGATTATGGCAAGTACGTTAGTGTTGTGCATGAATGGATAAGTGAAAGTGGCACGTACCTGTACACAATCAGTGGACTCTATCGATTTATTGTATTGTCGACGTCTTTGGGACGCGTATAAGTGTGACTATAAGTGGTATGAGACACTTATGGAAGCACTTATATGGGTGTCACAGGTAAGACACCAGACACTGCCCATTTATCTCGAGTATCAGTCGGGGCGTGCTTGATGGATATCCTGTCTCCAGTTCTCGCACAGACTTGTCATGGACCGATCGGTATTTGAGGTTATGGTTGGCGTTTGATGAAGACCACGGGGTGTGGAGTAGTTTGAGTGTGAGTTCAACAGAATCTCGGGAGTCCCATACCGGCATATATATATATATATATATATATATATATATAAGGAGATATATGGAGATTTACAGGGTACATGATTATTACCGTGAGTTATATTTTGGACCCGTGGTCCCTTGCCCTTGGGTCCTACCCTTGGATGGAGGACACTCACGAGTGGTTGACTCTCACACTTGGACCGACGATAGGCTTAGTGACATGTACAGTGAGACTTAGAGACTGATAGGGATAGTGACATTGACATGCATTACTTACTGTATTGATACACCTGACATACTATTTTACTGCTTTACTGTTCACCTGCTCTTTTAGACACCCGCATTGGCTACTTCATGTTCATATCTCTACTATCTTGATTTACTGTTATATATCTATTATCACTGTACGAGTTACCACTTGCACCTATGTATATATTGCTATCGTGTCGCTCTGACGACCTGAGTATGCATGCTCAGAGTGAGAAGTGGATGTAGCTTGGACCAGGACCAGACGTACATCGCGGACATCTTGATCAGCTATCCAGAGCTATACTCTTTTGACCTCCATCAGGTCAGTTCTTTGTATTTTTTTTGTTCCAGTACTGCATTTCTCATTACCTGTGCATTGTTTACTGATTACCACGTAAAGTTAGAAGCCGAAGTGTGACTACGGCAGGATTTTTCCTTGACCGTAGGAGCATGGCTGGCCTTATCAATCCCTCGTATTCCGTATTTTGAAAAGCGGGGCGTGACATGGTTTTGTTGGTATCGGAGATAGGTTTTGCTATGATTGGGATTGCAGTTTCCGAGTGGAGCTTGACGATTTAAGCCGCTCTTTCGGTCTAGATTGTGAACTGTTATCTTTGACTTGAATCGTTATTATTCGTTATGCCATATTTTGACTCCATCTGTTAGAGTTCTGGGCGACTTAGTAGAGTTACGGGGTTGTAATTATGAACCGCAGCATAGATACACTACTGTACTCTATTGGGTAACTGGGAGTTCTACATTTGTTTTCTGCTTGATTAAGTTTCACTCACCCGATATTCTTGTTTCATTGTCTATTCTATATCCTATTCTGATTTTTCCCCTGTATCGTATGCCGGCCTAAAAATGTTATTTCAGGATCATGTCTTCCAACGACTCTTCTTCTATCTCCACTCCCCAGAATCAGACCGTTGAGATTCTGAATGTACTGCAAAGTCTGAAGGAAGCTCAGGAGCGAACAAACGACCTGTTAGCTGAAGGACTGAAAAGGCAGATGAATCAGGCACCAGCGGAAGTCTCCAATCGTAAAGGGATCCCTGTTAGACAAGGAAAAGATGGGAAGATGAAGCGCCCACTTGTTCCCCGCGACAGAAGCAGCAGAAGACCCAATGTTGTGGGTACTGCAAGAGGCCGGGACACCTTCAGAGGGATTGTCGCTGCGCCAAAAGGAAATGCCTGATTTGCGGATCCAGCGAACACTTTATCAACAGTTGCCCTAATAGGAAGGAGCTACAAGGAGACGGTTCGTCCACACTCTCCACTTCGGCAAAGTGATGGTTATTTCGTAGTTTGAGCTTCAAGGATAGTGCGGACCCCGTGCAGGATTCAACTCGCGAGACAAGAATGCAGCGGTCTAGAAATCAAAGGAGAATTATCATGTTTTCTGCTTTCAATAATAATGCTATCACCCTTTTATAAAAATTTCCTTTCGCTTGAAATCTTGTATCCGTCGAACTTTTAGTTGAATGCAATAAAACTTTGAGTCATGATGTATGTATCATTCTCTTACTTTCCCCTTTATTTATACTATTCATTACAACAACATTTTTTTATTTTGATTTTTCAGTACCTGCCTACCGCATATTTTCCTGTACTCCGTATCCTAAGCTCTTTTCTTAATGTGTTCCACTGTCTAATCATGACTCTTTCTTTTCAGGCCATGACCCATCCTGGAGCAGCGCCACATCTAGATGAGGATGCACAGTCATGCGTTTCCTTAGATCGCATGCTGGTTAGTTCGGACGATGAGATAAACGGCCCCCAGGTCATTTTCGGAAACAGTGATTCCGATGACGAAGGAACCGCCGCCCCAGAAGTTGACATGATCGGCGATTCCGACGAGGAGGAAGGAGACCCTGAAGAGAACCCGATAGAGGAAGATCCCGAGGAGGGCCCGATAGAAGAAAATTCAGTGGAGGAAAATCCAATAGAAGAGAATCCAGAAGAAGAGAATCACATGGAAGCAGATCTCGATGAAGAAGCTCCAGTCGAGAAAGAAGGACCGGAAGAACAAGACCCTGCTGCGGAAGAACTCCCAATGGCGGTCCCTGCGAGGCGCTATGGAAATGGACGCCCCTACCTGAGCGCGCGAGCCTACCGTAACCTGCTGAACCTCCACAGCCGCGATTGACGGGATTTAGCTGTTGTCTCCTCTGGCCAAATAAATCTGTGTATAGTTTAGGGCCATCCTTCGTTTTTGAGAATGCTTTTTTTTAGAATTTTCTGAAATGAAATAAAATTTCTGAGTTCGCTAATCTTTTGATTACTGGTTCACTTGATACTTTGACTGTTCCCCTATACGTCCCTCCCCTTGAGATTCATTACTGTCCTTCGCTCCTGCACCTTGTGTTGTTTTGACCTTCACTTAGATTAAAAAGCGCCACACTCCGATCTTTTGAGTGGGCCACCTTTCATCCTTCGTATGTGCCTCGTTTGAGATCCTTCTGGAAGGGAAATTGATAGTGAAATTTCCGAGTAAGCCGACCCTTCGGATTTTTGATTCACATGATGTATCGACCGTTTTCCTTCCCATACATTCCTTTTCCTCTTGTGGTACTTTGCTGCTCACCCTTACTTCCCGTGCTGACCCGACCCCGATCTCTTTGACCTTCAGTCTAAAACCGTCACACTCCGATCTTTTGAGTGAGCCATACTCCATCATAATCCCTACCCTGACTAGCCCTTTTCATCTTTGTGCTATTTCCTATTACCCTAATTATATTTAGGGACATCGTTATACGAAAATTTAGTTTTCATTATCTTGTAATTATCAAAAAGTGTGTTATATTAATTATCCCCGTTTTACGCATTTCAAGTACTTCACTACTAATCTTTCCACTATTTTCGGTAGCGCAACCATATATTGCACATATTAGTTTATGCTATGTTTCTTATTTTCACCATGTGGATTTTCCTAAGTCACTTAAAATTTATTTTTCTTTTTGATCGATACCTTATACTAGGGTGTTTTAACCTATCGACCGATCCTTCACCATTTTAATATTGTTACTTTAGTTTTCTCGGGTATTATACTTATAGGTTGCTATTATAGATGGTTATGTCTGATGCTATTATTTTAGCTGCTCTACCTTGATATATATATATATATATATATATAGGTGTGCACATGTTTAGGATTCCGATTTTTCTAGTACGCCCCGAATATTATTGTTTGTTATTGCTATTTTTATCCTCTTATACATGTAGTTTGCCCTTATTATTGAGTCTGCCTTGTACTTATTTAGACCTATCCTTTTTAGTTTTGTTATTCTTACATATATAGACCTTCAAATATTTTTTATCCACCTGTTTTAGGAAAATCACTATGTATTAGTGTTCGATGTGGTAGCTTTTCGCTTACTATTTTGTAGCTTATCGTTTAGTTTAAATTTCGAGGACGAAATTTTTGTAAGGGTAGTATGATGTAATACCCAGTTCTTTTTGTATACCAATATCCGCATTTTTATTAAATAGGGGTCGCTTATAAATTTGCCTATTTGTATTTATAATTATTTTAAGTATTTAAACATCCCAATTCTTTTATTCTACGTTCCTTTCTTAAATCCATTTTTCCTAAACCTAATTCTAATACCTAAACCCTTTTCTTTTTCCCTAAACCAACCCAAAACCCCATTATCTATTTTTTATATATTTTTTCATCCCAAAATCTTTGGCCGACCCACTTCCAATTCATTCCCTTACTATTAAATGAAACCACTAAATTTTTCTCAGCCGCCAACCCCCATTCCTTTCCCATACAAAATAATTTAGTTTCTTTTAAATTAAAACCCAACCCCCCTTCGGCCTAGCTGCCCACACCCTCTTTTAACACCCAAATCCCAATCCTTTTATTTTAAACATCAGCCCAAACTCCCTAAATTTTCAGCCCTATATGTATTAATTTAGCTAAGCTTTAAATCTCTGGCCCACTCTCTTTTCCTTCAAATTTATTTAGAAATCGCCGGCCCAACTTTCCCCTCAGCCTAAAGGAAATTCGAATTTAATTTAAAACATCATTAGAACTCCCCGGCCCAGCCCAGCAGCCCGACCCACCTCTCCTTCGTCCCCACTGCGTTCCCTTTCCCGCGCGTCACTTGCCCACGTCGCCAACGATCCCCAACGGCCGCGGCCGCTTCTTGGGCACCCACGCCCCAGCGACGCATGCTCCCTCCTACGACTTGCTCCCCAACGGTCTTCTCTTCCCTCCTCTATCCCCCCTCCTCTCTCAAGGAACCCTCGAATATTCGAATATCAACCCCCTGCACATCGAACCCACGCCCTCGCCTGCCCTCGTCGGCGACGCTCACCCCTTCGTCGTCGACCTTACCCACGCCTCGTCACCACCCTCACCTTCCTCCCCGACCACCCTCGTCGGTCTCCCCTCATCACCAACACCCCTGCACCCAACTCGAACCCTACAACCTACCACGCCGGATCTCGTCTCGCCGCCGTATGCCTCACATTCTATTTACACCTCGTTGAACACCTCTTTCTGACTCTCCCCTACGAAGAACCCATCACTCGCGCCCATCTCGCTTCTCGTCATCACCTCTCTCTTCTCCGGCTCCCGACTTCGAGCCCTCGTTGTCGCCTCCATCGACCCCCATCGTCACCGGGTAAACCTCTCTCTCTCTCTGTCTCTCTCCCTCTCTGCCTCTCGATCTCTGTCTTTCTCTCTCCTTTCTCTCTCTCCCCCTCTCTCAATCTCTGCCTCTCTCTCTCTGTCTCTCTCTCTTTAAATCTCTCTCTCTCTCTCTCTCTGTCTAACTCTCTCTCTAACTCTTTAAATCTCTCTCTCTCTCTCTATAAAAATTTCTCTCTCTTTATCAGCATCTCTACCTCTCCCGCATCGAAACAATGAACAACTTGGAGCAGTGAAAAAAAAGGAGGGTACGGAGAGTAACTGGAGTGAGTACAATTGTCTGATTTCAAAAGGCCGAATCGGTGCTGCTCCCGTGACGCGATTGTGCTGCTGCCTCTGCCGGACCCTCGTCGACACGTCTCCAGGCAAGTTTAATACTTGCTTCATGCTACTTGTGATATTACATTTCAATCACCTTTAATTCCCGATTATACTTTTGTGTAAAATTGTTATAAGTTATATGTACGATGTACGATCCCAATGAAAACCTTCAATTAATTTGATGGAATTTGATTGCGTATTGTGGCCCGTGTGATAATGAGCATTGTGTAGAAGTTTCACTGCAAAATATGACGGCTAACGACTCAGTCGAACACCCCCAATTAAACCCGTAAAAACTGGAAATTTCCCGCACCTGAAAATCGTTAAAATCACAATTAATTGTATACATATTGAAATGATGCGTTCGAGGGCTCAAATCGAAGCCGACTCGACGAGATGTAACCCTGTATACGTTCTTAATTGTTTTTATACTGATATTATGACGAGAAGTGGTTTGGAGAGCGGCTCTAGACTGCTGTCCAGAGCGACTCTGGTTATTGTTTTCTGTCCCGTGATGTTTACTACTTTGTTTCCGGAACTCGTGTGCTGCGGAACCCTACACCTTATTGAAGATGAATCTGTTAGAAAAATAACGCAAGTGATTTCACCCTGTTTCATCGTCGTTTACTATTTAAAATGCAATTAAAAAGACCGGGACGTACAGCAGTCCCAAACAGAACCAGAACTGATACCCTAGTGTTGAATAGTGCATAACTCCTGACGTACAGACACGATTGAGAATTCGTCTGTTACGTTGAAAACCTTATTGAAAACCCTAAATTTCATTCAACTATCGCTAAATTATGGTCCCAATTGGGATTAAAATGCGTTGCGAAACGGACTTCCGATTTTGAAACCGGATTTCCAACAGTGAACGCTTAAAATGAAATGGCCATATCTAGTGATCCTGAAACCCGATTAACGTGAAATCAAATTTGATGGATAGATAATCAAACATACTACTTATCACCTGTTCATTGTTTCACTAAATTTGGCATGTATTATTTATGATAAATTATGCAAGTGGTAGGATACCGACATATGACATCTTAATCATGCCTTACATACTGTTTTCTCATCACATCATACAAATATGTCATTGCATTGGTAACCTAGTGATCATGTGGATTACCCAGTGTTAGGTATTAGTGGTGATTGTGGCAAGTACGTTTGTGTTGTGCATGAATGGATAAGTGAAAGTGGCACGTACCTGTACACAATCAGTGGGCCCTATCGATTTACTGCATTGTCGACGTCTTTGGGACGCGTATAACTGTGACTATAAGTGGTATGGGACACTTATGGAAGCACTTGTATGGGTGTCACAGGTAAGGCACCAGACACTGCCCATTTATCTCGGGTATCAGTCGGGACGTGCTTGATAGAGATCCTGTCTCCAGTTCTCGCACAGACTTGTTATGGACCGACCGGTATTTGAGGTTATGGTTGGCGTTTGATATAGACCACGGGGTGCGGGGTAGTTTGAGTGTGAGTTCAACAGAATCTCGGGAGTCCCATGCCGGCATGGAGATATATGGAGATTTACAGGGTACATGATTATTACCGTGAGTTATATTTTGGACCCGTGGTCCCTTGCCCTAGGGTCCTACCCTTGGGTGGAGAACACTCACGAGTGGTTGACTCTCACACTTGGACCAACGATAGGCTTAGTGACATGTACAGTGAGACTTAGAGACTGATAGGGATAGTGACATTGACATGCATTACTTACTGTATTGACACACCTGACATACTATTTTACTGCTTTACTGTTCACCTGCTCTTTTAGACACCGCATTGGCTACTTCATGTTCATATCTCTACTATCTTGATTTACTGTTATATATCTATTATCACTGTACGAGTTACCACTTGCACCTATATATATATTGCTATTGTGTCGCTCTGACGACCTGAGTATGCATGCTCAGAGTGAGAAATGGATGTAGCTTGGACTAGGACCAGACGTACATCGCGGACATCTTGATCAGCTATCCAGAGCTATACTCTTTTGACCTCCATCAGGTCAGTTCTTTATATTTGTTTTGTTCCAGTACTGCATTTCTCATTACCTGTGCATTGTTTACTGATTACCACGTAAAACTAGAAGCCGAAGTGTGACGATGTCAGGATTTTTCCTTGACTATAGGAGCATGGATGGCCTTATCAACCCCTCGTATTTCGTATTTTGGAACGCGGGGCGTGACAGTTTCTGAGGAAATGAACCAGGTCATCTCGCTGAGGACCTGTCAGAAGAGACCCGATCTGAACGAGTCTTTCGCTGTCCCCTTCTACAAAGGGGACCGTTGTCAGAGGCTCCACTGGGGTCCTTCCGACCTCTTTTTGCTCGTCTCGAATATCCAGGGAACCCCTGATGTCACCCTCGCCTTCGACATCGTCGACCGTCTCCTTCGATGAAGATGTTGCAGTGAAGCAAACCTTTGCAATTCGCTGGTTTCCATAGACCCGACCTATCCCGCTCTGATCGAGAGGGAAGTTCATTGCCAGTTGGTAGGCCAATATCTGGGTCCGGAGGGAGTTCAGCGTGGGGCGGCCGAGAAGGATGTTGTAGGCCGATGGGATTCTTGCTACGATGAATTCCACCGGCACTGTCCGCGTATGGCCGGTCTCCCCGACGTTGAACTGTAAAGTGATTACTCCTTCCGTCGGAATGGAGTGGTTAGTGAATCCTAAATGGAATTGGGAGGTTGGCCTTAGGTCTACTGCGGCGAGCCCCATACGCAGAAAGTAGTTGTAGAAGAGAATGTCTGCCGAGCTTCCCGAGTCAACCAAGATCCTGTGCACCTCGTATTGATGGACCCGAGCCGTAATCACCAGGGGGTCGTTGTGGGGCAGGGATATGACGTGAGTCCCCGTCGTCAAAAGTGATCAGCTCGGTCTCCCTGGCCTTCTTCCTTGGCCGGCCGTCGGCCCCCGCGGCCGGCGTGGGGCACTGAGTCTCGTAGGTACTCGACGTACCCCCCGCCGCCGTGACCATGATTTTGGACGAGCTTCGGTTCCCTTCGGTGAGGTTCCTTATGTGCCCTGGTGGGGCTGTTTTTGAGCTGCCGTGGAGAGTCTCGCATGCGCGACCCTGTCAAGGGAGAGGGTGCCGGTCATGCCTGCGAACAGGCAAGCTGACCGCCACCGCCTCGGGAATGACATGAGTGCGACGAGACTCGGGGTCAAACCATCTGGCGTAAGACTTCGGAGCCGAACGGAGCGGCGCCCACTGAGTTATCGCATATGTCGGCCCGGGGGACCCGCGGCCGGGGGAGGTAGCGAGACGATGGTCGGTAGTACCGACGCGAGCAGAGTCCTCCCGAAGTGGAAGAATAGCGACCTGGGGATTTGGTTTTGCCGTTCGGACGCGGATGAGCGCCTCCACGACGGACACGAGTCGATCTATCCGGCTCGCTAGGGCCTTGATGGCGTTATGAGGAGGAGATTCGTCCGCGCCTCCATTGTGGGGGAGGCGACGGCTAGTGTTTGGATCATCGTGATGACCGCTCGCCATTTGGTTGAGATCGGAAGACGAACTTTTGTTTTAGTGTAATCTAGTTTCCCACAGACGGCGCCAGCTGACGAATGTAGGATCACGTCAAGATGTTGCCTTCGTTGATCTGCTGACGGCGGCGTGGATGGCTGAGATTGAATCTGGAGGCAGGCTCCTGAAGCGTGTGGATCTCAATGAGTTTGGGGTTGGTTGTCGCCGCGCTACCTGCAAGGAAGTCCCGAGACGGTGTACCACCGAGGACTCTCCGACGATCAAGTTAGAGAGGAGTTCCCAGCAGAGTAACGGCTTAGTGGAGTAAAAAATGACTTACTTGAACCGTCTGAAGGAGGGGTTTATATAGCGGTAGCAGCAGGCGAGGCAGACGCGAGAATAATGCCGGCCGTTACGCTCCCGACGTCACGCCCGCGTGATGAGCGGGATCTCCCATTAATGGCGAGACGGGCTCGTTAATGCGGATCGTGATTGCATGGAACATGGGATGTGGCCGGCGGTTATCTCGCGCATGGCGAGATTTGCGGGATGGCGGTTGCCCCTATGAGCGGTGCCGTCTGTCGGTCGATGAGACCGAGGAAGATGACCTCGGCGGAAGAGCTCGTGGACGAGCGGGAGAGCCGAGATATCTTGGTTCTGCGGTAGCCCGGGGATGAGCTGTGAGGCCGAGGAGACCAATTGTGCTGGGGGCTCGGAGGCGAGCCAGCGCTTGTTTGTAGGACGGGCATAGGAGCAGCCTGGTCGGCCACTATAGGCCCTTTCTTGCATGCTCTGAAATACGTCAACAGCCACGTGTCATGATCTGAGATATCGCCGATATTGGGCATCATCATGCTGTTTGCTTGATTTATGAGAATAGGATTTTTCTCTGGGTTCTCTCTTATGCGTCCACAAATTAGTAGTTTTTATATATTAAGAGCAATGCACTAAGCATTAATAGCGCAGCACATGCAATAATAAAAAAATTTGTAATTATTGTGATTGGCATTAATAGCGCAGCACATGCAATAAAAAAAAAATTGTAATTATTGTGATTGGCATTAATAGCGCAGCACGTGCAATAATAAATAATTTTGTAATTATTGTGATTGGCATTCATATTTTTTATTTTTAAAAAAGAAAAGATTTCATGATAATTAATTCCATGGATTTTCATCTTTCCTTAAATACTATGAAGTGTGCAAATTACAAACGAGTAACATAATGGTAGCAAACTGCAAATAAATAACACAAATTTCAAGCCTTTATCGGTTAAATATCACACACTATTCACGGTGAAACATCAAGGCTACTTATTAGCCTAAACATGCAGGTGTGATAAAACAAGAAGATTATACCATCTTATTATCATCATCTTTAGTCTATGAATGGCGAGAAAGAACACCCAGCTGTTTTGTTTTTAAAGCTCTGGGTGTCATACCATCGTATGGTGGACAACCTGTTTATGCAAAAACCAAAATTTCTGGCATGTACCTGAATTCAGGATTTCCATGTGGCCACATGGTATCGGTAAAGGATTGAATGGATTCCCACTTTTGGATGTCATGGATGATGAATGAAGAGCTCAAATGTAGGATTACTATGATAGCAATCTCCTAACTGCTAGAATAGTTATATATGTCCTTAAACATCCATTACAATTAATGTAATATTGGTTGAATATTAATAAAGTTTTATGGTCGTATTTAATGCTTTATTATATGGGTATTCTTATTTATTTATAATTGTTATAGTATCCTTAGAAATTATATTGTTAGATCGTGCACTGCGATGTGTCACTTGTATGGAGATGCGATCTAATTTAGTAATTTCTTAAATTGAGTACTTAATCTACAACTAGCATAGGATAGCTAGAGTTGTGACATGTTATCATACATGATACTGACATATGAGATGTGGTGGTGTGTCTCAATACCTGAGAATGGAGATTCTCCATGTGTATGTCATGAGCGTATATATTGATATATGTAGTACATGACCTTATTTGAATTCTCTAGGATATGCCACCAATAGAGGTGGAGAATTCAAACGGTTACATAATTCCTTTGACTTGATGATATTGCAGTGTTCGATTTGTTGACAGATAAGATTTGATATAATGGTCAATCTTAACGTTTAGACAGGAACAAGAAATCTAAAATATTGGGCTGCTTGAATGCATTTAAAAAAACTATTGATGTCTAGATAAGATATGACATTCTCATATTGATGAGGATAGATTTACCGTTCAATCCCATAAAAGTGTCAAATCCTGTACAGGTATTTTGGAATTTGTTTTTTCAAAATTACATTATTATATTTATTTTCGAAAGGAATTTATTATGTTCATCGGTAATTGAAAATTTGGATTTGAACGATTAGGTGATTTTATCATGCACAGTTAAAAGACCGAAATAAAATTAACTTGATATTGGAAGGGGTTACATGTAAATTAATGTTAATTATTATCTCATATTAGAAAGAGTTTTTATGAACAATTGGCGTGATAGGAGTTTAATTGTTAAATTAAAATTGTCAATTAATTAATTGCGAATTAATTGACATTGACAATTGGTTTTCGATATGAGACCCAATTGGTCCCACCGCAAAATCTCAAGATAGAAGAGTAAATAAAAACAAAGAAGAGAAGAAATAATATAACACAATATGTTGTGTCAGGGAGTGTAGTCCCACATTGAAAAAAGGGAAAATGGTATTGTATCACAACCCTATAAAAGGACGGTTATAGGAAATCATAAAAGGAAAAAAAATTAAGAAATAGTTAAAACTTTTCTTAAAATAAAGGGTTACCGTCGGCCTAATTTTGGTTTGCCTCCTACGCAAGGAGGTGGATTTGATTGGAGCCTTTTGTGATTATGGTAGCTTCAAAAGATTATTATTTTGCCGATAGATATTTAGATGTGCAAATAGATGTCATTTATTAATCATATTGATGAATTGTTGGAGATCATATGCATCATTTCCGCTGCTATACGCATATGATTTTCTTCACTAACTCCATCTTGTTCTCAAGTCACAACAGCAAAGAGCTCTTTCAACGGCTCTCCGAAGATGTCGCCGAGCTTCTGAGGGCCGGCTTCGTAAAAAACGGCCTGGAAGAAACCATGAGAGAGAAGGGACTCCATGACTTGAGCTCTAATCGAGTTCCATCTCCCATTTGATGTGTTGAGATATAGCCCTGAGAAATCTATCTTTGGGAATAATGGAGCAATTAGTGTGCTGACCAAAGCAATTTCTCTAGTTAACTAGCTTCTTATATCTTCAAAACTTGTAATATATATGTCACGCCCCGCTTCCTAAAATACAGAATACGAGGGGTGACAAGGCCAGCCATGCTCCTACGGTCAAGCAAATATCCCGCCGTAGTCACACTTCGATTTCTAGCTTTACGTGGTAATCAGTAATCAATGCACAGGAAATGAGAAATGCAGTCACTAAATCAAAACAGATATAAAACTAACCAGATGGAGTCAAGGAAAGATAGCGCTGTCGTCGCTGATCTAGATGTCCGCAATATCCTCAAGGTACGACAGGTGCTGATCCGAGATAAGTCTACTTCTCACTCTGAGCATGTATACTCAGGTCGTCAGAGCGACACAACAGCAACATATATAAATACAAATGTAAACACGTGCAATGATGATGAATATGAAACAGTAAATATGAAGTAATGATATGAGCATGAAGTAACTGGTACAGGTAAACAGTAAAGCAGGTATATCGAATCAGTAAGTAATGCATGTCAATGTCACTAATCCTATCAGTCTCTAGATGTGAAAAGAGATGTCATTTATTAATCATATTGATGAATTGTTGGAGATCATATGCATCATTTCCGCTGCTATACGCATATGATTTTCTTCACTAACTCCATCTTGTTCTCAAGTCACAACAGCAAAGAGCTCTTTCAACGGCTCTCCGAAGATGCCGCCGAGCTTCCGAGGGCCGGCTTCGTCAAAAACGGCCTGGAAGAAGCCATGAGAGAGAAGGGCCTCCATGACTTGAGCTCTAACTGAGTTCCATCTCCCATTTGATGTGTTGAGATCCAGCCCTGAGAAATCTATCTTTGGGAATAATGGAGCAATTAGTGTGCTAACCAAAGCAATTTCTCTAGTTAACTAGCTTCTTATATCTTCAAAACTTGTAATATATATGTCACGCCCCGCTTCCCAAAACACGGAATACGAGGGGTGACAAGGCCAGCCATGCTCCTACGGTCAAGCAAATATCCCGCCGTAGTCACACTTTGGTTTCTAGCTTTACGTGGTAATCAATAATCAATGCACAGAAAATGAGAAATGCAGTCACTAAATCAAAACAGATATAAAACTAACCAGATGGAGTCAAGGAAAGATAGCGCTGTCGTCGCTGATCTAGATGTCCGTAATATCCTCAAGGTACGACAGGTGCTGATCCGAGATAAGTCCACTTCTCACTCTGAGCATGCATACTCAGGTCGTCAGAGCGACACAACAGCAATACATATAAATACAAATGTAAACACATGCAATGATGATGAACATGAAACAGTAAACATGAAGTAATGACATGAGCATGAAGTAACCGGTACAGGTAAACAGTAAAGCAAGTATATCGAATCAGTAAGCAATGCATGTCAATGTCACTAATCCTATCAGTCTCTAAGTCTCACTGTCCAAGTCGCTAAACCCATCGTCAGTCCAAGTGTGAGAGTCAACCACGCAGGAGTATCCCCAACCCAAGGGTAGGGCCCCAGGGGTAAGGGAACACGGGTCCGAAACGCTCGCTAATAATTAGTAATATTACCCATATGACTCCCATAATCGCTGTATATACCGACAGTAGGACTCCCGAGATTCCGTTGAACTCAAACTCAAACCACCCCACACCCCGTGGTCTAGATCAAATCCCGACCATAAACCCAAATACTAGTCGGTCCATGACAAGTCTACGCGAGAACTGGAGACCGGATCTCCATCAAGCATGTCTCGACTGGTACCCAAGATAAATGACGGTGTTTGACGCCTTACCTATGACACTAATATAAGTGCTCTATAACCGTCCTATTTCAGTTATAGTTACACTTATATATGTACCATAGACGTCGACAATGCAATAAATTAACCGGCTTCGCTGATTGTGTACAAGTACGTGTCACTTCACTTATTCATTCATGCTTTAACACTAACGTACTTGCCACAATCAAATCATTAATATCTATCACTGGGTAATGTACACGATCACTAGGTTACCAATGTATATGACTTCTACATGATATGATGAGAATCCATTACTTACGACATGAATAAGATATCAGGAGCTAGTGTTCTATCACTTGCAAAATTTACTATAAATCATACGTGCAGAATTAAGCAAAACAATATAAAAGGGGCAGGTAGTATGTTTAATTATCTATCCTTCACAATTAGTTTCGCGTCAACCGGGTTTCAGGTTGCTAGTTACGGCCATTTCATTTTAAGTGTTCACTGCTGGAAATCCTATTTCTGAATTGGAAGCTTGTTTCGTAACACGTTTTAATCCCAGTTGAAATTGTAATTAGGCGACGGCACAGTTGGATAATATTTAATTTTAACAGTTAGGTTTCAAACATATTAGACGGATCGATGATATCCGCTGTATACGGGAAGATATGTTCAGTTTAATATCAATGTGTACAAACTGTCACTGTAGAAAACTGCAGAACACAACGGTATCCTAAAATACGAATTAAATGTAAAACGAAGGTGAAACGACATGGGACCAGATTCAGGTGATAGCTAACTAAATTATCTACGCGACCATATGGGGATCCACACATTTTTAGTTTAAGGAAGGGGTGTACAGGTGTTCCTAAGGCCAGGAATTCAAAACGAACGTTGCCCCGGACTATAGTTCAGGGCCACGAATCGCCTTAGTATTCATTGATATAAGTTATCAAAATGTCAAGGTAAACTATGGGGAGCTGTAGGTTTATCTGTTGGTTTCGATACGAGCCATAGAACATCGCATTTTGATCTGTATTTAATTTACTATTAATTTTACAACGTGATATATACGGGAATTTCCAGACTTAGCGTCGGTTCTCGGGGATATTGTTTCAATATATAAACATTAACTTTTAGATTCCAACATGTAGTTATTTATCAGTATGAGATCTATATGTCACGAAACAGGAGTTTTAAGTGATCGGAACATATATAAATATGCATATTAAAAGATGATTATCGAGTTTTAATAACCACAACTAAGGGGTTTTATAATGATTTATCACGTACTCATACATAAGTATATTTGAGTATATGTAGCATGATAGCAAGTTCAGAAACTTGCCTGACAACGGCACAGCTACGGCGACACGGCAGAGATGGCAACGACGTGAGCACCAGCACGGCACCAGCAAGGCGGCGAGCTCGGTTGGCTCGGAGTTGACGTCGGAGGTGAAGTTGGAGGTGGTGGTGTTGTAGGGTCAATGACGGGGGTGGTCGAGGCAGTGATGAGTGCTGGTGGTAAGAAAGGAGAGAGGAGGCAAAGCAGCGGGCTCAGCTGTCGGCGTTGAAGTGAGGAGTTCCGGCAAGGTGAGCTTGGATGCGGCTTGTAGGTGAGGGAGTGCAGAGATAGTGGCAGCACGGTGGTGGCCGGGCTCCGATGAGGCGGCGGTCTCAGTGATGTTGGAGGCGACAGAAGCGCTGTCGGTGGTGGTATGCAGGCGGCGTTGGTGCAAGGCAACGGTGTCCGGAGGTGAGGCGGCGAGGTTCCTGGGTGATGATGGGTGGACGTTGGAGTTATGCACGAAGTGGGTTGCGGCACGGGTGCCCCGGAAGAAGGTGGTCGACGGTGAGGTGAGGATCTCGAGGGTGAGCAGGGGGTGTTAGAAACTCGGCGGTGGAGTCCTTCGCGGTCGGAGGTGCTGTCGATGGGTTTTCTGGCGAGGCAGTGGGGGTCACGGGTTGTGCAGGTGCCCAGTACTTATTGCCACATCTATCGTACGGACAGAGAATCTTCTCTATTATGATCTTATTATGTGCGCGTGCAAATTCAATGAAAGCAGCAACTCCTGCGACAAACTTAGGTTGCATACGTTATTGCCAATCCACATACATCCAGTCCTTAACTCTGACGTACTCATGGGCCATGTTAGACTGTATAACATATAAATTGTAGGTTATGGTGACTATATTGAGAAATATAAGAACAGGATAGTTACTGACAAAGGAGAAAATCCGTGTATATGCTTTGTGTGTGCGTTTGTCGTTGAAAAGAATAAATTATCGAACGTATGTTAACCGATAGACGGGGACTAAGTGGCGCTTTTAGTTTCATATATGAATATCGATGAGAATATGAAGGTTTCATATTATCATCGAGTATCATATATTGGTTTTAACTTGAACATCTCGAATCACTCTCTAATTATGCGTTTGCTGTGTATTCTTGTTGTATGTATGTGTTCCGGCTGTCGGGGGTAAGGCTTCTATCCCATTAAGAATGTATAGAGCGAACACCCATCACTTGTGCTTTCAACCGTTTCGAGTAAATTTCGGCAGCACCTCCCCGCTGTTCTCTGAGTACACTGTAATAGAATAGATAATCATTTCAAAACTGTGAAACAACGTTGAAATGAATATCTAATCTATCTTTGTACACAGAGAACCAGCGGAAAGGTACCGGCGAAATATCTCGAAACGGATGAAAACACAAGTGAATGAAGGTGTTTGCTTTATACATTCCTAACTTGTCCACACGGGACAAATCTATCGGTTACCATACGATTGAATCTTCTCGTCGCATAGACTATACGACGGTTGTTAGTACCGAGCTATATCGTCCGATATTTAACAACCTTCGTATAGTTCTATGTCACGACGAACATCGCATGTATGTTAACCGATAGACGGGGACTAAGTGGCGCTTTTAGTTTCATATATGAGTATCGATGAGAATATGAAGGTTTCATATTATCATCGAGTATCATATATTGGTTTTAACTTGAACATCTTGAATCACTCTCTAATGATGCGTTTGTTGTTCATTCGTGTTGTATGTGTAACATGATTTTAAACCATTGAGATCAAGATTGATAGAACTGATCATCCTACATTGCAATGGCATTCATCTACTAAAACTATTATTGCAATGGCATTCATCTATAACAATCAACAATTAAAACTACAAATGTAGGATACTGATATCATAAAACGTTATACGCAACATATGAATTCACATGACTGAAACATGCATCAAAAAAACATGTTCATCCAAAAGAAAGACCACTGTCAACAAATATAGAATAATACGTCATAAAAACAGTAACTAATTAACAAGTTGATTAGCATCTGGATCAAGAAAATGATAGGAAAAACAATTGACTATGATCTATAATGACAAGTCTATTACCATGACTCTCGACTAACAAAGATGGCTTTTCGTCCTCAGTAGCTTGATAATTGGGATTTCATGGCGAATAAAAATATGCATATGTCGTTTGACCGGGAACTTCAATAGGAAACTCAATGAGGTAGGGTGTACTGAAGTACGCTTTGTATTTCACTATATCAGGTGATGAAGCCCAAGCCCTAGCTAGCCCCAGCCCCACCCCAACCGAACCCTATCGAAGGTAAAGAACGTTCTTACACTTTCATATTTCTATTAATGATGCAAGTCTCCACTAAGTCAAATTCTTGCAATATCATTCTTTTTAGAGTATGTCTAATTTAATAGATAGAATTTTCAAAGTTGGGCAACCAAGAAAAAGTAACAAGGGATTTTATATACATGCTAAAGCTTTGATTATTTATTTATTTATTTTCCATTTCATATTAGTAATTTTATATGTTTGATGATGGCAAGAAATACAAATTATATTAGAACATTGTACATACCTAATTTCCACTTGAAATCGGTTTTGTTCTTTTATCAGTACTCGTTGACATACAGTAACAAAGAATGTTTGATTAGAAGGACCCAAGATTTCTCGATCAACAATAATTTTAGTAATCAAACTAGGCTAAAATTGCTGGAAATTCCTCTCAAGTTTGCCAAATTCAGCAAACCCCAACCCCAACCTAACCCTAACCCCAGCCCCAGCCCCAGCCCAGCCCTACCCCAACCCTAACCTAACCCCAGCCCCAGCCCCAGCCCAGCCTAGCCCAGCCCCAACCTAACCCTAACCCCAGCCACAGCTCCAGCTAAACCCCAACCCTAACCCTAACACTAACCCCAGCCCCAGCCGAACCCCAACCCCAACCCTAACCCTAACCCCAACCCCAACCGCAACCCCTGCCGAACCCCAACCCAACTGCAACCCCAGCCCCAGCCATGAACCCTAGCCCTAAAATAATCAAAAATTTGTTTAATTGAAGATTTACTAACCTGTGCGGTGGAGGAGACGATCGATCGGTGGCGACGATGAAACGGAGGCGACGACGAAAACGGCGACAAGGAAGAACGGTGACGAGAACGGCGGTAGCGACGACGAGAACGGCGGTGGCGACGAAGAGAACGGCAGGAGAGATTTGGGGATTTTGCGTTCGCGCGCGATCGAGAGAGAGAGAAAGAGATAATCAGCGTAGGCGATCTGTGCCTTTTTAATTAAATCGCTGTTTAGATGCCCCTACGGATTTGTCCGTAGGTCCTCAGTTTGCGGCTCCGTAGGGGCAAACACCAAATTAAGATTTAATATTTTTACTCTTGAACGTCTTGGACCGTAGGGGCAACCTTCTGGCCCTACGGCTTAATCCGTAGGGCCAACATAAATCTGCCCCTACGGATTTTAATATCCGTAGGGGCAACCCCCTATTTTAGTAGTGAATGGGCTAGCTGGAGCCTTCAATAAGACTCTATGCAAGCTCCTGAGGAAAAATGTTTCAGCCAACAAGAGAGACTGGGATCTCAAACTTCACGAGGCGTTGTGGGCATATCGTACCACGCACCGTACTCCAACTCAGTCTACTCTATACGCATTACTTTTCGGAGTGGAGGCGGTCCTCCCCCTCGAAGTCGAAGTTCCAAGCTTAAGAATGGTCGTTCAGCACGAGTTGACGGAGGAGGAAAACGTGCTCTTTCGGCTTGAAGAGCTCGACGCCTTCGAAGAAAAGAGGCTCGCGGTGCAGCAAAATCTGGAGCTATACCGAGCCCAAATGTCACGGGCCTATGATAAGATAACCCGTCTCCGCGCCTTAAAGAAAGGTGAATTGGTGTTAGTCCTCAAAAGATCGATTATCCCCAATCGACATGCCAAGGGAAAATTCGAGCCAAACTGGAAAGGACCATATGTCATCGAGAAAGTGTTTGATGGAGGATCCTACCAGCTGATAAATGCCGAGAGAGAAAGGCCCATGCCACCTATCAATAGCCGATATCTCAAGAAATATTATGCGTGAATGCTCGAAGTCATAGGAGAATTGAGCACACAAGCCCTACGGTCTAGATCATACATCCTGTAAAACCGTATACAATCCACAGGCGTAAACGACCCCTATCTCTCCCAAGTCCTGTCGGTGAGACTACTTTTAAAGTCTCACCAACGAAAAAACGGTATGTCCACAAGCAAAACGGTCACGGATGAAAACCCTAAAAGGCTCCGTGAGTAAAAAAAGCAGGACTGCCGGCGAGTTTGTGAAAACCCAAAAGGGCGCAAACTCATGAAAAGAGATGAACTACACTCGCAAAGTCTTCTCGGCCTTGTGAGGAGAAAATCCCTGTATGAGATCCTTACGACTCACAAAAGAGCAATACATTTAGGAATCCCCACGATTCTTAGGGAGAAATACACCTACGAGATCCTTTCGACTCGTAGGGAGAAAATGCTTTTATGAGACCCTTACAGCTCATAAAATTGAAAAGCCTTAGGTGATAGGGATCTAAACATGTCTCCTGAGCCATCGCTCCCCAACGGGTAACGGCAAATGATGAGTCGCTCCTGTCATTTCGCTTCAGTGTTAGCAGTGTTGATGCCGACCCAAAAACCAAATCCCAAGTCCTCCCGGAGCAAATGATGAGTTGCTCCTGGCATTATTCCAGTGCAGCAATGCTGATGCCAAACAAGATCCAAATTCTAAGTCCCCAAACGGCGAATGACGAGTCGCTCCTGATATCATATTCCAGTGCAGCGATGCAGACGCCAACTGTTCCCCTCCGAACGGCGGCCCGGACTTCGCGTCCGTTGCCTGAGGTTCGGGGCAGATGCTATTTGGTTTTATCCGTCCACCTCTCCGAAGATGCCAAGTTGATTTATGGCACCGTGTATCGGAGGTTTAGACGGATGCGGCCGATGTAGCAGACTTCGTCAGATTCCCCCTCGCTTGAGGGGTTTTTGATTGTGGGGACGCTCTTCCCTGCAGGCGCAAGCCCCTGCAGTTAATTACGCTACCGCATCGCGGTAACAACTTTCTCCTTCTCCAGAATTTCACTTCGTGTCGTGGGTGTTTGTTTTGTTTGTGGTTGCCCGTGGATTGTATACGGAGACTGAGTAATGCCGTCGCCCGTAGGACGTGGATTAGTCCAAATCCCTATTTACTTAGATTTGGGTTTGGTGTTTTTAGTTCAAGGATACGTTAGTCGCGTTGCGGCTAAGATCAACTTAAACGTTCGTTAAGGATACGTTAGTCATGTTTGAGACTAAGATCAACTTAAACATTCGTTAAGGATACGTTAGTCCTGTTTGAGACTAAGATCAACTTAACGGGACCGTTTAGATCCGACAAAAGAGCATTTGGGCTCTATTGTGCCAGTTTAGGGACGTGGTAGTCCATATTCCAGTTTAGGGACGTGGTGGTCCATTATTAGTTTAAGGACGTTTCGGTCCAACATTAGTTTATGGACATTTCGGTCCACGAGTTTAAGGACCCCGCAGTCCATATCGATGTGTGGTCGTTGGGACCCGTCACCTCTTTGACGTCGTTGAGGAATTACAACGACGGATGTCAAAGGAGTTCGGAGATGTACCCTCGAACCGGATGTAAATTGATTTAGAAGAGCAATTTTGCTCAATCAATTTAATTTAAGGACTTATGGCCAAAATTGGGCTAAGTCCAGTTGAAATGTTCAACATTTTATTTGCTTTTGCATTACATTTCTTTTTTTTATATTTTTATTTGGGCCTTGCCCAGAAAGGATGCAGAGCATCAATTTGTTTTGGGCTCTGCCCTTTTAGGAATGATGCAAGGCATCAATTTTATTTGGGCTCTGCCCTTATATAAAGGATGCAAAGCATCAATTTATTTGGGCTCTGCCCATTTATTGCCTTGCAATTTATTTTGGCCTGTCAGGTCATTTTGGTTTGGGCCTTGCCCTTTAGAAAATGCATTGCATTTATCAAGCGCTTTGCGCCAATCAAAAAGCACAACAGTGCAAATTTATAAGTGCAAAGCACTATTAATTTGAGAATCTTTTAGATTCAAGAACCAATGGTTCATAAAAGAAGTGCAAAGCACTATTTGATTTCTTGATCTAATTTAGATCAACGAAGAACAAGTTTTTTCTTTTTATTTCAAGAACCAAAGGTTCATAAAAGTGCAAAGCACTATCTTTTTTATTTTATTTCTGTTTTTCTTGTTTTAGAGAACCAGTGGTTCATAAGAAGTGCAAAGCACTATTAATTTAAGAACCTTTTAGGTTCAAGAAACGATGGTCCATAAAACAAGTGGAAGGCACTATTTGATTTATTTCTAAGAAAAAACAAGTTTTTCTTGTTTTTCTTATCTCAGAGAACCAAAGGTTCATAAAAGTGCAAAGCACTATTTTATTTTATTTTATTTTTATTAAAGATCATTGATCTTGTTTTTTAGATCTATGATCTGTTCATAAGAGAAATTTCTCTTCTTTTAAAGGTTTTTACCTTTTTTTTTTATTCTTCAAGAGTTCTCAAGAGTTCTCTTCTCTTTTCTTTTTAGCAAGATGTTGATGATTTTGAAATGAGGTCTAGGGTCCTTTTTATAGTGCCCATAAATTAGTTAAATTTGTTAAAGAAATCTTTCTCTGAGTGATTTTGGGAATTTTCCCCACCGTTGGATCTTTGATCCAAGGGCTTCTGCTTTGCAGAAGAAAATCTTCTTGTTTTAATAAGAACAGAAAAGATTTCTCAAGTCTTTTAATTCTGTTTGGCGCAGTGCCCCAGCGCGTGACACGTGTCACGCTGTGCTGACACGTGTCGCGCATTTTTTTTTTGTGCGCTGCGCTGACACGTGTCGCGCACCGCGCAACTGCGCTGCGCGCGCAAATTTTTTTTTTCGCGCGCGCTGCGCTGACACGTGTCGCGCAGCGCGCAACTGCGCTGCGCGCGCAATTTTATTTTTTTTTTTTCGCGCGCGCTGCGCTGACACGTGTCGCGCAGCGCGCGCAATTTTTTATTTTTTATTTTTTATTTTTTTTGCGCGCGCGCTGCGCAGCGCACAGTTGCGCTGCGCTGACACGTGTCGCGCAGCGCGCGCATTTTTTTTTTTTTTTTGCTCTGCGCAGCGCACAGTTACGCTGCGCTGACACGTGTCGCGCAGCGCGCAACTGCGCTGCGCGCGTAACTTTTTTTTTTTTTTTTTTTCTTTTTTTGAAAGAACAGAAGCATTGCTTTTTTTTTTTTCCATCTTGGAATTTGAACAGAGTTTTGCTCTGATTGGGGTAAACAAATGCCCCCCCACCGTTGCGTTTACGTGGCCTCCTAACGTGAGCGCAGCGGTGGCAGACTCCGAACCGTCACGCCATCCCTTGGAAGCTGAAAGGGCACTTGATGCCTATAAATAGGACCTTTGGTCCCTTAGATAATTCTTATCTCTAAAATTTTACTTTCAGAACTCAGAGCCCTGCTCTTTATTTTCAAGAACTTTAAGAATTAAACTCTTAAAACTTTTAGGTGAAAATTTTAATTTGGATTAAATTAAATTAATTTAATTCTCATTAATAGAGCCTCGCTCTCAATAGATCCCTGATCTAAAGGAAACCTATTTAGGGTTTCACTTAGCAGAGTTTTGCTCTACAGGTCTTAAAAAGATCTAAAGAGAACTAAAGGGGGACCCTACTAGGGTTCCATAGAGCTCTGCTCTCTGAAAGATTTTCCTTGGATTTTCTTAATTCATTAATGAAGTTTTGCTCCTCCCAAATCATATAGAAGAACTCTTAAGAATTCTTCACGGATCTTGGAACTCAAAGATGGCATTTTATTTCTCAGTGCATTATATCGTTTTGCTTAATCAGTCTTTCTGATAATTCTGTTGATCCTCTTTCACAGGAACAATGAACGCCCACATGTATGCTCTTAACGAGATCATCTCTCATGAGGACATCCGCCGACTTGGCCGCTCTCAAAATCGGGAGTTCACAAATGAGGAGTGTGCTGAAATAATGAGTCGTTTCGACGCATGCAACGATCCATTGCATCCCCGACGTTCCTTTCTTCTTAAACTTATCGTGGGAGCTATCTGGGAAGCGTTTCCCCTATTCTGTTCCGGCGTGCCGCTTAGGGCGTTGGATGCCGCTGAGGACAAGGCGTACTCCGTGTACCTATTGAATTTTATCTCGAAGAGACGGCAAGACAGTCTTATCGACCTCTTGCACAAGGTTTTTCAATAGTCTGACATACTCGCTGCTTATCGGAGGGTGGAAGACATCGGAAGGGACCCTGACGTTTGTGCTCGCGAAAGGAAGCATACTAGGATGGTTCGCGAGGCTTGGAAAGTCATAGATAGGATCGCTTTTGAATTCCTCAATCCATGCCCTGGATCTGAGGTTATTCCATTGTAACTTTCGTTTATTATTCTTATGACTGTAAGAACTTCGGGCAATATTAATGGAATTTTTTTTTATCCCAGCTTGTTTTTATTATATATCTTTGTCCTGAGTCTTTTTGTCCATGCATGAATGAATACGTCCTGAACGCTTGATCAAACGTAAATCGGGTGTTCTTTCTGTTGCTTTTCCTCTTTCTCAGCATGTCGTCACGATTAGCAGGTAATAGAGTAAGCTTCTTGATTTCTTCACGAGATAGCGAGGGCTTAGGCCGCAGGTTCAGATCTGCTGCCTAAGACTTTTCAACTCTATGAGCCGTGAGGGTCTCATAGAGACTTTTCTCCCTACGGATCAAAAGGATCTCGTAGGTGGGTTTTTCTCATTAGGAATCGTGAGGATTCCTAAGTGTGGTTTTCTCTTGTAAGTCGTAAGGATCCTACAAGAGAATTTTTCTCTCTTACGAGTCGAGAGGACTTGTAAGCGGTTGTTTCCCTCCTTGTCGAAGTTTGACGTTGGAGAGTGAGACCCGTGGATGGTATGCAAGAGACCGTTTTGGGCCAACTTGCAGGGTCCCAATGCTTAGGAAACAGGCTTCTTTTATGCCCACTGCCTAAGGCTTTATCTCACGAGTCGAGCCGCCTCGACAATTTTTCACAAGTCAAGACGAATCGAACGTTTCTCGCAAGAACATCTTAACGTCGCATTTAACCTCTGCTCTTTACGACAGAAGCCCGTTAAGGTTGGTGGTACTTAGGGTTTTGGCCATCGTACCGTCGCATAAGCTGATATAGTCCTCGATAGGCATTCGTGCTGTTCGAGTAGCCCTGCGACTGCCGTGTCTCTGATCCCTTCGGGGGCTGGACAAGACGTCTTCAAGCAATCCTCCTTGGCAGTTTGACCGTCGGAAGAGCAAGCGCTAGGAATTTGCCATGCCGCTTTTTACTTGAGGTTAGGCTCATTTTGGAGAGCCCCGATGAGTCATAACCACTCCGCGCTGGTGTGGGGATGATCTCCGATAGTCTTTCAGGTTTTATATGACTTGCCGTTAAGACCCTGAAGCTAGGAATTTGGCCTTTGCTTCGTTTGCTGGCATTGCGTCCTCTGTATCGAGACGAATGTCATGGTGGGAACTAGGGATTTTGCCATGGCTCCGTTTGTTTGATGACGTTGCGTCTGCTGTATCAAGACGAACGTTGGGGTGACATCTCGTCTGCTGTATCGAGACGGACGTCGAGATTGTCTCTAGGTTGCTGGCGAACCGCCGAGGTTTGGAACTAGGGATTTTGCCGTGGCTCCATTCGTTTAATGACGTTGCGTCTGCTGTGTCGAGACGAACGTTGGGGTGACATCTCGTCTGCTGTATCGAGACGGACGTCGAGGTGGTGACCATTCTGTGCTGGTGCGAGATGATCTCCGATTGTCTTTCCGGTTTTATATAAGTTACCGTCAAGACGTCGAAGTTAGGAATGTGGCCTTCGCTTCGTTTGCTCTGGTGTGTCCAAATCCTGTTGGAGGAAGAACGCTGGGGTTGACATTTCGTCTGCTGTATCGAGACGAACGTCAAGGTGGTGACCACTCTGTGCTGGTGCGAGATGATCTCCGATTGTCTTTCCGGTTTTATGTGAGTTACCGTAAAAGACGTTGAAGCTAGGAATGTGGCCTTCGCTTCATTTGCTTTGTCATGTCTGAATCCCTGCTGGAGGAAGAACGCTGAGGTTGACATTTCGTCTGCTGTATCGAGACGAACGTCAAGGTGGTGACCACTCTGTGCTGGTGCGAGATGATCTCCGATTGTCTTTCCGGTTTTATGTGAGTTACCGTAAAGACGTTGAAGCTAGGAATGTGGCCTTCGCTTCATTTGCTTTATCATGTCTGAATCCCTACTGGAGGAAGAACGCTGAGGTTGACATTTCGTCTACTGTATCGAGACGAACGTCAAGGAGGTGACCACTTCATGTGAGATGGTCTCCGATTGTCTTTCCGGTTTTATGTGAGTTACCGTAAAGACGTTGAAGCTAGGAATGTGGCCTTCGCTTCATTTGCTTACACTGCGTCTGGTGTATTGAGACGAATGCTGAGGTGGAGCTGGGATTTTGCCATCACTCCGCTTTGTTTCGACCGTGAGGTCTTTTGTTGACGTTGCATCTGCCTCCAGCTGGACTGCGGAGGAACGCTGTTGTTGACATTGCGTCTACTGTACCGAGACGAATGCTGAGGTGAAGCTGGGATTTTGCCATCGCTCCGCTTGATGGTGTAACATCTGTGTCCTGTTGGAATGAGGAGGCACACTGTTGTTGGTCTTTAGGCTGTAGACGTTGACGTCGAGACCCTGAAGCTCGGGATCTTCGTTTGCTTCGTTTGTTGACATCGTGTCTGTAATATTGCGACAAATGTCGAGAAGGTCTCTAGGTTATCTATGAACCGTCGAGATTTGGCTTCGCTTTCTGATGGAGCCTGTTGGGAAGGTATGGTTCCCTCTTTATCTGTGCCCTTGGATTGTATACAGGGATCGATGTGATTTCACCTGTAGGGCAAAAAGTTTTATTCTTTCATTTTTTTTATTCTTTCCGCGATGCTCTATCATTTCAGCTTTTATATCGCGAAGGTCGCGATTGCCCAATCATTTCGGCTATTTTTCGCGGTGCCCAATCATTTCGGCTGTTTATTTTATTTTTACTCGCTACTCTTTATTGCGAGTTGCCCAATCATTTCGACTGTTTATTTTATTTTTACTCGCTGCTTTTTTTTATTGCGAGTAGGGAATTTGGGGTCTGATACCAATCTTAGCATCAGCATCGCTGCGACTGGAATATTGCCAGGAGCGAATCATCATTTGCCGTAAAAGGACTTGGAATTTGATATCGGTCTAGGCATCAGCATCGCTGCAACTGGGATATTGCCAGGAGCGAATCATCATTTGCCTCTGTCGATGTTAAACAAAGGTGGCTTAGTAAACAGGGTTAAGGGTCCTGTCGGCTAAGGCTTTTGACTTCATGGGCCGTAAGGGTTTCACAAAGGTATTTCTCCCTACAAGTCGTGAGGATCTTGTAGGTGTGTCTTCTCCTTAGGGATCGTGAGGATTCCTAAGTGTATGTTCCCCTGTAAGTCGTAAGGATCTTACAAAAGGATTTTCTCCTTGTAAGTCGAGAGGACTTACAAGTGTTGTTTGCTGTACAAGCATATCCCTAGTCACGGATGGGACTTTGTTAGGGAAATATTTATTTGCGCCCGTGGATTGTATACAAGGGTCAGTATGAGCCGCTTGTAGGGCAATATCGAAGGTTGTGGGGGTTGCTTAAGAACAGGTTAAGGTTTCTGTAACTTAAGACTTTCAAATCTTATGAGCCGTGAGGGTCACATAAGAGAATTCTCCTTACGAGTTGTGAGGATCTCGCAAGTGTATTTTCTCCTTAGGAATCGTGAGGATGCCTAAGTGTGTTGCTCCCTTGTGAGTTGTAAGGATCTCACGCGGGTGGTTTCTCCTTACAGGGTCGAGAGGATCCTATAAGTGTTTCTTTAACGAGGTTGCGCCCTTTCGGGTTTTCACAAACACTCGCCGGTAGCCCTGCTGTTTTTACTCACGGAGCCCTTTCGGGTTTTCATCCGTGCCCATTTTGCTTGTGGACATACCGTTTTTTTTATTCTCTTTTTTATTCTTTTTTTTCCTTTTCTTTTCTTCTTCTTTTTTTTTTTTCAAACGAGGTCGCGCCCTTTCGGGTTTTCACGAACACTCGCCGGTAGCCCTGCTGTTTTTACTCACGGAGCCCCTTCGGGTTTTCATCCGTGCCCATTTTGCTTGTGGACATACCGTTATTATTATTATTATTATTTTTTTTTATTTTTTTAACGTCAGCCTAAAGATGCTGCGGGTTGGGAGTAGTTTAACGACGTTTCGGTCATTTGCAAGTTTTAGGACATTGCGGTCCGTCATTAGTTTAAGGACATCTCAGTCCGTTGTTAGTTTAAGGACGTTTCGGTCCGTTATCCAGTTTTAGGACGTAGTGGTCCGCTAGGCTTTCTCTATGAATGAGCATGATGCCCCCGGCGTGTCCATATTTTTCGGAGCATGCGGTTGTGGCGGGTTCACCTTCCAAATTTTGGACAACGCGAACTTGCCCTGTTGGTATTGGTCTTCAACCCAGTTCTTGAAGACGTAGCAGTCCTCGATCATGTGACCTACCGTTTGGTGGTAAGGGCAATAATTAGGATTATTAATATCGCCTGGCCGCAATGGACGTTTTGGACTCGGCAGATTGATGAGTCTGTTGCACGCTGCCCGCTCGAACAGTCCCCTTGTTTTATCTTGCGGAAACGAGTAAGGACGTTTCAACTTTTCCTGGAGGGATTGCCGCTTGTTGCTTTGGCAAGCAACCGGTCTAGGGTCACCTGATTGTTGTTGAGCGCTGGCGACGAGGGCCTTTTTTCCTTTTCCTTTATTCTTTTTGCTCGGTCCCTTGTTTACGGGGCCGAGATTTTTTCCGAATAGCGTGCGATTGCATGGCTGAACGTTCTCGCAGCTTCTCAATTCCTTTATTTTTGAAATAGGTTCCCCGAGGGAAGAGTTGGGGGTAGCTTCTTCGTCAGAGTCGCTTCCAAAGGTGATAATTTGTGATCCCTTGAAGTCGGCTATATGACAGTCGGCGGTGGCTCTTTTGCGCTCATCTATCGCATTTTTCCGATGTCCACAAGCTTCACACTTTGTTCTGTCGGAGTGTCGCTTTTGAGCGACGTACCCTTGCCACCAACAGTTAAAGGATTCGCAGTCTTCGGTAGGATGTATGATCTTCTGATGATATAAACAGAAGTTAGGGTGCATCTCTACCTCAGAGAAAGGATTTTCTTCAGAGGGCGGTAGCTTCATTCCTACTGATAGAGCTTTGGCGAACCGTTTCCTCGTCTTGAATTTGTTTTTACCCGCAGTGTAGGGCTTTTGATTTGACGGGAATACCTTGGTTCTTTCCAGTATGGCCATTTCATGCTCTTGATTGGCTTTTGCTTTCAGACGAATTTCATTTAGGAAAGCATCGATCAACTTGTCTGACGGCCGCGGAATTTCTGTTTCAGGGTCCGCCGTTGATTTCTCAGCGCAAGGATCCTCCTCATCATCCGTCAGTGAATGAGAAATCACATGACAAGTCGCTACGTAGTCTTCGGATTCATCCGATAAGTTTTCTCCATCGTTTTCATCCTCGACGAAAGAACAAGTTGCCCCCGGCGTGTCCGTCTTCTTTGGAGAGT
Organism: Agapanthus africanus; assembly: GCA_030015575.1. Classification (NCBI taxonomy): domain Eukaryota; kingdom Viridiplantae; phylum Streptophyta; class Magnoliopsida; order Asparagales; family Amaryllidaceae; genus Agapanthus; species Agapanthus africanus. Next base: position 562,518,638 of record CM057346.1, read on the forward strand.
GCGGCTGTGGGGGGTTTACCTTCCAGCTTTCAGACAGCGTGAACTTGCCTTGCAGGTATTGATCCTCGATCCATCCCTTAAAGACGAAACAATCCTCAATCGGGTGACTTACCGTTTGGTGGTAAGGGCAATAATTGGGATTATTAAGGTCGCCTGGCTGCAACGGACGTTTTGGATTCGGCAGATTAATGAGTCTGTTGCGCACTGCCAGCTCGAACAGTCTTCTCGTTTTATTCTGAGGAAACGAGTAATGACGTCCTAGCCTCTCTTCGAGGGATGGGCGTGGACGCACGTTGTTTTGGCGAGCGACCGGCTTTGAGTTGCTCGACTGTTGCTGAGCGTTGGCGACGATGATCGCTTTTCCTTTCTCATTTCGGGGATCGGGTCTTGGAGGAGACGGTCTATGGCCTATCTGGTCCATTTGGGCTAATTTGTCGATCAAGGCCTGGAAGGTGGTCGGCCTGAAGAACATCATGAATTGCGAGATGGTCGCCTGCGGATCGAGAGTGCCCACAAACATGCCTACCGCAGGTGCCTCTTCTATGCGTTGTTCGCATTTCGACCATAGGTTTCGCCATCGTGTTGCGTATTGGACCCACGTTTCGCTGGGCCTTATCCTGGCATTTATTAGTGCTGTCATCGGGGTGCGTTCACTAGCACTCGCGAATCTCTGTGTAAACAGCAGCTCCATCTCTGCAAATGTTTTGATAGAGTCGTTAGGTAGCTCCGAATACCATTCAAAGGCTATTTCTGCTAAGCTGCCGACGAATTGACGTAGCAACAATTTGTCATCGCCTCCAGTATTGCCGCATAAGGCCCTGAATTGAGCGACATGCTGATGCGGATTCCCTGTCCCTTTATATACGTGGAATTTAGGGATCGTATATCCTGGCGGGTAATTGATTTGGTCATACCAGCTCGGATACGGTCGTCCGGTTCTAACAATTTGCCCAGCCGCTTCATTCGCCTGATGAACCCGGATCTGCTGAGCTATATATTCGTCTAGGTCAACTTTGGAGATTGCCTCCTCCTTGGCTGTTGATAGAGCCGACGGAGGATTTGACGTTTCTCCTCTGTCGTCTTCAAGGACGATCGGAGGATCTTCAGCAGGAGGGTCCGGCTGTAACATCATCCCTACCATATCTTGGAAGAGGAGCGCCATCTGTTTTATGTTAGCCGCTTGCTCTGCAGCTTCTTTGTCCCTCTTTTCGAGGACTCTGCGTAAAAAGTCAGCGTCGGTTTCTTGTTCTTGACGCTCATCCGAAGACGTTTCAGAGCTTTCTTTTGGCTCAGTGAGTGCAGCCATTGTAGTCATCATTTCCTGAAGCTTTTGTTGTTGCTCCTGGGCTTTCGTCACGGATCGGGTGAGCGGTCGGTGGCCCGTAGAAGTGCAGCTTTCCTCCTTTCCAGAAGCCATATAAACAGTATGCACCACCATGCCCCCAGACTTGGGGCGTTTGTGTTCGGTGTCTTTGCGATTTGCCGAAGACACAGGGGCTTTTTGCGGCCTCCTTTTTTGAGTGATTGGAGTTAAGGGAACCGTTGTAGTGGGCACCCGAGTAGCTTTTGCTTCTTGTGGTTTGACAGAGTAATCCTTCCCCTGCCGAACCTTCATCTTTTTCTGTCGTCGGAGGCAGTCTCGATCGATCACCGACTCTTGGACCTGTCGCCAGACTTTGTAAATTTTAGAGGACAGCCGTTGAGGGGGCTGCTCTAACTTCTTCTCTGGAGTATTCTCTACAGGTGAAGGAGTTCGTTTCAACATCGCAGTAGGAGAATTTCTGCGCACCCTGTTAAGCAGTTCAAAGCTGTTCTTGGTTGGAACAGCAGTATCGATTCTCACCATCGGAGTTGGAGGAGTAAGTCCAGAGGGGGAGTTGCCCCCAGCCTTCCTCACTCGGCGCCAGTGGCGACGTCGGGCATGTCGTGCTGATGGAATTGTTTCCAATATAGGGGTGACCTCCTCATGCCCCCTGTGTTGGTCAGAATATACCGGTACCAGCTTTTTAAAGATCGACGTCCGTTGAACGGGGACGGCCAACTTGTCAGAAGCGGACTTCTGAACACGGGAAGCAACCTTGGTGATTTTGCCAGGAACGGGAGTTGGAATGGCTATCCGCTTCGGGATAACGCCTTCTGGTATGGCAGGCTTCTTCATGAGCCTGTTAGAGCTCTGGCCTAGTCCGTTAAAACCTGAAGCAGTGGAGTTGGGCGACCCGTTGAGAGGGGTCGCGGCAGTGGTAAGTCGATCGAAGACCGACTTCTTTGGAGCTTCTTGCAATGTCATTGGGGCGTTGAAGCTCATTGGTGGGAGCATGGTCCCAAAAAATAGTCCAGTGGTGGCTTGAGCCACCTGCTCCACCGGCATTTTGAAAAGGGAGGCCGCTTGGGGCCCATAAGTCACTCCTCCAGCAATGAGGGAGCGAGAGCTGTTGCTGCAGGCGATGCAGTTCGAGGCCATTGATCTTCTGTTTTCTGCACGGAGCAAGACACCAAATCTTAGTACCTTGAATCCACAGGCAATCACAGCAAACCGCGATTTGTTCGCGAACACGACACACGAAGTGTGGAGTGGAAAGAGGAAGAGGTCCCACCGGGCGTGCCAGAATCTGTTCCCCTCCGAACGGCGGCCCGGACTTCGCGTCCGTTGCCTGAGGTTCGGGGCAGATGCTATTTGGTTTTATCCGTCCACCTCTCCGAAGATGCCAAGTTGATTTATGGCACCGTGTATCGGAGGTTTAGACGGATGCGGCCGATGTAGCAGACTTCGTCAGATTCCCCCTCGCTTGAGGGGTTTTTGATTGTGGGGACGCTCTTCCCTGCAGGCGCAAGCCCCTGCAGTTAATTACGCTACCGCATCGCGGTAACAACTTTCTCCTTCGCCAGAATTTCACTTCGTGTCGTGGGTGTTTGTTTTGTTTGTGGTTGCCCGTGGATTGTATACGGAGACTGAGTAATGCCGTCGCCCGTAGGACGTGGATTAGTCCAAATCCCTATTTACTTAGATTTGGGTTTGGTGTTTTTAGTTCAAGGATACGTTAGTCGCGTTGCGGCTAAGATCAACTTAAACGTTCGTTAAGGATACGTTAGTCATGTTTGAGACTAAGATCAACTTAAACATTCGTTAAGGATACGTTAGTCCTGTTTGAGACTAAGATCAACTTAACGGGACCGTTTAGATCCGACAAAAGAGCATTTGGGCTCTATTGTGCCAGTTTAGGGACGTGGTAGTCCATATTCCAGTTTAGGGACGTGGTGGTCCATTATTAGTTTAAGGACGTTTCGGTCCAACATTAGTTTATGGACATTTCGGTCCACGAGTTTAAGGACCCCGCAGTCCATATCGATGTGTGGTCGTTGGGACCCGTCACCTCTTTGACGTCGTTGAGGAATTACAACGACGGATGTCAAAGGAGTTCGGAGATGTACCCTCGAACCGGATGTAAATTGATTTAGAAGAGCAATTTTGCTCAATCAATTTAATTTAAGGACTTATGGCCAAAATTGGGCTAAGTCCAGTTGAAATGTTCAACATTTTATTTGTTTTTGCATTACATTTCTTTTTTTTATATTTTTATTTAGGCCTTGCCCAGAAAGGATGCAGAGCATCAATTTGTTTTGGGCTCTGCCCTTTTAGGAATGATGCAAGGCATCAATTTTATTTGGGCTCTGCCCTTATATAAAGGATGCAAAGCATCAATTTATTTGGGCTCTGCCCATTTATTGCCTTGCAATTTATTTTGGCCTGTCAGGTCATTTTGGTTTGGGCCTTGCCCTTTAGAAAATGCATTGCATTTATCAAGCGCTTTGCGCCAATCAAAAAGCACAACAGTGCAAATTTATAAGTGCAAAGCACTATTAATTTGAGAATCTTTTAGATTCAAGAACCAATGGTTCATAAAAGAAGTGCAAAGCACTATTTGATTTCTTGATCTAATTTAGATCAACGAAGAACAAGTTTTTTCTTTTTATTTCAAGAACCAAAGGTTCATAAAAGTGCAAAGCACTATCTTTTTTATTTTATTTCTGTTTTTCTTGTTTTAGAGAACCAGTGGTTCATAAGAAGTGCAAAGCACTATTAATTTAAGAACCTTTTAGGTTCAAGAAACGATGGTCCATAAAACAAGTGGAAGGCACTATTTGATTTATTTCTAAGAAAAAACAAGTTTTTCTTGTTTTTCTTATCTCAGAGAACCAAAGGTTCATAAAAGTGCAAAGCACTATTTTATTTTATTTTATTTTTATTAAAGATCATTGATCTTGTTTTTTAGATCTATGATCTGTTCATAAGAGAAATTTCTCTTCTTTTAAAGGTTTTTACCTTTTTTTTTTATTCTTCAAGAGTTCTCAAGAGTTCTCTTCTCTTTTCTTTTTAGCAAGATGTTGATGATTTTGAAATGAGGTCTAGGGTCCTTTTTATAGTGCCCATAAATTAGTTAAATTTGTTAAAGAAATCTTTCTCTGAGTGATTTTGGGAATTTTCCCCACCGTTGGATCTTTGATCCAAGGGCTTCTGCTTTGCAGAAGAAAATCTTCTTGTTTTAATAAGAACAGAAAAGATTTCTCAAGTCTTTTAATTCTGTTTGGCGCAGTGCCCCAGCGCGTGACACGTGTCACGCTGTGCTGACACGTGTCGCGCATTTTTTTTTTTTTTTTGTGCGCTGCGCTGACACGTGTCGCGCAGCGCGCAACTGCGCTGCGCGCGCAATTTTTTTTTTCGCGCGCGCTGCGCTGACACGTGTCGCGCAGCGCGCAACTGCGCTGCGCGCGCAATTTTTTATTTTTTTTATTTTTTTTTTTGCGCGCGCGCTGCGCAGCGCACAGTTGCGCTGCGCTGACACGTGTCGCGCAGCGCGCGCATTTTTTTTTTTTTTTTTTTTGCTCTGCGCAGCGCACAGTTGCGCTGCGCTGACACGTGTCGCGCAGCGCGCAACTGCGCTGCGCGCGCAACTTTTTTTTTTTTTTTTTTTTCTTTTTTTGAAAGAACAGAAGAATTGTTTTTTTTTTCCACCTTGGAATTTGAACAGAGCTTTGCTCTGATTGGGGTAAACACCAACCAAAATCCAATCTCCCAAAATTCTCTCAGCCCTACGGTTGGTCCCCAAGTTGACTACCGTATACAATCCACGGGCTCAAATAGTTCTCATCATACCCATGCCCCACCGCAACCACCAGTTGCGCGGCTGGTCTCCGCCCTTGGAATTATGCTCCATTTGGGAAGACCCACTCATGTGTCCTCACGATACATAAAGAGAGCAAACTTACGGGATCCTCACGACTGGTAAGAAAACATCTTCGTGGGATCCTTACGACTCACAAAGGAAAAACACACTTGGGGGTCCTCACGACTCCTAAGGAGAAAATACACCTACGGAATCCTTTTAACTCGTAGGGAGAAAATGCTTTTATGGGACCCTCATGGCTCATAAAATTGAAAAAGCTTTAGGTGATAGGGACCTAAACCTGTCTCCTAAGCCATCTTTCCCCAACAGGAAAAGGCAAATGATGAATTGCTCCTGGGACATGTGCTTCAGTGTTAGCAACGCTAATGCCTACCCTAACCCCAAAATTCCAAACTCCAATCCAATAGACCTCTAAGTCTTTAAACTGAAGATAGATGACCACTAAATCATTAAACTGGGAACAGATGACCCCTAAGTCGTTAAACTGGGAACGAGGGAAATCTCCTCATGGCAGATGATGATTCGCTCCCGGTACCATATTCCAGTGCAGCGGTGCTGATGCCAAACTAAAACCAAAATCCCCAAATCCTGTCATGGCAGATGACGATTCGCTCCTGGTACCATATTCCAGTGCAGCGTTGCTGATGTCAACCCAAATCACATCAAATCTGCAAAACAACCAATGACCTCCGTGGCAGAATCAAGCTCCACCTCGGAAACAAGTCAACTTCATCCCTGACACCGAAAGAAGCGGAACAAGTCAAATCGAGTCACCGACCTCCAAGTCGCTAAAAGGGCAGCACCGACCGTACAAGTCGCAAAAAGGGCAGCACCGACCGTCCAAGTCGCAAAAAGGGCAGAACCGACGGTCCAAATCGCAAAAAGGGCAGAACCGACCGTCCAAGTCGCTAAAAGGGCAGCACCGACCGTTCAAGTCGCAAAATGGGCAGCACCGACCGTCCAAGTCACTAAAAGGGCAGCACCGACCGTCCAACTTGCAAAAAGGGCAGCACCGACCGTCCAAGTCACTAAAAGGGCAGCACTGACCGTCCAAGTCGCTAAAATGGCAGCACCGACCGTCCAAGTCGCAAAAACGGCAGAACCGACCGTCCAAGTCGCTAAAAGGGCAGAACCGACCGTCCACGTTGCTAAAATTGCAGCATCGACCGTCCACGTCGCTAAAATGGCAGAATCGACCGTCCATGTCGCTAAAATGGCAGCACCGACCGTCCAAGTCGCAAAAAGGGCAGAACCGACCGTCCACATCGCTAAAATGGCAGAAACGACATCCACGTCGTCAAAACGGGAACCAAATTAAATCGACCTCCACACGAAAGAAGATCCATCAATTTCATGCACACAACTCACATATGTGGTATGCATTTATTGATGGGGGCAATTTGTTGGGGTAAAAATTTACACCCCGGTTAACCAAGTCAAAATCAAAGTCAACCCCAAGCTAAGTGGGCCCAAGCCTAGGTCAAGTGGGCCAATGCCCGGGTCGAGTCCGAACATGAAGCGGCCGGCCTTCCTCATGCCAAAATAAAAATTTTGTAATAAATAATTTTGATGTATTTATTTTATTTTATTTTATGAATAAATGTAAGAAAAATGGGAATAAATCCAAATTTTTGTAAAACCCATGGCTCATTTGCAAAAGAAATGAGCACATGAGGTATGGGTTGGACAAAATGCCATTTTGTAAAGCCCAAGGGACTATATGTAAATTTTGTAGCCTATAAAGGCAAACATGATGAAAATATCAAAAACAACAATTCATTCTCTCAAAAACTAGGGTTTGTGCCTCCGTCGTCTCTCTTCTAAGTTCTTTCTCTTCCTTTTTATTTTCCAATTAAATCAAGAGCTTAGCTTTTCCTTTCTAAAAAAGAAGTAGTTTTTCACCGCAAAACCCATAAAGGGGAGCTCGGATCTCCCATCAAATCTCTGAAAGGAGAGATTTTGAATCTCACTCCCTTTTTCCCCAAAGATCCGGCCAACCGAGAGGAAGAAGAAGGAGACCCATCTCTAAAAATCCCACGTTGGGAGGATCCAAGGCTAAAAAAAAGAGCCAAAAATTCCTAGGAGTTTAACTCCTTTCTAGATCTGTTGGAGTTTTAACTCCATAAATTAAATTTCTGTTAGGAGTTCAGCTCCAAAACCCCTTGGGAGTTCAAGTCCCCAACCTAAGGGCTAAGCCCCTTCCCGCTGGTGTTTCCAGCAATCGCGTGCCGTGGACGTGACCCGCTGGCGCCCAGCGGTCGCGTGCCGCGCACGTGACCCACGGGTGCCCACACGCCGGGCATATGACCCGCGGGCGCCAAGCATCCACGTGCCACGCACGTGTCTTTAAGACGCTCCTTTCCCATTTTTTATGCACTCTATATCAAAACAAGTCCCCTGCTAGGAAAATTTTTCTAACGGGGCGCTGTCCCGCACCCCACAAGGAGGCTGCTAGCCCCCTTGACCTCCAGCCCGCTATCTGGGTAGCGGGACCCCATAAAAACTCTGCGGGGCCCCCGATATATCCAATACCCCTTTAACACACATACACTGCACATTGAGTTCGCATGACCTGTTTGACCCGTCAATCGGAGATTCCCTAGCTCCAAAGACGATAGGTAATTAACGGCAGCTTAGTCCGCGACTGCCGGAGATTCGGATCCCCACAATCAATAAACCCCATCCTACTATAGGCAAGGGGAATCTGTAATGCGCCTGACCAGCACGCGCATATTCCCATCTCAATGGGATGACGAAAAACACCCTACGGAGTCGGCTAGATTGAATAAGATCCCGAAAATCCTTGATAGGTTGTGCTAACTGCTCGATGCAAGACCTAAACTAAAACTTGTTTTGCAATGGCGGAACTCATGATATTTAGACCCTAATACTGTTAACAAATACTCTGTAGAAATTTGGTGGCAAATTGAAGTCATTTTTCACGTATAAAGTGTTGCCCCTAATGGCTATATCGAAACCTACGATTTACCGAATACTTGACACTGTTAAATTCATGATTGATTCCAGAAAAATCCAATGGCAGCGTTCTTGGGCTCATTGTGAAATGTATTGCATAATCTTTAACACGACGTGTAGCCTTACTGTTAGATATATCCTATGAACGTCGAATCAAAGAACTTACCTGACCTTGGACTGCAATCCAGAGCAGGAACTTACCCTCGACATGCATTTATACACACGAAACCTTAATGTTTAGTTGTGATAGTGTGCAGAACCAATTACCTCTATGTATACAATTGTTTCAGCTTTCAAATGGTACCAGTTCACTAAATTAAAGTATCATTTGGTGTTTATATCATATTTTAAACGGATGACATGTACGACAGATTTCTGTCATTTCAGCTTGCACCCTTCATCAGTAATCTGATCATAACTCCTAAACCAAGATGACTTTTTGTAATCCGTTTGATACGTTGGAAACAAAACAGATAAATATAAACTTTATCTAACTGTAGAGTTGCCTAATTATGCACCCAACAGGGAGTAAAACGTATTACGAAACGGATTTCCAGTTCAGAAATTGGATTTCCAGCAGTAAACGCTTAAAATGAAATGACCGTAACTCGCAAACCTGAAACCCGATTGACTCAAAACCAATTTTACCATACATATAATTTAATAAAATGTCTACGCATTTTATATTGTTTTGCCAAATTATACACGTGTGATTTTATATGAATTTTCTAATCCAACCGACACCGGTTGCTCATATGTTTTTAGCAGTGTACAATCCTTTGCGGGATTGGATTAGTTTGCTCGTAGAAATGCCATTCCCATCATGTTGAATGACTGTTATACTCTTCTAAATAAGGTTCATTTGCATCAATATCCTAATGACCGAGTTACATTACCAAGTGCTAAATATTAGTGATTGGATTGTGGCAAGTACGTTAGTGTAAAAGCGTGATTGAATAGTGAAAGTGACGCGTACTTGTACACAATCAGCGGAACCAATTTGTTATTATATTGTCGACGCCTATGGGGCATATATAAGTATGACTATAACTGGTATGGAATGGTTATGGAAACACTTATATTAGTATCATAGGTAAGATATCGAGCACTGTCCATTTATCTTGGATACCAGTCGAGACATGCTTGATGGAGACCCTGTCTCCAGTTCTCGCGTATACTTGTCATAGAGCAAATAGTATTTGGATTCATGGTCGGTGTTTGATGTAGACCGCAGGGTGTAGGGTAGTTTGAGTATGAGTTCGATCAACGAAATCTCAGGAGTCCCACTGCCGGCATATATAGCGATTTCGATAGTCGTATGGATGGTGTTTCTGATTATTAGCGAGCATGATTCGGGCCCGTGTTCCCTTGCCCCTGGGGCCTATCCTTGGGTTGAGGATACTTCTATGGTGGTTGACGCTCATACTTGGACTGACGATAGGTTTAGTGACTTGGACAGTGAGACTTAGAGGCTGATAGCTTTAGTGACATGGACATTGAATTAACTACTGATTTGATACACCTGCTTTATCGTTACACGTACTAGCTATTTTATGCTCATGTCATTGTTCTATACTTGCTGCTTTATGTTTATCATCTTTGCACATATTACATATTCATATATATTGCTATTGTGTCGCTCTGACGACCTGAGTATGCATGCTTAGAGTGAAAAGTGGATTTAGCTCGGATCAGGACTTGCCTTACCTCGTAGATACCGCGGACATCTAGATCGGTGACGCCATTACTATCTTTTCCTTGATTTCTATCTGGTTAGTTTTCTATCTGTTTTGATAGAATTAGTAACTGCAATTCTCATTACATGTTCTATAATTACTGATACCACGTAATGCTAGAAGCCGAAGTGTGACTACGGCAGGATATTTTCTTGACCGTAGGAGCATGGCTGGCCTTGTCATCAGCCAACGTAACGGTATCACGGACTAAAACCCTAGTACCACAAACCTAATGGACCCCTGTCATAAAAGAATGTGGGTTATCTACATACAACGTTAGGACAAGTTTGCCTGTAAACCCAAGGGAGGTAACTAAAAACACTCCGAAATGAGTACATAAACTAGAGACTCCGGAATGAGAAAATAAACTACAAACTCCGAAACGAGTACATAAACTAGAGACTCCGGAATGAGTGAATAAACTACAAACTCCGAAACGAGTAAATAAACTAGAGACTCCAAAATGAGAGAATAAAGTATAAACTCCGAAATGAGTAAATAGACTACTTTGTAGAAAGGTGCAACTCATGGGCCTCAGGATTTAAAACTACATTTCTTAAGAATTAAGATTTGAGTCAATGATAGATGATGACGCTTATGTCCGCTCGCTATCTTCTCAGACCGAAATTCTAAAAGTTATGTATGATACGGGAGCCCGAAATCGATCGTATGCTATGTATTACTCTACGCTACTTCACTCACGTATATACCTCCGTAAGTAAGGTAGTGGGGGGAGCATTTGTTCACACCCGTTTGAGTGCTCACTTACAAATACATGCGTACTTGAATGGAAATATCGTTGAAAGTATGCCGATTTATATACGCGTATGGAGGGTTAGTGCATGACATGTGCACATCAGTGGTGTTTGCCCTTAGCAAAAATTTCTGAGGGTAATGTGCACGTGTACACATGCGGGATGCATATATATTTAAACGATACATTCAGAGAAAGAATATATGTTAGGGATGAAACATTCAGCGGTCAAAAAAAGCTTTAAAACGAACATTTTGTTCTACGGGGAAGAGATCACTAAATATGGCATCAAAATTACAAGGGATAGCAAAACAGTAAATAAAGTTTTTTAAAGCTCTCTCAGCATTCTCCACCATATCGAAACGGCGGTCCTCATGAGAAGTCGCTCCCCATCAATCAATGTCATGTTCATCGGCAAAATCAGCCATGATGACCCGCTGAGTCCGTATCTGGCTTAGCAACTGAACAGAGCGATCCCTCAGAGGCTTAGTAATCAAAAGTGCATCATTAAGATATTGTTCTCCGCTACGTCGAGCATCGTCGGAGTCATCTCCGCTGGATGAGGGGGAATATCATCAAGCGCGGACAGGAAAATCATCCGGATCCAAATGGAGCCGTTGGGGAAAGGAGATCCTCTACGTGTCAAGAGCTCGTACATCACCGTGTCGTATTGGTCATCCGTGAGATCGGGATTCACCAGGCGTACAACAAAACGAGGAACAATTTCCTTGATAGGCACCTCCCATGGTTGCCGATGAGCATGTGGACGATTGCAAACCATGACTCTTCTCTGTTAAAATGGTTTTCTAAGAAAGTAAGAGAGAAGATGAACATGTCTTCAGATTATAAAAACAAGCATTCAAGTATATGCACAGAAAATATTGTGCATGGTAGAACTATTTCCAAGCTCTGACAAAAAGAAGGCATTGGAAAAGAAAGAATTGACTCGGGAAAAGCAGAGAAAGAAGGTGAAATGATTCTCTAGTATAATAAGGCAGCGCCTCACGTGAAGTACACGTGAGCGCCATCGCTAGTTTTTTTTAGGATTAAATCCTATAGCAGCGCCTCACGTGCATAACACGTGAGCGCCGGCGCTAGTTTTTTTATATATAGGATTAAATCCTATAACAGCGCCTCAATTGAAGCACACGTGAGCATTGGTGTAAAAAAAAAGAAAGGTTTGTCATTCATGCTTCAAAGAAATTTATACATTGGTAAGGAGAATGATAACAAAAAAAAAGAAACAAACATCATCAAAAGTCTACAATGGCAAAACGCTAAATTCCGGACATGAATTCTCAAACTTAAAAGCAAGTTTGAGTAAAATGCTCCTAGCTTCTTTGATCATCTTCTTATGCGTCCTCTCCCGAATACAACCTTCGGGATCCCCTATGATGTCTTCCATCCTCTAGTACACGGATAGTATCGCTTTCTGTTGGAAGACGCGATACAAAACAGCGTCGAGATCATCTCTCCACTTCTTCGAGATCAGGCCCATCAGATATACTGAATGCACTTTGCCTTCAGCGTCATCAAATGCCTCAAGCGGATAGCCTCATCAAGCTCAGGAAGCACTTCCCAGATCGATCCAACGATAATCTTCAAAAAGGCATAACAGCGGGGGAGCAATCGACTGTTGTGATCATCAAAGCGACGCATCACCTCATCAGATTGGGCATCAGTGTACTTCTGGCCTTGAAAGCGATCTTGTATGTGGATTTTTAGTAAGAGACAATTTCCACGATATCGTATAGATGACCGGCCATGGTAACTGAAACGAAAGCCAATAGAAAGTCAGCAAATAAAAAAATGCTAGTATCACTAAGCTTAAAAAGCTGGTGAGGCCCAAAAAATCAAGATGGTGGCTCATCAATGATGAGGCATGTGTGAAAGTCTTCCCTAGCACCACTATGAGGTTTAAACCGGCATCAAGCATGCAATTTAAAAAAATTTGGCATGCTAAGCCGCACTAACTAAGGATCAAACTAGATGATTAGGGTTGCTATGATGATATCAAGAACTTTACACTATGAGAAAGAAACTAGAACCTTTATAGACCGTGTTCTTCTCTTTTAAAGCTTCGGGTAGTAGTCCCTACGACTTCTCTAGATTCCACTTGAAGAATGAATGAGCTTCCTTGCGATGACCTTCGTGCCGAAGATGATCCACCTGAAGCTCCTCTAATCCAAGCTGGCTCTTCACTAAACTCTCTTTAGTAAAGAAAACACCCTAAACTTAAGTGCTAAAGCGTAGGATGGTGAAGTAGGGGTTCTAAGCTCACTAGGTTGATGCAAAGCCATATGGTTCACATCATGTTCATACCAGAATACTGCATTTTATACCGCTCATTCTTACGCTCGTTTGGTTATAGGCAGGTACTTTTAATCAGTGTTTGCTACATAATTGCAGGATACTGGTCTCAGCTCTAAACAATGAATATCATGGAAAAGTACGACAAATTCCGGATTACTGCCAACAACAGATAAAACACGGGTCTCCGCTCTCTATCCGTGTGTTGCCACATACCAGTTTAAGGGAAAAAATGGCAAATCGATTGTCATTTTCATGCACAAAGCTCAATGTCAACACAAGATCCAAGAAATCTACGCGGAGTTCGAGGAAATCATGGCAAAAGATCCACATCACATCACCTTTTGATCTACTGAAATTCTGGAAGAATTATGAAGAGTTTCTGAGAAAAGTCATATACCACACAGAAGAGAACCACAAAACAAGGGATACGACAAAAGATGAAGTCACAATCTCTCTAAATGGCCGCGGTTCCGCGGCATAAGCGCGCTTAGGCCGCAGAACCGCGGCCATGTAGACTCTTCTCTCTGTCGTTTTCTGGGGGCAGTTTGGTACTTTCATATGGAGCCAGATTATTGCCCTAGGTTTCCATTTCCCTGCCTATAAATACCCCAGTTCTGAGCCAAGCAAGGAGCTCATTCTCATGCCTCTTTTTTGTTAGTTTTTAGTCTTCTTCTTCCTCTTCTTCATTCTTTCCTCCATGAAACTGTAGTGAGAGCATTGAGTGGATGTTAAATGAAGATGAGTGTTTTTTGTATCATTCTTTTTTGCTTAGCTTCCCCCTTGAGCTCTCTACCTTAATTTGATCTTGCAACCTTTTAAGTGAGCTTGCAAGTTTAAGTTTTGGTCATTGATCTCAAGGGGTTGTATCATTTTGTTCTCTCTCTTGTGCTTCATTTCACATGAGTTCTTTACCCTTCTCTTGATCTTGCAACCTCTTGATTGAGCTTGCAAGTTTAAGGGTTGGCTATTGATCCCATGGCTTGTCTTGAGTTCTATGGTTCTTAGTGTTACTTTCTTGCTTATCTCTTTCTTGCATTTTTCATTCTTGTCTTTTATTACTTGCAATTTATTACCATGCACTTTAATTACTTGCTTGTAATCTTTTCTTTTCTTTGTTTATCTTTTTTGTTCTCTCTTTTTGGTGCGTTTTGTGAATGGTTGTAATTATTATTGTTAAGAATAAATACGATATTGTAAGTTAATGTTTCTTTGCTCATTTCCTTTTCCCGTTATTTTCCTTTGAACTTCGCCCAAACGTTACGCAAGCGCTCCGTTAGGCACCCTACCCTACCAAGGTAACGGTGATTCCTAACCGCGACCGGTTGCGTTCGGTTTGGCCGGAGGCGAAAGCAAGAGACAAGAACGGACGGACAAGGGTCAATAAGCCGGATTCCACGAATACCGTGCTTAAGTACCCTAATCCACGTTGTTGCCGATTGCTCTAGCTTCAATTGGTCAAGACTCGGCTCAAAGGTTTTGAGTGCAGATATCCTTAGCTTACACTTTCGTATCTTTTTCTTAACAACTTTATACTGGCATATAAAACACATAGGATAGAATTGAACAAACATATACACATTCTTTATTGACTCGTCTAAAACTCGAACGGACATACAACCATCTCTCTGTGGATCGACCCGTGCTCAACCGGCTAGCTGCATAGCGACACCGTCCTGATCGCGGTTATAACTTTAGAACTTTGAACATCCGACACGCTTTTGGCGTGCGATCAAATGGCGCCGTTGCCGGGGAGACAGTAGCGTATTTTCTTTCTTGTTATTCGGGTTAATATTCTATTTGTATATTTTTATAAATAAAAAAAATATCTTTTTGTTATTTTTGATCATTTTTGTGGGCAAGAGTGCAGATTTTTGCGGATTTGCAAACTGCGATTGTGGGGAGCAAAGTGTACGTTCAAGGCTAAGGTGATTGCAAAGTACAGTGCCAAAGATCCGGGTAGTTTGACCCGCGCAAGCGAACTTTTCAAGCTTACCGGATTTGATTCAACGGGGGTTTCCTAACCCAAAAACTTAACGGTACGTACTTTACTAACACCTTCTTCTCAAATCCGACGCATCCAATATACTATTCTTTGCAGGATTCTTTGCAAGTTCGCTAGCAAACGCTAAAAATTGACTAACCCGTATTTGTTGCAGTGCCGTGCTTAAACTAAAAAACGATTGTTTGATTCTTTATAGAATTTTTATTGAATTGCGTATTGCATACATTAATACGGACTTAAGGGCAAGCGAACCCCACAACATACGGTAAAGGATTTCATCACCTTTTCCGTGGCCCACAAATCACGAACTTGAGCATATCGTTTACCCGCACAAACTTTAAAAGAAACTAGACTTTAAGCCTTAAGGACTTCGCGCTCACTAGAAGTTAACTGTGTTTAGAATCTCGCTTAACGGTATATTGTTTACGGGGTGTCTAGGAAAGTGTTAACGGCGAAACCGCCAAAAGAGAAAGGGTTATTTAATTAAGGAATTTCGCGAAAGCGTTGGAAAACCTCCCCTTATCTCTGCACTTACCTGGCCTCGTGATCAGTGTATCTTAAGCCCGTTTCTCGACACAGTTTTACTTCGACAATCAAGTTCTGGAGCAGCTCTAGTTGACCTAGGTGAACCCTAGAACGATTAGGTGTGTAGTATTTTTGTGTCGTGATTGATTTTGTCCAGATTCTTTTTGTGTGTATATTTCTTTCTTTTGTTAATATCTAACTAAAAATAAAAAATAAAAAATAAAAAATCACATTCTTTTTCCCCTCCTTTTCTCTGCCTTTCTTTCTTTCTCTCTTCATATCATGGGTACCCCATCTCGCAAAACTCTTGCCGAACTTTGGTACCCACAACCAGACATTACTTCTTACGGTTCTTGCTCTGGCCGAACGTCGAACGATCCCTCCATGCCCAAAATCTCTTTGAAAGATCGGATAGACGCGTCTAGGACAAACACTTGCCCTCCGCAGTCCACTTTGTATCAAACTTTCCAACCTCCCCCACCTTCTTATGTTGATACCCCTTTTGCAAGTCGTCCTTTGTCCATCTCTGAACATATTGAACAATCCTGTAGCTGATCTTTCACTCCTTTCACCACTACATATTCTTGGGATCAACAATTCCATTCACCTTCTTATCCAAATGTTGATCCTGTTCCTGTCTAGCCATTCAATTCCTACTAATCCTACCTGACTTTTGCGCCTTCCCTAGACATTGTTTCTGAATCGTCATTTGGGAGTTTCCAGTACCAAAACAACTTTGAATCTTTTACTGAAACCCCTTCACAACCCATGTTTAGTCTGGAACAGTCTTTGGAAGACTTTAGTGTGGCGTCGTACCAACAAATGATGGATTTGAATGCGTCCATGGCCGCCCTTATACAACCTAGTGACCCGGTAGCCAGTTTTCAACTAGTTCCAAATTTTCCAATGTATGAAGAGGCGGTAGGACAGGTTGAGAATTTGAGTGGAGAGAGTGATCTGTACCCCCTTCCGAATCAAGCCTACCCGTTTCAACTTGCATCCCACAACTCTGGTTTTGAATGTCTATCTAATGTTCCAAATGATTCATTGATTAAAGATAGAACAGATAATGAGTTGTGTGACTTTGTAGTGTTTGATTTGCCCGATTGTGAAGGGTCCTTTTCGAGTGAAACCACACCCAATCCTTTTAACCTCTACACCTCCACTCTAGAACCTGAATTGATTAATATCCATGCTTTTGTTGAGGTGTCTGAATATTGATTTTCACTTGATTGAGGATATCGACGCTGGGAATATTTTGGATGATGAACCTGTAGATTTGGCAGAGTTTTTCTCTCCAATTCATCATCCCGAGTCATTAACTGTTTTTCCTGAACCCCATATGCGTCTTGATTTTGATGAAATTTGCATGGATAAGCTGAATTTTGAGGAAATTTTGAGGATAGTTTTGAGGATGAACCAGTTTTGCTTGATGAGTCGGATTTTCCAATTCATCCTGTTCCTTTCATTGACTGTGTACACCCTCCTCAACCTTTAACTGATAACCTTCCTCAATCACCTACCTCCATCCTTTCCATCGTTCCGACCTTACAAGAAACCGTATCACTTTCATTTCATATGTCTAGTTTAACAAGTTCGGCGTACCCATGGTTTCTCACGAATCTTGAGGGATTTGACCTAATTTCTCGCCATATTGATAGATTAGTACAATCCATCTTTTCACATCGATCATTACAGATTGTACTAATTTATTCAATCCATTTCCACCCTCAAGTTCGTATTCCACTTCTCTCTCCCTTCCGCCATTCTTCTTCTCATATACCAAGACCGTATCCCGCTTCTATCTCCATACGGTCTCGCGTATTCTCCATTTCTTACCTCTCCGCGTTCTTTCACCAACCAGCACATTATAAAGATAAAATCTTTGAATGGTTGGTGCTCTCTTTTGGCCTGTGTAAGGCCTTGTATAGTTTGAAACTGTTCTCTTTCCCCCATAATCCTGAACTTCAACGCTTAACAGTGGAAACACTGTTTTACTTAAGTTTGGGGGGGACTCCTTTTTTGTATATATTTTTTGTTTCCCTTTTTGTTTGTATATAATTTATTTCTAGGGAGCGCCAACAATTTTGACCCTCTTGGTGTAGCCTGACAGTGAGGGCACTGTCAAGTTTAAGTTTGGGGGTGTGCTTGGTAAGTTTTCTTCCTTCGCATTCATTTGTATATTCTGCATTTGCATACCTTATTAAAAAACCCACAAAAAATCGAAATTTTTTCCAAAAATATAAAAACTTTATCGTCAAGTTAGCTAATAGGGTAACTTAGATTTTTATTCTGAAAGTTTAGTTGATATGTTAGAAATAACTAAATTCTAGACTTAGGAATTGAAAATCCTTAAAATAACCCTCATTCTGTCTAACTTTGGTAAGTATACGTCCTTACAGTTTTTTGAGTTCAGTTCTTGAGTTAAGTCAAAATGAAGGGAAAGTATTGAAGCTTTACTAGAGGATAAGTCTGAAAAATAGTTTCTTTTCTTGAGTTCAAATTTAGAAAGTATATACCCTACAAACTGCACTTACACGCACCTTGAAACTTGGGATAGTAGATGATACCTAGAAATACTCTTGCCTGAAAACCTAGTATGAAAGAAAAAATGGTATTTAAAGCTAAACACCAAAAGTGCATATTGAAAAATATATCCGGTCTTGAAAAAGAAAAAGAAAAAGAAAAAGAAAAAGAAAAAAATAGAATAAAGTCAAGACCTGGAAACTGCTATTTACGCTTTAAAGTTCACACATTCAGTAATCAGTCGTTAGTGCCTCAAGAAATATTAATAGTCGCATGAAAGGTGTGTGAGCAAATCCGTCCATCCTTAATGAAAAGAAGTAGTATTAGGTATTAGGGCAAGGGTATTATAGCTTGAATTGAATTCTTGAGTGTAGGGGTGCAAATATACACACACGTAGGGGTATACAATCGATGTTTGGATAAAAGATAGAAATAAAGAATAAGACTTGTGTTTTCTGTAAAGTTGATAAAAATCCCTGATTTGAGGCCGCACTTTAGAAGGAAAACTCAGGAGATCCAAGGTTAAATAGATAGGAGGTGTGAAAAATAAGGGTTGGATATTTCTAACTTAGGATGATAGAATTTCTAACGTAAATACTAAACTGTAGGAGTAGAATCGACGTTAACTTATGACACTAGCTTGACGGGATTTTGTGGGTGTAATCCGCTGAAAACCCTCAGGAGACAACACTCCTCCTACTAGGGACACCTAGAGGTTTAACGGCTTGTTGCACGTGCTCGGTGCAATCGCGTTCCTTGCGAAAGTGCGGTTAGGACTTTTTTGTGAATAATTGGTTTTGCTCGGGTCGAGCAAAAGTTAAGTTTGGGGGTATTTGTTCATACCAGAATACTGCATTTTATACCGCCCATTCTTACGCTCGTTTGGTTATAGGCATGTACTTTTAATCAGTGTTTGCTACATAATTGCAGGATACTGGTCTCAGCTCTAAACAATGAATATCATGGAAAAGTACGACAAATTCCGGATTACTGCCAACAACAGATAAAACACGGGTCTCCGCTCTCTATCCGTGTGTTGCCACATACCAGTTTAAGGGACAAAATGGCAAATCGATTGTCATTTTCATGCACAAAGCTCAATGTCAACACAAGATCCAAGAAATCTATGCGGAGCTCGAGAAAATCATGGCAAAAGATCCATATCACATCACCTTTTGATCTACTGAAATTCTGGAAGAATTGTGAAGAGTTTCTAAGAAAAGTCATATACCACACAGAAGAGAACCACAAAACAAGGGATACGACAAAAGATGAAGTCACAATCTCTCTAAATGGCCGCGGTTCCGCGGCATACGCGCTTAGGCCGCAGAACCGCGGCCATGTAGACTCTTCTCTCTGTCGTTTTCTGGGGGCAGTTTGGTACTTTCATATGGAGCCAGATTATTGCCCTAAGTTTCCATTTCCCTGCCTATAAATACCCCAGTTCTGAGCCAAGCAAGGAGCTCATTCTCATGCCTCTTTTTTGTTAGTTTTTAGTCTTCTTCTTCCTCTTCTTCATTCTTTCCTCCATGAAAATGTAGTGAGAGTATTGAGTGGATGTTAAATGAAGATGAGTGTTTTTTGTATCATTCTTTTTTGCTTAGCTTCCCCCTTGAGCTCTCTACCTTAACTTGATCTTGCAACCTCTTAAGTGAGCTTGCAAGTTTAAGTTTTGGTCATTGATCTCAAGGGGTTGTGTCATTTTGTTCTCTCTCTTGTGCTTCATTTCACATGAGTTCTTTACCCTTCTCTTGATCTTGTAACCTCTTGATTGAGCTTGCAAGTTTAAGGGTTGGCTATTATCCCATGGCTTGTCTTGAGTTCTATGGTTCTTAGTGTTACTTTCTTGCTTATCTCTTTCTTGCATTTTTCATTCTTGTCTTTTATTACTTGCAATTTATTACCATGCATTTTAATTACTTGCTTGTAATCTTTTCTTTTCTTTGTTTATCTTTTTTGTTCTCTCTTTTTGGTTCGTTTTGTGAATGGTTGTAATTATTGTTGTTAAGAATAAATACGATATTGTAAGTTAATGTTTCTTTACTCATTTCCTTTTCCCGTTATTTTCCTTTGAACTCGGTCCAAACGTTACGCAAGCGCTCTGTTAGGCACCCTACCCTACCAAGATAACGGTGATTCCTAACCGCGACCGGTTGCGTTCGGTTTGGCCGGAGGCGAAAGCAAGAGACAAGAACGGACGGACAAGGGTCAATAAGCCGGATTCTACGAATACCGTGCTTAAGTACCCTAATCCACGTTGTTGCCGATTGCTCTAGCTTCAATTGGTCAAGACTCGGCTCAAAGGTTTTGAGTGCAGATATCCTTAGCTTACACTTTCGTATCTTTTTCTTAACAACTTTATACTGGCATATAAAACACATAGGATAGAATTGAACAAACATATACACATTCTTTATTGACTCGTCTAAAACTCGAACGGACATACAACCATCTCCCTGTGGATCGACCCGTGCTCAACCGGCTAGCTGCATAGCGACACCGTCCTGATCGTGGTTATAACTTTAGAACTTTGAACATCCGACACGCTTTTGGCGTGCGATCACATCACATGTGAGGGTTTATGGTTTTGAGGTAGAGGAAGAAGAAGATAGTGAAAGCTAAAGAGAAAATGAGCTAGCCTCAAATGAGCTCAAGAAAAATAACTCAAGTGAAGAATAGAATGAAAATGGCTCACAGAAACTCCTCACTTATTGAAGCATGGAATTTATTTCAATAAATAAATTGAACCATACTTCAATAGTGCAAGCAAATGAATAAATAAATATATAAGCCATGCTTTACCCAATTCCTCAAATATCTCCTCATTTTCCACCTCATTTTCTATTTTCTAAAAATAGAAAATCCAACCATGCTTCATAAATAATATATATATATATATATATATATATATATATTAAAAGAAGAAAATAATTAGTGAGCTTAATATTAGTTAATATATAATTATATCAAATATAAATATATATCAGATTATTAAATCAACACTTGATTTAATAATCTGGTTATATCACATATAACTGACTAATATCATTTATCTGTATATCACATTATCAAATCAACACTTGATTCAATAATCCGGTTATATCACATATAACCTAATGATATCAAATAACCGCCAGATTAGAATACGGTATCACATACTCGTATTTAATCAGGCCCCCTGCACATATCAACATATGTGCCCTATTTCATTTCACTTGAACTAGGAAACCTCTGTGTGGGACTCTAAAGACTCGTCAATACACCGGCAGTAGGTGATGATCATATCAGTCACCCACAAGCCGTCAGCGGTACTAGCTGGACGTAACGGCTACCTAGGTATTGAGCGATTAGAAGATCAACAAGCAAGCTTGTTCAAAATCTCATGAAGCCTATAAGTAACACTTACCGTACAGTCCGGTCTCTTCGTCTGATATGTCGCATATCGAGTCTAGGGGTGGAATCGTCAGACCCCAGTAACTTGATAAGTCATGCCGATGTATGGCTCATAACGGTACGAGAAACTACTGATAACACTTACTAGTAAATCTCATTAGCAGCCTTGGCCAGGGACTTCCTGTTATAGCCAATCGAGCATAGCACAACATCAACTCCCTATACCGGGAGAAATGAAACCCCTCCTATCGCTCATTGCTTCCATGTGACTCGGGACTGTACCCAAAATCCACCTGTTTGCATGACTCCTTTGAGCCGTGGTAGGGAGGAGATCAAAGCACAGTGGGAACCACACAAGACTCCATAACGATCTCGGTTCTACAGACTAACATGTACCAGTGTCACCAGAGAACTGCTATCTGTCGATAGGTATGTTACCAACTAGGAGTTCTCGGCGAGTCCTGTTCGGTGTACACAATCTCTAATGAGCAACTGTGTACAATCTTTGATATCAAACACCAATGATTATGAGATCAACCATCGCCCCCTACAGGATCAAGAAACATACATACTAGTCTACCCTGGAATATTGATGCCCTGTCTCGATATCCCCTCGACTAGGAAAAATTAAAGGATGTGTTTGTAGACTACACAAGTCCAAGTAGTATGATCCGCATCATAGTCCTGGTAGTCAAGCTAACATCCTAAGGGCTTTATCAATATGTATCAGAGAGACAGTACAATAATACAAGTGTGCATGTTAAGATAAAGAGCAACCAGATAGCATACTGTCATGTCAAGCAAGAAAGTCCTCTCTATATATGTCCAAGCATCCATTATATTATAGAATAATGATCTCTAGGGCATACATATTTCTAATAATCTCCCACTTGAACTAAGGCCTGTTGTTATAGTATCTCATACCCAACATCCTAAAAAGTCTCTCAAACTGCGTCTCAGGAGTGCCTTCGTGCGTGGATCCGCTACGTTGTCCTTCGTGTCAACTCCCCTGACCTCGATCTCCTGTCAATCTACTATCTCCCGGATCAGATGATACCGCCTAAGAATATGTCTGGATCGCTGATGGGATTGGGGTTCCTTGGCCAAAACCACGGCTCCATTTTTATCACAATACACAGGTTTTGGATGCTCAATGGATGGAACCACACCAAGTTCAGCTATGAACTTCTTCATCAAGACAGCCTCTTTGGCAGCATCGTTGGAAGCGATGTATTCAGCCTCCATCATCGAGTCTGCTACGGTATCTTTCTTGGAACTCTTTCAAAATACCGCCCCACCATTGAGGGTGAATACAAAACCTGAGACCGACTTACTGTCGTCCTTATCACTCTGGAAGCTCGAATTTGTAAAGGACTCCACCTGGAGTTCTCCATTACCATACACCAAGAACATTTCTTTAGTCCTTCTCAAGTACTTAAGAATGTTCTTCACAGTTGTCCAGTGCTTCTTCCTTGGATCTGATTGATACCTGCTCACTACACCTAGTGAGTAAGCTACATCCGGTCTGGTACATAACATCGCATAGATGATAGACCCGACTGCCGAAGCATAGGGTATCCATTGCATGCGAGCCCTTTCCAAATCAGTATTGGGAGACATTTTTTTGGAGAGAGTGATTCTTGAACAAGCGGGTAAACTACCACGCTTAGAATCTTCCATACGAAACATCTTTAGTATGGTGTCAATGTACCTGGATTAGGACAATCCCAACATCCGCTTAGATCTATCTCTATAGATCTTTATCCCCAGGATGTAGGAGGCATCATCTAGATCTTTCATGGAGAACTTGTGTGATAAGAAGAGCTTGACCGAGTGTAGCATAGGAATATCGTTTCCTATCAAGAGTATGTCATTCACGTACAATACGAGAAAGACAACCTTACTCTCTACAACCTTCTTGTATATACATGGTTCATCTATATTTTTGATGAAGTCAAACTCTTTGATAGCTTCATCAAAACAGACGTTCCAGCTCCGCGATGCCTGTTTTAATCCGTAGATTGATTTAAGCAGCTTGCACATGCTTCCACTGCTCCTACTATCTACGAAGCCCTCTGGCTGTGTCATGTACACGCTCTCTTCTAAATCACCATTTAGAAAAGCGGTCTTAACGTCCATCTGCCAGATTTCCTAGTCATGGTATGCGGCAATGGCAAGTAGGATCCTGATGGATTTAAGCACAGCGACAGGAGAAAGAGTTTCATCATAGTCGACATCTATCGTTGACGAAAACCTTTTGCTACAAGTTTAGCTTTGAAAGTCTCAACTTTTCCATCTACGCCAATTTTCTTCTTAAATATCCACTTGCTCCCGATGGGTTTTACCCATTCAGGAGCAACTTCCAAAGTCCATACTTTGTTGGTGTACATGGATTCTATCTCAGATTGAATAGCATCCAGCCATTTCACAGAGTCTCCACTTGTGATGGCCTGCTCGAAACTAGTTGGGTCATCATCTTCCATGATGCAATCCTCGCTCCCACCATCTATGAGAAAACCGTAGTATCTCACAGGTGGATGAGGAACCCTACTAGATCTGCGGAGTGGCTGAGATTCGTCAGAAACTCTTGGATCCTCTGGTTCTATTAAATCATCAGTTATAGTTTGTGTAGCTGGAACTTCTTCCAGCTCTACCTCATTACCACTAATTTCTTTTATAAGAAATTTATTTTCTAAAAAGGTGGCATGTTGAGCAAAAAACACTTTTTGTTCCTCACTATGGTAGAACAGATATCCATGTGAATTCTTTGGATACCCCACAAACTTGCATAGAACTGATCGTGCCTTGAGTTTGTCCGGATTCTGTTTTTTAACATAGGCCGGGCAACCCCATATCTTAACTCGTTTAAGATATGGTCTCTTTCCACTCCATATCTCGTATGGTGTTTTAGGCACGGATTTTGATGGAACTTGATTCAATAGGTATGCAGTTGTCTCAAGTGCATAACCCCAAAAGGAAATAGGTAACTCAGCAGTACTCATCATAGAGCACACCATATCTAATAGGGTATGATTCCTCCACTCCGATACTCCGTTGTGCTGTGGTGTATACGGAGGAGTAAGCTGAGAGAGAATCCTATTCTCTTTTAAATAGTCTCGGAATTCTGTACTTAAGTATTCTCCTTCCCGATCAGATCGTAGGACTTTAATACTTTTACCCGTCTGGTTCTCTACTTCGTACTTATGTTCCTTGAATTTCTCAAAAGCTTCAGACTTGTGTTTCAACAGGAACACATGTCCATATCTTGAGAGATCATCGGTGAATGTAATGAAGTACGAGGAACCATTCCTGGCATGTGTAGACATAGGACCGCATACATCACTATGTATCAGTCCCAAGAGTTCAGTATCTCTTTCTCCGTGTCCAGGAAACGGAGTTTTGGTCATCTTGACTTTGAGACATGACTCGCAAGTTTCATAAGATGTAAATTCGAAAGAATTCAAATATCCATCTTTATGCAACTTAGTTAATCTTGTCGCATTGATATGACCTAGTCTACAATGCCATAAGTAGGCTTCGTTCATTTATGAAAATTTCCTCTTGTGTGTGTTCTGTATATTTAGAACTGTGGTTTGATTTAGAACGTATATACCATTACTTAACGTACCAAACCCAATCAACACTTGATTTAGGAAAATTTTCATAAAATTATCCTCTAATGCAAAGTTATATCCTTCTTTATGTAATAAAGAAACCGATATAATATTGCACATCATTTTTGGTACATAATAATAGTCGTTCAGAATCAATGTATTACCATTTGGTAATACTAGGTGATATTCGCCAACTGCTTTGGCTACAACAATTGCTCCATTCCCTACTTTTAGAAACATATCACCCTTTCCCAGTTCTCTCTCTTTCCTTAGCCCATATAAAAAATTACAGACGTGGGATCTTGATCCGGTATCCAATACCCAGAACGTAGAGCAAACTGAGAAACAGTTCTCGGTAATGAACACACCCGAAGTAGATGCATCATTATGCTCTTTCTTCATTCGGGTGACGTAGGAATTCTGATATTCCTCTATTACTAGCTCAGACTTATGACAATCATAAGTAAAAACGGAACCAACGTTCCCCAGCTTAGTAAAATAAGCGGGTTCGATTAATACATCCATATTATTATCTTGATTAAGGCGTGTCATTGGTCGCTACCTGGAGAGAGAGAGAGAGAAGGAAACGCATTAGCGTGCGCTCTTTGCAAGATTTAGATTGGTTATTATCTTATCTAATCAGGATAGCTCCTACTGTTTTTATCAAATCTTCCTTCAAACCATAAAAGGTAAGATTGGTCGGGATTAATTACACCCTACAAGTTTGCCAATCGGTCAGCCAGGCAGGTATTGGAGTCTCCCCATGCTTTCGCATAGAACTAATTAAATAATCTCATTTCCGCAGGGGCATAACCCCGTTAACACCTTTCTTAGACACCTACTGGATCAGCTAATTGTAAAGTGAAAAACTCTCTCAGAAGTAACACTTACTCGCTGTGGGTATCGGGATCCAACTATCTCATAGAAGATATGCAATCTCATTGCAAATTTCAACACCTGCAATTCCCAATATCTGTTTTTACCCCATGCGGTTTATGACCTTGACAAGGTAAACAAACCATAAACCAGAAGTCAAGTTCAACCTGTTCATTTCGTGATTGAATTAAACCCACACGCACAACCCTTGACAAAGTCAACAAGGCCATATGACTATCCTAATCCAATTGCATCACATGCGGCAGATAAGCACTAATCAGCTACCGCACACTACGCCTTGACAAGGTCAACAAACGCAGCATGAATGCTAAATAGCACTTATCTGAAATGACGGAGGGCTACGACTGGTTTTTAAGAAAACCTTTAACGTAATGAACTTGATATCATTGTAGAATCTAGTGATTTGAAAAGGAGTGTTTTTTGTAGCTTTTGCTAGTTTTGCTAAAGAGGTCACTCCCGGTGAAGGGATCTCGGCTTTTTCCCCATCGAATGAGGTGCTGGATATTCTGTTTACCCCAATCAGCGCAAAGCTCTGTTCAAATTCCAAGGCGGGAAACGAAGCAACGCTTCTGTTTCCCCCAATCAGAGCAAATCTCTGCTTTGAAAATTAAAAGTTAAAATAAATGAAGCAACGCTTCAGATTCCTTGCGCTGTGCACAATGCGCCACGTGTCAAAATCAGACACGCCAGTGCAAGGAGCGCAGCGCCTAATCAGAGCAAAGCTCTATTTTAAACGAAAATTAAAGGAAGCAACGCTTTAGATGACTTGCGCTTTGCGCTGCACGACTCGTGGCAGCGCAGTTGCGCTAGCGCTCTGCGCTGCGCGCCACGTGGCAGCGCAGTTGCGCTGCGCTCTGCGCTGCGCGACACGTGTGCGCTGTGCGCCGCTTGACACGTGTCAAGCGCTGGTGCATTTGCGCCAAACAGAATTAAAATTTTAAAGAAATCTTTCTGTTCTTATTAAAACAAGAAGATTTTGTTCTGTAAAACAGAAGCCCTTGGATCAAAAATCCAACGGTGGGGAAAATTCCCCAAATCACTCAGAGAAAGATCTCTTTAACAAATTTAACTAATTTATGGGCACTATATAAAGGACCCTAGACCTCAATTCTAAAGAATGAACATCATCATTGAGGACTCTGAAGAATTAGAGAGAATTCCTCAAGAACAAAAAAGGTAAAAACCTTTAGAAAAAAAGAGAAAATTCTCTTATGAACAGATCTTTGATCTGAGAACAAGATCAATGATCTTCAATAAAAAGAAAAATAAATAATAATAGTGCTTTGCACTTTCTTATGAACCATTGGTTCTTTGAAAACAAGAAAAACTTGTTTTCTTTGATTTAGAATTGATCAAAACATAAAACAGTGCTTTGCACTTGAAAAATTGCACTGTTGCCCCCCTGTGTTGGCGCAAGCCACCAGGGAGCGCCACGTGTCAGCAGCGCAACAGCGCAGCGCACTGACACAGCGCACTGCGCTGTTGCGCTTGCGTCACCAGAGCGTGACACGTGTCACCTCCACATGAGCCTGAGCTCAATAATTGGCGCAAAGCGCCTGACAGCACACTGTCAGAAGAACGAATGCTCTGCATTATTCAAAAAGGGGCAGAGCCCAGTTAAGAGGCCAATGGACCAAAACAAATGCCCTGCATTATAAATAAAGGGACAGAGCCCAAATTAAAAGGGCCTGACAGGCCTAATGCTCAGTAATGCATTATTAAAAAGAGGGGGCAGAGCCCAAACAAAGGTCTGTTAGACCAAAACAAATGCTGTGCATTTAATTAAAAGCCTAATGCTATGCATCATTTAAAAAGGAGCATAGCTCAAATAACGGTCCAACAGAGACCAAGATTAATGCTATGTATTATTAAACAAAGGGCAAAGCCCAAGCCAAGGCCTAACAGGCCAGTCACAAATAAAAACGTTGAACATATTCAACTGGACTTAGCCCAATCATGGCCATAAGTCCTCAAATTAAATTGACTGAGCACGGCTGCTCCTCTTAAATCAATCTACATCCGGTTCGAGGGTACATCTCCGAACTTCTCTGACACCTATCGTTGTAATCCTTCAATGACGTCAGAGAGGTGACGGGTCCCAACAGCCACAAATGCAATGGACCGCAATGTCCTTAAACTACCTATGGACCCCCATGTCCCTAACTGGAACCTGGACCACCACGTCCCTAAACTGGAACATGGACCGCAATGTTCTTAAACTACCTATGGACCACTATGTCCCTAAACTGGAACAATAGAGCCCCTAAATGCTTTTTCCGTTAAGTCGATCTTAGTCTCAAACAGGACTAACGTATCCTTAACGAATGTTTAAGTTGATCTTAGCCTCAATACGGCTAACGTATCCTTAAACCAAAAACACCAAACCCAAATCTAAGTAAATACGGATTTGGACTAATCCACGTCCTACGGGCGACGAAATAAATAGTCTCCGTATACAATCCACGGGCAACCACAAATAAAACAAACACCCACGACACGAAGTGAAATTCTGGAGAAGGAGAAAGTGGCTACCGCGATGCGGTAGCATAATTAACTGCAGGGGCTTGCGCCTGCAGGGAAGAGCATCCCCACAATCAAAAAACCCCTCTAGCGAGGGGGAATCTGATGAAGTCTGCTACATCGGCCACATCCGTCTAAACCTCCGATACACGGTGCCATAAATCAACTTGGCATCTTCGGAGAGGTAAACAGATAAAACCATATAGCATCTGCCCCGAATCTCAGGCTAGACGTCCTCACGTCGTCTCCGCCGCCATTCGGAGGGGAACATATTCATCAAGGAATACCACTATGCAAAGCAAGAACTAGAGAAGCTATCAAAAACAAAACCGAGTAGCTTGTAGCATTTGCTAGTTTTGCTAAAGAGGTCACTCCCAGTGAAGAGATTTTGGCTCTTTCCTCATCGAATGAGATACTGGATATTCATCAAGGAATACCACTATGCAAAGCAAGAACTAGAGCTACCTTTTTAAAATTTTGATTGTACAACATTTTTAGGTTTCTTTTCTTTCCATTAATCTCATTAATGAAGTCCCATCAATTATGTTTCCCTAAACATCACAGAAAAGAAACGAAAATAGAACGTATACTTATGCCATCCGCATTCGCCACGGGGCCCCGTCATGCACCGTTAGGTTACTTAACTAACGGCAGAGCGGGAGCCGGACTAGCGCGGGTGCAAAACATAAGCAACGTTTATTATATATATCATATATATATAGCATTCGTCTCACGCAGTTATATGATCACATCACAGAACTCAGCAGCAGAAGCAAAATATATGAAATATTGGATATAATAGGACATCCGTGTTTTAAATTTAGCTAGTAATGAAAAACACGGATTCCACAGTCGTGATGAATAGCCAAACCCACATCCCTAGACCCTTGCGAGAGCGCCAAGCAACTCTGCCAATTCTCGAGTTAGGAGACCGGGTCTCGACTTCTCAAGATGGTCTCCCACTAGACTCTAGAACTCGGTTACTTGTGCTCCCCGTCTTGGGTCTATCTTAATGCGGAAAAGTAAATAATATACATCAATGGTGACATCATCCTCAACCCGGAAGTGTCCCAATAAAAGAATATAACATACATATTTTACATGAATGAAAATTGAAACACTCTCATCTCACATAAAAAAAACCCGGCTATTCAATCACGACGATCCAATATTACATATCACAGCAACACATAATATCACATATCATCAATGTAAGTAAATATGCGTATCCCGAATGTCGTTGGCGTATAGCAACGAGATCTGGGATACCCCACATATTACACTTACGGTCGCAGAAAAGAAATGAAAACTACAATAATTAGAATCCGCATTTTCCTTAGACATCATAAACCCGAAATATCTCATATTCCGGATTTCATGCCTAGCTTTATAAAGCTTACATTTTAGTTTCAAATTGAAAACTCTTTTCAATAAGCAGTCGGATAATTCAACAAGATTCCCGACTTAGTGTTCGCGTACTATACGCGACTGCGACGGAGTTTTGATCCGAATCAAAATTTCGTGGCAATCAATCAATAGAGACTAACATGCTAGATTTACACTTACCAACTAGTTTTCATAAAACTAATTGTATGTCGATTCCAACTACTGTATCACATATCAAACTTAAACCCAAAATGACGTTAGAACACGACTACGAAACACTCCGAGTAGCCCCACTATGAAAGTTAACATTTCATGCAAACTGGGCTAATCTAACATAAACCTGAAACCCTAAACCCAACACATCATAACACAAAAAAAATTCAAGCCCAAAAACTTGTACTGGGACCGGCCAGGCCGGCCAGAATGTGATTTTCGCCGGGTCAATTTTGGATTTTTGGCCTCGAATTTCTCTAGTGTTCATGTTACATCAAAAGTAAGATTCTGTACTTGTTTAAAAAAAATTTAGAGATCATTTAAAAATTTACAGATACTTGAGTTTGGGTTTTGGTTTTCGGAGTTGTTTTGGTTTCGCAATTCTACAAACATCGTATAAGTTTCTAGTTTAGCTCTGATACCATGAAAGTCTACTTTAGCACCACTATGAGGTTTAAACCGGTATCAAGCATGCAATTTTAAAAAATTTGGGGTGCTAAACTACACTAACTAAGGATCAAACTAGATGATTAGGGTTGCTATGATGATATCAAGAACTTTACACTATGAGAAAGAAACTACTACCTTTGTAGACCGTGTCCTTCTCTTCTAAAGCTCCGGGTAGTAGTCCTGTCACGCCCCGCTTCCCAGAGTACGCAAAATTGGACATGTGACATAGCCAACCATGCTACCTGTGGGTAGGAAATATCCATCCACAGTCACATTACGGTTGTAGAGATATCCAGAACAAAAATAATAAACTAATCTAATACATGTCCAAATCCATAACAACGAGAATCAATAAACAATAAGTGCGGAAGCAAATGATCCAATACAATAAATAAACAGTACGTCCCATAATGCGGGCTCACATCTGGAAATAACATGAAAATAAATAAACTAAACCCTAAAGAACTCACAGTTCAGCCTGCTGGCTGAAGTACTCCTGCTCAGTCGTCGACAGTGATAAGGAATCTGGGCCATGCAAAACCCAGACGTTAGCGCGTCATGACATCAAGTATATAGTATAGACATGGTAATAAGCAATGCAAGTATGAACATGAATAAAGCAGTACTAAGAAATAACAGAGCAGGGTAAGGTGCAGTGGTGACTAATCTGTCCTATTAGGTTTCTACTCTATAGTCTTTGAAATCAATTGATGAATCGTCGATGTAACTCAAGAGTATCCCGTGCGTGCCCGGGACCACGGTCAAGGTCCTCGGGGCTGAATCCGAGACGTGCCGCTCAGCAGTAATAGGTAGCAAGATGGGCGAGTGATGTCAGCATCACCACTCCGGGGCTGGCCAAGCCCGTAAGACTGATCAGAACAAGTATCGAACTGTTGAGTTACAAGTCGGTTTCACCTTTGATTTCCCCATACCCCCAAGTTATGTATGTCAGGTCAGGTATTCAGTAGTCAAGGACTAATGCCAACAGAACATCAGGTAAAAGTAAGTCTGTCTGGATAGACAGCAGGGATGGTCAGGTTTGTCGGCATTAGGCAATGAAATCAGGTAACAGGTCGGGTCAACATGTAATGTAATCGAGGGTGTGCTCACAGCAGGCATACAATCGAGTAAGGAACAGCAGCAGGTAATAAAGTAAGCAACAATAATAGTTTCATTTGATGACAATGGTGCAGTTGTGTTATAATAACAGGTTCGAGCACCCGTGGGGTGCAAAAGTCACAAAGTGGAACAATATCAGCAACATATGTAATGAAGCTACATGAATTTAAACTAAAATATAATAATTGTCTTATGGGTGATTTAACAAATGAAGTGTGGATGATCTACTTGGTTTAGTTAGTTACAGTGTGACTTAATAGCAGATCGGTTAATTACAAGCAACTACTATATTGATTTAATGTTACGGATAATTGTGACCATCAATTCTAAGTCATAAAAAGATATCGGTGTTACTAATAGCTGTGTGGTTACAATAAATAATATGATGATTAAGTTTGTAGCATGTTAAAGCAAGTATTCGGATACTTGCCTCGACGGTTTCGCAAACCGGAAAGCACGGATGCGAAGTCGGCAGAAAACACGAGACGGGTGCATGGGCCACGGATCGAGTCCCAACAGAGAACGACGGGATCACACAGACCAGGATACCTCGCTGGAGCGTCGGGTCCAAAAGACGGCGCGGTCGGATTCCGGCAAAAGTCATCGGCCACGAGTTAGCAACACGACATATGTAATAAGATCAGTGGGGGAAAGATTTTGCACAAAAGAAAAGATGAGGGTGCTTACCGGGAGACACCAGGGGTAACCCCGGCGGGCTCGACGGCGCTGGAACGCCGGCGAGGCAGCGACGGCGGCTGTGAAGGCCCGAACAGCCTCGGGTTCGCTGGAGAGGGGGTGCGACGAGTAGAGGAGGGTGGTGGTCGGCTCTGGTGATCGAGGGGGAAAGGAGGTGGTCGGAGGTGGCGCGGGTGACGTCGACGAGGGTCGACGGCGCGTTCTCCGACGACCCGGGGATTGGTGCAGGGTCGGCTCGGTCTGGTGGTGGTCCGGCGAGGGGAGGAGGGAAGCGACAACGAGGTCGGGACGAGGAGGAAGAGAGGGAGTCGCGGGCGTCGTCGGCGACGGGAGGCGGCGTCGACGGCGGGATCCGCGGCCGAGTGATGGCGTCGGGGGTTGGGTGCAGGCGCGGAAGATGAACGGAGGAAGGAGGAGCGGGTGCGGTAAGGTCGAGGAGGTGGTGACGGCGACGGAGAGGTCGCGGGGAGGTCGGCGGCGCGAGTACGAGGGCTAGGGTTAGGGTTACGAGACGTTTCTCGTAGTGGAGAAGATGGGTAGGGGCGGCTGCATGAAGGAAAACATATATATAGGAAGAGAGAGAGAGAGAGATTGGAGAGAGAGAGAGGGATTTGATGATGAGAGAGAGAGAGAGACAGTGAGGAGAGAGAGAGAGAGATTGTAGAGATAGAGAGAGAAGGAGAATGGAGAGAGAGACAGAGAGAGGCGGAGAGAGATAGAGTGAAACGGGGGGGGGGGGGCCACGAGGGAAAGAGGCTCGTGATTGGCCAGGGAAGATTTGGAAAAGGTTTTGAATGATTTTAACAGTTAAGGAAATATATATTCGTATAAATATAGTTTTATGATATTAAATTAAATGGGCCTTTTTGGCGCTAAATGAAACATTTCCAAATCGCGCCCGGCTTGTGCCCAAATGTTCCAAATTCAAATTATAGGATTTTAAGCGGTTTCCAAATTTTGAAAAGAGGTGTTTAATGATTAAAATGCATCCCCCCAAGTCGGACACTTGCACGCGCGCGTAGCCGTCCAAACTTGCCTGTTTAGCCGAACGGGACGAAATCTCGACACGCGGACGCTACCACGCGACTAGTGGCGACGAGTAGGCCAACATGGATACTTTTAATTTCATTTTAGGAGTTAAAATTTGTTATGTGCCAAAATGACTTAGCCGGTTAAAATTTAGCAATAAACACCAGATAATCAGGATAATTGAAAATGAGCAATATATAACCCTCAACTAGTAATAGAAATAGTATTATTGGGCTCGGGTGTTACATCATACCCAACTACAAAAGAATTTCGTCCTCGAAATTCCAAGAATACAAGATAGCTAACTACTGGAAAAGGTGAGGGAATTTCTGCCGAATCTCGTCTTCTCGCTCCCAAGTGGATTCTCCATGCGATCGATTACCCCAAGAAACTAGCACAAGAGGGATAACCTTGTTCTTAAGAACCTTTTCTCTTCGATCCTTGATTTCAACTGGTCGCTCCTCAAAGGTTAGGTCCTCCCGTACGGTCAACTCCGAATGATCCAAGACATGAGTCTCATCACGAATCTACCTCCGTAGTTGAGACACATGAAACACATCGTGAACTCCTGCTAATGACTGTGGTAACGCCAACCGGTACGCTACCTCTCTAACACGCTCCAATATCTCGAAGGGTCCAACGAATCGAGGACTAAGCTTTCCCCGACTTCCAAAGCGAATCACCCCTCTAGTAGGTGATATATTCAGGAATACCAAATCACCCACGGCGAACTCTAGAGGTCTTCTTGACGTGTCGGCCCAACTTTTCTGTCTGTCTTGAGCTGCCTTCATATGCTTCCTGATTGTATTCACCTTCTCGACTGTCTGTACTACCAAATCTGGTCCTAGTAACCTTCGTTCACCAACATCATCCCAACAAACAGGTGAACGGCACTTACGACCATACAGTGCTTCAAACGGAGCCATCTGAATAGTCGCTTGGAAGCTATTGTTGTACGAAAACTTCACCAGGTGTAGATTATCCTCCCAAGAACCTTTGAAGTCCAACATGCAAGCCCTCAACATATCTTCAAGGGTTTGGATTGGTCTCTCTGATTGTCCATCAGTCTGAGGATGATAAGCTGTGCTGAACTTCAATCGAGTCCCCAAACTTTCTTGTAAACTCCTCCAAAAGTGCGACAAGAACCGAGTGTCCCGGTCGGACACGATGCTTACCGGTACTCCATGCAACCTGAAAATCTCCTGCATGTACCGCTCTGCCAAAGTCTCTGTCGATTGACCAACCCGAAAAGGAATAAAGTGAGCTGCCTTGGTCAAACGATCGACAATCACCCATACGGCATTGTTGCCCTTTGGACTCCGCGGTAAAGCCGTCACGAAATCCATGGTTATATGTTCCCACTTCCACTGAGGAATCGGAAGTGGTTGCAACAAACCAGCAACCCTTTGGTGTTCAGCCTTGACTTGCTGACACACCAAGCACTTAGCCACGAAGCGAGCAATTTCCCGTTTCATACCTTCCCACCAGAAATGCTGTCGAATATCTCGGTACATCTTTGACCCTCCTGGATGTACAGAGTAAGCTGAACTGTGTGCCTCCTTCATAAGCTCTTCACGCACATCTCCTTTTGGCACACACACACGGCTACCATATCTCAACGAACCATCTTCATGGATCAGTAAATCGGTTCGTAGTCCGGCTCCAACCTGCTCTCGAAACCTTTGCAGTCTAGGATCCTGCGATTGTGCCGCTTTAATCTTCTCAACTAAGGACGACTATACTTGCAACTGCATCAACTGTCCTGTAGCATGTGGTAGCACAACCTCCAAGTCAAATCTCTGAAAATCCGCAATGATCTCTCTCTATGCAGTCAATATCTGAATTGCTGGTAACCGACTCAGCGCATCCGGTACGACGTTGACTTTTCCTGGATGGTACTTAAGATCAAGGTCATAGTCGGCCATCAGCTCCAACCATCTGCGTTGCCTCATGTTCAACTCCTTCTGAGTGAACACATACTTTAAACTCTTGTGATCTGTAAAGACTTCGACTCTCTCGCCCAAAAGGTAGTGTCTCCAAATCTTCAGGGCGAAGATCACGGCTGCAAGCTCTAAGTCATGAGTCGGATAGTTCTTCTCATGAGTCTTCAGTTGTCTCGATGCGTAAGCGACGACTTTCCCATTCTGCATCAAAACACATCCCAATCCCTTTCCGGATGCGTCGCTATGAATCACCAGTCCTCCTGAATCATCCGGTACGGTTAGGATAGGGGCGGTTATCAACTTCTGCTTCAACGCCTCGAAGGCCAATGCACATCCATCCGTCCAAACAAACGGTACCTCCTTACGCGTAAGCTTGGTTAACGGCTCAGCTAAACGAGCAAAGTTCTCCATAAATCTTCTGTAGTAACCGGCGAGTCCAAGAAAACTTCTTATCTCCGCAACATTCTTTGGAATAGGCCAAACTCGAACTGCGGCAATCTTCTCGGGATCAACGGCGATTCCATTGCCCGACACAACATGCCCCAGAAACTTCACTTCTTCCAGCCAGAACTCACACTTACTCATCTTCGCAAATAACTTCTCTTGTCTCAGCGTCTGCAGTGCGATCCTTAAATGCTCAGCATGCTCCTCCGGACTCTTCGAGTACACCAGAATATCGTCAATGAATACCACAATAAACTGGTCCAAGAACGGTGAAAAGATCCTGTTCATCAAATCCATAAATATTGCTGGCGCATTAGTCACTCCGAAGGGCATCACTAGATACTCGAAATGTCCATATCGAGTTCGAAACGCCGTCTTGCAAATGTCTTCTGCTTTCACTCGGACCTGATGATATCCTGATCGCAATTCCAGTTTCGAGAATATCCTCGCGCCACTAAGCTGCTCAAAAAGTTCTCCAATGCGAGGGATCGGGTACTTGTTCTTAATAGTCACCCGATTCAATTCTCGATAATCAATGCACATCCTTCTCGTGCCATCCTTCTTCTTTACTAAAAGAACTGGAGCTCCCCAAGGTGAGTTGCTGCTTCGAATCCATCCCTTCTCGAGTAATTCACCAACTTGTTTCTTAACTTCTTCCAATTCCACCGGTGCCATCGGATAATAAGATTTTGATACTGGCGCTGCACCAGGAATAAGGTCAAACGCAAACTCCACATCTCGCTTCGGCGGTAAGCCCGAAATACCTTCAAACACATCCATAAAGTCGCGAACAACTGCCGGCTCTTCATTACTATCCACTACCATAGCCGCAAGAACACTGTTTGTCGGCCTAGCCCTAAACTCGACTGGCCCGACAAAGCTGCTTCCTCCAGTGAAAGTAAACTTAGGATGTCCGGAAATCTGGAAAATTACCTTCCTTGCCCTACAGTCAATGTGGGCGTGGAAAGTGCCAAGAAAATCCATTCCCAAGACAACCTCATAGCTGCCCGTATCTATCACCAAAAAATCTGCAAAAAGCTCCCGTCCGCAAACAACAACTGTACAATCTCTACATTCCTTACTAGCTATGATTTTCCCATTCCCAGTGTGTATGTCCCAAAAACTAGACAGGGTCGTGCAGGTAATCGAGTGTGTAGTTATAAATTTGGATGACATAAAACAGTGGGATGCTCCAAAATTAGATAATGCCAATGCGGAAAACCATGAACGAGTAAATTACCTGAAACCACTTCTCCCGATGCCTTAGCTTCCTCAGCTGTCAACGTGAACGCTCGAGCCTGTTTTGGTCCTTGAGTAAGCTGTTCCTGCCCTTGGAACGGTCTCTGCGGAGGCTTCTGTATATCATCTCTCGTGCGAAGCTTCGACGGACAAGCATTAACGGTGTGATCTGCCGCTCCACATCTAAAACAGAGTCCCAGCCTCCTACGACACTCCTTTCGCACGTGTCCGGGTATATGGCAGTAGTTACAAATCACGCTCCCTTTCCGATCACCCACAATTGTTTTCTTCATTGGTCCTACGCTGCGCCTGTTCACCGGAATACTTCTACGTACAGACGTTTGGTTCAGTGCAAATGCCGGTTCCAGCTCGGTCTGTTCCTTTAGACTCTCCAGCAATCCCCTTATCACTCTACGCCTGGCGGCTAAGACCGCACTTCTTTGGTCCTTCTTCAAATTCGTACCAGCCATATTCCTGGAAATCAAAGTACCCAACATTAGCATGATGATAGATTCTGGGTATAGATCAAGGCTAGAACTCCAAGATACTTAAATAGAGTACTGCATTGTAGCTATGCCGCGGTATCATAGCCGCAATTACTTAACTCCACCCAAGTCGCCTAAGTCCTAGAGATAACAAGAGGTTAGGTTTTTGAGTTGACAAATGCAAAGTAAGTTTGCATGTCGACATGATCCGGAAGAATGATTCAAGGATGGTAAAACGGTCAAGGTGGCAGGACATGTTTCCTAAACACGGGTATTCTGATTCATGTATTGGGTACAATACCCAACTACAAAAGAATCAACCCGACTATCCTATGGCTTTGATACCAAAAGAACCATGTCACGCCCCGCTTCCCAGAGTACGCAAAATTGGGCACGTAACATAGCCAACCATGCTACCTGTGGGTAGGAAATATCCATCCACAGTCACATTACGGTTGTAGAGATATCCAGAACAAAAATAATAAACTAATCTAATACATGTCCAAATCCATAACAACGAGAATCAATAAACAATAAGTGCGGAAGCAAATGATCCAATACAATAAATAAACAGTACGTCCCATAATGCGGGCTCACATCTGGAAATAACATGAAAATAAATAAACTAAACCCTAAAGAACTCACAGTTCAGCCTGCTGGCTGAAGTACTCCTGCTCAGTCGTCGACAGTGATACGGAATCTGGGCCATGCAAAACCCAGACGTCAGCGCGTCATGACATCAAGTATATAGTATAGACATGGTAATAAGCAATGCAAGTATGAACATGAATAAAGCAGTACTAAGAAATAACAGAGCAGGGTAAGGTGCAGTGGTGACTAATCTGTCCTATTAGGTTTCTACTCTATAGTCTTTGAAATCAATTGATGAATCGTCGATGTAACTCAATAGTATCCCGTGCGTGCCCGGGACCACGGTCAAGGTCCTCGGGGCTGAATCCGAGACGTGCCGCTAAGCAGTAATAGGTAGCAAGATGGGCGAGTGATGTCAGCATCACCACTCCGGGGCTGGCCAAGCCCGTAAGACTGATCAGAACAAGTATCGAACTGTTGAGTTACAAGTCGGTTTCACCTTTGATTTCCCCATACCCCCAAGTTATGTATGTCAGGTCAGGTATTCAGTAGTCAAGGACTAATGCCAACAGAACATCAGGTAAAAGTAGGTCTGTCTGGATAGACAGCAGGGATGGTCAGGTTTGTCGGCATTAGGCAATGAAATCAGGTAACAGGTCGGGTCAACATGTAATGTAATCGAGGGTGTGCTCACAGCAGGCATACAATCGAGTAAGGAACAGCAGCAGGTAATAAAGTAAGCAGCAATAATAGTTTCATTTGATCACAATGGTGCGGTTGTGTTATAATAACAGGTTCGAGCACCCGTGGGGTGCAAAAATCACAAAGTGGAACAATATCAGCAACATATGTAATGAAGCTACATGAATTTAAACTAAAATATAATAATTGTCTTATGGGTGATTTAACAAATGAAGTGCGGATGATCTACTTGGTTTAGTTAGTTACAGTGTGACTTAATAGCAGATCGGTTAATTACAAGCAACTACTATATTGATTTAATGTTACGGATAATTGTGACCATCAATTCTAAGTCATAAAAAGATATCGGTGTTACTAATAGCTGTGTGGTTACAATAAATAATATGATGATTAAGTTTGTAGCATGTTAAAGCAAGTATTCGGATACTTACCTCGACGGTTTCGCAAACCGGAAAGCACGGATGCGAAGTCGGCAGAAAACACGAAACGGGTGCACGGGCCACGGATCGAGTCCCAACAGAGAACGACGGGATCACACAGACCAGGATACCTCGCTGGAGCGTCGGGTCCAAAAGACGGCGCGGTCGGATTCCGGCAAAAGTCATCGGCCACGAGTTAGCAACACGACATATGTAATAAGATCAGCTGGGGAAAGATTTTGCACAAAAGGAAAGATGAGGGTGCTTACCGGGAGACACCAGGGGTAACCCCGGCGGGCTCGACGGTGCTGGAACGCCGGCGAGGCAGCGACGGCGGCTGTGAAGGCCCGAACAGCCTCGGGTTCGCTGGAGAGGGGGTGCGACGAGTAGAGGAGGGTGGTGGTCGGCTCTGGTGATCGAGGGGGAAAGGAGGTGGTCGGAGGTGGCGCGGGTGACGTCGACGAGGGTCGACGGCGCGTTCTCCGGCGACCCGGGGATTGGTGCAGGGTCGGCTCGGTCTGGTGGTGGTCCGGCGAGGGGAGGAGGGAAGCGACAACGAGGTCGGGACGAGGAGGAAGAGAGGGAGTCGCGGGCGTCGTCGGCGACGGGAGGCGGCGTCGACGGCGGGATCCGCGGCCGAGTGATGGCGTCGGGGGTTGGGTGCAGGTGCGGAAGATGAACGGAGGAAGGAGGAGCGGGTGCGGTAAGGTCGAGGAGGTGGTGACGGCGACGGAGAGGTCGCGGGGAGGTCGGCGGCGCGAGTACGAGGGCTAGGGTTAGGGTTACGAGACGTTTCTCGTGGTGGAGAAGATGGGTAGGGGCGGCTGCATGAAGGAAAACATATATATAGGAAGAGAGAGAGAGAGAGATTGGAGAGAGAGAGGGGGATTTGATGATGAGAGAGAGAGAGACAGTGAGGAGAGAGATAGAGAGATTGTAGAGATAGAGAGAGAAGGAGAATAGAGAGAGAGACAGAGAGAGGCGGAGAGAGATAGAGTGAAACGGGGGGGGGCACGAGGGAAAGAGGCTCGTGATTGGCCAGGGAAGATTTGGAAAAGGTTTTGAATGATTTTAACAGTTAAGGAAATATATATTCGTATAAATATAGTTTTATGATATTAAATTAAATGGGCCTTTTTGGCGCTAAATGAAACATTTCCAAATCGCGCCCGGGTTGCGCCCAAATGTTCCAAATTCAAATTATAGGATTTTAAGCGGTTTCCAAATTTTGAAAAGAGGTGTTTAATGATTAAAATGCATGCCCCCAAGTCGGACACTTGCACGCGCGCGTAGCCGTCCAAACTTGCCTGTTTAGCCGAACGGGACGAAATCTCGACACGCGGACGCTACCACGCGACTAGTGGCGACGAGTAGGCCAACATGGATACTTTTAATTTCATTTTAGGAGTTAAAATTTGTTATGTGCCAAAATGACTTAGCCGGTTAAAATTTAGCAATAAACACCAGATAATCAGGATAATTGGAAATGAGCAATATATAACCCTCAACTAGTAATAGAAATAGTATTATTGGGCTCGGGTGTTACAAGTCCCTACGACTCCTCTAGGCTCCACTTGAAGAATGAACGAGCTTTCTTACGATGACCTTCGTGCCGAAGATGATCCACCCAAAACTCCTCTAATCCAAGCTACCTCTTCACTGAACTCTCTTTAATAAAGGAAACACCCTAAACTTAAGTACTAATCAAGTGTAGAATGGTGAAGTAGGGGTTCTAAGCTCACTAGGTTGATGCAAAACCATATGGTTCACATCACATGTGAGGGTTTATGGCTTTGAAGAGGAGGAAGAAGAAGATAGTGAAAGCAAGAGAGAAAATGAGCTCAAGAAAAATAACTCGAGTGAAGAATAGAATGAAAATGGCTCACATAAACTCCTCACTTATTGAAGTATGGAATTTATTTCAATAATAAATTGAACCATGCTTCAATAGTGCAAGCAAATGAATATATAAATATATAAGCCATGCTTCACCCCATTCCTCAAATATCTCGTCATTTTCCACCTCATTTTCTATTTTCTAAAATAAGAAAATCCAACCATGCTTCATAAATAACACACACACACACACACCCCCCATATATACATATATTAAATATATATAATATACAATTATATCAAATATAAATATATATATCAGATTATTAAATCAACACTTGATTTAATGATCCGGTTATATCACATATAACTGACTAGTATCATTTATCTGTATATCACATTATCAAATCAACACTTGATTCAATAATCTGGTTATATCACATATAACCTAATCGATATCAAATAACTGCCATATTAGAATGCGGTATCACATACCCGTATTTAATCAGGCCTCCCGCACATATCAACATATGTGCCCTATTTAGTTTCGCTTGAACTAGGAAACCTCTGTGTAGGACTCTAAACACTCGTCAATACGCCAGCAGTAGGTGACGATTACATCAGTCACCCACAAGCCGTCAGCGGTGCTAGCTGGACGTAACGGTTACCTAGGTATTGAGAGATTAGAAGATCAACATGCAAGCTTTTTTAAAATCTTATGAAGCCTATAAGTAACACATACCGTATAGTCCGGTCTCTTCATCTGATATGTCGCATATCGAGTCGAGGGGTGGAATCGTCAAACCCCAGAACTTGATAAGTCATGCCGATGTATGGTTAATAACGGTTCGAGAAACTACAGATAACACTTATCGGTAAATCTCATCAGCATCCCTGGTCAAGAACTTCCTGTTATAGCCAATCGAGCATAGCGCAACATCAACTCCATATACCGGGAGAGACGAAATCCCTCTTATCACACATTGCCTCCATGTGACTCGGGACTGTACCCAAAATCTACCTGTCTGCACGACTCCTTTGAGCCGTGGTAGGAAGGAAATCAAAGCACGGTGGGAACCACACAAGACACTATGACGATCTCGGATCTATAGACTAACCTGTACCAGTGTCACCAGAGAACTGCTATCTGACGATAGGTATGTTACTAAGTAGGAGTTCTCGGCGAGTCCTGTTCGGTGTACCCATTCTCTAATGAGCACCTGTGTACAATCTTTGAAGTCAAACACCAATGGTTATGGAATCAATCATTGCCCCCTACAGGGTCAAGAAACGTACACACTAGTCTACTCTGGAATATCGATGCCCTGTCTCGATATCTTCTCGACTAGGAACAATTAAAGGATGTGCTTTTGGACTACACAAGTCCCAGTAGTATGATCCGCATCAT
The DNA here is from genome assembly GCA_030015575.1 of Agapanthus africanus. Classification (NCBI taxonomy): domain Eukaryota; kingdom Viridiplantae; phylum Streptophyta; class Magnoliopsida; order Asparagales; family Amaryllidaceae; genus Agapanthus; species Agapanthus africanus. Next base: position 562,561,037 of record CM057346.1, read on the forward strand.
AGTCCTGGTAGTTGTAACAACTCTAAATTCTATGTACGTAAAATTGTTTACAAGTTAATGTACAATTGGGGTATTTGTAAATCCTGTGAATGCTATAAGAATTTGTTTTGCTTTTGAACAGTAAGAAAGAGCTTGTAGCTAGCTGGTAAAGCCTTGCACTGCTGTTACAAAGCACCGGAGTTCAAATCCCATCAACCACATTAACTTTTTGCTTTATTTTCTTTAATCTTTTTAGAAGCTCAAGGGTCTACACGTGCACAACACGTAAACTGAAGAGTTATAAATAATTTAAACATGTGTACTGTAGACGACCAATCGACTAGGACATGTGGCAACCAACTCCAACCCCACCTGACGGTACAAAACCGACGACACACACACAAAGACACGGCACCGCCGGTCCAAACCGACGGTATTGCCCCCATCTCTTCATTTCTGCAACCTTTCAGCTACCCCACTCCTTTCACACTGCTTGTTTTCTCTGTATTCATACAGAGAATATTAAATCACCCATTTAACCCAATTTCAATGCAAATTTTAAATGCATTTCTTTCACACACCAAACCCTAATATTTCCCTATACATACCACTCTATTTTACACCCCTCTCACCCAGAATTCTAATACAAAAACTATACAAAATTCTCAAGTCCTTAGTGTGCAAGTGAAGTTAACAAAGGGCGAAGCTCCGACGAAGTTTCGGCGACGATCCAAGAAGTTTCCGGTGACGAAACGACGCACCGGCGTTTCACTACTCTTCCTCTTTCTCCCCTCTATCTTTTAACCAGTAAGTCTCATCTCCCCCTCTTTTCTTCTTCTTTAAAAATTTATATTTCCAAAACCCGACGGAAGCAGAGTTAATCCAACTTCCGATTCAGTTTTCCTTTAAAATTATACTTTTCTAAATCAAGAAAATACCATACTCTCACATATTATTTAGCAAACATTAATGAATCTATTAAAACAAGTTTCATCTTAAAAGATTCATTTTTTTGTAACTATTATCGCATTTTTTCATAAAAATACCACATACTTATAATTCGACATAAATCATCATAATTCCTTGCTATACCTTTAGATAACTCACGAGGTAATGACCTACCTCATCACAATACACATCTCTAACATAGCACGATGAAGTTTGGGACAATATAATACGGGAAAATACGACCTTACAAATAAATACCTTAAACTTACAAAACCGTTTTCTATAAAAAAAAATATAATAAACATTTCCAAGCAATTACGCCTCTACAGCCCATTTTGGGGACCCCGTTCGGGATGGTGCGGATTATCGCACATTCTCGGGCCTAGTAGAGCGAGATGCAGACCTCCATAAGGAGTATTCAATCTCGATGGAATTTTTATACATTTTTATTTAGAAAATGAGATTTGTACAAGAAAATAAATAAATTATTTTCATTAAATATAAATATCTATTATTAAAATATCTATTTTAATTGTATAAATATTCCAAGTTTTCTAAAACAAAGGAATTACTATTACATGAAAATACCATCCAAATACAACACAAGTACAATATTTCAATACAATACCATATACTATGAAAATTAGGTTCTACTCGCTAGAAATTTCATAATTATAAAATATACATCTAAGAAAACCCTAAAGACGATAATTAAATACTTGAGGTGTATTTTGAAATTATGCCAAAACTATTTTTACATAAACCCCCCTCAGGTTATACTAAATTACAAAAAGGACCCTAGTAAACATAGGTTTAAACGGGACCGGTCTCTTGAGCCTCAGGGAGCCGGAGATATGGGTGCTTGCCTATCTAAGGTAAACAATCTAACAAACGGTGTTATCAACACGGTAATTTTCTTGGAAAAAGACACAAATCCTGCCGTCCATGTGCAGCAGTTACCGATAATATCAAAACAATTCAGGACTTTAATTTCTTTTAAAAGTGTCTGACTCAGACTGAGTCTAAATCTAATTAATCTGACTTGAATGTGATTCAAGTACAAACTAAAATACAACATGAATCCATGAATCCGTCTATTCAATTTATATCAATCTATCTTGACTAACCCGAACCATGGATATATATCCATCTACATGATTCTCCAGTTACATCCATTTACTGATATTATGGTTCCGGCAAGTCATCCATATACAATTTACAATACAATACAATACAATACAATCAATACAATAAGACATCGCGGGGTTTATAAGGGGTAGATTGGTACGGAAGGTGTTAAAAGTGGCACGAGACTGTAACCATAATACACCTAACCTGAATCTCCATTGCCGTTGTACCATGGCTGAACGGTTCCTTGTGCTCCGTATACCTTAATATCCAGATTAGTGGGACTCCTCTAGTATACACTGGCATTTTTTTTACCAATCTACAAACAACAGCATTAATAATATAATACAACTTTAAAAGTTAAATTCTCTTTCTGTCTATTCTGTCTCTACATACTTTTGGGACTTACCGAGCGATTGTTCGCTGACGACATTCCTTTCTTCTTTCTTTGGAATGTTGTCAGGTGGATCGGACCTTCTGGAGATATATCCCACCAGCGAGGACTTGGATCAACTAGCCTTTGTCCCGGAGCTCTAGTTTACTTGTACATTTTATTTTCATTTCTGTTATGCCACTGTTTAGGCATTGCTTTCATTCCATGTATTTATATTTCAGTTGTATTGTAAAAAGAATGTTAAATAAATAAAGTTGTTGTTCATTTGCATCTTTTCTCTTGTGTACATTTTATTTTATATTGCTTAGATACGCTTAGCGTGTTTACTTCTGAGTAAATACGTAGCAGCCTCGTCGCGTCTCCTTCCCGTACACTGGGAAGCAGGGCGTGACAGGTTTTGTTGGTAGCCCATGCAGGTTAGCTCTGCGTGGACAACCTAAGCAATATAACATAAGAACCAGCAACTGAAAACATTCTTTACGATTCATATTCCTTGAATCTTCCAATTTCATATATTTTGAATCTGTCATAGCCCAAATTTTTCTTTCAAGGTCATGGATTCCCCAAACAATACCAGCACCAATTTCAACAACACTCCATCACCCCTACCAATTGCACCGGCTATAGTTGCTCCGATCAATGAGCAGACGGTACTGCTTGAGGCGATCCACAGCCTCCTGGAAGGACAACAACATCAAACTGCTATATTGATGAACCGTCCAGAAGCGGAAGCACCTGGGGTGAAGAAATTCAGGGCTTTGCACCCCAAACAATTCTCTGGAAAAGAGAGCCCTCTGGAAGCTGAGGAGTGGGCTCAAAGTATTGAAGATGATCTGGCAGCGGAACAAGTGCCAGAGATAGGTTGGGTACGAGTTGCAAAGTTGCAGTTTACTGACAATGCACGAGTCTGGTGGAAGGCGGAAGAAAGCCATCTCACCCAGCCGATTGAATGGAGGACTTTCTGCGATATGTTTGACGCAAAGTACTTCCCCGAGACTGCCAGATTCGACATGGAACAGCAGTTCATCCACCTACAACAGGGTTCGATGTGGACCAAATCAGTAGATGAAAACGATGTTGAGTTTACCATGCTCAGACGGTAAGATATGTATTAAATATTTCGATTTTCATATATACCACATACTACAAAGCTAACACAATACCTTAAAAAATTTGCGACACACCTAATACCGACGGATGAGATCAGAGCCCGACGATTTCAACAAGGGTTGGGTCCGGCATTCCAAGCTGCATTAGCTACAGGGGATTTCCCAACCCATAAATTGGCTCTGTAAGCAGCCCATCGATATGAGGCGATGGTAAAGATGAGAGGCAGACCTCAATCTGCCGGAGTTAAGCGCCCTGCCAATCAGATGGCAGGAGGAGCCTCTTCAAGACCACCATTTATGCCCAGGAGACCGGGAGTACCGAACAACCGGCCCAACCCAGCCTTTTGTAACTACTGTAGGAGAGATGGACCCCTGGTGAAAGAATGTCGGTGTGGAAATCGCCTTTTCTTAGTCTGCGGCTCAACTACTCATGACATTGGGTCATGTCCTCGTAGACACAACCCATATGCTGCACACATGCCAGCAATCACTTACTAGCAGCGCCCAGTCATCCAGGCACCTGCTCCACGACTCGCACTACCTGCCCCACCTCCTTGTGGACTGACCGCACCTCCTCCTCGTCAGTTCCATCAAGCTCAATGAAACGTACCTCAAGGACAAAGGAACGAACAGAGGAATGCTCCTCCAGCAAGGAAGAATATGCCGAGGCGACGGGCTTTCACAATGACTGTGGAAGAGGCTGAAGCCACCGGCCAAGTCATTACTAGTAACACTTCCCCATCAATCCTTATTTTCCATCTATACATACCTATATACATTTTCCCTTATACCTAAAATATATCCCACATATAATTTAGGTACAATCTTAGTAGCTTCACTTCCTGCACTCGCACACTTTGATACTGGAGCATCTCATTGCTTTATGTCGCAACGGTCTGTCCGAACTCATGCGATTCCAGTCAAACCTCTCGTATCCAGCTGAAATGTCAGTTCAGGGAACGGCGTTCTAAAGACAGTAATGGGATACGACCTGTGTCCAGTGGTCTTCTGCAGCAGATAATTCTATGCTAACTTTAAGGTGCTGGACATACAGAACTTCGACGTTGTCTTGGGTATGGATTGGCTCGGAACATTTTACGCTACCATCGACTGTCGTCAAAGGAGGGTAGTATTCGAGATTCCAGACCATCCGGTCTTCTATTTCAAAAGTGGATACCGCACCCTGGAACCGGGTACATACAAGGCGAAAACGAAGAAGGCAGTGATTGCGGCAATTCAAGCAGAGGAAGGATCGAAGGCAAAAGTAGTTCGAGAGATCGACGATGTGTTTCCTGACGATATATCAGGTTTGCCTCCCGATCGAGCTTTTGAATTCAGCATTGATTTAGTACCAGGAGCACAACCGGTGATCAAAGCACCATATCGATTAAGTCCGGAAGGTTTGAAGGAAGTCCGAACCCAGTTGGACGAATTATTGGCGAAAGAATGGATTCTTCCCAACACTTCAAGTTGGGGATCACCAGTTCTACTTGTGAAGAAGAAAGAAGGTTCATACAGAATGTGCATTGATTATAGAGTCTTGAACGAAGTAACGATAAAGAACAAGTACCCACTACCGCGCATCGACGATCTGTTCGATCATCTAAGTGGAACTTGTGTTTTCACCAAGTTAGATTTTCGTTCGGGTTATCATCAGGTGAAGGTCAAGGAATCTGATATCCATAAAAAGACATTCAGAACTCGCTATGGTCATTACGAATTTCTTGTGATGCCATTTGGAGTGACCAACGCACCAGCAATATTCATGAACCTAATGAATCAACTTTTCCGGGAGTACTTAGACAGGTTTGTTGTCATCTTCATCGACGACATTCCGGTGTATTCTAAGAGTCGGAAAGAACATGCCGAACACCTACGAATTGTCCTGGAAATTCTAAGACAACATCAACTCTATGACAAGTACAGCAAATGCGAGTTTTGGCTAGATCAAGTTGGTTTTCTCGGACATATTGTATCAGAAGAAGGAATCTCTGTGGATCCAGCTAAAGTTTCAAAAGTAAGCGAATGGCCGACACCGAAGTCAATGAAGTACATTCGAAGTTTCTTGGGTGTAGCAGGATATTACAAAAAGTTCATTGAAGGATTTTCGAAGATTGTAACACCCCTGACCAAGCTCACACATAAAGATGAAGAATTCGTGTGGTCAGAAGCATGCGAACAAGCTTTCGTAGAACTCAAGTCAAGGTTGACGTCAGTGCATATTCTTGTTATACCGGACCAATCTGGAGTTTTTGAAGTACATTGCGATGCATCCGGTAAGGGACTAGGATGTGTTCTACATCAGCACGATAAGGTTGAGGCTTATGCATCAAGACAGCTGAAGATTCATGAGCGTAATTATCCGACGCATGATTTGGAATTGGCGGTCCTAATCTTTGCTCTTAAGATTTGGCGCCATTATCGTTTTGGTGAACGAGTGAACATATACACAGATCACAAGAGTCTAAAATATGTGTTTACTCAGAAAGAGCTTAATATGCGGCAGAGAAGATGGTTAGAACTCAAGGCGGACTTTGACATCAACCTGCAATATCACCCAGAGAAGGTGAATGTAGTACCTGATGCCCTTAGTCGCCAACCATTAGCTTTGAATCTCACCGCACAGTGGAAGCTTCAACAAGACTTACATCAAATGGAGATTGAAGTGGTCATGCCAGGTAACGCTTCAAGTTTGATGAATTTATAAGTTCAATCTACCATTGTCAATCAGATCAAAGCAGCTCAAGCAAGTGATGCTAAGTTGCAAAAGATCAGAGAAAAAGTAGAAAGTGGACTTCGAACAGACTTCATCATCCATGAAGACGGATCTTGAGATACGGCAGCAGATTGTGTGTACCTAAAGGTCCTGTGCGAGAAGAGTTGATGAAAGAAGCACACAGCTCTCCTTATTCAGTACACCCTGGAGGTACAAAGATGTACAAGGATCTGCGTCAAAATTACCGGTGGCATGGAATGAAGCGTGAAGTATCCAGAAGCGTCGCTAAATGCTTGGTGTGTCAGCAAATAAAAGCTGAACATCACAGGACTCCTGGATTACTTCAACCGTTACCTATCCCAGAATGAAAGTGGCAATACATCACGATGGATTTTGTGACTGCACTTCCTCGCAGCACAAAGGGTAACGATGCGATATGGGTTATTGTGGATCGACTCACAAAGTCGGCTCACTTCATTCCCTTTCGAGTTGGTCAATCTACTGAGACATTTGCAAAGAAGTATATGGAGGTAAGAATCTAAGTAAAGATTTAAACTCTTCATAATGTACTATCTCTGATACCCATGAACTCATATAGGAAATCGTGAGACTTCATGGAGTACCGGTTTGCATTGTCTCCGATCATGACACCAGATTCCGATCGCAATTTTAGCAAAGTCTGCAAGCGAGCTTGGGAACAAGTCTGAACTTCAGCACAGCTTTTTATCCACAAATAGATAGTCAGTCTGAGCGAACTATTCAGTTTTTGGAAGATATGCTCAAAGCGTGTATGTTAGACTTCGAAGGATCGTGGGAAGATCACCTACATCTTGTGGAGTTTTCATACAACAACAGCTATCAAGCAAGTATAATAATGACACCTTTTGCAACACTATATGGAAGGAAGTGTCGATCGCCATTAAGTTGGGACGACATCGGAGACAGAGAACTCCTTGGACCTGAGATGATAGTAACAACTGTCGACGTTGTTCGCACTATCAGAGAACGAACGCGCATAGCCCAAGATCGATAAAAACACTGGGCTGATGCAAAGCGCCGTCATTTGGAGTTCCAGCCAGGAAATCACGTATTTCTGAAGATATCTTCGAACCGTGGAGTGATCCGTTTTGGAAGACGGGGTAAGCTAAGTCCAAGGTAAATTGGACCGTATGACATACTCGAACGAGTCGGTGAAGTGGCTTATCGCTTGGCACTTCTACCTTCATTGGAAGAAGTGCATAATGTGTTCCACATATCCCAACTCAGAAGGTATGTGAGTGACCCCGGCCATATTCTTGATCATTCCGAGCTCACTGTACAGCCAGACTTATCTTGTGAGCAACAACCTGTTGAGATCCTGGATAGAAAAGTTAAGTCACTTCGGAACAAGGAAGTCAACTTGGTTCGAGTGATGTAGAGAAAGGACACACCAGGAGAATCAACATGGGAAAGGGAAGATAAGATGCGTGCAGGATATCCTCACTTATTTGTAAACTAGTTCTTAAAATAAATTGTAAATTTCGAGGACGAAATTTTTGTAAGGAGGGTAGACTGTAACAACTCCAAATTCTGTGTACATAAAATTGTTTAAATGTTAATGTATAATTAGGGTATTTGCAAATCTTATGAATGCTATAAGAATTTGTTTTGCTTTTGAACAGCAAGAAAGAGCTTGTAGCTCACCGGTAAAGCCTTGCACTGCTGTTACAAAGCACCGGAGTTCAAATCCCATCAGCCACATTATCTTTTTGCTTTATTTTCTTTAATCCTTTTAGAAGCCCAAGAGTCTACACGTGCAAAACACGTAAACTGAAGAGTTAAAAATAAATTAAACATGTGCACTGTAGAAGACCAATCGACTAGGACACGTGGCAATAAACCACAACCCCACCCGACGGTACAAAACCGGCGACACACACAAAGATCCGGCACCACCAGTCTAAACTGACGCTATTGCCCCCATCTCTTCATTTCTGCAACCTTTCAGCTACCCCACTCCTTTCACACTGCATGTTTTCTCTGCATTCATATAGAGAACATTAAATCACCCATTTAAGCCAATTTCAATGTAAATTTTAAATGCATTTCTTTCACACACCAAACCCTAATGTTTCCCTATAAATACCACTCCATTTTACACCCCTCTCACCCAGAATTCTAGTACAAAAACTATACAAAATTCTCAAGTTCTTAGTGTGCAAGTGGATTTTACAAAGGGCGAAGCTCCGACGAAGTTTCGGCGACGATTCAAGGAGTTTCCGGCGACGAAACGACGCACCGACGTTTCCCCACTCTTCCTCTTTCTTCCCTCTATCTTTGTAACCAATAAGTCCCATCTCCCTCTCTTTTCTTCTTCTTTAAAAATTTACATTTCCAAAACTCGACGGAAGCGGAGTTAATCCGACTTCCGATTCGGTTTTCCTTTAAAACTATACTTTTCTTAATCAAGAAAATACCATACTCTCACATATTGTTTAGCAAACATTAATGAATATATTAAAACAAGTTTCATCTTAAAAGATTCATTTTTTTGTAACTATTATCGCATTTTTTCATAAAAATACCACATACTTATAATCCGACATAAATCATCATAATTCCTTGCTATATCTTTAGATAACTCACGAGGTAATGACCTATCTCATCACAACACACATCTTTAACGCAACACGATGAAGTTTGGGACAATAGAATACGGGAAAATACGACCTTACAAATAAATACCCTAAACTTACAAAACCGTTTTCTATAAAAAGATGTAATAAACATTTCCAGGCAATTATGCCTCTACAACCCATTTTGGGGACCCCGTTCGGGATGGTGCGGATTATCGCATATCCTCGGGACTAGTAGAGCGAGATGCAGACCTCCGCAAGGAGCATTCGGTCTCGATGGAATTTTTATGCATTTTTATTTAGAAAATGAGATTTCTACAAGAAAATAAATAAATTATTTTCATTAAATATAAATATCTATTATTAAAATAACTATTTTAATTATATTAATATTCCAAGTTTTCTAAAACAAAGGAATTACTATTACATGAAAATACAACACAAGTACAATATTTCAATAAAATACCATATACTATGAAAATTAGGTTCTACTCGCTAGAATTTTCACAATTATAAAATATACATCTATGAAAACCATAAAGACGATAATTAAATGCTTGAGATGTATTTTGAAATTATGCCAAAACTATTTTTACATTAACCCCCTTCAAGTTATACTAAATTACAATAAGAACCGTAGAAACATAGGTTTAAGCGGGACCGGTCTCTTGAGCCTCAGGGAGCCGGAGATATGGGTGCTTGCCTATCTAAGGTAGACAATCTAACAAACGGTGTTATCAACACGGTAATTGTCTTGGAAAAAGACACAAATTCTTCCATCCATGTACAGCAGTTACCGATAATATCAAAATAATTCAGGACTTCAATTTCTTTTAAAAGTGTCTGACTCAGACTGAGTCTCAATCTAATTAATCTGACTTGAATGTGATTAAGGTACAAACTACAATACAACATGAATCCATGAATCCGTCTATTCAATTTATATCAATCTATCTTGACTAACCCGAACCATGGATATATATCCATCTACATGATTCTCCAGTTACATTCATTTACTAATATCATGGTTCTGGCAAGTCATCCATATACAATTTACAATACAATACAATCAATGCAATAAGACATCGCGGGGTTTATAAGAGGTAGATTGGTACGGAAGGTGTTAAAAGTGGCACGAGACTGTAACCATAATACACTTAACCTGTCACGCCCCGCTTCCTAGAGTGTGCAAAGATCGGCACGTGACAGAGCCAACCATGCTACCTGTGGCTAGGAAACTGTTGGGGTCAAAATTTGCACCCCCGGTTGACCGAGTCAGAGTCAAGATGGGACCAAGCCCAGGTCAAGCGGGCACATGCCCAAGTCGAGCCCGCGGCCAGTCTCCTCCATGCCAAAATATAGATCATATAATAAATAATTTTTATGTAATTTTTTTTGCATGAATGTGTGCAAAATAGGCATAAAGCCAAATTTTTGTAAAGCCCGTGGCTTATGTGCAAAAAGAAATGGCACATGAGCCTTGGGATGGCCAAAATGCCATTTGTGTAAAGCCCAAGGGGCTATATATAAAGTGTATAGCCTATAAAGGCAAAGATAATGAAAATATCTAACAACTTTTTCTCTCCCCAAAAAGAAAAATCTAGATCTGAGATCTTTCTCCTTCCTCAAGGTTCTAAAACCTTCTTCTTTCTTTTGAATTAAATCAAGAGTTTTACTCTTCCTTTTTCAAAACTAAATAGTTTTTCACCACAAAACCCACAAAGGGGAATTTCGATCTACCATTAGATCTCAAAAAGAAGAGATTTTTAAAATCTCACATCTCTTAATCTTCAAGATCCTGCCAACAGAGGAGGAAGAAGGAGACCCATCTCCAGAGACCCCACTTTGGGGAAGAACTAGGGCTCAACGGGAGAAGCCCTTCATCAGCTTCAAAACATCCTAGGAGTTTAACTCCTTATACACACACACACACACAAAATAATAAGTGCTCCTTTTTGGGAGTACAACTCCCATTGCAGGGACCAAGTTCCTTTTGCCGCTCGAGCACCCATGTGCTGACACGTGGTGCGCTAGCGCTCTTGCGCTCAGAGCGCTAGCGCCCAAAGAGCTAGTGCCCGAACGCCCACGTGCTGACACGTGGTGCGTTAGCCCTCAAGGCGCTAGCGCTCTAGCGCCCAAAGCGCTAGCGCCCGAACGCCCACGTGCTGACACGTGTTGCGCTAGTGCTCAAAGCGTTAGCGCTCTTATGTTCAGAGCGCTAGCGTCCGAGCATCCACGTGCTGACACGTGGTGTGCTAGCGCTCAAAGCGCTGGCACTTTTCCCACACATCCTTTGGATGCCCTTTCCTTTTTTTTATTTTATATATATATGTATATATACTCACACACTCCACAACACCGTCCCTCTAAAAAAAATTTGGGTCGGGGCGCTGCCCCGCACCCCGCAAAGGGGCTGCTAGCCCTCTTGACCCCCAGTTCGTTATCCGAGTAGCGGGACCCCCGTAAAAACTCTGCGGGGCCCCCGATATATCCAAAACCCTTCAAAACACAACACTGCACATTGAGTTCGCATGACCAGTTTAACCCGTTAATCGGAGGTTCCCTCGCTCCAAAGGCGAGGGGTAATTAACGGCAGCTTAGTCCGCGGCTGCCGGAGATTCGGATCCCCGCTCTCAATAAACCCCAGCCTACCCTAGGCAGGGGGAATCTGTAGTACGTCTGACAAGCGCGCGCGTATTCCCATCTTAATGGGGTGATGATAAACACCCTACAGATTCTGGCACGTCCGGTGGGACAATCTCTCCATCAAATGCGAACCGCCGATAGAGCAGGACCAATCTGTCAGTCTTCTCGTCGGAAATCTCAACAATTGGATGGCCCCGTTTCTATGCACCGCGGGTCTCAAAACATTCCAAGAGCTGACCAGGAAAGTCCAGATGTTGGAACGCTCAAAGCAGGAGTCCTCCTCTGACTCCCAAAATAACAATAGGTCCTGGAGAAACCGAAAGGACGAAAATCGTAAAGGCGGAAATTCTAACGATACTGAATCTTTCAACGCCTTGACTAACCGAAATAAGCAAGGGTCGAGAGGGCCTAATGCCAACCAGCTTCGGAAGCCAATGTTCGGAGAGGGAGGAGAATCTCCACTGAAAGAGAAGCCGGACAAGGTCTATTCCTTCAGACGCCCTGAGGAACGGTCTACAACTGCCAGAGTCACAAAGACCACAGGAAGCGAATAGGACCGACGACCCCAAATACTGCTCCTATCACAGAGTGATAGGTCATGCCATTGAGGACTGCTTCATCTTCAAAGATTGGGTTGAAAATCAATACAAGGCAGGAGAGATAGAACTGTCTAAAGGCGTGTTAACAAACAGTCCAGCGGCGATCGCCAATTTCATACAAACGGAGACCGAAGTTCTTCGTGAAACTGATTCTCTCAGATATCTGCCTTTCTCTGAAAACAATCGACCACCACGTCATTAAACTGGGAACAGTAAACCTCTAAGTCTTTAAACTGGGAACCGATGACCACCACGTCGTTAAACTGGGAACAATCGACCTCTAAGTCGTTAAACTGGAGATGTAAAAAAATAAATAAATAAATAAATAATATATATATATATATATGTAAATAAACAAAAAGGAAAAGCCGAAATGATGGGGCAACTCGCAATAAATATCAGTGAGTAAAATAAAGATGAAAATAAAGCCGAAATGATGGGGAAACCGCGAATAAAAGCCGAAATGATGGGGCAATCGCGATCTTCGCTATAAGAAAAGCTGAAATGATAGAGCAATCGCGGTAAAACAAAAAAACGGCGAATGATGAGTCGCTCCAGGTACCATATTCTAGTGTAGCGATGCAGACGCCAACCAAAATTAATTTCTCAAAATTCTCCCGGCCCTACGGTTGGTCCCCAAGTTGACCATCGTATACAATCCATAGGCTCAAATAATTCTCATCATACCCATGCCCCACCGTAATCACCAGTTATGCGGCTGGTCTCCGCCTTTGGAATTATGCTCCATTGAGAAGACCCGCTCATGTGTCCTCACGATACATGAGGAGAACAAACCTTTGTGGGATCCTTACGACTCATAAAGGAAAAACACACTTAGGAGTCCTCACGACTCCTAAGAAGAAAATACATCTGCGGGATCCTTACGACTCGTAGGGAGAAAATGCTTTTATGGGACCCTCACGGCCCATAAAATTGAAAAGCCTTAGGCGATAGAGATCTGAACCTGTCTCCTAAGCCATCGCTCCCCAACCCCCAATTGGTGAATGATGAGTCGCTCCTGGTACCATATTCCAGTGCAGCGATGCAGACGCCAACCAAATTCCAAATCCCATACCCCAACGGCGAATGATGAGTCGCTCCTGGTACCATATTCCAGTGCAGCGATGCAGATGCCGACAAAGTCCCGAAATTTTTCCGGCCCTACGGTCTGGATCATACATCCTGCAAAACCGTATACAATCCACGGGCGTAAAACAATCACAATCTCTCCCAAGTCCAACCGGTGAGACCACATTCAAAGTCCCACAAAAAATAATAAAATAAAATAAATAATAATAAAAAATAGTATGTCCACAAGCAAGATGGGCACGGATGAAAACCCGAAAGGGCTCCGTGAGTAAAAATAGCAGGACTGCCGGCGAGTTTGTGAAAACCCGGAAGGGCGCAAACTCGTAAAAAAAAAGGAAAAGGAGCTGAAATGCACTCGCAAGGTCCTCTCGACTTTGTGAGGAGAAAACTCCCACGTGAGATCCTTACGACTCATAAAGGAGTAATACACTTAGGAGTCCCCACGACTCCTAAAGAGAAAATACACTTACGGGATCCTTACGACCCGTAGAGAGAAAATGCTTTGTGAGACCCTTACGGCTCACGAAATTGAAAAGTCTTAGGTGATAGGGACCTAAAACCTGTCTCTTAAGCCATCGCTTCCTGATAAGCAAGCGCAAATGATGATTCGCTCCTGGTACCATATTCTAGTGTAGTGATATTGATGCCAAACAAAAACCAAAATCCCAAAATCCTCTCAAAGACAGATGGTGATTCGTTCCTGGTACCATATTCCAGTGTAGCGATGCGGATGTCAACCCAAATAAAATCAAACCAACAACCTCTGCGGCGGAATCATGCTCCGTCCCAGAATTTACCCCGTGTCGAAATCATGCTTCACCTCGGGATATCTACCTTCCCTGCCGGAATTATGCTCCGTCTCGGAATCAAATCAACCAACCAGCTCTGCGTCGGAGTCATGCTCCGTCTCAGAGTGTACCCCGCGTAGAAATCAAGCTTTGCCTCAGTGTATCTGCCTTCCCTGTCGGAATTATGCTTCGGCTCGGAATCAACCAACGACCTCCTCGTCGGAATTATGCTCCGCCTCGGAATCGAGTCAACCAGCAAGCTCTGCGTCGAAATCATGCTTCGTCTCAGAATGTGCACCCCGTGTCGAAATCATGCGTCACCTCGGTGTATCTGCCTTCCCTGTCGGAATTATACTTCGGCTCGGAATCAACCAACGGCCTCCTCGTCGGAATTATGCTCCGCTTCGGAATCAAGTCAACCAACAAGCTCTGTGCCGGAATCATGCTCCATCTCAGAATGTGCCCTGTGCCGAAATCATGCTTCGCCTCGAAGTATTTGCTTTCCCTGTCGGAATTATGCTTCGCCTAGGAATCAACCTCTGTATCGAAATTATGCTTCGGTCAAAATGCTCCGCTCTTCGGAATGATGCTCCGCACCCTGGAATCATGCTCCGCTCTTCGGAATGATGCTCCGATCCCTGGAATCATGCTCTGCTCTTCGGAATGATGCTCCGATCCTTGGAAGCATGCTCCGCCCTTCGGAATGATGCTCCGAACCCTGGAACCATGCTCCGCCCTTCGGAATGATGCTCCGAACCCTGGAATCATGCTCCGCTCTTCGGAATGATGCTCCAAACCCTGAAATGATGCTCCGATCCTTGGAATCATGCCTCTACTCTTCGGAATTATGCTTCGACTCTTCGGAATGATGCTCCGACCTTGGAATTATGCTCTGAAAATCGGAATGATGCTCCGATCCCTGGAATCATGCTCCGCCCTTCGGAATGATTCTCCGATCCTTAGAATCATGCTCCACTCTTTGGAATGATGCTCCGATCCTTGGAATCATGCTCCGCTCTTCGGAATGATGCTCCGATCCCTGGAATCATGCTCCGCTCTTCGGAATGATGCTCTGATCCGCTCTTCGGAATGAGGCTCCGATCCTTGGAATCATGCTCCGCTCTTCAGAATGATGCTCCAATCCTTGGAATCATGCTCCGCTCTTCGGAATGATACTCCTATCCTTGGAATCATGCCTCTACTCTTCGGAATTATGCTTCGACTCTTCGGAATGATGCTCCGACCTTGGAATTATGCTCCAAAAATCGAAATGATGCTCCAATCCCTGGAATCATGCTCCGCGCTTCGGAATGATGCTCCGATCCCCGGAATCATGCTCCGCAAATCGGAATGATACTCCGATCCTCGGGAATCATGCTCCGCAAATCGGAATGATGCTACGATCCTCGGGAATCATGCTCCGCAAATCGGAATGATGCTCTGATCCTCGGGAATCATGCTCCCCGAGGGATACTCCGACCCTGGAATTATGCTCCGTGAATCAGGATGATGCTCCGATTCCCGGGAATCATGCTCCTCGGAATGATGTTCCACCTCGAAGTTCAGCTTCAAGATCCATCAATTTCATGCACACAACTCAAATGTGCAGTGTGCATTTATTGATGGGGGCACTTTGTTGGGGTCGAAATTTGCACCTCCGGTTGACCGAGTCAGAGTCAAGGTCAACCCCAAACCAGGTGGGCCCAAGCCCAGGTCAGGCGGGCCCATGCCCAAGTCGAGCCCGCGGCCAGCCTCCTTCATGCCAAAATATAGATCATGTAATAAATAATTTTTATGTAATTTTTTATGCATGAATGTGTGCAAAATGGGCATAAAGCCAAATTTTTGTAAAGCTCGTGGCTTATGTGCAAAAAGAAATGGCACATGAGCCATGGGATGGCCAAAATGCCATTTGTGTAAAGCCCAAGGGGCTATATGTAAAGTGTATAGCCTATAAAGACAAAGATAATAAAAATATCTAACAACTTTTTCTCTCTCCAAAAAGAAAAATCTAGATCTGAGATCTTTCTCCTTTCTCAAGGTTTTAAAACCTTCTTCTTTCTTTTGAATTAAATCAAGAGTTTTACTCTTCCTTTTTCAAAACTAAATAGTTTTTCACCACAAAACCCACAAAGGGGAACTTGGATCTACCATTAGATCTCAAAAAGAAGAGATTTTTAAAATCTCACATCTCTTGATCTTCAAGATCCTGCCAATAGAGGAGGAAGAAGGAGACCCATCTCCAGTGACCCCACTTTGGGGAAGAACTAGGGCTCAAGGGGAGAAGCCCTTCATCAGCTTCAAAACATTCTAGGAGTTTAACTCCTTATACACACACACACACACACACAAAATAATAAGTGCTCCTTTCTGCGAGTACAACTCCCATTGCAGGGACCAAGTCCCTTTTACCGCTTGAGCGCCCATGTGCTGACACGTGGTGCGCTAGCACTCTTGCGCTCAAAGCGCCCGAGCGCTCGAGCGCCCACATGTTGACACGTAGTGCGCTAGCGCTCAGAGCGCTAGCGCCTAAAGCGCTAGCGCCCGAGCGCCCACGTGCTGACACGTGGTGCGCTAGCACTCTTGCGCTCAGTGCGCTAGCGCCCGAGCGTCCACATGCTGACACGTGGTGCGCTAGCGCTCAAAGCGCTAGCGCTCTTGTGCTCAGCGCGCTAGCGCCCGAGCGCCCACGTGCTGACACGTGGCGCGCTAGCACCCAAAGCGCTGGCGCATTTCCCACGCATCTTTTGGATGCCCTTTTCTTTTTTTATTTTATATATATATGTATATATACTCACACACTCCATAACACCGTCCCACTAAAATATCTCCGAACCGTGGAGTGATCCGTTTTGGAAGACGGGGTAAGCTAAGTCCAAGGTAAATTGGACCGTACGACATACTCAAACGAGTCGGTGAAGTGGCTTATCGCTTGGCGCTTCCACCTTCATTAGAAGAAGTGCATAATGTGTTCCACATATCCCAACTCAGAAGGTATGTGAGTGACCCCAGCCATATTCTTGATCATTCCGAGCTCACTGTACAGCCAGACTTATCTTGTGAGCAACAATCTGTTGAAATCCTGGATAGAAAAGTTAAGTCACTTCGGAACAAGGAAGTCAACTTGGTTCGAGTGATGTGGAGAAAGGACACACCAGGAGAATCAACGTGGGAAAGGGAAGATAAGATGCGTGCAGAATATCCTCACTTATTTGTAAACTTGTCCTTAAAATAAATTATAAATTTCGAGGACGAAATTTTTGTAAGGAGGGTAGACTGTAACAACTCCAAATTCTGTGTACATAAAATTGTTTAAATGTTAATGTACAATTAGGGTATTTGCAAATCTTATGAATGCTATAAGAATTTGTTTTGCTTTTGAACAGCAAGAAAGAGCTTGTAGCTCACTGGTAAAGCCTTGCACTGCTGTTACAAAGCACCGGAGTTCAAATCCCATCAGCCACATTATCTTTTTGCTTTATTTTCTTTAATCTTTTTAGAAGCCCAAGAGTCTACACGTGCACAACATGTAAACTGAAGAGTTAAAAATAAATTAAACATGTGCACTGTAGAAGACCAATCGACTAGGACACGTGGCAACAAACCACAACCCCACCCGACGGTACAAAACCGGCGACACACACACAAAGATCCGGCACCGCCGGTGTAAACCGACGGTATTGCCCCCATCTCTTCATTTCTGCAACCTTTCAGCTACCCCACTCCTTTCACACTGCTTGTTTTCTCTGCATTCATATAGAGAACATTAAATCACCCATTTAACCCAATTTCCATGTAAATTTTAAATGCATTTTTTCACACACCAAACCCTAATGTTTCCCTATAAATACCACTCCATTTTACACCCCTCTCACCCAGAATTCTAGTATAAAAACTATACAAAATTCTCAAGTTCTTAGTGTGCAAGTTGAGTTTACAAAGGGCGAAGCTCCGACAAAGTTCCGGCGACGATCCAAGGAGTTTCCGACGACGAAACGACGCACCGGCGTTTCCCCACTCTTCCTCTTTCTCCCCTCTATCTTTGTAACCAATAAGTCCCATCTCCCCATCTTTTCTTCTTCTTTAAAAGTTTACATTTCCAAAACTCGACGGAAGCGGAGTTAATCCGACTTCCGATTCGGTTTTCCTTTAAAACTATACTTTTCTTAATCAAGAAAATACCATACTCTCACATTTTGTTTAGCAAACATTAATGAATATATTAAAACAAGTTTCATCTTAAAAGATTCATTTTTTTGTAACTATTTTCGCATTTTTTCATAAAAATACCACATACTTATAATTCGACATAAATCGTCATAATTCCTTGCTATATCTTTAGATAACTCACGAGGTAATGACCTATTTCATCACAACACACATCTCTAACGCAGCACGATGAAGTTTGGGACAATAGAATACGAGAAAATACGACCTTACAAATAAATACCTAAACTTACAAAACTGTTTTCTATAAAAAGATGTAATAAACATTTCCAAGCAATTACGCCTCTACAACCCATTTTGGGACCCCGTTCGGGATGGTTCGGATTATCGCATATCCTCGGGACTAGTAGAGCGAGATGCAGACCTTCGCAAGGAGCATTCGGTCTCGATGGAATTTTTATGCATTTTTATTTAGAAAATAAGATTTCTACAAGAAAATAAATAAATTATTTTCATTAAATATAAATATCTATTATTAAAATAACTATTTTAATTATATTAATATTCCAAGTTTTCTAAAACAAAGAAATTACTATTAGATGAAAATACCATCCAAATACAACACAAGTACAATATTTCAATAAAATACCATATACTATGAAAATTAGGTTCTACTCGCTAGAAATTTCACAATTATAAAATATACATCTATTAAAACCTAAAGATGATAATTAAATGCTTGAGATGTATTTTGAAATTATGCCAAAACTATTTTTACATAAACTCCCCTCAAGTTATACTAAATTACAATAAGGACCCTAGTAAACATAGGTTTAAGCGGGACCGGTCTCTTGAGCCTCACGGAGCCGGAGATATGGGTGCTTGCCTATCTAAGGTAGACAATCTAACAAACGGTGTTATCAACACGGTAATTGTCTTGGAAAAAGACACAAATCCTTCCAACCATGTACAGCAGTTACCGATAACATCAAAATAATTCAGGACTTCAATTTCTTTTAAAAGTGTCTGACTCAGACTGAGTCTCAATCTAATTAATCTGACTTGAATGTGATTCAAGTACAAACTACAATACAACATGAATCCATGAATCCGTCTATTCAATTTATATCAATATATCTTGACTAATCCGAACCATGGATATACATCCATCTACATGATTCTCTAATTACATTCATTTACTAATATCATGGTTCCGGCAAGTCATCCATATACAATTTACAATACAATACAATCAATACAATAAGACATCGCGGGGTTTATAAGGGGTAGATTGGTACGGAAGGTGTTAAAAGTGGTACGAGACTGTAACCATAATACACCTAACCTGTCACGTCCCGCTTCCCAGAGTGTGCTAAGATCGGCACGTGACAGAGCCAACCATGCTACCTATGGCTAGGAAACTGTTGGGGTCAAAATTTGCACCCCCGGTTGACCGAGTCAGAGTCAAGGTGGGCCCAAGCTCAGGTCAAGCGGGCCCATGCCCAAGTCGAGCCCGCGGCCAGTCTCCTCCATGCCAAAATATAGATCATGTAATAAATAATTTTTATGTAATTTTTTATGCATGAATGTGTGCAAAATGGGCATAAAGCCAAATTTTTGTAAAGCCCATGGCTTATGTGCAAAAGGAAATGGCACATAAGTCATGGGATGACCAAAATGCCATTTGTGTAAAGCCCAAGGGGCTATATGTAATGTGTATAGCCTATAAAGGCAAAGATAATGAAAATATCTAACAACTTTTTCTCTCTCCAAAAAGAAAAATATAGATCTGAGATCTTACTCCTTCCTCAAGGTTCTAAAACCTTCTTCTTTCTTTTGAATTAAATCAAGAGTTTTACTCTTTCTTTTTCAAAACTAAATAGTTTTTCACCACAAAACCCACAAAGGTGAACTTGAATCTACCATTTGATCTCAAAAAGAAGAGATTTTTAAAATCTCACATCTCTTGATCTTCAAGATCCTGCCAACAGAGGAGGAAGAAGGAGACCCATCTCCAGAGACCCCACTTTGGGGAAGAACTAAGGCTCAAGGGGAGAAGCCCTTCATCAGCTTCAAAACAACCTAGGAGTTTAACTCCTTACACACACACAAACACACAAAATAATAAGTGCTCCTTTCTGGGAGTACAACTCCCATTGCAGGGACCAAGTCTCTTTTGCCGCTCGAGCGCCTACGTGCTGACAAGTGGTGCGCTAGCACTCTTGCGTTCAGAGTGCTAGCGCCCAAAGCGCTAGCGCCCGAGCGCCCACGTGCTGACACGTGGTGCGTTAGCGCTCAAGGCGCTAGCGCTCTAGCGCCCAAAGCACTAGCGCCCGAGCGCCCACGTGCTGACACGTGGTGCGCTAGCGCTCAAAGCGTTAGCGCTCTTGCGCTCAGAGCGCTAGCGCCCGAGCGTTCACGTGCTGACACGTGGTGCGCTAGCGCTCAAAGCGCTAGCGCTCTTACACTCAGAGCACTAGCACCCAAGCGTCCAAAGCGCTGGCGCTTTTCCCACGCATCCTTTGGATGCTCTTTCCGTATTATATATATATATATATATATATATATATATATATATATATATATATACTCACACACTTCACAACACCGTCCCTTTAAAAAAAATTTGGGCCGGGGTGCTGCCCCGCACCCCACAAGGGGGCTGCTAGCCCCCTTGACCCCCAGCCCGCTATCCGGATAGCGGCACCCCCGTAAAAACTCTACGGGACCCCCGATATATCCAAAACCCCTTCAAAACACAACACTGCACATTGAGTTCGCATGACCAGTTTAACCCGTTAATCGGAGGTTCCCTCGCTCCAAAGGCGAGGGGTAATTAACGGCAGCTTAGTCCGCGGCTGCCGGAGATTCGGATCCCTACAATCAATAAACCCTAGCCTACCCTAGGCAGGGGGAATCTGTAGTATGCCTGACAAGCGCGCGCATATTCCCATCTCAATGGGGTGACGAAAAACACCCTACAGAAACGTCCCTCCACAGTCACATTACGGCTGTCTATAAAATATCAAGAACAGTAGAAATGAAATAATCTATCTAGTACATACCCATATGCCAGAATAAACGAGTCAAGAAATATAAATGTGCGGAAGTAATAAATCCAATAAACAATAACATCCGGAAAGTACGTCCCAAATACGGGCTCACATCAGGAAATGAAAGTACGGAAAGAAAAACTAAACTAAACACTAACATGCTCCTTACTATTCGGCCTGTCGGCTGAAGTACTCCCGGTCAGCCTGCGAAAGAGATAAAGGATCTGGGCCATGCAAAACCCAGACCTCAGTGCGTCATAATATCAAAAATAATAATTAAACAGGATGTAACGAGATATGCAGGCATGAGTATAGGTGATGACGTGAATATAGCAAGTAGGAATGGATATGGAGCTGTGAAGTGTATAAATATATGTGATGTGCGGTGAGTAATCGGAACTAAACTACTGGGTTATCTATTCTACAGTTTGTGAAATCAATTTATTAGAATCGTCGATGTAACTCAATAGTATCCCGTGCATGTCTAGGACCACGGTCAAGACTTTCGGGCTGAATTTGAGACGTGCCGCTAAGCAGTAAACAGGTAACATGTACAGACGAATGATGTCAGCATCATCATCTCGGGGCTGGCCTAACCCGTAAAACTGATCAGTATAAGCGTCGAACTGTTAAGTTACAAGTCAGGTTTCATCATTGATTTCCCCTTACCCCCAAGATTATGTGTTCAAGTTAGGTATTGATAAATCTAGAGCTAATGCCAACACATGATCAAGCAGGTACACGTTTTGTCTGAAATAGACAACAGGATACGTCCATCGGGACGTCAAGTCAGGAATGCTGGCATTAGGAATAGGATTAGGTATCAAGTCAAGCAGTGGTGCATCAGATCATGTCAGGTGGTGCACAGTGTATCAAATGGATGCCCAACAGTAAAATGTAGCAAGTATCGAATCATGGTAAAATACGGATGTACATTGTCTATCACGGATCACATCTACAACTCCATGACTACGTATGATGCACATTATCAAGCATGGGGTACTAACATAATAGTAACATGTAATAATATGATCTGGCATGCAACTAGATATATAATAAACGATACGAATACGAACGGATATCGAAAAATGGTAAAACTGTAATATGGATGCACAATGCAATAAACATGCAATATTTTTATTCATATGGATGTAAAATATATATTATAGCATGTAGCAAGATAAAGTTGCATGCGACTAGATATATAATAAACTGTACAGATGCGAACGGGTATTGTAAAACCGTAAAACCGTAACATATGATGCATAATTAAACGACTTGTAATACTTTTATTCATATGAATCTAAATATATTAGCATAGCATGTAGCAAGGTAAACTTGCCTGATCGGATCTCAAGACGGGGTGCGTACACTGCGTTCGACGTCGGATAAACGTCGCAATACACACACGCGTGTACAGAACTGAACTAGGCTATGCAAAAGCGTGACCACACTGGCTGGGGACATCAACTGGGTCGTATGGATCATCGGCGACGGCACGCCTCCGGCGGTGACCAGAAAAACCAAGAAAGTAGAAAAGAAAAGAGAAGAAGAAGTTGAAGGAGAAGAAGAAGGAGAACGGGAAAGAGGGGTTGGGATCCTCTGGGTTTTCTCTGGGGTCATAAGAGGTGGCAAGGGGTAAGGCCGACGGGTGTCAGATCTCCGGTGAGGGTTCAGGTGGGGTTGCGGGGTTCGGTTATGTGCAGGGAAGAGGAGCTCGGGGTTGGCTTAGGGGTGTTGGTGAGGAGGAGGAAAGGTGATGAGGGTGGTGACGAGGGTTGCAGGGAGATCGGCGGCGAGGGGCGATGAGGTCGGGGTTCCGGAAAGGTGTTGCGAGGGTGCTCGGGTTGCAATGGGTTCGTATGCAGGGATCTCGTCATATCTGGGGCTCGGTTTTGGGGAGAAGGTGGTGAGGTGAGAAAGTCGAGGATGATGAGAGGAGAAGATCGGTTTCTAAGGTGGAGGCGATGACGGGGGTACGAGGCTAGGGTTCGCAAGAGGGGAAGGCAGGAAGGAGAAATAGTGAGGACGAGAGAAAAGAGAGGACGTGGCTGTAGGTATGGGTTAAAATATATAGAATGTAATATATATGAGAGGAGAGAGATGGAGAGAGGGCTGAGACTTTGTTTATATTAGTATTTAGAAAATATATATAGGAGAGAGAGTGAGAGGCTGTGAAGAAAGATTTTTGGGGAAAGATTTTTAAAAATATTTTTTGTTATAAATCGTATATATAATAAAGAATATAATATCAAATATATTTGAGATTTCTGGCTAAAACAAAAGTACTCCAAAACATGCCCGGGTTGTATCTAAAATTACGGTTTGAAAATACAGATATTATACGTGTCATCCAAAACCAAAATGCGATATCCATGTAATGAAAATGCATACCCCTAAGATGGATACATGTAGCGTGCACGTAGCGATCCAAACAAGTCCGTTTTACCAAACGGGACAAGGATAAGATGTACGGATGCTACCACAGGGTCAGGGGTATGGTGCAGACCATGCTAGATATTTTTAAAATATTTTATTTGACTTTACTTGTTTTATTAAAAAAAATGCAGATGCCAGATATAATGCAGATATACAGGATATACAACATGAAATTGCACGGATCCTCATAACTAGCCGGGATAAATCATAAATAGAAATCAAGACGGGTTTCAAACATGCTGGTCGGATCGGATACACGGACAGATACCAATTATACTATTCGCACCCATAACAACAAGAAATAACTACATGATAAATAAATAATCAAATCGATCATGGTATTACTGAACTAGGGTGTTACATAACCTGAATCTCCATTGCCGTTGTACCGTAGCTGAACGGTTCCTTGTGCTCCGTATATCTTAGTCTCCGGAATAGTAGGACTTCTCTTGTATACACTGGAATTTCCTGTACCAAAATACAAACAACAGCGTTAACAATATAATACAACTTTAAAAGTTACATTCTCTTTCTGTGTATTATGTCTCTACTTACTTTTGGGACTTACCGAGCGATTGTTCGCTGACGACATTTCTTTCTTCTTTCTTTGGAATGTTGTCAGGTGGATCGGACCTTCTAGAGACAGAGCCCACCAGCGAGGACTTGGATCAGTTAGCCTTTGACCCGGAGCTCTAGTTTACTTGTACATTTCATTTTCATTTCTGTTATGTCACTGTTTAGGCATTGCTTTCATTCCATGTATTTACATTTCAGTTGTATTGTAAAAATAATGTTAAATAAATAAAGTTGTTGTTCATTTACATCTTGTCTCTTGTATACATTTTATTTTATATTACTTAGATACGCTTAGCGTGTTTACTTCTGAGTAAATACGTAGCAGTCCCATCGCGTCCCCTTCCCGTACACTGGGAAGCAGGGCGTAACAGTAGTCAAGCTAACATCCTGAGGGCTTTATCAGAGAGACGGTATAATAATACAAGTGTACATGTTAAGATAAAGAGCAATCAGATAGCATACTATCATGTCGAGCAAGAAAGTCTTCTATATATATGTCCAAGCATCCATTATATTATACAATAATGGCCTCTAGGGCATACATATTCCTAACAATGTGCGTATTGTGAGGACCCAAAAGGATTCTCATTAAATGAATAGTGCTCAATGGAGTTAAAACTCCCAATATTCCTCGAAAGAAGGGTTCTTAAAACAAACAACAGATTCATATCTATGAAAGGAAAGAAGGGATTAAAACCCCAACAATTCTAAAAAGGAAAAACATCCAAGAACAATAAAGGGAATAAAATTCCCAAAGTTCTCAAGATTCAAACCAGAGCTAAGCTCTGCCAAAAAATGGAATTAAATTCCCTAAAACAGTGGGATTAAATCCCAGAGATTCCCATGTTAGAAAAACTCAGGGGTTAATTGATGGAATCAAGTTCCAGAAAAATATCAAGATTGACTGCAGGGTAAAAGCCTAAAGAGGAGAATCAAAGATTCTCAAGAATGTCCATTGACTCAAATTTTGGATATGGACATCAAGATCCACAATCTATATAAAAAATGTTTTTTTAGATCTCCAAGAGATCGAATAAAAAAAAGAGAAGAGAGCTAAGCTCTGTCGAGTCTGATAATGGATTTAAAATCAATATATATAAAAGAGAAGAGAGCTAAGCTCTGTCGAATCTGATAATGGATTTAAAATCTCTCTCTCTATATATATATATATATGCTTAAAAGGGGTTAAGAGCTAAACTCTGTTCATAGCCCTCACCAAGAAATTTGGCAGAGTCTACTTTGTTCAAAGGAGTTCTTGAGGACAGAGATCTAAACTCCGAAACAAGAATTAAATTCTCAAAAGAAAAGTAAGGCTTAAGGAAGAAGATGATAAGACATCGGTCATCTCAAGGGCCAAAGGCCCTATTTATAAGACGTGGGGGGAACGGTTCAACTTCTTAGGTGATCCAACGGTGGTAAAAATGACACCGTTGCACTCACGTGTAAGCCATGTGAGAACAACGGTGGGGGGAATTTGTTCCCTTAATAATTAAACACAATAATAAGAGCTAAGCTCTGTTAAATCCAATAAGACAGCGCCTCACATGCTCCCCACAAGCTTCTTCACGTAACAAATACACGTGTGCGTAAGATGAACAAAGGACCGAGAAGTCCTTAAACTAATATTTGCCTCCAAAATGGCGATAAAGAACCGAGAAGTCTCTAAACTAATATTCTCCTCCAAAATGGTGATAATGGACTGAAACGTTCTTAAACTAAAAAAATAGAGCCAATCCTAAATAAAAATGATCCTGAAACCTCGTTAAGTGGATCTTAGTCTCAAATTGGACTAATGTATGCTTAACAAAAACAAATCGAGCCCCAAATGCTCACATACATTTAAGTCGATCTTAATCTCAAAATAGATTAACGGTCCTTAAATAAAAACCCAAAATCTAAAGTATACGGATTTGGACTAAATCACGCCCTACGGGCGACAACATAAATTAGTCTCCGTATACAATCTATGGGCAACCTAAACAAACAAAAACACACACACGACACGAAGTGAACTTCCGGAGCAGAAGAAAGTGGTTATCGCGATGCGGTAACTTAATTAACTGCAGGGGCTTGCGCCTGCAGGGAAGAGCGTCCCCACAATCAAAAAACACCTCATTAAAATGAGGGGGAATCTGACGAAATCTGCTACAACGGTCGCATCTGTCCAAACCTCCGATATACGGTGCCATAAATCAACTTGAAATCTTCGGAGAGGTGGAAAGATAAATCCAAATAGTATCTGCCCCCAGAATTTAGGCCGGACGTCCCGGTCGCGTCTTTCGGCGGTGAATAGATTCCGGCACGTCCGGTGGGACTTCTTTCTCTTTCCACTCCACACTTCGTGTGTCGTATTTTTCCGTGATCAAATAATCGTAGTATAAATGTTTGCAGTTGCCCTTGGGTGATGGGATACTGAAGCCGACGTTTCTTCTCTATGCAGAATGGCGTTTGTTTCTACTCACCGCAACTCAGGCTCTGTTACATCTGGTGGAGTCAAGTATGGGCCACTTGCAGCCTCAAATCTCTGCAATCCGGCTCTTCAAGAAATCATTGGGCTTCTCTTTGGGTCTATGCCCCCACCTCCCACCCTCGGTACCTCAATGCCGAAGGAGGAATCCCAGAAGAAGTCTGTCTTCCATAGGCTGGCGCCTCAAGTTTCTGCTTTGCCGACGAAATCGATCTCCAAACAACTAGTACCTTCCAAAGGTCATGATCAACATAGGGGTCAGAATATTCAAGCTCTCAAAGAAAACAGGGGGCAGGCTCAACAAAATTCTGAGGCTAATCAAATTCCAGCCGTAAGAAGCGGTCAACGTCGATATCAGCATTGTACAAAACAAGTTGGGGGCATTTCTCCATCAGCATTGACTCCACCTGCCTCAATTCCGATGGCAGATGCTGTTGTTCCAACCGAGAACAGTTTCGAACAGCCATGAAGGGTCAGACAAAATTCTCCTACTGCAGTGCTGAAGAAGTCTCCGCAACCTGTGGAGATCCAAAGCGAGCAGAAAATAGTTCGCTCCCTAAAAGAACTTTCCTCGTCTATATATAAGGTGTAGAAGTAGGTGAAGGACTCAGTCGTCGTCTGCGGCTCTTCCCCTAAACGTCAGCCAAATTCTGACAAATCCCCTTTCAAATATAAGGGGACTCACTCCAAGACGGTTCCTGCTACAACGGTTCCTCCCGAATCTAAAGCGGCTTTTCACAAAAAAGAGAGGCCTAATAAGGCTCAAACGCTCGAGACAAACTTCAAAGGCCAAAACTCCAAACACCCCAAGCGTGGGGGCATGGTAGTTCACACAGTCTATGTGGTGAACTCCAAAGACGAAGTTCGAGCTTCCACTAGTCACCGACCTCAAACTCGGTTCTGAAAAAATTTCAACTGCAACGTGAAAAGCTGCAGGAGATTCTCGCTCAGGCGGCGGCACTCGCTAACCCATCGCCTAAGGAAAATCCCGAAGATGCACCTGAAGAAAGAGTAGGGAAGGAGTCAGACATTGATTTCCTAAAGCGCGCTCTCAAAAAGAGAGATGAAGAAGCGACAGAAATGTCCACTAAAATGAACCAGATGGCCCTTCTGATTCAGAACATGGTTGGAATGATGGTTCAATCGGAACCACTAGAAGATGAACTGCCAGTAGTCGCCCTTAAAGATAAGGACGACATTTCAAATCCTCTGCAAGTCTCATCAATGGCCGAAGAGGAAATGATTCCAAAAGCAAAGCTGGACGAATATATCGCTCAGCAAATCAATGCTCACTATGTCAGTGAAGCTGCAGATAGGTCAATCAAGACTGGTCGACCATATTCAGCGTGCTACGATTAAGTACAGTACCCTTCAGAATACATACTTCCGAAGTTCTACAAATACAAAGGGAACGGAAATTCTCGCCAGCACATCGCGCGTTTTAAATCTATGTGCGACAAAATTGGAGGAAATGACATATTGCTCCTCCGACAGTTCGTTAGCAGCCTGACAGGCATCGCCTTCGAATGGTACGCGGGACTCCCAGATGATTCCGTAAAGTCCTTCGAGGAGATGGATATGCTTTTCTGTCGGAGGTTCGCTAGTATGAATAAACACACTACCGTAGCGGCGTTAGTCAACGAAACAGTTGGATCGAATGAGACCCGGGTTCAATATGTTACCCTATGGCGAAATCTCTGGTTAAAATGCAAACAACGCATCGACGAAGCTGCAGCCGTGGGAATGTTCATAGCCACCCTTGACCCAAATTCAAAGGTGTTCCCATATATGGCCCTCTTCAAGCCAACGACCTTCCAAAACCTCATGGATAAAATGGCTCGATTGGATCAGATGGGTCAAGACTCTTCTTCATCCGATGAAGATGTATGAAAAGCAAGGGCAAGGCGGTGTTTGTCGCTAAAGCTCAACAAAGAATGAGCGGCTCCGAAGCAACCTATCGCCAAAACAACGACAGCATAGGTTCTACCCTTCGAAAGATTGGGGCGCGGATACTCGCCCTCCCGAAATATGCACAGGGGGCATATTCCTCACTGGCGGCAGAAAGAATGACGTGATATCTCGTCCCATTGTATATGAAGAAGATGCTCCATCAGTATCAGAAAGCGACATTGATGGACATGGCGTAGGTAACATGTAAAATGCCTGGTACTTCCCGCAAAACAACCCGATTGGCACGATGATAGATGAAGCAGTCCAAGAAGGTGAAGACAGCCTAAGGCGTGAAGTGTCCATGCATACAAAAGACAAGCAGCAGCACCTCGGCAAGCAAACGTTGGAAGGAATGAGTTATGTAACTCCCCGACCAAACGATAGATAATAGACCGAGAAGTCCTTAAACTAGTGCGTTGCCCCAAAGATGGCGATGTTGGACCGAGATGTCCCTAAACTATCATTTCTTCCCCAACATGGGATTGATGGACCGAGAAGTCCCTAAACTAGAGCGTCACCTCGAACATGGTGATAATGGACCGAAACGTTCTTAAGCTACCGCGTTACCACAAACACGGCGCGTCGCCTCAAATATGGCGATAATGGACCGGAATGTCCTTAAACTACTACGTCGCCTCAAACACGGCTCATCGCCTCAAATATGGCGATAATGGATCGAAACGTCCTTAAACTAGCATGTTGCCTCAAAACATGGTGATAATAGACCGAGATGTCCCTAAACTAGTACATCGCCTCCCAAACGGTGATATGCTTCCTTGAGATCTATATTGCAATCGAAGTCTCAACAGCAGAGGTTGCAACTCAAGTCCCACTGGCTACTCAGCTACTTTAGCGATGAAGCTACCCCCAAATCCCACCAGTAAATAGATTGGTCATCCGCGGTGAAGCAGCTTTCGAGTGTTCCATCGTTCGCAAAAAAAAAAGGTATGTCTATAAGCGAAATGGGCATGGATGAAAACCCGAAAGGGCGCCGTGAGTAAAAACAGCAGGTCTACCGGCGAGTTTGTGAAAACCCATAAGGGCGCGATCTCATTTAAAAAAAACGGGGTATGTCCACAAGCGAAATAGGCACGGATGAAAACCCGAAAGGGCGCCGTGAGTAAAAACAGCAGGACTGCTAGCGATTTTGTAATGACCCCAAATTCTTTATACATTTGTATTATCCCTCTTCAATAATATACCGTATTTATTTGTACTTGGTATTTTTCTTTTTCTATTAAATTTATTATTATTTTATTCCTCAATCTATTATGTATTTTTTTCCAGGTACAATTTCTTTTTCTTATATTTAAGTTTTTAACTTCTCATTCTTATTTTTCCTTTCATAAATATTTAACCCAAATCCATTATTCTTATTCTCTACAGCCCATCTAAAAAGCCCATTTTCTTTTTAAGCAACATCATATATTTAATTCTAATTAAATATATGCATGAACAACCTTATAGCTCATTGGTTAAGTCCTTGCATTGTTATTCCATAAGTCGCATGTTCAAATCCCCATTCTTGCAATTATTTTTATCATTTTTTATTCTTCTCATAACCTACAAATGAGACCTTTCATTTCCAAATTGAATGGTGACCTTTCATTTCTCTTTTAATTCTCATGTTGAATGCATATATTATTATACATAATTCACCATTACACCATCTTTATTGTCCTCCTCCATCTTTTCCTTCCTCATATTTTTCTATCTCTCACTTCTTCCTCTTCACCTAGAGTCCAAGAAGAAGAACATGAAGAAGTCTTCAAGAAGGTCTCGCTACTAACGCGAGGCTATCGGCGGATAGACAAGCCCGGTGACAATACCGGCTTGTGCATGTAAGTCCCTTCTCTCCTTCCTTCCCTCCATCTCTTTCTTCTTCTCTTTATATTTCTCTTGTTTTATATTACCATGAAAAACTTCCCTTAACATATCATAGTTCATAAATAATTAATTAAGTTCATAAATATATAAATAATGAACACACAAATATACACACATATATAGTTTGTAAAGTCTTTTTCATTACTCTCAATTCACATGTTAAGATTTCATAGTGACCAATTAGGATCGCATGTTTGTTGTTTTATTTTAAATCACTTTATTTAAAGTTTGTAAAAAAAAATTGAAGTTACGAATAAATACCTTGGTTTTCTCATTTCTCACATATGACATATCAATACATTTAGTTTTAAAATAATTTTTATAAATTAATTTTTAATTCTGAAAATTTCATGAAATTTACATATGATAGAATATATTATTTTGTACACGCTGTAAAAATTTTAGATCGATCCGCATAACGGTTTAGGAATTACATCGTATTTATTCACTGATCGTAAAACAGAAAACTGCAATTATCGGTCAAATTCTAGGACACATAACTTGGTATACCGGTATCCAAATTGAGCAAACTCAGGTGTTTTCTTAGTTTTATAGTTTTATTGAAAACCCATCTAAGATAAAGAGAACTGCGTTACAATATTAAGTGACGGATCTGGACAGAATCTGTTCCGATTCGCACACTGTTTTTAAATTGGACATAACTCGAACACCCCATGTCCGTTTGTGACAAAATTTAGATGTGTAGATGCACCATTGATAGAACTATAATTTTCTGTATATTATATTACTTAGTGATGCATGAAACAAGCTGTTATAGGCTTTGCAATACAATATATAGTTGCTGTCCAGAAATCTGAATTTCTGTTTTAAACGCTGATATTAAAATGATCATAACTAGAGCTTCAGAAATCCAAATATTATGAATCTTGGTGTTTTGGATAAGTACATCGAAAGACCTAAAATTTTATAATAATCTTCATAATCTGAAACCTGATGGAAATTAACTCAAACTGCATTTTAAGAATATGTGACGGTGCCGAATAGATTCTGATCTGTTTTGCGCGACGATACGAAAACATATATATCTCTCAAACCGGTAGTCGTATTTAGGTAAAACTGGAACTCACGCATGCAAAACATTTAGAGCCATATTTCTGTTTATATTTCGCATTCGTTCAACTTGATTAATTAGTCGTACATAATATTTCTTTACAGCATTGTTTATGGTAGTTACTCGAATAATATACTTGACTCATTTCATGCTATTCGAACATGTATACATATTTATCTTGATCATTAAATTGTTGTATGTACTTAAAGACGATAATTAAATACTTGAGTTATATTTTGAAAACTATACAAAAATATTTTTACATAAAACCCCCTCAAGTTTATAAATTACCCTAAGGACCCTAACAATTATAAGACCACGATTCATAATTCTGATTGTCTGACTCGGGTTTGAGTCTGATTAATTTGACTTGAATCTGATTCAAGTCAACCTATAATCTACAAGATTCCAATTCAAAATGAACACATGAATCCATGAATACAATTATCAATTTATACAATTTGGCTGAACCGAACCATGGATATATTCCTTTTACATGATTCTCAGTATTCCATTTACATGACTCTACGGTTACAACCGTTTCCTGATATCATGGTTTCGGTCAGTCAGTCAATCAATTATACAATCAATACAATTTATAAGACAAACAATACAATCAAAACACTACGGGGTTTAAAGGGGTAGATTGGTACGGAAGATGTTAAAAGTGGAATGAGGTGGTCAGATTAAGACACCTAACCTATATTCAGTTGCTGTTATACCGTGGCATAAACGGTTCCTTGTACTATACGTGCCCTTAGTCTCTGGCATATAGAGACTCCCCTCGTATACACTGGCATCCTTCTGTACCAAGCTACAAAACTTGAATATGTTTCAAGTCAATCTATATTCTTTTATATTCCAACTCAAGATGAATACATGAATTCCAGATTCCAGTTAACAATCTATATAACTTGACCGAACCGAACCATGGATATTCCTTTTACATGATTCCCAGTATTCCATTTACATGACTCTACGGTTATAACCGTTTCCTGATATCATGGTTTCGGTAAGTCAATCAGTTAATCAAGTCAATCAAGCAATCATTACAAGTTTACAAGATAACAATACAAACATGACATCACGGGGTTTAAAGGGGTAGATTGGTACGGAAGATGTTAAAAGTGGAATGAGGTGGTCAGATTAAGACACCTAACCTATATTCCGTTGCTGTTGTACCGTGGCATAAACGGTTCCTTGTACTATACGTGCCCTTAGTCTCTAGCATATAGAGACTCCCCTCGTATAAACTGGCATTTTCTGTACCAGGCTACAAACAACAGCGTTAATACAACATTACAATATTATAATACAACATTAAAAGCTACTCTCTCTCTCTTACTCTCTTTCTATTTCTCCCTTATCTTTGGGACTTACCGAGCGATCTGTTCGCTGACGACATTCCGTTTCTCTCTTCTTTGAATGTCGTCAGGTGGTTTGGACCCGGCGGAGATCGAGCCATCTCAAGAAGACTTGGAGCAGTTTATCGAAGACCCTGCACTTTAGTTTCATTGTACACTTTTCCTTTCTGTATTTTTCGTTCCCTGTTATGCCACTGTTTAGGCATCTTTTATTTCAGTTGTATTTCCTTTCATGTATTGTACAAAGAATGTTAATAAATAAAAGTTGCTGTTCTTTTTATACTCTTGTCTCTTGTGTAATATTTTACATTGCTTAGCTACGCTTAGCGTATATACTTCTGAGTACATACGTAGCGGACCTCGTCGCGTCCACTTCGCCGTACACTGGGAAGCGGGGCGTGACAGATTTTGTGAAAACCCGAATAGAGCGCAAACTTGTAAAATAAAAAAATTCATGTGCACTTGCAAGGTCCTCTCGACCTTGTAAGAAGACAATACCTGTGTGAGATCCTTACGACTCACAAAGGAGCAACACACTTAGGAATTCTCATGATTCCTATGGAGAAATTACACTTACGAGATCCTCACGACTCATAAAGAGAATTCCCCCTATGATACCCTCACGGCTCATAGAATTCAAAAGCCTTAGGTTACAAGGATCTAAACCTGTTCTTAAGCCATCATATCCCTCAAGCTACCCTACAGGCGGTCTAATATTGACCCTTGTATACAATCCACGGGTACAAATAAACATTTCCCCACCAAGTTCCTCCAATGGTGAGAAATGTCCCCATATGGTGAACGACACTTGTAAGTTCTCTCGACTTATAAGGAGAAAATGCTCTTATAAGATCCTTATGACTTATAAGAGAACGCATACTTAGGAATCCCCACGATTCCTAAGGAGAAAATACACCTACGAGATCATCACGACTCGTAGGGAGAAATAACTTTATGAGACCCTTATGACTCATAAAGTAAAAAAGTTTTAGTCGGCGGGATCCTAACCCTGTTTACTAAGCCATCATTTTTCAAATCGACAAAGGAAAATGATGATTCGCTCCTGGCAATATTCCAGTTGCAGCGATGCTGATACCACAATGGGTATCAGGACCAAGTCCCTAACTCGCTATAAAAATCAGCGAGCAAAAAACTATATATGCATATGAAAGAGCCGAAATGTTTGGGCAACTTGCAATAAAATAATAGCGAGTATAAAAAAATGATATAGCCGAAATGATTGGGCACCACGATAAATAGCCGAAATGATTGGGCAATCGCGACTTTCACGACATAAAAGCTGAAAAGATAGAGCATCGCGGCAATAAAAAAAATGAAATAAAATAGAATTTCTTCTGCCCTGCAAGTATGCTCATATTGACTCTTGTATACAATCCATGGGTACAAATGAAAGAAAGGGAACCATATTTTCCCACCAGGCTCCATCAAAGGGAGAGCCAGGTCTTGACGGTTCATATACAACCCAGAGACTATCTCAACGTTCTTCTCGTTCCTTCTCGGTGCAGATGCAACGTCAACAAAGGCTCCAAGAAGCTAAACAAAAAATGGAGTCACGGAAAAATCCTAGCGCCAAGTCTTAATGGTTCATATACAACCCAGAGACTATCTCGGCGTTCCCTCTCACTCCAGCAGGATGCAGACGCAATGTCATTAAGGACCCAAGGGTCAAACAAAAAAATGGAGCCACCGCAAAATCCTAGCTCTAAGGCTTGACGGTTCATATACAACCCAGAGACTATCTCGGCGTTCCCTCTCACTCCAGCAGGATGTAGATGCAACGTCATCAAAAACCCAAGGGTCAAACAAAAAAATGGAGTCACGGCAAAATCGTAGCTCCAAGTCTTGACGGTTCATATACAACCTAGAGACTATCCCAGCGTTCCTTCTCACTCCAGCAGGATATAGACGCAACGTCAACAAAAGACCTAAGGGTCGAAACTAAAATGGGGCGATGGCATATTCCTAGCTCCGGAGTTCAATTGCAATACATACAGCATGGAGGTCCTACAGATGTCTACCCTATTTCAGCAAAGAATCGGCGCGACATCGTCAAAGAAAAAACGAAGTGACGGCATATTCATAGCTTCGGGTCTTGACAGCAACTCAAATAAAACCCGAAAGACCATTGGAGATCATCTCATCCCAAAAGGGTGCGGTTACGAC
Organism: Agapanthus africanus; assembly: GCA_030015575.1. Lineage (NCBI taxonomy): Eukaryota > Viridiplantae > Streptophyta > Magnoliopsida > Asparagales > Amaryllidaceae > Agapanthus > Agapanthus africanus. Next base: position 562,596,207 of record CM057346.1, read on the forward strand.
TCATCGAGGCTCCAAATTGAGCCTAACATCAAGTAAAAAACCTCATGGCAAATTCCTAACGCTTGCCCTTCTAACGGTAATATAACCTAAAGAGATTACTTGAAGACGTCTTGTCCAGCCCCCAAAGGGATCAGACACGACAGTCGTGGAGCAATGGCATATTCCTAGCTCCGGACTTCAAATGCGATATATACAGCATAGAAGCCCTACAGATGTCTACCCTACTTCAGCAAAGAATCGGCGCGACATTGTTAAAAAAAATGAAGCAATGGCATATTCCCAGCTTCGGGTCTCGACGGAAACTCATATAAAGCCTAAAAGACTATCGGAGATCATCCTACACCAGTGCGGAGTGGTTATGACTCATCGGGGCTCCAAACTGAGCCTAATCTCAAGTAAAAAGCGTCATGGAAAATTCCTAACGCTTGCTCTTCCGACGGTGATATAGCCTAAGGAGATTAGTTGAAGACGTCTTTGTTTACCGCCGAAAGCCGGGAAGACAAACGTCTTGCCTGAATTTGGGGGTAGATGCTATTTAGGTTTATCCGTCCACCTCTCCGAAGATGCCAAGCTGATTTATGGCACCGCGTATCGGAGGTTTGGACGGATGCGGCCGTTGTAGCAGACTTCGTCATATTCCCTCTCGTTTGCGAAAGGATTTTTTATTGTGGGGACGCTCTTCCCTGTAGGCGCAAGCCCCTGCAGTTAATTACTTTACCGCATAGCGGTAACCACTTTCTCTTGCTCCAGAAGGTCACTTCATGTCGTGTGTGTTTTATTTTATTTTTAGCAGCCCGTGGATTGTATACGGAGACTAATTTATATTGTCTCCCGTAGGGCGTGGATTAGTCCAAATCCGTATATTCTTAGATATAGGTTTAGTTTGATTTAAGGATTGTTAACATTGTTTGAGATTAAGATCAACCTAAATGTTTGTTAAGGATACATTAGTCCGATATTGGACTAAGATCTACTTAACGGGGGTTCAGGATCATTTTTTATCCAACAAAAGAGCATTTGGGCTCTATCGTTTTAGTTTAGGGATGTTACAGTCCATAGATTTCTATTTTTTGGGGGTGAGGGTTTAGTTTAAGGACGTTACGGTCCATAGCTAGTTTAAGGACATTGCGGTCCATTGGAATGTGCTCATGGGTTTGGGAGTGCACTAAAGAGCTGTTGGTTGTCGGGACCATCCACCTCTCTGAAGACGTTGAAGAATTACAACGGCATGTATCAGAGGTATGGAGAGATGTACCCTTGAACCAAACTCCGGATTGAAAGGAAAGATCATGGTGGAGTGAACACCATTTTAGATATCATCTGTTAGGAGATCATTTGTCATCTTTGGAACTGAGATCGATTTGGGGAGGCCTGAGCATAGGAAGGCTCGGTTAATTGGTGATCAAAAGAGTTTTGGCCTCGGGAGACTTGCCTAGTTTAGGCTAAGATTGGCCTATCATAGTGTTAAACACTAAAATTTGCTCGGCGCTCACGTGCTCCCACGTGAGGCTCTAAAGCAGTTTTAAACACTGAAATTTAGAGTGCTCATGTGTGGCACGTGAGGCGCCTGTGGATTGGGCACTGCTTCTTTAGGTTTACTTCCTTGTTCTTTTATAAGTGCTAAGTACTATTAGGGGGTCACGTGGGATCACGTGAGGCGCCCCAAAAATGGGAACTGTTTTTAGGTTTATTCCCTTTTCTTTTATAAGTGCTAAGCACTATTAGGGCCTCACGTGGGATCACGTGAGGCGCCCCAAAAATGGGAACTGTCTTTGGGTTTATTCCCTTTTCTTTTATAAGTGCTAAGCACTATTAGGGGGTCACGTGGAATCACGTGACTCGATCTCAGTCGCTCCTTTTTGTTCCTCAGAGGTGCTCACGTGAGAACACGTGATCTGTCGTGATAGCGTTGAACGCTAATCATTTCTTTTATGTGCATGGAAATCTTGATCTGTGTTTTGAGAGTTTCAAGTCCCTTATTTTTATAAGAATTAAATTCTTATGCAGGGTTAAACTCTAGTTTTATCAGAGGAATTAAATTCCTATACTTTTTGTAAGAATTAAATTCTTTGAACTTAGTTCTTTCCTCTAAGTTTTTGACTCTGTATGACAGAATCTCCCCGATGAAAATTAAATTCTCAACTTGTGGGGAGATCTGCTTCTGCAGACCTCAACTAGAGAAAGAACTAAGTTCTTTTTAGAAGAGTTAAACTCTTGGAATGGCGAAGAAGAGATAAAATAATCTCTATGTCTTTCGTCTTACCTAGGGTTTCTTTTTCTAAAAATAGCTTCTCTTCGTTTTTTTGTTTTCTCAAATCTTATGAGGGGTCTCCTCTGTTCAAGACTTGCAGTCTTGGGTCCTTTATATAGTAGAGGCAAGTTTATCGATTTAGTTAAAGAAATCTCTCATTGAGAGATCTTAATTGATTCGGGGATTTTATCCACCGTTGGATCTTTGATCCAAAGACTTCTGTTTTACAGAAGATATTTTTCTTATTTTTAATAAGATTAGGGAAATATTTTCCCATACAGAGCTTATTCTATAGCTTGGTGATTTTTAATCACCATTGGATTTGTAATCCAACGGTGCTCTGTTTTACAGAAAGTAATTTTTCTTGTTTAGAAAGATTCAAGGAAAAATTTTCCAAATAGGGTTTTGATCTCTTTACTTAGAATTTAATTATATCGGCTCAGAAAGCATTTGAGGCTACTCACGTGTTGCACGTGACCCCACAGGATTAAACTCATTTGCGTATGTGCAACAACCAAAAGAGGGCATCACGTGCTGACACGTGAGCCTTTCTGGCCTGTCATTTGTTTTAATATGGCGCCTATATACTTTGTATATAGACGTCACGTGCTTACACGTGAGGCTCTATTTCAGCCTATCAATTGTTTAAACCCAGCGCCTATAATCTTTATATAGGTGCTCACGTGTGGGCACGTGATGTTTTATTAGTGGAAATTTTCCCATCGCTTTTTCTCTCTTTCTTTTCCTTTTCTTTCTTTTTTTTATAAAGGAACAAATGCCCCCACAATGTTGTTCTCACGTGGCTTGCACGTGAGTGCAATGCTGTCACCTTTACAGCCGTTGGATTGCCTAGGGGAATGGGGAGATGAACCTCTCTCGTCACGTCTTATAAATGCAAGGGCCTTGTCTTTGGCCAGCCACTGTTCTTTCATCTTCTTCCTTGGTCATTTTCTTTGAGAATTTAATTCTCTTCTTCAGAGCTTAGTTCTCTGCCCATTGAAATTTCAGAGTTAAACTCTGTCAGAAAAAAAGAAACCTTTTTTAGGTAAAGATCTTGAACAACAAAGAAACCCTTTTCTTAAAAACTTTTCCTGGAATTTAAATCCACCATAAGAGCTTTGCTCTCTTCTGAAACCCATCTCTTAGAGATCCAAAGACGTGATCTTTGAGTAGTAAACCTCAATGCCTTGGGCATTCCTCCTCTGATCTTTAAGGATTCACAGCATTGTAATTTTATTTTTCGTTTCCTCACCATGGGGGTTTCTGGAATTTAATTCCACCGCATAAAAGGAATTTAATTCTTCACCAAAGAGCTTAGGTCTGAAAGATCGGGAGGGCCCTTCGGGAATTTTATTCCCCTCTTAATAAAGTTGGCAGATGTGAATTCTGTTTGTGGAGAACAGCCTTCGAGGGAGTTTAACTCCTTAGCCTAATGAGGTTTCTCATTAAATGAGAATCCTTTTAGAATTCCCTCCTTAATGGGAGACTGCCCCATCAATGATGGAACGTCACCACTATTTTTATTTTAGACTTTAAGAATCTTAATATTTAATTGCTAGTCTTTTACTGAATTTTCTTTCCAGATACTATGGATGTTTATCCGTATGATCTTGACGATATTATCTCCTATGAAGACATTCGCGTCCAAGGTTGCTGCCAAGGCCAGGAGTTTACGAATGCCCAATGCGCTGAGGTGATGCGTCGCTTCGATGAATACAATGGCCGACTACTCCCCCGTCGTTCCGCTCTTTTGAAAATTATCGTGGAGGCGATTTGGGAAGCACTTCCTGAATTTAACGAGGCCATGCCGCTTGAGGCACGTGATGATGCCGAAGACAAGGTTCACCCAGTATATCTGATGGGCTTGATCTTGAAGAGGTGGCGAGATGATCTTGTCGATATCTTGCATCAGGTCTTCCAACAGACGACGATAATCTCTTCCTATCAGAGGACGGATGATATCAGCGGGAATCCCGACGCATGCATTCGTGAGAAAATGCATAAGAAGATGGTCAGAGAAGCCAGAAGCGATTTGCTCGGCCTTGCTTCTGAATTCCTAAATCCATGTCCGGGATTCAGTGTCTTGCCATTGTAAACATTTTTATGATATTTTGTTTGTTGTTATCACCGATGTATAAATTTTTCCCAAGTATGAATGGCAAAACTACCCTTTCTTTTATACCACTGCTCATAGGTGCTTCATATGAAGTAGTAGTTACTCATATATATATAATACTGGGGTCCCCGTGTTATACGTGCGAGGCATGTGAGGCGCTGCCTCGTTACTGAAGATGTCTTTTCACCTTCTATCTCTGCTTTTTCTGAGTCAATACTTCTCTTTCCCAATGCCTTCTTTTAACAGAGCTTGGAAATAGTCCATCATGCACAACATTTTCTGTGCCTAGACTTAAATGTCTTTCTTCATAATCTGAAGCAATGCTTCTCTTCTCTCTTACTTTCAGAGAATCATTTTAACAGAGAAGAGCTATGGCTTGTAATCATTCACATGCTCGCCGGCAGCCATGGGAGGTTCCTATTGAGGGGATTATTCCTCGTTTTGCTGCACGCTTAGTGAACCTTACTCTTACAGATGACCAATGTGATACGGTGCTATTCGAGCTCTCGGCTCGTAGAGGATCTCCTATCCCCATCGGCTCTATTTGGCTCCAGATGGTCTTCTTGTCCGTGACCGATAATATTCCCCAATATGCACTCTTGCTATTCGAGTAGCCATGTGACTGTCATGTCTCTGATCCCTTCGGGGTTGGGTAAGACGTTCTCAGATAATCTCCTAGGTTATATTACCGCCGGGAGAGCATATTCTCCCCAAAACTCGTGAGGATTTCTAGGCGTTCATCGCCTCCGTGAGCCGTATGGATCTTATTCACATTATGAGGACCCGTAAATAGCTTTTTTATTTCAGTGGCATGTAGATCTGGAAAATGTGGCCCGTAGATAGTCCATCTTGACCTCCTTGTAGGACAACGATGACTTAGGAAACAGGTTTGGATCTGCCGCTTAAGACTTTTCAACTTTATGAGTCATGAGGGTTCATAAAGACTTTTCTCCCTACGAGTCAAGAGGATCCCGTGGGTGTATTTTCTCCTTAGGAATCGTGAGGACTCCTAAGTGCATTTTCTCTTGAGAGTCGTAAGGATCTCACAAAAGAATTTTCCCCCTTTACAAGTCAAGAGGCTCGTAAGTGGTTTTTTCCCTCCTTATCGATATTCGGCTTTGGAGAGTGTGGCCCGTGGATAGTATACAGTAGTCCATCTTGGACTTAATTGCAGGGCCCCAGTGCTTAGGAAACATGTTGACATCCTCGTTACCTAAGGCTTTTTTCCCTACGAGTCGAGACGAGTCGAGAAGTTCTCACAGGAACATTATTTTTCCTACGAGTCGAGACGAATCGAGAAGTTCTCGCAAGAATTTCCTAACGTCACAGTTAACCTCTGCTGATAGAAGTCCGTTAGGGTCTGTGGTACTAAGGTTTTTTTCCGTCGTACCGTCGCGTTGGCCGATGTATTCCCCGATATGCAATCTTGCTATTCAAGTAGCCCCATGACTGTCGTGTTTCTGATCCCTTCGGGGGCTGGACAAGATGTCTTTAAGTAATCTCCCAGGTGATATTACCGTCGGAAGAGCAAGTCGTCTTCAAGTAATCTCCGAGATGATCTTGTCGATATCCTGCTTCAGGTCTTCCAACAAATGACGATAATCTCTTCCTATCAGAGGACGGATGATATCAGTGAGAATCCTGACGCTTGCATTCGTAAGAAAATGCATAAGAAGATGGTCAAAGAAGCCAGAAGCAGTTTGCTCGGCCTTGCTTCTGAATTCTTAAATCTATGTCCGGGATTCAGTGTCTTGCCATTGTAAACATTTTTATGATATTTTGTTTGTTGTTATCACCGATGTATAAATTTTTCCCAAGTATAAATGGCAAAACTTCCCTTTCTTTTATACCACTGCTCATAGGTGCCTTATGTGAAGTAGTAGTTACTCATATATATATAATGCTGGGGTCCCCGTGTTATACGTGCGAGGCATGTGAGGCGCTGCCTTGTTACTGAAGATGTCTTTTCACCTTCTTTCTCTGCTTTTTCTGAGTCAATACTTCTCTTTCCCAATGCCTTCTTTTAACAGATCTTGGAAATAGTCCATCATGCACAACCTTTTCTGTGCCTAGAATTAAATGTCTCTCTTCATAATCTGAAGCAATGCTTCTCTTCTCTCTCACTTTCAGAGAATCATTTTAACAGAGAAGAGCTATGGCTTGTAATCATCCACATGCTCGCCGGCAGCCATGGGAGGTGCCTATTGACAGGATTGTTCCTCGTTTTGCTGCACACTTAGTGAACCTTACTCTTACAGATGACCAATGTGATACGGTGCTGTTCGAGCTCTCGACTCATAGAGGATCTCCTATCCCCATCGGCTCTATTTGGCTCCAGATGGTCTTCTTGTCCGTGACTGATAATATTCCCCAATATGCACTCTTGCTATTCGAGTATCCATGTGACTGTCATGTCTCTGATCCCTTCGGGGTTAGGCAAGACGTTCTCAGATAATCTCCTAGGTTATATTACCGCCAGGAGAGCATATTCTCCCCAAAAATCATGAGGATTTCTAGGCGTCCATCGCCTCCGTGAGCCGTATGGATCTCATTCGCATCGTGAGGACCTGTAAATAGATTTTTTATTTCAGTGGCATGTAGATCTGGAAAATATGGCCCGTAAATAGTCCATCTTGACCTCCTTGTAGGGCAACGATGACTTAGGAAACAGGTTTGGATCTGCCGCCTAAGACTTTTCAACTTTATGAGCCGTGAGGGTCTCATAGAGACTTTTCTCCCTACGAGTCAAGAGGATCCCGTGGGTGTATTTTCTCCTTAGGAGTCGTGAGGACTCCTAAGTGCATTTTCTCTTGAGAGTCGTAAGGATCTCACAAGAGAATTTTCCCCCTTTACAAGTCAGGAGGCTCGTAAGTGGTTTTTTCCCTCCTTGTCGATATTCGGTTTTGGAGAGTGTGGCCTGTGGATAGTACACAGTAGTCCATCTTGGACTTAATTGCAGAGCCCCAGTGCTTAGGAAACAGATTGACATCCTCGTTGCCTAAGGCTTTTTCCCTACGAGTCGAGACCAGTCGAGAAATTCTCGCAGGAACATTATTTTCCCTACGAGTCGAGACGAATCGAGAAGTTCTCGCAAGAATGTTGATTGGTTGAATTTCTCGATTGTGTTTATCAAATGATCCCCGGCAATGGCGCCATTTGATTGCACGAAAAAGTATGTGTAGTAGATAACCACAATCAATAACGGTGCCGCGTGTAGCTAGACCGAGATGAGTACGGGTCGTCCTCTGGAAAACGTGGAACCTTTTACTCTTACTTTAGATGTGTTGAAAAAAGAGAGGAGGGATAAAGAATATTGTAGAATGGTTGTAGGATCTACGTTAAGCACTAATGCAAAATATAGATCTAGATTATTTGTGGATCTAGTTAATATAATAAGGGGGCTTGTAGGGTTCGTTAGGATTTAGTAGTTATGGACGATTAATTAAAAGTTACCCTTTTTATCCTTTAATAGATTTAAAACTAGAACGACGGTGATGCGTGTAGATTAGGGTTTCTGGAGGGAAAAGGAATCCCACTCTTAACCCTTATCTCTACACGGAACTCCGTTCATATCTAGCCTTTACCAAAACAATCATTAATCTAATCTCTAATCGCGGTCGGAACTAACAAAGAATTGTTAGCGCGCCCGATTAGGATGTTAATGATTCTTTTGATAAAGTTCATAAACTTTATAGGACTTAAAAATGGTTTAGGGATGTTCATCATCCATTAGCCTACCCTAATCCTACGAACCCTAACAAGCGGAGAATTACTCGCGCATGTTGAGAGAAAAAGAGATGGAGAGAAATTGCATAATTAAACTACGAAGAAATAGAATAAGAAAAAGAAAGCTACATTTATTAATCAACAATATTCATTACACTTTGATTCCTTAGAAAATGATTACAAAGACTAGTTTGCTTCTCGATCTCTTCCAAGGAGGTAGACGAACAGTTGATGATCAGCCTGGATGCGTGAGCCGTCTTGGACTTCGTGATCTCGTCGACTTGATAAATTTTCCAAGAGGCTCTCGGTCCCGTTTTATAGTCCAAAGCCATAACCTTTTGCTTCCAAATTTGGTAAAATATAGCAGAGATTCATCGGCCAAAATTTCAGCATGTAATCTTTTAATATTGTCGCGGATCCGTGGCATTAAGGAGCTTAGGCCGCAGATCCGCGGCCTGATTATCTCCTCCCTTGATCAAAACTTTATGGGTGGCTTCTTGTGACATGTGGCGATCCTTGGACCCTTTGTATCATGGAAATCTTCTCGTGGTTGCTGTCAGACTTGGTCTCCAAGTTTTGCTTCTTAATTAGGCAAGTCTTCTTCAACAACTTAATTTCTTTGATTCTAGTCTTGAAAAAATCTGCACAACTTTGAAAAATTCTGCACAATAACTCAAATAATATTTAGTAGACTTTGTTCTACTAGGATTTGGTCAATGAAATTATTTGCATACATTTTCCTACCAAATACTAATTATAATATATCAACATATGGAAAATAGTATTTTTACAAATAAACCCTCATATGTATGATATATTATAATAAAGACCTTTTTTAATATGGAAATGGAAGAAAAAATGTAATAACAAATGTGCAGTTTTATCAACTGAACAAATACCCCCAAACTTATCTTTGATCGTCCCGAGCAAACTAGTTTATTCAAGAGAGAAAAAGGAGAAAACTAAGCACACTTTCGTAGGCAAACACGATTGCACTGAGCACGTACAACATGCCGTTAAACCTCTAGGTGTCCCCAGTAGGAGGAGTGTTGTCTCCTGAGGGTTTTCAGCGGATTACACCCACAAAATCCTATAACAAAAGAGAGATGGTGAAATTTACATATAAAGATAAGAACCATAAAAGAAACACTTTGAAAATAAGAGTTTCCAACTACACTAGCTTTTCAGTTGTCATGAGCCCTATCTTAATAGTCATGAAAAGATGTTAGAAATCACATCATCCCTCAATAAAACATCGTCTTTATTCTTTATTCCTACCTTTCATCCAAATATCGATCATATACCCCTACGTGTGTGAAATGGACATCCCTACACTCGGAGAATTCAATTCAAGCCATCATACTCTTGTCCATCTACCTCATACTTTTTAACTATTTGCTCACACATTTTCATGCGACCGTTAATACTTCTTGAGGTACTAACCGACCGATTACTCATGTGCTTGCTGATTAGGTGATAGTATTTCCCTCGTCTTGCACCACCTAAGGCTTAGCAGTGACTCCCAGACCAGTTGGCCTTAGGGCACTAGGTGATGAAGCACCCTCGCTATATTTTTTTATTGGTGCCTTGGCGATAACAAAACCAGTGTTCATTTTTCTTTTCACCATTTTTATATTTTTCTTCATTTATTATTTCCTTCATACTTTGGCTTTTGGATAAGAGCATTTCAAGGTATCCTCTACTATCCCGAGTTTCAAGACGTGTGTAAGTGCATATAGTTGGGTATCAACATTCAAATGTTTGACTTCCAGAATAGGAATTATTTTTCAGACTTATTTTTATTCTCATATTAGTGACTTCCTTCATCTTACTAACCCTTGGGACAACAGCTCATAACTACTTATTACTAGTTCATTTAAGAAAACTTCTAATTTTCTTGATTTTCTTAAACTATTCCTATCTTTTGGATGTAATTTTTCACTTTCTACTCTTTTGTTATAAAAGAAAAAATTTTAAAATTTTCAAAAATGTTGTGCTTATGCAAAGTATGATGAAAATTGATGCGTAAATAAGCACAAACCTCCCCCAAACCTGTTTTCAACAGTGTCCTCACTGTTACTATCTGCTGGATCACAAAAACCTGTAAGCTTGGGAGGACATTATTAATGGGCAAAAATATATGAAAGTGAAAATCCTCCCCCAAATTTATTTTTGGCTCACAATTTTATAAAAATTCTTTTTCTTTCAAGAGCCAAAATATACTACCCCCCCAAACTTGAGTTAAACAATTTTAATCTTTTAAAATCACACGAGGGGGTCAAGGTTATTGGTCAATGCCAAGCTTTGCAAAGACCGAAGGTCAACACCAACCATTCAAAAAATTTATCGATGAAGTACCAAGGTTAGTGGAAGAACATGTCACCTTTCGACAAGAAGAAGTGGGAAGGTGATAAGAGGTGTAATGGAAAAGGATTGCGTCTCAATTTGGAGAAACGACACAGTGATAGTGATGATGGATTACTCGCATTATCATGATTGTCCAAAAGAAGGGGTGGAGGTCTAATCTCTTCATCTTGGAGTTGATTTATCTCAACACCCGTATCTTTTAAAAATGCGAGTTCATCAGCGAAAATTTCCTCAAAGCGTTCATCGATACCCCGAAGGATAATGTCATCAGAAAAAATGGGGTGATCGTCAGACTCTATAAAAAGTTCCTCATCAGTGTTAGATGTTGACCCGGACAACTCGGTAGAAGAGTACATGGTTGGGTCAAACAACATATGAATAGAGTCAGTATCATGAGATTGATCAAATTCGCTCCTGTCGACATCCATTAATTCGACAGAATACACATGAGCATAGGGTTAAGAAGGTTCACTTCCCAACTTGTAAATGTTAAGCTCAATTGACTTCTTTCCAAAGGATAGGTTCATAGAGCCGTTTCTACAATTGATTACTGCGTTGGAAGTGGCCAAAAAGGGTCGACCGAGTATCATCGGGATTTGATTGCGTGGGTTTGCCACAGGTTGTGTATCAATAACGATAAAGTCCACAGGAAATATGAATTCCCCGACTTTGATTAACACATCCTCTAGCTCACCCCTAGGTTGGGTGATAGATCGATCGGCCATCTGAAGAGTGCAATGTGCAGGTTTTAACTCTCCAATTCCTAACTGCTCGTATACTGAATAAGGAAGCAAGTTGACGCTAGCGCCTAGATCGAGTAAAGCACGATTAATATTTTTACCCCCAATAGAAATAGAGATTGTAGGACAGCCGGGGTCCTTACGTTTCTTTGGTATTTGTTGGGTAAAAACTGTGCTAACATTACTCGTCATGAAAACCTTCTTAGGCACTTGAGTTTTTCTCTTCCTAGTGCACAAGTCTGTAAGGATTCTTGCATAAGATGGGACTTGTTGAATAGCATCTAGGAGAGGAATATTCACGCTAACTTGCTTAAACATTTCCACAATCTTCTCCATTTGCGGGTTAGGTCGGTTGGCCCTTAATCTGTTTGGAAATGGAGCTCGATCAATAAGTTTTGGGTCCAACGTTTGTGGAGAAGACTGTGGGGACGGATTCGATCCCAAAATTGGAGTGGGCATCGACTTAGATAGATTTGGCGAAATGTTCGAGCCTTGGGGAAAACGGAGAATAGGCTCGGATGAAGGTGGGAGCCTAGACAAATTAGGGGAAGAAGAAGAAGAAGCTAGGGTATCAAATGTGTCACTAATATCAATTTGCTCACCCACTCGGTTATTCAGCACTCTCCCCGATTTCAACGTAGTAACGGCATTCACATTATGATTTTGTGAATGGCCAGGATTCAGTAGGGGTTGAGATGGGAGTTTCCCTTTCTCTCTCGCACTCATTGCGGCGTTTAACTGTGCGATTTGGTTTTCTAATGATTTAATACTCTCACCATGGGAGGCGGAGTTTTTCTTTATGGTATCAATAGAAGACTTCATCTCAGCCGACAATAGCATGGATTGCTTCATGAACATATCCAAAGTTTGTGCAAGTGAGTTGTCAGTACCGGCCATTTGTGGTGTAGAAATGTTGGCCGGATTTTGGAAATTTTGTGACTGAAAGGGGAGCTGATTTTGTGGTTGTGGTTGCTGTGGAAGAGGTCTTTGATAATTGCTTTGTTGGTTTTGGTTCCCAGCAAAGTTAGGATGATTCCTCCATCCTTGATTGTACGTGAAAGAATAAGGATCGTTTCTAGGTCGCTGCTGAAAAGCAGCATTAGTTTGAAACGATGCATTCATATGACATTCTTCCGTTAAGTGTGAAGGATCTGAACAGCAACCACAGACGGTCTTGGGAAGCGTGACCTGATTTAGGGAGAATGATGAGAACCTGTTCTCAATAGCGTCGAGTTTCTTCTGTATCGCTGCCATTTCGGCTTTTACTGCGATGGAAATATCGAGCTGATGAATACTTCCCTTAGAAGAAGGTGGTCTTACGCTTTCCCACTGCAAAGTGTCTTCAGCAAGGTCTTCCAGATATTTCCAAGCTTCACCGTCGTCTTTAGACATGAAATTGCATTGACAATTTGTTTCAAGCATCTGCTTTGTCGCTGGATTAATGCTCTCATATATAATTCGGCAAAAATCCCATCTATTGATGCCATGATGAGGACATTGGACAAGCAGATCTTTGAAACGTTCAAAGCACTTCCAAAATGGTTCATTGGGAAGCTGGGTGAACTGGTTGATCTCGCTCCTAACACGGTCAGTCTTATGGTTTGGGTAAAACTTCTTAAGAAATGCTATTACGAATTCATCCCAATTAGTGATAGAGTGTGCGGCAGTATTATAAAGCCATTTTTCTGCCAAGTCGCTGTTAGATATAGTGCCCTCAGAGTCAATTATTGGATCACAGGCACGTGATTGCAATGATTGAGGAGGACCTATGCCGGTAGGACAGTCTTACTCGAGATGATAGTATGCTATCTGGTTTATCTTTATCATCGTGTACTACTTTAGGTGACCTTACAGGTCATTATTGCACGTTGATAGAGCCCCTAGGATTCTTGCTTGACTACCAGCAGTATGAGGGCGATCATATACATAGGAGTTGGGGTCTATAAGCACATCCTTAAAAGGTCCCTAGTCGAGGGAGTTTCGAGACAGGGCATCGATACTCCAGAGTAGACTAGTGTATACAGTCGAGACCCCGACGAGGGGCGGTGGCCGGTCTCACAAGCCACTGGTGTCAGTTGGTTCACCTAAGATGTATGCAGGTGCTCATTGGGTTATGAGTACACCGGACAGGACTCGCCGGGAACCTGCTAGTTGGGATTATACCAGACGTCAGATAGCAGTTCCCTGGTGATATGTGTACAGGTTAGTTCATCAACCTGAGATCGTCATTTGTCTCGTGTGGGTTCCCACTGTGCTTTGATTACTACCCTACCATGCTCAAAGGAGACGTGCAAACAGGTTTTAGTTGGGTACAGTCCCGAGCCACATGGAGGCAGTGAGCGGATCTGCAGGGGTTCGTCTCTCCCGGTATTGGGGGTGAGGTCGCGCTGTGTCTAGGAGAGCCATTACACAAAGCCCTCGGCCGAGGCAGGAGATTTACTGGTAGGTATTCCAGTAGTATCTCAGGGTGTTCTGGGCTACACTCCGACACGACTTGTACCGCTTTTGGGGGTCTGACTTTTACCAACCCCCTAGGCCCGCCATGCGATGCTCATGGACGAACGGACCGGACTGTACGGATATTGTCACTGACAGGCTCAGTAGGGTGTCTGGATGAGTTCGTTCATCGACGTCCCTTTTGATCAATACCTGATAGCCCGTCACGTATTGGCTAATACCTATGATGTGCTAGTGGTTAAATCCTCAACCAAAGTATTGACGAGTCTTTAGAGTCCCCCACAGACCAGTTTCTCAAGTTTCGGGCGAAACGCTGTAGAGGCCGTATGGAGATATGGCAGGGTTCGATCGGATACGTGCGGTATTGCACGGATCGTGATCGGACGGATTTTACTAGCGGGCTTTGGTTTAAGCCGGATCCTAGTATTATACAGTTTAGATTTTTGTCTCTTTGCATTTGTGTTCAGTGGGAATACAAATGCGGGCATGTATATGCAGTCGCAGGGTTTTCCTGTAATTTATTACGGGATCAGTTTTCTGAAGTTGCCAGTTTGCATTCCGTTCCGGCCAGTTTTCCTTTGTTCCTTAACGGCCGGACTTTTATGATGGAGGGGCTAATTTGCAAGTTTGCAAATTAGCTATTGTGGAGGGTTTATTTGGATAAGGAAAGATTATGATGACATCTTTTCTTTTCATGCATCATTTCTTTAGCATTAAATGAGATTAGAGTTGATCTTGATATGGATGTGACCTTTATTCCTCATTATCTTCACATGGTTTATGGCTACCACTTGCTATCCCTACACTCACCTCCCTTGTTGCTTTTCCTCTCCCATATTTGGCCGGCCACACATTGAGGGGAGAAGGGGATTTTTTTCAATTTTGGTGTGAGGAAATTATTCATATCATTTGGCTCATTGTAAATTTCCTCACCTATCTCCAAAGTTCATGGTTCATTCTCTTCTCCATCCTTCAATGGCAACTTCATAAACCCCAAAGAGACAAGCTACTACACTACACCTACAGCACTCTTAGACGCGTCGGCTTGCCAACTTCACGCCCGAGTTGCCTCAGTCCAGAGGTGGGAGCCCGTAAAAGAATTCGGCTACGTGGTGCCCTTTCCGACGAGGAGGCGACGACCGGAGATTCCGCGAGAGATCGGGACGATGACGAGAAAACTGAAGGACACGGATCGCTCGGTATAGCCCTCTACTCTTTTTCTAGTTTGCTAGTAGTTAGGTTAATGGCCCGATCCGGGTTGATAGTGCGCGGTGGTGCAGGTTTGCAAGTTTCGCAAAGTTTTTCGTTTCCGCATTTCCGGGGTCGGATTGACGGCCGGGCGCCGCCGTGCACTTACAGTCGCACAGTGTGAATGGGAGAAGACGCAAGCGCATAGCATCCATAGTCAATTGTGAAGTACCCATCATTGCGCATACGTTTTCGAATTTGGTGATGAAAACGTACGCATCTTCCGACTCAAGCCCGTGAAATTTGGGCAGCAGATTGATATAGTGGGGTTTAATTTCGAAATTATCCCCGTTAGCTGGAGGAATGGATAGACAAGTAGGAAGGGGACCACGGATAGGATAACATCTCTCTTGGAGAGAGATGCGAGGTGGATTCTGCGCACCTACGGGCGGTGGCAGCGTGGTGTTATATTCTGATGGAGTGCTGTCCATCTCGGTCGTGGTGTGTGGTAGGGGAAAAGAAGATGAAGAAGTACCGACTTCAGCGTCGATAGCAGGAACGCGGACAAGACGGGCACTAGGATCCCGTGTCCAGCCGAGCATGCACTAAGCGGGTTTAGTGCAAGTGGCAGCGTGTGTGTGATTTTAAAAATTGGTCTGTTTTGAAAAAAGTGGGACTCAAGACAAATCACTCTATAATGCATAAACAAGCCTAGAACTAAGGTTATCTAGGTCCAGTCTCTAAACCGCTCCTAGACTTCCAAAGGACAAACCGCAGGATCAATCCTCTACCGCCTCCGTACTACCCTTGTAGCCAGATAAGTGCCAGGTAAGTGGGAAGGAACCACAGTAGTGGGCCTAATTAAAAACCACTAGCCTTTGTCATACTTTCCTAGGCACTACAAAAGTAATGCGGATAAACGATAGATTACCCACGACCTTCCTCTGTCCTTATTGAGCGCGACAATCCTTAGAGTCTGGTCTAAATATTTTTTAAATTAATGAAGGGTAGATCTAGATGCTCGGTTTGTGATTTGTGGGGCTTAGGAAGGGTGATGAAATCCCCACCTAATCTTGATTTGGTCTTTGCCCCTTAGAGTCTGTATTAAAATATGCAAAACAAAACCAATCACAAAACTTTTGCAAAAAGATTTTTGAGCGGAGCTATTTTGCAAAGAATCTTGCAGAAGATAGATTTTATTGGATTTGAGGGGAGAGAGAAGGAGTTGAGAATCTTACCAAAGGAGTTTGAACCCTAGATCCCCTTGTCAAGCAGCGGTTCCGCCGCAGATCCTTGCTAATGCCGCGGTTCCGCCGCGTGGTGGGTGGTTCAGTTGATGAAAATTTCTCTGTGGCCCTCTGTGCTCCTCTGGATCTCGATGAATGTCTCTGTCTTCTGTTTTCCTCAATTCTGTGACTCCAGATCTCCTTGCAAAATTCACGTACAAATCGTTAAATATGCAATTTGCAGTTTTGTGTTAATAATGATATAAATCGTCTAAGAATTCAACACAAATAGTAAAAATAAAAAATTACGCACGTATCCCCGGCAACGGCGCCATTTGATTGGTTGAATTTCTCGATTGTGTTTATCAAATGATCCCCGGCAACGGCGCCATTTGATTGTACGAAAAAGTGTGTGTAGTAGATAACCGCAATCAATAACGGTGTCGCGTGTAGCTAGACCGAGATGAGTACGGGTCGACTTCTGGGAAACGTGGAACCTTTTACTCTTACTCTAGACATGTTGAAAAAAGAGAGGAGAGATAAAGAATATTGTAGAATGGTAGTAGGATCTACGTTAAGCACTAATGCAAAATATAGATCTAGATTATTTGTGGATCTAGTTAATATAATAAGGAGGCTTGTAGGGTTCGTTAGGATTTAGTAGTTATGGATGATTAATTAAAAGTTACCCTTTTTATCCTTTAATAGATTTAAAACTAGAACGACGGTGATGCGTGTAGATTAGGGTTTCTGGAGGGAAAAGGAATCCCACTCTTAACCCTTATCTCGACACGGAACTCCGTTCATATCTAGCCTTTTCCAAAACAATCATTAATCTAATCTCTAATCGCGGTCGGAACTAACAAAGAATTGTTAGCGCGCCCGATTAGGATGTTAATGATTCTTTTGATAAAGTTCATAAACTTTATAGGACTTAAAAAGGGTTTAGGGATGTTCATCATCCATTAGCCTACCCTAATCCTACGAACCCTAACAAGCGGAGAATTACTCGCGCGTGTTGGGAGAAAAAGAGATGGAGAGAAATTGCATAATTAAACTACGAAGAAATAGAATAAGAAAAAGAAAGCTACCTTTATTAATCAACAATATTCATTACACTTTGATTCCTTAGAAAATGATTACAAAGACTAGTTTGCTTCTCGATCTCTTCCAAGGAGGTAGACGAACAGTTGATGATCAGCCTGGATGTGTGAGCCGTCTTGAACTTCGTGATCTCGTCGGCTTGATAAATTTTCCAAGAGGCTCTCGGTCCCTTTTTATAGTTCAAAGCCATAACCTTTTGCTTCCAAATTTGGTAAAATATAGCAGAGATTCATTGCCCAAAATTTCAGCATGTAATCTTTTAATATTGCCGCGGATCCGCGGCATCAAGGAGCTTAGGCCGCGGATCCGCGGCCTGATGATCTCCTCCGTTGATCAAAACTTTATGGGTGGCTTCTTGTGACATGTGGCGATCCTTGGACCCTTTGTATCATGGAAATCTTCTCGTGGTTGCTGTCAGACTTGGTCTCCAAGTTTTGCTTCTTAATTAGGCAAGTCTTCTTCAACAACTTAATTTCCTTGATTCTAGTCTTGAAAAATTCTGCACAACTTGGAAAAATTCTGCACAACTTGGAAAAATTCTGCACAACTCAGATAATATTTAGTAGACTTTATTTTACTAGGATTTGGTCAATGAAATTATTTGCATACATTTTCCTACCAAATGCTAATTATAATATATCAACACATGGAAAATAGTATTTTTACAAATAAACTCTCATATGTATGATATATTATAATAAAGACCTTTTTTAATATGGAAATGGTAGAAAAAATGTAATAACAAATGTGCAGTTTTATCAACTGAACAAATGTCCTAACGTCACAGTTAACCTCTGCTGATAGAAGTCCGTTAGGGTCTGTGGTAGTAGGGTTTTTTTCCGTCGTACCGTCGCGTTGGCCGATGTATTTCCCGATATGCAATCTTGCTATTCAAGTAGCCCCACGACTGTCGTGTCTCTGATCCCTTCGAGAGCTGGACAAGACGTCTTCAAGTAATCTCCCAGGTGATATTACCATCGAAAGAGTAAGCGTTAGGGATATTCCATGCCGCTTCTTACTTAAGGTTAGGCTCAGTTTGGAAGCCCGGATGAGTCATGACCACTCCGCGCAGGTGTGGGATGATCTCCGATAGTCTTTCAGGTCTCATTTGAGTTGCCATCAAGACCCTGAAGCTAGGAATCTTCCTTTGCTTCGTTTGTTGGCATTGCGTCTGCAATATTGCGATGAATGTTGAGGTTGTCTCTAGGTTGTCAGTGAACCGTCGAGTCTTGGAACTAGGGACTTTGCCATGGCTCCACTGTTTTGACCCTGGGGTCGGTTGTTGATGTTACATCTGCATCCTGCTGGAGTGAGAAGGAACGCCGTTGTTGATCTCTAGGCTGTAGATGTTGCCGTTGAGACCCTGAAGCTAGGGATCTTCCTTTGCTTCGCTCTTTGACATTGTGTCCGCCATATTGCAACGAATGTCGAGATTGTCTCTAGGTTGTTGGTAAACCGTCGAGTCTTGGAACTAGGGCTTTTGCCGTGGTCCATCGTTTTGACCCTGGGGTCGGTTGTTGACTTTACATCTGCATCCTGCTGGAGTGAGAAGGAACGTCGTTGCTGATCTCTAGGCTGTAAATGTTGCCGTCGAGACCCTGAAGGTAGGGATCTTCCTTTGCTTCGCTCGTTGGCATTGTGTCCGCCATATTGCGACGAATGTCGAGGTTTTCTCTAGGTTGTTGTTGAACTGTCGAGTCTTGGAACTAGGGACTTTGCCGTGGCTCCATCGTTTTGACCCTGGGGTCGGTTGTTGACGTTACATCTGTATCCTGCTGGAGTGAGAAGGAATGCCGTTATTGATCTCTAGGCTGTAAATGTTGCCGTTGAGACCTTGAAGCTAGGGATCTTCCTTTGCTTCGCTCGTTGACATTGTGTCCGCCATATTGCGACGAATGTCGAGCTTGTCTCTAGGTTATTGGTGAACCGTCGAGTCTTGGAACTAGGGACTTTGCCGTGGCTCCATCATTTTGACCCTGGGGTCGGTTGTTGACTGCATCCTGCTGGAGTGAAAAGAACGTCGTTGTTGATCTCTAGGTTATCTGTGAACCGTCGAGATTTAGAACTAGGGACTTTGCCACGGCTCCATTTGCTGACGTCGCGTCTGCATCCTGCTAGAGTGAGGAAGAACGCCGTTGTTGATCTCTAGGCTGTCTGTGAACCGTCGAGACCCGGCTCTCCTTCTGATGGAGCCTGGTGGGAAAATGTGGTTTTCCCTTTTCATTTGTGCCTATGCATTGTATACAGGGGTCGATGTGGACTCGCCTGCAGGGCCAAAGTTTCATTTTTTATTCTTTCTTTCCGCGATGCTCTATCATTTTATCTTTTTATATTGCTAAAATCGTGATTGCCCAGTCCATTCGGCTTTTTATCGCGGTGCCCAATCATTTCGGCTATTTTTCTTTTTACTCGCTGTTTTTATTGCGAGTTTCCCAAACATTTCGGCTGTTTTTTTATATGCATATATTTTGCTCGCTGATTTTTATTGCGAGTTGTCCTATCATTTCGGTTGTTTCATATGCATTTTGCTCGCTGATTTTTATTGCGGGTATGGAACTCAAGATCTGATACCAATCTTAGCATCAGTATCGCTGCGACTGGAATATTTCCAGGAGCGAATCATCATTTGCCGTGAAAGGACTTGGAATTTGATACCGATTTAGGTATCAGCATCGCTACAACTAGGATATTTCCAGGAGCGAATCATCATTTGCCTTTACCGATTTGAACAAAGGTGGCTTAGCAAACAAGGTTAAGGTCCTGCCGACTAAGGCTTTTTGGCTTTATGAGCCGTAAGGATCACATAAAGGTATTTCTCCCTACGAGTCGTGAGGATCTCGTAGGTGTATTTTCTCCTTAGGAATCGTGAGAAATCCTAAGTGATATTTTCTCTTGCAAGTCGTAAGGATCCTACAAGAGTATTTTCTCCTTACAAGTCGAGAGGACTTAAAAGTGTCATTCACCACATGAGGACATTACTCGTCATTGGTGAGACTTGATGAAGGAACGGTTATTTGTGCCCATGGATTGTATACAAGGGTCAATATTGGACCGCTTGTAGGGCAACTGGGGGAGTTTGATGGCTTAAGAAGAGATTCAGGTCCCTGTATCTTAAGACTTTTGAATCCTATGAGCCGGGAGGGTCTCGTAGGGGGGATTCTCCTTACGAGTCGTGAGGATCTCGTAAGTGTGATTTCTCCTTAGGAATCATGGGGATCCCTAAGTGTGTTGCTCCTTTGTGAGTCGTAAGGATCTCACGCTGGTGTCTTCTCCTCACAAGGTCGAGATGACCTTGCAGGTGTCTTTATTTTAATGAGAGTGCGCCCTTTCGGGTTTTCACAAACTCGCTCGTAGCCATGCTCTTTTTACTCACGGAGCCTTTTCGGGTTTTCGTCCATACCCATTTCGCTTGCGGACGTACCGTTTTTTTTCACTCTGTGGGAACTTTGATTGCAACCTAGATCTCAGAAAAGGATATCGCCATGTTTGGGGCGAATAGTACTAGTTTAGGGACATTTCGGTCCAAGCAGCTTCGAGGCAAAGTTTTACCGGATACTACTTATAAAGTTTGGACTTAGAAAGACAGAGAGCGGACACGAGCGCCGTCATCCATCATTAACCTGAGCCGTGACTTGTCAAGCATAGTATTTCTTAAGGAACCGGACGTTTATTGGCCGGAAGGGTCTTTCGCCATCCATATCCATGAGCAAGTAGGCCCCACCTTGGTAGACTTTGTCTATGATGTACGGGCCTTCATAGTTTGGCTCGAATTTCTCCCATTTTGCATGGTTAGAGATCATAGGTCTTTTTACGACTAACATGAGCTCTCCTTGGCGGAATGTTCTCGGCCTAGTCAGTCTTTCGTATGAGCGCATCATTCTTGCTTTGTAAGCTTCTAGGTTTTGATGCGCCATGAGACGAGTTTCATCGAGGGCATCGAGCTCTTCAAGCCGAAGATGGGCGTTTTCTTCATCTGTCAGCTCATATCGAACTGCTAAAAAAATTGTTGTGGTTTTTCCCAACGAATCTATTTTGATTAGAATCATTAACCGAAGAAATCAAAAAATTCTGTTGATAGATTCGAATAATTAAACGTTTTACAAGTGCTAAACTAGATTTATTGTCATAACCAAAAACTTCAACAGATTCGTAAAAAATCGAACTATTTAAACCATGATCATGAAAAAGTGCATAAATATACTCGTGGCAGAGTAACGGATATAGGAAGTGTTGTTGCGAGATCTATCCTTTTCTAAATATTGTTTGCTTACTAGCTTCATATAATTCAGAAAACACTAGTTTTCTCGAAGCCTCTTGCTCATATCTCTCATCAAAAGGTGCTATTCTATAATGTCTCTTTAGCAGATCCCTCGCTAACCCGAGTGAACATTAAAATATCTATCCCACATTCATTCGTAAGGGTACTCCTAATGGGTTAAAGATCATATCAACAGGTGTTCCATCTTGCAAGTAGGGCATATCCTGTCTAGACAAAATTTTAGAAATGATACATTTATTCCCATGTCTTCTCCAAGGGAAGTACCGCTTCCGTGCCGAATACCAACGCGAATGGCGTTGTATTCGTGGCCATTTTGAACGTGGTTCGATACGCCCAGAGAGCTTCATGCAGTCTCTCATGCCAATCCCTTTTATTTCTGGACACCGTTTTCTTCATGATCTTTGTCAAGGTCTTGTTGAAAGCCTCAGACAGACCGTTAGCTCGGGGATTATAGACCGAAGAGTATCTCCAATCTATATTATGTTGGCGTGCGAAGCGACTGATTTTGTGGCTTCTGTAGGCTGGCCCGTTATCGGAGATAATCCGTCGTGGTGTGCCGAACCGGTAGATGACATGTGTCTTGAAGAAATGGAGGATGTTTTCCGTCTTCACCTCCCTTAAGGGTACCCCTCTGCCCACTTAGAGAAGTAATCGGTTGTTTCCAATATGATCCGATGTCCTTTAGATGACGCTGGTTCGATGGGCACGATTATATCGGTGCCCCACATTTCGAACGGCCAACTATCCAGTGTTGGGTGTAGCGGATTCGGATGCTGGAGGATGAAATCCCCGTGAATTTGGCACGAATGACACCGCTTCGCATATTCGATGCAGTCCTGAATCATTGTGGGCCAGTGGTAACCCATTCTTTTGATCTTCAGCTTCATCTTTGGCCCAGCTTGATGAGAACCACAGAGTCCGTCGTGAGTTTCTTAGACGACCCTTTTTGCTTCTTCTGGTCCCAGGCATCTCAGCCACAGGTAGTCGAATGATCACTTATAAAGAGCATCATTGACGAAGGCAAAAGACAGAGCTCGTTTCATGAGCTCATGTCTTGAAGATGCGCTTTCGGGCGTTCGATAGGATTTGAAATAATCTATGAAGACTTCTCTCCAATCCTTAGTCTTTTCTTCGTCCTTTATTTGGCAAGCTGTTTGTTTGGCCGCTTCTTTTTCTTCAGACAACTCCGGAGATATTTCTGCTAGTGTGAGAATCCGGCAGCTTTGCACAATGATCCTTACGTCATCGAGGTTTCCATCAGCCAGTTCCTTAGCAAGCTTGGCCAATGAATCTGCCTTGCTATTTTCTACACGTGGTATGCTTTCCAGGATGTAGGAGGGGATTTGAGTCAGCAGTTGCTGCACTACTTCGCCATATTTTACCAACTCTGGCTTGCACGTCTGGTAGTTGCCATTTACTTGGCTAACGGCCAGCTGGGAGTCTCCATATATGAGGAGGTTCTCGATTCCCATGTCAATAGCGACCTCAAGACCCGCTATCAAAGCTTCATATTCCGCTTCGTTGTTTGTTCTTGGCTCTTTTAAGGAAAGGGCGAAACGCATTATCCCTCCTCGTGGAGTCACAAAGATAAGGCCTACCCCAGCTTTGATTATGGGGGTGTTGTGCTTTTGCTTCTTCATGGAAGACGCTCCATCGAAGTAGAGTTTCCATTGGACATTATTTTCCTCCGTCTTCCCTTCGATTGCATCGAACGCGTGTTCATCCGGCAACTCGCAATTTAAGGGAGAGTCGGCTGGTATTTGATGTTCAGCAAGAAAGTCGACAATAGCCTGGCCTTTTACTGCCTTGAGGGGTCGATATATTATCGAGAACTCCATCAAGAGGAAGGCCTATTTGGCAAGCCTTCCTGTTAGTATGGCTCTTTACATCAAATATTTGAGAGGATTTACCTTTGATATGAGATGGATCTCATGTGCCAAGGCATGGTGCCTGAGCTTCGTTATCGCAAAGATCAGTGCCAGGCAATGCTTTTCAATAGAGGAGTAGTTGTTTTCTGCTCCCAGAAGGACTCGACTTAAATAATAGAGAGCTCTCTCTTTCCCCTGGTCGTTCTCCTGTGCCCATAGCGCGCCTAGAGAACCTTCAAGGGTTGTTGTGTACAGGATGAGGGGCTTTCCATTGACCGGAGCGGTCAGTACTGGCGGGTTCTGCAGAGATTGCTTGATTTCGTCCAGTGCACTTTGGCATTTACGATCCCAAATGAACGGGGTACCCTTCTTCATTAGATGGCTGTAGGGACGACATTTGCTAGAGAGGTTAGCTACGAACCGCCGGATATACGCGAGCTTTCCTTGGAGAGACCGCAGTTGATTGAGAGTTCTTGGCGAAGGCATTTCCATAATCGCCTTGATCTTTGACGGGTCTATTTTGATGCCCCGATGTCGTATGATGAATCCCAGGAATTTGCCTGAGGAGACTCCAAACGCGCATTTCAGAGGGTTCATCTTCAGATTATATTTCCGAAGACGCTGGAACACTGCCTTCAAATGCTCCCAGTTCTCCTCGTACGATTTGCTTTTCACCACGAGGTCGTCAATGTAACATTCGACAATCTCATGTATGAGGTCATCAAAGATCTTTGTCATGGCCCTCTGGTAGGTAGCCCCAGCATTCTTCAAGCCGAACGGCATCACCTTATAGCAGAATATGCCTAGCAGAGTCCGGAAGGCGGTGTGCTTTTGGTCTTCAGGATGCATTGTTATCGATCCTCATCTCGGTAACCGGTACGGGGAAGTCATCCTTTGGACAAGCATTATTGAGGTCCCGGAAGTCCACGCAGATACGTATTGTCCCATTTTTCTTCATCACGGGGACAATGTTGGCGATCCAGTCGAGATATTGAACTTCTTGGATGAAGCCGGAGTCGATTAGTTTCTTGACTTCGACGTTGATACTCATTTCAAGTTCGAGCAGTATTCTTCTGGGCGCTTGCTTGATTGTCTTGACGTCCGGCGATATCGCTAGTTTATGCACCGCTATTTCTGGATCTAGCCCCGGCATCTCAGAATAGATCCATGCGAAACAGTCTTTATACTGCATAAGCACGTCTTTTAGTGTAGCCACCTGCTCTTTAGACAGCAGCCCACTGACGAATGTTGGCCTCGAATCGTTCGTTGTCTCCAAGTCGATTTTCTTCAGATTGTCTGCTGTGGTGTGTATCCCATCTTCCTGCTCTTTTGGCGCCGGTGGAAATTCTGAGATCACCTCATCTTCATCTTCATTTGCGAAGCACTGGGAGAGGTGGTCCACGTTCTCATGCTTTCCCTCCTTTGAGATTGTTATTACGTGATAGGTACGAGTTCGTTTCCAAGGTCGATGTTGATCCGGACTTTCCTTCGCAGTGTAGGTTGCTCTTGGCTTATGCTTTCGTGGTGGGGCTACCTTCCAATTGTCGAACAGAGCAAACCTGCCTTGCCGATACTGGTCTTCGACCTAGTCTTTGAAGGTGAAGCAATCTTCAAGAGGATGTCATAAGACAGATGATGGATCTCATTTATTTGCTTAGGGTGCCGAGACTCCGGGAGTGTCATCATTTGATACTTCATGACAAGGTTGAATAGTTTCCTTGTCTTGTATTGAGGGAAAGAGTATTCTCGACCCATCTTTTTCATAAAATACGGATTCTAGCTGACTTTCTCTCGATCGCGTAGCTTCTTGGATCCGCTTTGCTGTCTTCGAACGCCATTCCCGTTCTTGATCTTGTTGTTGCTTCCGTGTCGGACTTTTTTCTTGCCATGAGAGCACACAGCAGGCTGAGGATGAAGGGCATCGTAGTCTTCTCTTTCCGTGGACTGCTGAATGAGACGTTGCGTCCTGGCTTTCTCGTATATGGTCATCTCGCGGCTGTGGTCATCCCTAACCTTTTGACCCGCTTCCCTTATTAGCTTGTCAATTTGTTTTTCGAATGACGGACTTAGTAGTCATACGGCGGGATCTTGTTCTGGTTCGACCTCAACGCTATCTGGAAATGCATTCGCTTCTCCACCGAAGTTATTTATGACATGGCAGCCATAGCATCGCTCCCGTTTCTTAGACCGAATGTATCCAAGCCCCGTCGTCTCTATCCTCCCGTTGGCCATTTTCCGCTGAGTCCCGGGAATGTTCCAAATCTTGTTGTAGAACTGGGCATGACGAGCGGTTTGTTTGAAAGGTACGCCCTGGCATCTTAATAGCCTTTTCAATCCCTCTGCGTAATATTTGGGCAGACGGATTGGTTGGAGTCTATCGAGTATAGAATCAGCACCATGCCAGACTTCTTTCTCCACTTTAGTCTCTGTGGATTGGTAGAAGAGGATCGCCTTTTCATCTCTTCGTCTAGGAGGAACGTAGATGGTCTACAGCTCTTGCACGCCGTATGTGTCGAGCTCGTCAAGTTCTTTGTAATGGTACTGCGGAACCATGATGATTTGCAAGCTCTGACCAGCTCTAATGAAGGTTTGTATTGAGGGACGAACAGAGAATACTGTGTTGTCTTCATCTTCAGAGTCGTTGCCAAATACCAAAATAGGTGTAGATGGTGTTGGCCCGCTGCCTTGGGGTTTCCCCGAAAAGACCATCTCTTCATCATCTTCGGTGTCGCTCCCAAAGATCGGGATGGTGGAGAAGGCTCTCTGTTTATTCTTCGATTTATGACATCTTTCCGTGTTTTCGAAGTCTGGTAGGAAGTACTTGGCGTCTTCGTATTTGCGGACTTCATTTACGGAGAATGGTTTTAGCTCCCCTGTAACTGTGTACTCGAGGCCGTCTTTGAAGTACTTCATACACTGATGTTGTGTAGAAGGGATGATGTTGTACTCGTGTAACTAAGGCCGGTCGAGCAGAGCGTTATAACAAGTCTTGGCGTAGATGACATGAAACTTGATGTCAATGAAGAGCATCCCGAAGCGTAATATCAGTATTATGGACCTAAGCGTCCGTGATGACTGCGAGTTGAACCCGGAGATAGTAATTTTATCCCGCACCAGGTGTTGAACGTTCATGCAAATCTCCTTCAACACTCTCACATTGAGAAGGTTGACGGAGGACCCGTTGTCAACCAGGATCTTCCCTATCTTGATGCCGTGGCAGTACCCAGTGACATACAGTGATCGCATGTTCCAAGGAGGAGATCTTCATCACCGAATGTGATGTCAGCTGTGTGAACTTCTTCCAGCTCATCATTCATCCTTTCTTCTGCAAGGAAGGCTTGAAACTGTTCGGGCTCTTGTAATACCTTAATCAGAGAATCTCGTGCCTCTTTGGACTGGAGGAGAGCATCCAGTATGCTCAATTATGAAGGTATCTTCCTCAGGTGTGCCACGACATTGTAATCTACCTTGTTTTTCTTAAGCGGGTTCTTAGCTGTGAGCTCTTCGACGACTCTATCATCAAGGGCAATTTCCTCAAGGACTTTTTCCTTCCCCTTGTCTCTCTTACCCGAACCTTTTTCTGAGGGTCCGAGATTCTTTTCAGGCAACGTACGGCTACGTAGCTAGATGTTCTCGCATTTCTTCACCTCTTCTTCTTTTCTATAGGTGGATTCCTTGAAGAGAGGGCCATGGGCCATTTCTTCGTCGGAATCGCTCCCGAAGGTAAGAACTTGAAATTTCCCTTTTGTCAGGATGGCATCAACCATATGACAGTTTCCAGTCGTTTTTCCACGCTCGCCTGTTGCACTTTTTCGCTGTCAACGAGCTTCACGCCTCATCCTCTTGAAGTGTTGTCGATGGGCAACGTATCCCCGCCACCACTTCTTGAAGGCATTGCACTCTTCGGTGGGGTATGTAACCTTCCGATGGTTTGAGCAGTAATTCGGATGTACATCCGCTTCGTCAATGCACGTACTCCCGGGAGTATTTCCTTCGAAAGGTGGTAGCTTCATTCCCATTGACAGATCTTTGGCAAACCGTTTCCCCGTCTTAAACTTGCTTTTGTCCACCGCGGGTGCGCTTCGATCTGGTTTGAGTACTTTATGACTCTTCCTCACCGCAGCTTCTTCGTCCTAACGCCGACGCTTGACCTTTTTGTATATGGCTGTTTCACGCTCTCGGTCAGCTTTGCTCTTTTGAAGGGCTTCGTTCAGCAGTTTATCGATCAGGTCATCTGACGGTTCCAGGGATTTTGAAGACAGTCCTGCCCCCAGTTCCTCTGCGTTGCTTTCCGATGCCGAGGGAGCTTCTTCGTCTTTTAACGACAGGTAAGAGACCATGTGGCAATTTGCTACATACTCCTCAGGTTCTTCTGAAGATTCGTTCCCCTCATCATTTTCGCTGTCTCCGTTCTCAAGAATATGCTTGAAGAACTCTTCAAGTGTGACTGGGGTCCGTGCCTTTTGGTTGTACCATTCCAGCGCGTCGATGTATTTTTGAAGGTCCGTACGCTTTTCGTCAGGCTGCGCAGGCTTCTTGGTCTTCTTCTTTCCTTTCGAGGATTTTGAAGACTTGACCTGGGTGTTTTGCCCATTGTTACCGGCTTTCGGTGTCGAACGAGGTTTAAGCATCCCCTCAATGATCTCAGGCTCCAGCGGGCTTTTCCATATGATCATCGGGCATGCTTGAAGATCCTTCAGCATTCTTTTAGTTTTAGCCGAAAGGACAATTTCCCACGGAGCTTCCTCTATAAATGAGCATGATGCCCCTGGTGTGTCCACCTTTTTAGGAGCGTACTGATGTGGCGGGTTTACCTTCCAGTTTTCGGACAGCGCGAACTTGCCTAACTGGTACTGGTCCTCAACCTAGTTTTTGAAGACGTAGCAATCTTCAATTGGATGGCTCATTACTCGGTGGTAGGGGCAGTAGTTAGGACTGTTGACATCCCCAGGCTGCAGTGGGCATCTCGGATTCGGCAGAATGATGAGCCTGTTGCGCACTGCCAGTTCGAATAGTCTCTTCGTTTTATCCTGGGAAAATGAGTAAGGACGTCTCAACTTCTCTTCGAGGGATCGGCTTGTGTTGCTTTGGGGAACGACCGGTTTCGGGTCACTCAGTTTTTGTTGAGCGTTGGCAACGAAAGTCGCTTTCCCTTTGCCCTTTTCATTCCGGAGATCCGTTTTTGAAGAGGACGGCCTATGGCCCATCTGGTCCATTTGGGCCAGCTTTTCAATCAAGGCCTGGAAGGTGGTCGGCTTGAAGAACATCATGAACTGGGATATAGTCGCCTGAGGATCAAGGATCCCTACGAACATGCCCACAACGGGAGCTTCTTCTATGCGTTCTTCGCATTATGACCATAGGTTCCTCTATCGAATTGCGTATTGAATCCAGGTCTCTCCTGGCTTCACCCTGGCATTGATTAATGCAGTGATCAAGGTGCGCTCACTTGCGCTTGCGAAACGTTGCATGAACAGTAGCTCCATTTCTATAAATGTTTTGATGGAGTCATTAGGAAGCTCTGAGTACCATTCAAATGCTGTCTCCACCAAACTGCCGACGAACTGGCGAAGCAGCAGTTTGTCGTCGCCTCCGGTATTGCCGCATAGAGCTATGAACTGAGCGACGTGCTGATGGGGATTGCCTGTTCCCTTATACACATGGAATTTAGGGATCGTATATCTTGGTGGGTATTTGATTTGTAGGGTTCCTAGGCACACTAATGAGGTCTCATAAGGCATCAACCATGCCAATTTCAAAATTTTCCAGTGCCTACAAACCCTAATGCGATCGTTGACTAGAGTTTAAGCGATAACATATGCGAGCAAACGACTTTACTCTAAAAGTGAACGGAAATACAACCTTTGTAGATCCAGTCCTCCACCTCCATAGCTCCGCGTTGACGTCCCTCCGCTGCGATCATCGGATCCCGGACTCTAGTAATGGTTTCGTCGAAGAAATGATCGGGCTAGATCGTCGACTTCGATGCCGAAGATGATCTACGTCGAGGCGACTCTAACTCGAGCTCCAACTTCACCAAGTCATGAAACTTGTGAAGAAAACACCCTATACTACTTGGCAAGTGGTAGAGGATGAAGAAATAGGAAGTGGGTTCACTTTAGAATTGGATTTCTCACTCTTTTCATCAAGTCACCATTGAAGGTTGCAAGCTTTCTTCTTCTTGAAGAAAAGGAAGAAGAAGAAAAAGAATAAATAAATAAATAAATAAAAACCCTAACCATTAACATAACGATAGTTTAAAATATACACACACCCAAGTTTGCATGTATCATCAAACATGATACAAACTAGTGCACAAAACTATATCATATATACAATGTGCACATCAAGTGAGAAAATCCATCTTAAGTGAACCAATACTAGTTAACGTAAAGTAATATATCAAATATATAATTATACATTAAATCATTAAATCAACACTTGATTTAATGATCCGGTCATATCGCATATAACCGACTAATATCAAGTGTATCAATGTATCGAATCAACACTTGATTCGGTATCCCGGCTATATCATATATAACCGTCCAATGATACAAATCGCGAGAATAGAATACAGTATCACATACTGGTATTATTCTCGGTCCCGCACATATCTCATATGCGCTCCTATTTCGTTTCGCTTGAGCCAGGAAACCTCTGTGTAGGACTCTAAAGACTCGTCAATACGCCGGTAGCAGGTGATGATCATATCAAACACCCACAAGCCGCAAGCGGTCTGCTAAACGTAACGGCCACCTGGGTATTGAGCGATCAGAAGATCGACGAGCAAGCCCGCTCATACTCCTGTGAATCCAACCAGTAACACTTACCATACAGTCCGGTATGATCGTCTGATATGTCGCATATCTCGCCTAGGGGTGGTAAACGTCAGACCCCAGTAGCTCGATAAGCCGTGTCGATATGAGGTCTATAACAGTTCGAGAAACTACTGGTAACACTTACCAGTAAATCTCAGCAACCCTGGCCAGGGATTTCCGGTTATAGCCAATCGAACACAGCGCAACATCAACTCCCTATACCGGGAGAGACGAATCCCCTCCTATCGCTCATTGCCTCCATGTGATTCGGGACTGTACCCAAAAACCACCGTTTTGCACGCCCTCTTGGACGTGGTAAGGTGGAAATCGAAGCACAGTGGGAATCACACAAGACTCTATGACGATCTCGGGTCTACAGACTAACCTGTACCAGTGTCACCAGAGAACTGCCATCTGACGTAAGGTATAATACCATTTGGGAGTTCTCGGCGAGTCCGTCCAGTGTACACAGTCTCCACTGAGCACCCGTATATCATCTCTGATGTCAAACACCAATGGATATGGGATCATCCATCGCCCATCTGTATGGGTCGAGAAGATATACGCTAGTCTACTCTGGTATATCGATGCCCCGTCTCGATACACCCACGACTAGGGACCTTGAAGGATGTACTTATGGACTACCATGTCCCCACTAGTATGATCTGTATCATAGTCCAGGTAGTCAAGTACACATCCTAAGGGCTTTACCAACATGTAACAGAGAGACAATCAGTGTACACGTTAAGGTAAAGAGCAACCAGATAGCATACTATCATGTCGAGCAAGAAAGTCCTCCCTATATATGTCCAAGCATCCACTACAATATACATCCTATGTATAGTAATGGCCTCTAGGGCATACATATAACTAACAATCTCCCACTTGCACTAGGGCCATCTGAAGCAGTGGTTGCAGTATCTCATACTCAACCATCCCATAAAAGTCTCTCTCTGGGAAAAGGCCTTTGTGAGTGGATCCGTCGTGTTGTCCTCTGAGTCTACTCTCCTAACCTCGATCACCCTGGAGATCAACTATTTCCATGATCAGGTGGTGCTGCCTCAGAATGCGTCTGGGTCACTAATGGGACCGGGGTTCCCGGGCCAAAGCCACACTTCCATTGTCACACAATGGTAGGAACCTAGTTCATCTCATGAACCAATATACACCCAAACAGCCTCTTTAGTAGCATCTTAAGTAGCGATAAATCTAGCCTTTATCGTCTAGTATGCCACGGTATCTAGCTTGGAACTCTTCCAACATTCCGTCCCTTTACTGAGGGTAAAGACAATGCCTGTGACTGACTTTCAGTCGTCCTTATCACTCTGGAACCTTTCCAGTGATTCTCCCCAAGATCAATTGATACCATCTCACTACAACTAGTGAGTATGCTAATATCCAATTAGATCTATCTCATAGATCCAAAACCCAGGATTTAGTAGGTATCACTTTGATCATATATGGAGAATCATTGTGATAAGCGGAGATTGACCGAGCGTAGCATAGGAAACACTTTCCCTATCAAGAGTATGTCATCCACGTACTCTACGAGGATCATTACCATACTCCCTACTACCTTTTTGCATATACAAGGTTCATCTACCATTTTGATGAAGTCAAACTATTTGACTACTACATCAAAACAGATGTTCCAACTCCGCGATACCTGCTTTATCTTATAAAGCATCTTGTACACATTTCCGCTGCTCCCACTGTTTACGAAGCCCTCTGGCTGTGTACTTATAGACGCCCTCTTCTAAAACATCATTTAGAAAAGCTGTCATGATACCCAACCACCAGATATAGTAGTCATGGTATGTAGCCGTGGCAAGTAGGATCTGGATGGACTTAAGCATAGTCCCCAGAAAAGGTTTCATCATTATCCATGCCTGGTTGATGACGAAAACCTTTAACAAGTCTAGCTTTGAAAGTCTCAACTTTTCTATCTATACCAAGTAATCTTCTCAAGATATACTTGCTCCTGATGGGGATTTAACCCTTCAGATATAGCAACCAAAGTCCATACTTTGTTGGTGTACATGGATTCCATCTCAGATCGCTAAGCATCTAGCCATTCTTACAGAGTCACTACTCTCGATGGCCTGCTCGAAACTAGTTGGGTCATCATCTCATGATGCAATCCTCGCTCCCACTGTCATAGAGAAACAGAAGTATCTCTGAGGTGGGTGAGGAACCCTACTAGATCGGCAGAGAGGCTGAGGTTCGTTGGTTACTATTGAATCCTTCGGTTCTACCAAATCATCAGCTGCAGTTTGTATAGCTGGAACATTTCCAGTTCTACATAACAGACCTTGTCTCGAGCTTGTCCGGATTTTGCTTTTAGACATAGGCCGGACAACCCCAAATCTTAACTGTCTTAAGATATGGGCTCTTCCCTTTCCATATCACATATGAAGTGATAGGCAACTGATTTGATTTGAACCCTATTCATTAGGTATGCAACTTCCCAAGTGCATAACCCACAATAGGAAAAAGGTAACTCAGTAGTACTCATCATAGAGCACACCATATCAAATAGGGTGTATCTGCTCCGCCCCGATATACCATCGTGCTATGGTGTATGCGGAGGAGTAATGCTGAGAGAGAATCTCATTCTCCTTTAGAATAGTCCAGGATTTCCGTGCTCAAGTATTCTCCTCCTTGATCTCATCAAAGGACATAATACTTATACCCGTATTGGTTCTCTACTTCTAACTTATATTCTGTGAATATCTCAAAAGGTTCGGACTTGTGTTTCAACAGGAACATGTGTCTGAATCTTGAGAGATTATCACAGAATGTAATGAAATACAAAAAACCAGTCTTGGCATATGTAGACAGGGGACCTACAAACATCAACATGTATCATCTCAAGATTTCACTAACTCTTTCTCTGTTTCCAGTAAACAGAGCTATGGTCATTTTATCTTTGTGACATGACTGGCAAGTTTCATAAGATGTAAATTCAAACTGATTTAAATATGCATCTAAATGTAACTTTAACTAGTCGGGTCACATTGATCTGACCTAGTCTACAATACCTCAAGAAGGAATCGTTCAATTCTGAACTCTTCCTCTTGTGTGTGTTTTGTATACTAAGAACTGTAGTTTGATTTAGAACATCAATGTTTTTAGATAACGTGCCTGAATCGATCAACTTTTGATATAGGAAATGTTCAAAACATTATCCAACAA
Organism: Agapanthus africanus; assembly: GCA_030015575.1. Lineage (NCBI taxonomy): Eukaryota > Viridiplantae > Streptophyta > Magnoliopsida > Asparagales > Amaryllidaceae > Agapanthus > Agapanthus africanus. Next base: position 562,629,545 of record CM057346.1, read on the forward strand.
TACAAAATTTTATCATTTCTTTACTAATAAAGAGACTGATACGATTTTGTATATCAGGTTCGGTATCTAATAATATTCGTTCAGAATCAATGTATTGGTAATACAGGGTGACAGTGACCAACAGACTTGGCTGCAACACTTGCCCCGTTTTCTGCCTCATGAAACTTATCACCCGTTCTCAGTTCTCTACCAATCTGTAGCCCTATGTAACAGATTACATATCTGGGATCCTGATCCGGTATCAAATACCCAGAACGTAGAGAATACAGAGTAACAGTTCTTTGTAACGAACACACCCGAAGATGATGCGTCAACATGCACTCTCTTCGTTTTGGCGGCACGGGAATTCTGGTAATCCCCTAATTTCCTGCTCTGTCTTATAACAATTATAAGTTGGAGCGGGACCAACGTTCCCCAGCTCAGTATAACAAGCGGGTTCGGTCAATATTCCGTATTATTATCTTGATTAAGGCGTGATATGGTCGCTACCTGGAGAGAGAGAGAAGAAAACACTCAGCGTGCGCTCTTGCAAGAATAGATTGGTTATTATTTTATCTAGTCAGGATGGCTCCCACTGTTTTTTATCAAATCTTCTTTCAAACCCTAAAAGGAAAGACTAGCCGGGATTAATTATACACTACAAGTTAGCCAATCTTTCAGCCAGACCAGTGTCGGTACTTTGAGGGAGGTCCCCGTGCTTTCACACGAACCTAATTAATGTAAATCTCGTTTTCCCAGAGGCGTAACCCCGTTGACACCTTTCTAGACACCTACTTGATCGGCTAATTGTAATGTGTAAAACTCTCCCAGGAGTAACAATTACTCGCAGCGGGTATCGGGATCCAACTATCTCATAGAAGGTATGCAATCTCATTGCAAATTTCAACACTTGAAATTCCCGATAATATTTTGCCCCTAGCAGCTATATGACCTTAACATAGTCAACAAATCATAAGTGCTAGTCAAGTTCAACCCATCATTTCCCGATTGAATTAAACCCACCCGCACGACCCTTAACATAGTCAACAAAGTCACGCGACTACCCTAATCCAATCGCATCATATGCTTATGCAGATAAGCACTAATTAGCTACCGCACACTACGCCTTAACATAGTCAACAAACGTAGCACGAATACTAACTAGTACTTATCTGAAATGACGGAGGGCTACGACAGGTTTTTCTGAAAACCTATTGCGTAATGAACTTGATATCGTTGTAGAATCAAATGATTTTGAAATGGAGTGTTTTCGAGGCTTTTCTAGTTTTGCTAAAGGGGTCACTCCCGGTGAAGGGATCGTCGGCCCTTTCCTCATCGAATAAGGTGCGGGATATATCATATATATCACTGTGCAAAGCAAAAACGCTTAAAAGCAATCAAAAGACAAACCGAGTGTGTAGCATCTGCCAGTTATTGCTAAAGGAGTCACTCCCGGTGAAGAGATCTCGGTCCTTTCCTTATCGAATAAGGTGCAGGATATATCATATATACCGCTGTGCAAAGCAAGAACTGTAGATACCTATTTTATTTTTGAAATTCGATTCCACAACATCTTTAGGTTTCTTTTCTTTCATTAATCACATTAATGAAGTCCCATCATTTAAGTACATAAACATCACAGATAAATACGACGTACACTTATGCCATCCGCATTCGCCTCGATGTCCCCTCGTGCACCGTTAGGTTAGGTAACTAACGGCAGAGCAGGGCAGGGCTAGCACGGGTCTAAAACATAAGTAACGCCTATATAATATATCATATATACCATATACAGTATCTATTACAGAACATATCACATGATCACATCACAGATAACGCAGCAGAAAATATCATATGAAATATTGGATATACTAGGACGTCTGTGTTTTCAATACGAGCCAGTATAAAACACGGATTCCACAATCGTGATGAATAGCCAAAACCCACACCCCTAGACCCCTACGAGAGCGGCAAGCAACCCTACCAATTCTAGAGTTAGGAGACCCGGACTCGACTCCTCGAGTTGGTCTCCCACTGGACTCCAGAACCCGGTTACTTGTGCCCTCCTCCTTGGGTCTATCCTAGTGCGGAAAAGTAAATAATATACAAAGGGTGACATCTTCCGCAACCTGGAAGTGCCCCAATAAAAGAATATTACATACAAGTTTTTACATGAATGAAAATGAAAAACACTCATCTCACATAAAAAAAACCCGGCTATTCAAACACGACGATCCAATATAACATATCCAGCAACACATAACATCACATGTCATCAACGTAAGTAAACATGCGTATCCCAATTGTCATTGGCATATAGCAACGAAACCGGCGATATCTCATATTACACTTACGGTCGCAGAAAAGAAAGTGTAAAACTACAACAGTTGGAATCCGCAACCTCTTTAGACATCGCATGCCTAATCAAATGAATTCCTTAGACATCGCATGCCTAACAATTATAAACCCCGCATTTTAGTCTCTATATCGAAAACACTTTTCAATATCAAGTCGGGCAATTCAACAGGATTCCCGACAAACTGATCGAATGCTCGTCGCAAACTTTAGTAGACGGCCGCACCCCCGATACCGTCGACGAAGTGCACTAAGGCGGAACACCGCTGCCGCGAGCACCCGAACGGATGCTTTCGGCGACGGGGTTCTCCTACAGTCACTTGGTCGGGGCTAAGGGGTGTAGCTGTCTATTAAGTTTACCGGCGAGTATCCGCATACGCTACGTGATTGCGACGGACTTTTGATCGCATCAAAATTCTGTGGCAACCGATCAAGCGAGACTAAAGTGCTATGTTTATAACATTCATATCAGTTATCTCATAACTCCTTGTGGATTCCAAATATTGTATCCCATTCCATATAAATAGAAAATGTTAAACTTTCCGATCGAACAGTCAAACACCCAAGTTTTCCCGAAACAGCTCAACACTTGAAATAAGTTCAAAAACATCCACTTCATGCCTCAGTACCAACGGTCCAGCCGTAGAAGGGTCAAGCCAACGCCTCACATGTGGCACGCCGTACTGCCCCAAACCCTAAGGTTCAAAGGGCAGTTCAAGACGGTCACATAATCGAGTTAAGGTTTATTGTCTTCTAGAAAGTCCATCGCGTTACTTGCACTACTTAGAATATTCTTAAACTACGGAAAAATCCAACACTTGGAAATTTCCCGGCAGGGGAAAAAGTGGGTATTTATATCCGGTCGAACTTTTTAACAGTTTCTAAAATATCCGGAAAAACATAAACGAAGTTAAATTATCCGATCAAATTAACGAGCCCCCAATAAAACCCTAGAAAACTCAAAACTTGAGTGGAATTAAAAAATTCCCATAAAACATTGCCAAGAAAGGACCTAAGAATAAATATATGAAATTTCAGGGACTAAGTCCAAATTTTGGCCGCGGAACCACCGCCAAACCCATGGTTTTGCCGCGGTTCCGCGGTCAAATTATTGACTTAGTGGACTGTACTTCACAGTAATTCTTAGTTTTTCCTGCTTGTTTTTCTGAGAATTTTTAATTCACAAAAATCCACTGTTTTGAAAAATGTACAGAGAAGGGTTTTGTCAGGGTTTACGGGTTCGATCGGACTTCTAACTTCGTCTACACTTCGTCTAAAGCAGTAACCTGGGCTCTGATACCACTGTAGGTCAGGCAGCCACCCCATCCAATAGGGTCGCCGTGGCACCAAACCCTCAGCCGCTACTTTTTACGCATGCCCCCTCACGAGGACTACAACCCGCCGGAACACCTTCCGGTCTCGGGACACCCTGGGGGTAAGAGCCTATGCTTCGCCACACTGTCACACAGTGAGAACCCCGCATAGGACGACATCCAATGCCTAGTAGCTCTGATACCACTGTAGGGTTCCTAGGCACATTAATGAGGTCTCACAAGGCATCAACCATGCCAATTTCAAAATTTCCCGGTGCCTACAAACCCTAATGCGATCGTTGACTAGAGTTTAGGCGATAACATATGCGAGCAAACGACTTTACTCTAAAAGTGAACGGAAATACAACCTTTGTAGATCCGGTCCTCCACCTCCATAGCTCCGCGTTGACGTCCCTCCGCTGCGATCATCGGATCCCGGACTCTAGTAATGGTTTCGTCGAAGAAATGATCGGGCTAGATCGTCGACTTCGATGCCGAAGATGATCTACGTTGAGGCAACTCTAACTCGAGCTCCAACTTCACCAAGTCATGAAACTTGTGAAGAAAATATCCTATACTACTTGGCAAGTGGTAGAGGATGAAGAAATAGGAAGTGGGTTCACTTTAGAATTGGATTTCTCACTTTTTTCATCAAGTCACCATTGAAGGTTGCAAGCTTTCTTCTTCTTGAAGAAGAAGAAGAAGAAGAAAAAGAATAAATAAATAAATAAATAAATAAAAACCCTAACCATTAACATAACGATAGTTTAAAGTATACACATACCCAAGTTTGCATGTATCATCAAACATGATACAAACTAGTGCACAAATCTATATCATATATACAATGTGCACATCAAGTGAGAAAATCCATCTTAAGTGAACCAATACTAGTTAACGTAAAGTAATATATCAAATATATAATTATACATTAAATCATTAAATCAACACTTGATTTAATGATCCGGTCATATCGCATATAACCGACTAATATCAAGTGTATCAATGTATCGAATCAACACTTGATTTGGTATCCCGGCTATATCATATATAACCGTCCAATGATACAAATCGCGAGAATAGAATACAGTATCACATACTGGTATTATTTTCGGTCCCGCACATATCTCATATACGCTCCTATTTCGTTTCGCTTGAGCCAGAAAACCTCTGTGTAGGACTCTAAAGACTCGTCAATACGCCGGTAGCAGGTGATGATCATATCAAACACCCACAAGCCGCAAGCGGTCTGCTAAACGTAACGGCCACCCGGGTATTGAGCGATCAGAAGATCGACGAGCAAGCCCGCTCATACTCCTGTGAATCCAACCAGTAACACTTACCATACAGTCCGGTCTGATCGTCTGATATGTCGCATATCTCGCCTAGGGGTGGTAAACGTCAGACCACAGTAGCTCGATAAGCCGTGTCGATATGAGGTCTATAACAGTTCGAGAAACTACTGGTAACACTTACCAGTAAATCTCAGCAACTCTGGCCTGGGATTTCCGGTTATAGCCAATCGAACACAGTGCAATATCAACTCCCTATACCGGGAGAGACGAATCCCCTCCTATCGCTCATTGCCTCCATGTGATTCGGGATTGTACCCAAAAACCACCGTTTTGCACGCCCTCTTGGACGTGGTAAGGTGGAAATCAAAGCACAGTGGGAATCACACAAGACTCTATGACGATCTCGGGTCTACAGACTAACCTGTACCAGTGTCACCAGAGAACTTCCATCTGACGTAAGGTATAATACCATCTGGGAGTTCTCGGCGAGTCCGTCCAGTGTACCCAGTCTCCACTGAGCACCCGTATATCATCTCTGATGTCAAACACCAATGGATATGGGATCATCCATCGCCCATCTGTATGGGTCGAGACGGTATACGCTAGTCTACTCTGGTATATCGATACCCCGTCTCGATACACCCACGACTAGGGACCTTGAAGGATGTACTTATGGACTACCATGTCCCCACTAGTATGATCTGCATCATAGTCCAGGTAGTCAAGTACACATCCTAAGGGCTTTACCAACATGTAACAGAGAGACAATCAGTGTACACGTTAAGGTAAAGAGCAACCAGATAGCATACTATCATGTCGAGCAAGAAAGTCCTCCCTGTATATGTCCAAGCATCCACTACAATATACATCCTATGTATAGTAATGGCCTCTAGGGCATACATATAACTAACATGATTCGATCGTACCAGCCTGGATAAGGTCTCCCAGTTCCGACGCCTTGGCTAGCCACGTCGCTTGCCTGATGAGCTCATATTTGTTGAGCTATGCAGTCATCAAGGGCAGTTTTGGAGATCGTCTCCTCCCTGGTTGCTGATAGAGCCAGATGAGGGTTTGATGTCTCCCCTCTGTCGTCTTCAACGTTTATCGGAGGGTCTTCGGCTAGAGGATTCGGCTAGATCATCCTCCCCACCACGTCTTGGAACAGGAGTGCCATTTGTTTTATATTAGCCGCTTGTTCCGCGGCCTCTTTATCTTTCTTTTCAAGCATCCTTCATAGGAATTCAGTGTCAGTCACTTGTTCTTGGCGTTGTTCCGACGATGCTTCCGGGCTTTCTTTCTGCCCAGTGAGTGCGGCCATCCTTGTCAACATCTCCTGGAGCTTTTGTTGTTGCTCCTGAGTTTTTGTCACCGATTGTGTGAGTGGTTGATGACCCGTGGAAGTATGGCTTTCCTCTTTCCCGGAACCCATGTACACCGTGTGTACTACCATGCCCCCAGACTTGGGGCGTTTGGGTCGACCGCCTTTGATATTTGCCACCGGTGGTGGGAGATTCTTAGGCCTTCTCTTTTTGTGGGAGGCCGAAGTTGAGGGGGCCGTTGCGGCGGACACCCATATGGACGAGGCCTTCCGTGGTATGACTAGGGGATTGTCCTCCTTTTGCCGATTATTCATTTTCTTCAGCCGGCGAGAATAATCATTATCAATCACAGAGTCTTGGACTCTCCGCCAGACCCTGTGGATCTTAGAGGACAACCACTGAGGAGGTTATTCTAGTTTCGCCTGCGTTGTGCTTTCAACAGCCAGAGGAGACTTATTTAATACAGCGGTTGAAGAGTCCTTGTGCACCCTCCTGAGCAGTTTGAAGCTGTTCCTAGTTGGAACAGCAGCATCAATTTCCACCATTAAAGCTGGTGGGGTAAGTCCAGAGAGGAAACTGCCCCCAGCCTTCCTTACTCGGCGCCAGTGGCAACGTCGAGCATGTCGTGCAGACGGAACCACATCTGTTGTGGAAGAGACTTCGTTATACCCCCTGCTTTGATGAGAGGCTGCTGTCGGTGTCAGCCTCTCGAAGACTGACGTCCGCTGAGAAGGAACGGTTAATCTGCCGAAGGCAGTCTTTCTGGTAGGGGAAGCATTTTCAACGACCTCGCCTGCAGCAGGAGTTGGAATGGCCAGTCTTGCTAAAACCGATCCTCTAGCATGAGAAGCCCCTTTGACGACTTCGTCTGTCGGAACAGGAATGGCTATCCGCTTCGGGATAATCTCTTCAGGTATTGTGAGCCTCTTTGAGGGCCCACTGAACATGTGGCTCAGCCTGTTAAAGACTGAGGCGTTGGAATTGGACGTCCCGTTGAGAGGGGTCGTGGTAGTTGCAAGCCGATCGAAGACCGACTTCTTTAGAGCCTCTTGTGATGGTATTGAAGCATTGAAGCTCATTTGCGGGAGCATGGTCCCAAAGAACAATCCAGTGGTGGTCAGAGTCACCTGCTCCACTGGCACTATAAAGATGGAGGCCGCTTGGGGCCCATAAGTCACTCCTCCGGCGGGGACAGAGTGGGAGTTGCCATTGTAGTTGGTGCAGTTGGAATCCATCGATATATCTTCTGCATAAGAGCAAGACGCCAAATCTTAGTACCTTGAATCTAGGGACAACCATATTAAACTACGATTTGTTCGCGAATACGACACACAAAGTGTGGAGTGGAAAGAGGAAAAGGTCCAACCGGGCGTGCCAGAATCTGTTTACCGCTAAAAGCCGGGAAGACAAACGTCTTGCCTGAATTTGGGGGCAGATGCTATTTGGGTTTATCCATCCACCTCTCCAAAGATGCTAAGCTGATTTATGGCACCGCATATCGGAGGTTTGGACTGTTGCGGCCGTTGTAGCAGACTTCGTCAGATTCCCCTTCGTTTGCGAGAGGTTTTTTGATTGTGGGGACGCTCTTCCCTGCAGGCGCAAGCCCCTGTAGTTAATTACGTTACCGCATAACGGTAACCACTTTCTCCTACTCCAGAAGGTCACTTCATATCATGTGTGTTTTGTTTTATTTTTGGTTGCCCATGGATTGTATACGGAGACTAATTTATGTTGTCGCTCGTAGGGCATGGATTAGTCCAAATCCGTATATTCTTAGATCTGGGTTTAGTTTGATTTAAGGATCGTTAACCTTGTTTGAGATTAAGATCAACTTAAATGTTTGTTAAGGATACGTTAGTCCGATATTGGACTAAGATCTACTTAACGGGGGTTCAGGATCATTTTTTATCCAACAAAAGAGCATTTGGGCTCTATCATTTTAGTTTAGGGACGTTACGGTCCATAGATCACCATTTTTTGGGGGTGAGGATTTAGTTTAAGGACGTTACGGTCCATAGCTAGTTTAAGGACATTGCGGTCCATTGGGATGTGCTCATGGGTTTGGGAGTGCACTAAAGAGCCGTTGGTTGTCGAGACCCTCCGCCTCTCTGAAGACGTTGAAAAATTACAACGACATGTATCAGAGGTATGGAGAGATTTACCCTTGAACCAAACTCCGGATTGAAGAGAGAGATCATAGTGGAGTGAACACCATTTTAGATATCATCTGTTAGGAGATCATTTGTCATCTTTGGAACTGAGATCGATTTGGGGAGGCCTGAGCATAGGAAGGCTCGGTTAATTGGTGATCAAAAGAGTTTTGGCCTCGCGAGACTTGTCTAGTTTAGGCTAAGGTTGGCCTATCATAGTGTTAAACACTAAAATTTTCTCGGCGCTCACGTGCTCCCACGTGAGACTCTAAAGCAGTGTTAAACACTGAAATTTAGAGCGCTCACGTATGGCACGTGAGGCGCTTGAGGATTGGGCACTGCTTTTTTGGGTTTACTCCCTTGTTCTTTTATAAGTGCTAAGTACTATTAGGGGGTCACGTGGGATCATGTGAGGCGCCCCAAAAATAAGAACTGTCTTTTTGTTTATTCCCTTTTCTTTTATAAGTGTTAAGCACTATTAGAGGGTCACGTGGGATCATGTGAGGCGTCCTAAAAATAGGAACTGTCTTTGGGTTTATTCCCTTTTCTTTTATACGTGCTAAGCACTATTAGGTGGTCACGTGAGATCACGTGACTCGATCTCAGTCGCTCCTTTTTGTTCCTCAGAGGTGCTCACGTGAGAACACGTGATCTGTCGTGATAGCATTGAACGCTAATCAATTCTTTTATGTGCATGGAAATCTTGATCTGAGTTTTGAGAATTTCAAGTCCCTTATTTTTATAAGAATTAAATTCTTATGCAGGGTTAAACCCTAGTTTTAGCATAGGAATTAAATTCCTATACTTTTTGTAAGAATTAAATTCTTTAAACTTAGTTTTTTCCTCTAAGTTTTTTACTCTGCATGACAGAATCTCGCCGATGAGAATTAAATTCTCAACTTGTGGGGAGATCTACTTCTGCAGAGCTCAACCAGAGGAAAAACTAAGTTCTTTTTAGAAGAGTTAAACTCTTGGAATGGAGAAGAAGAGATAAAATAATCTCTCTGTCTTTCTTCTTACCTAGGGTTTCTTTTTCTAAAAGAGAGCCCCTCTTCTTTTTTTTTGTTTTCTCAAATCTTATGGGGGTCTTCTCTGTTCAAGACTTGCAGTCTTAGGTCCTTTATATAGTAGAGGCAAGTTTATCAATTTAGTTAAAGAAATCTCTCATTGAGAGATCTTAATTGATTCGGGGATTTATCCACTGTTGGATCTTTGATCCAAAGACTTCTGTTTTATAGAAGATATTTTTCTTGTTTTTAACAAGATTGGGGAAATATTTTTCCATACAGAGCTTATTCTGTAGCTTGGTGATTTTTAATCACCATTGGATTTTTAATCCAACGGTGCTCTATTTTATAGAGAGTTTCTTGTTTAGAAAGATTCAAGGAAAAATTTTCCAAATAGGGTTTTGATCCATTTACTTAGAATTTAATTCTATCGGCTCAGAAGGCATTTGAGACCACTCACATGTAGCACGTGACCCCACAGGGTTAAACTCATTTACGTATACGCAACAGCCAAAAGAGGGTATCACGTGCTGACACGTGAGCCTTTCTGGCCTGTCATTTGTTTTAATTTGGCGCCTATATACTTTGTATATAGACGTCACGTGCTTACACGTGAGGCTCTATTCAACCTATCAATTGTTTAAACCCAGCGCCTATAATCTTTATATAGGCACTCACGTGTAGGCATGTGTTGTTTTATTAGTGGAAATTTTCCAATCGCTTTTTTTCTCTTTCTTTTCCTTTTCTTTCTTTTTTTTTATAAGGGAACAGTCTTGTCCAGCCCCCGAAGGGATCAGAGACACGACAGTCCCGGGGTTACTTGAACACTAGCTTAAAGACTGTATATCGAGAAATACATCAGCTAACGCGACGGTACCACGGACTAAAACCCTAGTACTACAAAACCTAACAGACCTCTGTCATAAAGAATGGGGGTTATCTATATTTCACGTTAGGATATACCTGCGAGATCTTCTCGACTCATCTCGACTCGTAGGGAAAAACATCTTCATGAAACTGTCACGCCCCGCTTCCCAGTGTACGGCGAAGTGGACGCGACGAGGTCCGCTACGTATGTACTCAGAAGTACATACGCTAAGCGTAGCTAAGCAATATAAAATAATCACAAGAGACAAATGATATTGAAATAACAGCAACTTTTATTAATAACATTCTTTGTACAATGCATGAAATGAAAATACAACAGGAATGAAAAAGCAATGCCTAAACAGTGGCATAACAGAAATGAAAAATACTGGAAATAACAAGGTACAATTATCTAGAGCTCTGGGTCTTCTTGGAACTGCTCCAAATCTTCACCGGTGGGCTCGATCTCAGCTTGGTCCAACGCACCTGACGGCATTCAAAGAAGAAAGAAATAGAATGTCGTCAGCGAACAGGTCGCTCGGTAAGTCCCAAAGAATAAGAAGAATGAGAATGACAGAGTAACAGTATTTTCTAAAGTATTATATTGTTGAATATTATGGAACATTGTGTAACGCTGTTGTTTGTAGCTTGGTACAGAAGGATGCCAGTGTATACGAGGGGGATCTCTATATGCTAGAGATCAGGGCAAAAGGAAAGTACAAGGAACCGTTATGCCACGGTACAACAGCAATAGAATTCAGGTAAGGTGTCTTAATCTGACCACCTCGTGCCACCTTTAACACCTTCCGTACCAATCTACCCCTTAAACCCCGTAGTGTTTTAACAGTATTGTAGTATTGGAATATGTAAATTGAGTGACTGACCAAAACCATGATATCAATAAGCATGTTGTAACTGTGTAATCAGGTAAATGGAATATCAGGATAATGGATGAATATCCATGGTTTGATTCAGTCAAAAAGAATATATTGTTAACTGGATTCAGGGTTTCATGTATTCAAATTGTGTTGGAATATAAAAAAATATAGATTGACTTGAATCGTATTCAAGTCAGAAATAGTCAGACTCTAACCCGAGTCAGACTAAAAGAAGATAATTTGAAGTTCAATATTAGCTAGGGGCCTTATTGTAATTTGTAAAACTTGAGGGGGTTTTATGTAAAAATACTTTTGTATAGTTTCAAAATACACCTCAAGTATTTAATAATCGTCTTTATTGTTATAATGAATGTGAATTTTATTTGTGTTATTCTAGTGAATATATCCTAATCAAAGTATTAATTGTTTTATCTGAAATTCATGGTATTTTGGTGTAACTTTTAATCTTGTAATTTTTTTAGAAAAATGTGGAAACTTTATATTATGATAAAATAGGTGTTTAAATGATAATTATATATATATTAACACATGAATAATTTTATATAAATATTTTATAAAAAAAATCCCATTTTCCCTAAATATTGTATTTTGAACCTTTCGAGACCGAATGCTCCTTGCGGAGGTCTGAATCTCGCACTACGAGCCTGCGATTGCACGTGAACCGTACTACCCCTAACAGGTTCCCCAAAAGTGGGTTGTAGCGGCGCTTTGCTTAGGTTTAACAAATACTTTTCATTTGGGAAAACGATTTTATAAATATAAGGTATTTATTTGCAAAAAGTATAGTTTTCCGCATTTTAGTTGTTAGGGTTTCCTAAGCCAACTAGCCTACTTCTAAGGTCTAAACGATGAGTCATTAGAAGCCTCAAATCGCCTCTTCATCGTCAATTGCGGCCAGGTAAGTGCCAGGTAAGTAGGAAGGAACCACAGTCGTGGGCCTAATTAAAAACCACTAGCCTTAGACACACTTGCCTAGGCACCACAAGACAGTTTAGATAAACGATCGATGTCCATGACCAATCGTGCTTTCATTTTATTAAAAGATTTTATTTTGAAATGTTTACAACTTAAAGCTTTCAATAAAGATTATAAAGATTAGGGTATTTTAGTGAAAAGTCCTGTAATTTCGTATTCTGTGTTTTGATATTTATCAATTAGGGTTATATTGAGTGTGTGTAGAGGTGGGTCATTACCTCGTGACTTATTTTAAGTTTTGGTGAAGTTTAAGGTAAAACATGACATGTTAAAGTTGAAGGTATTATAGCGCAAGAATACGGTATTCGAAAACGTTATCATTTTATGTGTGAAATTTCATTCAAATTGAGTTCTACAAGTTTTGTGATCAAGATAAACATATTTAGGAGTGAGGTAATTGATTAAACTAAGAAAAATGAAATTCATGGTATTTTTATGAAAAGAATACGGTTTTGCAAAGAAGCTATCATTTCATGTGAAAAAGTTTGATTAAATTGGTTTATGGGTGATTAATAGTCAACATGAATATGGGTAGATATTATGTATTAGGTGACAAGTGGAAATTTATAGAAAAACGGGATCGGAAATTGGTTTGTCCGATTTCCGTCGGGTTCCAAAAAGTCGTATTTTTACCTTAAAGAAAAGAGAGATAGAAGAAGGTGGGACTTACGGTTTGGACAAGCTAATGAAGCTAAGGGATGTGGTGGTTGCCGATTCGTCAAAAGCGTCGCGAAGGTTCTGATCCGGTCGCCGGAATCCGTCGTCGATTTCGGCAGCGCTTCGCTTCTTGCTCTTCGTACCGAGTTCCCGAGAATTTGAGAGAGTAGACTTAGAATTGTGAGGGGAACAGGTAGAGGATAGGGGTCTTTATATAGGGCTAGGCTAGGGTTAGGGTTTGGATTAAAAATATTAAAAGAAAATATAAAAAACATTAAAAATTCATTAAAAATCATTAAACCTAGGAGTAAAAGGGATTTATTGGCCAAATCAAAACCGATCCAAGTATAATAAGTATGCAAGAGGGTTGACCAAGTCAAGAGCCAACTTTTCTCAGTTGGTGACTCGGCCGTCCGGCCAAGTCCGGCCGGATCGGCCGGACCGAGTCGGCCGATTCGCCGGCCGGCGGCGCCGAGTCGGGCTGAGTCAAGAGTCCAATGGCCGGGGGTTTTCCTGAGGAACAACTTGGTATTTTTACTTTTTGTTGTCCAGTACATATTTTGAGAGTTATGGCCTTTTTACCGTTGACTTCCAAAAAAAAATAAAACAAAATAAATACAAAAATAATGTGGGGCATGGGATTTGAACCCCGGTGGCTTGGTTCAGCAGTGCAAGGTATTACCAATGAGCTACAAACTCCTTCTTATAATTATTGTAAGGAATTAGATACTTAAATTGTTTCCAGCAATATCAATACTCCAAGTATACACTATATTTAAAGCAATTTTTTTGGTATACAAAATTGGAGTTGTTACAATCTACCCTCCTTACAAAAATTTCGTCCTCGAAATTTACAACTTTTATTTAAGGACTAGATTACAAAAAGGTGCGGATATCTTGCACGCATCTCATCCTCCCTTTCCCACGTGGATTCTCCTGGAGTGTCTTTCCTCCACATTACCCGGACCAAATTAACTTCTTTGTTTCGAAGTGTCTTCACTTTCCTGTCCAGGATCTCCACAGGTTGTTGCTCATAAGACAAATCAGGCTGTATCGTGAGCTCGGAATGATCAAGTACATGGCTGGGGTCACTCACATACCTTCTGAGTTGGGATATATGGAACACGTTATGCACTCCTTCCAATGAGGGTGGAAGCGCTAAACGATATGCCACTTCACCGACTCGTTCGAGTATATCGAACGGTCCAATGTATCTTGGACTCAACTTTCCCCGTCTTCCAAATCTGATCACTCCGCGGTTCGGAGAGATTTTCAGGAATACATGATCTCCTGGCTGGAACTCCAAGTGTCGTCTCTTCGCATCTGCCCAGTGTTTCTGTCTATCTTGGGCTATGCGCATTCTTTCCCTGATAGTACGAACCACATCAACGGTTGCTACTATCATCTCTGGTCCAAGGAGTTCTCTATCTCCGAAGTCGTCCCAACTTAATGGCGATCGACACTTCCTTCCATATAATGCTGCAAAAGGTGCAATTCCTATGCTTGCTTGGTAGCTGTTGTTGTACGCAAACTCCACAAGATGCAGGTGATCCTCCCACGATCCTTTGAAGTCGAGCATACATGCTCTGAGCATATCCTCCAAGATCTGAATAGTTCGTTCCGACTGACCATCTGTTTGTGGATGATAAGCCGTACTGAAGTTCAGACTTGTTCCCAAGCTAGCTTGCAGACTTTGCCAAAATTGCGATCGGAACCTGGTGTCACGATCGGAGACAATGCAGAACGGTACTCCATGAAGTCTCACAATTTCCTGTATGAGTTCATGGGTATCAGAGATAGTACAGTATGAAGAGTTTTTAAATCTAAATTAGATTATTACCTCCATGTACTTCTTCGCTAGTGTCTCCGTTGATTGGCCAACTCGAAATGGGATGAAGTGAGCCGACTTTGTGAGTCGATCCACAATGACCCAAATCGCATCGTTACCCTTTGTGCTGCGAGGAAGAGCAGTTACAAAGTCCATCGTGATGTGCTGCCACTTCCATTCTGGAATTGGTAACGGTTGAAGTAGTCCAGCTGTCCTGTGATGTTCAGCCTTTACCTGCTGACACACCAAACATTTTGCGACACTCCTGGCTACTTCACGCTTCATTCCATGCCACCAATAATTCTGACGTACATTTTGGTACCTCCAGGATGTACTGAATAGGGAGAGCTGTGAGCTTCTTTCATTAACTATTCCCGAACAGGACCCTTTGGTACACACAATCTGCTGCCGTATCTCAAAGATCCATCTTCATGGATGATGAAATCTGTTCTGAGTCCATTCTCCACTTGTTCTCTGATCTTTTGCAACTTAGCATCGCTGGCTTGAGCTGCTTTGATCTGATTGACAATATTTGATTGAACTTGCAGATTCATCAAATTTGAAACATCACCTGGCATGACTAGTTCGATCTCCATCTGATGTAGGTCTTGCTGAAGCTTCCACTGAGCGGTGAGATTCATTGCTAATGGTTGGCGACTAAGAGCATCAGGTACTACGTTTACCTTTCCTGGATGATATTGCAAGTTGATGTCGAAGTCAGCCATAAGTTCTAACCATCTTCTCTGCCGCATATTCAACTCCTTCTGAGTAAACACATATTTCAGACTCTTGTGGTCTGTGTAGATGTTCACTCGTTCACCAAGTAAGTAGTGGCGCCAAATCTTGAGAGCAAAAATGACGGCTGCCGACTCCAGATCATGCGTCGGATAATTGCGCTCATGAGTCTTCAGTTGTCTTGAAACATAAGCCACAACCTTACCGTGCTGATGTAGAACACATCCTAGTCCCTTACCGGATGCATCACAATGTACTTCAAATCCTCCAGATTGATCCGGTATGACGAGAATAGGTGCAGATGTCAGTCTTGATTTGAGTTCTACGAAAGCTTGCTCGCATGTTTCTGACCACACAAATTCTTCATCACCAACAAAACCTGTCTAAATATTCCCGGAAAACTTGGTTCATAAGGTTCATGAAGATTGCTGGTGCATTGGTCACTCCAAATGGCATTACTAGAAATTCGTAATGTCCATAGCGAGTTCTGAAAGCTGTTTTGTGAATATCAGCCTCCTTGACCTTCACTTGATGATAACCTGAACGAAGATCTAGTTTAGAGAAGACACAAGATCCACTTAGCCGATCGAATAAATCGTCGATGCGCGGGAGTGGATACTTGTTCTTTATTGTAACTTCGTTCAAGGCCCTATAGTCGATGCACATTCTGTATGAACCTTCCTTCTTCTTCACCAATAGTACAGGTGCTCCCCAACTTGAAGTGCTAGGACGAATCCATCCTTTCGCCAGTAATTCGTCCAACTGTGTTCGAACTTCCTTCAATCCTTCCGGACTTAGTCTATACGGTGCTTTGATCACTGGTTGTGCTCCTGGTACTAAGTCAATACTGAATTCAAGAACTCGATCGGGAGGCAAACCTGATATATCGTCAGGGAATACATCATCGAACTCTTGAACTACCTCCGGTCTTGATTCTTCCTCTACCTGAGTTGTTGCAACTACTGCTTCCCTTGGCTTTTCTTTGTAAGCACTTGGCTCCAGTGTACGATCTCCACTCTTGAAATAGAAGACCGGATGATCGGGAATCTCAAATACTACCCTCCTTTGACGACAGTCGATGGTAGCATAAAAGGCTCCAAGCCAGTCCATTCCTAGAACCACATCGAAATTTGGTATATCCAGTACCTTGAAGTCAGCGTAAAACTCTCGACTGCAGACGACGACTGGACACATGCTGTATCCCATAGTTGCCTTTAGAACACCATTCCCAGAACTAACGTTCCAGCTGGATACAAGCGGTGAGACTGGAATCGCATGGGTTCGGACAAACCGTTGCGACATAAAGCAGTGGGATGCTCCAGTATCAAACAGTGCAAGTGCAGGTAGTGAAGCTACTAGGATTGTACCTAAGGTATTAGGGATAGGTTTTAGGTATAGGGAAAGTGTGTAGGTAAGCAAAACTAAAAGTTGAGTATGAGAAAGACAGTTTACCAGTAATGACTTGGCCAGTGGCCTCAACTTCTTCCACAGACATCATGAAAGCCTGGCACTTCGGCACAATCCTCCTGGCCTGAGGAGCATTTCTCCTGGCCTGAGGAGCATTCCTCTGAACGTTCCTTTGAGCTTGATGGAACTGTCGAGGAGGTGGTGCAGCTTGTGGTCCCTTAGGTGGTGCAGGCAGTGCAAGTCTGGTAGCAGGTGCCTGAAGAGCTGGTCGCCGCTGATAAGTATTTGCTGGCCTGGGTGCAGCAACTGAGTTCTGCCTTTGGGGACAAGATCCAATATCATGAGTGGCTGAACCGCAGACTAAGCAGAGGCGGTTGGCTCGACGGCAGTCCTTCATCATATGTCCAGTTCTCTTGCAGTAAGTGCAAAAGGCTGGGCTAGGACGATGAGTTGGTACTCCGGGTCGCCTCGGTACGAAAGGTGGTCTGGACGTGGCTCCACCTGCCATCTGGTTGGCAGGACGCTTGACTCCTACGGACTGAGGTCTGCCCTTCTCTTTTATTACTGCCTCATAACTGCGGGCAGCTTCTAGGGCTTCCTCATGAGTCAAAAACTTTCCTGTGGCTAGAGCAGCCTTGATCTCTGTGTCCAAACCTTGCTGAAAACGACGGGCTCTGATCTCGTCCGTCGGTATCAGGTGTGCCGCGAATCTGTTTAAAGATTGTGTTAGTTGTGTAATATGTGATATTTAAAAATTTAACTATTGTGACATATCTTACCGGCTCAACATAGTAAACTCAGCATCGTATTCATCTACCGATTTCTCCCACATTGATCCTTGCTGTAGATGAATAAACTGCTGCTCCATAGCGAACCTGGCAGTCACAGGGAAATATTTCGCGGCAAACTTCTCGCGAAATGTCTTCCATTCAATCGGCTGTGCCAGACGGGTCTCTTCTGCCTTCCACCAATTGCGAGCGTTATCCGTGAGCTGTAGCTTCGCTACACGGACCCAAGCGTGGTCTGGCACTTGAGCTGCGGCCAGATCGTCTTCGATACTTTTGCCCATTCTTCCGCTTCAAGAGGGCTTCCTTTACCAGAGAACTGCTTTGGGTGCAAAGCCCTGAATTGCTTTACTCCCGGTGCATCTGTCTCAGGACGGCTCAAAAGTTGTTGCTGTCCCTCGAGAAGACTGCGGATCGCATCGAATAGCATTGTTTGCTCAGTGGGTGGTGCCGGAACAACTGGTGTGAGAGGTAGTGCTGGAGGGGTGTTCTTAACGTTGGTGCTTGTGTTGTTCGGGGAATCCATGACCTTGAAGAAAAATTTGGGTTAGGACAGATTCAAATATATGAAATGATAAGATTCAAGGAATAGAAATTTGTAAAATTCAAGGGACATGAATTGTAAAGAATGTTTTAGTTGCTGGTTCTTGTGTTATATTGCTTAGGTTGTTCACGCAGACCAGAACTGCATGATAGGGATTCATACAGCTCTGACCTGCATGGGCCACCAACAAAACCTGTCACGCCCCGCTTCCCAGTGTACGGCGAAGTGGACGCGACGAGGTCCGCTACGTATGTACTCAGAAATACATACGCTAAGCGTAGCTAAGCAATATAAAATAATCACAAGAGACAAATGATATTGAAATAACAGCAACTTTTATTAATAACATTCTTTGTACAATGCATGAAATGAAAATACAACTGGAATGAAAAAGCAATGCCTAAACAGTGGCATAACAGAAATGAAAAATACTGGAAAGAACAAGGTACAATTATCTAGAGCTCTGGGTCTTCTTGGAACTGCTCCAAATCTTCACCGGTGGGCTCGATCTTAGCTTGGTCCAACGCACCTGACGGCATTCAAAGAAGAAAGAAATAGAATGTCGTCAGCGAACAGGTCGCTCGGTAAGTCCCAAAGAATAAGAAGAATGAGAATGACAGAGTAACAGTATTTTCTAAAGTATTATATTGTTGAATATTATGGAATATTGTGTAACGCTGTTGTTTGTAGCTTGGTACAGAAGGATGCCAGTGTATACGAGGGGGATCTCTATATGCTAGAGATCAGGGCAAAAGGAAAGTACAAGGAACCGTTATGCCACGGTAAAACAGCAATAGGATTCAGGTTAGGTTTCTTAATCTGACCACCTCGTGCCACCTTTAACACCTTCCGTACCAATCTACCCCTTAAACCCCGTAGTATTTTAACAGTATTGTAGTATTGCAATATATAAATTGAGTGACGGACCAAAACCATGATATCAGTAAGCATGTTGTAACTGTGTAATCAGGTAAATGGAATATCAGGATAATGGATGAATATCCATGGTTTGATTCAGTCAAAAAGAATATATTGTTAACTGGATTCAGGATTTCATGTATTCAAATTGTGTTAGAATATAAAAGAATATAGATTGACTTGAATCGTATTCAAGTCAGAAATAGTCAGACTCTAACCCGAGTCAGACTAAAAGAAGATAATTTGAAGTTCAATATTAGCTAGGGGCCTTATTGTAATTTGTAAAACTTGAGGGGGTTTTATGTAAAAATACTTTTGTATAGTTTCAAAATACACCTCAAGTATTTAATAATCGTCTTTATTGTTATAATGAATGTGAATTTTATTTGTGTTATTCTAGTGAATATATCCTAATCAAAGTATTAATTGTTTTATCTGAAATTTATGGTATTTTAGTGTAACTTTTAATCTTGTAATTTTTTTAGAAAAATGTGGAAACTTTATATTATGATAAAATAGGTGTTTAAATGATAATTATATATATATTAACACATCAATAATTTTATATAAATATTTTATATAAAAAAAATCTCATTTTCCCTAAATATTGTATTTTGAACCTTTCGAGACCGAATGCTCCTTGCGGAGGTCTGAATCTCGCACTACTAGCTTGCGGATGCACGATGAACCGTACTATCCCTAACAGGTTCCCCAAAAGTGGGTTGTAGCGGCGGTTTGCTTAGGTTTAACAAATACTTTTCATTTGGGAAAACGGTTTTATAAATATAAGGTATTTATTTGCAAAAAGTATAGTTTTCCGCATTTTAGTTGTTAGGGTTTCCTAAGCCAACTAGCCTACTTCTAAGGTCTAAACGATGAGTCATTAGAAGCCTCAAATCGCCTCTTCACCGTCAATTGCGGCCAGGTAAGTGCCAGGTAAGTGGGAAGGAACCACAGTCGTGGGCCTAATTAAAAACCACTAGCCTTAGACACACTTGCCTAGGCACCACAAGACAGTTTAGATAAACGATCGATGTCCATGACCAATCGTGCTTTCATTTTATTAAAAGATTTTATTTAGAAATGTTTACAACTTAAAGCTTTCAATAAAGATTATAAAGATTAGGGTATTTTAGTGAAAAGTCCTGTAATTTCGTATTCTGTGTTTTGATATTTATCAATTAGGGTTATATTAAGTGTGTGTAGAGGTAGGTCATTACCTCGTGACTTATTTTAAGTTTGGTGAAGTTTAAAGGTAAAACATGACATGTTAAAGTTGAAGGTATTATAGCGCAAGAATACGGTATTCGAAAACGTTATCATTTTATGTGTGAAATTTCATTCAAATTGAGTTCTACAAGTTTTGTGATCAAGATAAACATATTTAGGAGTGAGGTAATTGATTAAACTAAGAAAAATGAACTTCATGGTATTTTTATGAAAAGAATACGGTTTTGCAAAGAAGCTATCATTTCATGTGAAAAAGTTTGATTAAATTGGTTTATGGGTGATTAATAGTCAACATGAATATGGGTAGATATTATGTATTAGGTGACAAGTGGAAATTTATAGAAAAACGGGATCGGAAATTGGTTTGTCCGATTTCCGTCGGGTTCTAAAAAGTCGTATTTTTACCTTAAAGAAAAGAGAGATAGAAGAAGGTGGGACTTACGGTTTGGACAAGCTAATGAAGCTAAGGGATGTGGTGGTTGCCGATTCGTCGAAAGCGTCGCGAAGGTTCTGATCCGGTCGCCGGAATCCGTCGTCGATTTCGGCAGCGCTTCGCTTCTTGCTCTTCGTACCAAGTTCTCGAGAATTTGAGAGAGTAGACTTAGAGTTGTGAGGGGAACAGGTAGAGGATAGGGGTCTTTATATAGGGCTAGGCTAGGGTTAGGGTTTGGATTAAAAATATTAAAAGAAAATATAAAAAACATTAAAAATTCATTAAAAATCATTAAACCTAGGAGTAAAAGGGATTTATTGGCCAAATAAAAACCGATCCAGGTATAATAAGTATGCAAGAGGGTTGACCAAGTCAAGAGCCAACTTTTCTCAGTTGGTGACTCGGCCGTCCGGCCCAGTCCGGCCGGATCGGCCGGACCGAGTCGGCCGATTCGTCGGCCGGCGGTGCCGAGTCGGGCCGAGTCAAGGGTCCAATGGCCGGGGGTTTTCCTGAGGAACAACTTGGTGTTTTTACTTTTTGTTGTCCAGTACATATTTTGCGAGTTATGGCCTTTTTACCGTTGACTTCCAAAAAAAAATAAAACAAAATAAATACAAAAATAATGTGGGGCATGGGATTTGAACTCCGGTGGCTTGGTTCAGCAGTGCAAGGTATTACCAATGAGCTATAAACTCCTTCTTATAATTATTGTAAGGAATTAGATACTTAAATTGTTTCCAGCAACATCAATACTCCAAGTATACACTATATTTAAAGCAATTTTTTTGGTATACAAAATTGGAGTTGTTACAATCTACCCTCCTTACAAAAATTTGGTCCTCGAAATTTACAACTTTTATTTAAGGACTAGATTACAAAAAGGTGCGGATATCTTGCACGCATCTCATCCTCCCTTTTCCACGTGGATTCTCCTGGAGTGTCATTCCTCCACATTACCCGGACCAAATTAACTTCTTTGTTCCGAAGTGTCTTCACTTTCCTGTCCAGGATCTCCACAGGTTGTTACTCATAAGACAAATCAGGCTGTATCGTGAGCTCGGAATGATCAAGTACATGGCTGGGGTCACTCACATATCTTCTGAGTTGGGATATATGGAACACGTTATGCACTCCTTCCAATGAGGGTGGAAGCGCTAAACGATATGCCACTTCACCGACACATTCGAGTATATCGAACGGTCTAATGTATCTTGGACTCAACTTTCCCCGTCTTCCAAATCTGATCACTCCGCGGTTCGGAGAGATTTTCAGGAATACATGATCTCCTGGCTGGAACTCCAAGTGTCGTCTCTTCGCATCTGCCCAGTGTTTCTGTCTATCTTGGGCTATGCGCATTCTTTCCCTGATAGTACGAACCACATCAACGGTTGTTACTATCATCTCTGGTCAAAGGAGTTCTCTATCTCCGAAGTCGTCCCAACTTAATGGCGATCGACACTTCCTTCCATATAATGCTGCAAAAGGTGCAATTCCTATGCTTGCTTGGTAGCTGTTGTTGTACGCAAACTCCACAAGATGCAGGTGATCCTCCCACGATCCTTTGAAGTCGAGCATACATGCTCTGAGCATATCCTCCAAGATCTGAATAGTTCGTTCCGACTGACCATCTATTTGTGGATGATAAGCCGTACTGAAGTTCAGACTTGTTCCCAAGCTAGCTTGCAGACTTTGCCAAAATTGCGATCGGAACCTGGTGTCACGATCGGAGACAATGCAGACCGGTACTCCATGAAGTCTCACAATTTCCTGTATGAGTTCATGGGTATCAGAGATAGTACAGTATGAAGAGTTTTTAAATCTAAATTAGATTATTACCTCCATGTACTTCTTCGCTAGTGTCTCCGTTGATTGGCCAACTCGAAATGGGATGAAGTGAGCCGACTTTGTGGGTCGATCCATAATGACCCAAATCGCATCGTTACCCTTTGTGCTGCGAAGAAGAGCAGTTACAAAGTCCATCGTGATGTGCTGCCACTTCCATTCTGGAATTGGTAACGGTTGAAGTAGTCCGGCTGTCCTGTGATGTTCAGCCTTTACCTGCTGACACACCAAACATTTTGCGACACTCCTGGCTACTTCACGCTTCATTCCATGCCACCAATAATTCTGACGTAGATCTTTGTACATTTTGGTACCTCCAGGATGTACTGAATAGGGAGAGCTGTGAGCTTCTTTCATTAACTATTCCCGAACAGGACCCTTTGGTACACACAATCTGCTGCCGTATCTCAAAGATCCAACTTCATGGATGATGAAATCTGTTCTGAGTCCATTCTCCACTTGTTCTCTGATCTTTTGCAACTTAGCATCGCTGGCTTGAGCTGCTTTGATCTGATTGACAATATTTGATTGAACTTGCAGATACATCAAATTTGAAACATCACCTGGCATGACTAGTTCGATCTCCATCTGATGTAGGTCTTGCTGAAGCTTCCACTGAGCGGTGAAATTCATTGCTAATGGTTGGCGACTAAGAGCATCAGGTACTACGTTTACCTTTCCTGGATGATATTGCAAGTTGATGTCGAAGTCAGCCATAAGTTCTAACCATCTTCTCTGCCGCATATTCAACTCCTTCTGAGTAAACACATACTTCAGACTCTTGTGGTCTGTGTAGATGTTCACTCGTTCACCAAGTAAGTAGTGGCGCCAAATCTTGAGAGCAAAAATGACGGTTGCCGACTCCAGATCATGCGTCGGATAATTGCGCTCATGAGTCTTCAGTTGTCTTGAAACATAAGCCACAACCTTACCGTGCTGATGTAGAACACATCCTAGTCCCTTACCGGATGCATCACAATGTACTTCAAATCCTCCAGATTGATCCGATATGACGAGAATAGGTGCAGATGTCAGTCTTGATTTGAGTTCTACGAAAGCTTGCTCGCATGTTTCTGACCACACAAATTCTTCATCACCAACAAAACCTGTCTAAATATTCCCGGAAAACTTGGTTCATAAGGTTCATGAAGATTGCTGGTGCATTGGTCACTCCAAATGGCATTACTAGAAATTCGTAATGTCCATAGCGAGTTCTGAAAGCTGTTTTGTGAATATCAGCCTCCTTGACCTTCACTTGATGATAACCTGAACGAAGATCTAGTTTAGAGAAGACACAAGATCCACTTAGCTGATCGAATAAATCGTCGATGCGCGGGAGTGGATACTTGTTCTTTATAGTAACTTCGTTCAAGGCCCTATAGTCGATGCACATTCTGTATGAACCTTCCTTCTTCTTCACCAATAGTACAGGTGCTCCCCAACTTGAAGTGCTAGGACGAATCCATCCTTTCGCCAGTAATTCGTCCATCTGTGTTCGAACTTCCTTCAATCCTTCCGGACTTAGTCTATACGGTGCTTTGATCACTGGTTGTGCTCCTGGTACTAAGTCAATACTGAATTCAAGAGCTCGATCGGGAGGCAAACCTGATATATCGTCAGGGAATACATCATCGAACTCTCGAACTACCTCCGGTCTTGATTCTTCCTCTGCCTGAGTTGTTGCAACTACTGCTTCCCTTGGCTTTTCTTTGTAAGCACTTGGCTCCAGTGTACGATCTCCACTCTTGAAATAGAAGACCGGATGATCGGGAATCTCAAATACTACCCTCCTTTGACGACAGTCGATGGTAGCATAAAAGGCTCCAAGCCAATCCATTCCTAGAACCACATCGAAATTTGGTATATCCAGTACCTTGAAGTCAGCGTAAAACTCTCGACTGCAGACGACGACTGGACACATGCTGTATCCTATAGTTGCCTTTAGAACACCATTCCCAGAACTGACGTTCCAGCTGGATATAAGCGGTGAGACTGGAATCGCATGGGTTCGGACAAACCGTTGCGACATAAAGCAGTGGGATGCTCCAGTATCAAACAGTGCAAGGGCAGGTAGTGAAGCTACTAGGATTGTACCTAAGGTATTAGGGATAGGTTTTAGGTATAGGGAAAGTGTGTAGGTAAGCAAAACTAAAAGTTGAGTTTGAGAAAGACGGTTTATCAGTAATGACCTGGCCAGTGGCCTCAGCTTCTTCCACAGACATCATGAAAGCCTGGCGCTTCGGCACAATCCTCCTGGCCTGAGGAGCATTTCTCCTGGCCTGAGGAGCATTCCTCTGAACGTTCCTTTGAGCTTGATGGAACTGTCGAGGAGGTGGTGCAGCTTGTGGTCCCCTAGGTGGTGCAGGCAGTGCAAGTCTGGTAGCAGGTGCCTGAAGAGCTGGTCGCTGCTGATAAGTATTTGCTGGCCTGAGTGCAGCAACTGAGTTCTGCCTTTGGGGACAAGATCCAATATCATGAGTGGCTGAACCACAGACTAAGCAGAGGCGGTTGGCTCGACGGCAGTCCTTCATCATATGTCCAGTTCTCTTGCAGTAAGTGCAAAAGGCTGGGCTAGGACGATGAGTTGGTACTCCGGGTCGCCTCGGTACGAAAGGTGGTCTGGACGTGGCTCCACCTGCCATCTGGTTGGCAGGGCGCTTGACTCCTACGGACTGAGGTCTGCCCCTCTCTTTTATTACTGCCTCATAACTGCGGGCAGCTTCTAGGGCTTCCTCATGAGTCAAAAACTTTCTTGTGGCTAGAGCAGCCTTGATCTCTGTGTCCAAACCTTGCTGAAAACGACGGGTTCTGATCTCGTCCGTCGGTATCAGGTGTGCCGCGAATCTGTTTAAAGATTGTGTTAGTTGTGTAATATGTGATATTTAAAAATTTAACTATTGTGACATATCTTACCGGCTCAGCATAGTAAACTCAGCATCGTATTCATCTACCGATTTCTCCCACATTGATCCTTGCTGTAGATGAATAAACTGCTGCTCCATAGCGAACCTGGCAGTCACAGGGAAATATTTCGCGTCAAACTTCTCACGAAATGTCTTCCATTCAATCGGCTGTGCCAGACGGGTCTCTTCTGCCTTCCACCAATTGCGAGCGTTATCCGTGAGCTGTAGCTTCGCTACACGGACCCAAGCGTGGTCTGGCACTTGAGCTGCGGCCAGATCGTCTTCGATGCTTTGTGCTCATTCTTCCGCTTCTAGAGGGCTTCCTTTACCAGAGAACTGCTTTGGGTGCAAAGCCCTGAATTGCTTTACTCCCGGTGCATATGTCTCAGGACGGCTCAAAAGTTGTTGCTGTCCCTCGAGAAGACTGCGGATCGCATCGAATAGCATTGTTTGCTCAGTGGGTGGTGCCGGAACAACTGGTGTGAGAGGTAGTGCTGGAGGGGTGTTGTTAACGTTGGTGCTGGTGTTGTTCGGGGAATCCATGACCTTGAAGAAAAATTTGGGTTAGGACAGATTCAAATATATGAAATGATAAGATTCAAGGAATAGAAATTTGTAAGATTCAAGGGACATGAATTGTAAAGAATGTTTTAGTTGCTGGTTCTTGTGTTATATTGCTTAGGTTGTTCACGCAGACAAGAACTGTATGATAGGGATTCATACAGCTTTGACCTGCATGGGCCACCAACAAAACCTGTCACGCCCCACTTCCCAGTGTACGGCGAAGTGGACGCGACGAGGTCCGCTACGTATGTACTCAGAAGTACATACGCTAAGCGTAGCTAAGCAATATAAAATAATCACAAGAGACAAATGATATTGAAATAACAGCAACTTTTATTAATAACATTCTTTGTACAATGCATGAAATGAAAATACAACTGGAATGAAAAAGCAATGCCTAAACAGTGGCATAACAGAAATGAAAAATACTGGAAATAACAAGGTACAATTATCTAGAGCTCTGGGTCTTCTTGGAACTGCTCCAAATCTTCACCGGTGGGCTCGATCTCAGCTTGGTCCAACGCACCTGACGGCATTCAAAGAAGAAAGAAATAGAATGTCGTCAGCGAACAGGTCGCTCGGTAAGTCCCAAAGAATAAAAAGAATGAGAATGACAGAGTAACAGTATTTTCTAAAATATTATATTGTTGAATATTATGGAAAATTGTGTAACGCTGTTGTTTGTAGCTTGGTACAGAAGGATGCCAGTGTATACGAGGGGGATCTCTATATGCTAGAGATCAGGGCAAAAGGAAAGTACAAGGAACCGTTATGCCACGGTACAACAGCAATAGGATTCATGTTAGGTGTCTTAATCTGACCACCTCGTGCCACCTTTAACACCTTCCGTACCAATCTACCCCTTAAACCCCGTAGTGTTTTAACAGTATTGTCGTATTGGAATATGTAAATTGAGTGACCGACCAAAACCATGATATCAGTAAGCATGTTGTAACTGTGTAATCAGGTAAATGGAATATCAGGATAATGGATGAATATCCATGGTTTGATTCAGTCAAAAAGAGTATATTGTTAACTGGATTCAGGGTTTCATGTATTCAAATTGTGTTGGAATATAAAAAAATATAGATTGACTTGAATCGTATTCAAGTCAGAAATAGTCAGACTCTAACCCGAGTCAGACTAAAAGAAGATAATTTGAAGTTCAATATTAGCTAGGGGCCTTATTGTAATTTGTAAAACTTGAGTGGGTTTTATGTAAAAATACTTTTGTATAGTTTCAATATACATCTCAAGTATTTAATAATCGTCTTTATTATTATAATAAATGTGAATTTTATTTGTGTTATTCTAGTGAATATATCCTAATCAAAGTATTAATTGTTTTATCTGAAATTCATGGTATTTTAGTGTAACTTTTAATCTTGTAATTTTTTTAGAAAAATGTGGAAACTTTATATTATGATAAAATAGGTGTTTAAATGATAATTATATATATATTAACACATGAATAATTTTATATAAATATTTTATATAAAAAAATCTCATTTTCCCTAAATATTGTATTTTGAACCTTTCGAGACCGAATGCTCCTTGCGGAGGTCTGAATCTCGCACTACTAGCCTGCGGGTGCACGATGAACCGTACTATCCCTAACAGGTTTCCCAAAAATGGGTTCTAGCGGTGCTTTGTTTAGGTTTAACAAATACTTTTCATTTGGGAAAACGGTTTTATAAATATAAGGTATTTATTTGCAAAAAGTATAGTTTTCCGCATTTTAGTTGTTAGGGTTTCCTAAGCCAACTAGCCTACTTCTAAGGTCTAAACGATGAGTCATTAGAAGCCTCAAATCGCCTCTTCACCGTCAATTGCGGCCAGGTAAGTGCCAGGTAAGTGGGAAGAAACCACAGTCGTGGGCCTAATTAAAAACCACTAGCCTTAGACACACTTGCCTAGGCACCACAAGACAGTTTAGATAAACGATCGATGTCCATGACCAATCGTGCTTTCATTTTATTAAAAGATTTTATTTTGAAATGTTTACAACTTAAAGCTTTCAATAAAAATTATAAAGATTAGGGTATTTTAGTGAAAAGTCCTGTAATTTCGTATTCTGTGTTTTGATATTTATCAATTAGGGTTATATTGAGTGTGTGTAGAGGTAGGTCATTACCTCGTGACTTATTTTAAGTTTTGGTGAAGTTTAAAGGTAAAACATGACATGTTAAAGTTGAAGGTATTATAGCGCAAGAATACGGTATTCGAAAACGTTATCATTTTATGTGTGAAATTTCATTCAAATTGAGTTCTACAAGTTTTGTGATCAAGATAAACATATTTAGGAGTGAGGTAATTGATTAAACTAAGAAAAATGAACTTCATGATATTTTTATGAAAAGAATACGGTTTTGCAAAGAAGCTATCATTTCATGTGAAAAAGTTTAATTAAATTGGTTTATGGGTGATTAATAGTCAACATGAATATGGGTAGATATTATGTATTAGGTGATAAGTGGAAATTTATAGAAAAACGGGATCGGAAATTGGTTTGTCCGATTTCCGTCGGGTTCCAAAAAGTCGTATTTTTACCTTAAAGAAAAGAGAGATAGAAGAAGGTGGGACTTACGGTTTGGACAAGCTAATGAAGCTAAGGGATGTGGTGGTTGCCGATTCGTCGAAAGCGTCACGAAGGTTCTGATCCGGTCGCCGGAATCCGTCGTCGA
This sequence comes from Agapanthus africanus, assembly GCA_030015575.1. Classification (NCBI taxonomy): domain Eukaryota; kingdom Viridiplantae; phylum Streptophyta; class Magnoliopsida; order Asparagales; family Amaryllidaceae; genus Agapanthus; species Agapanthus africanus. The sequence continues at coordinate 562,658,234 of CM057346.1, forward strand.
TTTCGGCAGCGCTTCGCTTCTTACTCTTCGTACCAAGTTTTCGAGAATTTGAGAGAGTAGACTTAGAGTTGTGAGGGAAAAAGGTAGAGGATAGGGGTCTTTATATAGGGCTAGGCTAGGGTTAGGGTTTGGATTAAAAATATTAAAAGAAAATATAAAAAACATTAAAAATTCATTAAAAATCATTAAACCTAGGAGTAAAAGGGATTTATTGGCCAAATCAAAACCAATCCAGGTATAATAAGTATGCAATAGGGTTGCCCAAGTCAAGAGCCAACTTTTCTCAGTTGGTGACTCGGCCGTCCGGCAAAGTCCGGCCGGATCGGCCGGACCGAGTCGGCCGATTCGTCGGCCGGCGGCGCCGAGTCGGGCCGAGTCAAGGGTCCAATGGCCGGGAGTTTTCCTGAGGAACAACTTGGTATTTTTACTTTTTGTTGTCCAGTACATATTTTGGGAGTTATGGCCTTTTTACCGTTGACTTCCAAAAAAAATAAAACAAAATAAATACAAAAATAATGTGGGGCATGGGATTTAAACTCCGGTGGCTTGGTTCAGCAGTGCAAGGTATTACCAATGAGCTACAAGCTCCTTCTTGTAATTATTGTAAGGAATTAGATACTTAAATTGTTTCCAGCAACATCAATACTCCAAGTATACACTATATTTAAAGCAATTTTTTTGGTATACAAAATTGGAGTTGTTACAGAAACCCTCACGGCTCATGAAGGTGAAAAGCCTTAGTCGACGGGAATATCAACCAGTTTCCTATGCACTGTGGCTCTACAAGTAAGTCCAAAATGACTCCTGTATACTATCCACGGGCCACATCCTCCAAAATCGCATACCGACGAGGGGGAGAAACCACTTGCGAGTCCTCTCGACTCGTAAGGAGAAAATTCTCTTGTGAGATCCTTACGACTCTCAAGAGAAAATGCACTTAGGAGTTCTCAAGACTTCTAAGGAGAAAATACACCCTACGAGATCCTTTCGACTCGTAGGAAGAAAAGTCTTTATGAGACCCTCATGGGTCATAAAGTTGAAAAGTCTTAGGCGATAGATCTAAACCTGTTTCCTAAGCCATCGCTGCCCTACAAAGAGGTCAAGATGGACTCTTGTATACTATCCACAGGCCACATTCGCCAAAATTACATGCCAATGAAATGAAGAGGTTACTTACGGGTTCTCACGACTCGTAAGGTGAAAAATACCCGAGTGAGATCCTTACGACTCACGGAAGCGATGAACACTTAGGAATCCTCATGATTTCTAGAAAGAATATGCGCCTATGAGAGTCTCACGACTCATAGGGAGAAAAAACCCTTCTTGAGACCCTTACGGCTCAGGAAGATGAAAAAAGCCTTAGGCTACAAGGATCCTAAACTTGTCTTCTAAACCATCAATTATATGGCCAGGCATAATTTTGCACTACTTCACCCACGTACATACTTACGTGGACAAAGTAGTGGGGGCATTTGTTCCCGCCAAATTTTTTGGCTCAGAGCTTGTTGTTCCCTCATAAAAAGAGACAAAAGGGAGAAAATTCCCCTCTACTCAAGCCTCACGTGAGCGCCTATTTGTAAAGTATATAGGCGCTGCAATCAAACAATTAATAGACTAAATAGCCTCGCGTTAAGCACGTGAGCGCCTATATGCAAAGCATATAGGCGCTGCAATTAAAACAACTAATAGGCTAAATAAGCTTCACGTGTTAAACAGGTGAGCGTCTATATGCAAAGTATATAGGCGCTGCAATTAAAATAACTCATAGGCTAAATAAGCCTCACGTGTTAATCACGTGAGCACCTATATATAAAGCATATAGGCGCTGCGATCAAACAATTGATAGGCCAAACAGGCCTCACGTGTTAAACACGTGAGCGCTCATATGGAAACCATATGAGCGCTAAACATAAACAAGCTAAAACCCACACTAGGGGTCACGTGTTAAACATGTGAGTTCTCTTACCACTTTCTTTAGCAGCGCTCACATGAAAAGCACGTGAGCACCCCAATTTTAAAATACTCACATTTGATTCTATTTGATAGAATTAAATTCTGTGTGTGAAATATTTCTCTGGTCTTTCTCAAACTAGAAAGATCTTCTCTGTTAAACAGAGGACTCTTGGATCAAAGATCTAACGGTGATTATAAAATCACCTACCGATCATCTGATAGAATAAAATTCTATCTTAGGAAAAATATTTCCTAATCTTTTTAAATAAACAAGAAAACTTCTCTATTAAACAGAGAGCGTTTGGATTAAAAATCCAATGGTGAATAAAATTCACCAAGTGATCTAAAAGATCATTTTGGATTGATTATGAAATCAATCATGATCTCTCAATCAAAGATTTTCTTAACAGTTGATCTTTTCTTTTTTCCTATAAATAGGAGCACGGGGAGGGGGAAAGGGAGAAAAATGAAGAAGCAGAGGAAGGAATCCCCCACAAGCTTCTGCAAAAAAGAGTACAGTAAGATCTTAAGAGAACAAGAGAATTTAATTCTTAAAGAAGAAAACTTTCCTCATTGAAACCAGAGTTAAAAAAGACAGAGATCACATTGTCTCTCCTTTACCTATCTAAGGGTTTAACCCTTCATTTAAGAACTCAGTTCTTTCCCCAGTTGAGATTTGCAAAAGAAAATCTCCCCACAAGTTGAGAATTTAATTCTCATCAGAGAGATTTTGCTCATCAGATTCAAAACCTAGAGAAAAAGTATTAAGTTATAAAAAAAAGAGGAAAGAAAAAGAACGAGAACATACAGGAATTTAATTCCTCCTAAAATTAGGGTTTAACCCTATATATAAAGAACTTAGTTCTTCCATAAAAAACAGTGATGATGATCCAAGATCTTCAAAACCAGAATCGTTAGTGCTTAGCACTATTTTGAAGCATCACGTGTTTCCCACGTGAGTGCTTCAAACGAAAAAAGAGAACGACTAAAACTGCTTAACGTGTTTCCCACGTGAGTGTTAAAGCACCCTATTATAAAAAAAAGGGCAGTCACATGTTTTGCACGAGAACATTAGCCAAGTGCTTAGCACTTCTGGAAAAAATGGGGGGGGAGATCAGACCCAATGTGCAGTGCCCATATTTGGGTGCCTCACATGTGTCACGTGAGCGCCACAAAACTCTACCGTTTAATACTAACTCAATGCCCACGTGAAATGCATGTAAGCACTATATTCCTCAGTGCTTAACACTGTTGGGTAATTATGGAAACCCAATCTCAACCTAAATTAGCTAAGTTTCCTGAGGTTAAACCTCTTTGATTCTAAAATAACCGAGCCCATATTGCTCATGTTTTTCCCAAACTGAACTTAGTCTCAAAAATGACTAGTGGTCTCCCATTGATGATATCCCAAATGATATTTATCTTATATCTCCTAAGATAATTTTAGTCTCAAATATGACTAACATTTCTTAGGTCTACAACAGCCACCCCTTTCTCTCAAATATGGGATTTGGTTTAAGGGTACATCTCTCCACATCTCTGATATATGTCGTTGTAATTTTTCAACGTCTTCAGAGAGGTGGCGGGTCCCGACAACCAACAACTCTATGGTCAATTCCAAATTGACGTGCACACCTCAAATCGGATCATACCCTAAATTGGGTGCATTCCATATCACCATTGTTCGCTTCGTCACGTAACAAATACACGTGTGCGTAAGATGAACAAAGGACCGAGAAGTCCCTAAACTAATATCCGCCTCCAAAATGGCGATAAACGACCGAGAAGTCCCTAAACTAATATTCGCCTCCAAAATGGCGATAAACGACCGAGAAGTCCCTAAACTAATATTCACGATAATGGAACGAAACGTCCTTAAACTAAAATAATAGAGCCCAAACGCTCTTTTATTGAATCCTAAATAAAAATGATCCTGAAATCTCGTTAAGTGAATTTTAGTCTCAAATTGGACTAATACATCCTTAACAAAAACAAATCGAGCCCCAAATTCTCACGTACATTTAAGTCGATCTTAATATCAAAATAGATTAACGGTCCTTAAATAAAAACCCTAAATCTAAAATATACGGATTTGGACTAATCCACGCCCTACGGGCGACAACATAAATTAGCCTCCGTATACAATCCACGAGCAACCCAAACAAACAAAAACACACACACGGCACGAAGTGAACTTCCATAGTAGGAGAAAGCGGTTATCGCGATGCGGCAACGTATTTCACTACAAGAGGCTTACGCATGCAGGGAAGAACGTCCCCACAATCAAAAAAACCCTCATTAAAATGATGGGGAATCTGACGAAGTCTGCTACAACGGTCGCATCTGTCCAAAATTCCGATATATGGTGCCATAAATCTACTTGGCATTTTTAGAGAGGTGGACGGATAAATCCAAATAGTATCTGCCCCCAGAATTCAGGACGGACGTTCCGACGTCCCGGTCTCGTCTTTCGGCGGTGAACAAACGCAAACGCCGACCTCTTATAAGATTAAATCCTATAGTGGCGTTGCACGTGAAGTTCATGTGAGCGTTAATATGCAAAGCACAAGAGCGCCGGTTATATATAAGAATTTAATTCTTAAGTGGCGCCTACGTGCATAACACGTGAGCGCCAGCGCCCAAGCTAAACTGGTAGAATTAAATTCTCCATGGGGAATATTTCCCTAAAATCTGGGATATTCTTTGTTAAACAGAGCTGTTGGATCAAAAATACAATGGTGATGATAAATTATCCAATGATAGAATTAAATTCTATTAGGAGAAAATATCTCCCTAATCTTTTTAAGTGAGAAAAATATTCTCAATTGAATCAAATATCCAATGATAGAATTAAATTCTATTTTTGGGAATATATTTCCCCAATCTTTCTCAACAAAGAAAAAATGTGCTCTGTTAAACAGAGCACCCTTAGATTAAAAATCCAATGATGATTAAAAATCACTGATTGATAGAAATAAAATTCCATATATGGTAAAATATTTTCTCAATCTTGTTAAAAACAAGAAAATATATTCTGTAAAATAGAAATTCACTGGATCAAAGATCCAACGGTGGGTAAAATCCCCTCGAACAATTTTTGAGGCCAATTAAATCAATTGGTATCTTTCAAATGAGAGAATTTCTCAAACCGGTTAACAAATTTGACTCTCCTATATAAAGGATGGGAGACTTAAAAAAGAGAGAGAAGAGACCACCCCATAAGCTTCTAAAAATACAGAAGGCCCTCAAAAAAATAAAGAATTTAATTCTCAATAAAAGAAGAAGATCTTCCTCTTCAAACTCTAGGTAAAGAAAACACAGAGATCAAAATATCTCTTTTACCTATATAAAGGTTTAACCCTTCTCAAAGAACTTGGTTCTTTCTCTGGATCTGAGATCCACAAGACAAGTCTCCCACAAGTTGAGAATTTAATTCCTATCGGAAAGATCTTATTCTTGAAAATCAATGTTTCAGAGAAGAACAATGTTGAAAAGAAAGAAGATGGAGTTTTAGACTCCAGGAACTTAGTTCCTTCAAATTAAGAACTAAGTTCTTAAAGAATCCGATCCAAAATCCTTAAAATAGTGATGTTGGTGATCTTTAATGATGAAAACACCATTAACAGAGGTTTAACCTCTCAGAATACATGAATAGGAAAACATGGATAAAAGAACATGGAAAACATGGAGTCCATAATATTCCAGAAACTTAGTTCCTTCAAATCAAGAACATAGTTCTTAAAGAACCCGATCCCAGATCCTCAAAACAGTGATATTAGTGATCGTTAATGGTCAAAATACCATTAAAAGAGATTTAAGTTCTATAAAAATATCAACAAAGATTAAATCTCTAAAGAACTCAGCGCCTCACTTGAAAAGCACGTGATCACCCAAGCCCAAGTTATATAGCGCCTCATGTGAAACACACGTGAACGCCTGAAAAAGTTAGTGCTTAGCACCAGTGCAGTGCCTCACGTGAAATACACGTGAGCGCCATAAAAGACTAGTGCTTAGCACTATTTCAGCAGCTCAAGTGAAACACACGTGAATGTTGTATATCTTAGTGCTTAGCACTGCTGAGTAGTACAGAAACCCAATTTTAGCCCAAATTGGCTAAGTTTCCTGAAGTTAAACCTCTTTGATTTTAAATCAAGCGGGCTCATATGCTCGTGATTTCCAAACTGATCTTAGTCTCAAACATGACTAATGATCTCTCATTGATGATATCCAAAATGATATTCATCCCATATCTTCTAAATTAATCTTAGTCTCAAACAAGACATATGATACTTAGATGATCCAACGTGATCTTTTCCCTCAAATACGGGATTTGGTTCAAGGGTACATCTCTTCACACCTCTGATATATGTCGTTGTAGTTCCTCAACGTTTTCAGAGAAGTGGCGGGTCCTGACAACCAACAACTTCTTTCTCGTCCCAACTTGATGTAAAATTTCATCAAGACATGGAATGATACATCCCGCATTGATGCACTTCCAAATTGACGTGCACACCTCAAATCGGATCGCACTCCAAATTGGGCGCATTCCATGTCTCCATCGTTCACTTCGTCACGTAATAAATACACGTGCGCGCAAGATGAATGATGGACCGAAATGTCCCTAAACTAATATTCGCCTCGAACATGGCAATAATGGACCGCGATGTCATTAAACTAATATAATTGAGCTCATATGCTCATTTGTTTCTAAGTTGATCTTAGTCTCAAATATAATTAACGATTCTTAGATCAAACTCAAGTTTCATGTGAACCGATGGACCTCATTTATATGAGATCTGCGTCCTAAGTTCACACCCGTTGGCAAACCAAGCTACCAACATGGACCTTGTCAAGCAAATCCTTGACCCAAACCCCAAATCTAAAATGTACGAATTTGGACTAATCCGCATCCTATGGGCAATGACCTAAAATAGTCTCCGTATACGATCCACGGGCAACCAAAATAAATAAAACAACACACGACACGAAGTGAACTACTGGAGAAAGAGAAAGTGGTTATCGCAACGCGATAACGTAATTAACTGTAGGGGCTTACGCCTACAGGGAAGAGCGTCCCCACAATAAAAAAAACTCACAAACGAGAGGGAATCTGATAAAGTCTGCTACAACGATCGCATCTATCCAAATCTCCGATATATGGTGCCATAAATCAACTTGGTATCTTCGGAGAGGTGGATGGATAAGTCCAAATAGCATCTGCCCCCAAATTCAGGCTAGATGTTCCAACGTCTCAGTCTGGTCTTCGGCGGTAAACGGCGGTTGTCAATCTTTGCTTCAGACTTCAAAAGCTGACGTACATTTCTCAGTCCACACGAATGGTAACTCCTTATGTGTTAGCTTGGTCAATGGTTCTTCTATCAGAGCAAAGTTCTCCATAAACCTTCTATAATATTCAGCAAGCCCAAGGAAAACTTCTGATCTACCCCACATTCTTTGGAATTTGCTAATCATGAATAGCTGCAATCTTTTCGGGGTCGACTACAATTCCATCTCCAGATACAACATGACACAAAAACTTCATCTCTTCGGTCCAAAACTCGCACTTACTCATCTTAGCATATAACTTTTCTTTCCTCAACGTCTGCAGTGAGATTCTTAACTGTTCTGCATGCTCTTCTTTGCTCCTTGAATAGAGTAGAATATCATCAATAAATACCACTACGAACTGATCCAGATATGGTGAAAAGATTCGGTTCATCAAGTCTATAAATATTGCCGGTGCGTTAGTAACTTCAAATGGTATCACTAAATACTCGTAATGCCCATATCGAGTTCGAAACGTTGTCTTGCAAATGTCTCCTTGTTTCACCCGAACTTGATGATACCTTGATCGTAAATCCAACTTCGAGAATACTCTCGCGCTACTGAGTTGATCGAATAATTCACCTATGTGAGGGATTAGGTACTTGTTCTTAATAGTCACCCGATTTAACTCCCGATAGTCAATGCACATCTTTCACGTGTCATCTTTCTTTTTGAATAGAAGAACTGGAGCATCCCATGGTGAACTGTAATAACTCTGATTTTACAGTACGAAAATTTTTAAGTTAATGTAGAGAATGGAGTTTGCAAGCCTGAGTACAATTTATAAGTTATTTTTGCTTAAGAACGGTAAGAAACAACTTATAGCTCATTGGTAAAGCCTTGCACTGCTGTGACATAGCCCTGTGTTCGAATCTCATCAGGCACATTATATTTTTTCTGAATTTTCTTTTAAACTTTTTGGAAGCCCAAAAGTTTACACGTACAATACACATGTAAATGAAAAGTCAGGGAAAATAAACATGTGCACAATGTTATTAACAGCGAGTAGGACGCGTGTCCAAGATCCACCGGCCCCCTACCTACAAACGACTAGCGAGATGGAGGATTAGGTCGGCGCCGATGGTCTGCCCGTGGGTAAAAGTCCCCGGGCTTTGCACACAAAACTCTTGGCCTACCCCCATCACCCATGCACTGTTTGATTTTCCTGAAATTAAACAGAGACTTCAATTTCACCTTAAAATCAAATTTAAATGAAGTTTAATTCATTCTTTCAATTCCAAAACCCTAATTTCACACTATAAATACAACCCCATACCCTAGCCCTTCCTCATTCTAAAAATTCTAGCCAAAAATATCACATTTTCTCAAGTACAAAAAGAGTACAAGTGGAGTTAGCCAAAGACCAACTTCCGGCAAGGATTCGAGGCAATTCCAACGACCCCGCGACGCCACGGTGACTACCCCTTCTCCTTCTACCTCCTCTTCACCCATCTAGCTAGTAAGTCCTTTCTAATCCTTCCTCTTCTCCTCTAAAACTTTTTTTCATAAAATATGTCGGAAGTGGAGTTAACACTGACATCTTCTTTTTAAACCCCTACAATTACACTCTTTCTTACATTTTCTTCATACATATTCTTACACAATATTTATAATTACATAAGTAATGTTTAGAACAACTTTCACCCTAAAATATCATGAAACATAACCTTAAATTAACTTTTTCGCTAAAATACCATGAACTTCATATATTCATCTTTTAGTTCTTTTAATAATTATACTTTTAGAAAACTTCACGGGGTAATGACTTACCCTCACATAAACACATGTTTATATAGCATGATATCCCTTGAGCTTCCTTTTGTTACTATATTACATTAAAATACCATCAACTATAAAAACGGTTTTCTTTTAAAATTGTATTTTAATTTCCTTTGCAAATAAACCTCTACAACCCTCTTTAGAGGACCCGCTATTGGATGGTGCGAATTATCGCATATTCTTGGGCTGGTAGAGTGAGATACAGACCTCCTCACGGAGCATTTGGTCTCGAAAGGATTTTTAATACGATTTTTAAGAAAAACTAGATTTTCTATTTAATAATAAAATTAATTTTTAATAATTATATAAATATTATTAAACCATATATTTTCAAGATATAATAAAACTCCATGTTTTCTAAAAAATAAAAAAATGACAAGTTTCATCAAAATACCTTCAAGTTATCCAAAAGTCAAGCTTTACAGTAAAATACCTTGAACTCTCCAAGCTAAACTATTATCACTAAAATACTTCACATTCTTATAATTCACAATTATGGAAACCCTAAATAATATAAATAAATACTCGAGGTTTATTTTGAAAGTATATAAAATATTTTTCATAAAACCCCCTCGAGTTATATAAAATTACATTTAAGGACTTTAGTAAATATAGGTTTAAGCGGGATCAATTCTCTTGAGCCTCGGAGAGCCGAAGAAAGTGAGTGCTTGCCTATTTAAGGTAGAAAAACTTAACGGAGTTATCAATGGTAATTGTCTTGGAAAAAGACACAAATCCTGCCGTCCATGTGCAGCAGTTACCGATAACACCTGAAGCTAACTCAGGATCCAAATCGGTTCTAAGTGTCTGACTCAAGTCTGAGTCTAAATCAAGCTTGAATCCAACTCAAACCAAAATACAATTCAAACATAAATCCAACCCTAACATATATACTTAAACCTGAACCTGAATACCAGAACAAGATCAACATGCAAATATGACTTGACTTGACCGAACCATGGCTATAACTTGACTTGATTACATGCCCACTTGTTTACATTCTGAATCTGATTACATGAACAACTTGTATCCATGGTCTCGGCAAGTCTGATAACTATAATTCAATACAATACATTACGGGGTTTAACAGGGTAGATTGGTACGGAATGTATTAAAGTGGCACGATGATGGACACTAAAAGACACCTACATGTACTCTCGTGCTGTTGTCCCATGGGTTTTGACGGGGCTTTATACTTACATGTTCCATAGTCCACGGGATAGTTGGACTCCTCTCGTATACACTGATACATTTTGTACCAAGCTACAAACAACTATGTTAATATAACAAACATATACCTGTATAATTACTAGTCTTTCTTTTTACTTGTTCTATTCCATTCTTACTTCTGGGACTTACCGAGCGCTAGTTCGCTGACAACATTCATGTTTCTTTCTTTCTTTGGAATGTTCGTCAGGAGGACCGAATCTCAGGAGACCGAGCCCAGCCAGGAGTACCTGGAGCAAATTGAGGCACAGCCAGACTTCTAGCTTACTTATACTTACTTTCCAGTTTATATGTCAATGTTTAGGCATTGCTTTATATCCTTATACTTTCCTTTTCAAAGCAATGTATTGTAAAGATGAATGTTAATAAAAGTTGCCGTTTATTTTATATCTCTTGTCATATCTTGTGCATTATATATATATATATATATATATATAATATATATATATATATATATTGCTTATTTTACGCTTAACGTGTTTACTTCTGAGTAAATACGTCGCGTGCCCGCCACGTCTCCTTCCTCGTACACTGGGAAGCGGGGCATGACATGAACCGCTGCTGCGAATCCAACCCTTCTCTAGTTATTCGGTAACCTGTTTCTTTAGCTCTTCCAGTTCCATCGGTTCCATCGGATAATAAACCTTTGAAATTGGTGCTGCTCCTGAAATAATATCAATCACGAACTCCACATCTCGTTTTGGCGGTAAACCCAAGATGTCCAAGAATACGTCCATGAAATCCTGAACTACTACTGGTGCTTCTTTCTTGATTACTTCCATTGACGAAAAAGATGCGCTTGTCGGCCTAGCCCTAAATTCGACTGGCCCGACAGATGAGCTACCTCCTAGGAATACAAACTCCGGATGTCCGGGAATCCGGAAAATCACTTTCTTCGCCCTACAATCAATGTGAGCATGGAAAATTCTAAGAAAATCCATTCCCAAGACCACATCGTAGCTTCCCATATCAATCACCAAGAAATCCGCAGATAGCTCACGTCCGCAAATAACAATCGAGCAACTCTTGCACTCACTACTTGATATAATTCTCCCATTCCCAGTGTGTATGTCTCAAGAGCTAGATAGGGCCGTGTGTGAGATAGAGTGTGCACTAATAAACTTGAACGACATAAAGCAATGGGATGCACCAGAATTGAACAATGCCAATGCGGGAAAATTATAAACAAGCAGGATACCTGAGACAATATCGTCTGAAGCTTTGGCCTCCTCGGTCGTCAAGATGAAAGCCCGTGCCTGATTAGGCCTCTGAGTAATCTGCTTCTGCTGCGCTCTCAGAGCCTCACCCTTCAACTGAAATCTCGATGGACAAGTATTAATCCGATCATCAACTGCCCCGCAAATTAGACACTGCCCAAGCCTCATCCGGCATTCCCTCTGGTAATGACCTGGTCGTTAGCAGTAATCACAAATCACATCCTTCTTCTATGTTGAAAAAAAGGTCCTCTTCATAGGTACCACCCCCTGTTTGTTCACCGGAATGCCTCTACGTACAAAAGCTCTGGTTGGTACAAACACAGTCTTCTGCACATGAACCACTTGCTGTAGATTACCCTTTACTTTTACCTATAAACTCTGCTGCTCCCTAGCCACCTTGAGAACTTGGGAGAAGGTAGTCAATCCCAAAGATATGATGTGTCTCTGAATCTCCACATCCAGACTATGCATAAACCGTCTTGCCCTATCTGCCTCATTGGCAACTAAGGGCCCAGCAAATCGACTGAGCCGGGTCCACTCCGCCGCATGTATATCAACAGATCCACCATTCTTCTTCAGGATAATGAACTTCTCTTACATTTTCTTTTGAGCAGATTGTGGAAAGAACTTCTCTGAGAAACTTCGCAAAAAGGTTGCCCAGCTGATCGGCTTGGTCAGACGGGTCTTCTCAACAAGCCACCACTCGCGGGCGTAATCTACCAGTTCGATGCGTACTATATCCACCCTTTTCTCATCTGGAATTTGCGCAGTAACAAGAAGGTTCTCCATATCTACTAGCTACTGCTCCACTGTCCCGTAAAGATGGACGGACCGAGCTTCCTGAAGTCCACCACGGTGCCCTCACGCTGTGTTGGTCTGGGAGCTACTGTCCTATCAGCTGCTGTGACAACAGACTGCTGGACCGTCCTCAGACCCTCTTGGAAAGTCTTAACCTGCCGCTAATTCAGTTCAGTTTGACGCTTCTGGTTTTCCAACATACCATGTACCACTCCAAGTAATGCAGCGTTATCTACACGCCTCTGGTATGACCGCAAATCCTTATCTGCCATGATTCTGAAGACAAGGACACTGAAGGGGATTAGTAACGGTAAACATGATTCAATAAACAAGATATCGATAACTATAGATTCAAGACTGGCAAGGTAGTAATGTGGTAAGACATGTTCCTAATTTCGGGTTTCCTGGTTAGTGTATTGGGTCTAATACCTAACTACAAAAGAACCAAACCCGACTAATCCTAAAACCTATGGCTCTGATACCAACAAAATCTTGGCACGCCCCGGTTCCCAAAATATGAAAATACGTTACGTGACAAAGCCAACCATGCTACCTATGATTAGGAAAGATCCCTCCATAGTCACATTACGACTGTCAATCGGACATCAAGAACAGTAAATAAAATCTAACTAACACATATCCATCTGCACAATAAATAATAAATAAGAAACATATAGCAGAAACGAATAAAAATCCAATAAAGAAACAATATCTAGATCACGCCCCTCATGGGATCACAACGATAAACTTAAACTAGGAAAAAAAATAAACTAAGCATCTCAAAACTAATCATCAAGCTCCTTACTGTTCAGCTTGCATGTCAAAATACTCTTGATCTTCCTGCGATAAAGTTAAAGGAACTGAGCCATGTAAGTCAGTGCGTCATAGATATCAATAACAATAGTAATAACCAAAATAGGATGCTATAATAAAACACGAGTATAAATCATAACTGCGGCTATAAAACAGTGGTTATATGTGTGTCACGTGTATCCTCAAGTCTGTGCTTTTAGGCTATCTATTCTACAAGTCTTTGAAACCAATTAATGTAATTCTCATCATAACTCAACAGTATATATCTCGTTCATTCCCCACGGGACTACGGTATAATATATCCCGTTCATTCCCCATGGGACCACGGTACAATAAACAATGGTTATTCCGTTCATGCCCGAAATCACGGTAAACAATAATATCCTTGAGTTACGTTTCAGTTACATTCTTCATTTCCCCTTTCCCTCAGGTTTCGTGTTCAAGTCTGGTATTAACAATATCTACTTAATGCCAATACAGGATCAAACAGGTACATGTCTTGTCTATCTAGACAACAAGTCGCGTTCATCAGGACAACAAGTCAGGATTGTCGGTATTAGTAATAATCCAAGTAACAAGTTTAGTAATATGCCGTGAACATGTCATGCAGTGTGTTAACATGATAAATAGTAGATGGAAAACAGTAACCAGTTCATTTAAACAATGTAGGAATAACTAATGTATTTTATTTTAAAATGTAAAATTAATTAATTAACTAATTTACTATATAAAAACTTGTGTGTAGTAATATTTACACCTGCTACTAAACATACTGTCATACAGGTAAAAGATCATGAACTACAATGGAATTATAATGAACTATAACGAACTAGCATGCAACCAGATAAACTTGTTATAAAGTACAAATTAATGTTATCATATCGTATATCGATAATACTTTCCAAATAATAAAATGCATATACAATAAATAATAGTTTCTAAACTTGCTACATGCTATTTTATGTATATCAATACTGATATACATAAAATAGCATGTAGCAAGTTTAAAAACTTGCCTTAATTGATATACTCATGACGAAATACAGATTTTCCGAACGACGGCAACGTTCGAAATCACGACATATACACGACCTTGGCCACAACAACTATGTAATGCTCTGATGTACCCACTGGTGCTCTGTGGAATTCCCATAGGCTGGTGTTTAAGGTCAAAGGCGACGGCGATGAGTCGGGGTTCACCGGTGACGAAACGAAGTCGGGGTTTTGAACTTGGAAAAGAAGAAAAAAGAGAGAAAGAGATGAAGGAGGTCTGGGTTTGAAGAGAGGGTGCCTGGAGATGAGGTCTGGGTCGTGTTCGCCGACGGTGAATTAGGGTAGCGACGGTGGTCGACTCCGGCGAAGCAACGTCAGAGAACAAAATAAAAAGAAGAAGAAGGTGTTGGGGATGGGGCTCTGGGTTCTGGGTCACAGCGAGGCGAAGAGAAGAGGTCGCTGGGTCGGCGACGAAGAGATTGGACGAATTCGATGGCGACGACGAGGTCGGGAAATCGAGACGGTAAGGTGATCAGAGAAGAAAAAGAAAAGAAGAAGGTGTTGCCGGCGGTAATGGTGTGGATGGTGCTCGGTCTTGCGTGAAGGAGGAGGAGGTGACGAGGATGGTGATGGTGGTGGTGTAGGGTTCAGGCGACGGCGACGGAAAAGGAGAACAGAGAAAGAAGGGGAATGGGTGTTCGGTTGTGGGGTCGAAACTCCGGTGAAGAAGAGGAGGTGACGATGAAGGGAGTGATAATGATGATGAGGTGGGGACGGCGACGAGGTGGAGAGGGCATGGGTTAGGGCTCGGGCAAGAGGGGAGAGAGAGAGAGAGAACGAGACGGGGACGGGGAGAGAGAGTTTTTTTTTATTAATAATAAAATATGAAAGTATATATTATTATATATGTAGTATATATATTATATATTTATATATGTATTATGATTTGTATATAATATCAAATGTTACCAAATTTTCACCCGAATATTTCTAAAAATACATTTTCGAGAAATATACACATATGTAAAAATCTTAAACCATAATGCGATAATCTTATATTAAATACACATGCCCCTAAATAAGATTTAAATAAACATATATAAAGATTTAATCAAAGATATAAAGATTATTAAATATTTTGTTAACTTATATTTAAGGATTTGCACATAATAGATAAAAGCGAAATGAGATATGAGGTGATACACTATGCAATGTCAAGTAGCAAAATATTATTTTATTCATAACTTTTGATATATAAATATATATAAAGATCTAAATATATAATATAGGTATTATACTAGATTCACATAGATATACTTACTAGTAAATCTCATATACAATCTTGCACCATATTGGGTTCTAAACATGCGGGTCGGGTCGGATAACGACCACTACTATTCAAATCATTCGCAACCTAATAGATAAAATAAAAGAATTATAAAACAAGTCTTAAAAACACCAAGCTATAGTGTATAAACGTACTAAGGTGCTACAGTATAAATTCTTAGTAGTTGGTCTCCCCTATAAGATTGAAATCCTGGCTTCGTACACACACACACATATAACGTATGTGGTTTCTAAATACATAATAAAAGTATTTTTTAACATTTTTCCTTGTGTTCACATATTTGTTTTAATAATTCATTTGTTGGAAAATACTTTAAAAAGGTTAGCTTATAATTAATATAATTTTTTTAATTTTTAAGTATTTAATTTGAATTTTTAGAAAAGAAAAAAGTTCTAGGAGATATTTTTAATAACGAAAAAGAAAACTATTTTAGACCAAATTTTATGACAAAATGAAGAAAACATTAAAATAAAATTTTCTAGAATTTTTTGGATATTTTAAGGTATTTTAAAATAATTTTTCTAATTAAAAAACGAATTTAAATGGTTTTTAAAAAAGAAAAAGAAAATCGAAACGGGTCGGATCCGACCTGACCCGCCTCGCACTCACCAACGTCTGCTGGAGAGAGGGCATCTTGCGCCCACGTGCGCAAACCCCCATCATTCGATCACGTGATCAAACGGCCAGAACACAGCAGTGACATGGTGAAGCGTGAGCCGGGGGCGCTGTCGACTTGATGGGTGGGTGTGGTCAGCTGGGGTTCGGTTTGGGGCTACAAATACACCCCCTTGCTTCTTCTCTCATTTCTCCTTCATTTCTCGCTCAAAAATTCTGAAAAAAATATCGGCATCTTCCTCATTCGATCCCCTACGCAATAGTACTGCCCAATCCTCCAACAAAAATCCAAGGAGAGGAATACGGGGAAAAGCGGAGCTTCGACAATCTTTGACACCGTCTTTTTCAAGGTAGGATCTCCGCTCTTTTTCTCTTGCTCTCGTCGCCTTCTCTAAATACTTTTATCTGAGTTAGTTCTTTTAAATACTCAAAACCTAACACAGCCACTAACTATTGTTACTTGCTAAACCTTAGTTTATTATGATCGAACTCAAAGGACTTTAATACTACAATATGTAGCATTTGACTTACACCTATTCTTGACTCCTGTACTTTTAGGGTCCGGATAATGACCTATCTTGACCCCTTTTCAATGTTGGACCCATAAACACAAAAACTCAGTTATGATGCCCGTTTGTATCGATAAACTGTCGGTTACAGTCGAAATGCTGCCGAATTTTAGAAAAACGTGTTTGTTATCCTTTTAGTCGTTTTACAAATGATATGAGACCATATCTTACACTAAAATACCTTAAGGTTCTAAATCCTATATTTTCACTAAAATACCTTTAAGTTCTAAATCGCGTATTTATGCTGCTATACCCTAAAGTTTCCAATCTCATATTTTCATTACAATACACAAAAATTTTCCAAAACTCGTATTATCAATAAATTCCCTGAGTTATCTACAGTCGTATTTTCACTAAAATACCTCGACTTCTCTAAAAGTCGTATTTTCACTAAAATGCCTCGACTTTTATAAAGGTCGTATTTTCACTAAAATACCTCGACTTTTCTAAAAGTAAGCCGTATTTTCATAAAAATACATCGAACTTTCTAAAAGTCGTATTTTCATAAAAATATCTAGACCTTTCTAAAGAAGTCATATTTACATCAAAATACCTCGAGCTTTCTTAAATCCCTATTTACAATAAAATACCCCAACTCCCTAAAACCTTTTTACTTAAATATCCTGAACCTTCATAAAATTATTACAGTAAAATACCTTGAGTTATTATAAATCTATGTTATACATGTATGATTGGGGTTAGACACAAGGACCCTAGGCATGAGTTGATAATAAAAAGATCTGATATTCGGATAACCCTGATATGAAAAGTGAACCCCTCATGTTTCCATGCCTAGAAGATCCACGCGTTAACGCCTTATCGAACACATATACAGCAAACCTAGATACAAGTGGGATAGTTTAGATTACGTGAGCATGTATTAAAGGTCTCGGGATTCCCCTTCCTATTAATCGTGATTCCGGGGGTGAAACGGAACGCCGTCTCCCATGTCTGTTGTTATTCCGTGGCAACAACAGAATATTTCTGATTGCGCAGGTACCCTTATGTAACTAAACTAAAACAAGCTAACTGCACCTTTTATAATTAGCTGACGATACCTTATTTATGCTTGACACACCTACCTTGTGACACCCGTTTACATATATACATACTGGCATATGCAACTTTCACTACACTTACTATTGCTTTATTTCACACACCCTACCTTGAGAATCCTACTCGAGTTTATCTCGCTGACGGATATTTTCTCCTTCTTTTCTTTTCCCTGAAATGTCCATTAGACGAAGGAGAGAACCTGAATGGAGTCGAGGAGGTGGAAGTGACGGCAAAGGACTACGTTGAGCTCTCCACCTATTATTAGAATTAGTTGTCTTGTTCTTTTATCTTTGTCGTCCATCTGTTCAGGGCTTGCTTTCCTTTTTCAGTAATGTAATAAACTTCTTTGTATCTCGAACAGTGATGTAATAAATTGGAGTTAATGGAATAAATGCTTTGCTTTTATTTAATTTATTTTGGTACATTTGGCCTGCATTCTTTTTACGCTTAATGTAACCATATCAAGTTGAGATCGTCTCTCGTTATAGTTAGGTTGCGGGCTGAGTTGCGCCTCCGCTCCCATATCTTGGGAAGCGGGGAGTGCTCTACTGCAAATCAGTCCGCGTTTTTTAAAAACGGAAACTCTCGATTCATGACATATTTGAACGATCCAAACCGTTTAAGTTAATCATCCTACCCTCATGTGTATTTGTATGAAAAATCAAAAGATTTGAAGACCTCTAACCCATATATCAGATGAAGTTTATATTGCCTATATTGAAAGACGTTCATTTTGCACTCATTCGATGTGTGTTGGAGCTCTTCAAATCTTTTCATTTTTCATACACATACACATGAGGGTGGGGTGATCAACTTGAACGGTTCGGATCGTTTAAATTTATTGTGGATCAAGAGTTCCCGTTTTCAAAAAACGCGGACCGGTTTGAAAAAGAGGCCCTAGGAGGCTTTTTCGTTAGGTGGCATCAAAAATCTATCTCCTCCACCATCTTTTTCGACGATCGCCATTCATCATCTTCATCTTTACCATCTAAGATGTGGATACACCAAATTTCACGTGATTCTACCACCTTTTCACCGTTGAATTAGCAATGTAAAAAGTTCTATTGTTGGTAAACCGTTGATTTTGCACACAATAAATCAACGATGAAAAGGTGATAGAACCACATGAAATTTGGTGTATCCACGTCTTAGATGATAAAGATGGAGGTGATAGATGCCGATCGTCAAAAAAATCATGGATGGCTTATTTTTTCGATGCCATGTGAGAAAATTCTCTCCTATGGCAACTTTCCTCCATTATACACACACATACACATACATATATACATATTGAGAGAGAAACACACATGGAATCCTAACCCCATTTCCAATGCAGAACTAAATAAAAGAAACCTTCTTTTCCAAAATCCGAAACACAAGAAACCATTAGGAAAAGTTAAAAACCTAAGAGAACTTCAAAACTTTGATTTAGAATATAGCTCAAAAACCAACAGATTGTGGACCAAGCCTTTTGTCTCTAATACCATGATAAGAAATATAACTCATAAAAAACTAACTAATAACTCATAAATATTACAATCTGTTTGCTAAATCGAAACCAAACCAAACCTATGATAACCAAAATATCCAATACAAATACAGATATTTTGTAGTTTAACAAAGGATTTGAAGGATAAGATGCAAGGGTGAGTTTTAAGTGAGGGATGGCGTTACTTGTACAAGTTGATAAGTCTGCCATTCCCGGCCCACCCATGCCCGGCCCACCATGCAAAATTGATGGTTTCTTGTCGTGACTAGCTAAAGCTATAGTTCTATTACATAGTGTTTCCACGGGTTAGAACCTCCGGAGGGAATATAAGATTTCAAAAGGCAGAAGGCCAATTCTGAGCCACCATCCAAACACAATTACCTTTGTTTAATAGAATATTTTTAGTATAGAAAGTCTCAAATTCAAGATCTTCCGCTGTGCGGGTTTCTTAGGCCATAGTCATGTAGGTTCAAAGAAGACCAACTACCACAAAAGCACTTACAATAGCTCTATCTTAATTAGTTTTTATTTACTATTAGAATCCAAAGTCGTAGAAAAAAGTCATTCCAATTAATTCATTATATCTCTACTTATATAATGCAAACTCCCAAGACGTAGATTATGCAATGGCCTCTTCTTTACAGTAAATATTTATGTAATGAGAAAAAATCTTCCGAACTATTCATCTTTTAAAGATGTCCACCTCATCATGTCATTAAAATCTTTAAAGGCTCCTTTAAATTCAAATTTCCTTAAAGGCTCTTTTAAGATTTAGTATCATTTATAAGATCAATGTCAAAACTAAATAGTAGCATGTCATTTACATAAAAGCATAAAATAATAATCCTTTAAGTAACAACTATGATATACAGGAAGAGTCCCCATCTGGTTCCAAGAAAATACATATGGTGATCAATGACAATGGACATGCCAGGTGCCCTAAATTATTCAAGCAGGGTGAAGATATACTAGGTAAAACCCAAAACTAAGACAAGCACTTTAAAGTCCATATATGTATTTGATCAAAAATAAAATCTAAATCACATGCAAGAGACTATATATGTGTGTGTAAGCTAGCTTAGTGCATGATGCATCATCTTAATTGAAATTCATTTGAAGTAGTCAAGTGTTTTGTCATTACAACATAGCATTTCACTCATCTAATTCCTTCTTTCTTTCCTCAAATGTCGGGTAATTAGAAGGTAAAGAGCTGGTGAGATCAAGGTTCAAGTCAGGGATCACTTGAGTGACAACGTCATTATCACTCGATGAATCCGAATGACGAATCTCTTTTCGCATCGTGCTTTTGCCAACTTGGTTCACTCTATGGTTATTTGCAATCAATTCCCATGCCTGCAAGCTTTCTACTCAGATGAGAGTTCCAGTAGTTTTTAATCTCTTTGTGGGTTCGCTCAGGCAATCTTCCAGCAATTAGTGACCACCTATATAAATTCAGAGAGAAACAACTTTGGTTCAGTATTTTGTGCAATATGCATGAGGAAATTAATGGACATTAAGAGCCTTTTCAGTAGTTTTGTTTGAATTGGAGAGTCCATTATATACAACACAGCACGCAAGATGTAATTGATGCTTGTGTTTTATATACCTGTCACCAAGAAGTGCATGGAGTTTGATGATGAGGCTATCTTCTTCCTCAGAGAAGTTGCCTCGCATTACATCCGGGCGAAGATAATTTATCCATGAAAGCCTGCGGCTCTTTCCGTATCGAAGTAATCCTAAAGAAAGTTGGGAGTAGAGTTAGAGCAATGAAAGAATCGAAAGGGGAGTTGGTTATGAAGAAGAAGATGAGATTTTGAATATTAGGCTATGCGACATAAAATATTATTCACAAGGAGGATTTGAGGAACTAATTTTTCATGTAGAGACAGTGTGATATATATAAATTTCCAGTATATGCATCTAAGATTTGAAATGTAATTGCAATATGTTCTCTGATATCTAAATAGCTTATTGAATGTCTTTAGTCAACTGATGAACACCTTACTAAATAAACGGAAAGCTGAATATATAAAAAAAAGCTGAAAATAATATCGTGAAGGACCTGCGGCCCTAGGAAGTGATCTCCATGAGCATCCTTCTCCAGGACCTTGCATGACGTCGATGAGCTTTTGGTCCTCCACCTTTGACCATTCTCCTTTTTTGATGATGTCATTCTTAGTACGACATGGATTCCTCATGAGAGAGAGAGAGAGAGAGAGGCGCCGTGTTGATGAATGAGTAATAGTGATCAGATATATAGAGAAAGAAAGAAGAGGAGGTGGAAGAAGGGTAGAGCTGACTGTATTGGCAAGAAAGACTGGTGGGTATGAGGACTGAATGCAAGTAAACATACATATGAATGCATGTGATATGAAGGTTTGTTGTTGCAGGTACAAGTCCTTCTCTTGCTCTCTTAATTTCCTTTCCTAATAATCAACATTGCACACATCTGACCAATCACTAAAATCAGGTGAGCTTAATTAATTAGCTTGATATAACAGCGTTTTGTAATGTGCTTCCCCGCTAACCCGTATCCTATATGAGTTTTATATAGCAGCGTTCGACTGTGACAAAATTGGGTTAAACAGTTAAGCGGGCTAGGGTGCGTACTTTGTGGCTAGGTCCTAGGTGTGGTGAGAGCAACTAATTATGGATACGGCACTTGAATTAATGGACACACATGTATATTAGTTCAATATGGCTGCGCTCGAGCCTAGCCACATGAAAGTTATCCTATATTGTATGTGATACATGTTCGATGCATGCTCTCTCCCCAGCAGTCCACTGTGCTAGTGATGCCTTGTATCAAGGGTTTAATGAACACAGGCACATATATTAGTTCTAAACGAGACGGAATTTAAAGTTGCATAATCGTGCCTTCTTGAGTGGAAAAGAATTATTATTGAAGCTTGGCAATCAAGAAGAAAAAGGATTCACGTCAAGAACGTAGACATTAGCTTGACAGCTATATAATACTAATTACACTAGAACCATTTGGCCTGGTTGAGATAATAAGGAACAACTGACAGAAAAATATAAAAAGTTTCAGAACTGATAATGTATTCTAAACAGATGTGTGCATTTCTCAACTCTGATATCTTGTCCGTTGAAGATAATCAAGAGAAAATATTTATTGGCTTGATTTAATCAAGAGTTCATATACAAATATATAGAGAGTCATACACCACCTCTCATATTTAATTTACCCGATCTAACAACCCATTATATTCATAACTAATATCTAATAACTAATTATATTCATGACAATTCCCCACAAGCTGGAGCGTAGATATCAATCATGTCAAGTTTGAACAGAAGACGAGCGAAAACTGGTCGAGAAAGATATTAGGTAAGGATATCTGCTAGTTGACAAAAAGAAGAAATATGTTGGAGTGCAACCATCTTATCTCTCATCTTATCACGAATGAAATGACAATCCATTTTGATATACTTGGTCCGCTCATGAAAAACTGATTCTCAGCAATGTGGATCGCGGTCTTATTATCACAGAATTGTATGGTGGAAAGAGAAGGAAGCCCAAGATCTATTAGAAGGGAGGTAAGCCCATACCAACTCAGCAACTATATGCGCTATAAATATATACCCAGTCTCTGTAAAAGAATGAGCCACTACATTTTGCTTCTTACTCCTCGACATAACCAAATTTCTTTCCAAGAAAACACAATAGCCACTCGTGGAACGACGATCATCAATGGATCCGCAAAGGCTGTGAGCGACAACTTCGATGATGGTTTGTAAAGAAGACCTTATCCTGAAGAACCTTTGATATATCTGAGAATATGCTCAACTGTTTTAAGGTGAGAGGTCAAATGATCCTGCATATACTCACTCACTATGCTAACGGCAAAAGCAATGTCAGGACGAGTGACAGTGAGATAAATAAGATTCCCAGCTAGATGTCGACATCATCCTGGGTCAGGTAGTGGAGGATCCGAGAGAGCTCAATCGAGACAGCTTAACTGAGGAACTCATAGGAGTGTTTGCTGGTTTACATCACAGAAATCATGTTTCAGATAGAAAATCAAGTGCATACTTGGGCTGAGAGAGCAGAAATCTACCAATACTTCAATTCCAAGAAAATATCCAAGTAGTCCAAGGTCCTTGGTATGGAAGTGTAAAACCAAATGTTCTTTCATCTTGGAGATGCGAGCAGAATCATCTTCGGTAATGATAATAGCATCAACATACACCAACACAATTACCCTGTCCTGATGGCGACTATGTGTAAAGACGGATGTGTCGGCGCGACTGCGTTTGAAACCAACCTGTCATAAAACTGTACTAAACTTTTCAAATCAGGCATGCGGTGACTGCTTCAATCCATATAACGATTTATGTAGAAGACAAATCATAGACTCCCTCAGTGACTCAAAATCAGGAGGCTGCTGCATATAAATAGTCTCTAAAAGATCGCCATAAAGAAAGGCATTCTTCATATCAAACTGATAAAATGGCCATGCCTTAAAAACAGCCAAGGATATAAAAACACGAACCGAGCTCAATTTGGCAACTGGCAAAAATTCTCAACATAACCAAAACCATGCTGCTGAGTAAAACCTTTGGCCAATAATCAAGTTTTGAGACGGTCAATCGTCTCATCTGGATTATGTTTAACAGGAAAGACCTATCGACAGTCAACAACCTTCTTATCTAAAAACGGAGATACCAATTTTCAAGTCTGATTAGTGCACAGTACGGCAATCTCCTCTAATATAGCTGAATGCTGAAGAGAGGAAGGAAGAGTGATACCAGACAAGAAAGAAACAAACTGACAAGCAGATGATGTCAGTCTATAATAGAAAACAAAGTTAGAAATTGGATGAGCAATAGTACAGGAACATTTACCCTTGTGTAAGGCAATAGGAAGAGATATCTTCTTCTGAAGGCGGCGGTGATTAAGAATCAAGACCAGTGGACTGTACTGAAGTACCTGCAGAAGAATCGTTTGAAAAAGCATTGGTGGGAGGGGGTTGGACAACCGTCTTACGACTATGATACACCTATGGATAAGAGACTACAGGCTGAAAATAGGGCTCACAGGTTAAACAGGTGAATCAAGCTCTGATACCATGAAGATAATTATGAGGAGATATTTATTGGCTTGATTTAATCAAGAGTTCACATACAAATATATAGAGAGATATAGACCGCCTCTCATATTTTAACTGATCTAACTCATTATATTCATGACTAATATCTAATAACTAAATATATTCATAACATCAATCGCCACTGATTTCCATAGTTTGAAAAGAAACTCAATCACACAAGGATAAATCCTAATTTATATTTGAGCATATAGGCCAGTTAAATTAATCCTTGCTATTTTCCTTTAACCTTCGTCTAACTTGTGACCCCTGGTTACAATTCCCATGCCCTAGGGCTTTTCTTCTACCTTTTGAGTGATAACTATCTATGATTGAAACCATGTAGCTCCCTTTTCTTTAATTTTCTTCATACCCTTGTTTTGAAGTACTAGAGTTCTTTGTTAGGATTTACCCTAACCGTGGAATTTTTCAGTTGGAATTTTTTTTATCATAATGGTCAATCAAGGTAAAGAAAGGGAGAAGCTACCAAACATCATGGAAGAATTATTTGATTGGTAGTTGGAATAGGATGGGGTACAAACTGATTAGGTTTTTGGTTGGTCGCGTGTTTACCCAAATGGATATTCTCCTCCGAAAAGATCAGTCGTGTGTTTGCTTTCAAATTGAAAGTGAAACTATATTGGTGTCTAGTTTGTAATCTAGCAAACCTCTCAGATGGTCCCCACTTCCTATTTCTACGAATGGAGCTTAAGGTCCACAGAAATAAATTGATAGCTTGATTAATTAATTTAAGGGATAAACATGAAATGACTGTTATCAACATGGAATGGAAAATGGGAGGCCAATGGTGGGCTCTAATCCTGGAAAAGGCAGTGAGGCACAATAAATGTCCTAATTTTTAAAAATAAAAAATTCTAAATAAAATTTTCTAATCCCAACAAGGCCATGAAATCTCCAAAAAGGTGAAATTTTATATTTTTACCCTGTAGCTTTGCCTATTTAAATATCCGACCCCTTACTCCTGTTCCCTCTTATACATTAACTAATAAATATAATGACTGGATGGGCCTAGGCTGTACCACGGACCCGCTACCTGCAGCGCATGGACCCAAAGGGGGCAGAGGCAAGCCACGTCCTGCTTAAAACACTGGGGCTGGGCACCCCGTTTTACCCTCCTAAGATCGTGCAACAGAAGCAGCGGGCCTTCGGTAGAACACATGCCCAACAACGAGTGGCCGAACCGGGGGACCAGCTAAAGCCTCCGGAAAATGCTACATATGCTACTCATTGGTTTGCTATATACTTATTACAAATACATATATTGATAAAGATTGTTAGAGTTAGCCTAGTTGTAAAAACATAGGCTATTGACCCTAAAGACCTCTTCGTTTCTTTAAAATATTAGCCAAAAGAAATCTTCTGGTTCCACTACTGCCAACAGCCCCTTTATATAAAGAGAATCTCTGACAAACAGCCCTGAGGTATCTAGCAGGTCTCATATATGTATACAATTGCAAAATTGAAGAAGTTTAAAATGTACACAAGAATAATTGAACAAGTTTGTGTATATTTCCCTCAAGTCCAACCTTTTCATATGAATAAATAAAATTGAAATATACATTAAAAATAACTTAAAAAGAATAGATTGGACCGCGTACAGATGGAGGTACAGAAACTTTACTACTGACTGGAGAGAGCATCTTGCCGCCTCTAATATTATCGATCCCTTCCCTTCTAAGGGCTTGTGGGTCTACACCGGCTTTGTGAGCTGCAATCACCCCTATAGCTTCCCAATAATTCGCCACCTTCACCTGTAACAAGAGATTGCCTTATATTCCCAATTATTTATCATTGTTTTCTAATTCATATTTTGTATCAGAGTGATTTCGACAACAGAAGCTTGCAAGAGTAGTTTGAAACATACCGCTTCGATCCCCAGTTTATCAGGTGTATCATTCATGACAGTTTCGTTTTCTTGAACAGCTATTACAAGAGGCTGCAAAATAGTTGCAGTTACAACCAAGTAGTAGATTTTTCCACAGTAATAGGCTTGGAACTAAATTGGAGGTTTTGTTGTGGATTGTCACAAACAAGGTGCCTTGAGGTAACTAAAGGATGTCTATGTACCGACCGTATGTAGATTTAAGCAATGAACTAACTATTACCAAAATAAGAATATCTGTGCTTAGCAACCACAATGTTGGGGGCATTCCGAAAATCGACACTTTTAATGACTGCTTGTCAAGACAAAGGTTGCGTTTCTAATCACTATTGTACAATATAGATAGATATTCGTTGGTACCAAGGTTCAAGAACTCGGTTTCGGTTTCGGACTCTCATAATTTTATTAGTTTCACTGGGTTTCAGCTAGTTTCGCTAATCTCGGTTCGGTTTCCAGTTTCGGTGGTAATACAATATACATAAGTGTAGATATATTAAATACTTAAATTTATGGTTCTATATTACAAGACAGTGATCCTAATGTTTAAAAACCCAACCACGATGCAAAATTTATTGAAAAATGTACTTAGATAAGTATTAATATAGGGTTTTGGGTTCAATTTTTTGCGGTTTTCTAATAACGAATGCCTACAATGATCACAATGACGGTAAAAATAGAATTAAAAAAATTAAGTTTTAAAAAGTTTCGGTCGAAATGATATTGTATGGTTGGTTGCGTATCGGTCTCGGGGTTTCGTATCGGTCTCCACCGAAACCGATACGAAACCACCACGTATCGGTGGTTTCGGCCGAAACCTCGAACCTTGGTTGGTACATCCGTCAAAATTTTGCACCGATGGACCTCCTCCATCAGTGCTGTTCTGTAGGCACAACCCACCATTGTAGCAGTGAATTTTTTACTTGCTTCAAAAAATTTATTATGGTCTTGGTGAGATTCTGGAAGCTGAAGCTAGAGTTATGCTTGATGTGCTATTAAATGTCGTCTCCTAAATATTGAAGGAATCCTTATTGAATTTGATTCAAAAGTTCTGGTAGATTCTATCAATGGGCATTGCAGAATTCCTTGGAAGCTTCGTTATACTATTCAGGGTATTCTTTGTCTTAAAGACATCTGCCAAGGTGTTTCATACATTCAGAGAGAATAATATGATTGCATGTTACTTAGCAAGAGAAGGCAAGGAATCCAAGTGTAGCAGCACATACTCCATTATATTCATCCCACCAGAAATTCAAAGGCTGGTTAAGTTGGATTTATCAGTTCTTCCCAGGTTTACAATGAAAGGCTAAACTTTGTTCTATTATTACGGTTTTTAGTCTCTAGTTAACAATAGTGTGCTACACTCTTTCTAGTCATTTTCTATCAATGAAAGAATGGCTTAGTGGGTTCTTTAATTTACTGTTTGCCCGGAAAAAAAAAAGAATGCACGATGAAAACTCTCCACAGCCTGATTTTTGTACACACCTCCTCTTATTGTTAGCATATGAAGGATAGTCGTATTTTATAAATATAAATAATTGGGCATTTGGACTTAATGATCAATGTTAAATAGAAACATATGGCACTTATGCTTGAAAATTTGAAATATAATGCATTAATGCATCACGATTTGAACATCTACCATGAAGCACCAGTAAGTGAATCTTGGCCAAGTCAATAAAAATTGAGGATTAAATATTCTTCATCCATTGTAGATGTTTGATAGTACAAGAAACCCACCAAAAGGAACATATACTTTATCCCAAACTTTTTGTGCCGTCTACAATAATCTTAAAAATTAGATTTGACACCAAACGTGGCATTGGCAATGTGAAAATACCGCTCAAAAAGTTAACGAAGATTTTAGATTTGTGTCGTTGCATTTGATAATGGAAATAGTAATAATAGAACATGATATAACAACTGGGGCATCATGAAATTTAAGGTAGTTGTGAAATCATGAAATTTCTACTATACAATGATAATTGGAATTCGGAAATGATTCTAGGAAGCAAATATTCCTTCTATGGGCTAGTTGAAGGGTGAGAAACTAAATAGCAATTGCGAAAATAATGAGATCTTCGCGCACCTTGTTTTTTCCTAAACTTCTTGCAAAAGCAAGGGCGCCATCCCCTCCACAAGCATCAACAGGGAGAACTACGCTGTCAACATCACTAGCCAATATGAAACCCGATTCTGAGTCTCCAGGTTTCCTAACCACATATTGTGGCGCACGACTTAGCCCAGCAAGCACGCAAGGCAGAAATGTGTAGCCGATCTGGTGCATGAGAAAACAATTATTGATGTACAGCCATATATGATATAACACTAAACAGAGAGAGAAAAGGAAAGTCAAACTATCATTTACTTTCTTTAGTCTTATACAATCGACTCAGTTACTCCTGTAACTCTACCAGAAACCTTTAGGAGCGAATCATATTCAATAAACAATCTCTCTAGATTCCAACTTGTTTCACAGCATGACATATCGAAGAAAGTTTTTTATTATCTGGAGTAGAAAAACTTTTCATTTATTGCTCAAATTTTCTCAAAATTTTCAAACTCTATTAAGAAACTTTCAAAATATCTACTATTTTTACTAAACCTCCCAGATAAACTCTTCAAACCTTTTTCTATGATGTTTAACAGATGCATATGTACATCACAAGTGCAATAATCTAGTATAAAATAATGGCACTACAGTAAAAGTTGGTCAATATTCCAATTCCAAGGCCAAATAAGTACTCAATCAGATCCATTTCAAAATATGCATGCAGTAAAGAATGGAAAAGGACAAGCGTTCTATAGAAATATAGCCAAATGGGGAATAGGAAATTCTTCAAAACTAGCCCTGTTTCCTGTGACAGCATACATAATAAAATCTACCACTTCCAAACCTTGTGTATTAGAACTCACATGAATGATCGATGCATGTATTGGTTAACTATGCAAGCATCAATAGATAGGTAAACTGAAGTGAATTAATGATTAAATTAATCTTAACAGTAACATCTGATCATTGATAATCCATTTATTAATGACCGTTGTTTTGCAGAATTAGAGTTTAGAATAGTTAGAAAAGTCAGATGACATGAGATTTTTTTATCTGACCTCTTCAGCAGCAGATCTCGGAGATAGTGATGAGCTCAAAGGAAGAGGTGTTATTGCAGGAGCATGAGCACATGGAATCTGGAATTCCTTTACAACAAGATGGCTGATTACTGCTTCCACTCCTGCCAACAAATCTACCCCCTGAACAACGCGATGAAGCTCCAATAGTCAAATTACCCTTTTCCATATCTAACTTTTCTAATTTTAATTCTCTAATCCTAATATCGTATACGGAAAGGGGGGGAACATACAAAAGAGGAAAGAAGAAAAGAAACTCAAGTTCTTTGCTGACTCTTCAAGTTTTTGCCACTGCATCTAAACTTCAAAATTATAATGAGTTGAGAGATACATTTTTATATTCTAACACGTCCCTGTAGGTTGAGCGCCTTTTTCTGCAACTTCA
Organism: Agapanthus africanus; assembly: GCA_030015575.1. Lineage (NCBI taxonomy): Eukaryota > Viridiplantae > Streptophyta > Magnoliopsida > Asparagales > Amaryllidaceae > Agapanthus > Agapanthus africanus. The sequence continues at coordinate 562,687,938 of CM057346.1, forward strand.
AGACATGGGATTTTCTGCCAAGACATGGGATTTTCTGCAGAGGTTACTTTTTCCCCCTTTGAGTAAACTGCTTTAAATACACAACCTGTGGAATTTGAACATGGGTTGCTCTGATATCATCTTAAATCCCTTGCCACTCAACCAAAACTCCGAAGTTATGAAAATGGTTGAGAAATATAGTTCTATATTCTAACAGTAGCTATAAGTCCAATCTTATAGCCAGAGATGACACAATTGATAAAAAGATAATTGTAGCTGTGGGCAAAAGAGAGTAAAGTAGAAGGGGTCCACTTAAAGTTTAAGTTGAGAGGGACCAGCACCCGCATCACCCTATTACGCTCTAGTGCATGCAGCTACATTAATATCATTGATAAATGCCTAAAGTACATTAAATAATTAGACTTACCTTTCCCTGTCGATAATCTTCAGTTTCTTCTGAATCATCATCTGGAAAACGCCCCACAACAGCCACCGCATTTAATTTAGACTGGTTAATTAGAGTGTGTACTGCCCTTAATAATGAATCTGGACGTTTAATCCTCCCTGTTGATTTCCCACATTTTGGGTCAATCCATATCTCAACCTATAAGACATCAGCAATGATAAATGGAACTTTGCTTCGCAGCATTGAGATTTCATATGGAGATTTTATTACCACTCACTTAATAAAATCAGCAATGTGAAAATGTAATAAATTATGTAATTCTTATCACCCAAACCCTCTTCATGTAAATGACCAGCTACAAAGTACAACTTGCTCAAGTCTAGACCAAAATTATACAACTTGTTAGCATCATGGAATCAGACCTCTAAAGATTATAGCCAAATTACTGGCTAAGAGTGTGCCACTATAGATTAATGATCATTGACAAGCAACACACCTGAGTAGCCACCCCGAACCAAAAAAAGTTTAGTAGCAAATACAACAAGGGAAAAGAGGGTATCTTGCATCTCTATAGAAGAAGGGAAAGCAGTTAAGAAGACTGATATTGTTCTTAAAATAGTTTTTTGAATTCATTCGGCTAGAAAGCAACCCTCGTCAAAAATTCTTCTAGGCTGGAAAATTGTAGATAAGGAAGATATAAGTTAAATAACAAAACTCAATATAAATCCTAGAGAAAACATATTAAATACTATTTAACAAGTGGAAATTATATATAGTATACTCTTGATCACCTTAATAAGAACTAATCGGAAAAAGATTCATGCAAGGATAACAGAAGATCATGTATATAGTTATCGTTAAGACGATAATAGTATAGAGTTATCATTTAGAGGATCATGAGACTTTGCAGATATAGTAAATATCATATCAATTTACATAGATGATACTAATTGGTTCCACTCACCATAGTATTAGAAGGCTACATGACATGATTTTCTTTCTAAAATAACTAATATTAACATAATTTATTAACATTATACCATATTATGTTAAATTGCATATAAACCCTTATACTAAAGCACTTGCATATTACCCTCTGTTATTCATCAGCTAACTCCCCAGGGGTTGATCAGGTATCTTTCGCAATGCAGGTTAGGCAATCATAATATTCAAGCATGAATTTACAAAATTACCCTTGACCCCACTTTGAAATTCTTTTGTTAGATATCTAATTTAAGCGGAGGTGTCGGTTGCATTGATAAGGAATTTTCGGTAATTCATGCTTAGAGCGTCACATGACAAAAAATTTAATTGTGTCGTCTCTAAAGGGGGTCGTCTGATATAGGAGGGTAATCCGCTTCTAGAAATACCGCTGTAATAAATGAAGGTTATCCGCACTTTATACATAAAATAATATTGCAGCATAACATCACTTCTTTTCTTCACATGTAATATATCAATATTGTACTAACATATTGAGCGAGGAGTTTTTTCGTTACATATCGATCCACCGCTTTACTTTTGATTGGCTCGGTAGAAACAAAAGCATACAAGAATGTCAAAGCATCCTATCCAGAATTCAACTTCTGATGAAAAAATTACAGTATTGCAAATCACAAAACTAGATCGGTATACAGGAAATGAAAATCATGTGCTAGTTCTGTCCGTTACCATAAGTATAAGGGCAGATTATAATTAAACCCCAAGATCTTTTGCTGCGTTCCAGATAAAACCATTGAACTTTATAAGCCATGTATAACATAACTGAACAGCCACTTCAATTTTTAAATAAAGCCAGTATAAAAGTGGCAGTTCAACAGAGTTATATGTAATTTATAAAGTTCAATGGTTTCATAAGAATAGCAATAAAATGTCAAAATGTCATGGGGGTTTAATTTAATTTGGTTTGTGAAATCTTTATGAAACGGAATAAGATGGCAGTTCTTAAATTAGATGTGACACTTCTTTTCCCATATTACCTGGAACAGACTATAAATTATAAATTTGATAAGCAGTTAATCACCTCCAAAGGAGCATCAGTGACAATATATTCCACAACTGGCAAACCTAAGGAAGCCCTTGTGGCATTGGCAACCTGTAAATGGCGAATACGGAGTTCTTCCTCAATTCCAGCATCAAGCACCAAACCTACCTAAATTCCATAGAAAGAATTTAGTCAGCGAACAAAAGAAACATATACACATTATCAAAGTGTTATGCTGCGAATTATATATCTTCTACAATAGACAATAAGTTTGGTATACAAGGTAACCACGATAAATAAAAAAATTGATCAACGTCCCAACTTGGTGATAGTCATATGACTCCTTCACCAGTTGTTCTTGTTGAGGGAATATTTTGATAGAAAAAATTTAACCCTTAGAAAATCACATCTGCAGATTTCAATTGGTAACTCTCAGTGTATATTAATAATTAATCACAACTATGCAGAACCCATAAACAGTGGTCGCTTGTACAGATGGAGTAAGATATGATAGTAATTCATAGTTAGTGCAAACAAGTCCAAGAGTACTGAAAGTCATAATGTTGTTCCATAATTTATCTCCTAGCAATCACGCTATAATTAAATGACTGTCTATTTTAACTTAAGAACTTGTTCATAAGTTGTTTAGAGTAGACTTTGACCATTTTTTAGATTTGGTCAACGAGCCACAGGAAGGGGGGGTTGCGCTAAACAGTCTCTTGATGGGGTATTGCAATTTGGGGTAAAACTACAGGGCAGTTGTGTGCAATTAACCCTTAATTTAAAAAATCATTAATTGTAAAACATGAAAATTTTGAAGATGGCATTCATACCAGCCTAGTAAATCTTGACCATCGAGTTGCTTATCATTGTGAGTATGCAAAGTGAATTCCGTATGCATTTCTCTAATAGGACACAAGGAAAGCACAAAACACTTATAAAAGCAACTAGAAATTGAAAATAGCTTTATTATCAGTCTAAATGTTTTGCACGTTGTACTAGCAATTGAAGTGATGGGATTAAGTATTATAGTTGTTTAACTTAACTTAGGTTAACTCTACAACATAACTTAGCTGCTTCTTTATAGCAATTTTGTCCTCAATAACCAACGGACATTGAAATTTGAGATAATAGTTTACTTTTTACCCGACTCCTACTGGCATGTCCTGTATGTCTTCCTTTTCATATATATTTGGATGCTTCTTTTCATCCAAGCAGCTGTATATAGGTCATAGAATGGAATAAGGATATTCAAATTGATAATGTTGATGTGAAACATGTTATTTGTTGAAGTACTGTGTGTACAATAACCCAGTTGGATTTAATTATCATCTTTGTTCCATAAAATATGTAAGGTGGAATCACCACCTCTCTTCTTTTCTTTCTTTCTCAAGTTATACTGCATCATTTGCTTATTACCATTCAAAGATCCAGATGAAAACTTCAAGTTATCTCCGCAGTCTGTTTGATTCCAGTTTTTTCATAGTAAATAGCTGACAGTGTATTGATGAGAAATCACTAGTATTGTAAAGAAGCCTAGTAATTTGATTCTTTATACGTAGTGAGTTGGACTAGGGAGTTGAATTAACTGGGAATATTTTCTGGTTGGCTCTTTGTTTTATTCATGGTTTAGAGTTGAAGGTGATGCCCTAGAGCATAGATAACATATTTTCCCTTCTTCTACGACTTTCTTTCCAACTAGGAGAATGTGTCTAGGGGCATCTAGTTAATGACGGTTGGTGTTTAGAATAATGGCAAGCCCCTCTCTTGTCCAAAATTTTGCAGCGTGACTTTGGCAGTAATTAAGATGAATCAGACGATTCAACCAGTCGACAACTGATAGTAAAACCTTAACAAATCTTCCATGAAGCGTTGCTCCATAGAGACAGCCACACCATTTGATGGCAAAACATTTAGATGATGACGGTGATGACGACAAGGAATAGAGATATATGCTGACTCCTCACTATGAGTTCATTATGTTTTCCCTTCCCATTTAAAGTAATTTGATCCAAGAGAATAAATGTAAGCCATATGTTTTTAGGATTATAACAAGCCTCTCTATCATGCACATAATATTCTACGACATGATTTTGCACTAATTGAAATAAGGTTAGCATTCTGTCGGCAGCCAATTGTAAGAGCTGGCCAAATTTTTGATGGAGCCTTGCTCCATGGCTGACCCTATTTTGATGAAAAAAGGCTTAAAACTGATAATGATGATTACCAGGGATATATGATAACTCTTAATTATGAGTTAATATGTTTCCTGCCATGAAATGCACCAGTTTCCAATTTTCGAATGTGTGGGGAATGAGTGGAGAACTTAATAATAAAAAGGGTGTGCTACTTCAAATACAACATTAATGGAAAAGGTGTTTAATCTGTATGTCAAATTTCTAATGTCTACAAATCAGACGAAAAGCACTGTTCTCATATTACTTTTAATAGCCCTTGCATTGCCACTTCATATCAGATCATTATCATAAAAAGTTATAATTGTTGCTTATGCTAGGATTTGATATAACATACCTTATTTTGGTGGACAGGTTGGAGAGCCCAAGATCCTTCTGCAAATCTATCAAGTGCATATCCCTCCACATAAAGTGTATTTGTCATCGGCCAGTACAGCATTGCCGCATTCAACACCTATCATCATGCCACATGCCATGTTTAGGAGCACTCATACAAGAAACTTTATGCACTGCAGAACAAAGACTGACACACCAAGTTGGGTATATGGTAATTCATGAGAAATGCTGAACATCATAAGGTAAGCGTCAAATGATATTGAACCATCAAAAATATTTGTGCAAAGCTTCAGCAGATCTACATGATAGTATGATCAATGAGAAATCACCTTACATTATATACAGAAGCTAAGATGCCAAAACAGTATCAACTACAACTACATGCACCACAGATTGTTCAAGTGCTGTATAAATAATTAAATATAGATGTTTACTTCTAAATCAACTAATAACTCAACAGCATTTCATGTCTGTTGACTTGGTAAACATATGCATGTCCCCTAATAGTACGGTCGAAATCTTAGGTCTTTTCCTCGTGATGCATAACCCAAATGAACCAATATGAATAACATAATCTAGTATTATAGTGCGAAAGGAGTCTCTTTAATTTCAAAATGATTGCTGACATGGATTTCTCATTCTTCAAGAAAAATCAATGAAAAAATTAAAAAAATCCAATCAAGATTCATAACAGCAACTAACCCCATCACCGATTATTAAAAAAATTACCCTCGTCAGTTAAAACTACCTGGCCTGTATTATAGTTTTAATGAAAAACAAAAAACACAAATAAAGTCATTGAAATTTGAGATATATGTGCATCGCATGTGCAAATTACTAGTTTTGTATTAAAAAGAACTAGTTGCCTGCACCTTCGCTATGATAGGATATTAAGTACTTTATTTTGCGTTTTTGGGTAACCAGATTCACGTGTTTATTTAACTTTGTTGACCGGTAAAGCCAACTTTTGTATGTGTATTCATCCCAATTTATAATTCAGGTATCTTGGCAGAGAACTATGTACTGTATGATACAACAAGGAATTAGCCATTACTGTTGTAAATGATAACCAACATTGATTGGTTCTCACTAGTCAGTTAGTCAACCTCTACTTTCAAATCTAAGTTTTGGAGAACATTGGCACCAAATCCAAATGCCGTCTATTATCTATATTGCTAGCTAGTAGGAAATATTCTTTAAAAAATACATTGCACATCGATTCGCCAACTTGGAAATTTTATTATTTGATAGTTTAAGAAAATGTGGAAACACACATGCAATCCTGGCGATTCAGCAAATGATCTATACAACTATAATTCTGATTTTTGTTTAGTATCTACTTCCCCATATTTTTCTCTTTCTTTCATTCAAACTGTGTACTTACTTCCCCCTGGCATTCTAGCTACATTTAAGATTTTAGCTTTTTAAATTGTTCCAAAAGACTTGTGTTAACCAGAGTTCAGAAACTCTGAATTAATATACACTATCATATCATGTTAAAGTTGTACATCGCCTACACACGTTTCGTCTTCCCTCTGGTTTGAATCTGTATCAGTCCGATGTTTCGGCTGTTCCACGGCTTTGAATCAGAAATTACAAATATTTATGGTAATGACACCAAATCTACCCAAGAAAATTATCATACTTATTTTATACATGATCAGCCAATTCATGACTATATGAAATCATCAAAACCTTTTCCACTATGAACCTTGCCAAATAGATAATCACCGTAAAGAATAAGATATATATTTGTGAGAGAGATGATTTAATATGTTTGAGAGATTGGTAAGATTTGGATTTGATTAGATTATGATTTACTTAGGAGTCAAGTTAGGGTTATTTGGTGGTCAAGTATTAAACCCTAAGAGTTTATTATAAATAGAGAGGTAAAGTTGTTCTCCTCTCATATAATATAATATCATTGTAGTTTTCTCTTTTATCAATAAACAATTGTTTCTTTTCTATTTTCCACAATGTAGTCTCTCCATTATTTTCCGCTCCACCTCTAATACTTATGTTTCTTAATATAGTATCAGAGCCCGGGTGTTTGCTTGTCCACATACATATATGAGGTTTGAGCCCTCGCACGTTGATGATGCCCAGTATTGGGAACTCCCCAGATCGTGACACGTGGCAGATGACGTGTCCCGAGGCACACGGAAAGAGGGCAAGCACCACACATTAGAGGCGTTCCTCGGGCTATCGCCCCGCTGCCTGGACCCGACCTCCGAGGATGCCCTGAAGATTCCTGTGCTCGACATGTAAACGACCATTGGCTCGCCTCCGAGGCCTCCTACACACCGATCTTCTCGGCCCTTCGCCTCCGAGCTATCACAGAACCGAACTAGCTTGGCCTCCCGCCCTCTTTTAGGCCTCTCGCCGAGCTAGACCTCCTCGGTTCTGTCGAGCGACCTAGAACGCAGATCACAGGCGCCTCCGCCACGGCTCCGCGAATCTCGCCAGACGCGAGATATCTGCCGCCCCACGATCCCGCGTTCCACGCCGTCGCGTTCCCCCATTAACGGACGTATCTCGTCATTAATAAGGGATCCCGCCATTCATGCAGGGATAATGCCGGGGGCGTAACGGCCGGCGTGAACCTCGCGCCAGCTAGCCCATGGCGACCGCTATATAAACCCCTCTCTCAGACGACTCAGATAAGACAATTTTACTTCAATAGGCCGCTACTCTGTCAAAATATCTCGGCTAACTTGATCGTCGGAGGGTCCACGGTGGTACAACCACCCCGGGGCTTCTTTGCAGGTAGCTCGACTTCATTCCAAATCAAGCCCACTGAGATCCACATGCTCCAGGAGGCAACCCTCAAACCCAATCTCAGTCGTTTATCAACACTCGCAACGGATCGACGGAGGACAATATCTGAAGGAGATCCAGACCTCCATCAATTGGTGTCGTCTGTGGGAAACGAAGGTTCCACTCATCGAAAGTTGATCTTCCAATCTCAAACTCATGGCTGTTGGGGTTAAAATTTGCACCCCAGTTGACCGGGTCAAAGTCAAGGTCAACCCCAAGTAAGCGGGCCCAAACAAGTGGGCCCATGCCCAAGTCGATCCCCGCGACCGGCCCCCCATGCCAAAATAACAATCATGTAACAAATAATTTTGATGTAATTTTTTTTTTGTCAATGAATGTAAGCAAAATGGGCATAAAACCAAATTTCTGTAAAACCCATGGTTTATGTGCAAAAAGAAATAGCACATGAGACATGGGATGGGCAAAGTACCATTTTGTAAAGCCCAAGGAGCTATATGTAAATGTGTAAGCCTATATAAGACAACGTGATGATGAATAAAAATACACATTTCAGTCCTCTCAAAAAGGTTAGGGTTTTTGTGCCTCCTTCTCCTTCCTCAAGGTTCTAAACCTTCTTCTTTTTTTGAATTAAATCAAGAGTTTAACTCTTTCTTTCTAAAAAATAAATAGTTTTTCACCACAAAATCCACAAAGGGGAACTCAGATCTCCCATCAGATCTCAAAAAGGAGAGGTTTTTAAAATCTCATACTTCTGGTTTTTCAAGATCCGGCCAACAGAGGAGCAAGAAGAAGACCCATCTCCAAAGACCCCACTTTGGAGAAGATCCAGAGTTCAAGGGAGAAGCCCCTTTCATCAGCTCCAAAATATCTTAGGAGTTCAACTCCTCAAATATATATACACACACACACAAAATAATAAGTATTTCTTTCTGGGAGTACAACTCCTAATGCAGGGACCAACTCACTTTTGTCGCCCAGCGCCCGAGCGCCCACGTGCTTGGCACGTGAGGCGCTAGTGCCCGAGCGTCCACGTGCCTGGCACGCGAGGCGCTAGCGCCCGAGCGCCCACATGCTTGGCACGTGAGACGCTAGCGCCCAAAGCGTGAGCGTCCGAGCTCCCACATGCCTGGCACGTGAGGCGCTAGTGCCCCTAGCGCCAGCGTCCAAGGCGATAGCGCCAGTGCCCGCGTGCCGCGCCCGTGAGACGCTGGCGCTTTCTCCTACGCATCCTTTGGATGCCCTTTCCCTTTATATATATATATATATATATATATATATATATATACTCTACAACACTGTCCCCCGTTAGAAAAAATTTCTAACGGAGCGATGCCCCGCATCCCGCAAGGGGGCTGCTAGCCCCCTTGACCCCCAGCCCGCTATCCGGGTAGCGGGACCCCCGTAAAAACTCTGCGGGGCCCCCGATATATCCAAAACCCCTTCAAAACACAACATACGTACACTGCACATTGAGTTCGCATGACCAGTTTAACCCGTCAATCGGAGGTTCTCTCGCTCCAAAGACGAGGGGTAATTAACGGCAGCTTAGTCCGCGGCTGCCGGAGATTCGGATCCCCACAATCATTAAACCCCGGCCTAGCCTAGGCAGGGGGAATCTGTAGTACGCCTGACAAGCACGCGCGTATTCTCATCTCAATGGGGTGATGAAAAACACCCTACAGATTCTGACACGCCTGGTAAGACCCAATCTCTCCTCCCATATTTTGGGTTAAACGTTCATACGAACTCAATCAATATACATATCGATTGCATGTACTGAAATCATGTTTCTATTTGCAGGTTTACGACTTTCGACTGCAATCTTCGAACGCAAGTCAGTATTTGAACGACTTTCCTTGGCCCCAGCTAGGGGCAAGGCCATCAACACCGACAAAGTAATAAGGCATCTCGGGCAAGCTCCAGCGGTGCCCCTGACAACTGCTCAATCGGGTATCTTCTCTAAGCTCCCCGTCAGATGACCACTAAGTCGTTAACTGGAAACAGATGACCACTAAGTCGTTAAACTGGAAACAGATGACCACTAAGTCGTTAAACTGGAAACAGATGACCTCTAAGTCTTTACACTGGAAACAGACGACCTCTAAGTCGTTAAACTGGAAACCGAAGCCCTTTGGTAATCTGCTGCTCCGCTGACCACCACGTCGTTAAACTGGGAACGATCGACCACCACGTCATTAAACTGGGAACAGTCGACCTCTAAGTCGTTAAACTGGGAATGTAAAAAAATGTGTAAATAAATAAAGAAAATAAAGCCGAAATGATGAGGCAGCCGCGAATAAAAAGCCGAAATGATAGGGCAATCGCGACCTTCGCGATAAGAAAAGCTGAAATGATAGAGCAATCGCGGTAAAAAAAATGTGGCGAATGATGAGTCGCTCCTGGTACCATATTCCAGTGCAGCGATGCAGATGCCAACCAAATTCCAAACTCAAATCCCGAACGGCGAATGATGAGTCGCTCCTGGTACCATATTCCAGTGCAGCGATGCAGACGCCAATCAAAATTTCAAAAATCTGAATGTCTCCAACGGAGAATGATGAGTCGCTCCTGGTACCATATTCCAGTGCAGCGATGCAAACGCCAACCAAACTCTGAATGCCCCGACGGCGAATGATGAGTCGCTCCTGGTACCATATTCCAGTGCAGCGATGCAGACGCCAACCAAACTCTGAATGCCCCGACGGCGAATGATGAGTCGCTCCTGGTACCATATTCCAGTGCAGCGATGCAGACGCCGTCCAAAACTCAAATCCCCAACGGCGAATGATGAGTCGCTCCTGGTACCATATTCTAGTGCAGCGATGCAGACGCCAACCAAATTCAAATTTTCAAATCCCTGGATGTCCCAATGGCGAATGATGAGTCACTCCTGGTACCATATTCCAGTGCAGCGATGCAGACGCCAATCAAAATCCAATTTCCCAAAATTCTCCCAGCCCTACGGTTGGTCCTCAAGTTGACTACCGTATACAATCCATGAGCTCAAATAATTTTCATCATATCTATGCCCCCACCGCAATCACCAATTACGCGGCTGGTCTCCGTCCTTGGAATTATGGTCCATTGGGAAGACCCACTCATGTGTCCTCACGATACATGAGGAGAACAAATCTTCGTAGGATCTTTACGACTCACAAAGGAAAAACACACTTGGGGGTCCTCACGACTCCTAAGGAGTAAATGCACCTACGGGATCCTTACGACTCGTAAGGAGAAAATGCTTTTATGGGACCCTTACGGTCCATAAAATTGAAAAGGCTTAGCTGATAGGGATCTAAACTTGTCTCCTAAGCCATCGCTTCCCAACAGGGAAAGGCAAATGATGAGTTGCTCCTGGCATTATTCCAGTGCAGCAATGCAGATGCCGACCAAAACCAAAATCCCCAAATCCTCTTATGGAAAATGATGATTCGCTTCTGGTACCATATTCCAGTGTAGCGATACTGATGTCAACCCAAATCAAATCAAACCAACAACCTCTGCGGCGGAATTATGCTTCGTCTCAGAATGTACCCCGTGTCGAAATCATGCTTCACCTCGGAATATCCACCTGCCCTGTCAGAATTATGCTTCACCTGAGAATCATCCTCTACATACAAACCAGTGACACTTCGTGCCGGGGACAAGTCAACCAGCGACCTCCTCGTCGGAATTATGCTCCGTCCTGGAATCAAGTCAACAAGCGACCTCCTCATCGGAATTATGCTCTGCCCTCGGAATCAAGTCGGCCAACAAGCTCTGCGCCGAAATCATGCTTCGTCTCAGAGTGTACCCCGCGTCGAAATCAAGCTTCGCCTCGGTGTATCTACCTTCCCTGTCGGAATTATGCTTCGGCTCGGAATCAACTAGCGACCTCCTCATCGGAATTAAGCTCCGTCTCGGAATCAAGTCGACCAACAAGCTCTGCATCGGAATCATGCTTCGTCTCAGAGTGTACCCCGCGTCGAAATCAAGCTTCGCCTCGATGTATCTGCCTCCCTGTCGGAATTATGCTCCGCCTCGAAATCAAGTCGACTAACAAGCTCTGCGTCGAAATCATGTTTCGTCTCAGAATGTACCCCGTGTCGAAATCATGCTTCGCCTCGGAGTATCTGCTTTCCCTGTCGGAATTATGCTCCACCTGGGAATCAACCTCTGCATCGAAATTATGCTTCGGTCAGAATGTTTGCCGCCCGTCGGAATTATGCTCCGACCCCTTTGGAACCATGCTCCGCTCATCGGAATCATGCTCCGATCCCTGGAATCATGTCTCTACTCTTCGGAATTATGCTCCGATCCTCGGAATTATGCTCCGATCCTCGGAATTATACTCCGACTCTTCGGAATGATACTCCGATCCTCGGGAATCATGCTCCCCGAGGGATGCTCCGCCCCCGGAATGATGTTCCACCTTGAGGTCCAGCTTCAAGATCCATCAATTTCATGCACACAAATCATATGCGCGGTGTGCATTTATTGATGGGGGACACTTTGTTGGGGTCAAAATTTGCACCCCAGTTGACCGGGTCAAAGTCAAGGTCAACCCCAAGTAAGCGGGCCCAAGCCCAAGCAAGTGGGCTCATGCCCAATTCGAGCCCCGCGGCCGGCCCCCCATGCCAAAATAACAATCATGTAACAAATAATTTTGATGTAATTTTTTTTTTTTGCACGAATGTAAGCAAAATGGGCATAAAGCCAAATTTCTGTAAAACTCATCGCTTATGTGCAAAAAGAAATAGCACATGAGGCATGGGATGGGCAAAATGCCATTTTGTAAACCTCAATGGGCTATATGTAAATGTGTAAGCCTATATAAGGCAACATGATGATGAATAAAAATACACTTTTCATTCCTCTCACAAAGGTTAGGGTTTTTGTGCCTCCTTCTCCTTCCTCAAGATTCTAAACCTTCTTCTTTTTTTGAATTAAATTAAGAGTTTAACTCTTCCTTTCTCAAAACTAAATAGTTTTTCACCACAAAACCCACAAAGGGGAACTCATATCTCCCATCAGATCTCAAAAAGGAGAGATTTTTAAAATCTCATATTTCTTGTTCTTCAAGATCCGGCCAACAGAGGAGGAAGAAGGAGACCCATCTCCAAAGACCCCACTTTGGGGAAGATCCAGAGTTCAAGGGAGAAGCCCCTTTGATCAGCTCCAAAATATCTTAGGAGTTCAACTCCTCAAATATATATACACACACACACACACAAAATAATAAGTATTTCTTTCTGGGAGTACAACTCCCAGTGCAGAGACCAACTCCCTTTTGCCGTCCAGCGCCCGAGCGCCCACGTGCTTGGCACGTGAGGCGCTAGCGCCCAAAGCGCGAGCGCCCGAGAGCCCACGTGCCTGGCACGTGAGGCGCTAGCGCCCGAGCGCCCACGTGCCTGGCACGTGAGGCGATAGCGCCAGCGCCTTAGCACCCAAGGCAATAGCGCCAGCGCCCAAGCGCCCGCGTGCCGTGCACATGAGGCGCTGGCGCTTTCTCCCACGCATCCTTTGGATGCCCTTTCCCTTTATATACACACACACACATACTCTACAGCACGGTCCCCCGTTAGAAAAAATTTCTAACAGGGCGCTGCCCTGCACCCCGCAAGGGGGCTACTAGCCCCTTGACCCCCAGCCCGCTATCCGGGTAGCGGGACCCCCGTAAAAACTCTATGGGGCCCCCGATATATCCAAAACCCCTTCAAAACACAACATACGTACACTGCAAATTGAGTTCGCATGACCAGTTTAACCCGTCAATGAGAGGTTCCCTCGCTCCAAAGACGATGGGTAATTAACGGCAGTTTAGTCCGCGGCTGCCGGAGATTCGGATCCCCACAATCATTAAGCTCCGGCCTAGCCTAGGCAGGTGGAATCTGTAGTACGCCTGACAAGCGCGCGCGTATTCTCATCTCAATGGGGTGACGAAAAACATCCTACAATGGCAAGTGATCACCGCGACGACCCAAGCACAAGCCGTCGTCCTCCCCACAACGGAAGCGCGGACGGATCCTCTCCTCCCCTAACGCCGTTCACGCCCTGTCTGCACGGATCGACAGGCTCACGTCCATCGTGGATGCCCTTGTCCGTGTCCAAACAGCTGGACAAGCCCCCCAGGTCGCCGCTCCCCCACCTCAGGATCGCGACCTCCGCAGAGGGGGAGATGACACTGCCCACACTGGCACGACTGAACAGCGTCTCGCTATCTCCACCGGTTACAGGTCCCCCGCGACGACCAATTCAATGACCTGCTGGGCACCTCACAGCTCCACGCCGAGGCCTCGTGAAAGAGCACCCCGTCCCGAGGCCCATCATGCTCCTGTCCCTCCCGAGGAGGTGTCGGTCAGCTTGCCTGCTTCCGGGCATGGCCGGCACCCTCTCCCTCGACGAGGTCGCGCGAACGGCACTCACCACGGTGACTCGAGAACGACGTCGCCATGGGACCTGAGAAACCTCATAGAGCGGAACCGGAGTCGCAGCCAGGCGCAGGCCGTCAGCGGGAGGGGCCATAACTCCGAATACGCCGAATCCTCGGGGTACCACGACCGTCTCGACGCCCTCGAAAAGAAAATCGAGAGTATACATCGGGAGGGTCATCCTCCAAGCGAAGGGGCCAGGTATGTCGCCGATTCGCTTACGAAGCCCTTCGCTGAAGAGCTGCTCGTTGTCCACGTCTCATCCAGAAACAAGCATCCGAAAGTGGCCCTCTTTGACGGGAAGTCCGACCCGAAAGACCATCTGGACGCGTTCACGGCGGGCATAAGCTTCCAGGACAACTCTGACGCCGCCCAATGCCGAGCGTTCCCCGCCACTTCGCGTCGAACGAGACTGGTTCCGAGGACTCACGCCACGCTCCATCTCTACCTTTAATGAACTGGCTGCCCAGTTCCTCGGGCATTTCGTCGGGAACAGACGGCAAAAGCTGACTCACTATAAAGAGCTAGGACAACGAATCCCTCAAAGGATACGTCACTCGCTTCTACAACGCTCTTCTTGAGGTTCCGGAGCACAGGGACGAGACTGTCATCACGGCTCTTAGGTCGGGTCTTAGGCACAAGGAGGAGCTCCGCTCCTTTGTATTAGCGCAACCTAAGACCATGACCGAGATAAAAGTCTGGACCAAGCGAGAAATCCAACTCGAGTTCGAGGTAAATGCGAACCTACCCCGGAGCGACCAGGCCGATCAAAAGAAGAGGGGTAGAGAAGACAAGAAGAAGGTTGACCAGCCAAAGCCATACTCCCCGAAGTTCCAGGAGTATACTCCGCTCAACATCTCCCAGACAGAGCTGTTGGAGGAGGCAAAGGGCGAGCGATTTTTCAAGCTCCCTCCGGTCACCAATAGAGCAGCCAAACGGACACGAGACCCTTACTACGCCTTTCACAGGTCGCAGGGACACCCAACCGAGAACTGCAAACAGCTCTGCGATTACATCGAGGAGTTGATTCGCTCGGGGCACCTGGCAAAGTACTTGCGGGAAAAGCGACAAGCAGACCAAGAACAGGAGAACCACCCCTCCCATCCGTTGAATTAACGATCGGCCAAATCATGGTCGTATCAACAGAGAGGGCGCCCGGAGCCGGCAAGATTCGACGCATCCTACCGGTCGAGGGGACTAGTAGTCAGCCCCGGAAAAAAAAGCAAAGCAGCCGAGCCCATCACCTTCACCGACGAGGACCTCCACGAGATATCCTTGCCTCACAACGACCCCCTGGTGATTACAGCACGGGTCCACCGATATGAGGTTCAAAGGATGCTGGTCGACTCGGGAAGCTCGGCGGACATCCTTTTCTACGACTTCTTCCTATGAATGGGGCTCGGCCCGTCGAACCTGAGGCCAACCGCCCATATTTTGTCGGGGTTTACTAACCACTCCATCCTGACAGAAGGGATGGTTACCTTTCTCCTAAACATTGGGGAGGCAGGCCATACGAGAACCGTGCCAGTGGAGTTCATCGTCGCTAGAATTCACTCGTCCTACAACATCCTCCTGAGACGTCCGACGTTAAACTCCCTTCGGGCCCAAATCTCGACCTACCATCTCGCGATCAAGTTCCCACTGGACCAAGGGGGATAGGCCGGGCCTACGGAAACCAGCAAATCGCAAAGATTTGCTTTACGACGACATCCTCCTTGAGGAGCGAAACGACGACCTCAAAAACGCGAGCGATTTGCAGGGGTCATTGGATACCCATGACGAGCAAAAGGAGATCCGAGGGGCCCCGGTGGAGGCGCTGACAGAAGTCCCCCTCGTCGAGGGGAACGATGAGCAAACTGTCCAAATCGGATCGCTTTTGACAGGATCCCGGTGCGAAGACTTGATTCACTTTCTCAGAGGAAACTCGGACGTGTTCATTTGGGCACCCGCCGACATGCCAGGGATCGACCCCAATATAATCTCACATAAGCTCAGGGTCGACCCAACGGTCTGACGGGACCCGTCAGGCAAAAGAAACGAAGCTTCGTTCCGATCAAACAAAAGGCGATCGAGGACGAAATTAACAGGTTGCTTGCAGCCAACTTCATTCGAAACGTGGCCTACTCAGAATGGCTGGCGAATGTGGTCATGGTTAAAAAGGCAAGTGGAAAGTGGCGCATGTGCGTCGACTTTACAGACCTCAACAAGACATGCCCGAAAGACAACTATCCCCTCCCTCGGATAGATCGGCTTGTCGACAGCTCGGCGGGCCACGAATTACTCAGCTTCATGGATGCTTTCTCCGGCTACAACCAGATCCGTATGAACCCGGCAGACGAAGAGCTTACCGCATTTACAACGGACCGGGGATATACTGCTATAAAGTGATACCCATCGGCCTCAAAAACGCCGGTGCTACATACCAGCGCTTGGTCAACAGAATGTTCAAGCCACAGATCGGGAGGAACGTAGAGGTTTACGTCGACGACATGCTCGTCAAGTCGACTTCGTCAGACGAACACACCAAAGATCTTGGCAAGACTTTCGACATCCTCTGAAAATACAAAATGAAGCTGAATCCCGCCAAATGCGCGTTCGGGGTCACTAGTGGAAAATTTCTCGGGTTCATGGTTACCCACAGGGGAATCAAAGCAAACCCGGAGAAGATCAACGCAATCCTCAACATGGTCGCGCCGAAGAGCAACGTCAAAATCATGCGACTCACGGGAAGAGTGGCCGCTCTGAGTCGCTTCATATCGAGGTCCGGAGAAAAGTGCCTCCATTCTTCAAAGCCCTGAGAAAAATCCCAAGGTTTGAATGGTCGGAAGAGTGTCAAGTCGCTTTCGAGCAACTGAAAGTGCACCTGGCAACTCCCCCACTGCTCACCCGACCGATTGAAGGAGACGAACTATCACTATATCTAGCGGTGTCCGATCAGGCTGTCGGCTCGGTGTTCGTTCGAGAAGTCGAAGGAGTCCAAAAGCCGGTCTACTACGTAAGCCACGTCTTTAAGGACGCGAAAACGAGGTACCCGACCATAGAAAAGATTGTCTTGGCGCTTATCATGGCCTCAAGAAAACTACGGCACCACTTCCAGGCACACACCGTCCTCGTCCTCACCGAGCGTCCTTTAGGGGCTATTCTCGCCTCGTCCGAGTCATCTGGCCGTTTGGAGAAATGGAGGTAGGAGTTATCTCAATTCGACATCAAATACCGTCCAAGGCAGGCTATCAAGGCACAAGTCCTGGCCGATTTTATTGTCGAATGCACTATCCCCAACAAGGAGGCAGTGTTAGCGCCAATCCCCGGGTCTCAACCCTCGATCGAGGAGAGGCCCGACTCCGTCCCCGATTGGGTCCTTTACGTCGATGGATCATCTACCGAGGATGGGAGCGGTGCCGGCCTCATCATTCGAGACCCGAACGAGGCAGAGATGGAGTATTCTTTGAAGCTCGGGTTCAAAGCCTCAAACAACGCTGCGGAGTATGAGGCCTTGCTAGCTGGACTACGAATCGCCTCCGGAGTGGGGCTGAAGACGATCTGAATTCGCAGTGACTCCGCATTTGTCGTAGGCCAAGTGACCAGCCGTTTCGAGGCCCGGGAGCCTCTGATGGTGAAATATTTAGCCCAGATAAAAAGACTACGAAAAGACTTCGACGAAGTTCAGGTGGAGCAGATTCCTCAGCACCTAAACGTCCAGGCCAACGCTCTGAGCAAGCTAGCCTACTCCTATACGGCTAACAATAAGAGAAATATCATCTTCGAGGTCTTGCCATGGCCCAGCATGGAAGAAAGGGAGACAACACTTCAAGTTTACGCTGCCCGGGACAAAGACTGGGATTGGAGGAAGCCCCTCGTAGAGTTCCTGAGAGAGGGTACGCTCCCGGAAGATCGAGGGGAAGCACGCCGCCTCCGAGCCAAAGCCCGCCATTTCGTTTGGGGCAACGGGAACCTCTACAAAAAATCGTACACTCAGCCTCTGCTTCGGTGTGTCGACCCCCACGAAGCCGACTACGTCCTGCGTGAGATACACGAAAGGGTCAGTGAAGCTCACCAAGGGGCCCGCACCTTAGTCCAGAAAACGCTGCTCCAAGGGTACTATTGACCGACCATTCATCAGGACGCTCAGAAGCTCGTCAGGAGATGCAAGAGCTGTCAACTCCATAGCAGTGTATCCCGCCTTCCGGCTACCGAGCTAACGGCCCTGACGTCCCCATGGCCGTTTTCCCAGTGGAGAATGGACATAATAGGCCAACTCCCAACTGGTACAGGCGGGCACAAATACATCCTCATCGCGGTGGACTACTTTACGAAGTGGATCGAAGCCGTTCCTATCAGAAAACCGAACGCCACCGCGACCATCAAATTCCTACAGAACAACATAATATCCCGGTTCGGGATCCCGAGGTGTATTGTTACCGACCACGGGACGAACTTCGAAAATGACAAGGTCAAGGCATTCTGCAACGAATACCACGTACTCATGAAGTTCGCTGCGGTCGCTCATCCTCAATGCAACGGGCAGGCCGAAGACGCTGACCGGGATGTAATCCGAGGTCTTCGAACTCGTCTGCAAGGAAGGCAGGGCAGTTGGGTCGACGAACTGCCCCGGGTTTTATGGGCTTTACGCACATCAAAAAAGACCCCCACTGGGGAGACCCTCTTCAGCCTCTGCTACGGCACCGAGGCGATGGTCCCAACATAGATCGGACTGCCCAGTTACAGAGTCGAACACTTTAATGACGAAGCTAATACCCCGGCGCTCCGAACTAATTTGGATATCTTGCTAGAGAAGCGGAACTGGGCACAGATCAAAGCCGCTGCTTACCAAGAGCAAATTGCTCGCTACTATAACGCACGAGTCAAGCATCACGCCTTCAAGACTGGAGATCTGGTCCTAAGGCGGAACGAGTTCGTAGACCAAGACAGGTTGCACAAGTTTTCCCCGAAGTGGGACGGCCCATTCCTCGTCTCCGAGGTATTGCAAGGTGGGGCCTATCGCTTGCACGACACAACGGGTCGTAAGTTCCCGTGATCTTACAACGCCGAGAAGCTCAAGTTGTACAGGTGAGTTTAAAAATTGTATCTGTGAATATATGTTTCTTCTTTGCCAAAGCGATATAAATTTTTCTAAGTCTTTTGAATTAGAAGGAGCTTCTCCTATGTGTTTCCCTCTTCCTCAGTTCAAAGGTCACGGGTTTCGTTTTATAAACATATCCAAACACACAAAGAAGACGAAAAGGAAACAGTAGTACGTCGCAAAAGGAGAATTTTATTTATTATGGGCTCCTCAGCCTTACACGAAAATTAAAATTACAACACAGGGGGTACGGGATCGAGAAAACACCGCTGGTGGTACTCCGTGGAGATCTCCGCCAGCCGAGCCCTGGCCTCTTCAGCCCGCTCCCGCTGACGCTGCCCACGTACCCGGGACGCCACGGAAGCACCGGGCCTTCCATCCGCCGGGCAAGGGCCCGCGATCTGCCTCTTCTGGAAACACTCCAAAAGAAAGGCCGCCGATCGGTCGTGCCCGTTCTTCAAGATGAGGCCGAGGACATAAAGCGTGTGCAGCTTGTCAAGAGCCTCATCCTGCAGCTCCTCGAAGAGGGGTTGTATAGCCCGGGGACCTCCTCCAAATTGCATACATCAGCAATTGAAGGAGGGACGACCGACGAGAAAGTAGACGGCCGAAATGGTCCTCGATGCGCTGGACCACACCCTGGTACGTCTCCTCGGAGAGGGACTGATTGTACAAGTAGACGTCATCGGAAATGACGATCTCTTCAATCGTGTAGATGCGCCCGGCCATCTCAGAAAAGCAATGCTGAAAGAAACCTATCTCCTTCTCTATTTATAGTCTCAACAGAATCCCCGGGGGCCGAGATTTGCGCGCGCATGGGCATGAATCCTGGGATATTTTCAATTTTTCTAATACAAGACTGCCACGTGGCGGGCATCCCGTGTCTCGCGGCCAACCGAAGTCGGAATGATGCGGATCTTGGAACGCCTCGCCTATGCGTTTTTGCCACGTGTCGCCCGCGATGGTCACTCTTCCAGATTTTCACACGCCTGGGGAGATCAAACGACGCCTCGCAAAACCGAGCAGCTTCCCTGCTCGGCCTATCCATGGCCGGTAGCTCACTACCCACTGACGCTACGGATCAAAGCCCCCATCAAGAGGCCACCGAGCAGCTTCCCTGCTCGGTCCATCCTTAGCGGTTAGCTCCTACCCATCTATGCTAAGGATCAAAGCCATCATCAAGAGGATACCGAGCAGCTTCCCTGCTCGGTCCATCCCACTACCCACCGACACCAAGGATCAAAAGCCCTCTTCAAAAGGCCACCAAGAGCTTCCCTGCTCGGTACATTCTCAGCGGGTAGCTCCTACCCATCTACGCTCAGGATCAAAGCCCTCATCAAGAGGCCACCGAGCAGCTCCCATGCTCGGTCCATCCATAGCCGGTAGCCCACTACCCACCGACGCCAAGGATCAAAAGCCCTCATCAAGAAGCCACCGAGCGACCTCCCTGCTCGGTCCATCCTTAACGGGAAATTTCCTACCCGTCTACACTAAGGACTTGAAGCCCTCACCCTCGGCAAACTCCGACCAATCCAAACTAGGCTCTTGTCTAACCTATTTTAAGAGAAGTGGTCGCCGGTCCAACTCAAGGGAATAGGCAAAGCTGCACCTTTCTACTCGACGGAGTCTGTGACGTATTTTATGTGAGCGATCGTCACCTCGACTTCGGGGGCACCAGAACACTGGCCTTTCTATACTTGACAAATAGTGGACTTTCACTCGATGCGCGATTGCCACCTAAAGGATCGGCCATCGGCCTACGGCCTGACTCGTGAGGCGAGGAAAACACCAACAAGCTCACACAAGAAAATATTGCCATGAAGAAAAATCAAAAAGCATCTTTATTCACAGTCTGAAAGTCTATACAAAAATTGCCCGAAGGCTTACAAAAAAGGGGGCAGGAAGGCTCATGCCTTGGGACCGGGGAGGATCTCAATCTGCTCTATGCCAACGTCGGGAACCGGAGTGACGGCTTTAGGGTCAGCGCTACCTCCAGGAGCTTCAGCACCGGGAGCCGGGGTGACGGCCTTAGGGTCGACGCTCCCGCCGGCAGCCGGGCTGACGGCTTTGGGATCAATGCTCCCACCGGGAGCCTTACCTCCAGCACTCCCACCGGCGGCCTCTCCCCTGGCGGCACTTCCGGCGGCATCCCCCTGCGCCTCATCGTCAGAGAGGAGGTACTCGAGCCGAAGCTCGCCATCGGCAAACCCCGGCATCAACGTCTTGACAGCGTCGAGGGCCTGGTACCAAACGATGGCCGAGGCGTCGGCAAGGTCGATGTAGAATTGCTCCGACATCTTGTACCTCTCCATCGCCTTCGCCGCCCGGAGGTCGGCGATCTTCACCGCCTCCTTCGCCGTCTCGGCTTCTTTCTTAAGGGTGTCCCGCGTCTTCTTCATCATGGCGTTGAGCACACTGGCCTCCTCCAACTTAGCCTCGACGCATTTTTTGGATTCCTTCAGGAGACGAATGGACTCCTTGCATTTGGAGTTCACCGCCCCCTCGGCGGCCACCCTGGTTTCGAGGGCGGCGATCCTCTTCTTCGCCGGCCGCAGATCGTCCTCCCGCGAGAAAGACTCGCCCGCCTTCTGCATCGCCGGGGCAATTTTCTTGTGCTTCATGTTGGCAATGAGGGCGCAGTGCTAGAGGACCTGAGGAAGATAACATGAGGGGTTAAAAAGGATCCGATCCGAGGAAAATATGCTTGATGAAAACCTCAACGGAAAATAGATACTGACATGAACCGCCTCCTGAGCAATGGCGGCGACTTGGGCCTTAGAGGGTGCCCTGGGGAATTTTTCCCCCGGCCGATCTCTCCCTCTCCGAAAGCAAGCTATCAGCGACAGAAAGCCCCGAGGGCACCTCGAAACATACATCCCCTCCTGCAGGAAGATCGGGGAGGACGGAGGCTGAGATACCTTCCTCTTGTACCTCTTTAGGGGACCTCAGAAGGGTCGGCCTCGTCCTCCACCTCCTTCGTCCCGGACTCCGGTTCCCGAGCGTGCTTGCGGCTCTCCCCGCGGATGACTTCCGAAGCCCGGGGCGTGGAGGAAGGCCCAGCCGGTGCGGCTGCCTTCAGGGCCGGGCTCGAGCCAGGGCATGACAAGCTAGTGCCCCCCGTCTTCGTCCCCTTCTTAACGGCCATGGCAGCCAGGAATTTGGATCGATCCATTTGCTTTGCAAAAAGGAAAATACACAAAGGGAGTTAGTGACGCTGAAAAGGACGAAAGAAAAATATGCAAGTCTAGACAGGTCGGCTAAGCTTCTAACTTACCCACGAATCGAGCAGGGCTGAGCCCGACCCAACTGAGGACCTGCTCGGAAAGCAAAACATCGGCCTGTTGGATCGGTTCCCACATCGACACCGCCCTCACCTCGGGAGAGGACGACCGCTTCATCCGCGGGCAGTCGGCCATGTGCCACTGTACAGGCACAGGCCAATCCTCGCCCTCGAGTGGCCCGATGAATACGAACTTCTCCTTCCATTCATGGATGGAAGAAGGAACTACCACGACCCCCGACCCGGCCGCCCCTCCCCTGCATTTTCTAAAGGAAACGTACACCCAGCTCGGCTCGTCTTTACGGATGCCGGGATGATTTTTATAACAAAGAAAGGAGAGGAGGGTCGAGCTGAAGGGGATTTCATCAAGTCTCAACCGGACCAGGAACCCGAGAAGAATTCTCCATAAGTTCGGCACTAGCTGGCCCGGGGCTAGTTAGAAACAATATAGCGCCCTGCATACATCGGGGGGAAAGGAAAGACGCATTCCAGCCCAGAACGCATCCAGGAACAAGGCGATCTTCTTGCCCAGCACCTGATCTGCCTTCTCGTCTGCCCTAGACAAACATAGCGAATAGCTAGATGGAATGTGGAAACGAGCCCGAATAGTGGTGAGCTCATCCACATTCATTAAGAGGGAGGGCGCATCACGAGCATTTCCGATGCGTGCTTTGGGGACCCTTCCCGTCACCACGAGCGGCGCGGGTAACCTTAACTCTATGAGTAGAATCCGACTCAGACGGGACAGAGGAGGAGGCAAAAGAAGACTCCCTAAACTCTATCCTAACTATCTCAACAGACTCCTCAGAGGAAGACATCTAACCTGATTCAAAGGAGTCCTCCGAGGAAAGAGCGCGAGAGATCCGACCTAAAGGAAAGAGCGCCAAGCAATCTCTCGCGGCGATGAGGAAATGATGGCGAAAGTGTGGACCTTGGGGGGATCACACCTCTATTTATAGTACCCTGGCAACGCATCCAACGGCGCGGATCGTTTCCCGCCAAAACGACACCTCACGCTCGCCAGCTATCGACGCTCCACGTGTCACGCGGCCATTGGAAGCGTCCCTTTGAGCGCAGAAGACAACGGCGACCCGTCACGTCAGCCAACTGGTGTCGGACACGTGGCATGCGCCTTAACGAACGTACGATCGAATCGTCTCCCTTTTAATGCACGGTCTCCTCTCTGATCTGCTGACATCATCAAAGGATACGCCTAACCGTCTCGGAAATCCGTGCTGACGGGGTCTTCAACTACAAGCTTAGCCCGGGTGACCGGTCAGACCACTCTCGACCCGACCAATAAATAGGTCGGGACGAGAGTGGGGGGCTAATGATGATGCTCAGTATTGGGAACTCCCCAGATCGTGACACGTGGCAGATGACGTGTCCCGAGGCATACGGAAACAGGGCAAGCACCACACATTGGGAGCGTCCCTCGGGCTATCGCCCCGCTGCCTGGACCCGACCTCCGAGGATGGCCTGAAAATTCCTGTGCTCGCCATGTAAACGACCATTGGCTCGCCTCCGAGCCCTCCTACACGCTGATCTCCTTGGCCCTTCGCCTCCGAGCTATCACAGAACCGAACTAGCTTGGCCTCCCGCCCTCTTTTAGGCCTCTCGCCGAGCTAGGCCTCCTCGGTTCTGTCGAACAACCTAGAACGCAGATCATAAGCGCCTCCGCCACGGCTCCGCGAATTTCTCCAGACGCGAGATATCCGCCGTCCCACGATCCCGCGTTCCACACCGTCGCGTTCCCCCATTAACGAGCGTATCTCGTCATTAATAGGGGATCCCGTCATTCACGCAGGCGTAACGCCAAGGGCGTAACGGCCGGCGTGAATCTCACGCCAGCTAGCCCATGGCGACCGCTATATAAACCCCTCTCTCAAACGGCTCAGGTAAGGCAATTTTACTCCAATAGACCGCTACTCTGCCAAAATCCCTCGGCTAACTTGATCGTCGGAGGGTCCACGGTGGTACAACCACCCCGGGACTTCTTTGCAGGTAGTTCGGCTTCATTCCAAATCAAGCCCACTGAGATCCACACGCTCCAGGAGGCAGCCCTCAAACTCAACATCAGCCGTTCATCAACACTCGCAACGGATCGACGGAGGACAACATCTGAAGGAGATCCAGACCTCCATCACACGTGGAGTCCTCATTGTACGTGCATGTTTGCATGTGAGGGAGAGTGTTGAGAATGTGGTTAATATAGTCCCACATCGGGAAAATTATAGATTGCATGTAAGTATAAATTATAGGTTGGGATAAATTTCCATAAAGCTTAAGTCTTTTGGATAGAGTCCCACTATATCGAAGCCCATGTGCATCCATGTGTGGGCCCATGTGTTGCAGGCCCAAACCGAGTTTTACACGACAACTTCGCCACCAAGTTCCGCCCCATCACCCTCAAACGCCCAAAGGTACTTTTGCCGCTAGTGAATGATCCAATGATTGAGTTCTCTCTCGCGTGGCTCGAATCGGTTGGGGTCGAAGAGGTCTTTGTGTTTTGTTGCGTGCATTCAGGCAAGTGAAGGATTACCTCGATGGGTCTCAGTAGACAAAGCAGCCGTTGACGTTTACTGTGACCACGATTGAGTCACACGATGCGATCAGCGCTGGCGACGCACTTCGATTTGTTTATAGCTACAGTGTGATTCGGGGAGATTTTATTCTCATAAGTGGCGATACAGTCAGCAACATGACCTTAACACAAGAACTTCATGAACACAAAGAAAGAAGGAAAAATGATCCACTTGCTGAGATGACTATGGTCATCAACCACTCCAAACCTTCTTCTCTAACACATCAAACTCGGCTTGGTAATGATGAAATTGTAATGGCAATTGATCCCGAGACAAAAGAACTTCTATACTATGATGACAAAGCAGATCAATTTTTAGTTGCTTGTCATGACTGGGGCCCTTATTCGACATAGCGCATGCAGAACTACGCAATAACATCATCAAAGCCCTATGCAATGCAGATGCATCAGAAAGAATCTTTTCTCGAAACCCTAGATTTCGAGCCACCGTGAGGTAAAACCCTTTTCTCTTCTTAAAAAAGAAAAAAAAAGGAAGTTATGCATGTCGGTCCACATATTTTTTCCTCCTTTCGTGCCGGTTGTTCTTGTGATAATACGATTTTTTTACGTGTACCTTCTTTCAAAGATCCACATGCGGAGTTGATATAGAGTATATGGGTAAAGTATCCATTGATGTTGAAGTTGAAGTTGAAGTTAGGATTTGAAGTTGACGAAGTTTGTTGGTTCGTAAGTTTGTTGATTCATTGAATTTACTCGTTAAAGCTCTTCATTGAAAAGTTAAAAGTTGTTGAAGTTGTTGGTAGAGCTTGTTAGTTGACCTCAAAGTCGTTAAACTTTGTGATTGACCTCAGAGTCATTAACTTGCGGTATTGACCTCAAAGTCATTAAACTTGTTGATTGACCTCAAAATCATTAAACTTGAGCTCAAAATCATTAAAGTTGTTGATTGACCTCGAAGTCATTAAACTTGCAGTATTGACCTCATAGTCATTATACTTATTGATTGATCTCAAAGTCGTTAAACTTGTTGATTGATCTCAAAGTCGTTAAACTTACGGTGTTGACCTTTAAGTTCTTAAACTGGCTGATTGACCTCTAAGTTGTTAAATTGGCAGTTTGAAAGAGTTATTAACGACAGTTCATGAAAGTGTGTGCGATATGACACACTTATGAAAGTGTTTGAAGAAGCTATTAACGACAGTTCACGGAAACCACAAATTTTCATTCAAAACTCTTCATAAAAGATTATCTAAACTCAAATCAAATTGCAAGTTTTCAAGATGAATTACTGAAGAAAGATTTCAAGACAGCATGAAAGTCAAATTTTCAAGACAACACAGAAGACGCAAAAACATTCACTGAAGTTTCAGGTTATATTTTTAGAGTGAGAAATTAGCTTTGTAACAAGCTGAGGGCACATCATATGTGCCCTTCAGTTTGAGAGGGAGTGTTAAGAATAATATATATATTTATGAGAGATATGATTTAATATGTTTGAGAGATTGGTAAGATTTAGATTTGATTAGATTATAATTTACTGAGTCAGGTTAGGATTATTTGATGGTCAAGTATTAAATCCTAAGAGATTATTATAAATAGAAAGGTATAGTTGTTCTCCTCTCATATAATATAAGATCATTGTAGTTTTCTCTTTTATCAATAAACAATTATTTCTTTTTTATTTTCCACAATGTAGTCCCTCCGTTGTTTTCCGCTCCACCTCTAATACTTATCTTTCTTAACAATTACATTAACAAAATTTCAAATCCCAAAAGCAAACATAACTACCAGAGAACTGACCCTAATTCTTTTGTCCAGAAAAAATAGCATTTTTAATTCAATTATCTCAACCAAACCCCCAAATCAAGCTGTGTTATTTGCATTTCGCCCAAAATCAACCGCTTCCTATGGAGAGAGAAAAAAGACGAAAATGCCCTTAAAACGAAGAGATAAGAGGAGAGCTGGGAACAATTACGTTGGGATGAGAGATGAGGCAGTCGACGACGGAAGCGAGCGTGCGAGCCACCGGCAGGGCGTCGCCGGCGCACCCTCCGACGGCGGCGCCGACGCCCGTCGGCACGATCATCACCGACGTGTACGGCCTCCTGAGCTGTGGGTCCCAGCAACAAACAGCATCATTTTATCTATAAAAAGAACCTCGGAATTTTTAGAATTAGAAAAGGATAGGGTTTGAAGAGATCGTTACCTTTTGATGAGAACTGAGAGCGGAGCACGAGATGGGAAGACGGCGGGATCGGGAGATGGACGGCGGGGATGGGCGGGTTAGGGACAACGGACGGCTGAGATTGAGCGCCATTGGGAGAGGGGAAAGCTTGTTCTGCTCTTGGGCGCGATTGTTTGGATGATTTGGTTGTGTTCTTTTTCTTATTTCACCCTAAATTCTCTTTTATTTGAGTCTTGAGGAGAAAGAACAAATATATATTACTTTTCACTTTTTGCGCACGCGCTCTCTCTCTACGTCTCTACGGTTATAATACAAATTTCAAGGATGCATCTAATATCGATGAGCTATCTTTTAAGTAGAAAAATTCAAGAAATAAGAAAATCTACACATCTGTTCTCTTATTCAAGATGTCAACATCATCGCAGCAATTTAAAATTTTAAATGCCTTTTTTGATTCATAACTCAAATCTCCCCCCCCCCCCCAATTAACTGTCTCCTTCTTGGTACCACGACCTAGATTCGAATGGTTTTGACCCGATTATATTATCGTAATAAAATTTAAACTAAGTGGCCAATACCTATTGGCCCATGGCTTATTTCTTCATTATCTGATATCTATTAGCTCTCTAACCCGTTTAGCCAGCCAAACATTAGATCCTTCTGAATCAGCCACACAACGGATTCTTCTTTGGTTTTCTTTAACTTTTCTTTCTCAAGCACGAGTATGACTTCGAGGCAAGGTGACACGGCGGCGAGCTACTTCTCACACACACACGCACGCATATACAATGACACAAAAAGGTTGGAGATTTGAAGAAGTCTAAGAAGACTTTTTTCTCTCTTATTGGTTTTCTCTCTTTTATTATGTTTTGTTTGGAAGATTTGTACTTTATCATTAGCTAATGAAATTGTGAAGATTTAGTAAAGCAAAATTATAGGGCCAAGTCGAGTCCATCTGATAATAAGGTTGGGTAGGTTTGACTCGACACAGAACATGTTATGTTTGGTTTGGTTAAGGGTGGCCTGATCCGACTGTTGGCTATAGTGCACTCAATCCAATTATTGTAATTGCAGATATGCGATAATGATAATTGAGGGAGGACCTATACAGTTACAACAGTCTTACTCGAAATGATAGTATACTATCTAGTTTGCCTTTATCATTGATATGTATACGTTTTACTTGTTATTATGTGTCGCTAATACATAATGATGAAGCCCGTAGGATTCTTGATTGACTACAAGCATTATGATAGCGATCATATACGTGAGAGCTAGGTAGTCCATAAGCACATTCTTAAATGTCCCTAGTCGAGAGAATATCGAGGCCGGGCATCAATATTCCGGAGTAAACTAGTGTATACATTTCTAGCCCCCGATGAGGGGCGGTGACCGGTCTCACAAGCCATTGATGTTTGTCACCTAAAACAGTATACATGTGCTCACTGGATAGACTCGCCGAGAACTTCTAGATGATATTATACCTATCATCGCATGGCTTATTTCTTCATTATCTGATGTCTATTAGCTTTCTAACCAATTTAGCTAGCCAAGTATTAGATCCTCCTATATCAGCCACAAAACGGATTCTTCTTTAGTTTTCTTTAACTTTTCTTTCTCAAGCGTGAGCATGACTTCGAGGCAAGGTGACACAGCGGCGAGCTACTTCTCACACTCGCACGCACGCATATACAATGACACAAAAAGGTTGGAGATTTGAAGAAGTCTAAGAAGACTCTTTTCTTTCTCATTGGTATTCTCTCTTTTATTATGTTTTGTTTGGAAGATTTATACTTTATTGTTAGCTAGTGAAATTGTGAAGGTTTAGCAAAGAAAAATTATATGGCCAAGTCGAGTCCATCTGACCCGTTTACTAATTGGACCATAACAAGGTTGGGAAGGTTTGACTCGACATGGGACATGTTATGTTTGGTTTGGTTAAGGGCGACCTAATCTGATTGTTGGCTATAGTGTCTGCAAGGCAATTACTGTAACTACAGGTATGCGATTATGATAATTGAGAGATGACATATACAGTTAGAACAGTCTTACTTGAAATGATAGTATATTATCTGGTTTGCTTTTATCATTGATATGTATACGTTTTACTTGTTATTACGTGTCGCTAAGCCCATAGGATTCTTGCTTGACTACCAGCATTATGACGGCGTTTATATACGTGAAAGTTGGGTAGTCCATAAGCACATATTTAAATGTCCATAGTCGACAGAGTATCGAGACTGGGCATCGATATTTCGGAGTAGACTAGAGTATACGTTTCTAGACTCCGACGAGGGGCGGTGGTCGGTCTGACAAGCCATTAGTGTTGTGTCACCTAAGATAGTATGCGGGTGCTTACTAGAGGTGAGTACACTGGACGGACTCGCCGAGAACTTCTAGATGGTATTGCACCTATCGTCAGATAGGAGTTCTCTAGTGGCATGAGTACAAATTAGTCTTTTGACCAGAGATCGTCATTTGCCCCGTGTGAGTTCCCACTGTACTTAGATTACTACCCTACCATGACTCAAAAGAGTCGTGCAAACAGATTTTAGTTTGGTACAGTCCCGAGCCACATGGAGGCAATGAGTGATTGTGTCACGCCCCGCTTTCCAGTAGACGGAAACAGTGATGTGGCATGCCGCAACGTATTTACTATGAAATAAATACGTTAAGCGTAATTAAGAAATATATAGAAATGATCAAGAATGATAAGAGTAATAAAATAAACAACAACTTTATTTATATTCAACTTTACTTACAACTGTTTTGGAAATAAAAAATACAATGAGTAAAGCAGTGCCTAAACAATGGCATACAAAAATAAGTGCAGAGGAACTAGCAGTCAGGCTGAGCGGTAAGCTGGTCCAAGTTCTCCTGGCTCGGCTCGATCTCCTCATAGTTTGGTCCTCCTGACGAACATTCCAAAGAAAGAAATAGAAAGAAATGTCGTCAGCGAACTAGCGCTCGGTAAGTCCCAAAAGAAGAAAGGGAAATACAGTATGTAATGTGAAATGCACGGGTAAGTTGTATATGATCATTCACCGTTGTAAGATAGTTATTCCAACATGGTTATTTGTAGCTTGATAAATAAGGCATTCATGTATACGAGAGGAGTCCATCTTATCCCGTGGACCATGGTAACATGTAGTACAAGGCCCCGTCATAACCCACGAAACAACAGTAAGAGAATTCATATAGGTGTCTTTTAAGTGACCTCTCATGCCACGATATACGTTCCGTACCAATCTACCCCTTTATCCCCGCGTGTTGTATTGTATAGATTAAGATTATAAGTCTTGCACGAATCCATGGATATAAAATGTTCAAGTTCATGTTCAGGATGTAATCATGTGTTCAAGTAGTCATATCGAGTTCATGTCAGGTTATAACCATGGTTTGGTCAAGTCGAGTCATGTATGCAATTTTGAGTTTGATATTGATTTTGGGTATTCATGTTCATGATCAAGTATTCAAGTTCTTGTTTGATTTTGGATTTAGGTTTGAGTTTGGACTCAGATTGAGTCAAGCATTTGTAAACGGGGTTAACTCTTGAATTTCTTAGGTTCGGGAGTCATCGGCAACTGCTGCACATAGACGGCAGGATTTGTATATTTTTCCAAGACAATTGCCATTGATAACTTCGTTAAATTGTCTACCTTAAATAGGCAAGCACTCACTTTCTCCGGCTCTCAGGGGCTCAAGAGAATTGATCCCGCTTAAACCTATATTTACTAAAATTCTTAAATATTGTTTTGTATATCTCGAGGGGTTTTTATGAAAAATATTTTTTTATATAGTTAAAAATAAAACCTCGAGGGTGATTTGTATTATTTAGGGTTTTCATGAGCATGTATTTTAAGTATTGGGGTATGTTAACGATAAACACTTAGCATTTGAAAGTTTATGGTATTTTATTGAAAAACTTGTTCTTTTTGGTATCTTGATGGTATTTTATTGGTTAATCATTCATTTTTAGAAAAATATAGGTTTATTATATTTTGAAAATATGAATTTATAATTTTATATAATTTTTTTAAAAAAAATATTTTATTTAGAAAATTCGTATTTCTTGAAAACCGTATTCGTTTCCTTTCGAGATCGAATACTCCGTGAAGAGGTCAGCATCTCGCTCTACTATCCGCAGGATGTGCGATAATCCGCACTATCCATTAGCGGGTCCCCTAACGAAAGTTGTAGATGCATAATTGCAAAGAAATATGAAATACCGTTTTAAAAGAAACCCGATTTTTAAATTATATGGTATTTTATTGTAAATACTATTCTTCGAACAAATATACATACCATTAGCATCGTGCTATAAAACCAAAGTGTACGTGTAGGATAGGTCGTTACCTCGTGAGGTTTTTCCTAAAGGTATAGTTTTAACAAAAACGAAAAGAAGTGATAATAAAGCTCAAGGTATTTTAATGAAAAAGTTCAATTATGGTTGTTTCACATGAGATTCTTGGTTAAACTTGATTTTAAATATTGGTATTTAAGGTTACAAGTATTGTGTAAAATTAGGTTGATCAACATATAAAGGAAAATGGAGTTCTAGGGTTTAGGAAAAGAATATCGGTAATAACTCCACTTTACCGATATAAGTTTAAATATGAAATTCAATGAAGAGAAAGAGAGTTTGGGAGAGACTTACGGTTTGAATATAACAAAGAAAGAGTTAGGAAGAAGAGAGAGGCTTCGGGCGTCGCGGGAGCTCCGGAATCAGCTTCGATCTTTGACGGAAGAAGCTTGCTCGCTAACTCCACTTTACTCTAATTGCACTTAGGAACTTTTAAGAGAGTTTTTGCTAGAATTTTCAGAATGGTGAAGAGCTAGGGCATGGGGTGGTATTTATAGTGGAGAATTAGGGTTTGGGAATTAAAAATATGGATTAAAAAGCATTAAAATGATGTTAATTGGTGAAATGAAGGGTCTGTATTTGATTGCACGGAAATCAAACAGTGCAGAGGAGTTGAGGGGAGTTGAAGAGACGAGTGTGCAACGCACGGAGCTCATTGGAGCAAATCCGACCGTCCCCGCCGGCCATATAGGCATTTCGATCTTGAGAGTTTGGTCTCAAGATTCGTGCCACGTGGATTTTTCTGTGTTTACACCATTTTGCACATGTTTGATTTTTCTAAACTTTTCATTTCCCCATGTATTGCACGTGCAACCTTTTGGGTTTCCAAAAATTTAAAAAGAAAAATCAGAAAAATAATTGTGTTTGATAGGAATCGAACACAGGGGCTACGTCACAGCAGTGCAAGGGCTTTACCAGTGAACTACAAGCTGCTTCTTGTTTTTATTTAATAAAAGTAACTTATAACTCATACACATGCTGTAAATACTCTTTTATGTACATTAAAACGGAAAATTCTATATAGTGGTTTCAGAGTCGTTACATTCTACCCTCCTTATAAAAATTTCGTCCTCAAAATTTATAATTACATAGGGACTAATTTTCAAATAGATAAGGGTATTTTGCATGCATATCTTCTTCTCGTTCCCATGTTGACTCTCCTAGCGAATCCTTTCTCCACATCACTCGGACCAAGTTTACTTCTTTGTTCCGCAATGTCTTCATCTTTCGGTCTAGGATTTCAACTGGTTGTTGCTCACAGGTTAAGTCATTTTGTATTGTGAGCTCTGAGTGATCAAGTATGTGGCCGGGGTCACTCACATATCATCGTAGCTGGGATATATGGAACACGTTGTGCACTCCTTCCAACGAGGGTGGTAGTGCTAAACGGTATGCCAGCTCTCCAACTCGTTCGAGTATATAGAACGATCCTATATATCTGGGACTGAGTTTATCCCTTTTGCCAAAACGGATCACTCCTTTGTTTGGAGAGATCTTCAGGAATATATGGTCTCCAGATTAGAATTCCAGATGTCGACGCTTTGCATCTGTCCAATGCTTCTGTCTGTCTTGGGCTATGCGCATCTTTTCCCTGATCATGCGAACCACGTCCACAGTTGCCACGATTAACTCTGGACCAAGGAGTTCACGATCTCCAACGTCGTCCTAACTTAGCGGTAAACGACACTTTCGTCCGTAAAGTGCTGCGGATAGTGTCATTCCAATGCTTGCCCGATAGCTGTTGTTGTATGAAAACTCCACAAGGTGTAGGTGATCTTCTCACGAACCTCCGAAGTCTAACATACAAGCTCTTAGCATGTCCTCCAGAATCTGAATTGTTCGCTTGGACTATCTGTTCGTTTGTAGATGATAAGCCGTGCTGAAATTCAGACTCGTTCCCAGGCTAGCTTGCAGACTCTGCCAGAATTGTGATCGGAATCTTGTATCATGATTGGAGACGATGCAAACGGGTACTCCATGTAATCTCATGATTTCCTGCATGAGTTCATGGGTATCAAATATAGTACATCTTGAAGGTTTAAATCTTACTTTAGATTTATATTTACCTCCATGTACTTCTTTGCTAACGTCTCGGTTGACTGGCCAACTCGAAATGGAATAAAGTAAGCCGACTTGATGAGTCTATCCACAATAACCCGTATTACGTCGTTACCCTTCGTGCTGCGAAGAAGGGCAATCATGAAGTCCATGGTAATATGCTGTCATTTTCATTCTAGAATTGGTAACGGCTGAAGTAGACCAGCAGTTTTGTGATGTTCAGCCTTCATTTGCTGACACACCAAACACTTTGCTATGCTTCTAGCTACTTCGCGCTTCATTCCATGCCACCAGTAGTGTTTCCGTAGATCCTTGTACATCTTTGTACCACTGGGGTGTACCAAATACGGGGAGCTGTGAGCTTCTTTCATCAATTCTTCTCGAACAGGGACGATTGGTATACATAATCGACTTCTATATCGCAAGGATCCATCTTCGTGGATGATGAAGTCAGTTCGAAGTCCACTTTCTACTTGTTCGGATCTTTTATACCTTGGCATCATTTGCTTGAGCTACCTTGATCTGATTGACAAGAGTGGACTGGACTTGTAAGTTCATCAAATATGAAGCATTACCTGACATGACTACTTCAATTTCCAATCTGTGCAATTCTTGTTGTAGCTTCCACTGATCGGTGAGGTTCATTGCTAATGGCTGGCGATTAAGTGCATCAGGAACTACGTTCACCTTCCCGGGATGATACTGTAGGTTGATGTCGAAGTCCGCCATGAGTTCTAGCCATCTTCTCTGCTACATGTTTAATTCTTTCTGAGTAAATATATACTTCAAACTCTTGTGGTCAGTGTATATATCCACTCGTTCTCCCAGAAGATAGTGGCTCCAAATCTTAAGTGCAAAGTTAACGGCTGCCAATTCTAGATCATGTGTTGGATAGCTACGCTCATGAACCTTCGGTTGTCTTGATGCAAAAGCCATAACTTTTCCATGCTGGTGTAGAACACATCATAATCCTTTACCGAATGCGTCATAATGCACAACGAATCCTCCAGATTGATCCGGTATTACAAGGATAGGTGCAGAAGTTAATCTCGACTTGAGTTCTATAAAAGCTTTTTCATATGCTTCTGACCACACGAATGCTTCATCTTTACGTGCGAGCTTGGTCAGTGGTGCTGCAATCTTTGATAAGCCTTCAACGAATCGTCGGTAGTATCCTGCTAATCCCAAGAAACTTCGTATATCCTTCACTGTCTTTGGTGTCGGCCACTCACTCACAGCCGACACCTTAGTTGGATCTACAGAGATTCCTTCGCCTGAAATAATATGTCCGAGAAATCCGACTTGATCTAGCCAAAATTCACACTTGCTGTACTTGGCGTAGAGCTGATGTTGTCGCAATGTCTCCAGGACAATCCGTAAGTGCTCGGCGTGTTTGTTTCCTGATTTAAAATCAGGAAAGCTTATGGAAAAAGCTTCAGAAGAGGGTCACATGCTTACACGTGACCAGCAGTCACGTGTTGGCACGTGACACCCAAAAGTACCGGCAAAGCAAGTTCAGTTTCCCAACTACATCAAAGAGAGGGGCTTCAGTAAGGGTCACGTGCTCCCACGTGACCTGGGTCACGTGTCGGCACGTGACATTTAAAAGCAGCAGCAAATACCCAACGCTTCCTGATCAAATCAAGGAAAAAGCTTCAGAAGAGGTCACGTGCTCCCACGTGACCAGGGTCACGTGTTGGCACGTGACGATCAAAACATCAGAATTGTTCTCCAGTTAAATCAAGAAAAAGAGTTCAGACAAGGGTCACGTGCTCGCACGTGACCAGGGGTCACGTGGTGGCACGTGACGGTTAAGCAGCAACCAGAAGACAGAGCGCAAAAAGAAAGAAGAAGGCTCATTCCAAAGGGGGTTACGTGCCCACACGTGACCATGGGTCACGTGGTCACACGTGACCGGCTTTCAAAGCCCATTTCGTTGACAGAATTAAATTCTGAAAGAGATTCGAATCTTTCCAAAGGAAAGCGATTATCTGGAACCGATCGAATTAAAGATTTAAAGATGATTGAATATCATTTATCTATGGGAAAATCTCGGGTTTGGAAAGATTTCCCCTTTAAATCTAACCAAAATAACAAAGGAGAATCCCGGGACTTGAAATCCAATGGTGAATAAAATTCACCCAATAATCCAAAGGTCAAAAACGAATGATGGATGCAAATCAAACCTCTCAATGAAGATTCGTCAAAAACTAATTGATTCGGCTGCTTCTCCTATAAATAGGAGCCAAGAGACACAGGGATAGAGATATAGAGAGATATACGCAGAGGGAAGAAAGGGCGAGAGAGCCTGGATACTTCGAGGAACTTGGATCTTCTGCAAAAGAAAACCCTAGGTAAGAAAGGGAAGGCTCCTTGAAAGAAAGGAGAATTTAATTCTCAACAGAGTTTAACTCTGAGATATAAAACAGAAGAACATATTTCTTCTCTCTTTGATAGAGGATCTGCAAAGTGCACATCTCCCCTTGAAGTTGAGAATTTAATTCTCAATGGGTCGAGATCCTGCCATGCAGATCCAAAACATAGAGAGGGAATGGAAGCACGAGAATTTAATTCTCACAGAACTATAGGAATTTAATTCCTTTAAAATAAAACTAGGGCTTGACCCTGTGTTATGGGAATTTAATTCCTCCAGAACAAAAAGAAACAGGGTTTAACCCTAATTAAGAACCTAGTTCTGTTGGAACAGCGGGGATTTAATTCCCTTGATCATAATTTAACAGAGAGTGGGAATTTAATTCCTTAAAAGCTTTTATTAGGGTTTAACCCTATTCAGTTCTTCACATATATGAAGAATTTAATTCCTACGGAAAATTCAGGGTCCAACTCTATTCAGAATATAAATCTTCAAAAGGAAGTAGGAATTTAATTCCTCTGAAATTACTGTCAGGGTTTAACCCTACGAGGAATTTAATTCCTGGAAAAGATCAACAGATCCTCTAAACAACATACATAGAGGCAGGGTCACGTGTCACCACGTGACCCCCCAAGAGATCTACAGAAAGCCCCTTTGAGGCAGCACCCCACGTGACCCACGTGACCCTCGGACACACAAGCATTTGAATGCCCGTCACGTGATGGCACGTGATGCTCTGAAAGATGCGATAATCTCAGCAGAATAAATGAAGGGAGGGCGCCCTCACGTGTTGCCACGTGACCCCTCTTGCCTTAGTGTTCAACACTAAATTGGAACTCTCGAATCCAGTATTGAAACACTGTTGGGCCCTAGTGTTCAACACTAATCAAAGAGCTTTATTCGCAGTGTTCAACACTGATTACCTTAGTATTTAACACTAATCTGAGATCTCCATTGCCAGTGTTCAACACTGATCTGTTTTAGTGTTTATGATAATTTGAAAGCCTTGTTGCTGGTGTTTAACACCAATTATCTTTTAGTGTTAAACACTAACTTGTCAACCTCATTCCCAGTGTTCAACACTGATTGCTCTGTAGTGTTTAACACTAGGCTTTAGCCCAATTGGCTAAATGGATAGAGGCAAAGCCTCTCCTTTAAGGGACCAACAGGAAGTCAATATTCCAGACATGATTGGACTTAGCCCAAGATGGCCATAAGTCCTCAATTCGTAATCAACTAGGCTAATGGGCTCATAACATAATTAATCGGTCTTGATCCCAAATCGGGTCAAGGACTATTTAAGCCACTCCGGTTCTAGGGTACATCTCTTCACTCCTTTGATATTTGGCATTGTAATCCCTCAATGTCTTCAAAGAGGTGACGGGTCCCGACGACCACACATTGATATGGACTGTAGGGTCCTTAAACCCGTGTCTAATGCAAAATTCCTGGTTACGTGGAACGCGGATAACGTCACTCTTTGACCCCGCGGAAAACGCCCAGAGCGGAGCCTAGTCCTCGCCGAGCGCGGCAGTGAACCCGTGTGAAGCATCTAGTGCAAAATTCCTGGTTACGTGGAATGCGGATAACGTCACTCTTCGACCCCGCGGAAAACGTCCAGAGCGGAGCCTGGTCCTCGCCAAGCACGGCAGTGAACCCGTGTGAAGCATCCAGAGCACATACCGGACTGTGGGGTCCTTAAACCCATGGACTATGACGTCCTTAACCTTGACCGAGATGTCTTAAAACTAACAATGGACCGGAATGTCCTTAAACTACCCATGGACCGCAACGTCCTTAAACTACCCATGGACCGCAATGTCCTTAAACTAGAACAATAGAGCCCCCGCATGCTCTTTTGTCGGATCTAAACGGTCCCGTTTAAGTTGATCTTAGCTATAAAGATGGCTAACGTATCCTTAAACCTTCAAACAGACTGGACTATGAATCCCCCCAATCAACTTCGGTTCAAGGGTACATCTCTGAACTCCTCTGATATTTGTCGTTGTAATCCTTCAACGTCGTCAGAGAGGTGACGGGTCCCAACGGCCATACATACGATGGACCACTATGTCCCTAAACTGGAACAATGAAGCCTAAAATGCTCCTTTGTCGGATCTAAACGATCCCGTTAAGTCGATCTTAGTCTCAAAGTTAGACTAACGTATCCTTAACAAACGTTTGAGTCGATCTTAGCCTCAAGTATGGCTGACGTATCCTCAAACCAAACCCCCAAACCCAAATCTAAGATAATACGGATTTGGACTAGTCCACGTCCTATGGGCGACGACATAAATCAGTCTCCGTATACAATCCACGGGCAACCACAAACAAAACAAACACCCACGACACGAAGTGACCAGCTGGAGAAGGAGAAAGTTGTTACCGTAATGCGGTAGCGTAATTAACTGCAGGGGCTTGCGCCTGCACGGAAGAGCGTCCCCACAATCAAAAACCCCTCAAGCGAGGGGGAATCTGACGAAGTCTGCTACATCAGACGCATCCGTTTAAACCTTCGATACATGGTGCCATAAATCAACTTGGCATCTTCGGAGAGGTGGACGGATAGCACCAATTAGCATCTGCCCCGAGTCTCAGTGCCAGGACATCGCAGTCCTGCGCGCCGCTGTTCAGACCATAATATTGCATTTATCATTGCCCTATTCTTACCCTTTTTTATAAATAAACAGGTACTCTTGACGCACGTTTGTTGCATATTACAGGTTACAGGTTTCTGGAGCAAGTACAGTGAAAAAGACACAAAACAACAGGAAAAGCGACTTTTGACCAACAAGTAGACAGACCTTACTCAAGCCGAGATGAAGAACAGTGCAAAGGTCCAAAAAGTCAAGTGAACGGTTAAAAGATACGTACAAGTCTTCACTGAACATCTGGAGAATAATCAGAAACCAAACAGAGAAGTAATGTGTAGAAACAGAAGCCCAAAGATCCAAGCAGAAGCCCACAAAAATAACACAGCCCAAATCCACTGTTTGGCCGCGGATCAGCGGCCAAACCCATGCTGGCGCCGCGGATCCGCGGCCGTATAATACACGTGTCGGCGCAGTTTTTCTGTGACGGTGCGTTGTTATGAGTGTTAGGATTTTAAGTGGGCAAATCAGTAATTGCGCGTGCGCGAGAGTCTGTAACCCTAGGTTTCTATTTTCCTATAAATTGTAATCTTAGATCTAAAAATTGGATGCCTCTTTTCAATCAATAAAAATTCAGAAATTCTGGACGTGACATTCAGATCTGTTCTTCATCGCTTGGAGGGAGCCATCACCATTAGTAAGTATTTTATTTTAATTATAATGTCTTCTCATCCCCTAATGAGCGAGTAGTCTCCTCGCTTGTTAGGGTTAGCCTTAGGGAAAGGGTTGAGAGATGAGATCTCTCACCCCTTTCAATGCCTAACCCATTAAGAACTCCATGCATGCGTGCACAACCGCTCCCTGCGGCACCCTACCCCTCGAGGTAACGGTGAACCGCAGTATAAAGGGCCGGTTGCGCGCGTTTACCATGGGGGTTAGGGTAATTAACGATAAAGGAAGGATACGAATCTAGAGGAAGAAAACATCTTCCCAAAAGAGTCGTATCCACTTTATCGATAATTACTATAACACCTAATGGATCTAAAATACGGCATTGAAAGCGGTGAAGGAAACATCAATCTCCAAAACTTCCTCTAAGCCTGACCCTAGCAAGAATTTAAATTAGATTAATTAAGTTTTAGATCTAGATTTTTATAAAACCAAAACGACAAATAGAATCAACTCGTTAAAACACACTAAAGGAATTTACCCGTCTCTGTGGATCGACCCGCACTCACCGGCTAGCTGCGAAGCGACGCCGTTTCTTGATTGCGGTAATTATATTTTTGATCGTGAAATATCTACCAATCAAATGGTTTGTGCTTGTTGTTCGAACCCATCGCATTTAACCGAAGAGTGTCCTTATAATGCACCTATTCAAGGACAGGATCAAGTCAATGCTGCATTTCAGCAACGACAAAGAAATGATCCTTACTCTTCGACATACAATCAGGGGTGGAGGAGTCACCCGAATTTCGCTTGGAACCAAAATCAACAAGTCCAAGGGAACAATAATTTTCAAAGACCTCCTCCACAACAACAACAAGCACCCTTACAAACTCAAAACCAGCAACCTTTCCAACAACAACCTTATACAAATCAAACGAACAATTTGGTTCAACCTAATGATGATAAGGTTAGCTCGCTCGAGAAAAGTCTTGAAGCATTTCTCAAGCAATCTACAGAATCCGCAGCAAGACTTGAAAGTTATGTGCACTCATTAATGAATAACAATGCCTCACACGATCAAAGTATCAAATCTATTGAGGCACAAATTGCACAATTAACTGCTGCGTTGAGCGAGAGAGAAAAGGGAAAGCTTCCATCTCAACCCTTGCCCAATCCCGGTCACGCACAAAACGCATATCACAATCACAACGTAAATGTGGTGACCACGTTGAGATCCGGAAGAGAGTTGCAAAATAATGTGGAAACTAGTGATGACATCCCCGCTGGTGGTTCTTCTTCCCCTTCTTCATTTTCTTCACTTCCTTCTTCACCTTTTTCTTTAGAGCCTATTCTCCACCCTTCACACGGCTCTACTTCTTCTAGCTCTAACGGACCCACTTCTCACAACACGAACACATCTACACCGGGATCCGTTCCTAATCCACAGTCTGCTCCACAAACATTTGACTCAACTAATTTTCAAAATGCACCATTTCCAAACAGGTTGAGTCCTAATAAACCAAATACACAAGTGGAGAAGATTGTGGAGATCTTTAAGCAGGTTAGCATAAATATACCTCTCTTGGATGCTATCCAACAAGTCCCTTCATACGCGAAAATCTTAAAGGGCTTGTGCACCTCGAAGAGAAAGGCATCTCAAGTACCCAAGAAAGTGCTAGTGGCTAGTGCAGTGAGCAATGCAATTAACCACCATCAAACCTTACCCCAAAAACGAAAGGACCCCGGCTGTCCTACGATTTCAATTACAATTGGGGATAAGAAAATTAATCAAGCACTTTTAGATCTTGGGGCTAGTGTTAACCTGATTCCCTACTCCATGTACGAACAATTAGGGGTTGGAGAGTTGAAACCCACTCGTTGCACTCTCCAAATGGCTGATCGATCAATCACCTATCCAAGGGGTCAACTAGAGGATGTGTTGATCAAAGTTGGGGAGTTCATATTCCCCGTTGATTTTATCGTTATGGATACACAACCTGTTGCTAACCCAATAAACCAAATTCCGGTGATTCTTGGTCGGCCATTTTTGGCCACTTCCAATGCCGTAATAAATTGTCGCAATGGCTCCATGACCCTATCCTTCGGAAAGAGGTCTAGTGAGTTCAATATTTATAAGATGGGAAGTCTGCCCCCCGTGCCTAAAACTAGTACACGAGAAGTTTGCTCTATTCACGAAATCACGCAGGAGGACTGCGAGCTTGAAGGATTTCTATTTGATGAAAACAGTTTTGACGCCACTAGTGCGTCCCTCCTTGAGCCTACTACCGTTGATACAACCGATGTTGATTATGAACGCTTCACTTTTTTGGATGATGATGACTCACAGCCCGAATATGAGTCGTTTGAATTTTTGGATGAGTCAGTCGAACCATCCGAATCGGTTGTTTGCAGTGATTTCGAACCTGTGTTAGAGTCCTTTGAGTTCGAGGTAGATTCCGCAATGATTCTTTCGCCTCCGAAACTCGAACTCACGCCCTTGCCGTCTCACCTTAGATATGCTTACATAGGTAAGAATGAGACCTTTCCCATTATCATATCGGCCTCTCTAGCCCTCGAGCAAGAGAATGCCCTCTTAACGGTCTTACAAGATAGACGGCAAGTTTTCGGTAGGACTATGGCGGACATCGAGGAGATAAGTTCCCTCATAACTGAATATCATACACAATTGATGGATGATGCCATGTCAATAGAGGACCCACAGGAACATCTTGGGGGTATTGTGGTGAGCCAACTTCCTCCCTTAGAAGTTGAAATACCCCCATTTCTTTTAATAAGGTACGAGAATGCCAACACTCCACTGATTGCTGATCACTTACATTCTCGTATCGATGCATCACCATCACCTGTATATTTACCTCCACACCTCCCATACCACTACTTCTATCTTTCCCAATTCTTTGCGGACCACCACAACTTATTTTTCAACCACCCAATATTCTTTACTGATAAATTTTTCAACTGGTTGGTGTTGAAGTTTGGTCTAGGCAAAGTTTGGCAGTAATGTCTAACATAGTTTAAAAGAAGTTTGGGGGAGGACCTTTTTGTACATATTTTTGTTTTTCTTAAACAATAAAAAAAAATATATATATTTGTAAATAAATAAACAGGGAAGTGCCGTGATTTAGACCCTCTTGGTTTAGCATGACAGTGAGGACACTGTCAAGTTCAAGTTTGGGGGTATGCTCGGTACGTCTTCTTCCTTCGCATTCATTTGTATATATTTTTGCAATTGCATATTTATTTGAAAATCCATAAAAAATTGAAAAATTTCAAAAATTATAAAAATAATTGTATTCAATATCGGCTAATTGACTTGAGTTTGACAGATAGGTTAACTAGCTAGGAACAACTAGATCTTAGACTTAGTGAATTAAAAACCCTAAAAATAACATTCCTTAAAGTTTAACGGTAGAAAGTATATGCCTTGTAGTTTATTTAGAAATAGGCAAATTTTGGGTTCACTTCTTGGGCTAAGTCGAAACAAGGGAAGAATATTGATATTCTTATTAGAGTATAAATTTGAAAGATAGTTCCTAGCTTAAGTCTAAATTCTGAAAATATATACCCTACAATTTGCACATTCACGCACCTTGAAACTTGGAATAGTAGAAGAGACCTTGAAATGCTCTTGTCTAAAGTCCTTAGTACAATGAAAATAAAAAGAAAAAAATGGACACTGGTTTTTGTGATTACTTAAGGCTGTAAAAATAGAAAAATATTTAGCGAGGGTGCTTCATCACCTAGTGCCTTAGACCAACTGGTTTGGGAGTCACTGCTAAAGCCTTGGGTGTTGCAAGGACTAGGAAGTACGCTTTAAAGTGCAAACGCATTTTGTAATCGGTCGTTGGTACCTCAAGAAGTATTAACGGTCGCATGAAGGATGTGTAAGCAAATTTCATTCACCAACTAATTAGTACTTTGGACAATGGACAAGGGCATGATTGCTTGAATTGAATTTCCAAGTGTAGGGGTGATCTATACACACACGTAGGGGTACGTGATTGGAATTTAGATAAGAGAGAGGAATGAAAGATAAAATTTGTATCTTTAATAGAGTTGATAGAAAATTCCTGAGTGGAGATGTAACCCTAGAAGGAAAACTTAGGAGATGCTGAAAGCTAAGTAGGTCTACATAACATATATAATCTTAAGTTAAATAATGAGGAAGCGTGAAGAATGTGGGTGGATAATTTACAAGCAAAAGATAATAGAATTCCTTGTTAGAAAACCTAATTGGAGAACAAAAGTCAATGAGCCAAATTGATAGGATTTTGTGGGTGTAATCCGCTGAAAACCCTCAGGAGACAACACTCCTCCTACTAGGGACACCTAGAGGTTTAACGGCTTGTTGCACGTGCTCAGTGCAATCGCGTTTCCCTGCGAAAGTGCGGTTAGGATTTTAGAGAATAAAATAATAAGTTTGCTCGAGGACGAGCAAAAGGTAAGTTTGGGGGTATTTGTTCAGACCATAATATTGCATTTATCATTCCCCTATTCTTACCCTTTTTTATAAATAAACAGGTACTCTTGACGCACGTTTGTTGCATATTACAGGTTACAGGTTTCTGGAGCAAGTACAGTGAAAAAGACACAAAACAACAGGAAAAGCGACTTTTGACCAACAAGTAGACAGACCTTACTCAAGCCGAGATGAAGAACAGTGCAAAGGTCCAAAAAGTCAAGTGAACGGTTAAAAGATACGTACAAGTCTTCACTGAACATCTGGAGAATAATCAGAAACCAAACAGAGAAGTAATGTGTAGAAACAGAAGCCCAAAGATCCAAGCAGAAGCCCACAAAAATAACACAGCCCAAATCCACTGTTTAGCCGCGGATCCGCGGCCAAACCCATGCTGGCGCCGCGGATCCGCGGCCGTATAATACACGTGTCGGCGCAGTTTTTCTGTGATGGTGCGTTGTTATGAGTGTTAGGATTTTAAGTAGGCAAATCAGTAATTGCGCGTGCGCGAGAGTCTGTAACCCTAGGTTTCTATTTTCCTATAAATTGTAATCTTAGATCTAAAAATTGGATGCCTCTTTTCAATCAATAAAAATTCAGAAATTCTGGACGTGACATTCAGATCTGTTCTTCATCGCTTGGAGGGAGCCATCACCATTAGTAAGTATTTTATTTTAATTATAATGTCTTCTCATCCCCTAATGAGCGAGTAGTCTCCTCGCTTGTTAGGGTTAGCCTTAGGGAAAGGGTTGAGAGATAAGATCTCTCACCCCTTTCAATGCCTAACCCATTAAGAACTCCATGCATGCGAGCACAACCACTCCCTGCGGCACCCTACCCCTCGAGGTAACGGTGAACCGCAGTATAAAGGGCCGGTTGCGCGCGTTTTCCATGGGGGTTAGGGTAATTAACGATAAAGGAAGGATACGAATCTAGAGGAAGAAAACATCTTCCCAAAAGAGTCGTATCCACTTTATCGATAATTACTATAACACCTAATGGATCTAAAATACGGCATTGAAAGCGGTGAAGGAAACATCAATCTCCAAAACTTCCTCTAAGCCTAACCCTAGCAAGAATTTAAATTAGATTAATTAAGTT
The DNA here is from genome assembly GCA_030015575.1 of Agapanthus africanus. Lineage (NCBI taxonomy): Eukaryota > Viridiplantae > Streptophyta > Magnoliopsida > Asparagales > Amaryllidaceae > Agapanthus > Agapanthus africanus. The sequence goes on from CM057346.1 coordinate 562,732,752, forward strand.
TTAGATCTAGATTTTTATAAAACCAAAACGACAAATAGAATCAACTCATTAAAACACACTAAAGGAATTTACCCGTCTCTGTGGATCGACCCGCACTCACCGGCTAGCTGCGAAACGACGCCGTTTCTTGATTGCGGTAATTATATTTTTGATCGTGAAATATCTACCAATCAGCCGCCATTCGGAGGGGAACAGATTCTGGCACGCCCGGTAGGACCTTTTCCTCTTTCCACTCCACACTTCGTGTGTCATGACTCGCGAACCAATCGCGGTTCGCCATTGGTTGCCCTTGGGTTTCAAGATACTAAGAATTGGCGTCTCGCTTATTGCAGAAAGCAAAGGATCGATGGCTTCTACTTCTGCGAAATTCTCCAACTGCTTGGACTGCAATTGCAACCAACGCTCTGCCTCGCCAGGAGGTATAGCCTACGGACCCCAAGCTGCTTCGCTATTCACAATGCCCGTGGAACAGGTCACTCGTGCTACCACAGGATTGTTCTTTGGGACCATGCTCCCGCCGACAAGCTTCACCGCTCCAGTGCTGACAACGGAAGCTCTCAAGAAGTCGGTCTTTGATCGTCTTACCCCTGCCGTGGCTCCTCTCAACGAGTCGCCCAACGTCAACGCCTCGGTCTTCTCTAGATTGGGCCAGAAATCCTGCGAACCCATCATGGGGCCTACAATCTCAGAGAAGGCTGCTTCTAAGAAGGTGGCCGGTCCTGCCCCCGAAGTCGTCAAGGCAGCTTCTCCGGCCAAAAGGTCGGTCTTTACAAGATTGACGGCTTCAGCTCCCGCTCCTGCTGCCCAAAGGACATCGGTCTTTGACAGGCTAATACCAACAGCGACCCCCCACCCAGACAGGGGGCAAGACGAAACCATTCTTACCGCTGACCCTACGCCGTCCGCTCGACACGCTCGACGTCGCCACTGGCGCCGAGTAAGGAAGGCTGGGGGCAACTCCCTCTCCGGGTTGACTCCATCAGTCCTGGTGGCAGAAGTTAATGCGGCTGTTCCAACTGGGAACAACTTCGAAATGCTAAATAAGGTGCGAAGGAATTCTCCTACTGCAGTGCTGAAGAGGTCTCCTCCCCCATTAAAAAAGGTTGTGGAAATAAAACCAGAGCAGCCCCGATCTCCTCAACGGCTGTCTTCCAAAATCTATAAGGTTTGGCGGCAGGCCTGAGACTCGATCATCGATCCAAACTTCTCCCGTCAGCACAAGAAGCTGAAAATCCAACCGGAAGCTGGTCACCAGGCTAAACCCCAAAAGGCTGTTGATCAACTGGCTCATAAAAGGAGGAGGCCAGAGAAGACCCCCCAGCATGCAACGACGGCTAAAAGCACTGAGCCCAGACGCCCTAAGTCTGGAGGCATGGTGGTGCACACTGTTTACATGGCCTCTGGAAAGGAGGAAAGCCGCACTTCTACGGGCCACCGACCGCTAACCCGATCCGTGACGAAAGCCCAGGAGCAGCAACAAAAGCTTCAGGAAATGATGAATGCTATGGCCGCACTTACCGGGCCAAAAGAAAACCCAGAAACGTCCTCAGACGCGCGCCAGGAGGAAGAAACCGACGCTGAATTCCTTCGCCGGATACTGGAGAAAAAGGACAAAGAGGCTGCTGAACAAGCGGCCAACATACAACGTATGGGCCTTCTCTTCCAAGATATGATAGGAATAATGATCCAGCAGGACTTACCCGCCGAGGATCCCCCAATCGTTCTTGAAGACGACCGAGGAGAAATGTCAAATCCACCACCAGCCCTCTCAACGGCCAAGGAGGAGGCAATCTCTAAGGCGGACTTGGTTGACTACATAGCCCAGCAAATCCGGGTTCATCACGCGACTGAGGCAGCTGGTCAAGTCGTGAAAACGGGGCGGCCGTATCCAAGCTGGTACGACCAAATCAAATACCCGCAAGGCTATATGATACCAAAATTCCACGTGTACAAGGGGACCGGCAACCCCCATCAACATGTCGCCCAGTTCCGGGCCCTCTGCGGTAACACCAGCGGCGATGATAAACTGTTGCTCCGCCAGTTCGTGGGCAGTCTATCAGAAACTGCGTTCGAATGGTATTCGGAACTCCCGAACGATTCTATCAAAACGTTCGCTGAAATGGAGTTGTTATTCACTCAGCGATTCGCAAGTGCCAGCGAACGCACTCCAATAACTGCACTGATTAACGCCAGGGTAAAACCAGGCGAAACCTGGGTCCAGTATGCTATACGCTGGCGGAACTTGTGGTCGAGATGTGAACAACGCATTGAGGAGGCACCCGCAGTGGGCATGTTCGTGGGAACCCTAGACCCCACGCAACTATCTCCCAGTTTATGATGTTCTTTAAGCCAACCACATTCCAGGCTTTAATCGACAAGTTGGCTCAGATGGACCAGATGGGTCATAGACCACCTCCCCCAAAGTCGGAACCTCGGAATGACAAGGGTAAAGGAAGGGCAACCTTTGTTGCGAATGCCCAACAGCAACCTAACGCCCCGAAACCGGCAGATCAACTGGAGGAAAGACGTCGGTATTATAATGAGAAGATGAAGCGTCCCTACTCGTTCCCACGAGACAAGACGAAACGGTTATTCGAGCTGGCAATACGCAACAGACTTATAAGCCTACCAAATCCAAGGCGACCGCCGCAACCCACCGAGGTAAATAACCCTAACTATTGCCCTTACCATCAAACGGTAAGCCATCCGATTGAAGATTGCTTCGTCTTCAAAGGATGGATTGAAGATCAATACCTCCAGGGGAAGTTTGTACTGTCCGAAAAGTGGAAGGTGAACCCACCACAACCGCATACTCCTAAGAAAGCAGATACACCGGGGGCAACCTGCTCCTTTATTGAAGAAGCTCCATGGGAGGTCGTGCTATCAACTAAAACCAAAAGAATGCTGAGAGACCTTCATGCGTGCCCTGCGATCGAATGGAAGGACCCTCTTGAACCTCAAATTATCGAAGGGATGCTAAGGCGCCGCCCAACTACAAAGACTCGCGATAAGAGCCCAAATACTCATGCCCAATCGTCAAAATCTTCGAAGAAAAAGAAGAAGAAATCTAAGAAGTCCGTGAAGCTTGGAAACGAGCACACGAACTTGCAGAAGCAAATCGACGCACTGGAAGAGTACAATCAAAAGGCGCGAACTCCTGTCACACTGCAAGAGTTCCTCAACCACATCTTTCAAGAGGAAGATGATGGAGAGAGCTCGTCGGATGAATCCGAAGGATATGTGGCGAGTTGTAATGTAATCTCCCACTCGTTTACCGATGATGAGAAAACTCCTGGCACTAAGAAGCTGGAGGCAAAGCCTGTACCAGAGCGTGCATGGCCAACAGACGAAATGATCGACGCTTTTCTAGACGAGATTCGTCTAAAAAGTAAAGCGGATCAGGAGTGTGAGATAGCAGCGTCAGAAGGAACCAAATGCAGGCGACTGAACGGAAGAGTTGAACTACCTCCGCCAGAGCGAAAGGCATCCGAAGTAGACAAGAAGATATTCAAGACGAGAAAAAGGTTTGCCAAAGCCATGTCAATGGGGATGAAGCTACCACCCTCGGAAGGAAACACACACGATGGGGTGGAAATGCACCCTGATTATTGCGCATATCACCGGAAAATATCACACCCCACGGAGGAGTGCGATGCCTTTAAGATATGGTGGCAAGGATATGTTGCTCGTCGGCAACATGTTAAGCGCATGAAACGCAAGAGCCGTCGGGAGCGAAGAAGTACTATCGATGGGCACAATAGAACTGCTGGCAACTGTTACATGGTTAACGCCAGGGGGTCACAAGTTCTCACCTTTGGGAGCGACTCTGATGAAGAAATGGCTCTGGGCCCTCTCTTTAAAGAATCCGCTTTAGGGAAAGAGGAGAAATCGGAGATCTGCGAGAACATTCAGCTGCGCAATCGCACACTCCCAGAAAAGAATCTCGGGTCCGTAAGTAGAAAGGATAAGGGAAAGGAAAAGGTCACTGAAGATATCACTTTAGATGACCAAGTCATGAGAGAGCTGGCTGCCAAAGACCTTCCTAGGAAGGGTAAGGTGGACTATAACATCCTCGCGCACCTAAGGAAGCTACCTTCTCAGCTTAGCATTCTCGATGCCCTCCTATTATCAAAAGAAGCGCGAGACTCACTAATTAAGGCGTTATAAGAACCTGAGCAATTCCAAGCCTTCCTCGCCACTGAAAAGATGAAGGATGAACTGGAGGAAGTGCATACGGCCGACATCACTTTCGGTGATGAAGAACTCCTTCTCGGGATGTGCGACCACAACCGTCCCCTATATGTCTCTGGATACTGCCATGATATCAAGATAGGCAAGATCCTGGTGGATAATGGATCCTCCGTCAATCTCCTTAATGTTCGGGTGTTAAAGGAAATCTGCATGAGTGTGCAACACCTCGCTCGTGACAAAATTACTATCTCCGGTTTCGATTCACAATCGTCACGGACTCTCGGATCTGTGATACTAACATTACGCTTTGGACTTCTCATCACAGACATCAAATTCCATGTCATTGACGCCAAGACCTGCTACAACGCCTTGCTCAGTCGTCCTTGGTTACACGAATACAACATCATCCCTTCTACACAACATCAGTGTATGAAGTACTTTAAGGATGGTTTCGAGTATACCGTAACAGGTGAGTTAAACCCATTTTCCGTGAACGAAGTCCGCAAATACGAAGATGCGAAGTACTTTTTGCCAGATTTCGAGGATACAGAAAGGTGTCGCAACCCGGAAAACAAAACCGCCGCCGCCATCCCTGTTTTCGGGAGTGATACCGAAGAAGAGGAAGAGATAGTTTATGCAGGGCCATCTCAACGCAACAACCTGGGGACGCCCGCCCCCATGATGGTCTTCGGAAGTGATTTAGAAGATGAAGTTAATGCCGTGTTCTCCAATCGGCTGTCAATACAAGCACCCCCTGGCGATGACCATAGTATGCAAATCACCATGGTACCGCGAGAACACTACAAGGATCTCGACACGCTTCAGGCTCATAATGTGCAGGACCTGCAAACATTTTACGTCCCTCCCAGGCAAAGGGGTGAGAAGGTGATCCTATTCTACCGATCCTCAGAGTCGAAGATAGAGAAAGAGATCTGGCATGGTGTGGATGCTACACTTGACAGGCTCCAACCCATCCGTCTGCCCAGATACTATACAAATGGATTAAAGAAGCTATTGAAGCGCCAAGGAGTACCCTTAAAACAGACCGTTCGGCAGGCTCGGTTCTACAACAGGATTTGGGATGTCCCCGGGACTCAACGCAAATTGCCCAACGGGAAAATGGAAACACTCAGGCTTGGATACGCAAGAGCCGGAAAACGGGAACGGGCCCACATTAGCTACGCCATATATACCTTTGATGAAGAAGAGGACGCCTCGTCGGGAGATGCCAACCCCTCATCAAAACTAGACCCCGCGATTGAAGCGCCGAGTCCGTCGTTGAAGAACGAATGGGCAAGCCTATCAGGAAAGTGGGTCAGAAAGCTCGGGAAGACCACAACCGCGAAATGTCCATCTACGAAAAGGCCAGGACGCAACGTCTATTTCAACAGGCTGCAAAAGACAAAGACGCTCATCCTCGTCAATCCGTTGTACGAAAGGCCCGACGCAGAGACGGAAATAAATCAAGAAGCGGAAAGAGGAGCCGACAACAACGACGCAGGATTAGAAGGTTACGTGGTCGGGTGTTGCACGGCTCGGATTTGTCCCTCATGAAGAAGATGAGTCGAGCGTACTCCTTCCCCCGAGACAAGACGGAGAAGTTACTCAAGCTCGCTATAAAACATCAAATGATCGCGCTTCCAGAGTCTAGACATCCTGAGCAAGCTAACAAGGCTTCTCATCTGAGCTATTGCTCTTATCACCGAGCCATAGGACATCCTACCGAGGACTGCTTCACCTTCAAGAACTGGGTCGAGGACCAGTACCAACAGGGCAGATTCGCTTTATCCGACGGCTGGAGGGTAACGCCGCCACAAAAGCATGAACCCAAGGCCTCAAGAGCAGAACTGGGTCCACCTCAGTCCGGGGAGCGGGTTCGCACTTGTTATACGATTACGATATTAAGAGAAGAGCCCGAGAACGTAGATGACCTTCCCCGGTGCTTTGAGAACAGCGATGATGAGGTTATCTCAGAATTTCCGCCCGCTCCGAAAGAACTGGAAGATGGTATACATACTATTGCAGATAACCTCAAGAAGATTGAGTTGGGATCGGCAGACGACCCGCGACCGACTTTTGTCAGCGAGCTGCTATCCGAAGAAAGGGTGGCTGCGTTAAAGAACGTGCTTCTACGGCATAAAGACTGCTTCGCGTGGAACTACTCCGAGATGCCAGGATTAGATCCGGAGATTGCTGTGCATAAATTAGCAATATCCCCAGATATCAAGCCAGTCAAGCAGGCGCCAAAGAGGATGCGACTCGAGCTTGAGATGAGCATCAACGCCGAAGTCAAGAAGCTGATCGATTCTGGATTTATCCAAGAAGTCCAATATCCCGACTGGATCGCCAATATCGTCCCGGTAATGAAGAAGAATGGGACGGTACGCATATGCGTGGATTTCAGGGATCTCAATAAAGCCTGTCCAAAGGACGATTTCCCGGTGCCGGTAACCGAGTTAATGATAGATAACACATCCACTCACGAGGTTTTCTCCTTTATGGATGGTTCGTCAGGATACAATCAGATAAAGATACATCCCGAAGACCAGAAGCACACCGCTTTCCGGACCCCTTTGGGTATATTCTGCTACAGGGTTATGCCCTTTGGTCTAAAGAACGCTGGCGCTATCTATCAAAGGGCCATGACAAAAATCTTCGATGACCTCATACATGACATCGTCGAGTGCTATATCGATGACCTCGTAGTAAAGAGCATGTCATACGATGATCATTTAAAGCATCTGGAGACTGTATTACGACGCCTTCGGCAATATAATTTGAAAATGAATCCCCTCAAATGCGCGTTTGGAGTCTCCTCGGGCAAATTTCTGGGATTCATCGTTCGACACCGAGGTATTGAAATAGATCCGTCAAAGATCAAGGGGATCATGGAAATGCCTCCGCCAAGAACCCTCAAGCAGTTGCGGTCTCTCCAAGGGAAGCTCGCATACATCCGGCGATTTATCGCTAATCTCTCGGGCAAATGCCGTCCTTACAGCCACCTGATGAGAAAGGGAACTCCATTCGCTTGGGATCATAAATGTCAAGGTGCGCTAAACGAGATCAAGCAGTACCTGCAGAACCCTCCGGTGTTGGCTGCGCCGGTCAAAGGAAAACCCCTCATCCTTTATACAACCGCCCTCGAAGGTTCTTTAGGCGCATTATGTGCACAAGAGAACGATCAGGGGAAAGAGAGGGCACTCTACTACTTAAGTCGAGTTCTACCGGGGGCAGAAAGCAACTACTCTCCCATTGAAAAACATTGCTTGGCGTTAATCTTCGCGATAACAAAGCTCAGGCACTATGCGTTGGCACATGAAGTCCGTCTCATTTCAAAAGTGGATCCCCTTAAGTACTTGATATCGAAAGCCATATTGACGGGACGACTCGCTAAGTGGGCCCTGCTCTTGATGGAGTTCTCGATAACGTATCAACCTCTTAAGGCAGTGAAAGGCCAGGCCATTGCCGATTTCCTCGCTGAGCACCCGATACCGGCCGATTCTCCTCTGAACTGTGATTTGCCGGACGAGCATGCATTTGATGCGATTGGCGGCGGTAGCGCCCGATGGGAACTCTATTTCGATGGAGCGTCCTCCGTAAAGAAACAGAAACAAGGTATCCCAATAACCAAATCGGGGATAGGCCTCGTCTTTGCAACTCCACAAGGAGGGATAATGCGCTTCGCCTTCTCCTTAACAGAGCCGAGGACAAACAATGAAGCTGAATACGAAGCTCTGATAGCAGGCCTCGAAATCGCCATCGACCTGGGAATTAAAGACCTCCTTATATACGGGGATTCTCAACTGGTCGTTAGTCAAGTAAAAGGTGACTACCAAACGTGCAAACCGGAGTTGGTAAAGTACAGCGAAAAGGTGCAACAACTATTGACCCAAATTCCCTCCTATAATTTGGAGAACATACCGCGCGCGGAAAACAGCAAAGCAGACGCGTTGGCTAAACTTGCTAAAGAACTGGCTGACGAGAACCTCGATGATGTCAGAATCGTGGTACAAAGCCGTTGAGTGCTCGCCCCGGCGGAAATACCTTCGGAATCACCCGAAGAGAAGGGAGTGACTGAGCAGACGACCCTACAAATAAAAGACCATGAGAAGGCCGAAGACTGGAGGGAAGTCTTCATAGACTACTTTAAGTCCCACCGAATGCCCAAAGAAGCGTCCTCAAGACATCAGCTCATGAAACGAGCTCTATCTTTCGCTTTCGTCAACGATATTCTATACAAGAAATCGTTTGATTCTCTATGGCTGAGATGCTTAGGACCTGACGAAGCAGAATGAGTCATTCAGGAAGTTCATGACGGACTTTGCGGTTCTCACCAAGCAGGCCTAAAGATGAAGTTAAAAATTAAACGGATGGGTTACTACTGGCCCACGATGATCCAGGACTGCCTCGAGTATGCGAAGCAATGCCACTCATGCCAAATTCATGGAGACTTCATCCACCAACATCCGAATCCACTGCACCCAACGGTGGCTAGCTGGCCGTTCGAAATGTGGGGGACTGACATAGTCGGCCCCATTGAGCTAGCATCATCCCGGGGACACCGTTTTATCCTGGCGACAACTGATTACTTCTCCAAATGGGCAGAAGCAGTACTACTGAGGGAAGTGAAGACGGAGAATATCCTCCATTTCTTCAAGACGCACGTCATCTATCGGTTCGGAACTCCACGGCGGATTATCTCCGATAATGGGCCGGCCTACCGAAGCCATAAGATTAGCCGCTTCGCACAGCAGCACAATATAGACTGGAGATATTCTTCGGTTTACAATCCACGAGCTAACGGTCTGGCCGAGGCCTTCAATAAGACCTTGACGAAGATCATAAAAAAGACCGTTTCCAGGAATAAGAGAGACTGGCACGAAAGGCTGCAAGAAGCCCTTTGGGCTTATCGAACTACATTCAAGACGGCCACGAACACAACGCCGTACGCGTTGGTATTTGGGACGGAAGCAGTGCTCCCCCTCGAGATAGAGTTACCCTCTCTACGAGTAGCAGTCCACCACGAGCTGACGAACGAAGAAAATGCTCACCTTCGGCTTGAGGAGCTTGATGCCCTCGACGAAACCCGGCTCATAGCGCAACAACATCTAGAGGCCTACAAAGCAAAGATGACGCGCTCGTACGAAAGATTGACCAGGCCGAGGACATTCCGCCAAGGCGAACTCGTACTAGTGGTCAAAAGACCTATGATCCCCAAACGTGCCAAGCGAGGAAAATTTGAGCCAAACTATGAAGGCCCGTACATCATAGACAAGGTCTACCAGGGTGGAGCCTACCTACTCATGGATATGCATGGTGAAAGGCCTTTCAGGCCAATAAACGGCCGCTTCTTAAAGAAATACTACGCTTAATAAGCCACAGCCTGGGTCAATGATAGATGGCGACGACTATGTCCGCTCACTATCTTCCTAGGCTCAGACTTTACAAGCAGCAGCCGGCCTTCCCATAGCGACGGACCGAAACGTCCTTAAACTAACGACGGACCGAAACGTCCTTAAACTAACGACGGACCGAAACGTCCTTAAACTATCGACGGACCGAAACGTCCTTAAACTAACGACGGACCGAAACGTCCCTAAAACTACTACCGCAGCATCTTTAAGCTGACGAGGTAAAAAAAAAGGAGAGAGAAAGAAAAAATAAAAAAAAAATATATGAAAAAGAATAAAAAAAGAGACGGTATGTCCATAAGCAAAATGGGCACGGATGAAAACCCGAAAGGGCTCCGTGAGTAAAAACAGCAGGGCTGCCGGCAAGCGTTCGTGAAAACCCGAAAGGGCGCGACCTTGTAAAAAAAAAGTGAAAAAGAATAAAAAAAAACGGTATGTCCATAAGCAAAATGGGCACGGATGAAAACCCGAAAGGGCTCCGTGAGTAAAAACAGCAGGACTACCGGCGAGTGTTTGTGAAAACCCGAAAGGGCGCAACCTCGTTAAAAGACACTTGTAGGGTCCTCTCAACCTTGTAAGGAGAAACCACCTGCGTGAGATCCTTACGACTCACAAAGGAGCAACACACTTAGGGATCCTCACGATTCCTAAGGAGAAAATACACTTACGAGATCCTCACGACTCGTAAGGAGAATTCTCTTATGGGACCCTCACGGCGCATGAGATTTGAAAGTCTTAAGTTACAGAAACCTAAACCTGTTCTTAAGCAAATCCTCCACAACCTTCGATATTGCCCTACAAGAGGCTCAATACTGACCCTTATATACAATCCACGGGCGCGAAGAAACATTTCCCCAGCAAAGTCACACCCGTGACTAGGGACATGTCCATATGATGAGCAACCCTTGTAGGTCCTCTCGACCCATAAGGAGAAAACCCTCTTGTAGGATCCCTACGACTTACAGAGAAACATACACTTAGGAATCCTCACGATCCCTAAGGAGAAAATACACCTGCAAGATCCTCACGACTTGTAGGGAGAAATACCTTTGTGAGACCCTTACGGCTCATGAAGTCAAAAGCCTTGGTCGACAGGACCCTTAACCCTGTTTACTGAGCCACCTTTGTTCAATATCGACAGAGGCAAATGATGATTCGCTCCTGGCAACATCCCAGTTGTAGCGGTGCTGATGCTGAAATCGGTGTCTAAAATCCAAGCTTGCGGCGAAAAAGCTAGCAAGCCACACATGCCTACGAAATAGCCGAAATGATGGGGCAACTTGCAATAAAAAGCAGCAAGTAAAAATGTATGCATGAAAAATAGCCGAAATGATGGGGCAACTCGCAATAAAAAGCAGCAAGTAAAAAGAAAAATAGCCGAAATGATTGGGCACCGCGAAAAATAGCCGAAATGATGGGGCAATCGCGACCTTCGCGATATAAAAGCTGAAACGATAGAGCATCGCGGAAAAAGAAATAAAATAAAAATAAAATGTATGCCTTACAGGTGATGTTCCATCACACCCTGTATACAATCCAATGGCATAAACAAAAAGGGAACATACCTCCCCCCCCAGGTTTCACCAAAGAAAGAAGCTAAATCTCGACGGGCCACAGGCGATCTAGAGATCATCCCAACACTCGTCTCGTAACAACGGACACAACTTCAAGCTAAGCGAAACAGCGGCAACTCCCAGTTCCATGGCTCGGTGGTATACATATCGCCAACAGTCAAACCTCCATCCCGTGAAATGCGGATACAATCAGCAAAATTCCTGGTTACGTGAAACGCGGATAATGTCACTCTTTGACCCCGTGGAAAACGTCCAGAGCGGAGCCTGGTCCTCGCAGAGCACGGCAGTGAACCCGTGTGAAGTATCCAGAGCGGAGCCTAGTCCTCGCCGAGCGCGGCAGTGAACCCGTGTGAAGCATCTAGTGCAAAATTCCTGGTCACGTGGAACGCGGATAATGTCACTCTTTGACCCCGTGGAAAACGTCCAGAGCGGAGCCTAGTCCTCGCCGAGCACGGCAGTGAACCCGTGTGAAGCATCTAGTGCAAAATTCCTGGTCACGTGGAACGCGGATAATGTCACTCTTTGACCCCGTGGAAAACGTCCAGAGCGGAGCCTAGTCCTCGCTGAGCACGGCAGTGAACCCGTGTGAAACATCTAGTGCAAAATTCCTGGTCACGTGGAACGCGGATAATGTCACTCTTTGACCCCGTGGAAAACGTCCAGAGCGGAGCCTAGTCCTCGCCGAGCACGGCAGTGAACCCGTGTGAAGCATCTAGTGCAAAATTCCTGGTTACGTAGAACGCGGATAATGTCACTCTTTGACCCCGTGGAAAACGTCCAGAGCGGATCCTGGTCCTCGCAGAGCACGACAGTGAACCCGTGTGAAGCATCCAGAGCGGAGCCTAGTCCTCGCCGAGCGCGGCAGTGAACCCGTGTGAAGCATCTAGTGCAAAATTCCTGGTCACGTGGAACGCGGATAATGTCACTCTTTGACCCCGTGGAAAACGTCCAGAGCGGAGCCTGGTCCTCGCCAAGCACGGCAGTGAACCGGTGTGAAGCATCCAGAGCAAATACCGGACTGTGGAGTCCTTAAAATCCACGGACTATGACGTCCCTAACCTCGACCGTGATGTCTTAAAACTAACGATCAGCCACCCCGATTCCCTACGGATTCTGCCTTGGTTTAAGGGTACATCTCTTCACTCCTTTGATACCTGGAGTTGTAATTCCTCAACGTCTTCAAAGAGGTGACGGGTCCCTGCAACCAAACATCGGACTGTGGAGTCCCTAAATCCACGGACTATGAGGTCCTTAACCTTGACCGTGATGTCTTAAAACTAATATCGGACTGTGGAGTCCCTAAATCCACGGACTATGAGGTCCTTAACCTTGACCGTGATGTCTTAAAACTAACATCGGACTGTGGAGTCCTTAAATCCACGGACTATGAGGTCCTTAACCTTGACCGTGACGTCTTTAAACTACAATACCTGGAGAAACCCCTAATTCCGTAAAACACGGACAAGGGTGACCGCATCCAACACTTACACGTCCTCACGACCTGTAAGGAAGAAAAACTCTCTTGTGGGATCCTTACGACTCTCAAGGGAAAACCCTTTTAAGAATCCTCACGATTCTTAAGAAGAACTCACACCTATGGGATCCTCTCGACCTGTAGGGAGAAAAACTCTTTATGAGACCCTCGTGGCTCATAAGATGCAAAAGCCTTAGGAAGCAGATCTTAACCCCGAGTCCTGAGCCATTGCTGTCCTGCAAGGAGATCAAGATAGAATATCCGCAGAATACATTCAATGAAAAGGGGACACACCATTGAGAAGAAAAAAATGTATCTTTTATTCATAAACCAAAATGGATACAAAGTACAATTCATGAAAGAAACAAAAAAAAAACACTCTCATCCATGAGTATGTACAAAAAAGGGAAAAAAGATACAAGTCCTCAAGCCGGCGGGCGGTGCAATAATTTTACCAACTCGTCATTCTGTTGTTGGACCACGGCTTCATGTCGCAAGATCTCCAAAAGACGAGCCTCCGCCTGAGCTTGTTGGGCCTGATATGAAGCAAGCCGGGCTTCAAGCTCCTTCTCAGTGGCCTTATGAGCCTCGACCTTCTCACGAATGAACGTGGCAGCTTTATCGAGAGCCACCACCTTTTTGATGGACTCCTGAAGCACCCGCCAGAGTTCATACGCTTTGTTGGCTTTGGCTGTGAGATTGGCTTGAAGCTCGCCCAGCGCCTTGGAGGCTAGCTCCCTCTCCGAGAACTTGCGACCGAGCCTCTTCTCACACGACGTCATGTTTGCCGCGCACCGTGCTATCAGCCCTCGTAACTCCGCCTTTGCAGCCACGGCCTCCGAGGAAAGGTGGGAACATTCGAGGACGTGCAGGCAAGCCTCCACCCGCTGGCAGAACTCCACCCAGACTCGCACCACCTCTTCGCTGTGGTAGGTGGCAAGAAAAGGAAGAGAACCGTTAGCCTCGGCAGTGAATGCTTCAGCCGTGGTCGCGCTGCCAGCACGAAGCTCCTCAATCAGAGACGACAAGGAGACGAGGCTTAATTGGGCCAAGCGTTCTGAAGCCCACAAGGCATAAGGGCCGGACGGCATCACGATGCGCGACTCCAACGCCGTGGAGACTGGCAGAGCTGTTCAAATTTGGAAGACGTCAGCAAAACTCCTAAACGCAGAGCGAATGGGACTATAATAAAATGTCACTCACCGACAGTCATGCAAGTAGGAGCTGAAGGTTCCCCTGGCCCTTCAACGACCTCGACCTCATCGTCGGCTTCCAAAACTATAAGAGACATCAACGTCATTTCGCAAAATAGTAACAATGCTATGGTAAAAAAAGGGGGGGGGGGCGAATGACACTAACCTTGACCAGAGGAAAGAACAATACGCTGAGGGGAGATCGCCTGCGGATCTGCCATCTCCAATAAACGATGAAATGACTGTCGAGGCGACAGATCCGCGATCGTGGCCGCCAAACCGTGCAATTCTGGGAAAGATAAAAGAGTTCAGACTATGAAGGGGTTGCTAAATTAAAACGTACAGGGATACCTTCAACACTCCTCCCGTTCTGAGCCGGGAGGATAGCAGCTTCAACGGTCTCCGCCGTGACCTCAGGCTCCAACAAAGGGAGAGTAGTCCCGACTACCTCGCTTCCAGCCTTTGGGCCGCCCTCGGTAAGTGTCATTGGGGCGACGGCCTCCAAAGGAGCCTCCCCCAAAGGGGCAAGCACTCCCTGATCAAGAACCGCCGCTGGAAGTTCTACCATGAGAGGAGCAGCCTCGTCAGCCCCCTCCACATCCAGCAAGGCTTCATTGAGAATTTCGGCGGGCTTTAGCTTTAATGGGCCAGTAGGGAGCTCCCCCAGCGTCGAAGATTCTGCATGACTCAAATAAAAATAATGATACATATGCACGGGCACAAACAATCTGAAGAACTACGAAAAGAACCACAACGTACCGATGCGCAAAGAAGCCCTCAATATGGCTTCTTCAAGCCGCTGCTCCTTCTCAAGGAGGTGGGCTCGCCGGGGTTCGAGAGTGGACTCATGGCCGCCGGTCCATAAAGAAAGTGCGTCAACTGCATCTTCTGAAGCGGCCTGCTTCAAAGCCCTCTCCCCCCATTCTTCCAAAGGACCGATAAATCGCCGCCGAATCCACGAAGGGTCTTCGTAAAAGATTACGGCGGGATAGGACTTCTTCGGAACCTTGGCGTTATGAGACGCGTCTTTTGAGCGCCGTATGGCCTCAGCCAACTGTGCAGCCTCCTCATCAGCCGAACTCGGGAAGAGAAGTCCAGCGTCTGACTCTTGCAGGGCCAATGGTTCGTCTTCAAGGATAGGCTCAGACTCCGCCACAGAATCAAGCGGGGTGGTAGCCGCTTTCCTCCGCCGTTTAGACCCAGAGCCGGTCGCTGAGGATGACCGCTTCCTCCCTCGCGAAGCCTTAGGGCGACGTTGGCCCACATCGCCCTCATCCCTGTTACTCTCGCTCGATGCCACAATCGAGGACGACATCGCCATTGTCGACGCCACGAGGGGCGGTGCCGCCACCGGCAGAGGTGCTACCACTGGGGCTCGTTTACCCCGCGATTGGGAACCCAAGGGCATACCAGCTGTTGGAATAAGGTCTACCCCTGACTCCCCCGGAATGAGCGCGGTGCCAATCTCCCTCAAAGGGAAGCGCACTGAAACCCTCGGTCGTAGCTTAGCTCCCGAAACCTGAGGAGGGGCGTCGTGACCAAGAAGCACCCTTCTTTCTTCAACAATAATTGGGCTGATCCGATGAAGATACCAGCCCGTAAATGCACCTACACATCGAGGCATGTACTCGGCTTCAGGGACCATGAAATAAGAGCCGGTGTTCAGCCTCATGAAATGATGAGCGGCATCGCGAACAGCATCGAGCGAAGGGATCGGGGCAACTATAAAAGCCTCGAAAGGAACGCCCTGGTCGTATCCAAGCTGTCGGGCAAATCGATGCGGATTGTACCGCATGAAAAGAGCTGCACTGTCCTGGCGAAACACCAAGTAGCCCGGTCTAATTGTATACAAATGCGCGGCCTCCCGAGGCTTCAAAGAAGGTGCGTTGTCTTTCGACTGGTCCCAGAGTTGTTGAACGGGACCCGAAGGAGTAGACAAGACCCGATCATTAAAAACCAACCCGCCAGCGGTGGCATGAGGAGAAATCAGCACCCGAATAGCCCCGAATTGAGTCGGGTCGGCGGCAGAAGCATCCACTAATCGCATAAGTCGTGGAAAGGTGTAGGCATCGTAAAATGAGGGCCTCTGATGCATGGCGAAAGCCCCCAATACGTGCATTTCGATCCAGGACGTGAAATAATGAAGCGAAAAGTTTACCACATCCACGCCAGGCGTAGAGGTATTCGCTGCGGTGCCCAATCCATTATAGAGGTGCGCCAAGGCCGGGATGCCGATGGCCAACCGCGTCCCCTCAGCAATACGATGAGCCGGGTAGATGACCGAGGCTCTCATGAAGCAGCGATGCATGGGGATAACGAACCAACTAAGCCAAACACTGACAAACCCCACGAAGAATGTTTCCTCATCCATACCGGGTGCTGCAACGGACTCAAAAGACATCGGCGACACGATGGGAATATAATATTGTGGCAGGTCCGATTCAGCGGTCGGTAGCTTCTTCGGACCAAACCCAAAGGGGTCTTTGATGTTAGCAAACTTCGGAGCAGTCTTCGATATGACGTCCTCACGAAGGAAACAGGAAATGAAGCTTTTAAAAGTAACACCCTGCTCCTCAGATTCAGTGAACAATCGATCAAAAATACCCAGCGCCTTGATCAAGCTGGGGCGCTTGTGGCGAACGGCGTTCTCAACAGACAAGCCGTCAGCCGGTGCAGACTCGGGCTCAAAGACATACTCGTCAGGAGGCAACAACTCCTCATACAGTGCACCCCTGATCGGCAATCCCGAGATTTCATAAAATTCTGCAAGAGAGATCGAGACCTCACGATCTCCTAGGATGAAAGTGTTGGTAGGAAGATTCCATTGGTTTAAAAACGCCTTAACCCACCAGGCATGCGGGGACTTATAATGGAATAGTGACGCGTATATGGCCTGATAAAGCCCGACTTTCTGCAACCGCGCCCGATGGGCAGAAAGGATGTAGCGAGCCCAGAGAAGGTAGCCCGTAGGATGCCTAGGAGTGAGCCCTATCTTATAAATTTACCCCCACGGGTGGGCCTCACCCTGGCAGATACGCCGTCCCAAGATGTCTATGGCCGGGATCGGATGGTTTGGAATGCCGGTCGTCGAAGGCTCCAGCCTCCCCGTTGGAGTCCAGTTGGGCATTTCCACAGCAAAAACTGTCCTCGGAGGATCCATCGGTAAAAATGGGAAAGTGGGCTCCGTCGGCACCGCGCAAAGAAAACTCCGGCGACCCTGAATAATCTAACTGTACCAAGATCCCCATTGAAGAAGGTTAGTGCAGTTCGGGTCATGGGCCCGAATCATCGCCATCGCTTCTTCATCAGATGGTGACTGAGGAAAAGCAGCCTCCGAGCGAGAAAAGGGAAAGCGTGGAACAGAAGCCATCGCACCTGAAATCCAATAAAGGAAGACCGTTAAAAGAAAAGTTAGCAATATATATTCATGCATGAATATGAAGACTAGTTGAAGAAAGCAACAACAGAGTTTCCTGGGACAATTGGCTACAAAACACATGGGCCCCACAAAATCCGGATGACGGCTCATTAATAATGAGACCAAATAGTTACAATAAAACAAAGGGAATATCCTCATTTAATAAAGAATGATGACCATGCACATTCCCCCCAACAGGATCTGTCTCGGGCTCTACAATGAATCCAACAAGATCAAAGGAATTAAATTCCCACAGAAGACGTCATTACAAAACCACCATTTCATTAATTGCAGAAGAACAACCTCGGGCCAAGAGACCCCAGGAAGCCTCTGTGTGAAGAAATCGAGTTCTTCATTGGAATTAAATTCCTTATTAAGAAAAGGGAATTAAATTCCCAGAAACATTTTTGGATGGAATTAAATTCCATGGATTTGAACCGCCATCATCATCTCCCCAAACATCATCTAAATCCTAAGAGATCTACAGTTCGAAGGTTAAGCGGTTTCATGTTCTTATGGAAAAACAGGAAGAAAAAAGGGTAAAAACCCTCGTTTTGGATTTCAAATCCAGAGGAATGAGAAGGTCCATCGTTTTTCCAAGAACATTACCTGAGGAAAAGAATTCTTTTCGAACAGAGTTAAACTCTGGAAAGACAGAGAACTAAGCTCTGGAAGCGAGAATTAAATTCTCAAGGAAAAAGTTCTCAGAAGAAGAAGATGAGCAAAGTGAAGGCTCCTATGAAGAGACAGAGGTATTTATAGAAGGCAATGGAAACGTTTCATCTCCCCAGATCCCTAAAGGAATCCAACGGTCGCAAGAGGTGACAGAGTTGCACTCACGTGCTGACACGTGAGAACAACGCTGTGGGGGCATTTGTTTCCTGATTTAAAATCAGGAAAGCTTATGGAAAAAGCTTCAGAAGAGGGTCACGTGCTTACACATGACCAGCAGTCACGTGTTGGCACGTGACACCCAAAAGTACCGGCAAAGCAAGTTCAGTTTCCCAACTACATCAAAGAGAGGGGCTTCAGTAAGGGTCACGTGCTCCCACATGACCTGGGTCACGTGTCGGCACGTGACATTTAAAAGCAGCAGCAAAGACCCAACGCTTCCTGATCAAATCAAGGAAAAAGCTTCAGAAGAGGTCACGTGCTCCCACGTGACCAGGGTCACGTGTTGGCACGTGACGATCAAAACATCAGAATTGTTCTCCAGTTAAATCAAGAAAAAGAGTTCAGACAAGGGTCACGTGCTCGCACGTGACCAGGGGTCACGTGGTGGCACGTGACGGTTAAGCAGCAACCAGAAGACAGAGCACAGAAAGAAAGAAGAAGGCTCATTCCAAAGGGGGTCACGTGCCCACACGTGACCATGGGTCACGTGGTCACACGTGACCGGCTTTCAAAGCCCATTTCGTTGACAGAATTAAATTCTGAAAGAGATTCGAATCTTTCCAAAGGAAAGCGATTATCTGCAACCGATCGAATTAAAGATTTAAAGATGATTGAATATCATTTATCTATGGGAAAATCTCGGGTTTGGAAAGATTTCCCCTTTAAATCTAACCGAAATAACAAAGGAGAATCCCGGGACTTGAAATCCAATGGTGAATAAAATTCACCCAATAATCCAAAGGTCAAAAACGAATGATGGATGCAAATCAAACCTCTCAATGAAGATTCGTCAAAAACTAATTGATTCGGCTGCTTCTCCTATAAATAGGAGCCAAGAGACACAGGGATAGAGATATAGAGAGATATACGCAGAGGGAAGAAAGGGAGAGAGCCTGGATACTTCGAGGAACTTGGATCTTCTGCAAAAGAAAACCCTAGGTAAGAAAGGGAAGGCTCCTTGAAAGAAAAAAGAATTTAATTCTCAACAGAGTTTAACTCTGAGATATAAAACAGAAGAACATATTTCTTCTCTCTTTGATAGAGGATCTGCAAAGTGCACATCTCCCCTTGAAGTTGAGAATTTAATTCTCAATGGGTCGAGATCCTGCCATGCAGATCCAAAACATAGAGAGGGAATGGAAGCACGAGAATTTAATTCTCACAGAACTATAGGAATTTAATTCCTTTAAAATAAAACTAGGGCTTGACCCTGTGTTATGGGAATTTAATTCCTTCAGAACAAAAAGAAACAGGGTTTAACCCTAATTAAGAACCTAGTTCTGTTGGAACAGCGGGGATTTAATTCCCTTGATCATAATTTAACAGAGAGTGGGAATTTAATTCCTTAAAAGCTTTTATTAGGGTTTAACCCTATTCAGTTCTTCACATATATGAAGAATTTAATTCCTACGGAAAATTCAGGGTCCAACTCTATTCAGAATATAAATCTTCAAAAGGAAGTAGGAATTTAATTCCTCTGAAATTACTGTCAGGGTTTAACCCTACGAGGAATTTAATTCCTGGAAAAGATCAACAGATCCTCTAAACAACATACATAGAGGCAGGGTCACGTGTCACCACGTGACCCCCCCAAGAGATCTACAGAAAGCCCCTTTGAGGCAGCACCCCACGTGACCCACGTGACCCTCGGACACACAAGCATTTGAATGCCCGTCACGTGATGGCACGTGATGCTCTGAAAGATGCGATAATCTCAGCAGAATAAATGAAGGGAGGGCGCCCTCACGTGTTGCCACGTGACCCCTCTTGCCTTAGTGTTCAACACTAAATTGGAACTCTCGAATCCAGTATTGAAACACTGTTGGGCCCTAGTGTTCAACACTAATCAAAGAGCTTTATTCGCAGTGTTCAACACTGATTACCTTAGTATTTAACACTAATCTGAGATCTCCATTGCCAGTGTTCAACACTGATCTGTTTTAGTGTTTATGATAATTTGAAAGCCTTGTTGCTGGTGTTTAACACCAATTATCTTTTAGTGTTAAACACTAACTTGTCAACCTCATTCCCAGTGTTCAACACTGATTTCTCTGTAGTGTTTAACACTAGGCTTTAGCCCAATTGGCTAAATGGATAGAGGCAAAGCCTCTCCTTCAAGGGATCAACAGGAAGTCAATATTCCAGACATGATTGGACTTAGCCCAAGATGGCCATAAGTCCTCAATTCGTAATCAACTAGGCTAATGGGCTCATAACATAATTAATCGGTCTTGATCCCAAATCGGGTCAAGGACTATTTAAGCCACTCCGGTTCTAGGGTACATCTCTTCACTCCTTTGATATTTGGCATTGTAATCCCTCAATGTCTTCAAAGAGGTGACGGGTCCCGACGACCACACATTGATATGGACTGTAGGGTCCTTAAACCCGTGTCTAATGCAAAATTCCTGGTTACGTGGAACGCAGATAACGTCACTCTTTGACCCCGCGGAAAACGCCCAGAGTGGAGCCTAGTCCTCGCCGAGCGCGGCAGTGAACCCGTGTGAAGCATCTAGCGCAAAATTCCTGGTTACGTGGAATGCGGATAACGTCACTCTTTGACCCCGCGGAAAACGTCCAGAGCGGAGCCTGGTCCTCGCCAAGTACGGCAGTGAACCCGTGTGAAGCATCCAGAGCACATACCGGACTGTGGGGTCCTTAAACCCATGGACTACGACGTCCTTAATCTTGACCGAGATGTCTTAAAACTAACAATGGACCGCAATGTCCTTAAACTACCCATGGACCGCAACGTCCTTAAACTACCCATGGACCGCAATATCCTTAAACTAGAACAATAGAGCCCCCGCATGCTCTTTTGTCGGATCTAAACGGTCCCGTTTAAGTTGATCTTAGCTATAAAGATGGCTAACGTATCCTTAAACCTTCAAACAGACTGGACTATGAATCCCCCCAATCAACTTCGGTTCAAGGGTACATCTCTGAACTCCTCTGATATTTGTCGTTGTAATCCTTCAACGTCGTCAGAGAGGTGACGGGTCCCGACGGCTATACATACGATGGACCACTATGTCCCTAAACTGGAACAATGAAGCCTAAAACGCTCCTTTGTCGGATCTAAACGATCCCGTTAAGTCGATCTTAGTCTCAAAGTTAGACTAATGTATCCTTAACAAACGTTTGAGTCGATCTTAGCCTCAAGTATGGCTGACGTATCCTCAAACCAAACCCCCAAACCCAAATCTAAGATAATACGGATTTGGACTAGTCCACGTCCTACGGGCGACGACATAAATCAATCTCCGTATACAATCCACGGGCAACCACAAACAAAACAAACACCCACGACACGAAGTGACCAGCTGGAGAAGGAGAAAGTTGTTACCGCAATGCGGTAGCGTAATTAACTGCAGGGGCTTGCGCCTGCAGGGAAGAGCGTCCCCACAATCAAAAACCCCTCAAGCGAGGGGGAATCTGACGAAGTCTGCTACATCGGACGCATCCGTTTAAACCTTCGATACATGGTGCCATAAATCAACTTGGCATCTTCGGAGAGGTGAACGGATAGCACCAATTAGCATCTGCCCCGAGTCTCAGTGCCAGGACATCGCAGTCCTGCGCGCCGCCATTCGGAGGGGAACAATGTTCTTTCCGATTCTTTGAATATATCAGGATGTCGTCGATGAAGATGACAATGAAGCTATCTAAGTACTATCGGAAAACTCGGTTCATCAGGTTCATAAAGATGGCAGGTGCATTGGTCACTCCAAATGGCATTATGAGATATTCATAATGACCATAACAAGTCCTAAACGCTGTCTTGGGAATGTCGGACTCTTTGACCTTCACCTGATGATAACCCGAACGAAGATCTAGCTTTGAAAATACACAAGACCCACTTAACTAATCAAAAAGATCATCGATGCGTGGTAGTGGACACTTGTTCTTGATCGTTACTTCGTTCAGAGCTCGATAATCCACACACATCCTGTAAGAACCTTCTTTCTTCTTTACTAGTAACACCGGAGATCCCCAACTTGAAGTGCTGGGTCAGATCCAACCTTTCTTCAGCAATTCGTTCAACTGAATGTGGATCTCTTTCAATCCTTCCGGACTTAACCGATATGGAGCTTTGATTACAGGTTGCGCACCAGGTTGTAAATCAATATTAAACTCAAGAGCTCGATCAGGAGGGAAACCTGATATGTTTTCAGGGAACACATCCTCGAACTCTTGTATTACCTCAGGCTTTTCTTCTTCTGCCGGTTGAGAAAACACTTCTGCATTCTTTGGTTTAGCATGGTAGCTTCCTGGCTCTAAAGTTCTATCTCCATTTTTGAAATAGAAGACTGGGTGATCTGCTATCTCAAATACTACCATCCTTTGACGGCAGTCAATAATAACATAGAATACTCACAGCCAATCCATCCCCAACACAACATCGAAATTTAGTATGTCCAGTACTTTGAAATTTGAGTAGAATTCTCGTCCGCAAACTACAACTGGACACTGATCATACCCCATAGTTGCTTTCAAGAATCCATTCCCGAAACTGACATTCCAGCTTGAAATGAGTAGCTTCACGGGAATCGCATGCGTTCTCACGAATCGTTGCGACATGAAGCAGTGTGACGCTTTAGTGTCGAAAAGTGCGAGTGCAGGAAGGGTTGCTACCAGTATAGTACCTAAGTTGTGTGAGTTTGGGTTTAGATATAGGAAAAGTATAGTGATATACAAGAATAGAAAAGATTTGAAAGGATTGGGAATTGCCAGTGATGACCTGTCTAGTGGCTTTGGCCTCCTCGACCGTCATTGTAAATGCCTGATGTCTTGGTACATTCCTCCTTGCTGGAGGCACATTCCTCGGTCCTTGGGGCACGTTTCTCTGCTCTTGAGACAGGTTTCTCTGTGCTTGATGGAATTAGCGATGAGGCTGTGCATGTGGTCCACGTAGAGCTGGTGCAGGAAGAGCTAGGCGGGGTGCAGGAGCCTGAATGGCTGGTCTCTGCGGGACTGTGATTGTGGGTCTGGGTGCTGGTACTGTGTTAAAACGGCATGGGCATGCTCTTATGGAGTGAGTAGATGCGCCACAAACCAAACACAGGCCATTTGCACGCCTGCGGTCCTTTGCTAAGTGTCCAGTTCTCTTGCAGTAGAAACAGAAGTCTGGACTGGACCGGTTAAACGGCCCTCCTGGCCTCTTGGGTGCAAAAGTTGGCCTAGAAGAGGCTCCTCCTGTCATCAGTATGGCAGGTCGTTTCACACCGGCAGTCTGCGGCTTGCCCTTCTTCCTCACATCTACCTTATAGCATCGGGCGGCCTTCAAAGCAAGTTCATGGGTTGGGAAATCCCCTGTAGCGAGTGCAGCTTGGATTTTCGGGTCCAAATCTTGCTGAAATCGTCATGCACAGATCTCAACAGTAGGAATAAGGTGTGCGGCGAACCTGCTGAGCCTGGTAAAATCAGTATCGTATTCATCCACAGACTTGACCCACATCGAGCCTTATTGTAGATGGATGAACTGCTACTCCATGTCAAAACGGGTAGTCTCAGGGAAGTACTTCTCATCGAACAGATCGTGAAACGTCTTCTACTCTATGGGTTGGATGAGACGGATTTCTGCAGCCTTCCACCAGACTCTTGCATTGTCGGTCAGTTGCAACTTAGCAACTCTCACCCAGACAATATCTGGCATTTGAGCTGCTGCCAGATCATCTTCGATTGTTTGAGCTTATTCTTCTGCCTCAAGCGGGCTCTCTTTCCTCGAAAAGTGTTTTGGGTGCAGTGCCTGAAATTGCTTGACTCCGGGTACCTCGGATTCGGGACGGTGCATAAGGATAGCAGTCTGCTGTTGCTGGCCCTCCAAGAGGCTCTTAATCACCTCAAGCAATACCGTTTGCTCATTGATAGGAGCTGCAACGTTAGGTGGTGAGTAGGTGGTGGAGTATCGCCGTTGACGTTCGTGCTGGTGTTTTTGGGAGAATCCATTACCTTGGTAGAAAAGGAATGGTTAGGATAGATTCAAGAAATTTAGAATGTAAAGAATATATAGTTGCCGATTCTTATAATTCTTGTGATATATTGCTTAAGATTTCATACAGAACCGACCTGCATGGGCTGCCAACAAAACCTGTCACGTCCCGCTTCCCAGTAGACGAAAATGGTGATATGGCAGGTCGCAGCGTATTTACTATGAAATAAATACGTTAAGCGTAATTAAGCAATATATAGAAATGAACAAGAATGACAAGAGTAATAAAATAAACAGCAACTTTATTTACATTCAACTTTACTTACAACTGTTTTGGAAATAAAAGATACAATGAGTAAAGCAGTGCCTAAACAATGACATACAAAAATAAGTGCTGAGGAACTAGTAGTCAGGCTGAGCGGTAAGCTGGTCTAAGTCCTCCTGGCTCGGCTCGATCTCCTCTAAGTCTGGTCTTCCTGACGAACATTCCAAAGAAAGAAATAGAAAGGAATGTCGTCAGCGAACTAATGCTCGGTAAGTCCTAAAAGAAGAAAAGGAAATATAGTATGTAATGTGAAATGCACAGGTAAGTTGTATATGATCATTCACTGTTGTAAGATAGTTATTCTAACGTGGTTATTTGTAGCTTGATAAAGAAGGTATTCATGTATACGAGATGAGTCCGTCTTACCCTGTAGACCATGGTAACATGTAGTACAAAGCCCCGTCATAACCCATGGGACAACGGCACGAGAATTCATGTAGGTGTCTTTTAAGTGACCTCTCGTGCCACGATATACGTTCCGTACCAATCTACCCCTTTATCCCTGCGTGTTGTATTGTATAGATTAAGATTATAAGTCTTGGCCGAATCCATGGATATAAAATATTCAATTTCATGTTCAGGATATAATCATGTGTTCAAGTAGTCATGTCGAGCTCATGTTAGGTTATAACCATGGTTCGGTCAAGTCGAGTCATGTATACAAGTTTGAGTTTGATATTGATTTCGAGTATTCATGTTCATGATCAAGTATTCAAGTTCTTGTTTGATTTTTGATTCACGTTTGAGTTTGGACTCAGATTGAATTAGGCATTTGTAAACGAATTTAACTCTTGAATTTCTTAGGTTCGGGAGTCATCGGCAACTGCTGCACATGGACGGCAGGATTTGTGTCTTTTTCCAAGACAATTGCTATTGATAACTCCGTTAAGTTGTTTACCTTAAATAGGCAAGCACTCACTTTCTCTGGCTCCCTGGGGCTCAAGAAAATTGATCCTGCTTAAACCTATATTTACTAAAATCCTTAAATATTGTTTTGTATATGTCGAGGGGGTTTTATGAAAAATATTTTTTTATATAGTTAAAAATAAAACCTCGAGGGTGTTTTGTATTATTTTGGGTTTTCATGAGCATGTATTTTAAGTATTGGGGTATTTTAATGATAAATACTTAGCATTTGAAAGTTTATGGTATTTTATTGAAAAACTTGTTCTTTTGGGTATCTTGATGGTATTTTATTGGCATTTGTTAATCTTTCATTTTTATAAAAATATAGGTTAATCTTTCATTTTTAGAAAAATATAGGTTTATTATATTTTAAAATTATGGATTTATAATTTTATATATATATTTTTAAAATTAATTTTATTTAGAAAATTCGTATTTCTTAAAAACCGTATTCGTTTCCTTTCGAGATCGAATGCTCCGTGAGGAGGTCTGCATCTCGCTCTACTATCTCCAGGATGTGCGATAATCCGCACCATCTATTAGCGGGTCCCTTAACGAGAATTGTAGATGCAAAATTGCAAAGGAATATGAAATACCGTTTTAAAAGAAACCCGGTTTTTAAATTATGTGGTATTTTATTGTAAATACTATTCTTCGAACAAATATACATACCATTAGCATCGTGCTATGAAACGAAAGTGCACGTGTGGGGTAGGTCGTCACCCCGTGAGGTTTTTCCTAAATGTATATTTTAACGAAAACGAATAGAAGTGATAATAAAGTTCAAGGTATTTTAATGAAAAATTTCAATTATGGTTGTTCCACATGAGATTCTTGGTTAAACTTGATTTTAAACATTGGTATTTAAGGTTACAAGTATTGTGTAAAAATTAAGTTGATCAACATATAAAGGAAAAGGGTGTTTCTAGGGTTCAGGAAAAGAATATCGGTAACAACTCCACTTTACCGATATAAGTTTAAAGATGAAATTCAATGAAGAGAAAGAGAGATTTGGAGGGACTTACGGTTTGAATATAAAAAAGAAAGAGTTAGGAAGAAGAGGGAGGCTTCGTGGCGTCACGGGAGCTCCGGATTCGGCTTCGATCTTTGACGGAAGAAGCTTGCTCGCTAACTCCACTTTACTCTAATTGTACTTAGGAACTTTTGAGAGAGTTTTTGCTAGAATTTTCAGAATGGTGAAGAGCTAGGGCATGGGGTGGTATTTATAATGGAGAATTAGGGCTTGGGAATTAAAAATTTGGATTAAAAAGTATTAAAATGATGTTAATTGATGAATTGAAAGATCTCTGTTTGATTGCAGGGAAATCAAACAGTGCAGAGGAGTTGAGGGGAGTTGAAGAGATGAGTGTGCAAACCACGGAGCTCATTGGAGCAAATCCAACCGTCCCCGCCGGCCATATAGGCATTTCCGCCGGTCGATCTTAAGAGTTTGGTCTCGAGATTTGTGCCACATGGATTTTTCTGTGTTTACACCATTTTGCACATGTTTGATTTTCATGAACTTTTTATTTCCTCGTGTATTGCACGTGCAACCTTTTGGGCTTCCAAAAATTTAAAAAGAAAAATCAAAAAAATAATTGTGTCTGATGGGAATCGAACACAGAGGCTACATCACAGCAGTGCAAGGGCTTTACGAGTGAGCTACAAGTTGCTTCTTGTTTTTATTTAATAAAAGTAACTTATAACTCATACACATGCTGTAATACTCTTTTCTATACATTAAAACGGAAAATTATGTACAGTGATTTTAGAGTCGTTACAGATTGTCAGGGATTCGTCTTTCCTGGTATTAGGAGACGATGTCGTGCTATGTTCGGTTGGACATCATCATAAATCCGTGGCCACGGCAGATGAGATTTACTGATAGAAGTTCAGTGGTTTCTCGGTTGGTGATGAGCTTGATTCTGGTACGACTTATCGGGTTATTAGGGATCTGACGTTATCTACCCTCTAAACCCAGTATGCGATACTCTTAGACGAAGAGACTGGACTGCGCGGAGATTTTCACATTCATACTCAGTAGGGTACGGACTAACTTGATTGTTGACCTCTCTTTTGGCAGATACCTAGGTAGCCGTTACATACAGCTAGTACCGCTGACGTGTTTGTGATTTTAGATTTATCCAGTAATTCACTGCCAGCGTATTGTCGAGTCTTTAGAGTCCCACACAAATAGTTTTCCCGGTTCAGGCGATATAATTTAGAGGTCGTACGTTGGTATGTATAGGGGTCCGATTAAATAAGTGTACTGGCCACATGGATTTTAATCGGACGGTTGATAATACTAGCCGGTTTAGGATTAAGCCGGATTATTAAATCAAGTTTTTGATTTAATAATTTATATGTATTTATAATATATATATAGATATAAATATATTCTAGTATCATATTCACTATTCATTTTCTCTCTCTTGGCTATTCGTATTTTTATACGGATACACGTATATGTATTTAGATACATATACCAGATTGTGCTCCGTATTTATACGGAATGTTTCTAGAAGGAGAACACCTCATTATTTGATTTTCCTTTAGAAAATCAATTGGAAATGAGGTAGAGAGTGAGGTGGTTTTAGGTATGATTGAGGGCATGTAAAGAGGGATGTGCTTCGATAGTTTATTGCTAAAATTGTTGTGATATATTTTTTCTCATGGTTGAAAAAGATTATGAAGCGATTCTTCTCTTATATTCATTCACACATACACAGATTCTCATCCTCTTCCTCCTCCTTCTTCCTCTTAAGTGAGGATGCACTCTTAAGCAAGAAAATGAGAGAAAATGATAGTGGAAAATTCCTATATCCCCACACTCCATTTCTAGCAAGCTTGGAGCGTTGGTTGCTTCATTAGGTGAAGCTGGAGCTTGGATCGGTTTCTTTCGGGTGGATCATCATCGGCAAGGGCAATCGTCTCTCAAGCTTGTCATGCCCCGCTTCCCAAAATACGTAAACACGGCATGTGACAGAGCCAACCATACTACCTGTGGTTAGGAATCATCCCTCTACAGTCACATTACCGCCGTCAATTGGATATCAGGAACAATAAAATATATAATCTAGCTAACACATGTCCATTTGTCACAATGAATAAAATCCAGAAATAGGTGTAGCGGAAACGAATCAAGATCCAATAAAACAATATCTGAATCATGTCTTATATAGGCTCACACTAATAAAAATAAAACTACGGAAATAAAATAAACTAAGCATCTCTAAACTAAATAGCTAATTCCTCATTGCTTGGCTTGCTTGCTAAGGCACTCCTGATCTACCTGCGATAATGTTTGAGAAACTGGGCCATGAAAAACCCAGATGTCAGTGCGTCATAAATATCAAAACAATAGTAATAACCGGGATATGGTGCTATGATTAAGCATGAATGTAAATAGTAACACAGGTATAAAACAGTGAGCTGTATGTATGTGATGTGTATCCTAAAGTCTGTGCTTCAAGATTATCTATTTTATAAGTTTTTGAAATTAATTAATGTAATTCTCATCATAACTCAACAGTATATATCCCGTTCATTCCCCACGGGACCACAGTACAATATATCCCGTTCATTCCCCACGGGACTACGGTACAATAAACAATGATTATTCCGTTCACGTCTGGAATCACGGCAAACAATAATAATATCCTATTGAGTTATGTTTCGGTTACATTCTTGATTTCCCCTTTTCCCTCAAGGTTCTGTGTTCAAGTCAGGTATTGACGATATAAATCTAATGTCAACATAGGATCAAGCAAATACAGGTCTTGTCTATACAGACAACAAGCCACGTCCGTCCGGACAACAATCAGGATTGTTGGCATTAGCAATAAGATCCATGTAACAAGTCTGGTAGTGTGTCGTGAACATGCCATGTACTAAATATTAACCAAAACAGATACCAATATACAACTGTAATCAATATCGAAACACAATTAATATCAGGATGCATATGTATTTATCTGTAATAACCATTATACATCCATTACCATACATGATGCAATCTAGATAACATATTGAACTGATATAGTAGTATGATAATATCGTGATGTTCCGGCATTCAACTAGATAAACTATTATCGGTACGGATATAGACGGATGCTATAAAACTGTAAATCGGTAATTTCTGCTGAATAGTAAAACACATGCACTATAATTTATCAATTAAATATTGATATAATAACATAGCATGTTGCAAGTTTAGAACTTGCCTGATCGAATCTCACGTCGAGATACAGATGTTATGTTCCGACGTTGAAATAAAATCACGATGCAAAACTTACGTGCGCAGGACTTGACCTGGCAGAGCAGTTGCGGACGTGGTAACTGGGCTAAACAACGACGATGACTGGGTCGTCAGGATCGTCGGCGACATGCGCAATTCCTGCAATCGATCGAAAAAAGAAAAGAAAAGAAAGAAATAGAAGAAGAACAGAAGAAGAAGAGGAGGAGGAGGTGGTTGTTGGGGTTCTCTGGACTTAGCGAGGGCAAGAACGGGGATGAGGTGGTTGGCGACGGCGAGGTCACGGCGATGTGGGTGATGGGTTCTGGTGTGATCGAGAGAAGAGCAGAGGGGCGGTGGTGGTGCGTTAGTGCTCTGGGTTTGTAGGGGAGACGAGGAGGTGATGGAGGTGATCAGTGTTGGTGGGTTTCCAGCGACGAAGTCGAGGGTGATGGGTGTTGGGTTCTTGGCGTCGGGGAGGTCAGGCTTGGGTCGTTGGGAAAGGAGGAAGGGGAAAGAAGATGAGAGAGGGTGATGGAGGTGAAGAGATGGGGTCGATGGCAACGCTAGGGCGGCGACGATGAGGGAGCAGCGACGAGAGCATGGGTTAGGGCTCGAGTTCGCGACGTGGACGTGGAGAAGAAGGAGGGAAGAGAGAGAGAGAGGGTGTTTATAAATATTATTATATATTATAGAGAGAGATAAAGACAGAGAGAGAGAGATTTTATACAATTTATTTAAAAATAATTAATATATTATACATATTTATAACAGTTTATATATTATATATATAATATATATATTTAGTGAGATTTTACAGATAATACCGGATCTCTCCAAATATTACCCGTGTCCCTTCAAAAAACTAGTTTTTAAATGTGGAGAATATACGTAAGAATTTAAACCTTGATGCGATATCCTGTAAATAAAAAAATATATCCCCAAGTAAGGATTTACGTAAATATACGTAGCGATCCAAATACTAGTCTGTTTAACACTTAGGATCTGAACATGATATATGGGCGCAACCACATTATATGGGGTACTATGACATGCAAGGCTAGATAAGAAAATATATTATTTGATTTTATATTGTATCATAAAAAGAT
Source organism: Agapanthus africanus (assembly GCA_030015575.1). Taxonomy (NCBI): domain Eukaryota; kingdom Viridiplantae; phylum Streptophyta; class Magnoliopsida; order Asparagales; family Amaryllidaceae; genus Agapanthus; species Agapanthus africanus. The sequence goes on from CM057346.1 coordinate 562,763,413, forward strand.
ATGTAGATTCTAAAATATATTATATATGTATATAAAATCTAGATTTATATGGATACTCTGTACTAGCAAATATTTGATGTAATCTTGAACCATGTTGGGTTTCAACATGCGGGTCGGGTTGGATAATAACCATAACTACCAATTGCACTATCCGCAATCCAAAACAACAATAGTCAAGAATTTTTCCGCAAGATTTGAAATACCCCAAATATATAGTATAACAGTGCTAGGGTGTTATATTATACCCAATTACAAAAAAATTTCGTCCTCGAAATTCATGGAACAAGAAAAAAACAAGAAAACACAGATCTAAGGAAAGAGTTGTGGAAACTTCTGTCGGATCTCGTCTTCACGTTCCCAAATAGATTCTCCATGTGAACCATTCTCCTATGAAACAAGTACTAGTGGGATAACTTTATTCTTGAGAACATTTTCTCGTCGATCCACAATCGCCATTGGTCGCTCTTCATAAGTTAAATCTTCTCTTACAGTCAGTTCCAAATGATCTAGGACATGCGTCTCATCTCGAACATACTTGCGAAGTTAAGATACATGAAACACGTCATGAACACCCGCCAAAGATGGTGGTAAAGCCAATCGATAAGCTATCTCTCCAGCATGCTCGATAATACTGAAAGGCCCCACGAATCGAGGACTAAGCCTGCCTCGACTACCAAATCGAATCACTCCTCTGGTCGGCGATATCTTTAAGAATACAAGATCACCAACTGTGAAATCCAGAGGTCTTCATCCAGTATCGGCCCAACTTTTCTGTCGATCTTGTGTCAGCTTCATATGATTTCGGATCATGTTAACTTTCTCCACCGTTTGCACAATAAGATCCGGTCCTGGCAATCTTCTTTATCAAACATCGTCCCAACAGATAGGCGAGCGATACTTACGACCATATAATACTTCAAATGGAGCCATCTGTATAGTCTCTTGAAAAATGTTATTGTATGAAAACTCCACCAAGTGCATATGATCCTCCCATGAACCCTTGAAGTCTAACATGCATGCTCTCAATATATCCTCAAGAGTTTGTGTCATGCCCCGCTTCCCAGTGTACGGGCAGAGGACGCGACTGGTCGTTATGTATTTATTATGAAGTAAATACGCTAAGCGTATCTAAGCAATATAAATATAAATGCACAAGAGATAAGATATAATAAAACAGCAACTTTATTTATTCACATTCTTTTTGTACAATGCATGGAAAGTAAATACATCTGAAAGAAAGCAATGCCTAAATAATGGCATAACAGAAAATGAAAAGTACTGAAATGAAATGTGTACAATGAATCTAGAGCTCTGGGTCGTAGGCAAGCTGATCCAAGTCCTCGCTGGTAGGCTCGATATCCTGAGTGTCCAGATCACCTGACAACATTCCAAAGAAGAAAGAGAAGGAATGTCGTCAGCGAACAATTGCTCGATAAGTCTCAAAGATAAGGGAGAAATAGAATAGACAGAGAGAGAAGTAGCTTTTAAATCTGTATTATATGGTTAACACTGTTGTTTGTAGCTTGGTACAGAAGGATGCCAGTGTATACGAGAGGAGTCTCAGTATACCAGAAACTAAGGTGAACGGAATGTACAAGGAACCGTTATGCCACGGTACAACAGCAACGAAATATAGGTTAGGTATCTTAAATCTTGCAGTTTCGTGCCACTTCTAACACCTTCCGTATCAATCTACCCCTTAAACCCTGAGATGTTTTGATTGTATTGTTTGTATTGTATTGTCTTGTAAATCGAATATAGATGGATGCCTTACCGAAACCATGATATCAGTAAATGGATGTAACTGAAGAATCATGTAGATGGAAAGTATATTCATGGTTCGGTTCAGTCAATATAGATTGATAGATTTGAATATATGTATTCATGGATTCATATTGAATTGTAGTTTGTACTTGAATCATATTCAAGTCAGATTATATAATGAGACTCAGTCTGAGTCAGAACAATTAGAAAAGAAATTGAAGTCCTGAATGTTTTGATATTATCGGTAACCGCTGCACATGGACGGCAGGATTTGTGTCTTTTTCAAAGACGATTACCGTGTTGATAACACCGTTTGTTAAGTTGTCTACCTCAGATAGGCAAGCACCCACATCTCCGGCTCCCTGAGGCTCAAGAGACTGGTCCCGCTTAAACCTATGTTTACTAGGGTCCTTATTGTAATTTATAAAACTTGAGGGGGTTTTATGTAAAAATACTTTTGTATAATTTTCAAAATACACCCCAAGTGTTTATTATCGTCTTTAAAGTTTTCATTGATGTAGATTTTATAATTGTGACATTTCTAGTGAATAAACCTATTTTTCATAATATAGGGCATTTAATTGTAATATTGAACTTGTATGGAATTTCATGGTATTTTCATGTAAAGTGGTTCTTTTGATTTAGAAAAAGTTGGAATATTTATATTATATCAAAAATAGATATTTTAATGATACATATATGTATATATTTATATAAAAATAATTTTAATATATTATATTTCTAGAAATCTCATTTTTCTAAAGATATTTGTATTTGTAAATCTTTCGAGACCGAATGCCCTTTGCGGGGGTCTGCATCTCGCACTACTAAGCCCAGGGATGTGCGATAATCCGCACCATCTCAGTCAGGTTCCCCAAAATGGGTTGTAGCGGCGTTTTGCAAAGATTTTTAAAAATACGTAATCTTGTAGAAAACTGTTTTAATAGTAATTGGTATTTATATGTAAAGTTTCGTTTTCCCGTATTCTATATTCCCGAAAGGTATTGTGCTATGTTGCATATGAGTATTTTGGGGAGGTAGGTCATTACCTCATGATCTACTTAAAGGTATAGCAAGATTTATGGTGTTTAAAAGTCGAAATTAAACTACATGGTATTTTATTGAAAAAGTACGATAAAAATTTAAAATAGAAATCCTTTTGATATGGAACTTGTTCATTATGTCTTGTTAATGTTTAATAGTCAACATGTAATGGTTTAGTATGATTGTATTTAAGAAAAAGTGAGATTTTTAGGAAGAACCGAATCGGAAATCGGATTAACTTCGATTCCATCGGGTTTTAGTAATATGAGTTTTTAGAAAAGAATAGAGAAGAGGGAGGTGGGACTTACGGGTTTAGAGGTTATAGGAGATAGAGAGAAAACGGTAGGAGGCGCCGGTGCGTCGTTTCGTCGCCGGAAGCTCCTAGGGTCGTCGTCGGAAGATCGCCGGAGTTTTGCCCTTCGCTACTTCAATTGCACACCAAAATTTCTAGAGGAATTTCTTGAGAGTTTGGACAGAATTATGAGTGAGGGGGTGTGTCTAGGGGTGGTATTTATAGGGTAAAGCTAGGGTTAGGGTTACGTGAAGGGGTGTGAGAAGATTGTATTAAAAATTGGGTTTAATGGGATTTTAAAGAGTTCTGTTCATGTGCAGGAAAATTAAACTATACAGGGGTACTGGGGAGATCAAGAGACACAACTTTTGTGTTGGGGGATCGGCGATCCGGCCGAGTCCGGCCGGCGGCGGCGGCCTATTCGCCGGCCGATTCGGGCCGAGTCAGGTCAGGGTCGGTCGTCGTTGGTCCGTCGTCGTTTAGTCTTCCCCCGGTCCAGTTTGTTTTACATGTGTAGTGGGGTTTTACGGGTTTAGCACGTGTAGACTCTTGGTATTCTAAAAGTTTAAAAAGAAATCAATATTAAAAATAATGTGGGGGATAGGATTTGAACTTTGTTGCTTTGGTTCAGCAGTGCAAGGTCTTACCAATGAGCTACAAGCTCATTCTTGCTATTAAAAAGCAAAACAAATATTTATGGTACTCACAGGAAATATAAATACTCCAAGTATACATTAACTTTTAAACAAATTTTTGTACACTAAAATTGGAGTTGTTACAGTTTGGATCGTTCTTTCAGACTGGCCATCTGTCTGAGAATGACGGGCTATGCTAAATTTCAAGTGAGCTCCTAAACTTTCTTGTAGACTCCTCCAAAAGTGTGATAGAAATCGAGTATCACGATCGGAAAAGATGCTCATGGGTACTCCATGCAATCTCACGATCTCCTATATGTACCTTTCTGCCAAAGCCTCCATTGACTGACTAACTCGAAACGGTATAAAATGAGTTGCCTTGGTCAATCGATCGACAATAACCCAAACTGCATTATTGCCTTTGGACTCCATGGTAAAACTGTCACGAAATCCATAGTTATATGTTCTCACTTCATTGAGGAATCGGAAGTGGTTGCAATAAACTAGCTACCCTTTGATGTTCAGCCTTAACTTGCTGACACACCAAGCACTTTGATACGTAGCGAGCAATTTCCTTTTTCATGCCTTCCCACCAGAAATGTTGTCGCAGACCTCTGTACATCTTTGTGCCTTCCGGATGTACCGAATACGTGAAACTATGAGCCTCCTTCATGACTTCTTCACGAAAATCTCATTTGGGCACCCATAAACGACTTCCATAACGTAACGAACTATCTTCATGAATTAACAAGTATGTTCGAAGTCCCGCTTCTATTTGTTCTCGAGACTTCTGCAACCTTGGATCGTGCGGCTGTGCTGCTTTAATGTTATCGATCAAGGATGACTGTACTTGCAACTGTATCAATTGTCTCGAAGAATTCAGTAGTACAATCTCCAACTCGAACCTCTGAAGATCAGCTATAATCTCCTTCTGTGCGGTCAACATCCGTATTTCTGGCAACCGATTTAGAACATCCGGTATTACATTAACCTTCCTTAAATGGTATTTTAGGTCAAGATCATAGTCAGCCGTCTGCTCTAACCATCTACGCTGCCTCATGTTGAGCTCTTTCTGTGTGAACACATATTTTAGGCTTTTGTGATCGGTAAATACTTCTACCCTTTCGCTTAAAAAGCAGTGTCTCTAGATCTTCAGAGCGAAAATCACTGCTGCTAACTTCAGATCATGAGTTGGGTAGTTCTTTTCATGAGTCTTCAATTGTCTCGACGCATAAGCTATGACCTTCCTATGCTGCATTAGAACACATCCCAAGCCTTTCCCAGATGCGTCGCTGTGAACAACCAGCCCTCCGGAACCGTCTGGCACTGTCAGAATAGGAGCGGTAGTCAATGTTTGCTTCAACGCTTCAAAAGCCGACGCACATTTCTCGGTCCATACGAACGGTACCTCCTTTAGTGTTAACTTGGTCAATGGTTCTGCTATTCGAGCGAAGTTCTCCACAAACCTTCTATAATATCCGGCAAGCCCTAGGAAACTTCTGATCTCCCCCACACTCTTTAGAATCGGCCAATCGTGAATAGCTGCAATCTTTTCGGAGTCAACTGCAATTCCATCTCCGGATACCACATGACCCAAGAACTTCACTTCTTCGAGCCAATAACTTTTCTTAACTCAACGTCTGCAGTGCGATCCTCAAGTGTTCTTCATGCTCTTCTTTGCTCCTCGGATAGACCAGAATATCATCAATGAATACCACCACGAACTGATCTAGAAATGATGAAAAGATCCGATTCATCAAGTCCATAAATATCGCCTGTGCATTAGTAACTCCAAATGGCGCATCACTGAATACTCGTAATGCCCATATCGAGTTCGGAACGTTGTCTTGCAAATGTCTTCTTCTTTCACTTGAACTTGATGATACTCTGATCGTAAATCCAACTTCGAGAATACTCTCACACCACTGAGTTGATTGAATAGTTCGTTGATGTGAGGGATTGGGCACTTATTCTCAATAGTCACTCGATTTAAATCTCGATTGTCAATGCACATCTTCCGCGTGCCATCTTTCTTCTTGACTAAAGAACTAGAGCTTCCTATGGTGAACCATTGCTACGAATCCAACCCTTCTCTAGTAATTCAAAAACTTGTCTCTTTATCTCTTCCAGTTCCACCAGTGTTATCGGATAATAAGCCTTCGAAATTGGCGCTGCTACATGAATAACATCAATCGCAAATTCCACATCTCGTTTAAACGATACACCCGAGATTTCCTTGAATACCTTCATGAATTCCCGAACAACTATCGATGCTTCATCTGCAACCTGTTCACGAACCTCACCTTTCGGCACACACACAAACAGTTCCCTTCATCATGAATTTACAAGTATGTTCTAAGACCTATGGGTTATCAGCCAACCACACTTCCGCTGCGCTACTCTGATAAATTGAGGCAAGTTCATCAGAACTTCTTCAATCAAATATCTTACATCTAATCGGCCTTGAAGCAGTCTGTACCAGCTCCCGCTGGGGTTAATCTTGAACTACTGCAATCATCATATGTTCTCCTGTGTTTCTCCTTGTTCTTTGAAACGCGGACGAACTGGTCACTACGGGACAAAGGGAAAGATATAATGCAGTTGTTGGATTCAAGTTCGCGATAAGGCATAAATTCGTATGCAATGAAACCAAGAGAAACAAAGTAGTACTATGAACATAAGTCAAGAAAATGAATCGAAATAGGACTCCAGTTTACCAAAATAGAGTACCGCATTGTAACCATGCCGCGATACATAATTACAACTACATAACTCCATTCAAGTCCCCCAAATCCTACTATCAGAATCAAGAGAATAAGATGGGAAAAATAATAAGGAACCAAAGGGATTCCAAGCCGAGATGCAAAGCCATTTCCATATCGTCAAGATAAAAGAGTTAAGGGAAAGATAATATTCAAGAATTCGAATGACAAGACAATAATGTGGCAGGACATGTTCCTAAAATTCTGGGTTTTAAGGACAATGTATTGGGTATCATACCCAACTACAAATTGAACCAAGCCCAGCTAACCTAAAACCTATGGCTTTGATACCAAACAAACCCTATCACGCCCCACTTCCTAAAATACATAAACACGGCACGTGACAGAGCCAACCATGCTACTTGTGGCTAGGAATTATCCCTCCACAGTCACATTATGGCAGTCAATCGGATATCAAGAACAGTAAAATATATAATCTAGCTAACACATGTCCATCTGCCACAATGAATAAAATCCAGAAATAGGTGTAGCGGAAACGAATCAAGATCTAATAAAACAATATCTGAATCACGTCCCATATGGGCTCACATCAATAAAAATAAAACTACGGAAATAAAAGAAACTAAGCATCTCTAAACTAAATAGCTAGCTCCTCAGTGCTCGGCTTGCTTGCTAAGGTACTCCTGATCTGCCTGCGATATGTCAGAGGAACTGGGCCATGCAAAACCCAGACGTCAGTGCGTCATAAATATTAAAACAATAGTAATAATTAGGATATGATGTTATGATTAAACATGAATGTAAATAATAACACATGTATAAAACAGTGATCTGTATGTATGTGATGTGTATCCTAAAGTTTGTGCTTCTAGGTTATCTATTCTACAAGTTTTTGAAATCAATTAATGTAATTCTCATCATAACTCAACAGTATATATCACGTGCATTCCCTAAGGGACCACGGTACAATATATCATGTTCATTCCCCATGGGCCACGGTACAATATATCCCGTTCATTCCCCATGGGACCATGGTACAATAAACAATGATTATCCCGTTCACGCCCGGAATCACGGCAAACAATAATAATATCCTATTGAGTTACGTTTCGGTTACATTCTTGATTTCCTATTTCCCTCTAAAGTTCTGTGTTCAAGTCGGGTATTGACGATATCTAAATCTAATGTCAACACAGGATCAAGAAGGTACAGGTCTTGTCTATACAGACAACAAGTCACGTCCGTCCGGAAAATAATCAGGATTGTTGGCATTAGCAATAAGATCCAAGTAACAAGTCTGGTAGTGTGTCGTGAACATGCCATGTACTGAATATTAACCAAAACAGATACCAATGTAAAACTGTAATCAATATCGAAACACAATTAATATCGGGATGCATATGTATCTATCTGTAATAATCGTTATACATCCATTACCATATATGATGCAATCTAGATAACATATTAAACTGATATAGTAGTATGATAATATCGTGATGTTTCGGAATGCAACTAGATAAACTATTATCAGTACGGATACAGACGGATACTATAAAACTGTAAATCGGTAATTTCTTCTGAATAATAAAACACATGCACTATAATTTATCAATTAAATATTGTTATAATAACATAGCATGTTGCAAGTTTAGAACTTGCCTGATCGAATCTCACATCGAGATACGGATGTCACGTTCCGACGTCGAAATAAAGTTACGATGCAAAACTTACGTGTGCAGGACTTAATCTGGCCGAGCAGCTGTGTGACGTGATAACTAGGCTAGACGACGATGGTGATTAGGTCGTTAGGATCATCGGCGACGTGCGCAATTCCGGCGATCGATCGGAAAAAGAAAAGAAACAAAAGAAAAGAAAGAAATAGAAGAAGAACAGAAGAAGAAGATGAAGAGGAGGAGGTGGTTGTTCGGGTTCTCTGGACTTGGCGAGGGCAAGGACGGGGATGAGGTGGTCGTCGGCGGCGAGGTCACAGTGAGGTGGTTGATGGGTTCTGGTGTGATCGGGAGAAGATCAGAGGGTCAGTGGTGGTGCGTTGTTGCTCTGGGTTTGCAGGGGAGACAAGGAGGTGATGGAGGTGATCGGTGTTGGTGGGTTTCCGGCGATAAGGTCGAGGGCGATGGGTGTTGGGTTCTTGGCATCGTGGTGGTCAGGCTTGGGTCTTCAGGAAAGGAGGAAGGGGAAAGAAGAGAAGAGGGGGTGATGGAGGTGAAGAGATAGGGTAGACGACGACGCTAGGGCGGTGACGACGAGGGAGCGGCGATGAGAGCGTGGGTTAGGGCTCGGATTCATGACGGGGACGTGGAGAAGAAGGAGGGAATAGAGAGAGGGTGTTTATAAATTTTATTATATATATATATATATATATATATATATATTAGAGAGAGAGGAGAGATAGAAAGAGAGAGAGGAGAGATAGAAAGAGATTTTATATAATTTATTTAAAAATAATTAAGATATCATATATATTTATAACAGTTTATATATATATATATAATATGGTGGGATTTTATGGATAATACCGAATCTCTCCAAATATTACCTGTGTCCCTTCAAAAAACTAGTTTTTAAATACGGAGAATATACGTAAGAGTTTAAACCATGATGTGATATCCTGTAAATCAAAACATATACCCCCAAATACGGATCTACGTAAATATACATAGTGATCCATATACTAGTCTGTTTAACACTTAGGATCTGAACATGATATATGGGCACAACCACATGATATAGAATAGTATGACATGCAAGGTTAGATAAGAAAATATATTATTTGATTTTATATTGTATCATAAAAAGATATGTAGATTCTAAAATATATCATATATGTATATAAAATCTAGATTTGCATGGATACTCTGTACTAGCAAATATTTGATATAATCTCGAACCATATTGGGTTCCAACATACGGGTGGGGTCGGATAATAACCACAACTACCAATTGCACTATCCGCAACCCAAAACAATAATAGTCAAAATTTTTGCCGCAAGATTTGAAATACCCCAAATATATAGTATAACAGTGCTAGGGTGTTACAAAGCTTGATCCCGACGGCCTACGAGGAGATTGGAGGGGTCTTCTACGATTGGATGGACACGCATCAAAGGTTGTAATCTATAAACCTTGCATGCTTAGTTTTCTAGTTTAATGTTTGGAATGATCGCTAGGGATTAGTTTCTAGTGTTTCCCGTAAAATTTTTGTTTTTCGATTCTGCATCGGCCATGGTTGTAGCGGCAAGAGCACTAGGAAATTTTAATGGTATTAGAGCCAACCCAAATACTAGAACTAGAGTTAGACGATTTTTAGTTTCAAGCCTGAAAACTTTCCCGTAACTTGTTTCGGAATTCCATGCTACTGTCCATTTTAAAACTTTGCCTGAATTTTTTTTATAATACCGAAGAGGACTTGTCTTTTAAAAATGAAACTTAGCATAAAACCCGAAGCCATTTGGCCGAGATTTGGCCGCCGAAAATCTAGTTTGGTCGGCCTACTTTTTTCAAAAACGTCCTTGGTTTTTTTCAGAAGTTTGGAATGTTGGAAACTTGATTTTTAGTATGCTTTGTTTTGCCCCGGATTTCTGTTTGTGCAGTTTTACATAGGGGCATTTCGGGACCGTTTTCGGTCGAAATTTTAGCATCGTTTATGATCCGTAATTTGTATATGTATTGTTGAATATCGTCTAATTGTTATATGTTCAATTAGACGGGGTTGCACATATTGTGGTATTACCTGTTGTATATATATCTTTTGTTATGGTTTAGCCAGATTGTCATGACGGATAGCCCCTCATGCGTTTGTTTGTACAGTTTTGTTTTATAATGTTGTATTCATTTGTTCGAGACGAGCCCCAACTTATGGCTGTCGTTTTCGTATTATGTATATTCTTTTATTGGGGCTCGACCAGGATGCGGTCAATGTCACCACTGTATATATATTTCATTTCTGTACTAGGATTAACCCAGAAGAAGTGCTCGAGTAGTCAGGTTTTAGAGTGCGGTAGGTGGCCATCTCATGGTGTTTGAGACCGGGAAGCTTCGCTCTAGAATTGACGGGTTCCTCACTGCACTTGTAGGGATTATAGGATCGACCCGCGGAGGAGTTCCTAAGTTATCGGATTCTAGAAAGCGACGGGTGTCCTACTCATGGTGTTAAGGGCGGGTTAAACAGATTCTAGAATTGGCAGGTAGTTTGCCGCACTCGTAGGAGTCTAGGATCGATATTGTAATGACTCTGAAATTCCTGTACATAAATTTCTTGTTATTGTATAGAAAAGAGTATTGCAGCCTGTGTAAGAGTTATAAGTTAATTTTTTTAAATAAAAGCAAGAAGCAACTTGTAGCTCATTGGTAAAACCTCTACACTGCTGCGACATAGCCTGTGTGTTCGCTACCCATCAGACCCAATTATTTTTTTGATTTTTCTTTTTAATTTTTCGGAAGCCCAAGAGTTGCACGTGCAATTCACGGAGAAACGAAAAGTTTTAGAAAAATCAAAAAGGCGCAATGAGATGTACACAACCAACTTGACACGTGGCACGAATCTCAAGACAGATCATCAAGATCCGACCGCACATTCCATCAAAAAGGCCGTCGCCGACGGTTGGATGTTGCCCAAATCCCTCCGTACTTTGCACATTTGACTCTTTAACTTTCCTCAACTCCGCTGCACTGTTTGATTTTCCTGCAATCAAACAGAGACTCTTCAATTCACCATTTAACACCATTTAAATTCTTTTAATCCACATTTTTAATTCCCAAACCCTAATTCTTCACTATAAATACCACCTTATGCCTTAACTCCCCTCCATTCTGAAAATTTCAATCAAAATCATCCCAAAAAGTCCTAAGTGCAAGTGAAGTCAAGTGGAGTTAGCAACCAAGCTTTTTCCATCGAAGATCGAAGCCATTTCCGGAGCTTCCACGACGCCACGGAAATCCCCCTCTTTTCTTTAACCTCTTTCCAACGCTACACAGCGAGTAAGTCCTCATTTCTCTCTTTTCTTTCATCTCAAATCATCTCCTAATAATATATCGGTAAAGTGCAGTTACCTCTGATACATGTTTATTTAAACTTGGAACTCCCCTTTTCTTTAACAAAATAGGTCAAACTAACTTTCTCACATTACTTATAACTTTGTTTACAACCATTTAGCTTTGAGTTTAACCAAAATTTTCATATGAAATAAGCATATAACGAACTTTTCATTAAAATACCATGAAGTTTAGTATAACTCTTATTTTGATAATTGTTAAATATACCTTTAGGAAAACTTCACGGTGTGACGACCTACCCCACATGCTCACTATGGCTGCATAGCACGGCATTATAAACATATGGCTAATTTAAAGAATATGTTAAAATACCACAATTTTACAAAAACGGGTTTATTTTAATCGGTATTTATGTAATTCTTAGCAATTACATCTCTACATCCTTCGTTAGGGGACCCGCTAATGGATAGTGCGAATTATCACATAGCCTTGGAATAGTAGAGCGAGATGCAGAACTCCTCACGGAGTATTCGGTCTCGAAAGGAAAAAATGCGGTTTTTAAGAAATACGACTTTTCTAAACAAAAATAATTTTAAAAAATTATATAAAAATATGAATCCTTATTTTCAATAAAAACTTATTATAAAATTATTTTTTTAAATGAAAGATTAGAATTTTACAAAATGCCATCAAGTTACTAAAAGAGCTAGTTTTCAATAAAATACCACAAACTTTTAAAAAGACTAAGTTTCGTCGCCAAAAATACCATTTAAATTAAAATCCATGTTCATAAAAATTCAAAATATTATAAATCACCATCGAGATTTATTTTTATACTATATTAAAGTTTTTTTTCATAAAACCCTCTCGAGATATGCAAAACAATATTTTAAGGACTCAAGTTTAATATAGATTTAAGCGGGATCAATTCTCTTGAGCCTTAGGGAGCTGGAGAAAGTGAGTGCTTGCCTATCTAGGTTAGACAACTTAACGGAGTTATCAATGACAATTGCCTTGGAAAAAACACAAATCCTACTGTCCATGTGCAGCAGTTGCCGATTACTCTCAAACTTAAGATGTTGTACGAACAAAGTCCTTTCATAAGATTCTAACTCCGACATGAATCAAAACTCAAACCAGAATCCAAAATCAAGCACGAACTTGAATACTTGATCATGAACCTGAACACTCGAATTCCAATATCAAACTGAAACTTGAATACTTGACTCGACTTGACCGAACCATGGTTATAACTTGACATGAACTTGATATGACTACCTGAATATATGATTACATCTTGAACATGAACCTGCACATTTTATATCCATGGATTCGGCTAAGACCTAAAAATTTAACTTATACAATACAATACGTGGGGATATAGGGATAGATTGGTACGGAACGTATATCATGGCACGAGATGTCACTTTAAAAGACACCTACATGAATTCACGTGCCGTTATCCCATGGGTTATAACGAGGCCTTGTACTACATGTTACCATAGTTTACGGGATAAGATGGACTCATCTCGTATACATGAATACCTTCTTTATCAAACTACAAATAACCATGTTAGAAATACTATCTTATACCTGTGGATGATCATATACAACTTTACCTGTCCTCTGTTCATTTCACATTATATACTATCTTCACTTTCTTCTTTTGGGACTTACCGAGCGCTAGTTCGCTGACGATATTCATTTCTGTTTTCTTTCTTTGGAATATTCATTAGAAGGACCGGACTCTGAGGAGATAGAGCCGAGCCCAGAGGACTTGGACCAGCTTGCTGCTCAGCCAGACTACTAGCTCTTTCCAGTCTGCACATACTTTTTGTATGCCATTGTTTAGGCATTTACTTTTATTATTGTATATTTTATTCTCAGACGGTTGTATATAAATAAAGTTGCTGTTTTATTTTATTACTCTTATCATTCTTGCTCATTATTATATTGCTTAATTACGCTTAACGTATTTTCATAGTAAATACGTTGCGGGCTTGCTGAAAGTATGTCTTAGCACCTCCACTAGGTTTATACAAGTATCAAGTATGCAAATTTTAAAATTCTAGAGTGCTAAGCTATACTAACCTAGAATCGAATTAGAGAATTAGGGTTTATGCAAGCTAACTAGTTCTTTAACTAAGTGAAGAGGATTACAACCTTTGTAGACCAAGTTCTTCACTTCTAAACCTCCAAGTAGTAGTTCATAGAACTCTTCTTGGCTCCACTTGAAGAAAGGATCGAGCTTGCTATATGATCTTCGAAACCGAAGATGATCCACCTTGAAGTCTCACCAACTCAAGCTAATACTTCACAAATCAAAGTATTAGTGAAGAAAACAACCTAAACTAATGGGCTAGATTAGTGTAGGTTGATAAAGTAGGAATTTTGCTCACTTTAGAAATATGTTTCTTTCTTTTTCCAACTCAAGAAAAACCCTAGAGAGAGCTCTTAAGGAAGAAGATGAACGTGGGTGTGTGAGGTTGTTATAAATGAGAGAATGAACCATGAGCTCAAGATAATATTGAGATGAATAAATATCTAAGAGTAAAACAAAAGGAGAGGATGGGTCATGGCTTCTCCAAGCATCCAAGCCATGACTCATAATTCCACTCATTTCTATTTTACTTTAAATAAATCATCCCAAAACATCTTAAGCCATAGTGTGAGTCTCATACACCCATATTCTATGTATCATCAACCATGACACAATACACTTTATATATATATATATATAATTATATATATATAAAGAGAAGAGAAGAAAATCATTAGTGAGCTATATTAGTTAATATATATATGTATATATCAAATATATTAATATATATCAAATTATTAAATCAACACTTGATTCAATAATCCAGTTATATCATATATAACCGACTAATATTATTTATATGTATATCATGTTATCAAATCAACACTTGATTCAATAACCCAGTTATATCACATATAACCGATAACATTCAATATTAGATATTAAATCAACACTTGATTCAATAATATGGTCGTATCATATATAACCGGCCAATATCAAATATATATATATATATAACAAATCATTGAATCAACACTTGATTCAATAACCCGGTTATATCACATATAATCAGACCGATATCAAATATCATGAGATTAGAATACGGTATCATATACTCGTATTTAATCAAGCTCCCTCACATATCACCATGTGTGCCCTACTTCGTTTCGCTTGAGCTTGGAAACCTCTGTGTGGGACTCTAAAGACTCGTCAATACGCCATCAGTAGGTAATGATTATATCAGATACCCACAAACCGTCAGCGGTACTAGCTGGACGTAACGGCTACCCAGGTATTGAACGAATAGAAGATCAACAAACAAACTTATCCAAAATCCCGTAAAGCCTATAAGCAACACTTCCCGTACAGTCCGGTCTCTTCGTCTGATATGTCGCATATCGAGTCTGGAGGTGGAATCGTCAGACCTAAGTAACTTGATAAGTCATGCCGATGTGTGGCTTATAACCGTTCGAGAAACTACTGATAACACTTACCAGTAAATTTCATTATCCCTGGCCAGGGACTTACTGTTATAGCCAATTAAGCATAGCGCAACATCAACTCCAACTACCGGGAGAGACGAAACCCCTCCTATTGCTCATTGCCTCTAAGTGACTCGGGACTGTACCAAAAATCAACCTGTTTCCATAACTCCTTTGAGCCGTGGTAGGGAGGAAATCAAAGCACGGTAAGAACCACACAAGACACTATGACGATCTCGGGTCTACAGACTAACCTGTATAAGTGTCACCAGAGAACTGCTATCTAACGATAGGTATAGTACCATCTAGGAGTTCTCGGCGAGTCCTGTTCGGTATACCCATTCTCTAATGAGCACCTGTGTACAATCTTTAATGTCAAACACCAATGGTTGTGGGATCAACCATCGCCCCATACAGGGTCAAGAAACGTACACACTAGTCTACTCTGGAATATCGATACTCTGTCTCGATATTCCCTCGACTAGGAACTGTTAAAGGATGTGCTTGTGGACTACACAAGCCCTACTATTATGATCTGCATCATAGTCCTGATAGTCAAGCCAACATCCTAAGAGCTTTATCAACATGTATCAAAAAGACAGTATAATAATACAAATGTACACGTTAATGTAGGGTTCCTAGGCACGCTAATGAGGTCTCACAAGGCATCAACCATGCCAAATTCAAATTTTTTCTTGTGCCTACAAACCCTAATACGGATCGTTAACTAGAATTTAGGCGAAACTAAATGCTACTAAACTACTTTAGTGCTAAGTGAACATAAATACAAGCTTTGTAGATCCGGTCCTCCACTTCTCTAGCTCCGTGTTGACGTCCCCTCGCTGCGATCATCGGATCCCGGACTCTAGCGTCGGCTTCATCGGAGAAATGGGCGGGCTAGGTCGTCGACTTCGATGCCGAAGATGATCTACGTCGAGGCAACACAAGATCAAGCTCCAACTTCACCAAGTCATGAAACTTGTGAAGAAAACACCCTATACTACTTGGCAAGTGCTAGAGGATGAAGAAATAGGAAGTGGGTTCACTTTAGAATTGGATTTCTCACTCTTTTTCTCATTTCACCATTGAAGCTAGCAAGCTTCTTTCTTGAAGAAGAAGAAGAAGATAATATGATAAGAATAATGAATAAATGGAAACAAAGTCATTCTTATCATTTTATCAACCATGGTTAAGTGTAGAGAATAAACCAAGGTTTAAGTGAATGGTTAGGATTAAGGAAAGAAACAAAATGGTCAACCATTTCAAAGCTTCATGAAGCTTCAAAGAAAATCCAAAGTTAGCCACCATTATATTTCTTTCTAAAATGGATAAATAAATAAATAAATGAATAAGCAAATAAAGCAAATGAAACCTTAACCATTAACTAACCATGGTTTAATTCAAACATACACCCAAGTTTGTATGTATCATCAAACATGATACAAACTTGTGCACAAAAATATATCACATATACAATGTGCACAAACAAGTGAGAAAAACATCTTAAGTGAACCAATATTAGTTAATGTAAAGTGATATATCAAATATATAATTATACATTAAATCATTAAATCAACACTTGACTTAATGATCCGGTCATATCACATATAACCGACTAATATCAATAGTAACAACTTATCGAATCAACACTTGATCCGATAATCCGGCTATATCGCATATAACCGATCAATGTCACAAATCGCGAGAATCGAATACAGTATCACATACTGGTATTATTCTCGGTCCCGTACATATCTCATATGCGCTCCTATTTCGTTTCGCTTGAGCCAGGAAACCTCTGTGTAGGACTCTAAAGACTCGTCAATACGCCGGCAGCAGGTGATGATCATATCAAACACCCACAAGCCGCAAGCTGTTTGCTAAACGTAACGACCACCCGGGTATTGAGCGATCAGAAGATCGACGAGCAGGCCCGCTCACACTCCTGTGAATTCAACCAGTAACACTTACCGTACAGTCCGGTCTCGTCGTCTGATATGTTGCATATCTTGCCTAGGGGTGGTAAACATCAGACCCCAATAGCTCGATAAGTCGTGTCGATATAAGGTCTATAACAGTTTGAGAAACTACTGGTAACACTTACCAGTAAATCTCAGCAACCCTGGCCAGGGATTTCCGGTTATAGCCAATCGAACACAGTGCAACATCAACTCCCTATACCGGGAGAGACGAATCCCCTCCTATCGCTCATTGCCTCCATGTGATTCGGGACTGTACCCAAAAACCACCGTTTTGCACGCCCTCTTGGACGTGGTAAGGTGGAAATCAAAGCACAGTGGGAATCACACAAGACTCTATGACGATCTCGGGTCTACAGACTAACCTGTACCAGTGTCACCAGAGAACTGCCATCTGACGTAAGGTATAATACCATCTGGGAGTTCTCGGCGAGTCCGTCCAGTATACCCAGTCTCCACTGAGCACCCGTATATCATCTCTGATGTCAAACACCAATGGATATGGGATCATCCATCGCCCATCTGTATGGGTCGAGAAGGTATATGCTAGTCTACACTGGTATATCGATGCCCCGTCTCGATACACCCACGACTAGGGACCTTGAAGGATGTACTTACGGACTACCATGTCCCCACTAGTATGATCCGCATCAAAGTCCAGGTAGTCAAGTACACATCCTAAGGGCTTTACCAACATGTAATCAGAGAGACAATCAGTATACACGTTAAGGTAAAGAGTAACCGGATAGCATACTATCATGTCGAGCAAGAAAGTCCTCCCTATATATGTCCAAGCATCCACTACAATATACATCCTATGTATAGTAATGGCCTCTAGGGCATACATATAACTAACAGTTAAGATAAAGAGCAACCAGATAGCATACTATCATGTCGAGTAAGAAAGTCCTATATATATATATATATATATATATGTCCAAGCATTCACTATATCATACAATAATGGCCTCTACGGCATACATATTCCTAACACTTGCCACGTCACCGTTTCCATATACTAGGAAGCGGGGCATGACAGGTTTTGTTGGCGGCCCATGCAGGTCAGTTCTGCATGAAGTCTTAAGCAGCATATCACAAGAATTATAAGAATCAGCAACTATACATTTCTCGCATTTCAAATTTCTTAAATCTATCCTAACCTTTCCTCTTCTCTCAAGGTGATGGATTCTCCCAACAACACCAGTACCAATGTCAATAGCAACACACCACCACCTACCTTACCATCTCCCCCTACCGTTGCTGCTCCAATCAATGAACAGACGGTGCTTCTAGAAGCCATCAAAAGTTTTATGGAGGGCCTGCAACACCAGACCGCTATTCTCATGAGCCGCCCGGAAGCCAAAGCATCTGAAGTAAAGCAATTTCGTGCATTGCATCCAAGGATTTTTCACGGAAATAGAGTCCTCTTGAGGCTGAAGAATGGGCTCAGAGTATAGAGGACGACCTTGCCGCAGCATAAGTACCAGACATAGCTTGGGTTCGTGTGGCCAAGCTCCAGCTCACCGACAATGCAAGAGTCTGGTGGAAAGCCGTCTCACACAACCAATAGAGTGGAAAACGTTCCACGATCTTTTCGATGCGAAGTTTTTCCCTGAGACTGCTTGCTTTAAGATGGAACAACAATTCATCCACCTACAATAAGGCTCTATGTGGGTAACATCAGTGGATGAATATGATGCCGAATTCATCATGCTTAGCAGGTAAAGAATTCGTATCAGATTTTGTTCTATAAAACACATCACTATCCTGATATCAATATCTTATTAGGTTCGCAGCACACTTGATCCTCACCGACGAGATTCAGACTAGACGATTCCAATAGGGATTAGACCCGAAGATTCAGGTGGCATGAGCCACCGGCGACTATCTAACTCATGAATTATCCCTGAAGGCAGCACACCGTTATGAAGCTGTGGTCAAGAAGAAGGGTAAGCCTCAAGCAGCCGGAATCAAATGCCATGCTACCCAGATGACAGGAGGAGGCTCTTCTAGGCCGACTTTTGCACCCAAGAGACCAGTGTTGGGGTCAAAATTTGCACCCCCGGTTGACCGAGTCAAAGTCAAGGTCAACCCCAAGCCAGGTGGGCCCAAGCCCAGGTCAAGCGGGCCCATGCCCAAGTCGAGCCCGCGGCCAGCCTCCTCCATGCCAAAATATAGATCATGTAATAAATAATTTTTATGTAATTTTTTATACATGAATGTATGTAAAATGGGTAAAAAGCCAAATTTTTGTAAAGCCCATGACTTATGTGCAAAAAGAAATGGCACATGAGCCATGAGATGGGCAAAATGTCATTTTGTATAGCCCAAGGGGCTATATGTAAATATGTAAGCGTATAAAAGGCAAAATGATGATGAATAAAAAAACACTTTTCATTCCCCCAAAAAACTAGGGTTCTTTGTGTCTCCTGCTCCTTCTCCAAGGTTCTAAACCTTTTCATTTCTTTTGAATTAAATCAAGAGTTTTACTCTTTCTTTTTCCAAAAACTAAGTAGTTTTCCACCACAAAACCCATAAAGGGGAACTCAGATCTCGCATCAGATCTAAAAAAGGAGTGATTTTTAAAGTCTCCTACTTCTTGATCTTCAAGATCCGGCCAAACAACAGGAGGAAGAAGAAGAACCCCCTTCATCAGCGTCAAAACATCCTAGGAGTTTAACTTCATACATATATATATATATATAATAAATATTTCCTGTCTGAAGCATAGCTTCTGGTTCTGGGGCTAAAAGCCCTTATTTCCGCACCGGCGCCCAAGCGCTCAAGCGCCGAGCGCCCACGTGCTGACACGTGGCGCGCTTGCGCTCAAGCGGACTGCGCCCGAGCGCAAAGCTCCCACGTGCCGACACGTGGCGCGCTTGCGCTCCAGCGCCCTGCGCCCGAGCGCAAAGCTCCCACGTGCCGACACGTGGCGCGCTTGCGCTCCAGCGCCCTGCCCCCGAGCGCAAAGCGCCGATGTGCCGACACGTGGCGCGCTTGCGCTCCAGCGCCCTGCGCCCGAGCGCAAAGCGTCCATGTGCCGACACGTGACGCACTTGCGCTCGAGCGCCCAGTGCTCATGCGCAAAGCGCCCATGTGTGGACACGTGGCGCGTCTGCGCCTGAGCGCACAGCACATAAGCGCACAGCGCTCAAGGCGCTGGCCCCACGCATCCCTTGGATGCCTTTCCCCCCTCTTTTTATGTACATACATATACATATACATATGTATACATATTTGCACATACACGTACTCCACGACACTGCCCCTGTTAGAAAAAATTTTCTAACGGGGCGCTGCCCTGCACCCCGCAAGGGGGCTGCTAGCCCCCTTGACCCCTTGCCCGCTATCCGGGTAGCGGGACCCCCGTAAAAACTCTGCGTGGCTCCCGACATATCCAAAAACCCCTTTCAAAACACAACACACGTACACTGCACATTGAGTTCGCATGACTAGTTTAACCCGTCAATCGGAGGTTCCCTCGCTCCAAAGGCGAGGGGTAATTAACGGCAGCTTCGTCCGCGGTTGCTGGAGATTCGGATCCCCACAATCATTAAATCCCGGCCTACCCTAGGCAGGGGGAATCTGTAGTACGCCTGACAAGCGCACGCGTATTCCCATCTCAATAGGGTGACGAAAAACACCCTACAGATTCTGGCACGCTCGGTGGGACCAATCTCTCCTCCCATATTTCGGGTTAAACGTTCATGCATACTCAATCAATATACATATCTATATTTATACTAAAATAATGCTCTTTCTTGCAGGTTTTCCAAGCAATCACTTTTCGACCATGATTCTAAGGATCAGCTCAGCTTTCAACACAGCTCCCGTCTCCTACACAATGAAGATAGACTTTAGGACGGTCCTCCCGGCCAGTCTCGGGCGACAATGGGAGGAGCCGCTGCCGCCATTCAGCTCTATTATGTTCATGCCTGTTGGCGCCATCCCAGCTGCTCAAGCCCCGGTGACAGACAAACCGGTCTCGAAAGGCAAGAGGCCAAATGTGGTGGTCTCGAAGGCGCCCTAACTCAAACGCAAGTCGGTGTTTGAGCGGCTCTCCTTGGCCCCAGCTGGGGGCAAGGCCATCGACACCAACATAGCAACAAGGCGTCTCGAGCAAGCTCCGGCGGTTCCCCTGACAACTGCTCGATCGGGTGTCTTCTTTAAGCTCCCCGTCGACCGACTCACGGTGGCTTCCCAGGGAATGAATGCCCGCCAAGCCTTTAAAATTGAGAAGCTAGGGCAGAAAAGGCTCAGATATAGAGCCAACAAAAGGGCTAGGGCTCCTGCTCGGTTGAACCTCGTGAGGTTCGAGGAACAGGGTTACCTCGCCAAAGTTGAGGGGATGGCTGAATGTGTTATCCACACTGTCTACGTGGTGGGTACGCGCAGCAAGAGCAAGGACTGGGCCACCACATCTCAAATCCAATCTGGCTTGAATGTGGTTGCCACTTCCCAAGAACAGCCGCCTCCGCTGGATGATGAAAACCCTCTCGATGAGGCTGATAGGCAGAGAGAACCCCTCAATTCATGAGGAGTCAGGCTCGGAAAGCGAAGATGAGCCAACTTTCCGTCCTAAGACCGCAGAGCAGCAACTTCTCCAAGAGCTCCGAAAACAGCTCAAAAGCAAAGACAAGGAGATGGCCAAGCTCTACTCAAAGATCGACGACTTGACAAATATCGTTTTACGGCTTACGGCCCAACTTGCCTCTCAGCCGCCCAATCAAGCGTAGGGCTCTGCTCATGAACCGGGAAATGGTGTCTCGAGACAGCCAACGCCCGTTCCCTCAAATCCAAAAGTGGGCGGACCGCATGAAAATCAGTCACATCCTATCTCGGAAAATGTCTTGGCTACCGATGACAGTAGCCCACTAACTCAAGATCAAATCATGGATTTGGTTGCCAACAAAGTCAAAACGTTGGTGGCCGAAGCCGGAACGCAAAAAGATATCAGCAGTAGTGGGAGACCATATCCTGCTCAGTATGATCTGGTAGAATTTCCTAGCGGCTATGTCATCCCCGAATTCGGAAGATTCGATGGGACGGGAAATGCGAATCAGCACATCGCCCACTTCAAAGCCTCATGCGGGAACACTGGGGGCAACGATGCGCTTCTCCTCCGCCAGTTCGTTAATAGCTTGACCGATGTTGCTTTCGACTGGTACGCGAGCATACCGGATGGCTCCGTTACTACTTTCGTCCAAATAGAATCTTTGTTTCGACAAAGGTTCATGAGCGTCAGCGATAAGATAACCATTGCCGAGCTCGTAAGGACCAAGCCCAAGAATAACGAAAGCAGTACGGATTTTATAACCCGATGGCGCAATCTCTCCGTCAAATATGAACCGCCGATAGAGCAGACCAATCTGTCAGTCTCTTCGTCGGAAATCTCAACAATTGGATGGCCCCGTTTCTATGCACCGCGGATCTCAAAACATTCCAAGAGCTGACCAGAAAAGTTCAGATGCTGGAGCGCTCAAAACAGGAGTCCTTCTCGGATTCCCAAAATAACAATAGGTCCTGGAGAAACCGAAAGGACGATAATCGCAAAGGCGGAAATTCCGACGATTCTGAATCTTTCAATTCCTCGGCCAACCGAAATAAGCAAGGGTTGAGCGGGCCTAATGCCAACCAGCCTCGGAAGCCAGTGTTCGGAGTGGGAGGAGAATCTCCACTGAAAGAGAAGCTGGATAAGGTCTATTCCTTCAGAAAGGACAAAATCCGTAAAATATTTAAAGACGCCCTGAAGAACGGTCTACAACTGCCAGAGTCAAAAAGACTACAGGAAGTGAATAGGAACGATGACCCCAAATACTGCCCCTATCACAGAGTGATAGGTCATGCCATTGAGGACTGCTTCGTCTTCAAAGATTGGGTCGAAAAACAATACAAGGCAGGAGAGATAGAACTGTCTAAAGGCGTGTTAACAAACAGTCCAGCCGCGACCGCCAATTTCATACAAATGGAGACCGAAGTTCTTCGTGAAACTCATTCTCTCAGACATCTGCCTTTCTTTGAAAACAATTGACCACCACGTCATTAAATTGGGAACAATCGACCTCTAAGTCGTTAAACTGGGAATGTAAAAAAAAATGTGTAAATAAAAAAAAGTGTGTAAATAAGAAAAAAAAGGAATGTGTAAATAAATGAATAAAAAGAAAAGCCGAAATGATGGGGCAACTCGCAATAAAAATTAGCGAGTAAAAATAAAAATGAAAATGAAAATAAAGCCGAAATGATGAGGAAACCACGAATAAATAGCCGAAATGATAGGGCAATCGCGACCTTCGCGATGAGAAAAGCTGAAATGATAGAGCAATCGCGGTAAAACAAAAACAAAAAAAAACAAACAAAACAGAGGCGAATGATGAATCGCTCCTGGTACCATATTCCAGTGCAGCGATGCAGACGCCAACAAAAAATCAAATTTCCAAAATTCTCCCGGCCCTACGGTTAGTCCTCAAATTGACTGCCGTATACAATCCACGGGCTCAAATAATTCTCTTCATACCCATACCCCACCGCAATCACCAGTTACGCGGCTGGTCTCCGCCTTTGGAATTATGCTCTATTGAGAAGACTCACTCATGTGTCCTCACGATACATGAGGAGAACAAACCTTCGTGGGATCCTTACGACTCACGAAGGAAAAACACACTTGGGAGTCCTCACGACTCCTAAGGAGAAAATACACCTGCGAGATCCTTACGACTCGTAGGGAGAAAATGCTTTTATGGGACCCTCACGGCCCATAAAATTGAAAAGTATTAGGTGACAGAGATCTAAACCTGTCTCCTAAGCCATCGCTCCCCAACCCCCAAGTGGCGAATGATGAGTCGCTCCTGGTACCATATTCGAATGCAGCGATACAGACGCCAACCAAATTCCAAATCCCATACCCCAATAGCGAATGATGAGTCGCTCCTGGTACCATATGCCAGTGCAGCGATGCAGACGCCAACCAAATTCCAAACTTAAATCCCAAGTGGCGAATGATGAGTCGCTCTTGGTACCATATTCCAGTGCAGCGATGCAGACGCCAACCAAATTCCAAACTCAAATCCCAAGTGGCGAATAATGAGTCGCTCCTGGTACCATATTCCAGTGTAGCGATGCAGACGCCAACCAAATTCCAAATCCCATACCCCAATGGCGAATGATGATTCGCTCCTGGTACCATATTCCAGTGCAGCGATGCAGACGCCAACAAATTCCCAAAATTTTTATGGCCCTACGGTCTGGATCATACCTCCTGCAAAATCGTATACAATCCACGGGCGTAGAACAATCCCAATGTCGCCAAAAATAATAAAATAAAAATAAAGAAAGGTATGCCCACAAGCAAAATGGGCACGGATGAAAACCCGAAAGGGCTCCGTAAGTAAAAACAGCAGGACTGCCGGCGAGTTTGTGAAAACCCGAAAGGGCGCAAACTCGTGAGAAAGAGATGAAGTGCACTCACAAGGTCCTCTTGACTTTGTGAGGAGAAAATTCCCACGCGAGATCCTTACGACTCACAAAGGAGCAATACACTTGGGAGTCCCCACGAATCCCAAGGAGAAAATACACTTACGGGATCCTTACGGCCCGTAGGGAGAAAATGTTTGTGAGACCCTTACGGCTCACAAAATTGAAAAGTCTTAGGTGATAGGGACCTAAAACCTGTCTTCTAAGCCATAATTTCCTAATAAGCAAACGCAAATGATGATTCTCTCCTGGTACCATATTCCAGTGTAGCGATGCTGATGCCAAACAAAAAAAAACAATTCCTAAATCCTCTCATGACAAATGATGATTCGCTCCTGGTACCATATTCCAGTGTAGCGATGCTGATGTCAACCCAAATCAAATCAAACCAACAACCTCTACGACGGAATCATGCTCCGTCCCAGAATTTACCCTGTGTCGAAATCATGCTTCGCCTCGGGATATCTACCTTCCCTGCCGGAATTATGCTCCGCCTCGGAATCAAGTCAACCAGCAAGCTCTGCGCCGGAATCATGCTCCGTCTCAGAATGTACCCAGTGTCGAAATCATGCTTCGCCTCGGAGTATTTGCCTTCCCTGTCGGAATTATGCTTCGCTTGGGAATCAACCTCTGCATCGAAATTATGCTTCGGTCAGAATGTCTGCCGCTCATCGGAATGATGCTCCGATCCCCCTGGAATCATGCTCCGCTCTTCGGAATGATACTCCGAACCCTGGAGTCATGCTCCGCTCTTCGGAATGATGCTTCGAACCCTGGAATCATGCTCCGCTCATCAGAATGATGCTCCGACCTTGGAATTATGCTCCGCGCTTCGGAATGATGCTCCGATCCTTGGAATTATGCTCCGCACTTCGCAATGATGCTCCGATCCCTGGAATCATGCTCCGCTCTTCGGAATGATGCTCCGCGCTTCGGAATGATGCTCCGATCCCTGGAATCATGCTCCGCTCTTCGGAATGATGCTCCGATCCTTAGAATTATGCTCCGTGCTTCGGAATGATGCTCTGATCCTTGGAATTATGCTCCGCTCTTCGGAATAATGCTCCGATCCTTGAAATCATGTTCCGCTCTTCGGAATGATGCTCCGAACCCTGGAGTCATGCTCCGCTCTTCGTAATGATGCTCCGAACCCTGGAATCATGCTCCGCTCATCGGAATGATGCTCCGACCTTGGAATTATGCTCCGCGCTTCGGAATGATGCTCCGGTCCTTGGAATTATGCTCCGCGCTTCGGAATGATGCTCCGATCCCTGGAATGATGCTCCGCTCTTCGGAATGATGCTCCGATCCTTGGAATTATGCTCCGCGCTTCGGAATGATGCTCCGATCCCTAGAATCATGCTCCGCTCTTCAGAATGATGCTCCGATCCTTGGAATTATGCTCCGTGCTTCGGAATGATGCTCCGATCCTTGGAATTATGCTCCGCTCTTCGGAATAATGCTCCGATCCTTAGAATAATGCTCCGCTCTTCGGAATAATGCTCCGATCCTTGAAATCATGTTCCGCTCTTTGGAATGATACTCCGATCCTTGGAATCATCCCTCTACTCTTCGGAATTATGCTTCGACTCTTCGGAATGATGCTCCGACTTCGGAATGTTCGATCCTTCGGAATGATGCTCCGACCCTGGAATTATGCTCCGCCCTTCGGAATGATGCTCCGATCCCTGTAATGATGCTCCTCCCTTCGGAGTGATGCTCCGATCCCTGGAATCATGCTCCGCTCTTCGGAATGATGCTCCGATCCTTGGAATCATGCTCCGCCCTTCGGAATGATGCTCCGAACCCTGGAATGATGCTCCGCTCATCGGAATGATGCTCCGATCCCTGGAATGATGTTCCGCTCTTCGGAATGATACTCCGATCCTTGGAATCATGCCTCTACTCTTCGGAATTATGCTTCGACTCTTCGGAATGATGCTCCGACATTGGAATCATGCTCCCCGGGATGATACTCCGCCCCTGGAATGATGTTCCTCCTCGAGGTTCAGCTTCAAGATCTATCAATTTCGTGCACACAACTCATGCATGCGGTGTGCATTCATTGATGGGGGGCACTTTGTTGGGGTCAAAATTTGCACCCCCGGTTGACCGAGTCAAAGTCAAGGTCAACCCCAAGCCAGGTGGGCCCAAGCCCAGGTCAAGCGGGCCCATGCCCAAGTCGAGCCCGCGGCCAGCCTCCTCCATGCCAAAATATAGATCATGTAATAAATAATTTTTATGTAATTTTTTATACATGAATGTATGTAAAATGGGTAAAAAGCCAAATTTTTGTAAAGCCCATGACTTATGTGCAAAAAGAAATGACACATGAGCCATGGGATAGGCAAAATGCCATTTTGCAAAGCCCAAGGGGCTATATGTAAATATGTAAGCCTATAAAAGGCAAAATGATGATGAATAAAAAAAACACTTTTTATTCTCCCAAAAAACTAGGGTTCTTTGTGTCTCATGCTCCTTCATCAAGGTTCTAAACCTTTTCATTTCTTTTGAATTAAATCAAGAGTTTTACTCTTTCTTTTTCCAAAAACTAAGTAGTTTTCCACCACAAAACCCACAAAGGGGAACTCAGATCTCCCATCAGATCTAAAAAAGGAGTGATTTTTAAAGTCTCCTACTTCTTGATCTTCAAGATCCGGCCAAATAACAGGAGGAAGAAGAAGAACCCCCTTCATCAGTTTCAAAACATCCTAGGAGTTTAACTCCATACATATATATATATATATAATAAATATTTCCTGTCTGAAGCATAGCTTCTGGTTCTGGGGCTAAAAGCCCTCATTTCCTCACCGGCGCCCAAGCGCTCGAGTGCCGAGCGCCCATATGCTGACACGTGGCGCGCTAGCGCTCGAGTGCAAAGCGCCCACATGCCGACACGTGGCGCGCTAGCGCTCGAGCGCAAAGCGCCCACGCGCCGACACATGGCGCGCTTGCGCTCAAGAGCACTGCGCCCGAGCGCAAAGCGCCCACGTGCCGACACGTGGCGCGCTTGCGCTCCAGCGCCCGAGTGCAAAGTGCCCACATGCCGACACGTGGCGCGCTTGTGCTCCAGCGCCCGAGTGCAAAGCGCCCACGTGCTGACACGTGGCGCGCTTGCGCTCGAGCACCCAGCGCTCATGCGCAAAGCACCCATGTGTGGACACGTGGCGTGCCTGCGCCTGAGTGCACAGCATCTAAGCGCACAGCGCTCAAGGCGCTGGCCCCACGTATCCCTTGGATGCCTTTTCCCCCTCTTTTTATGTACATATATATACATATACATATCTATACATATTTGCATACACACGTACTCCACGACACTGCCCCTGTTAGAAAAAAATTTCTAACGGGGCGCTGCCCCGCACCCCGCAAGGGGGCTGCTAGCCCCCTTGACCCCCAACCCGCTATCCGGGTAGCGGGACCCCCGTAAAAACTTCGCGTGGCTCCCGACATATCCAAAACCCCCTTTCAAAACACAACACACGTACACTGCACATTGAGTTCGCATGACCAGTTTAACCAGTCAATCGGAGGTTCCCTCACTTCAAAGGCGAGGGGTAATTAACGACAGCTTAGTTCGCGGTTGCCGGAGATTCGGATCCCCACAATCATTAAACCCCGGCCTACCCTAGGCAGGGGGAATCTGTAGTACGCCTGACAAGCACGCGCGTATTCCCATCTCAATGGGGTGACGAAAAACACCCTACAGCCAGGAGGATTGTTTAACCGGTCCGGTCCAGATTTCTGTTTCTACTGCAAGCGAACTGGACACTTGGCAAAAAACTGCAAGCATGCAAATGGCCTGTGTTTGATTTGTGGCGCATCTACTCATGCTATTGGAGCATACCCATACAGTATTAACACAACACCAACACCGAGAACTCCTAGATGGTACTATACATATCGTCAGATAGCAGTTCTCTGGTGACACTGGTACATGTTAGTCTGTAGACCCGAGATCGTCATAGAGTCTTGTGTGGTTCCCACTGTGCTTTGTTTTCCTCCTTACCACGACTCAAAGGAGTTGTGCAAACATGTGGATTTTGGGTACAGTCTCGAGTCACATGGAGGCAATGAGCGATAGGAGTGGTTTCGTCTCTCCCGATATAGGGAGTTGATGTTGCGCTATGCTCGATTGGTTATAACAGGAAGTCCCTGGCTATGGCTGTTGATGAGAATTACTGGTAAGTGTTATCAGTAGTTTCTCGTACCGTTATAGGCCACATATCGGCATGACTTATCAAGTTATTGGGGTCTGACGATTCCAACTCCAGACTCGATATGCGACATATCAGACGAAGAGACCGGACTGTATGGTAAGTGTTACCTATCGGTATCATGGGAGTTTGGACAAGCTTGCTTGTTGATCTTATATTCGCTCAATACCTGGGTAGCCGTTACGTCCAGCTAGTACCGCTGACGGCTTGTGGGTGACTGACGTGATCATCACCTACTGCTGGTGTATTGACGAGTCTTTAGAGTCCCACATAGAAGTTTCTTGGTTCAAGCGAAACGAAGTAGGACACATATGCTGATATGTGCAGGGGGCCTGATTGAATACGAGTATGAGATACTGTATTCTAATCTGGCGGTTATTTGATATCAGTTAGGTTATATGTGATATAACTGGATTATTGAATCAAGTGTTGATTTGATAATGTGATATACAGATAAATGATATTAGTCGGTTATATGTGATATAACCGGATTATTAAAATCAAGCGTTGATTTAATAATATGATATATATTTATATTTGATATAATTATATATTAACTAATATTATTGCTCACTAATTTTTTGCTTATCTTAATATATATATATATATATATATATATTTGATATATGTATATATATATATATATTATATGTAGCATGGTTGCATTTTCTATTTTTGGAAAATAGAAAAAAGAGATGGAAAATGAGGAGCATGGGTGAAGCATGGCTTTGTAGTATTTTTTATTGATCTCTTATCACTATTGAAGCATGGTTCTATTTGTTTATTTGAAACAAATGGATCCTTATATAAGTGAGGGGAGCAAAGCCATTCTACACAACACTTGGTTCATTTTCTCTAGCTGAGCTCATTTGGATGAGTTGCTCTCTAGCTCTCTTCATTCTCCTCCTCATCTCCTCCAAGCTCAATCCCTCACATGAGTTATGAAAATTTGGGCTTATGGGAACCCTAGTGAGCAAACGAAACCCCTACTTCACCATCCTACACTAGATTAGCATTTTGGTGTAGTGTGTTTACTTCACTAAAGAGTTTAGTGAAGAGGTAGCTTGGATTAGGGGATTTTGGGTGGATCATCTTTGGCATGAAGGTCATTGAAGCAAGTTCCTTCAACCTTCAAATAGAGCCTAGTGGAGTCGCGTGGACTATAACCCGGAGCTTTATAAGAGAAGGACACTGTTTAGAAAGGTTGTAGCCACCTTTCTCTCGTATAGTTTTGTTATATCATGCTTAAACCCTAATCAACTAGTTTAAAATCTTGGTTAGTGTTGATTAGCACCACGAATTTTTTAAAATTGGCATGCTTGATTCTACTAAAACCTAGTGGCGGTGCTAACAAACATTTTCATGGTATTAGATCCAAAGCTAGAAGATTGTACGATGTAGTTAGAATTACGAAAACAAAACAACTCCAAAACCGAAACCCAAAACATCAAGTTTCTGTCGATTCAAAATGATCTCTGAAATTTTTTTAAACAACTGCAGATTGTTGCATGTGATGTAACTAGAACACCATAGAAATTCGAGACATAAATTCCAATTTTGACCCGGCGAAAATCACAAAAAAACCGGCCTGGCCAATCTACTGTTCATTGTTTGGGTCTGGAATTTTTTTGGTATTCTGTAGGCTTGGTTTCGGGGTTTCAGGTTATGTTTTATTAGCCCAAAATTGCATGTGATGTTAATTTTGTTAAAGGGCTAATACGGAGTGTTTTGTAGTTGTAATTTTTACATCGTTTCGGGTTTAAATTTGATATGTGATACAATATTTGGAATCCACATTTAATTAGTTTTGTGAAAACTAGTTAGTGTTCGTAAATCTAGCATGTTAGTCTCTATTGATCTATTGCCACGAAGTTTCGATTTAGATCGAAACTCCATCGCAATCGCGTAACTTTACTAGGCAGCCACGCCCCTTAGCCCCAACCAAGTGACTTTAGGAGAACTCCGTTGCCAAAAGCATCCACTCGGGTGCTTATGGCCACGATGTTCCGCCTAAGTACACTTAGTCGACGACATCGGGGGTGCGGCCATCTACTAAAGTTCCTGACGAGTATTCGATCAAGTAGTCGGGAATCTTGTTGAATTACCCGAATAAATTATTGAAAATAGTTTTCGATATGAGATTAAAATGCGGGGTTTATAGGGTTCGGCATGAAATCCGGAATATGAGATATTCCGGGTTTATGATGTCTAAGGAAATGCAGATTCGAATTATTGTAATTTTTCATTTCTTTTCTGCGACCGTAAGTGTAATATGTGGGGTATCCCAAATCTCGTTGTTATATGTCAACTGAATTTAGGATACGCATATTTACTTACGTTGATGACATGTGATGTTATGTGTTGCTGTGATATGTTATATTGGATCGTCGTGAATGAATAGCTGAGGGCTTTTGCGTGAGATGAGAGTTTTTCAATTTTCATTCATGTAAAAATTGTATGTAATATTCTTTTATTGGGACACTTCCGGGTTGAGGATAATATCACCATTGATGTATATTATTTACTTTTCCGCATTAGGATAGATCCAAGGCGGGAGCACAAGTGACCGGGTTCTGGAGTCTAGTGGGAGACCATCTCGAGGAGTCGAGACCGGGTCTCCTAACTCTAGAATTATTAGGGTTGCTTGCCGCTCTCGTAGGGGTCTAGGGATGTGGTTTTGGCTATTCATCATAACCGTGGAATCCGTGTTTTCATTATTGGCTTAATTTAAAACACAGACCTCCTACTATATCCAATATTTCATATGTTGACTTCTGCTGCTTGGTTCTGTGATATGATCATATAACTGTGTGAGACGAATGCTATATATATGATATATATAATAAACGTTGCTTAAGTTTTGCATCCGCGCTAGTACAGCTCCCGCTCTGCCGTTAGTTAAGTAACCTAACGGTGCATGACGGGGCCCTATGGCGAATGCGGATGACATAAGCATACTTTCTATTTTCGTTTCTTTTTCTGTGATGTTTAGGGAAACATAAATGACGTGACTTCATTAATGAGATTAATGAAAAGAAAAGAAACCAAAAGATGTTGTAGAATCAAAAGTTTTTAAAAAGGTTCTGTTTTGCATAGTGGTATTCCTTGATGAATATCCAACACCTCATTCGATGAGGAAAGAGCCGAGATCCATTCACCGGAAGTGGGCTCTTTAGCAAAACTAGCAAATGTAACAACCCTAATTTTCTGTACGATTTTTTTTTAAAATACAGAAAGGGTCACCTAAGCCTGAGCACGAGTTATAAGTTTTGTTTTGCTTTTGAGCAATAAGAAAGAGCTTGTAGCTCACTGGTAAAGCCTTGCACTGCTGAGACAAAACACCTGAGTTCAAATCCCATCAACCATATTATCTTTTTATTTTATTTTTTTAATCTTTTTAGAAGCCCAAGGGTCTACACGTGCACAACGCGTAAACTGAAGAGGCACAGTATAAACAAACATGTGCATTGAAGTATATCAATCGACCCGACACGTGGCGTAAACCCTAGCCCCACCCGATGGTACAAAACCGGCGACACACACCAAAAGACCCGGAACCACCGGTCTAAATCGACGGTATTGCCCCCATCTCTTCATTTCTGCAACCTTTCATCTACCCCACTCCTTTCACACTGCTTGTTTTCTCTGGATTCATACAGAGAACATTAAATCACCCATTTAACCCAATTTTAATGCAAATTTTAAATCCATTTCTTTCACACAACAAACCCTAATGTTTCCCTATAAATACCACTCTATTTTACACCCCTCTAACCTAAAATTCTAGTACAAAAACTATATCAAATTCCTAAGTCTTTTAGTGTACAAGTGGAGTTAGTGAAGGGCGAAGCTCCGACGAACTTCCGAGGAGATTCCGGCGACGAAACGCCGTTCCGACGCTTCCCAATCCTTCTCCTACCTCTGCCCTCTCTTTTAAGCCTATAAATCCCCTTCCCCCTTCCTTTTTCTATTCTAAAAGTTTTGAAAACTAAAACCCGACGGAAGCGGAGTTAATCCGACTTCCGATTCGGTTTTCTTTAAAAATCCATTTTTATCAAACTAGAATATACCAAACTCTCACATCATGTTCAATAAACATTAACAAATATCTTAAACAAGTTTCATCATAAAATATTATTATAGGCAACTTCTATTGTAGTTTTACAGTAAAATACCACATATTTTAATTTCCGACATAATCATCATAATACCTATTTTTCCTTTATATAGTTTACGAGGTAATGACCTACCTCATCACAACACACATCTCTATCATAGCACGATGAATTTTGGGACAATAGAATACGGAAAATACGACTTTACAAATAAATACCCTAAACTTACAAAACCGTTTTCTATAAAAAGATGTATTTAACATTTCCATGCAATTACGCCTCTACAACCCAATTTTGGGGACCCCGTTTGGGATGGTGCGGATCATCGCACATTCTCGGGCTTAGTAGAGTGAGATGCAGACCTCCGTAAGGAGCATTCGATCTCGATGGAATTTTTTATACATTGTTCCTTAGAAAAATGAGATTTCTGCAAGAAAATAAATAAATTATTTTCATTAAATATATATATATATATATATATATATATATATATATCTATCTATTATCAAAATATTTATTTTAATTATATAAATATTCCAAGTTTTCTAAATCAAAGGAATCACTATTACTTGAAAATACTATCCAAATACAATACAAGTACAATATTTCAAGCACCTCCCATATACTATGAAAACTAAGTTCTATTTACTAGAAATTGCACAATTGTAAAATACACATCTATGAAAATTCTAAAGACGATAATTAAATACTTGATGTGTATTTTGAAATTATGCCAAAACTATTTTTACGTAAAAGCCCCTCAAGTTATACTAAATTACAATAAGGACCTTAGTAAACATAGGTTTAAACAGGACCAGTCTCTTGAGCCTCAGGGAGCCGGAGATATGGGTGATTGCCTATTTAAGATATAATCTAACAAACGGTGTTATCAACACGGTAATTGTCTTGGAAAAAGACACAAATCCTGTCGTCCATGTGCAGCAGTTACCAATAACATCAAAACTACTTCAGGATTTCAAGTTCTTTTAAAAGTGTTTGACTCAGACCGAGTCTCAATCTAATCAATCTGACTTGAATGAGATTCAAGTATAAAACTACAATTCAACATGAATTCATGAATCCATATATTCAAGCTATATCAATCTATACCACTTGACCGAACCGAACCATGGATATACTCCATCTACATATCCATCCATTATATCCGTTCTATTTACTGATATCATGGTTTCGGCAAGTCATCCATCTATACAATTTATAATACAAGATAAGACAATATAATCCATACCATCAATATAATCAATACATAAACACTACGGGGTTATAAAGGGATAGACTGGTACGGAACATGTTAAAGGTGGCACGAGGTGGTCACTTAATACATAATTACATCCATGCCGTTGTTCCGTGGTATTATCGACGGAGCCTTGTACTATGGGTTACCAAAGTCTTCGGTGTAAGTGGGACTCCTCTCGTATACACTGGCATTTTCTGTACCAAGCTACAAACAACTGCGCTAACATTATAATAAAACATTATAAAACTAAACTCTCTCTCTCTCTCTGTCTATTCTACTTCTCCCCCATCTTTGGGACTTACCGAGCGATTGTTCGCGGACGACATTCATATTTCTCTTCTTCTTTGGAATGTTGTCAGGAGGACCCGACGCTGAGGAATACGAGACCAGACAGGAGCATTTGGAGCAGGCCCCTGAGCAGTATACCGAAGACCCAGAGTTGTAGCCATTTGTACTTATTCTATTTTCATTTCTGTTATGCCACTGTTTAGGCATCGCTTTCATTCCATGTATTTACTTTTCATTGTATTGTAAAAAGAATGTTAATAAATAAAGTTGATGTTCATTTACATCTTGTCACTTGTGTATTTTACTTTATATTGCTTACTTATGCTTAGCGTGTGTACTTCTGAATAAATACGTAGCGGGCCCGTCGCGTCCTCTGCCCGTACACTGGGAAGCGGGGCGTGACACCATGACTCATAATTCCACCCATTTCTATTTTACTTTAAATAAATCATCCCAAAACATCTTAAGCCCTAGTGTGAGTCTCATACACCCATGCTCTATGTATCATCAACCATGACACAATACACTTTATATATATATATATATAAAGAGAAGAGAAGAAAGTCATTAGTGAGCTATATTAGTTAATATATATATGTATATATCAAATATATTAATATATATCAAATTATTAAATCAACACTTGATTCAATAATCCAGTTATATCATATATAACCGACTAATATTATTTATATGTATATCATATTATCAAATCAACACTTGATTCAATAACCTGGTTATATCACATATAACCGATAACATTCAATATTAGATATTAAATCAACACTTGATTCAATAATACGGTCATATCATATATAACCGGCCAATATCAAATATATATATATATATATATATATATATATATATAACAAATCATTGAATCAACACTTGATTCAATATCCCGGTTATATCACATATAATCAGACCGATATCAAATATCGTGAGATTAGAATACGGTATCATATACTCGTATTTAATCAAGCTCCCTCACATATCACCATGTGTGCCCTACTTCGTTTCGCTTGAGCTAGGAAACCTCTGCGTGGGACTCTAAATACTCGTCAATACGCCATCAGTAGGTAATGATCATATCAGATACCCACAAGCCGTCAGCGGTACTAGCTGGATGTAATGGCTACCCAGGTATTGAACGAATAGAAGATCAACAAGCAAACTTATCCAAACTCCCGTAAAGCCTATAAGCAACACTTCCCATACAGTCCGGTCTCTTCGTCTGATATGTCGCATATCGAGTCTGGAGGTGGAATCGTCAGACCCCAGTAACTTGATAAGTCATGCCGATGTGTGGCTTATAACCGTTCGAGAAACTACTGATAACACTTACCAGTAAATCTCATTAGCCCTGGCCAGGGACTTGCTGTTATATTCAATTGAGCATAGCGCAATATCAACTCCAAATACCGGGAGAGAAGAAACCGCTCCTATCGATCACTGCCTCCATGTGACTCGGGACTGTACCCAAAATCCACCTGTTTGCACAACTCCTTTGAGCCATGGTAGGGAGGAAATCAAAGCACAGTAGGAACTACACAAGACACCATGACGATCTCGGGTCTACAGACTAACTTGTACAAGTGTCACCAGAGAACTGCTATCTGACGATAGGTATAGTACCATCTAAGAGTTCTCGGCGAGTCCCGTTCGGTGTACCCATTCTTTAATGAGCACTTGTGTACAATCTTTAATGTCAAACACCAATGGTTGTGGAATCAACCATCGCCCCATATAGGGTCAAGAAATGTACACACTAGTCTACTCTGGAATATCGATGCTCTGTCTCGATATTCCCTCGACTAGGAACTGTTAAAGGATGTGCTTGTGGACTACACAAGCCCTACTATTATGATCTGCATCATAGTCCTGGTAGTCAAGCCAACATCCTAAGAGCTTTATCAACATGTATAAAAAAGACAGTATAATAATACAAATGTACATGTTAAGATAAAGAGCAACCAGATAGCATACTATCATGTCGAGTAAGAAAGTCCTATATATATATGTCAAAGTATTCATTATATCATACAATAATGGCCTCTACGGCATACATATTCCTAACACTTGCCACGTCACCGTTTCCGTATACTGGGAAGCAGGGCGTGACAGGTTTTGTTGGCGGCCCATGCGGGTCAGTTCTGCATGAAGTCTTAAGCAGCATATCACAAGAATTATAAGAATCAACAACTATACATTCCTTGCATTTCAAATTTCTTAAATCTATACTAACATTTCCTTTTTTCTTAAGGTGATGGATTCTCTCAACAACACCAGTACCAATGTCAATGGAAACACACCACCACCTACCTTACCACCTCCCTTACCGTTGCAGCTCCAATCAATGAACAGACGGTGCTTCTAGAAGCCATCAAAAGTTTGCTGGAGGGCCTGCAGCAGCAGATTACTATTCTCTTGAACCGCCCGGAAGCCGAAATATCTGGAGTAAAGCAATTTCATGCATTGCATCCAAGGAATTTTTCACAGAAAGAGAGTCCTCTTCAGGCTGAAGAATGGGCTCAGAGTATAGAGGACGACCTTGCCGCAACATAGGTACTAGACATAGCTTGGGTTCATGTGGCCAAGCTCCAGCTCACCGACAATGCAAGAGTCTGGTGGAAAGCCGAGGAAAGCCATCTCACACAACCAATAGAGTGGAAAATGTTCCCCGATCTTTTCGATGCGAAGTTTTTCCCCGAGTCTGCTTGCTTGAGATGGAACAACAGTTCATCCACCTACAATAAGGCTCTATGTGGGTAGAATCAGTGGATGAATATGATGCCGAATTCATCATGCTTAGCAGGTAAAGAATTCATATCAGATTTTGTTCCATAAAACACATTACTATCCTGATATCAATATCTTATTAAGTTCGCAGCACACTTGATCATCACCGATGAGATTCGGACTAGACGATTCCAACAGGGATTAGACCCAGAGATTCAGGCGGCATTAGCCACCGGCGACTATCTAACTCATGAATTTTCCCTGAAGGCAGCACGTCGTTATAAAGCTGTGGTCAAGAAGAAGGGTAAGCCTCAAGCAGACGGAATCAAATGCCCTGCTACCCAGATGACAGGAGGAGCCTCTTCTAGCCTGACTTTTGCACCCAAGAGACCAGGAGGATTGTTTAACCGGTCCGGTCCAGATTTCTGTTTCTACTGCAAGAGAATTGGACACTTGGCAAAAAACTGCAAGCGTGCAAATGGCATGTGTTTGATTTGTGGCGCATCTACTCATGCTATTGGAGCATGCCCATACAGTATTAACACAGCACCAGCACCCAGACCCGCAATTACAGCTCCGCAGAGGTCAGCCATTCAGGCACCTGCACCCCGCCTAGCTCTTCCTACACCAGAACCACGTGGACCACCTGCGCAGCCTCAGCGTCAATTCCATCAGGCATAGAGAAACGTGCCTCAAGGGCAGAGGAATGTGCCTCCGGCAAGGAGGAATGTACCGAGACGACAGGCTTTTACTATGACGGTCGAGGAGACCGAAGCCACATGACAAGTCATCACCGGTAAATTCTCCCATCCATTTCAACTTTTCAATTCTTATGCATCGTTATACTTTCTCTATATCTAAATACAATCTCACACAACTTAGGTACTATATTAGTAGCCACCCTTCCTGCACTCGCACTTTTTGATATTGGAGCCTCACACTGCTTCATGTCACAACGATCTGTGAGAACGCACGCGATTCCCGTGAAGCCACTCATTTCAAGCTGGAATGTCAGGTCTGGGAATGGAGTTTTGAAGGCAACTTTGGGATATGATCAGTGCCCAGTTATAGTTTGCGGTCGAGAATTCTACGCAAATTTCAAAGTACCGGACATACCAAATTTCGATGTTGTGTTATGAATGGATTGGCTGCCAGTATTTTATGCTACCATTGACTGCCGTCAAAGGAGGGTAGTATTTGAGATACTATATCATACAGTCTTCTATTTCAAAAGTGGAGACAGAAACTTGAAGCCAGGAAGTTACCATGCTAAACCGAAGAATGCAGAAGTGTTCTCCCTACCTGCTGAAGAAGAAAAAACTGAGGTAGTTCGAGAGTTCGAGGATTTGTTCCCTGAAGACATTTCAGGTTTGCTTCCTGATCGAGCTCTTGAAATTTAGTATTGATTTACAACCTGGTGCACAACTTGTAATTAATGCTCCATATCGATTAAGTCTAGAGGGATTGAAGGATATCCGTATTCAGTTGGCCGAACTACTGAAGAAATGTTGGATCCGACCCAGTACGTCTGTTAGTGATATGTATTCCTTAGAGGCTATTATTGTATGATATAGTGGATGCTTGGACATATATATGGAGGACTTTCTTGCTAGACATGATAGTATGCTATTTGGTTGCCTTTATCTTAACATGTTCACCGGTATTATTATACTGTTTCTCATATATATGTTGATAAAGCTCTTTGGTTGTTGGCTTGACTATATGGACTATGATGCAGATTATACTGCCGGGAAATGGGTAGTCCATAAGCACATCCTTCAATTGTTCCTAGTCGAGGGAATATCGAGACAGGGCATTGATATTCTAGAGTAGACTAGTGTGTACGTTTCTTGACCCTGTATGGGGCGATGGTTGATCCCATATCCATTGGTGTTTGACATCAAATATTGTACACAGGTGCTCATTAGAGAATGGGTACACCGAACAGGACTCGCCGAGAACTCCTAGATCGTACTATATCTATCGTCAGATAGCAGTTCTCTGGTGACACTGGTACAGGTTAGTCTGTAGACCCGAGATCTTCATAGAGTCTTGTGTGGTTCCCACTGTGCTTTGATTTCCTCCCTACCACGGCTCAAAGGAGTTGTGCAAACAGGTGGATTTTGGGTACAGTCCTGAGTTACATGGAGGCAATGAGCGATAAGAGGGGTTTCGTCTCTCCCGATATAGGGAGTTGATGTTGCGCTATGCTCGATTGGCTATAACAGGAATTATCTGGCCATGGCTGTTGATGAGATTTACTGGTAAGTGTTATCAGTAGTTTCTCGTACCGTTATAGGCCACACATCGGCATGACTTATCAAGTTATTGGGGTCTGACGATTCCAACCCCAGACTCGATATGCGACATATCAGACAAAGAGACCGGACTATATGGTAAGTGTTACCTATCGGCTTCATGGGAGTTTGGACAAGCTTGCTTGTTGATCTTCTATTCGCTCAATACCTGGGTAGCCGTTACGTCCAGGTAGTACCGCTGACGGCTTGTGGGTGACTGATGTGATCATCACCTACTGCTGGTGTATTGACGAGTCTTTAGAGTCCCACATAGAAGTTTCCCGGTTCAAGCGAAACGAAGTAGGACACATGCTGATATGTGCAGGGGGTCTGATTGAATACGAGTATGAGATACCGTATTCTACTCTGGCGGTTATTTGATATCAGTTAGGTTATATGTGATATAACTGGATTATTGAATCAAGTGTTGATTTGATAATGTGATATACAGATAAATGATATTAGTCGGTTATATGTGATATAACCGGATTATTAAATCAAGTGTTGATTTAATAATATGATATATATTTATATTTGATATAATTATATATTAACTAATATTATTGCTCACTAATTTTTTGCTTTTCTTAATATATATATATATATTTGATATATGTGTGTGTGTGTGTGTGTATATATATTATATGTAGCATGGTTGCATTTTCTATTTTTGGAAAATAGAAAAAGAGATGGAAAATGAGGAGCATGGGTGAAGCATGGATTTGTAGTATTTTTTATTGGTCTCTTATCACTGTTGAAGCATGGATTTGTAGTATTTTTTATTAGTCTCTTATCACTATTGAAGCATGGTTCTATTTGTTTATTTGAAACAAATGGATGCTTCAACAAGTGAGGGGGGCAAAGCCATTCTACACAACACTCGGTTCATTTTCTCTTGTTGAGCTCATTTGGATGAGTTGCTCTCTAGCTCTCTTCATTCTCCTCTTCACTTACTCCAAGCTCAATCCCTCACATGAGTTGTGAAATCTTGAGCTTGTGAGAACCCTAGTGAGCAAACAAAACCGCTACTTCACCATCCTACACTAGATTAGCACTTTGGTGTAATGTGTTTACTTCACGAAAGAGTTTAGTGAAGAGGTAGCTTAGATTAGCAGACTTCGGGTGGATCATCTTCAGCACGAAGGTCATTGAAACAAGTTCCTTCAATCTTTAAGTGGAGCCTAGTGGAGTCGCGCAGACTACAACCCGGAGCTTTAGAAGAGAAGGATACGGTCTACAAAGGTTGTAGCCACCTTTCTCTCGTATAGTTTGTTATATCGTGCTTAAACCCTAATCAACTAGTTTAAGATCTTGGTTAGTGTTGATTAGCACCCTGAAATTTTTTAAATTGGCATTATTGATCTTTCTAAAAACCAGTGGCGGCGCTAACAAACACTTTCAACGTCAAGTTGGGGATCTCCGGTGTTACTAGTGATGAAGAAGGAAGTTTCCTACAGGATGTGTATGGATTATCGAGCTTTGAACGAAGTGAAAATTAAGAACAAGTATCCCCTGTTGGTTATATGTATACCCTAGAGGCCATTACTGTACATGTGATGTTTATTGTAGTGGATGCTTGGACAAATATAGGGAGGACTTTCTTGCTCGACATGATAGTATACTATCTGGTTGCACTTTATCTTAACATGTACACTTATTGTCTCTCTATTACATGTTGATAAAGCCCTTAGGATGAGTACTTGCCTACCAGGATTATGATGCGGATTATACTAGTGGGGCAAAGGCAGTCTGCAAGTACATCCTTCAAATGTTCCTAGTCGTGGGAGTATCGAGACAGGGCATCGATACTCCAGAGTAGACTAGCATATACGCTTCTTGACCCATATGGTGGGCGATGGATGATCCCATATCCATTGGTGTTTGACATTAGAGAAGGTATACGGGTGCTCAGTGGAGACTGGGTACACTGAACGGACTCGCCGAGAACTCCTAGATGGTATTATACTTATCGTCAGATAGCAGTTCTCTGGTGACACTGGTATAAGTTAGTCTATCGACCCGAGATCGTCATAGAGTCTTGTGTGATTCCCACTGTGCTTTTATTTCCACCATACCATGTTCAAGAGATCGTGCAAAAAGGTGGTTTTTGGGTACAGTTCCGAGTCACATGGAGGTAATGAGCGATAGGAGGGGATTCGTCTCTCCCGGTATTGGGAGTTGATGTTGTGCTATGCTCGATTGGCCATAACAGGAAATCCCTGGACATGGTTGCTGAGATTTACTGGTAAATGTTATCAGTAGTTTCTCGAACCGTTATGGACCTTGCATCGGCATGACTTATCAGGCTATTGGGGTCTGACGTTTTACCACCCCCAGGCTACGATATGCGATATATCTGACGAAGAGATCGAACTGTACAGTAGTGTTACTGATTGGATTCGCAGGAGTATGAGCAGGCTTGCTTGTTGATCTTCTGATCGCTCAATACCAGGGTGGCCGTTGCGTTTGGTAGACCGCTTGCGGCTTTTGGGTGTTTGATACGATCATCACCTACTGCCGGCGTATTGACGAGTCTTTAGAGTCCTACACAGAGGTTTCCTGGTTCATGCAAAACGAAGTAGGAGCACATATGTGATATGTGTGGGACCGAGATTAATGCGCATATGTGATACCGCATCCTATTCTCGCGATATGTGATATCGGTCGGTTATATGTGTTATAGCCGGGTTATCGGATCAAGTGTTGATTCGATAGATTGTTATATTTGATATTAGCCGGTTGTATGTTATATAGCCGGATTATTGAATCAAGTGTTGATTTAATAATTTAATGTATAATTATATATTTGATATATTGAATTACATTAACTAATATTAGCTCACTTAAACATTTCTTTTTCTCACTTGTGTTCACTTAGTATATATGTGATATATATTAATATACATTATTTTGTGTCATGCTTGATGCCACATGCTACATGGGTATATGAGACTCACACCATGCTTATGTTAATGTTAGGTTTTATTTATTTAAAGTTAATCAAAAT
This sequence comes from Agapanthus africanus, assembly GCA_030015575.1. Lineage (NCBI taxonomy): Eukaryota > Viridiplantae > Streptophyta > Magnoliopsida > Asparagales > Amaryllidaceae > Agapanthus > Agapanthus africanus. The sequence goes on from CM057346.1 coordinate 562,805,776, forward strand.
TTGTTGGAAATTAGTCACATGGTTCAAGCTTGTGGAACCATTGAGCAAGTCCACTAATTTTGTTTTACTTGTAGATATTTATTAACCTAACCATTATTGTTAGCCATGGTTTATTCTCTACATGAGTTAGTGTATGACACTAACTCACCCATGGTTGTTATTCTCACATCATGAGTTTCATTCTCATCTCCACTTCATCTTCTTCTTCCTCATGAGAAAGCTTGCTAGCTTTTGAAATGGTGAAGAAATAATGTGAGAAAAATTAATCTAAAGTGAGCCCAATTCCTACTTCATCATCCTTTACTATATTAGCCATTTAGTTTAGGGTGTTTGCTTCACTAATCTACCATTAGTGAAGAGGTAGCATGAGCTTGAGTCTCCTTGACGTAGATTATCTTCAGCCTCGAAGACTTCGAGCAAGCTTGTTCATTTCTTCAAGTGAACCCTTACTAGAGTTCGGGTGTTCACTACTTGGAGCGAAGGGATTACTACACAGAGCTTTAGAAGTGAAGGACCGGTCTATAAAGGTTGTATTCCTCATTCACTTAGATGTAAAGTTGTTTACATTGCTAGTTCGTCTAAATCTCTAGTTAAGATTCTAGGTTAGGGTTCTTTAGTATGGCAATTTTTTGAAATTGGCATGGACGATACCTCCCGAAACTTTGCTGCCGCCCTAGAGAATCCAACAGTGGTATCAGAGCCATGCTAGAGAATTAGACGATGTTTGTTAGAATTACAAAACCGAAACAACTCCAAAACACCCGATATACAATCCTAGTTTCTGTCGAATTTTAAATGGCCTCTAAAATTTTTTTAAGCAACTACAGAATGTTGTACGTGATATAACATGAACACCATACAAATTTGAAGCAAGACCACCTGATTTTGGTTGGCCACATAGCTTCAAAATCCGAGCTCACCGGTTCTTCTGGGGTTTTTTGGCTTCAAATTTTTAGGGTGTTCCAGTCTCTGGGTTTTAGTGTTTCAGGTATTTCTTGTTTTTGCTAAATTTGCATGTGATGTTAACTTTCTGCAAAGGCAATTCGGAGTGTTTTGTAATTGTAATTCTAACATCTATTCGGGTTATTTAGACGGCGTTAAAAAGTTCGAACGGATAACAATAACCCATATTTTCCCTCGCTGGAAATTTTCCAAGAGTTGGATTTTTCCAAGTTTAAAATCTTCAGAAAATCATGCAGGCGATTCTGTGGACCCTCTAGAAGAACGATACCCAAACTCGACTTTTTGGATCGCGGAACCACGGTCATACACTAAGGTTTGCGGCAGTTCCGTGGCGACATGAGTGAGGCATGGGTCGGCCCTTCTACGGATGGTTCATAGGTGGTGTGGCATGTTCTGGATACTTTTTCGAACTCCGCTCAAGTGTTGAGCTCTTTGGGAAATTTTGGGTGTTTGTTTATTCGATCGAAAAGTTTAACATTGTCTAGCCATCTGTGATTGTGATAAAATATTTGGAATCCACATAATTAGTTATGAGATAACCAGTTTGAGTTTTTATAAATCTAGCAAGTTAGTCTCATTTGATCGGTTGCCACGGAATTTTGATGTGGATCAAAAGCCCGTCGCAATTAGATAGTGTACGCGGATACTCGCCGGGTAACCTTACGAGATAGCCACGCCCCATAGCCCCGACCAAGTGACTGTAAGAGAACCGTGTCGCCAAAAGCATCCGTTCGGGTGGTCGCGGCCCGGTGTTCCACCTTAGTGCACTTCGTCGACGACATCGAGGGTGCGGCCGTCTACTAAAGTTTCCGACGAGCATTCGATCAGATTATTGGGAATCTTGTTGAATTACCCGACTGGTTATTGAAAAGTGTTTTCAATATCGAGACTAAAATGTGGGGTTTATAATTGTTAGGCATGTGATGTCTAAGGAATTCATTTGGTAAGGCATGAAATCCAAAGTATGTGATACATTGGGTTTATGATGTCTAAGGTGGTTGCACATTCCAATTGTTGTAGTTTTTCACTTTCTTTTCTGCGACCGTAAGTGTAATATGTGGTGTATCGCCGGTTTCGTTGCTATATGTCAACGAAAATTGGGATACGCATATTTACTTACGTTGATGACATCTGATGTTATGTGTTGCTGTAATATGTTATATTGGATCGTCGTGTTTTGAATAGCCATTTTTTTATGTGAGATGAGAGTTTTTCATTTTCATTCATGTAAAAACTTGTATGTAATATTCTTTTATTGGGGCACTTCCGGGTTGAGGATGATGTCACCATTGATGTATATTATTTACTTTTTCGCATTAGGATAGACCCAAGGAGGAGAGCACAAGTAACCGGGTTCTAGAGTCCAGTGGAAGCCATCTCGAGGAGTCGAGACCGGGTCTCCTAACTCTAGAATTGGTAGGGTTGCTTGCCGCTCTCGTAGGGGTCTAGGTATGTGGGTTTGGCTATTCATCACGACTGTGGAATCCGTGTTTTATACTGGCTTAATTTAAAACATGGAATTCCTAGTATATCCAATATTTCATATGAGTTCTTCTGCTGCTGATATTCTGTGATGTGATCACTTGATATTCTGAGACGAATGCCTATATTATATATATGATATATAATAACTATTGATGCTTTCGTTTCTTATGTGATGCTTAGGAAGCATAAATGATGGGACTTCATTAATGAGATTAATGAAATAAAAGAAACCTAAAGATGTCGCAGAATCTTGTTTTAAAAACTGGTAGCTCTAGTTCTTGCTTTGCATAGCGATATTCCTTGTAAAATATCCAGCACCTTATTCGATAAGGAAAGAGCCGAGATCCCTTCATCGGGAGTGACCTCTTTAGTGAAACTAGCAGAAACTACAACCCACTCGGTTTTGTCTTTTGATTGCTTTTTACCCACTCGGTTTTGTCTTTTGATTGCTTTTTTAGTTCATGCTTTGCATAGTGGTATTTGTGAAATATCCAACACCTTTTTCGATAAGGAAAGAGTCGAGATCCCTTCACTGGGAGTGACCTCTTTGGCAAAACTAGTAAAAGCCTCAATAACACTCCTTTTCAAAATCACTCGATTCTACAACGATATCAAGTTCATTACGCAAAGGGTTTTCTTAAAAACCTGTCGTAACCCTCCATTATTTCAGATAAGTAGTATTTAGTATTCGTGCTGCATTTGTTGGCCTTTATCAAGGCGTAGTATGCGGTAGCTGACTAGTGCTTATCTGCTTAAGCATATGATGCGATTGGATTAGGGTAGTCGTGCGACCTTGTTGGCCTTTGTCAAGTGTCGTACAGGTGGGTTTAATTCAATCAGAAAATGATGGGTTGAACTTGACTAGCATCCTATGGTTTGTTGGCCTTTGTCAAGGTCATAGGAGGTTAGGGGTAAAATTTTATCGGGAATTTCAAGTGTTGAAATTTGCAATGAGATTGCATACCTTCTATGAGATAGTTGGATCCCAATACCCATTGCAAGTAAGAGTTACTCTTGGGAGAGTTTTACACATTACAATTAGCCGATCAAGTAGGTGTCTAGAAAGGTGTTAACGGAGTTACGCCCCTGGGAAAACAAGGTTTTTTTTTAATTAGGTCCGTGCGAAAGCACGAGGAACCTCCCTCAAAGTACCGACACTGGCCTGGCCGAAAGATTAGCGAACCTGTAGGGTGTAATTAATCCTGGCTAGTCTTACCTTTTAGGGTTTGAAGGAAGATTTGATAAAAACAGTGGGAGCCATCCCGATTAGATAAAATAATAACCAATCTAATCTTGCAAGAGCGCACACAAAGTGTTTTCTTCTCTCTCTCTCTCCTGGTAGTGACCATGTCACGCCTTAATGAAGATAATAATATAGATGCTCTGACCGAACCTGCTTATTATACTGAGCTAGGGAACGTTGGTTCCACTCAATCTTATAATTGTTATAAGTCCGAGCAGGAAATAAGGGAATATCCGGATTCCTATGCCACCCATTCGAGGAATGTGCATGTTGATGCATCTTCTTCGGGTGTGTTCATTACCAAGAATTGTTTCTCAGTATCCTCTACGTCTTGGGTATATGATACCGGATCAGGATCCTGCATATGTAATATGTTACATGGGCTAAAGAAAGGTAGAGAACTGGGATAGGGTGATATGTCTCTAAGTATAGAGAATAGTGCAAGTGTTGCAGCCAAATCAGTTGGCAAATATCATCTTGTATTAATATATTGATTCTGAACGAATATTATTACGTACCGAACCTGATATACAACATGACATCGGTTTCTTTATTAAGTTAAAGAAGGATATAATTATATATTGGAGGATAATGTTGTGAATATTTTCCTGAATCAAGAGTTGATTGGATCAGGCACATTATGAAATGGCATATATGTTCTAAATCAAACCACAGTTCAAAGTATATAGAACACACACAAAAGGAGTAGTTCAGAAATGAACGAATCCTTCTTGTGGCATTATAGACTAGGTCATATCAGTGCGACACAACTAGCTAAGTTACATAAGGATAAATATTTGAATCTGTTCGAATTTTCATCTTATGATACTTGCCAGTGATGTCTCAAAGGTAAAATGACCAATACTCCGTTTAGTGGAAACGGAGAAAGAGTTACCGAACTCTTGGGACTGATACATGATGATGTATACAGTCCTATGTCTACAAATGCCAGAGTTGGTTCTTTGTACTTCATTATATTCACTGATCATCTCTCAGGATTCGGACATATGTTCCTGTTGAAGCACAAGTCTGAAACTTTTGAGAAATTCAAGAAATATAAGCTTGAAGTTAAGAACTAGACGGGTAGAAGTATTAAAGTCCTTCGATGTGATCGAGGAGGAGAATACTTAGGCATGTAGTTCCTGGATTATTTAAAGGAGAATGTGATTCTCTCCCAGCTTACTTCTTCGAGTACACCACAGCACAACGGTGTATCGGGGCGGAGGTATCGCACCCTATGAGATATGGTGCACTCTATGATGAGTACTGCTGAGTTACATGTTTTATTTTGGGTGTTATGCACTTGAGAAGCGGCATACCTATTGAATGGGGTTCTATCCAAATCAGTGCCTACCACTACATATGAGATATGAAATTGGAAGAGACCATGTCTTAAACGTGTTAAGATATAGGGTTGTCCGGCCTATGTTGAAAAGAAAAATCCGGACAAGCTCAAAGTAAGGTCAGTTCTGTATAAGTTTGTTGGATATCCCGAACATTCGCAATGGAATATCTTCTACCACACCGAGGAGCAAAAGGTGTTTTGTTTCTCAGCATACCACATTTTTAGAAAAGGAATTTCTTGTGAAGAAATTAGTGGTCATGAGGTAGAATTGGAAGGAGTTTCAGCTAGACAAACTAACAGCTGATGATTTGGTGAAACCAAAGGATTCAATAGTCTCCAACGAACCTCAGCCTCTCCGCGAATTTGGTAGGGTTCCTCATCCACTTGAGAGATACTACAGTCTTCTCGGTGAGAGTGGGAGGGAGGATTGCATCATGGTAGATGATGGCCCAACTAGGTTCAGGTAGGACATCATGAGTGGAGACTCTGTGAAAAGGCTGGATGCTATGCGATCAAAGATGGGATCCATGTACACCAACAAAGTATGACTTTGAATGTTGAACCTGAATGGGTAAAACCCATTGGGAGCAAATGGATCTTGAGAAGATTCTTAGTGTAGATGGAAAAGTTGAGACTTTCAAAGCTATGCTTAAGTCCATCAGGATTAAAGCAAGCATCGCAGAGTTGGAACATCTGTTTTGATGTGGCAGTCAAAGAGTTTGACTTCATCAAAAAGGTAGATGAACCTTGTATATACAAGAAGGTTGTAAAGAGTGAGGTTGTCTTACACGTATTGTACGTAGATGACATACTCTTGATAGGAAATGGTTTCCTATGCTACACTCGGTCAAGCTCCTCTTATCACGAGGATTCTCCATGGAAGATTTGGATGATACCTACTACATCATGTAGATTATGATCTATGGTGATAGATCTAAGTGGATGTTGGGAGTGTCCCAAATCCAGGTACATTAACACCATACTAAATGGGTTTAGTATGGAAGGTTCTAAGTGTGGTGGTTCGCCCACTTACTCAGGAATCACTCACTCCAAAAAGATGTCTTCCGAGACTGATTTGGAAGGAGTTTGCGTATAAGGGATACTCTATGCTTCGGCAGTAGGCTCTGTCATGTATGCGATGTTATGTACCAGACCAGATGTAACTAACTCACTAGGTGTAGTGATCAGAAATCAATCGGATCTTGGAAGAATCACTGGACAGCTGTGGAGGACATTCTTAAGTACTTGAGAAGCACTAAAAGAATGTTCTTGGTTTGAACTTCCAGAGTGATAAGGTCGACTGAAAGTCAGTCACATGCATTGTCTTTACCCTCAGTGCAGGGACGGTATGTTAGAAGAGTTCCAAGCTATATACCGTGACATACTAAACGATAAAGGCTGAATGCATCGCTACCAACGATGCCGCCAAAGTGGCCTGTTCATGCTATAATATTGCAATTCATACGCCCCATTTTTATTCATTTTATAAGTAAACAGGTACTCTTGACGCACGTTTGTTGCATGTTACAGGATGCAGGCTCTTGAAGCAAATACAGTGAAAAAGACGAAAGTAGATACAGGAATAAGACTTTTGACGGATCCTAGTCAAGCCTAAACTAATAACAGTTCACATGGGTACAAGACAGTGCAAGGTCCAGAAATGTCAAAGCAAAACGGTTAAAAGATCGCTACATGTTTTCACTAAAGATCTGGAGAAGAATAAGAAGCCAAACAGAGAAATGGGAAGAATATATGACAAGCCCAGACAACCAAAAATAAAGCCCAGAAAATTGGTGATGTGATCTCACAACATGGCCGCGGAACCGCGGCCTAAACCCCCCTTATGCCGTGGTTCCGCGGCCTTATGGTGCCCGTGTCGGTGGAATTTTTCTCTGTCAGTGTGTCGGTGCAGGTGTTGGGATTTTCAGTGGGCATATCTGTAAAATCATGTGTGCGAGAATCTGTAACCCTACCTTCCCTGTTTACTTATAAATTGTACTCACAATCTGTAAAAAGCTATGCCTCTTTTTCAATCAATAAAATTCAGAATTGTTGGGAGATCTAGAGGATCATTTTTGTAAGTGTTTTTAATTTTCATGCCTTAGTGTTAATTCTTTTCTTGCCCTAGCTAGCTAGTATAATTATTGCAGTAGAGTAATCATATCACTTGCCTTAGTTAACTAGTATAGTTCTTTTTAATCTGCAGTAGATAAGTAATAATTTTAGACCTAAACAGCAAACATTAAAACATAACAAAAAATGTCATTTTTAGAAATTCCCCTAATGAGTGAGTAAAATCCTCGCTTGTTAGGGTTAGGAACGAGGGAGGGAGTGAGAGATGAATATCTCTCACCTCCTTCAATGCCAATATATTTTTCATAACTAGAACTTCATGCACGCATGCATGATCCGCTCCCTACGGCACTCTACCTACGAGGTAACGGTGAACCGTAGTATAAAGGGCCGGACATACATGACGTCCATGAAGGTTGTAGCAATTAATAGGAAAGGACGGACAAGGATCTAGAGGAAGAAACTTCGTTTCTTCCCAATCATCCTAATCCCCCTTGCTAATAATTGTTATGATATCTAAAAAGCTTTAATTAAAAGGCATTGAAAGAGGTGACAGTATTAATCTCATCAACCCTACCTTAGACCTAATCCTAACAAGTTCTTTAATATCGTATAAATTAGTTTTTAAATCAATCAACAAAAACCAAACCACCATCGGAATCAACTCGTAAAAACACAAATCAGAAAATTACACATCTTTGTGGATCGACCCGTACTCACCGGCTAGCTGCAAAGCGACGCCGTTTCTGATTACGGTAAACAAGTATTTTTGGACTAATCAAATGGCGCCGTTGCTGGGGATGGCGTAATAATTCTTTTTGTGTAATTTCGGGTTGATATAAATTTTAAAATTATAAAAATATGAAAATATAAAAAATACAAAATTTTTTATCAATTTTTATTTGTTTGAAGGGTTTATTGTTTGAATCTTGCAGGAACAGCGAAGAATCGCGGATCTGGAAAGTTACAGAGGGCAAAACAGAAGTTGGTACATAAGAACAGAAAGGAATTGCAAGTACAGAACAGCATAATTTTTTTCAGAGGCTGAAACCACTAAGCTGCCGCGCTTCCGCCGCATAAGAGGGCTTCCCACCGCGGTTCCGCCGCGCAATTGCCACGTCAGCGCATCAATTTTACACGGTTTGATCTCTCCTTCTCCCCTCTGTCAACCTCCATATATCCACTGTAAAAACTTTCTGCAGGAATTCTTTGCGCTAAAAATTCTTTCTCCCCTTTCTAAATAACAGATTTTCTGCAGGTTTCTTTGCGCCGCGCTAAAAATTGATTGCAAGTGAATTTTATTGTTTTGCATAATTTAATCGGACTTTAAGGGGCTAATTGACTAAACTCAGATTGGGTGGGGATTTCATCACCCTTCCCAGGACCCCAGAAATCACCTTAAAGCATTTTTGCATCGACCACAATTAATTAAAAAATACTAGACTCAGACCTAAGGACATCGAGCTCAATAGGAAAAGGACTAGTATAGGCATCAACCGTTTATTCTAACTGACTTTGCGGTGTCTAGGCTAGTGGTTATTAATTAGGCCCACTATTGTGGTTCCTTCCCACTTACCTGGCCGTACTTGTCGGTGAAGAGGCGGTTTGAGGTCCTATTTCTAGCCCTAGTTAGGAGCTGTCTAGCAGACCTAGGTGACCCTAGATCTAGGCCTGATTGTGCATGTGTGGTTGATACATTTGTGTCACGAGTCCCTTTTCAAAAACCTCTTTGCAAGACTATCACATAAAAAAAAGAAAAATCTTTTCAAAACTTGCAACTTGTCGCTAAAGGAAACTTGCAACTCACTTCCACCACTTCCCTTCACTGACGTTATCTTACCTCCACATTCTATCTTTCCTTTTTTCTGACTACACTACCCTTTTAGTGTATGCCACTTTGGACTAGGGATACTAACGCCCGATTAGTCCGTGTTTCGTTGGTACCGACCGACGAACCTTTCGACACCGAAGTCGACATTCCATCCACTTTCTTACCTACACTTTCAAATTCTTCTTTCGAAGGCATGTCGGGATTCAACCCCAACAATACCTTACCAACGGGAAGGATTCCACCTCCGTTAGGTGCGAATAACCCGAACTAACCGCCTGTTGAAGCGCCCGCACGAGTTGCGCTCCAGGATCTCTTTTACCCTGTCCACACTTCTTTACCCACTTGTCTTTCACCCCCACAGGCAAATGGGGACAATTTTGAAATAAAACCACATTTCATCAATATGCTGCCAAAATTTTATGGTTTGGAATCTGAAGATGCATATATCTTTATCAATAAATTCTAAAATGTGTGCGCTATGATGAAAACAACCCAATTAAGTGATGACGCTATAAGGCTAAGGGTCATTCCTTTCACCTTATGTGACCTAGCTGAGAAGTGGCTATACAGCACCGCATCACATTCCATTAGAAATTAGGACGAGTTTGTGAAAGCTTTTCTAAAAAAGTTCTATCCTCATCACAAAACTGCCAGAATCCGCAATGAAATAATTCAATTCTCACAACTTCCTTCCGAACCCTTTTGGAAGTGCTTCGAGAGATTTAAGGACCTACTCGTTCAATGCCATCATCATGGGATCGAAAGTTGGCAACTCTGCCAAATATTATACGAGGGATTGAACTCGGCAACGAAGCAGTTGCTAGAAACCATATGTCAAGGTCATTTTCTCTCCAAGTCTAGTGACGAAGCGTGGCACTTTCTTGAGGATCTTAGTGAGTGTTTTTCAGTGGGAGAGTACCAAGACCATATCATCTTCTTCTAGTGGTCAATCTAGGGCAGGCGTACATTAAGTAGAAATGTCGATTGCTATGAAGGCCGAGATGACCGCTCTTACGAAAAAGCTAGAAGCGATTGAGACCAAAATCTCGTCGTCTTCTCCTGCCCCTGTTATGCCTCCACGAACTGTTTGTGCTTGTTGTGCGGATCCGTCGCACCTAACCGAAGAGTGTCCTTATAATGCATCTACTCAAGGACAGGATCAAGTCAATACTGCATTTCAGCAACGACAAAGGAACGATCCGTACTCTTCTACATACAATCCGGGATGGAGGAGTCACCCAAATTTCGCTTGGAACCAAAATCAACAATTCCAAGGAAATAACAATTTTCAAAGACCTCCTTCTCCACAACAACAACAAGCACCTTCACAAACTCAATTTCAACAGCAACAATTTCAACAGCAACCTTACCCTAATCAGGTGAACAATTTTGTGCCTAACAATGCTTACCAGCCAAACAATTATGTTCAACCTAATAATGATAAGGTTAGCTCGCTCGAAAGAAGTCTAGATGCGTTCCTTAAGCAATCTACACAGTCTACAGCAAGACTAGAGACTTCTATTCAATCTTTGGTGCAAAACAGTGCCTCACACGATCAAAGTATCAAATCTATTGAGGCACAAAGTACAACTCAATGCAGCTTTGAGCGAGCGCGAAAAAGGAAAACTTCCGTCTCAACCACTGCCCAACCCCGGTCATGCACATGCTGCAAATCAACAGCAGAATCATAATGTAAATGCGGTGACCACGTTGAGATCGGGAAAAGTGTTGCAAAACAATGTGGGTATTGACAATGACACCCCTGCCGGTGGCCCTTCTTCATCTTCTTCACCTTCTTCTTTAGAGCCTATTCTCCACCCTTCACACGGCTCTACTTCTTCTAGCTCGAACGGACCCATTTCTCACAACACGAACACATCTACACGGGGTGCCGTTCCAACTCGACAATCTGATCCGCAAAAATTGGATTCAACCACCTTTCAAAATGTTCCTTTTCCTAATCGGTTGAGATCCAATAAACCAACTCCACAGATGGAAAAGATTGTAGAGTTGTTCAAACAGGTTAGCATAAATATCCCTCTTTTGGATGCAATCCAACAAGTTCCTTCATATGCAAAAATTTTAAAGGACTTATGCACCAAAAAGAGGAAGTCACAAGTGCCAAAGAAAGTTTTTGTGGCTAGTGCTATTAGTGATGCTCTTGTCAATTCTTTACCCCCAAAGCAAAAGGACCCCGGTTGTCCTACCATTTCGATAACAATTGGGGACAAGAACATCAATAGAGCACTATTAGATCTTGGCTCGAGTGTCAATTTGCTACCTTATTCTGTATACGAGCAATTGGGCGTTGGAGAGCTTAAGCCCACTCACTGTACTCTCCAAATGGCCGACCGGTCAATAACCCATCCTAGGGGAGAGCTGGAGGATGTGTTGATTAGAGTAGGGGATTTCATTTTCCCCGTTGACTTTATCGTGATGGATACACAACCTGTCGCTAACCCCCGGAATCAAATTCCGGTAATACTTGATCGACCATTTCTGGCAACTTCCAACGCAGTGATCAATTGTCGTAATGGTTCAATGAACCTATCTTTCGGCAATATGGCAATTGAGCTCAATATTTTCAAGTTGGGAAGTCAGCCGGCTGAGCCTAATGCTAGCGTACTCGATGTTTGCTCGATCAATGAGATTGCGGAGGAGGACTGTGAGTTCGAGAATTTTTTGTTCGATCACAGCAATGTTAACGCCACTAGTGCGTTCCTCCTAGAATCCGACACAGCTTTCACGGCAGCTAACGATTTTGAGTGTTTTACCTTCGTTGACGACTTTGAAGACTCATCACCTGAATTGGAGTCTTTTGCTTTTTCGGATGAGTTAGTTGAATCATCCGACTCTGTCGCGTACACTCGATTCGAACCTTTGATGGAATCCTTCGAGTTTGAAACAGTTACCCCATTGTTACCATCTATTGTTTCACCTCCTAAACTCGAATTGAAGCTTTTGCCGTCGCATCTAAAATATGCTTATCTTGGTGATAATGAGACCTTACCAGTCATTATATCGGCCTCTCTAGCTCTTGAGCAAGAGAAGGCTCTTTTGATGGTCTTACATAATAATCAGCAAGCTTTCGGCTGGTCTATGGCGGACATTAAGGGGATTAGTCCCCTCATAGTCGAACATCATATACACTTGATGGATGATGCCAAGCCGGCAAGGGATCCACAACGACGCCTCGACCCCATCATGAAAGAGGCTGTTAAGAAGGAGATTGTCAAGTGTCTGGATAGTGGTATCATTTACCCTATCTTGGATAGCCAATGGGTTAGCCCAATCCACGTCGTGCCAAAGAAATCGGGCATTACGGTCATTACCAATGAGGCAAATGAGCTAATTCCCACTCGCACCCAAACTGGGTGGCGAGTCTGCATAGACTATAGAAAACTCAATGCCGCAACAAGGAAAGACCGCTTTCCTTTACCTTTCATTGACCAAATGCTCGAGCGATTAGCAGGGCACGGGTTCTATTGCTTTCTAGATGGATATTCCGGTTACAACCAAGTCCCCATCGCCAAAGAGGATCAAGACAAGACAACATTCACTTGTCCCTTTGGCACTTTTGCTTATCGTCGCATGCCCTTTGGGTTATGCAATGCACCCGCGACATTTCAGCGGTGTATGATGGGGATCTTTTTAGACATGGTTGAAAAGTTCTTGGAGATGTTTATAGATGATTTCTCTATCTTTGGCGACTCCTTCTACGAGTGTTTACGACATTTGGACGCTGTTCTTACCCGCTGTAGGGATAAGAACCTAACGTTGAATTGGAAGAAGTGCCATTTCATGGTGCGAGAAGGCATTGTCTTAGGACATGTCATCTCGCAAAACGGCATCGAGGTTGATAGAGCTAAAATCGAAGTGATTTCTAACCTCCCTCCCCCGAAATGCGTCAAAGATATCAGAGCCTTCCTTGGCCACGCCGGTTTTTACAGACGGTTCATCAAGGACTTTAGCAAGATCGCTAGACCCTTGACTCTCTTATTGGCCAAGGACACAACTTTTGCCTTCGACTCCACATGCATTGAAGCATTCGAGTCTTTGAAGCATTCCCTCATCTCTGCGCCCATTCTCTCATCTCCCGACTGGATGCACCCTTTCGAAATCATGTGCGACGCATCAGATTTTGCCATTGGCGCTGTTCTTGGACAGCACATTAATAAAATGCCGCACGTGATTTATTATGCTAGCCGAACACTAAATGAGGCCCAACTAAACTACACAACAACAGAGAAAGAGTTTTTAGCGGTTGTGTTTGCACTTGAAAAATTTCGGCCTTATTTAATTGGCTCTCCAGTCGTTGTATATACTGATCATTCAGCTCTTCGCCACCTTTTTCCGAAAAAGGATGCTAAGTCAAGGCTAATACGTTGGATCCTTTTACTACAAGAATTTGACCTTGTCATTAAGGACAAAAATGGATGTGAAAATGTAATAGCTGATCACCTATCACGACTTCCTTCTTCGCCCACGCTCGATCTTCCAATCACTGATGTTTTTCCTGACGAGCAACTCTTGACTGTTTCTTGCGAACCATGGTTCACCGATATTGTAAACTACTTAGCCACCGGCCTGATACCGGAAGATTGGTCGAAACAGGATAAACTTCGATTTTTGTCCCAACTAAAGCATTTTTACTGGGATGAACCCTATCTTTTTAAATACCGTTCCGACCAAATCATTCGTCGGTGTGTACTTGAAAGTGAGGTCAAGAGCGTGCTGTCTTTTTGCCACGATCAAGCATGTGGCGGGCACTTTGGCCCAAAGAAAACAGCCGAAAAAGTTTTGCAGTGTGGTTTCTATTAGCCACGACTCTTCAAGGATGCTTACGAATACTGCAAAACCTTCTCCCGGTGCCAACACTTGGGCCCGATATCGCAGAGAAACGAAATGCCGCTCCAACCAATTTTGGTTGTGGACATTTTTGATGTGTGGGGTATGGATTTCATGGGACCATTTCCCAACTCTTTTGGAAATGTGTATATTCTTTTGGCCGTTGACTACGTTTCAAAGTGGGTCGAGGCTGTGTCCAGCCGAACGAACGATAATAAGATTGTCGTTCGATTTCTTAAAGAACACATATTTTCTCGATTTGGGCACCCTCAGGCGATAATAAGTGATAATGGTTCTCATTTTTGCAATAGGACTTTCGAGTCCTTAATGCGCAAATACTCTATCACCCACAAGCTGTCAACACCATATCACCCCCAAACATGTGGGCAAGCCGAGGTTTCGAATCGGCAAATCAAGCAAATCCTGGAGAAAACGGTTTCTAAAAACCGTAAAGATTGGTCACTTAAACTGATAGATGCACTATGGGCTTTCCGTACTGCATATAAGACCGATCTCGGTATGTCTCCATACCGGCTTGTTTATGGGAAGGCTTGCCACCTTCCAGTGGAGATTGAGCATAAAGCTTTTTGGGCTATCAAAGAGCTGAATGTATCTTTAGGAGATGTGGGCAGCAATCGAAAGCTGCAGTTGAATGAACTAGAAGAGCTGCGGGATGAGACATATGATAATGCCGTGATTGCTAAGAACCGAGCTAAGGTATTTCATGATAAAAACCTTTTGCGAAAGACATTTAAACCTGATCAACAGGTTTTACTTTATGATACTCGGTTACATCTTCACCCCGGCAAGCTCCGTTCTAGGTGGAAGGGACCTTTTGTAGTCCGCACCGTTTATCCGCACGGTGCGGTTGATCTTGAAAATCCTGAAGACGGTACCTTATTCAAGGTGAATGGGCATCGACTGAAACCGTTCTTCACAGCGGACCCATTGGAGGAGTTCCTGTTTTTGCAGGAGCCGATCTACATTGAGTAATTTTCCTCCACTTTCACCCCCAAATTTCTTTTTTCAAAAACATTATTTCAAATAAGTTTGGGGGTGTGTATATAATTTGTAAATATATATTCCCAAAATACCATAAAAAAATATAAAAAAATAAAAAATAAAAATAAAAAAATATTTTTGGACCTAATTGCAAATTTTCAGAATTAAGAGCTGACTTTTTAATAAAACCCTCATTGTGGAGGGTGTTTTCTACAAATAACCATTCCCCCATCCCCTATTTATATGTCCCGAGCCCCCCTGTTCTCTTAACCTAAAAATTCTTCCTCCCAAACAAACCCTAGCGCCGCCACCTACCCTCTGCCGAAAAATCTCGCCGTGCCGCCGCCAATCCGCCGCGATCACGCCGCCGTAGCCGTCTCCCGCCGCGCTTCCGCCGCCGTCTGGAGTCTTCGCCCCCTGAAATTTTCAGGGGAGGTATATCTGGACCTTTACTCTCTGTTTTTAGTATATTTTTTCTGTAAAATTACTATGGCACATAAAATGCAATTTGAGAGAGATTTTACCCCAGTTTTCACGCACGAAGTGTACGGTAGATATTTTGCATATGAAATCGAGCAAAGGGGATGGAATTTCCTGACCTATAATCACTCCTCTGCGTTTGCCCTACCTGAACTAGTTGCCCAGTTTTATGAATCAATGGAGGATAATAGTCTAGACAACTTAGGCTACATTAAAAAAAATTGGGGAGATCACGTAATTCACATTGATAGGGACATGATCCACGAGGTCACACTCATACCACGTGTACCCACATATGACCACCCTTTGCACTTTGAGGATTATATGCCCTTGATGGGGAATGATTGCGTGAGAGAGCCGCGTAAGGGTATCCAAGCACGGACCTTTTTCGCGAACGTTTTTACTGTGTGCCGGTGGGCATAAAACAATATCTTTGGTAGTTCGCACAACACGACTTTCTTCACCCCCTCCTTACATGTCGTACACACACTAATGATGAAAAATCCACGGTTCGACATGTGCACCGTATTGCTCAATTCTATAGGTGCGGGGAAAAGAGGTACCATCTACCCATGTCCCATGCTAGTCACCCAACTCTGCCGTTATTTCCTCCCCGTCGAGGAATTTGATTCATACATGATAGACGGAGTTCCGGTTCGACCACTTGTTGAGGGCGTTACTTCGTCCTACTCTAGACTTACTGATATTTGGTCACGAACGGAACCGGCAGAGAATATTCCCGCACGCACCCCTAGCTCTAGCTCTACATCGAGCGGGGAAGAACTGACCCCTCAAGAGCATGCACGATTGATGCGGAGAACGGTAAGAAGGATTGATTCTTTGAGGGATGAGTTTCGGGCGACAGCACGAGATCACGACCGTCGGTTGACGGAAATTGAGAGGGGTATTCAAACCCTTTTGACTAGAGGGGAACGATTACGTTCACGCTCACGAGCAAGACGTGGGGCCGGGCAGTGAGGGCACTGCTTTGTTCAAGTTTGGGGGAGATGGTAGTGTATATAGTTATCTTTTGCATTGCATATTTTCATTTTGTATATATTCTTTTTGCATATTTAATTTCTGCATTGCATCTTTATATAAAAATCATAAAAATTTGAAAAATTTGAAAATATAAAATTTTAGAAAAAGAAAAACCCATAAAAATTGAAAATTTTCAAAAATTATAAAAATTAATGTATTCAATTCTGGTTAATTGACTTGAGTTTGATAAATAGGTTAACTGGCTAGGAAAAACTAGATCTTAGACTTAGCAAATTAAAAACCCTAAAAATAACCTTCCTTAGAGTTTAACGGTAGAAAGTATATGTCTTTGTAGGTTATTTAGAAATAGGTAAATTTTGGGTTCACTTCTTAGGCTAAGTCGAAACGAAGGAAGAGTATTGAAACTTTTATTAGAGTATAAGTTTGAAAAATAATTCCTAGCTTAAGTCTAGAGTCTGAAAACATATACCCTACAATTTGCACAATCACGCACCTTGAAACTTGGAATAGTAGAAGAGACCTTGAATTGCTCTTGTCTAAAGTCCTTAGTACGAAGAAAATAAAAAAAAAAGTGAATAGAGGAAAAAAATGGACACTGGTTTTGTGATTACTTAAGGCTAAAACATAGAAAAATATTTAGCAAGGGTGCTTCATCACCTAGTGCCTTAGACCAACTGGTTTGGGAGTCACTGCTAAAGCCTTGGGTGTTACAAAATTAGGAAGTACGTTTGAAAATGCTAACGTATCTTGTAATCGGTTGTTGGTACCTCAAGAAGTATTAACAGTCGCATGAAGGATGTGTAAGCGAAAATTCACCAATTAATAAGTGCTTTGGACAATGGACGAGAGTACGATTGCTTGATTTGAATTTCTAAGTGTAGGGGTGATATTTACACACACGTGGGGATATGTGATTAGAGTTTAGATAAGAGAAACGAATGAAGAATAGAACTTGTATCTTTAGTAGAGTTGATAGAAATTTCTAAGCGGAGATGAAACTCTAGAAGGAAAACTTAAGAAATGCCAAAAGCTAAGTAATTCTATAGAACATATATAATCTTAAGTTAAATAATGAGGAAGTGTGAAGAATATGGGTGGGTAATTTGCGGGTCGACGATAATAGAATTCTTTGTTAGAAAACCTAATTAGAAAACAAAAGTCGAAAAACCAAATTGATAGGATTTTGTGGGTGTAATCCGCTGAAAACCCTCAGGAGACAGCACTCCTCCTACTAGGGACACCTAGAGGTTTAACGGCTTGTTGCACGTGCTCAGTGCAATCGCGTTTCCCTGCGAAAGTGCGGCTAGGTTAGGTTTTTATTAAGAATAAAATAATAAGTTTGCTCGAGGACGAGCAAAAGATAAGTTTGGGGGTATTTGTTCATGCTATAATATTGCAATTCATACGCCCCATTTTTATTCATTTTATAAGTAAACAGGTACTCTTGACGCACGTTTGTTGCATGTTACAGGATGCAGGCTCTTGGAGCAAATACAGTGAAAAAGACGAAAGTTGATACAGGAATAAGACTTTTGACGGATCCTAGTCAAGCCTAAACTAATAACAGTTCACATGGGTACAAGACAGTGCAAGGTCCAAAAATGTCAAAGCAAAACGGTTAAAAGATCGCTACATGTTTTCACTAAAGATCTGGAGAAGAATAAGAAGCCAAACAGAGAAATGGGAAGAATATATGACAAGCCCAGACAACCAAAAATAAAGCCCAGAAAATTGGTGATGTGATCTCACAACATGGCCACGGAACCGCAGCCTAAACCCCCCTTATGCCGCGGTTCCGCGGCCTTATGGTGCCCGTGTCGGTGGAATTTTTCTCTGTCAGTGTGTCGGTGCAGGTGTTGGGATTTTCAGTGGGCATATCTGTAAAATCATGTGTGCGAGAATCTGTAACCCTACCTTCCCTGTTTACTTATAAATTGTACTCACAATCTGTAAAAAGCTATGCCTCTTTTTCAATCAATAAAATTCAGAATTGTTGGGAGATCTAAAGCATCATTTTTGTAAGTGTTTTTAATTTTCATGCCTTAGTGTTAATTCTTTTCTTGCCCTAGCTAGCTAGTATAATTATTGCAGTAGAGTAATCATATCACTTGCCTTAGTTAACTAGTATAGTTCTTTTTAATCTGCAGTAGATAAGTAATAATTTTAGACCTAAACAGCACACATTAAAACATAACAAAAAATGTCATTTTTAGAAATTCCCCTAATGAGTGAGTAAAATCCTCGCTTGTTAGGGTTAGGAACGAGGGAGGGAGTGAGAGATGAATATCTCTCACCTCCTTCAATGCCAATACATTTTTCATAACTAGAACTTCATGCACGCATGCATGATCCGCTCCCTACGGCACCCTACCTACGAGGTAACGGTGAACCGTAGTATAAAGGGCCGGACATACATGACGTCCATGAAGGTTGTAGCAATTAATAGGAAAGGACGGACAAGGATCTAGAGGAAGAAACTTCGTTTCTTCCCAATCATCCTAATCCCCTTTGCTAATAATTGTTATGATATCTAAAAAGCTTTAATTAAAAGGCATTGAAAGAGGTGACAATATTAATCTCATCAACCCTACCTTAGACCTAATCCTAACAAGTTCTTTAATATCGTATAAATTAGTTTTTAAATCAATCAACAAAAACCAAACCACCATCGGAATCAACTCGTAAAAACACAAATCAGAAAATTACACATCTCTATGGATCGACCCGTACTCACCGGCTAGCTGCAAAGCGACGCCGTTTCTGATTACGGTAAACAAGTATTTTTGGACTAATCGTGGCCGTCTGGGCATTTCTTGTTCATGAGATGAACATGGTTCCTACCATTGAGCGTCCAATAACTGTTATTATGACTACAATGGAGTTGTGGCTTTAGCCTAGGAACACCGGTCCCATCAGTGATCCAGAAATATTCTGAGGACAATATCACCTGATCAGGAAGATGGTTGATCTCCAAGGGATCGAGGTTAGGAGAGTAGACGTGAAGGATAATACAGCGGATCTACTCACAAAAGCCTTTCCCTAGAGAGACTTCTATAGGACGTTGAGTATAAGATACGGCAACAAATGGCCTTAGTGCAAGTGGGAGATTGGTAAAGTGAGCCTAATTCCTACTTCATCATTCTCAACTATATTAGCCATTAGTTGAGGGTGTTTGCTTCACTAATCTACCATTAGTGAAGAGGTAGCATGAGCTTGAGTCTCCTCGACGTAGATCATCTTCGGCCTCGAAGACTTCGAGAAAGCTTGTTCATTTCTTCAAGTGAACCCTTACTAGAGTTTGGGTGTTCACTACTTGGAGCAAAGGGACTACTACACGGAGCTTTAGAAGTGAAGGACCGGTCTACAAAGGTTGTATTCCTTATTCACTTAGATGTAAAGTTGTTTGCATTGCTAGTTCGTCTAAATCTCTAGTTAAGATTCTAGGGTACGACAATTTTTTGAAATTGGTATGGACGATGCCTCCCGAAACCTTGCTGCCGCCATAGGAAACCCAACATCCCTTACCGCGCATCGATGACCTTTTCGATCAGTTAAGTGGATCTTGTGTCTTTTCAAAGCTAGATCTTCGTTCGGGCTATCATCAGGTGAAGGTCAAAGAGTCCGACATTCCGAAGACGACATTTAGGACTCTTTATGGCCATTATGATTATCTCGTAATGCCATTTGGAGTGACCAATGCACCTGCCATCTTTATGAACTTGATGAACTATGTTTTCCAAGAGTACTTAAACAGGTTTGTTGTTATCTTCATCGATGACATCAAAGAATCGGAAAGAACAAGCCGAGCACTTACGGATTGTCCTGGAGACATTACGACAACATCAGCTCTACTCCAAGTACAGCAAGTGTGAATTTTGGCTAGATCAAGTCGGATTTCTCGGACATATTTTTTCAGGCGAAGGAATCTCGGTGGATTTAGTTAAGGTGTCAGCTGTCAGCGAGTGGCCGACACCAAAAATGGAGAAAAATATAAGAAGTTTTTTGGGCTTAGCAGGATACTACCGACGATTCATCGAAGGATTATCAAAGATCGCAGCACCCCTGACCAAGCACACACGTAAAGACGAAGCATTCGTCTAGTCAGAAGCATGTGAGAAGGTTTTCGTAGAACTCAAGTCGAGCTTAACCTCTGCACCTTTTCTTGTAATACCGGATCAATCTAGCGAATTCGTTGTGTATTATGATGCGTCCGGTAAAGGATTAGGATGTGTTCTACATCAGCATGGAAAAGTTGTGGCTTTTGCATCAAGACAACTAAAAGTTCATGAACGCAACTATCCAACACATGATCTGGAATTGGCAGCCGTTATCTTCACACTCAAGATTTGGCATCACTACTTATTAGGAGAGCGAGTGGATATATACACTGACCACAAAAGTCTGAAGTATGTATTTACTCAGAAGGAACTCAACATGCGGCAGAGAAGATGGCTAGAACTCATGACGGATTTTGACATCAACCTATAGTATCATCCTAGGAAGGTGAATGTAGTTCATGATGCACTTAGTCGCCAGCCATTAGCAATGAACCTCATCGCTCAGTGAAGACTACAACAAGAATTTCATGGATTGGAGATTGAAATAGTTGTGCCAGATAATGCTTCATCTTTAATGAACTTACAAGTCCAGTCCACTTTTATCTACCAGATCAAGACAGCTCAAGCAAATGATGCCAAGTTACAAAAGATCCGAGAACAAGTAGAAAGTGGACTGCGAACTGACTTCATCATCCATGAAGATGGATCCTTGCGATATGGAAGCCGTTTATGCGTGCCAGTCATACCTATTTGAGAAGAGTTGATGAAAGAAGCTAACAGCTCTCCGTATTCGGTACACCCCGGTGGTACAAAGATATACAAGGATATACGGCAACATTACTGGTGGTATGGAATGCAGCGAGAAGTAGCAAGGAGCATACCACAATGTCTAGTATGTCAGCAAGTGAAGGCTGAACATCACAGAACCGCTGGTCTATTTCAGCCGTTACCAATCCTAGAATGGAAATGGCAGCATATTACCATAGACTTTGTGACTGCTCTCCCTCGTAGCATGAAGGGTAATGAAGCAATTTGGGTTATTGTGGATCGACTCACCAAGTCGGCTTACTTTATTCCATTTTGAGTTGGCCAGTCAACCGAGACGTTAGCAAGGAAGTACGTGGAGGTGAGTAAAAATCTCAAGTAAGATTTAAACCTTCAAGATGTACCATACTTGTCTTGATACCCATAAAATCATGCAGGAGATCGTGAGATTACATAAGGTACCTATCTGCATCGTCTCCGATCGTGATATAAGATTTCGATCACAGTTTTGGCAGAGTCTGCAAGCTAGCCTGGGAACGAGTCTGAATTTCAGCACGGTGTATCATCCACAAACGGACGGACAGTCCGAGAGAACAATTCAGATTCTGGAAGACATGGTGAGAGCCTATATATTAGACTTCGGAGGTTCGTGGGAAGATCACCTACACCTTATGGAGTTTTCATACAACAACAGCAATCAGGCAAGCATTAGGATGACACCATTCGCAGCACTCTACGGACGAAAGTGTCATTCCCTGCTGAGTTGGCACGATGTTGGAGATCATTAACTCCTTGGACCAGAGATGATCGTGGCAACTGTGGATGTGGTTTGCACGATCAGGGAAATGATGCGCATATCCCAAGGCCGACAGAAATATTGGGCAGATACAAAGCGTCGACATCTGGAGTTTCAACCTGGAGAACATGTATTCTTGAATATCTCTCCAAACATAGGACTGATACATTTTGGCAAGAGGGGTAAACTCAGTCCAAGATACATAGGACCTTTCGACATACTCGAACGAGTTGGAGAAGTGGCATACCGCTTAGCACTACCATTCTCATTAGAAGGAGTACACAACGTGTTCCACATATCCCAACTGCGACGATATGTGAGTGACCCTATCCATATACTTGATCATTCAGAACTCACGGTGCAGACTGACCTAACCTGCGAGCAATAACCAGTTGAGATCCTGGACCGAAAAGTGAAGACATTGAGGAACAAAGAGGTAAACTTGGTCCGGGTAATGTGGAGGAAATACTCGCCAGGAGAATCGACATGGGAGCGAGAATATGAGATGCGTACATTTCTATAAGGAGGATAAAATGTAACGACTTTGAAATTCCTGTGCAGAAATTTCTTGTTATTGTACAGAAAAAGGTATTACAGCCTGTGTAAGAGCTATAAGTTAAATTTGCTTAATAAAAGCAAGAAGCAACTTATACCTCACTGGTAAAGCCTCTACACTGCTGCGACATAGCCCGTGTGTTCGATTCCCATCAGACCCAATTATTTTTTTTGGTTTTTCTTTCTAATTTTTCGAAAGCCCAAGAGTTGCACGTGCAATTCACGGAGAAACGAAAAGTTTCAGAATAATCAAACATGCGCAATGAGGTGTATACACCCAACTTAACACATGGCACGAATCTCGAGACAGATCATCAAGATCCGACCGCCCATTCCATCAAAAGGGCCGCCGCCGATGGTTGGATGTTGCCCAAATCCCTCCGTGCTTTGCACACTTGACTCTTCAACTCCCCTGCACTGTTTGATTTTCCTGTAATCAAATAGAGACTCTTCAATTCACCATTTAACACCATTTAAATTCTTTTAATTCATATTTTTAAGTCCCAAATCCTAATTCTTCACTATAAATACCACCCCATGCCCCAGCTCCCCTCCATTCTGAAAATTTCTATCAAAATCATCCCAAAAGTTCCTAAGTGCAAGTGGAGTCAAGTGGAGTTAGCAACTAAGCTTTTTCCATCGAAAATTGAAGCCATTTTCGGAGCTTCCGCGACGCCACAGGAATCCCCCTCTTTTCTTTAACCTCTTTCCAACGCTACACAGCGAGTAAGTCCCCCTTTCTCTCTTTTCTTTCATCTCAAATCATCTTCTAATAATATATCGGTAAAGTGGAGTCTGATACATGTTTATTTAAACTTGGAACTCCCCTTTTCTTTAACAAAATAGGCCAAACTAACTTTCTCACATTACTTATAACTTTGTTTATAACCATTTAGTTTTGAGTTTAACTAAAATTTTCATATAAAACAAGCATATAACGAACTTTTCATTAAAATATCATGAACTTTAGTATAACTCTTATTTTGATAATTATTAAATATACCTTTAGGAAAACTTCACGGGGTAGCGACCTACCTCACACGCACACTATGGCTGCATAGCACGGTATTATAAACATATAGCTAATTTAAAGAATAGGTTAAAATACCACACTTTTACAAAAATGGGTTTTTTTTAATCGGTATTTTTGTAATGCTTGACAATTACGCGTCTACAACCATCGTTAGGGGACCCGCTAATGGATGGTGCGGATTATCGTATAGCCTTGGGATAGTAGAGCGAGATATAGAACTCCTCATGGAGTATTCGGTCTCGAAAGGAAAAAAATACGGTTTTTAAGAAATACGACTTTTCTAAACAAAACTAATTTTTAAAAATTATATAAAAATATGAATCCGTATTTTCAATAAAAATATATTATGAAATTATTATTTTTTTAAATGAAAGATTAGAATTTTAATAAAATACCATCAAGTTACCAAAAAAGTTAGTTTTCAATAAAATACCACGAACTTTTAAAAAGGCTAAGTTTCATCACCAAAAATACCATTTAATTTAAAATCCATGTTCATGAAAACCTTAAATATTATAAATCACCCTCAAAGTTTATTTTTATACTATATTAAAGTTTTTTTTTATAAAATCCACTCGAGATATGCAAAACAATATTTTAAGGACTCTAGTTTAATATAGGTTTAAGCGGGGTCAATTTTCTTGAGCCCCATAGAGCTGGAGAAAGTGAGTGCTTGTCTATCTAGGTTAGACAACTTAACGGAGTTATCAATAGCAATTGTCTTGAAAAAAGACACAAATCATGTCGTCCATATGCAGCAGTTGCCGATTACTTTTGAACTTAAGATGTTGCAAGAACAAAGTATTTTCATAAGATTCTAACTCCAACATGAATCCAAACTCAAACCAGAATAAAAAATCAAACACGGACTTGAATACTTGATCATGAACCTGAACACTCGAATTCCAATATCAAACTCAAACTTGAATACTTGACTCAACTTGACCGAACCATGGTTATAACTTGACATGAACTTGATATGACTATCTGAATACATGATTACATCTTGAACATGAACCTTTACATTTTATATCCATGGATTCGGCCAAGAATTAAAAACTTAACTTATACAGTACAATACGCGGGGATAAAGAGGTAGATTGGTACGGAACGTATATCGTGGCACGAGAGGTCACTTTAAAAGACACCTACATGAATTCACGTGCCGTTGTCCCATGGGTTATGACTGGACCTTATACTACATGTTACCATAGTCCACGGGGTATGATAGACTCCTCTCGTATACATGAATACTTTCTTTATCTAACTACAAATAACTACGTTAGAAATACTATCTTATACCTATGAATGATCATATACAACTTTACCTGTTCTCTGTTCATTTCATATTATATACTATCTTCTCTTTCTTCTTTTGGGACTTACCGAGCGCTAGTTCGCAGACGACATTCCTCTCTGTTTTCTTTCTTTGGAATGTTCGTCGGGAGGACCGGACTCTGAGGAGATAGAGCCGAGCCCGGAGGACTTGGACCAGTTTGCTGCTCAGCCAGACTACTAGCTCTTTCCAGCCTGCACTTACTTTTTGTATGCCATTGTTTAGTCATTTACTTTTATTATTGTATATTTTATTTTCAGACGGTTGTATGTAAAGTTGAATATAAATAAGGTTGCTGTTTCATTTTATTACTCTTGTCATTCTTACTCATTGTTATATTGCTTAATTACGCTTAACGTATTTTCATAGTAAATACGTTGCGGACGTGCCACGTCACTGTTTCCGTATACTGAAGCGGGGCGTGGCAGATATTGTACGGGCTATCCACACGATCGAGGAACGTCGCATTTTATTTGCGGCTCAAATGAAATGCGGGGCTCCTACTTTATCCGCTATTCCATATTGTTTGATGTATGCCTGTGGTATTATTACATGCCTATGATATATATATATATATACGCTTCTATATATTTTGCATCCGTGCTAGCCCTGCCCCCACGTTGTCGTAAGTTAAGTAACCTCACGGTGAAGATCCGGGATCCCGTGGTAAATGCGGACGGCATATAAAAATATGCTATTTTGGTTGTTTCTGGTGTGGCTTAGAAACTTGTAATGATGGGAATGCATTATATGTAAGGAAAACAAACCTAAATGATATTGTCGGAACCAAATTTTAAAACTATAGTCTTATTCTTTTGTTTTGCATAGTGGTATTCGGTTAGGAATATCATGCACCTCATTCGATGAGGAAAGAGCCTTGATCCCTTCACGGGGAGTTTGCTCTTAAGCAAAAGGTTTATATTAGTAGGACACTCGGTTTTTCTTCAAAACCACTTGTTTTAAAATGCGGAGCCTAAACCACTCCTTTTAAAGCCACTCAAGTTCCTTCAACGATATCAGGTTCATTACGTTAATGGTTTTTCGCCAAAAACCAGCCGTAGTCCTCTATCATTTCAGATCATTAGTACTTAATATTCATGCTACGTTTGTTGATCATTCATCAAGGCGTAATGTGCGGCAGCTAAGTGGTAATTTTCTTTCACATGGATATGTGGATTGGTTAGGACAGTCGTATGACTTTGTTGATCATTCATCAAGGGTCGTGTGGGTAGGTTTAATGCAATCAACATAATGACGAGTTGAACTTGAATAGGGATCTTTGATTAGTTGATCATTCGTCAAGATCACTTGGGTCTTAGCGGCAAAAACCATATCTGGAGTTTCAAATATATAGGAAACTTGCCAAGTTTGCGCATACTTTCTGGAGTATGGTAATTTTGGTAGGCTTCTGTCAAAGTTATCAAACAATGATAAT
This sequence comes from Agapanthus africanus, assembly GCA_030015575.1. NCBI lineage: Eukaryota > Viridiplantae > Streptophyta > Magnoliopsida > Asparagales > Amaryllidaceae > Agapanthus > Agapanthus africanus. The sequence goes on from CM057346.1 coordinate 562,832,026, forward strand.
TAGGTCCCGATTCCAACTGATGACTAGGTATTATTCCTTGGGAGATTTTCACTTCACAATTAGCTAACATATTAGGTGTCTAGAAAGTGTTAACGATGTTACGCTTCTGCGGAAACAGGGTTATTTAATTGGGTCCGTGCGAAAGCACTGGAGACCTCCCTCGGAGTACCAACACTGGCTTGGCAGAACGGTTAGCAAACTTGTAAGGTGTAAATGATCCCTACTAGTTTTCCTTTTAGGGTTTGAAGGAGAATTCGAGGACAGCGGGAGCCATTTTGATTAGATAAATTGATTAACCAATCTAATATTGATAGAGTGCACGCTGAGTATTTATTTTCTCTCTGGTTTGCGGCCATGACTGGACTTAAACTAAAACTCATAAACCAAATTGACCGAACCTTTTTACCATCTGGTTTTGGATTGTCACAATTCATGACAAAATCACATATATCACTGCTACTCCTACTTCCCCTTTGCATTTCTCCATAATACTCCGTATCACTACGATAATCCGTATTATTTAGAAAGGCCATCATATAGTTACATACGAACTCAAAAAAATTATTTTAGTCGAGAATGACCACTGTTTCTGGAGAATTAGAATTGTATTATTCGGTTGTCTTTTCTATTTACCTTCTCTCAGATTACAAGAGCTCCTTGTATTAGGAGAGTACACCGGTTACGCTTGTTGGATAATTTTCTTCCAAACCTTAGGCTGATGCTAAAAGGTAGGGAAAGAAGAAAACCAACTAACCTAAATTGGTGTACAGAAAGTAAGATGTAGAGACATATAAAGAGTTGAAGCGAGGGCAAAGGAAATTGCGATTACTGTCGTAAATCTGGATAGTGGAAGAGGCATTACTAGGAATACCTGGCCACCCCTTGAAACGTTTATGTTTCAGAATTTCTGTGATGTTATAATTGAAAACTGCTTTCCCAATTGATTTTGACTCCAGGGTATGTATATACCAGATTAGAATATCACATCTGTATGACATTACAGATGCTGAGTATGAGTAGAATATTGGGAAATTGGTGATTTGATCCTCAATATTGGAATTCGTAGCAATTTGTGATATTGGATTAAATCACCTGGTTTTGCCTAACGACAAATATTTGGTTTTGAATAACCGTGGTTATGCACCAATTTTTAAAATAAAATAGCTGTATTTTTATTTTATAAAGTAAGATATAAACTTTGAAAATTGTGTTCCAAATATTTACCTTTATCAGTTGAGAATAAGATAATGTGCATTGAATAACGGTGTAAGGAATTCTTAACCAAAATACAGTTTTCAACCTACAACACACGAATTCGAGTTATTGTACTCTTGGGACTTATACATGGTAATGTTGTCCAGTGTCCTTTAGGACAAGGGGTTGGTAATCTTACTTCATTCAGTTTACCTATGAGTTTTCTGGTTTTAGACACGCATTCGTTAAAATGTAAGGTCCAAAGATTTTTAGAAGTTTATAGGTATAACAATAAAATAGAGAACCCTACGTTGGAAGTGTCAGGAGTCTTTAAAGTGATCGAAGATATAGATAATTATGCTAGGTATTCCTTCATCGTAATATTGAGAACTTGATTCTTTCTTAGGTTACTCATCCGCGAGTACGCTCCATGATGAGTAATGTTGTATGGCCTTTTTTCATTTAGGTGATATGCACTGGAAACAGCTGCAAGACATTTGAATATGATTCCATCTAAATTAGTGCCTTTGATTCTATATGGACATAGATTGGTTGCATATCTTGAGCTTGTTAAGATATGGAGTTATCCGGTTTCTGTTTAAAAGTAGAATCTGGATGAACTCAAGGCACGCTTCGGTAATAGCAGTTTGTGAATTATCCCAAGCATTATCCCAAGGCACGATTTCATGTGGATGCCATATAAAAAAGTGTTTAGCACTATATATAGTCAAAATGACTGAGTGCTTAGCACTGATTGGGCAGTGCCAATAACTGAAGGCTTCACATGATACCCATGTGAGCGTCAGAGCTTCAAACAAGTGCTTAGCACTTTTGCATAAAAACAAAGGGGTTGAATAAGCAGAGCCCAAATAAGTGCTTAGCACTTTTGAACTAAAAAGGGGACTGAGTAGACTAATACCAAATTGCCTAAGTCTCTCTGAAAAGTTTCTTACAGCCGAGCCCAAATGCTCTGTTGTTGGATCTTAAATAAAAATGATCCTTAAAATTTTGCTAAGTTGATCTTAGTCTCAAATAAGAATAACGTATCCTTAGTTAAAATAAATTGAGCCCAATTGCTCATATATTTAAGTTGATCTTAATCTCAAACTAGATTAACGGTCCTTAAATAAAATAAACCCAAATCTAAAATATACGTATTTGGACTGATCCGCGACCTACGAGCGACGACATAAACTAGTCTCCGTATACAATCCACGGGCAACCCTATAAAAACAAACAAAAATACAATACGACACGAAGTGAACTGCTGGAGAAGGAGAAAGTGGTTATCGCAACACGGTAACGTAATTAACTGCAGGTGCTTGCGCCTACAGGGATGAGCGTCTCCACAATCAAAAACCCTTCACAAATGAGGGGGAATCTGATAAAATCACGCTACAACGGACGCGTCTGTCCAAACCTCCGATATATGGTGCCATAAATCAACTTGGTATCTTCGGAGAGGTGGATGGATAAGTCCAAATAGCATCTGCCCCCAAATTCAGGCAAGGCGATCCATCCTGGTTCGTCTCTATTTTCGGTGGTGAACAGATTCTGGCACGTCCGGTGGGACCTTTTCTTCTTTTCACTCCACACTTCATGTGTCGTGTTTCGTGAACAAAATAACGGTTCGCTATAGTTTCCCTTGGATTCAAAGCACTAAAACTTGGTGTCTTGCTCCTATGCTAGAAAATCGATGGCTTCTCAATGCACTGCATGCAACAGCAACTCTCGCTCCACCCCAACTGGAGGAGTGACTTATGGGCTTAACGCGACCTCTATTTTTTCAATGCCAGTGGGGCAAGTTACACAAGCCACTACTGGATTTTTCTTTGGGACCATGCTCCCATCTGTGAGTTTCGGTGCCTCGGTGCCGTAAGAAGAAGCTCCCAAAAGGCCAGTCTTCGATCGACTGGCAACCACAACGGCCCTCTCAACGGGTCGTCCAAATCTGGCGTCTCAGTCTTCAACAGGCTGAGCAAAAGCACAAACGGGCCCGTAAAGAAACTCGTGATACGTGAATGGGCTACCCCAAAATGGCTATCTTTCCCAACTCCTTGTTCTCCGCCGAAAGACGCGGCCGGGACGTTGGGACCTCCGGGCCTGAATTCCGAGGGCAGATGCTAATTGGTGCTATCCGTCCACCTCTCCGAAGATGCCAAGTTGATTTATGGTACCGCGTATCGAAGGTTTAAACGGATGCGGCCGATGTAGCGGACTTCGTCAGATTCCCCCTCATTGAGGGGTTTTTGATTGTGGGGACGCTCCTCCCCGCAAGCGCAAGCCCCTGCAGTTAATTACGCTAGCGCATCGCGGTAACCACTTTCTCCTTCTCCAGATGGCCACTTCATGTCGTGGGTGTTTGTTTTGTTTTTGATTGCCCGTGGATTGTATACGGAGACAAATTTATGTTGTCGCCAGTAGGACGTGGATTAGTCCAATTTCGTATTTTCTTAGATTTGGGTTTGGAGGTTAGGTTTAAGGATACGTTAGTCTCATTTAAGACTAAGATCAACTTAAGCGTTTGTTAAGGATACGTTAGTCTAATTTTAGACTAAGATCAACTTAACAGGATCATTTAGATCCGACAAAAGAGCATTTGGACTCTATTGCTTAGTTTAGGGACATTGCGGTCGATTACCAGTTTAAGGACATGGTGGTCCAATGGTAGTTTAAGGACATCTCGGTCCATTGTTAGTTTAAGGACATTACGGTCCAACGTTAGTTTAAGGACATCTCAGTCCAGTTTAAAGACATCATAGTCTGTAAAGGTTAAGGACATCATAGTCCATGGGCTTAAGGACCCCACAGTCTGAGGTGAAGGACATCATAGTCCATGGGCTTAAGGACCCCACAGTCTAGTTTAAAGACGTCATAGTCTATAAAGTTTATGGTTGTCGGGACCCATCACCTCTCTGAAGACGTATATCAGAGGGGTTCAGAGATGCACCCTTGAACCAATTTTGGTTGGGATCTGTAGTCCAATTTGGGACTAAGATCAAGGATTTATGAGCATATAGGCTCAGTTAATCTGAATTGAGGACTTATGGCCAACTTGGGCTAAGTCCAATTAAGTTTGAAATGTTGATCCTATGTTGGATTGTTGAACATTTGTTTGGGTTCAGCCCCCCATTATTCAGTAATGCTAAACAGGGGTTTGGAGGCTCTGTTAACGTTTTGTCTTTAGTTGAGCACCAACCATTCATTATAGCCCTGGATTTTAAAGTTCATTTGAGGGGGAGATTTGCCTCTGGAAAACTTAGTCAATTAGGGCTAAGACACTAGATGATATTTGGCGGTCACGTGCTCCCACGTGATGCGCTGAAAATAGTGTTAAACACTAAGGAAAAAACGCTCAAAATAGTGTTAAACACTAAAAATGAGGTAGTCACGTGGGGACACGTGAGGCGCCTGAGAATGGGCCAAACCTCTTTTATTTTGTTCTCAGAGTATTTGAATGAGTGTAAAACACTTTTGGTCTTCAGACCATCACGTGTGGGCACGTGATGGATACCCATGCATTGATTATTAAAGTATTTATTAGGGGTCACGTGGGGACACGTGAGGGCGCCCAAAATTGATTCTGCTCTTGGATTTGTCCCCTTATGTTTTGAGAGTCACATGTGAGCACGTGATGGATACCCATGCATTGATTATTAAAGTATTTATTAGAGGTCACGTGGGGACATGTGAGGGCGCCCAAAATTGATTCTGCTCTTGGATTTGTCCCCTTCTGTTTTGAGAGTCACATGTGAGCACGTGAGGCATTGCCTTCATGCTTTTTCTTTCTCATTTTGAGGGGTCTGTCAAAAGGGCACATGACCTAGTCTTGTTCATTCTTTTTTATTCATTGAGGATGAGGGTCACGTGTTACCACGTGACCAGGTTAGATACTTTGATCTTTACGTGCATGGAGAACTTTAAGTCTCTTGTTTTAAGAATTAAATTCTCGGTAGGGTTAAACTCTAGTTTCTTTTGGAGGAATTAAGTTCTTGTGAATTTGGAAGAATTAAATTCTTATGTAGGGTTAAACCCTAGTTCTGTTTAGAGGAATTAAATTCCTATTAGTTTGGAAGAATTAAATTCTTATGTAGGGTTAAACCCTAGTTCTGTTTAGAGGAATTAAATTCCTATGAATTTGGAAGAATTAAATTTTTATATAGGGTTAAACCCTAGTTTCATCTGGAGGAATTAAATTCCTATAAATTTGGGGGAATTAAATTCTCATATAGGGTTAAACTCTAGTTTCATCTGGAGGAATTAAATTCCTATGAATTTGGGGGAATTAAATTTCCTAGACTCAATCCTCCCTCTAGTTTTTGGATCTGCATGGCAGAATCTCCCCGATGAGAATTAAATTCTCAACTTGTGGGGAGATCTGCTTCTGCAGATTTTCAACCAAAGGAAGAACTAAGTTCTTATTTATAAGAGTTAAACTCTTAATTCGAGAATTAAATTCTCTTTTTCTTATGGAGCTTAGATGTCTTTTCCCTTTCTCACCTAGAGTTTCTTTTCTCTTCTGAAGAAATTTTCTTTTCTCTCTTGAGAATTAAATTCTCCTCTCTTGTTGTATTTTCTCCAAAAATCAGAAAATCGATCCCCTTTCTTCTCTTCTTGGCTCCTATTTATAGGAGAAAGAAAAGAATCAATCTGTTTAGTCAATTTTCCATTGAAAGATTTTAATTGATTTTGTAATCAACATGATCTTTTAGACTACTCAGTGAATTTTATTCACCATTGGATTTTTAATCCAAAAGATATTCTATCTATTATTCCTAGCAAATTTCAGGGAAATCTTTCCTTGCATAAAATCTTTCCATGAATTGGTGATTTTTTAATCACCATTGGATTTTTAATCCAACGGTGCTCCATTTTACAGAGCACCATCTCTTTTGTTTGGAAAGACTTAAAGAGATATTTTCCAGTTAGGGTTCTTGATTCCTTCTTAATTAGAATTTTAATTCTATTACTTTAGAAGGCTTAAAAGCCTATCACGTGTTGGCACGTGATCCCATTGTTTGATCATTTTAAATAGAATTTAATTCTATTAATTTAAAAAGCCGAGGAACCCATCACGTGTTGACACGTGACCCCCTCCCCCCCCCGATTAAACATTTTAACCAGAATTTAATTTTGCAGTTTTAAAGAGCCAAGGAATCATCACGTGTCAGCACGTGACCCTTGGTCACGTGTGAGCACGTGATGCCCCATTAGGGTTTTTCCTTGCTGTTTTATCATGCCTTCTAATTCTTTTTTATTGGGTTGAAGGGCCCATCACGTGTGGACACTTGACTCTACTGATTGATTGTTTGACTAGAATTTAATTTTATAAATTAGAGATCACAGGAACCCATCACGTGTCTGCACGTGACCTCTGGTCACGTGTGGATACGTGATGCCCTATTGGGGTATTCCTGATATTTTATGAGGGTACAAATGCCCCCACAGCGTTGTTCTCACGTGTTTGCACGTGAGTGCAACGCTGTCACCTTTTGTGGCCGTTGGATCTGCCTAGGGAAGGGGGGGTAAATGAACCGTTTCCCATCACATCCTATAAATGCAGGAGTCCCTTCAGAAACGCCTCCACTTTTCATCTTCTTCCTTACTTGTTCTTGCCTTGAGAATTTAATTCTCTCTCTCAGAGCTTAGTTCTTTGTTTCTAAAATTTCCAGAGTTTAACTCTGTTAACAAAAGATTTCCTTTTTCAGGTAAGGACCTTGAACGGCCGACGAACTTTTTGCAGAAGTTTTCTTTGGATTTTAAATCCACACCAGGGGCTTTTCCCTCTTAACAAGAACCCATTTTTCCAAGTTAAAATAATGTCCAATCTTTAAATAATAAACTTCTTTTGTTAGGGCTTCTCTGATCTCAGAGATCAATGGTGATAATTGTCCTCTGGAATTTAATTCCATTCCAAAGGGTCTTTAGCTCTGAAAATGTTTTCTGGGAATTTAATTCCTCTATCCAAAAGGAATTCAATTCCTCTAAAGAGCTCAGTTCTTCACAGAGAACTTCTTGGGATTTTCTTGCCCTGAGTTGTTCTTCGCAAAAAAAATTTCCAGAGAGATCTTTCATGGTCTGCATAGAGCCTGCAGTGGGTGTTCTCCTTGGGGAATGTGTAGAGTTATTTGAAATCCACTGTTCATTTATTGAGAATCTTTCTTTTATTCTCATGATGATTGCTCAGCCTCATTATTAGTGAGACGCCATCTTGATTTTGTGGGGCCTTTGTGTTTTGTAACCAATGGTTCCATAAAATAAGTTATTTGTCATTTTCTTCCACTGTCTTATATATATATATATATACATATATATGTGTGGGCTTTACTAACAGCTTCCTTTCCTTTGTTTCAGGAGTAATGGCTTCTCTCCCATACTTTCCCTTTATTCACTCGGAGGTGGCTTTTCCTCAATTACCGTCGGATGAAGAGGTGATGGCGATGATCAGGACTCATAACCCGAATTGCACCAATCTACTTTTATAGGGGACCTGGTATGGTCATATCATCTACGGTCGCCGCAGCTTTGTTTGCGAGATACCAACGGAGCCTACCTGCCCATTTCTGTCGATGGAGCGTCCACGGACCGCTTTTGCTGTTGCGATGCTGAATTGGACCCCTATAGGACGGCTTGAACCGTCTACAACTGGGATTCCGAACCACCCTGTGCCAGCTATAGACATCTTAGGGCATCGCATCTGCCAAGGTGAAGCCCAGCCATGGGGACATGTTTACAAAATAGGGCTTACTCCTCGACAACCCACGGGTTACCTTCTTTGGGCTCGTTATATCCTGTCCGCCCATCGTGCGCGACTGCAAAGGGTCGGGCTCTACCAGGCGGTGTATGCGTCTCTCTTCCACTATCAGTCCCCTCATGTCTGGTGGGTTAAGGCTTTTTTAAATCAATAGAATCTTCCCACCAACACTTTCTTGCTAGGGGACCGCGAAGTTTCAATTTCCCTGGAAGAGTTTCACGAGATCTCAGGGCTGTCGATCAGGGGGACGCTCTATGAAGAACTGCTGCCTCCTGATGAGTATGTTTTTGAAGTTGAACCTGCTATGCTTGACGGCTTGTCGACTGTAAATGCTGTTCGCCACAAGCACCCAAGTCTAATCAAGGCTCTGGGTATTTTTGAAAAGCTGTTCATAGAATCGGATGACCAGGGTGTCACTTTCAAAAGATTTATTGCCTGCTTCCTTCGCGGAGACGTTCTATCAAAGACGGCTTCAAAGTTTGCGAATATCAACGATCCCTTTGGGTTCGGTTTAAATAAGCGACCGGCTAAGGAAGAGGACTTGCCGCAGTTCTACATTCCCATCCTGTCGGCCGTATCTTTCGAGTCGATCGCAGCTCCTGGTATGGATGAAGAGACTTTCTTTGTGGGCTTCATCAGTGTTTGGCTCAGCTGGTTCGCCGTTCCCACGCACCGTCGTTTTATGAGAGCCTCAGTTATTTACCCTGCCCATCGTATTGCCGAAGGGACGCGACTAGCTGTGGGCATTACGGGGCTAGCGCATCTGTATCATGGGCTAAGCGCTGCAGCCAACACTTCAACTCCAGGCGTAAATGTGGTAAATTTCTCTCTTCATTACTTTACGTCCTGGATTGAAATGCACGTGCTAGGGGCATTTGCTGTGCACCAAAGACCCAGCTTTTATGACGCTTACACTTTTCCGCGACTCATGCGGCTGGTGGACGCTTCTGCTCCTGACCCGACTCAGTCCGGGGCTATTCACGTGCTGCTCAGTCCCTATGCTAATGTGGGTGGGATGGTGTTGAGTCCTCTTGGCTCCTTCAGGACCGATCCAGCAGCTTTTTGATTTGTCAAAAGAGGGAGCACCCACCCTAAAGCCAAAGGAAGCCGCGCACTTATATTCAATCAGACCGGGTTATCTGGTGTTTCTTCAAAATGGTGCGGCCCTTTTTATGCGGTACAACCCATACCGCTTCGCTCGGCAACTGGGATATGACCAGGGGGTTCCCTTTGAGGCGTTTACAGTGGAGCCCAGCCCGTCGTCGGAAGTTGTTCCTGACGCCGCTCATCATTTCATGTGGCTGAACACCCGTTCTTGCTTCATGATTCCCGAAGCTGATTATATTTCTCGATGTGTGGGGGCTTTCACGGGCTGGTACCTCCACCGAGTCAGTCCTATTATTACTGAGGAGAGGAGGATGCTCCTCGGATATAGGGCTCCCACTCCGATCCAGGCTACGGGAGTCCCGCCGCGACTGCGGGCAGTGGTTCGCCCTCCCCTGAGAGATACTAGTGTCGTGCTTATTCCTGAGGTGGCAAAAGTGGATCTAAATCCTACAGCTGGTATGCCACTACGTACTAAAGCTCAATCAAGGGGCAATAAGGCACCAATAGTAGTATCATCAGCTGCGGCGTCAACAATGGCAGTGTCCTCATCGGTAGCACCGCCGAGTGAGGATATTGAAGGCGAAGTGGGTCAACGCCGCAGTAAAGCACCGAGGGGAAGTAAGCGATCATCTTCTGGTGCTAGCTCTGGGTCCAAGAGGCGGAGAAAGACGGTCACCAATCCGCTCGACTTTTTAGTTGAATCCGAGTCTATTCTTCAGGACGAGCCAATAGCCATGCAAGAGCCAGATAGTGGTCTTCTTTTTCCGGGTTCATCTGCCGAGGAAGCCGCACAATTGGCTGAGGCTATAAGACGCTCACAGGATGAATCTGAGAATGTAAGGATCCCGAAGAGGCCTTATCCTGCCGTCATCTTCTACGAGGATCCTCCATCGATAAGGCATATATTCATAGGTCCTTTGGAAAAGGGAGGCGAGAGAGCTCTTAAACAGCCTATCTCGGCCGATGCTGAAGATGCGCTTTCGTTGTGGACTGGTAGCCATGAGTCTAGCTTCGAACCCCGACGAGCATACCTCCTCAGGAAGGAACGTCGACTTGAACAAGCCATACTAGAAGCTCCTTTGCGCATTGGTATACTTATATATCCTTTTGTAGTATTTTGCACTGCTTATATATATATATATCCTTATCCTCGTGCAAACTTTGCAGGGACATCGGCAATGGCGGAGGATCTGAGTTCGAGTCGCGCTTTGACTGTGGACTCCGCAAATATCCCCGATGAGACACTAATCAGTGTGGAGGGGGTCGATACAATTGTTGTTTCTGCCACGGAGCTCCTCTCGGTGACTCCCATTCCCCCGGTGCTTGCTCCCCCGGAAGAGGCATCTTTGTTGGCCGCGGATTCAACGGATCTTTCTGGGGACGGCTCGGAGACTAGGGAACAGGTAGTCGAGGCCACCGTCCTTTCACTGGAGCCTGCCGCGGTGGCTGCTATTCCTCAATTGGGAGTTGTTACACTGGCCCATGTCCCCGATGATGTGCCTGGGGGTATGGAGGAGGCCGCTGAAGCTGCTATCCCTCCTGTTCAGAGTGGGAGGAGCATCGAAGGTAGCCCTCTATATCTTATTTTAATAATCTCTCCATTTTCTGAACTTTTCTGTCTTTTCAGAATTGCGCGGGTTGGCGGCGTCTATCGCTGATCTGTCTCCCCGGAGATCTTTTCAACGTCTGCTAGAGATGGCCGCTCCGCTGGCAATATCCCCTCAACGCATCGTCCTCTCTTCCGGGCAAGGTTAGCGTCATTTTCTTTCTCCTCACGGCATTATTATTATCTTATATAATAATACCGATGCCTTTTGCAGTTCTGGAGGCCGATGACGAAGTTGAGATTCTTGACGGGCCTGGGGATCCTTCAGACCCTTCTTGCATGGCCGTGGGTAAGTGAAGTTTCGGCGTTGTTCCATCTTCTCTTTGCTTGTAAGTCTCGCTGATCTCTGTTTATGAATCTTAACAGCTTTGCCAGTTCTTACTGCGTTGGACTCTCGCATCGTCATGCCACTTGGCCCCTATGCTCTACGTGCCTATGAACGGATGGCAAAGTTAAGCCTTCGCTCTTTGTCTGCTTTAATTGAAGACCTTCGCGCTGGCAATCTGATCACGACCGAAGCATTTGCTGCTGAAGCCAACGGTTCTCTTCCCTTTCTTGCTACTTATCATAATGAAATATTGGTGCAAGTCTGGGTTGAGTTCTGTCGTCAGGTGGAGGCTTGCTTGCATAGTCTTGAATGTACACACCTTCCTTCAGAGGTTATGGCCGCAAAGGCGAGCTTACGGGGGATGATTGAGTGGTGCGCTGCGAACATGCTGTCGTGCGAGAAGAGGCTCAGCCGAAAGTTTTCGGAGAGGGAGCTGGCTTCCAAAGCGCTGAGAGAGCTTCAAACTAATCTTACGGCTAAGACCACTCAGACATATGAACTTTGGCGGTTGCTTAAAGAAGCTATCAAGGAGGTGGTAGCCATTGATAAGGCCGTCATTTTCACCCGTGAAATTGTCGAAGCTCATAAGGTTACCGAAAAGGAGCTTGAAAGTCGGCTTGCCTCGTACCAGGCCCAACAGGCTCAAGCGGAGGCCCGTCTCTTAACGATAATAAATCATGAAGCCGAGGCCCAGTGGAAAAAGGGTGAACTGGCAAATCTACTAAATCGTTCGCCGGCTTGAAGAATTGTATACTTTTATTTTTACTCTTCTTTTGTACATACTCCTGAATGAGAGTATTTTTTGTTATTCTTTCTAATTCTTTCATAAATTGTACTTTGTATTCATTTTGATTCATGAATAAAAGACATATTTTGCTTCATGATGGTGTGTCCCTTTTAGTAAATGCATTTTGTGGATAATCTATTTCGATTTCGTTGTAGGACAACGATGGCTTAGGAGTCAGGTTCAGATCTACCTCCTAACGCTTTCCAACTTTATGAGCCGTGAGGGTCTCATAAAGGTATTTCTCCTTACGAGTCGTGAGGATCTCATAAGTATAATTTTCTCCTTAAGAATCATAAGGATTCTTAAGTGTGTTTTCTCTTGATAGTCGTAAGGATCTCACAAAAGAGTTTTCTCCCTTACGAGTCGAGAGAACCCGTAAGTAATGGATGAGGTTGACATTATCCGCATTTCACGGGGTCAAGGGTTGCTCTGGCCATTTCCCACGGGGTCAAGATTGACTTTAGCCGTGTTCTATGGGACCAGGATTTGCTCTGGATGCTTCCAACGGGGTCAGGATTGACATAGCCGTGTTCCGCAAGGACCAGGATCCGCTCTGGACGTTTTCCACAGGGTCAGGATTGACATAGGCCGTGTTCCACGAAACCAGGATTTGCTCTGGATGCTTCCCACGGGGTCAGGATTGACATAGATCGTGTTCCGCAAGGACCAGGATCCGCTCTGGACGTTTCCCACGGGTCAGGATTGACATAGGCCATGTTCCACAAAACCAGGATTTGATCTGGATGCTTCCCACGGGGTCAGGATTGACAAAAGCCGTGTTCCGCAAGGACCAGGATCCGCTTTGGATGTTTCTCACGGGGTCAGGATTGACATAGGCCGTGTTCCACGAAACCAGGATTTGCTCTGGATGCTTCCCACGGGGTCAGGATTGACATAATCCGTGTTCTGCAAGGACCAGGATCCGCTCTGGACGTTTCCCATGGGGTCAGGATCGACATAGGCCATGTTCCACGAAACCAGGATTTGCTCTGGATGCTTCCTATGGGTCAGGATTGACATAAGCCGTGTTCCGTAAGGACCAGGATCCGCTCTGGACGTTTCCCACGGGGTCAGGATTGACATAGGCCATGTTCCACGAAGCCAGGATTTGCTCTGGATACTTCCCACGGGGTCAGGATTGATATAGGCCGTGTTCCGCAAGGACCAGGATCCGCTCTGGATGTTTCCCACGGGGTCAGGATTGACATAGGCCGTGTTTCATGAAACCAGGATTTGCTCTGGATGCTTCCCACGGGGTTACAAGTGTCTTTTGCCATAAGTCGAGAGGGCTTACAAGTGTCTTTTGCCATATGAGCATATCCCCAGTTTCTGATGGGACTTTGTTAGGGAAATGTTTGTTCGCGCCCGTGGATTGTATAAAAGGGTCGATGTAGAGACGCTTGTAGGGCAACATTGGAGGTTGTGATGGCTTAAGAACAGGTTCAGATCCCTGTAACTTAAGGCTTTTGAATCCTATGAGCCGTGAGGGTCTCAAAGGGGAATTCTCCTTACAAGTCGTGAGGATCTCGTAAGTGTAATTTCTCCTTAGGGTTCGTGGGGATCCCTAAGTGTGTTGCTCCCTTGTGAGTCATAAGGATCTCACGCAGGTGGTTTCTCCTTACAGGGTCGAGAGGACCTTTCAAGTGTCTTTTAACGAGCTTGCGCCTTTTCGGGTTTTCACAAAACTCGCCGGTAGCCCTGCTGTTTTTACTAACGGAGCCCTTTCGGGTTTTCATCCGTGCCCATATTGCTTATGGACATACCGTTTTTTTTAATATTATTTTTATATATTTTTTTATGTCAGCTTTAGGATGCTGCAATCCGTAGTAGTTTATCGACGTCTCGGTCAATAGCCAGTTTTAGGACATAATGGTCCATCGTTAGTTTAAGGAAGTTTCGGTCCGTCGCCGGCTACTACTCATAGAGTTTGGGCTTAGGAAGATAGCGAGCGGACATAGTCGTCGTCATCTATCGTTGACCTAGGCCGTGACTCATCAGGCGTAGTACTTTTTCGGGAATCGACCGTTTATCGGCCTAAAAGGTCTCTCACCATGCATGTCCATGAGCAGATAGGCTCCACCTGGTAAACATTGTCTATGATGTACGGGCCTTCATAGTTCGGCTTGAATTTCCCCCGTTTGGCACAATTGGGGATCATAGGTCTTTTGACCACTAGCACGAGTTCTCCTTGGCGGAATGTTCTCGGCCTAGTCAGTTTCTCGTATGAGCACGTCATCTTTGTTTTATAAGCCTCCAGATTCTGCTGCGCCATGAGCCGGGTTTCATCAAGGGCATCTAGCTCCTCAAGCCGAAGGCGAGCATTTTCTTCGTCTGTTAGCTCGTAATGAATCGCCACTCGTAGAGAGGGTAACTCTATCTCGAGGGGGAGTACCGCTTCTGTGCCGAATACCAATGCGCACGGCGTTGTGTTCGTGGCTGTTTCGAACGTAGTTCGATATTCCCAGAGAGCTTCATGCAGTCTCTCGTGCCAGTCCCTCTTATTTCGAGACACCGTCTTTTTCATGATCTTTGTTAAGGTCTTGTTGAAAGCCTCATCTAGACCGGTAGCTCGGGGATTGTAGACCGAAGAGTATCTCCAGTCTATGTTATGTTGTTGTGCGAAGCGGCTGATCGTATGGCTTCTGTAGGCTGGCCCGTTATCGGAGATAATCCATCGCGGAATGCCGAACCGATAAATGACGTGTGTCTTGAAGAAATGGAGGATATTCTCCGTCTTCACTTCTCTTAGGGTATGGCTTCTGCCCACTTAGAAAAGTAATCGGTTGTCGCTAATATGAACCGGTGTCCTCTGGATGATGCTGGTTCGATGGGTTCGATTATGTCAGTTCCCCACATTTCGAATGGCCAGCTAGCCACCGTCGGATGTAGTGGATTCGGATGCTGGTGGATAAAGTCCCCGTGAATTTGGCACGAATGGCACTGCTTCGCGTATTCGAGACAGTCTTGGATCATCGTGGGCCAATAGTAGCCCATCCTTTTGATCTTTAGTTTCATCTTCGGCCCGGCTTGGTGAGAACTGCAGGGTCCATCGTGAGTTTCTTGGATGACTCTCTTCGCTTCGTCAGGTCCCAGGCATCTTAGCCACAGAGAATCAAATGATCTCTTATACAGAGTATTATTGACAAAGGCGAAAGACAGAGCTCGTTTCATGAGCTGATGTCTTGGGGACGCATCTTCAGGTGTTCAACGGGATCTGAAGTAGTCTATAAAGACTTCTCTCCAATCCTTAGCCTTTTCCTGGTTTTTTTATTTGTAAAACCGTTTGCTCGGTCGCTCCCTTTTCTTCGGAAAACTCCGGAGATATTTCTGCTGGTGCAAGAACCCGACGGCTTTGCATAACGATCATCACATCATCGAGGTTTTCGTCGGCCAATTCTTTAGCGAGCTTGGCTAATGCATCCGCTTTGCTATTTTCCGCACGCGGTATGCTTTCTAGGGTGTAGGAGGGAATTTGAGTCAGCAGTTGCTGCACTCTCTCGCCGTATTTTACTAACTCTGGCTTGCACGTCTGGTAGTCACCGTTTATTTGGCTAACGACCAGCTGGGAGTCTCCGCATATGAGGAGGTTTTCGATTCCCATATCGACAACGATCTCAAGACCTGCTATCAAAGCTTCATACTCGGCTTCATTGTTTGTCCTCGGCTCTGTTAAGGAGAAGGCGAAACGCATTATCCCTCCTTATGGAGTCACGAAGATGAGGCCCACCCCGGATTTGATTATGGGGGTGCTTTGTTTGCGCTTCTTCATGGAAGATGCTCCATCGAAATAGAGTTCCCACCGGGTATCACTCCCTCCTTTCTCTTCGTCAATTGTGTCAAACGCGTGCTCATCTGGCAATTCGCAGTTCAAAAGAGAGTCGGCAGGTATCGGATGCTTCGCGAGGAAGTCGGCGATGGCCTGTCCTTTCACTGTCTTGAGGGGACGATAAGTTATCGAGAACTCCATCAAGAGCAGGGACCATTTAGCAAGTCGTCCCGTTAATATGGCCTTTGACATCAAGTATTTGAGAGGATCCACTTTTGATATGAGGTGGACCTCAGGCGCCAAAGCGTAGTGTCTGAGCTTCGTTATTGCGAAGATCAACGCCAAGCAGTGTTTTTCGATGGGGGAGTAATTGTTTTCTGTCCCCAAGAGAACTTGACTCAAATAGTAGAGGGCTCTCTCCTTCCTTTGGTCGTTCTCTTATGCCCACAGCGCGTCTAGAGAACCCTCAAGGGCGGTTGTATACAGAATGAGAGGCTTTCCCTTAACCGGAGCAGTCAGCACCGGCGGATTCTGCAAGTATTGCTTTATTTCGTCAAGTGCGCTTTGACATTTGTGATCCCAGACGAACGGGGTTCCCTTCATCATTAGGTGACTGTAAGGACGACACTTGTCGGAAAGATTGGCTATGAATCGCCGGATATACGCGAGCTTTCCTTAGAGAAACCGTAGTTGCTTGAGAGTCCTTGGCGGAGGCATTTC
Organism: Agapanthus africanus; assembly: GCA_030015575.1. Lineage (NCBI taxonomy): Eukaryota > Viridiplantae > Streptophyta > Magnoliopsida > Asparagales > Amaryllidaceae > Agapanthus > Agapanthus africanus. Next base: position 562,848,288 of record CM057346.1, read on the forward strand.
CATGATCGCCTTGATCTTCGATGGGTCTATTTCGATGCCTTGATGTCGGACGACGAATTCAAAGAACTTGCCTGAGCAAACTCCGAACGTGCACTTGAGAAGGTTCATCTTCAAGTTGTATTTCTGAAGGCGCTGAAACACGATCTTCAGATGCTCTAAATATTCCTCGTATGATTTGCTTTGAACTACGAGGTCATCGATATAGCATTCTACGATTTCATGTATGAGGTCATCGAAAATCTTCGTCATGGCCCTCTGATAGGTGGCACCAGCGTTCTTTAGACCGAAATGCATCACCTTGTAGCAGAATATGCCCAAAGGGGTCCGGAAAGCGGTATGCTTCTGGTCCTCAGGATGCATCTTTATCTGATTGTACCCCGATGATCCGTCCATGAAGGAGAAAACTTTGTGAGTGGATGTGTTATCTATAATCAACTCAGTGACCGGTACTGGAAAGCCGTCCTTCGGGCAAGCTTTGTTGAGATCCCGAAAGTCCACGCAGATGCGCACTGTCCCATTCTTCTTCATCTCTAGGACGATGTTGGCGATCCAGTCAGGATACTAAACCTCTTGGATGAAGCCGGAGTCGGTTAACTTCTTGACTTCGGCATTGATGCTCATCTCAAGCTCGAGCCACATTCTTCTCGGTGCTTGTTTGATCGGTTTGACGTCTGGAGAAATTGCCAATTTGTTGACAGCAATCTTTGGATCAAGTCCCGGCATCTTCGAATAGTTCCATACAAAGCAATTTTTATACCGCATGAGCACGTCTTTAAGTGTAGCCTCCTTTTCTTTAGACAACAGTTCACTGACGAACGTCGGCCGTGGGTCGTTTGCCGTTCCCAAGTAAATTTTTCTTAGGTCATCTGCAGTAGTATGTATCCCATCTTCCAGCTCTTTTGGCGCTGGTGGAAATTCTGAGATCAACTCATCTTCGTTTTCGAAGCACGAGGGGAGGTCATCCATATTCTCGGGTTCTTCTTCTGACAGCGTTATTACGTGACAGGTACGAGATTGCTTCCAAGACCGATGTTGGTCTGGTTCTACTCTCGCCGCATACGTGGCTTTCGGTTCATGCTTCTGTGGCGGACTTACCCTCCAACTGTCGGATAGAACGAACCTGCCTTGTTGATATTGGTCTTCAACCTAGTTCTTGAAGGTGAAGCAGTGTTCGAGGGGATGTCCCATTGCTCGGTGATAGGAGCAATAGTCTAGGTGAGAGACCTTGTCTGCTTGCTTAGGGTGTTTTGACTCCGGGAGTGTCATCATCTGATGTTTTATGACAAGTCCGAATATCTTCTTTGTCCTGTCTTGGGGAAAAGAATATGCTCGACCCATCTTCTTCATAAGAGACGGATTCCGGCTGCTCGATTCTTGATCACGTGACTTCTCAGACCCGCTATGCCGCTGTCGAACGCTTTTTCCGCTCTTGGGTTTATTTCTGCCTCTACGCCGGGTCTTTTGTATGACGGGTCGGCGACGGGGAGCATTGTCATTTTCCACGGCCTGTTGAAGGAGGCGTTGCGTCCTGGCTTTCTCGTAGATGGCCATTTCGCGATTATGGTCATCCCGAACCTTTTGATCCGCTTCCCTTATTATCTTGTCCATCCGTTCTTCAAATGACGAACTCGGCATTTTGATGGCAGGATCTCGTTTTGGTTCAGGGTTAGCGTCTTTTAATAGAACGTCTCCTTCTTCATCGAAGTCATGTATGACGTATCTGCCATGGACTCGCTCCCGTTTCTTGGATCGAATATATCCAAGCCCGATCGTTTCCATTTTCCCGTTGGGCAATTTTCGCTGAGTTTCGGGGACGTTCAAGATCCTGTTGTAAAACTGAGCTTGTCGAGCTGTCTGTTTGAAAGGTACGCCTTGACGCCTCAACAGCCTCTTCAATCCTTCTGTGTAGTATCTGGGTAGTCGGATGGGCTGAAGTCTATCAAGTGTCGAGTCAGCACCATGCCAGAGTTCTTTCTCTACTTTGGTTTCTGTGGATTGATAAAAAAGGATCGCCTTTTCATCTTTTCGCCTAGGAGGGAAGTAGAATGTCTGCAGTTCTTGTACAATATAGGTACCAAGCGCGTCGAGCTCTTTGTAATGCTCTTGCGGAACCATAGCGATTTGCAAATTTTGGTCTTCATCAGCGAAACTTGTATCGATGGCCGAACAGAGAATACGGCATTGACCTCATCTTCCGAGTCGCTGCCGAAGATCAACATAGGGGTGGACGGTCCCGGCTTGTTACATTGGGGCAGCCCGGAATAGACTATCTCTTCATCCTCCTCAGTATCGCTCCCGAAGACCGGAATAGTAATGATAGCTTTGTCCTTCGGTTTGTGACATCTTTCCATATTTTCGAAAGCTGGTAAGAAGTATTTTGCATCTTCGTACTTTCGGACTTCATTCATGGAGAATGGGTTTAACTCCTCTGTCACAGTATACTCGAGACCATCTCTGAAATACTTCATACACTGATATTGTATAGAAGGGATGATGTTGTACTCGTGTAACCAGGGCCTGCCGAGCAAAACGTTGCAGCAAGTCTTGGCGTCAATGACGTGAAATTTAATGTCCGTGACTAGCAGCCTAAAGCGCAGCGTTAATATCACAAACCCGAGCGTCCTTGATGATTGGGAGTCAAAACCGGAGATGGTGATTTTATCATGGGCGAGATGCTGAACGCTCATGCAGATTTCCTTCAACACTCTTAAATTGAGGAGGTTAATGGAGGATACATTGTCGACCAGGATCTTGCCTATCTTAATATCATGGCAGTATCCAGAGATATAAAGGGGACGGTTATGTTCGCACGTTCCGAGGAGGAGATCTTCATTGCCAAAGCTGATATCGGCTGTGTGCACATCTTCCAGCTCGTCTTTCATCTTTTCTTCGGCGAGAAAAGCTTGAAACTGGTCAGGCTCTTGTAACGCCTTGATCAGAGAATCTCTTGCTTCTTTTGATAACAAGAGGGCATCAAGAATGCTTAGTTGCGAAGGTAGCTTCCTCAAGTGTGCCAGAACGTTGTAATCCACCAGTTTTTCTTTACCGAAGCTCCCATTTCTGATCTGGGCAAGGGTTACTTTCGCAAGAAAACGGATGTGCTACCGCACAACTTCGCGCTAGCGCTCACTCCGTCGTGCCGGGTCACCTTGTTTTTCTTCGACGGGTCTTTGGCTGTCAGCTCTTCGACGACTTGATCATCTAGGGCGATGTCTTTAGGGACTTTTTCATTCCCTTTATCTTTCCTATTCGATCCACTGTTAGCAGGTCTAAGATTCTTTTCCGGCAGCGTACGATTGCGCAGCTGAATATTCTCACAGGTCTTCATTTCTTCCGTTTCGGATGTGGGTTCTTTGAAGAGAGGGCCAAGGGCTATTTCTTCATCAGAATCGCTCCCGAAAGTGAGAACTTGCGATCCTCCATAGTCAACCATATGACAGCTGCCGGCAGTTCTTTTGCTTTCATCTGTCGCGCTTTTTCGCCGTCGACGAGCTTCACGCTTTATCCTTTTGGAATGTTGCTTGTGAGCGACATATCCCCGCCACCATCTTTTAAAAGCATTTCACTCTTCGGTAGGATGCGCAATCTTTCGATGATATAAGCAGTAACTAGGACATATATCCGCTTCATCAGGAGTGTTTCCTTCGGAGGGTGGCAACTTCATTCCCATCGATATGGCTTTGGCGAACCTTTTCCTCGTCTTGAATCTGCTTTTATTTGCGGTGGATGTATTTTGATCTGGTGGGAGTGTTCCAACCCTTTCGTCCAGTCGCCGGCGTTCGGCCTTCTCAAATATGGCCATCTCGTGCTCTCGATCAGCTTTGCTTTTCAAAAGAGCTTCGTTTAAGAATGCATCAATTACTTCGTCTGATGGTCCTAGAAGTTCAGGCTAAGGATTTGCCCCCGGTTTCTCTTCATCTAGAGCTTCTTCACCGTTTATTAACGAGTGAGAGATCACATGACAGCTTGCCACATAATCCTCAGACTCGTCCGACGAGTCTTCTCCATTGTCATCATCTCCGTTTTCAAGGACGTGGCTGAAAAATTCTTGGAGTGTGACTGTGGTCCGCGCCTTCTGGTTATATTCTTCCAACGCGTCAATCTATTTTTGCAGGTCCGTGCGCTTGTCACCAGGCTTCATGGGCTTTTTGGTCTTCTTCTTTTTCTTCGAAGATTCTGACGGCTGGGTGTGGGCGCTTTGACTATCACCGCCAATCTTTGAATTTGGGCGCGGCTTCAGCATTCCCTCGATGACTTCGGGTTCCAGTGGATTTTTCCATCTGATCGCCGGGCATGTTTGGAGATCCTTCAGCATTCTTTTCGTCTTGGCTGAAAGAACAACCTCCCATGGAGCTTCTTCTACAAAAGAGCATGATGCCCCCGGGGTGTCCGTCTTTTTGAGAGCGTGTGGCTGCGGCTGGTTCACTTTCCAATTCTCGGACAGTGCAAACTTGCCCTGTTGGTATTGGTCTTCGATCCAGCCTTTAAAGACGAAGCAATCTTCAATTGGGTGGCTTACTGCTTGGTGGTAGGGGCAATAATTGGGACTATTAGCCTCACCGGGTTATAATGGGCGCTTTGGATTCGGCAAATTAATGAGCCTGTTGCGCACCGCTAGCTCGAATAATCTCCTTGTTTTGTCCCGGGGAAACGAATAAGGGAGCTTTATTTTCTCATTATAGTATCGCCGTTTCTCATCTGAGAGATCCGTTAATTTTGGACCACTAGGCTGCTGTTGAGCATTGGCGACGAAGATTGCTTTTCCTTTCGCTTTTTCATTCCGCGGCTCCGGTTTTGAAGAGGAAGGCCTGTGACCCATATGATCCATTTGGGCCAACTTATCAATCAAGGACTGGAAGGTGGTCGGCTTGAAGAACATCATAAATTGAGAAACGGTCGCTTGAGGGTCGAGAGTTCCCATGAACATGCCCACCGCAGGTGCTTCTTCGATGCGCTGCTCGCATTTCGACCATAAATTTCGCCACCGTATTGCGTATTGGACCCAAGTTTCCCCTGGCTTCACCCTGGCATTGATCAATGCCGTGATTGGGGTGCGCTCACTAGCACTCGCGAAACGCTGGGTGAATACCAACTCCATCTCCGTAAAGGTTTTGATGGACTCATTGGGGAGCTCTGAATACCACTTGAACGCCGTCTCCGACAAGCTGCCAACAAATTGGCGGAGTAGAAGCTTATCATCACCTCCAGTGTTGCCGCACAAGGCTCTGAATTGAGCGACGTGCTGATGCGGATTTCCCGTCCCTTATATACGTAGAATTTGGGGATCTTATATCTTGGCGGGTACCTTATTTGGTCATACCAGCCCGGATAGGGTCGTCCCGTTTTAACGATCTGCCCAGCCGCTTCATTCGCCTGGTGAGCTCGTATTTGCTGAGCGATGTAATCATCCAGAGCGACCTTGGAGATGGTCTCCTCCTTGGCTGCTGAAAGAGCCAGAGGAGGGTTCGATGTCTCTCCTCTATCATCTTCAATTATTACCGGAGGATCTTCGGCTGGAGAGTCTGGCTGGATCATCATGCCCACCATATCTTGGAACAGAAGGGCCATTTGTTTTATATTGGCCGCTTGTTCCGCGGCTTCTTTGTCTTTCCTCTCAAGCATTCTTCGGAGGAATTCGGCATCAGTTTATTGTTCCTGACGCTGCTCTGAGGTCTCTGGACTTTCTTTCGGCCCAGTGAGTACGGCCATTGTAGTCAGCATCTCCTGAAGTTTCTGCTGCTGTTGTTCCTGAGCCTTTGTTATCGATTGGGTAAGTGGTCGATGACCCGTAGAAGTACGGCTTTCCTCTTTTCCGGAAGCCATGTAAACGGTATCTGTTATCATGCCCCCAGACTTGGGGCGTTTAGGTCCGGTGTCCTTGCGGTTCATCGCGGACACAGGGGCTTTCTCCGACCTCCTTCTCTTGTGAGCGGTTGACATTGAGGGAGCCATTGCAGCGGGCACCCAGACGGATGACATCTCCTGTGGTACTACGGGATGGCTCTTTTCTTGCCGAGCTTTAATCTTCTTTGGTCGGCGAGAGTAGTCGTGGTCAAGCACCGATTCCTGGACCTGTCGCCAGACTTTATAAATTTTAGAGGACAACCGCTGAGAGAGCTGCTCCAATTTCTTTTCTGTAGCATTCTCCATAGGTGGAGGAGATCTTTTCAGTATGGCAGTTGGAGAGTTCTTGCGAACCCACCTGAGCGGTTCAAAGCTGTTCCCAGTTGGAATAGCAGCATCGATTTCCACTATTGGAACTGGCGGAGTCAGTCCAGAAAGGGGGTTGCCCCCAGCCTTCCTTACTTGGCGCCAATGGCGACGTCGAGCGTGTCGAGCCGTTGGGATTGTTTCACCTGTAGGGGTGACTTCCTCATGCCCCCTGTTCTGGCTGAGGGCTGCTGTCGGTGCCAGCCTATTGAAAACTGACGTCCGTTGAGAAGTAATGTCCAATCTGTCAAAGACAAACCTCTGGGCAGGGGAAGCTGCTTTGAGGACTTCGCCTAGAGCGAGAGCCGGAACAGTCAGCCTTGCGAAGACCGACCCTTTGGCAGGAGAAGCCGCTTTTACGACTTCATGAGCAGGAATGGCTATCCGCTTAGGGATAACTCTCTCCGGTATCGCGGGCTTCTTCATGTGCCCAAATGAGCTTTAGCCCAGTCTATCAATGACTGAGGCGTTGGAGCTGGACAACCCATTGAGAGGGGCCGCAGTAGTTGTGAGTCGATCAAAGACCGACTTCTTTGGGGCTTCCTGTAATGGCAGCGTGGCATTGAAGTTCATGGGTGGGAGCATGGTCCCAAAGAATAGTCCAGTGGTGACCTGAGTCACCTGATCCACCGGCATTTTAAAGACAGAGGCCACCTGAGGCCCATTAGTCACTCCTCCTGCGGGGACGGAGTGAGAATTATTGCCATTGTTGCAGCTTGTGCAGTTGAAAGCCATTTGATCTTCTTTTTTCTGCACGAGAGCAAAACCAAATCTTAGTACCTCGAACCCAAGGGCAACTATATTAAACCGCGATTTGTTCGCGAACACGACACACGAAGTGTGGAGTGGAAAGAGGAAAAGGTCGCACCGGGCGTGCCAGAATCTGCTCTTCGCCGAAAGACGCGGCCGGGACGTTGGGACCTCCGGGCCTGAATTCCGAGGGCAGATGCTAATTGGTGCTATCCGTCCACCTCTCCGAAGATGCCAAGTTAATTTATGGCACCGCGTATCGAAGGTTTAAACGGATGCAGCCGATGTAGCAGACTTCGTCAGATTCCCTCTCATTGAGGGGTTTTTGATTGTGGGGACGCTCTTCCCTGCAGGCGCAAGCCCCTGCAGTTAATTACGCTACCGCATCACGGTAACCACTTTCTCCTTCTCCAGATGGTCACTTCGTGTCGTGGGTGTTTGTTTTATTTTTGGTTGCCCGTGGATTGTATACGGAGACAAATTTATGTTGTCGCCCGTAGGACGTGGATTAGTCCAAATCCGTATTTTCTTAGATTTGGGTTTGGGGGTTGGGTTTAAGGATACGTTAGTCTCATTTGAGACTAAGATCAACTTAAGCATTTGTTAAGGATACGTTAGTCTAATTTTAGACTAAGATCAACTTAACAGGATCATTTAGATCCGACAAAAGAGCATTTGGACTCTATTGCTTAGTTTAAGGACATTGTGGTCGATTACCAGTTTAAGGACATGGTGGTCCAATGGTAGTTTAAGGACATCTCGGTCCATTGTTAGTTTAAGGACATTACGGTCCAACGTTAGTTTAAGGACATCTCGGTCCAGTTTAAAGACATCATAGTCTGTAAACGTTAAGGACATCATAGTCCATAGGCTTAAGGACCCCACAGTCCGAGGTGAAGGACATCATAGTCCATAGGCTTAAGGACCCCACAGTCCAGTTTAAAGACGTCATAGTCTATAAAGTTTATGGTTGTCGGGACCCATCACCTCTCTAAAGACGTATATCAGAGGGGTTCAGAGATGCACCCTTGAACCAATTTTGGTTGGGATCTGTAGTCCAATTTGGAACTAAGATCAAGGATTTATGAGCATATAGGCTCAGTTAATCTGAATTGAGGACTTATGGCCAACTTGGGCTAAGTCCAATTAAGTTTGAAATGTTGATCCTATGTTGGACTGTTGAACATTTGTTTGGGTTCAGCCCCCCATTATTCAGCAATGCTAAACAGGGGTTTGGAAGCTCTGTTAACGTTTTGTCTTTAGTTGAGCACAAACCATTCATTATAGCCCTGGATTTTAAAGTTCATTTGAGGGGGAGATTTGCCTCTGGAAAACTTAGTCAATTAAGGCTAAGACACTAGAGGATGTTTGGCGGTCACGTGCTCCTACGTGATATGCTGAAAACAATGTTAAACACTAAGGACAAAACGCTCAAAATAGTGTTAAACACTAAAAATGAGGTAGTCACGTGGGGACACGTGAGGCGCCTGAGAATGGGCCAAACCTCCTTTATTTTGTTCTCAGAGTATTCGAATAAGTGTTAAACACTTTTGGTCTTCAGACCATCATGTGTGGGCACGTGATGGATACCCATGCATTGATTATTAAAGTATTTATTAGGGGTCACGTGGGGACACGTGAGGGCACCCAAAATTGATTCTGCTCTTGGATTTGTCCCCTTCTATTTTGAGAGTCACATGTGAGCACGTGAGGCATTGCCTTCATGCTTTTTCTTTCTCACTTTGAGGGGTTTGTCAAAAGGGTCACGTGGGGGCACATGAGCTAGTCTTGTTCGTTCTTTTTTATTCATTGAGGATGAGGGTCACGTGTTACCATGTGACCAGGTTAGATACTTTGATCTTTACGTGCATGGAGAACTTTAAGTCTCTTATTTTAATAATTAAATTCTCGGTAGGGTTAAACCCTAGTTTCTTTTGGAGGAATTAAGTTCTTGTGAATTTGGAAGAATTAAATTCTTATGTAGGGTTAAACCTTAGTTCTGTTTAGAGGAATTAAATTCCTATGAGTTTGGAAGAATTAAATTCTTATGTAGGGTTAAACCCTAGTTCTGTTTAGAGGAATTAAATTCCTATGAATTTGAAAGAATTATATTCTTATATAGGGTTAAACCCTAGTTTCATCTGGAGGAATTAAATTCCTATGAATTTGGGGGAATTAAATTCTCATATAGGATTAAACCCTAGTTTCACCTGGAGGAATTAAATTCCTATGAATTTAGGGGAATTAAATTCCCTAGACTCAATCCTCCCTCTAGTTTTTGGATCTGCATGGCAGAATCTCCCCGATGAGAATTAAATTCTCAACTTGCGGGGAGATCTGCTTTTGCAGATCTTCAACCAAAGGAAGAACTAAGTTCTTATTTAGAAGTGTTAAACTCTTAATTCGAGAATTAAATTCTCTTTTTCTTATGGAGCTTAGATCTCTTTCCCCTTTCTCACCTAGGGTTTCTTTTCTCTTCTGAAGAAATTTTCTTTTCTCTCTTGAGAATTAAATTCTCCTCTCTTTTTTCTCTCTGTTGTTGTATTTTCTCCAAAAATCAGAAAATCGATCCCTTCTCTTCTCTTCTTGGCTCCTATTTATAGGAGAAAGAAAAGAATCAATCTGTTTAGTCAATTTTCCATTGAAAGATTTTAATTGATTTTGTTACCAACATGATCTTTTAGACTACTCAGTGAATTTTATTCACCATTGGATTTTTAATCCAAAAGATATTCTACTGTTATTCCTGGCAAATTTCAGGAAAATCTTTCCTTGCATAAAATCGTTCCATGAATTGGTGATTGTTTAATCACCATTGGATTTTTAATCCAACGGTGCTCCATTTTACAGAGCACCATCTCTTTTGTTTGGAAAGACTTAAAGAGCTATTTTCCAGTTAGGGTTCTTGATTCTTTCTTAATTAGAATTTTAATTCTATTAGTTTGGAAGGCTTAAAAGCCTATCACGTGTTGGCACGTGATCCCATTGTTTGATCATTTTAAATAGAATTTAATTCTATTAATTTAAAGAGCTGAGGAACCCATCACGTGTTGACACGTGACCCCCCTGATTAAACATTTTAACCAGAATTTAATTCTGCAGTTTTAAAGAGCTAAGGAATCATCACGTGTTAGGACGTGACCCTTGGTCACGTGTGAGCACGCGATGCCCCGTTGGGGTTTTTCCTTGCTTTTTTATCATGCCTTTTAATTCTTTTTTATTGGGTTGAAGGGCCCATCACGTGTGGACACGTGACTTTATTGATTGATTGTTTGACTAGAATTTAATTCTATAAATTAGAGATCACAGGAACCCATCACGTGTCTGCACGTGACCTCTGGTCACGTGTGGACACATGATGCCCCATTAGGGTATTCCTGATATTTTTTGAGGGAACACTCTTGCTACAGGCGAATCCGTCAAAAGTGCTTCCCCCATCAGAAAGTCGGTCTTCGAAAGATTGGTCGGCCCTCCCTAAACTTTAACAAGAACTTTAGTCTTCAACAGGCTAACACCAATTGCAGTTCCTCAGCAAAACTAGGGGCATGATGAAACCGCTTCCAAATCTGAGGTGGTCCCTTCAACAAGGCACACTCGACGTCGCCACTGGCACCGAGTGAAAGAAGCTGGGGGCCACTCCCCCTCTGGACTCACCCCACCAACTCCAATGGTGGAAGTCGACGCTGCTGTTCCAACTGGGAACAGTTTTGAACCGCTTAAGAGGGTGTGCAAAAACTCTCCAACAGCGGTGCTAAAGAAATCACCCCCGCCTACAGAAGTTACAGTGCAGGCAAAGCCAGAGCAGCCTCATCAACGGCTCTCCTCGCAAATTCATAGGGTCTGGCAAAAAGTCCAGGACTTTGTGATTGACTAGAACTACTCTCGTCGACCGAAGAACTTTGAAGGTTCGACAAGAAAAAGATCACTCCTCCTCCATACAGCGGAGGACTTCTCCTAAGCAGGTGCCTGTCATAACGGCTTCTTCAACTCCAATCTCCCATAAAAGAACCAGGTCGGAAAAAACTCTACCGCCCGCGGTAAATTCTAAAGGCGATAGACTTAAACGCCCCAAGGCCGGGGCATAACAATACGGTCAATATGGCTTAGGGAAAAGAAGAAAGCCGTGCTTCGGTGAGTCATCGACCGCAAACTCGGTCGCTGACCAAGGCTCAGGAGCAACTGTCACGCCCCGCTTCCCAAAATGTGGAATACGGGAAGCGACGAAGGCCAGCCGTGGTACCTACGGTAAGGAAAAGTCCTTCCATAGTCACATAAGGCTGTCTAGATTAACCTGTCAAAAATAAAATCCAATACCAAAAGAAATAATACTGATAATCATGCTGCAATGAAACCACAAGAAATCCTAAAAATGGGTCCACTAGATAATTGATGCAATTAAAGATCCAAAACAAAAGATTCGGAATAAAATAAGATCCGAAAGAGATACAAAAGTCCTAATGTCCCATAAGGGCGCACATGCTAAAGGCTAAAAGCAAAGGAAAATAAACCTACGATTACTGATCTTCAACAAAGTCCTGGTAGCCGCTCTGATCCCGCTCAGCCTAAAAACCTGTCTCTAAACCTGAGATGGCAAATCTCAGGGATATCAGAACACCCCAGCAAGTACTCAACGTATAAAGTGTGTGTAGCATAATAACAAGAATATATAAAAGTGAAGCCCGGTGCGCAAGAAAACATGTATATAAGTAATTAAATGCTCTAACACTATGAAACATGTATGTAAGGGATCAGGTCATAACCTAACTGGCCACTAAAAGGTAAACTATCCTATCGTAAGCTTGAGTGTGTGCGTCAACCTCTGCAGGAGTATTCCTAACCCAAGAGTGGTACCCCAGGGGTTAGGAAACACGGGCCTAACTGTGGAATAAACAAGAGACCGCTATAGCCCGGTACGAGCTGTAAACATGTGACCGCTATAGCCCGGTACGAGCTGTAATCATGTGACCGCTATAGCCCTGTACGAGCTGTAATCATGTGACCGCTATAGCCCGGTACGAGCTGCCGGCATGGGACTCCTGAGATCCTGTTGTACAATGCACACTCAAACTACCCCAACACCCACGTATTTATAGCTGATATAGTAAAGATTAAAATCACTAATTAAAAATGCTGAAAAGACAGGAACTTGTGGTATGGTAATTGTATGGAAATAAAACTGGTGAATAGTGGTGTCATGGCATGTAGTCCAGCATTCTAATTAATGATTTCATTTTAATATAAATAACAAGGATCATGAATAGGCATGTCAAATACAATAGTTATAAAATGATAGTGTCCATAAACAAGAATAGCATGTTAAGGTTTCTCAAGCATACCGACAATGATAGTCTCAAGTAAAATGTTAAATATAGACGATAGAATATGATAATGTCAAAAATGTAAAACACTCAACATAAATATGCAAGCATCTGTATTTAACATCCGATTTTATTTATTGAAAAGAATAATAAATTAAAATATGGTTTTAAAGGGTTAATATAGTTAAATGAGAATGACAAATTACAGATGCGTAAAGCGGGTGGTGGTAATAGTATAATTACGAGATAATAGTAAGTAAGATAAAATAAATGACAGATTGACTAGTTATCATGTAAGTGCTAATAATAAGTTTTATAATCATGTGATAATAGAAAATATTAATATAAATTATAGTATCAAAATAATTTATCTGATTAGGGCACATAGAGTGCAGCGATATTATAAGGAGTGATAATGTAGAAAGTTTAATTTATATATATAAAATATTAAGCCCAAAGTGTTTATTGATTAACAGTAATAATGGTATATTTTTGTGTTTTAAATTAGGATATAAGTGTTGGCATTCTGCATGCTAGTGTATACCAATATTGTTGCAACAGAAATATATAAACTTATAAAGCTTTTTATATATTAAACCACATTTACATGTTAAAAGTTATTTTATTACGTTTGCATTTTTACAGTTGTTCACTTGATGAAAGGATTAATAGGTATTCTAGATCCTAGGGTTTTCATCATATGTACAAGTATTATAAGATATATTAATAAAGCGGCAAAATATTATAATTTTATTTAAATATTGTAAGTTAATAATTTATTTAGAGAATTCCCGATGTTGCATTGACTAAAAAAAATAAAAGAGTAAGAGTACTTGCCTCGGAGACAGATAAACACGACGACATGAAGAACAACTCCAAGGTTTGATTGCTCGGCTAATTTTGAAGAAGAAGAAAATATTGTGATGGGAAAAAGAGAAGGTTGATTTATATGAGAAGGGGAGAGATGATAATAATTAGGTTGTTATTTATAGGGAAGAGAGAGATTGTTTAAAAATTGGAGAGATTATTATAATTGGAGAGAGAAATATTCTGATGAGATGAGATTTGGATTTGATTTTATAAAAGAGAGATATGATGGGTTGTTATATATTTCTATAAGATATTAGAAAAGTTGTATATATACATATTAGTTTCTATATAGTTAGAATAATAGAAAAGTATATGTATATATACATATTAGTATATAGTGAAAATATATGTAGATATGTATATAGTTATGGGTTAATAAAAATAAATCAATTAATTATATATATAAGATCTTATGATATCAAACAACTAAAATATATTTTCAGTTAAACTATCATAACAAAATATCTTCAATTATATATATGTATGTATGTATATAGATTTGTAGAAAAAAAATAATTAAAGAGAGTAGATTTGAGAAAGAGAATCTGCTGAGAGAGATTAGATGAGCGATTGTTAGGATCAGGATTAATAAAAGATTTAAAAATATATTTGGTTTGGTAAAATTATTTAGTTTGGAGAGAAAATATTTGTTTCAAAAAGAATCAAGTTATCAGGTGAGACATATATGGTGATTGGAGAGAGAAAATTGAGTTGTTAGTTTAGTAAAAATATTTATATGGTTAAAAGATTTAACATGGGCTCTCATAACTTTTCAAAATTAAATATTCTAACCAAATAAATATCGTAAGACAAAATATCTTATAAATAGAATTTAAAAATGGGTAAAATCTTATGTATATGTATTGTTTAAAGAAATACCAAATAAAATATTTTTTGTTTAAATTATGATACTAAAATATAAATATGGTTATAAAATAGTGTTAGACAAATAAATATTTAAATACTAATAATATGCATATTTAACAAACTTGAAAAAACCATAATTATATGCATATATCTTAATTAAAAATATTAAACTCCAAATTATAATAATAATAAAACAAAGCCCAATATATCCAAAAAGAAAAAAGGAACGTACGATCGGATAAGGGTGTTACATTCTACCCACCTTACAAGAAATTTCGTCCTCGAAATTTGAAGAACGAAAATACAAGGTCGTGAACTAATTAAAAGGATCAATGAAAATAGATGGGTATGAAAAATCAAGGATCAAGGAAACAAATGAGGGTATGAAGAGTCACGGTCTTGGCTCGAGAAATCGGCGTGTTCAAGAAAATCAAATCAGTGGAAACAAATCAAATAGAACTCTAAGTTACTCAAACAGAATGGCGCGTTGTAACCATGCCGCGGTACATGGGTAAAATATCGTAATTCCATCTCAGTCGCCCGAATCCTATAATCGGAGTCAAGGAAATATGCTGCATGACACACTGGGGAGAACCTATACGTGTGATTCTAACCTAAAAGGTCGGTAGAACCAAGACTAATTTTGACGTCAGCCTGGGCTCTGATACCAAGAAAACCTTGTCACGCCCCGCTTCCCAAAATGTGGAATACGGGAAGCGACGAAGGCCAGCCGTGCTACCTACGATAAGGAAAAGTCCTTCCATAGTCACATAAGGCTGTCTAGATTAACCTGTCAAAAATAAAATCCAATACCAAAAGAAATAATACTGATAATCATGCTGCAATGAAACCACAAGAAATCCTAAAAATGGGTCCACTAGATAATTGATGCAATTAAAGATCCAAAACAAAAGATTCGGAATAAAATAAGATCCGAAAGAGATACAAAAGTCCTAATGTCCTATAAGGGCGCACATGCTAAAGGCTAAAAGTAAAGGAAAATAAACCTACGATTACTGATCTTCAACAAAGTCCTGGTAGCCGCTCTGATCCCGCTCAGCCTAAAAACCTGTCTCTAAACCTGAGATGGCAAATCTCAGGGATGTCAGAACACCCCAGCAAGTACCCAACGTATAAAGTGTGTGTAGCATAATAACAAGAATATATAAAAGTGAAGCCCGGTGCGCAAGAAAACATGTATATAAGTAATTAAATGCTCTAACACTATGAAACATGTATGTAAGGGATCGAGTCATAACCTAACTGGTCACTAAAAGGTAAACTATCCTATCGTAAGCTTGAGTGTGTGCGTCAACCTCTGCAGGAGTATTCCTAACCCAAGAGTGGTACCCCAGGGGCTAGGAAACACGGGCACAACTGTGGAATAAACAAGAGACCGCTATAGCCCGGTACGAGCTGTAAACATGTGACCACTATAGCCCGGTACGAGCTGTAATCATGTGACCGCTATAGCCCGGTACGAGCTGTAATCATGTGACCGCTATAGCCCGGTACGAGCTGCCGGCATGGGACTCCTGAGATCCTGTTGTACAATGCACACTCAAACTACCCCAACACCCACGTATTTATAGCTGATATAGTAAAGATTAAAATCACTAATTAAAAATGCTGAAAAGACAGGAACTTGTGGTATGGTAATTGTATGGAAATAAAACTGGTGAATAGTGGTGTCATGGCATGTAGTCCAGCATTCTAATTAATGATTTCATTTTAATATAAATAACAAGGATCATGAATAGGCATGTCAAATACAATAGTTATAAAATGATAGTGTCCATAAACAAGAATAGCATGTTAAGGTTTCTCAAGCATACCGACAATGATAGTCTTAAGTAAAATGTTAAATATAGACGATAGAATATGATAATGTCAAAAATGTAAAACACTCAACATAAATATGCAAGCATCTGTATTTAACATCCGATTTTATTTATTGAAAAGAATAATAAATTAAAATATGGTTTTAAAGGGTTAATATAGTTAAATGAGAATGACAAATTACAGATGCGTAAAGCGGGTGGTGGTAATAGTATAATTACGAGATAATAGTAAGTAAGATAAAATAAATGACAGATTGACTAGTTATCATGTAAGTGCTAATAATAAGTTTTATAATCATGTGATAATAGAAAATATTAATATAAATTATAGTATCAAAATAATTTATCTGATTAGGGCACATAGAGTGCAGCGATATTATAAGGAGTGATAATGTAGAAAGTTTAATTTATATATATAAAATATTAAGCCCAAAGTGTTTATTGATTAACAGTAATAATGGTATATTTTTGTGTTTTAAATTAGGATATAAGTGTTGGCATTCTGCATGTTAGTGTATATCAATATTGTTGCAACAGAAACATATAAACTTATAAAGCTTTTTATATATTAAACCACATTTACATGTTAAAAGTTATTTTATTACGTTTGCATTTTTACAGTTGTTCACTTGATGAAAGGATTAATAGGTATTTTAGATCCTAGGGTTTTCATCATATGTACAAGTATTATAAGATATATTAATAAAGCGGCAAAATATTATAATTTTATTTAAATATTGTAAGTTAATAATTTATTTAGAGAATTCTCGATGTTGTATTGACTAAAAAAAAATAAAAGAGTAAGAGTACTTGCCTCGGAGACAGATAAACACGACGACACGAAGAACAACTCCAAGGTTTGATTGCTCGGCTAATTTTGAAGAAGAAAATATTGTGATGGGAAAAAGAGAAGGTTGATTTATATGAGAAGGGGAGAGATGATAATAATTAGGTTGTTATTTATAGGGAAGAGAGAGATTGTTTAAAGATTGGAGAGATTATTATAATTGGAGAGAGAAATATTCTGATGAGATGAGATTTGGATTTGATTTTATAAAAGAGAGATATGATGGGTTGTTATATATTTCTATAAGATATTAGAAAAGTTGTATATATACATATTAGTTTGTATATAGTTAGAAAAATAGAAAAGTATATGTATATATACATATTAGTATATAGTGAAAATATATGTAGATATGTATATAGTTATGGGTTAATAAAAATAAATACAATTAGTTATATATATAAGATCTTATGATATCAAACAACTAAAATATATTTTCAGTTAAACTATCATAACAAAATATCTTCAATTATATATATGTATGTATGTATATAGATTTGTAGAAAAAAAATAATTAAAGAGAGTAGATTTGAGAAAGAGAATCTGCTGAGAGAGATTAGATGAGCGATTGTTAGGATCAGGATTAATAAAAGATTTAAAAATATATTTGGTTTGGTAAAATTATTTAGTTTGGAGAGAAAATATTTGTTTCAAAAAGAATCAAGTTATCAGGTGAGACATATATGGTGATTGGAGAGAGAAAATTGAGTTGTTAGTTTAGTAAAAATATTTATATAGTTAAAAGATTTAACATGGGCTCTCATAACTTTTTAAAATTAAATATTCTAACCAAATAAATATCGTAAGACAAAATATCTTATAAATAGAATTTAAAAATGGGTAAAATCTTATGTATATGTATTGTTTAAAGAAATACCAAATAAAATATTTTTTGTTTAAATTATGATACTAAAATATAAATATGGTTATAAAATAGTGTTAGACAAATAAATATTTAAATACTAATAATATGCATATTTAACAAACTTGAAAAAACCATAATTATATGCATATATCTTAATTAAAAATATTAAACTCCAAATTATAATAATAATAAAACAAAGCCCGATATATCCAAAAAGAAAAAAGGAACGTACGATCGGATAAGGGTGTTACAGCAACAGAATCTCCAAGAAATGCTGAACAAAATGGCAACACTTACCGGACAGAAAGAAAGTCCGGACAAAGAAGCTGAATAGCGCCAAGAGCAGGAGACCGATACAGAGTTTCTACGAAGGGTGCTCGAGAGAAAGGACAAGGAAGCCGCTGAGCAAGCTGCTAACATAAAGCGGATGCCTCTATTGTTCCAAGACATGGTTGGAATGATGATCCATCCAATACCCCGGGTCGAAGATCCACCGATAATCGTCGAGGATGACAGGAAGAAACATTAAACCCCCCTCCGGTCTTATCAACAGCCAAGGAAACGATCTCCAAGACCACCCTTGATGATTATATTACTCAACAAATAAGAGCTCATTAAGCTAATTAAGCTGCTGGCCAAATCGTCAGAACTGGGCGACCGTATTCAGGCTGGTATGATCAAATCAAGTACTCGCCAGGGTATACAATCCCCAAATTCCATGTATACAAAGGGACAAGCAACCCTCATCAGCACGTCGCACAATTCAGAGCTCTGTTCGCTAACACTAGTGGCGACGACATACTGTTGCTTCACCAGTTCATTGGCAACCTATCAGAACCAGCCTTTGAATGGTACTCGGAGCTCCCAAGTGACTCCGTAAAACATTCATAGAGATGGAACTGTTGTTCACACAGCGTTTCGCCAGCGCGAGCGAGTACACTCCAATCACGACATTAATTAATGCCAGGGTAAAACCGGGAGAAACCTGGGTCCAATACGCGATCCGGTGGTGGAACCTATGGCCTAAGTGCGAACAACATATTGAAGAATCTCCCGCCGTGGGCATGTTCATTGGGACCCTTGATCCTCTAACGACTGTATCTCAGTTCATGACATTCTTCAAGCCAACAACATTTCAGGCTCTGATAGATAAATTGGCCTAAATGGATCAGATGGGCCATGGGCCTTCCTCCTTGTTCACCGCCAGAGACAGAGACGAACTGGGATGGATCGCCTTGCCTGAATCTGGGGGCAGATGCTATTTGGATTTATCCGTCCTCCTCTCCGAAGATACCAAGTTGATTTATGGCACCATATATCGAAGGTTTGGACAGATGCGGCCGTTGTAGCAGACTTTATCAGATTCCCCCTCATTTTATGAGGTGTTTTTGATTGTGGGGACGCTCTTCGCTACAGGTGCAAGCCCCTACAGTTAATTAAATTATCGCATTGCGATAGCCACTTTCTCCTACTTCGACAGTTCACTTCGTGTCGTGTGTATGTTTTTTTTGTTTTAGTTGCCCGTGGATTGTATACGAAGACTGGTTTATGTCATCGCCCGTAGGGCGCGAATTAGTCAAAATCCGTATATTTTAGATTTGGGTTTTTGGTTTATTTAAGGACCGTTAATCTGGTTTGAGATTAAAATCAACTTAAATCTATAAGTGAGCATTTAGGCTCAGTTTGTTTTGGCTAAGGATACATTAGTCTTGTTTGAGACTAAGATCAACTTAACAACATTTTGGGATCATTTTTACTTGAGATCCAGCAAAAGAGCATTTGGACTCAACTGAAAGAAAACTTCAGAGACTTAGCCAATTTGGGCTTAGTCTTTTTTTATCCAAAAGTGCTAAGCACTTATTTGGGATCTGTTTGTTCAGCCTTTTCTTTTGATGTAAATGTGCTAAGCACTTATTTGAGCTCTGATACTCACATATATGTCATGTGAAGCATTCAGTCATGGGCGCTGCCTAATAAATGTTGGACGTTTTAATCATTTTGACTAAATGTGAAGTGCTAAGCAGTTTCTATGGCGTCCACGTGAGGTGCACGTACGGCACTGGGCGCTGTCCAATTAGTGCTAAGCAACTATCCGTTTTGGCTACATATGAAGTGCTAAGCACTTTTTGTATGGAGCCCACATGAGGAGCACGTACGGCGCTGGGCGCTGCCCAATCAGTGGTATGCACTTAGCTGTCTTCTGCTGTATATGGAATGCTGAGCACTTTATTCAGTGCCCACGTGTGTTTCACGTAAGGCGCTGGCCTTCTATTTTGGGTGCCGACGTGTTTTTCACATGAAGCTCTAGGCGCTGTTAAAAGGGGGGCGCCTACGTGTGAAGCACGTGAGGCGCTAGTTTTTTTAATGGAGATTTAATCTCCGTTGATATTTTCAGAGAGGTTAAACCTCTGTCAATGGTAGTTTGACCATTAACGCTCACCAAAATCACTATTTTTAAGGATTTCGGGTTGAGTTTTTAGAGAACTAAGTTCTTGATTTGAAAGAACTGAATTCTTAGAGTATTATGGACTCCATTTTCTTTCTTTTTTTAAATTTGTTCTTGCCTGAATGTTTGATTCTCAAGAACAAGATCTTCCCGATGAGAATTGAATTCTTAACTTATGGGAACTTGTCTTATGGATCTCAGATCCAGAGAAAGAACTAAGTTCTTTTAAAATGTTTAAACCCTTAGATGTGATAGAGATATTTTGGTCTCTTTTCTTTACCTAGGGTTTTGGGAAGGAAGGTCTTCTTCTTTGAGAATTAAATTCTCTGTTCTCTCAAGGGCTCACTGTATTTTGGCAGGAGCTTGTAGGGGTTTTTTTCTATCTCCCTCTGTGTGTGTATCTTGAAATCTCGGGTCCCTTATATAGTGAAGGCAGATTGTTAATTAGTTTTGAGAAAATCTCTCATTGAGAGATTCCAATTGATTTAATTGGTCTCAAAATTGATTTGGAGAATTTTACCCACCGTTGAAATTTTGATCCAAGGACTTCTGTTTTTACAGAATATGTTATTCTTATTTTTTAACAAGATTGGGGAAATATTTTCCCATATGCAGAAGTTATTCTGTCAAGTGGTGATTCTTAATCACCATTGGATTTTTAAATCCAAGGGTTCTTTGTTTTAAAGAGAGCAATCTTTTTGTTCGGAAAGATTGAGGGAATATATTCAGAAAATTGGATCGTTGATCCAACCGAGAGCATCTTTCTTATTTAGAAAGATATGAGAGATATTGTCTCCTAATAGAATCTGATTCTATATTTTCATGATTTATCATTCCCGTTGGATTTTTGATCCAACGACTCTGTTTAACAGAGAGTATTGTAGAATTTTAATTCTACTTGGACGCCGACGCTCACGTGTTGTGTACTTGGGCGCCGCTTAAGAATTTAATTCTTAAGATAGGTATTCCTGTGCTTTGCACTTTGGCGTCCGCGTGATGAGCACGTGCGGCACCATATAAGAGTCTTACTCTTATATAATAAATTCCCTTGTGCTTTGCACACTGGCACCTGTGTGAGGAGCACGTGAGGTGCCACCATAGGATTTAATCCTATAAGATTGGTTCTGGCGCTGGCGCCCTCGTGGAGAGCACGTGAGGCGCTGCCTCATTCCATCAGTGCTTTGCTCTTTTATTAGGTTAAATATTGGGGGAACAAATTCCCCCTACCGTTGTGCTCATGTGGCTTACACGTGAGGGTAACGATGTCACCTTTTCTACAGTTCGATCTCCTGGGGAGTTGAACCATCCCTTCATGTCTTATAAATAGGGCCTTTGGCCCTTAAGATGACTGTCGTTCCATCATCTTCTTGAGTCTTCTTTTTCCTGGAGAATTTAATTCTCTCCTCAGACTTAGATCTCTGTTCCCAGAACTTTCTCAGAGTTAAACTCTGTCAAAAGTTGGTAAGAATTATGATCAAGATTTAACTCTTAAAGAAACACTTAAAAGAATCTCTTCCCATTAACAAAGCTTTGGTCTTCTCTTGGAACGAACTCTTAGAGATCTTTAAAAAACTTTTATTTGGGTAGACCACGGGTCTTAGAGATCTTAGGTTTTTTTTACCCTGTTAGTGACTTTGATCTTTGAGGGTTGTTTGGAATTTAATTCCATTTCCCGTGGGGATTTCTGAGAAATTTTTTTTTGAAAATTCATTTAGGAATTTTATTCTCTTTTCTTATTTTCTTTTTAGGGTTCTTCTTGCAGATTTGAATCTGTTGTAGAACTTGTTTTTCGAGAATATTGGGAGTTTAACTCCACAGTTCAATGAGATTTTTCATTAAATGAAAATCCTTTTGGATTCTTACAATGAGTGCCTGCCTCATCATTGAAGGGGGGCATTATCTTGATTTTGTGGGGCCTATTGTCCCTTTCTCTTTGAACTGTGGTGAATTTAACATGCCAGAATATAGTACAAATTTGGGTGTACTAAAAATGCTAAAGTCTTGAACATTGTGTCGATAATTAACCCCCCTTTTTATAGGTACTATGGCTCCCAATTCCTCCTTCCCCTATGTTCGCTCAGAGAGTGCTTTCGCCGATGCGCCTACAGATCGGGAAGTCTTTGCGCTCATTTCGGATTATAACCCTAAGCAGAAGTCTCTTCATCTGTGGGGGTCGTGGTACAGTCACATTATTCGGGGTCGGCGCATTTTTACTTACGCAGTGTCGTTAGAACCAATCCCGTCGATTCACTATGCCGACCTTCCGCAGATCGCTTACACAGTAGAAGAGGTCAACTGGACCTAGGAAGGTCGTCTCCAATCTTCCATGGCATCGATACCAGTGCAGCCACCGATAGCCCTAGACATTCTAGAGCGTCGCATATGTCAAAGAGAATCACGTCTTTGGGGGCAAGTTTATATGATAGGAATGACTCCCCGTCATCCGGCTGGCTATCTGCAGTGGGTTCGTTATATTCTGTCAGTCAAGAAGTCACTGCTACTAAAGACCGGGCTATATCCAGCGATCTATGCGTCCCTCTTTTACTACCATACTCCTCATGTGTGGTGGGTCAAATATTTTCTAGAGCAATGGAATATCCCGACCCACACATTTCTTTTATCGGATCGGGAGGTCTCAATATCATTGGAGGAATTCGCGGAGGTATCTGAGTTACCCGTTAGAGGAGAACATTATGAGGAGATACTTCCTCTTGACGAGTATGTCTTCGCTACCGAATCAGTGGTTATGGGTCTTACCCCAGAGAATGCCATTCGACACAAATTTTCGAGCTTGATCAAAGTGTTGAACATATATGAAATCTTATTCTTGGAGTCTGAGGGGCACGAAGTTAGCTTCACGGACTTGTTGCTCATTTCCTTCGTCCGGAGGCTTTATCGAAGAAAGCCGCGAAGTTCTCCAAGCTCGACGATCCATTCGGATTTGTCTTGGACAAACTACCGACCGCGGAAGCGGATTTAAAGCAATTTTTTATTCCAGATACCCCAATCGTCCCTTTCGCAGAGGTCGCCGCTCCAAACATTGATGAGGATACATTCTTCCTGGGGTTCATCGGCTTGTGGCTGAGATGGTTTGCGCTTCCAATGCACTCCCGTTATATGAGCCCATCTGTCTTTTATCCAGCTCACCGTATTGTGGCGGGGACACGCACGGCCATTTGGATTGCAGGACTGGATCACTTATATCATGGCCTGAGTCTGGCGGCCGACACCACTCAGCCAGGTGTGAAGCCCGTTAATCTCCCATTACATTACTTCACCTTATGGATTGAGATGCACGTGCTGGGTGCTTTTGGTGTACATAAACAACCCAGATTTTATGAAGGATATAATTTTCCTCGGGTCATGCACTTGGTCGATGCTTCTTCTCCAGACCCAACACAGCGGGATGCTCGGCGATTGCTTCTTTGCCCGCGCATGGTTGGGGACAACATGAACTTTGTCGGTAAAGTCCTGACCATCGGCAAAAAATATTCCAAAGTGATCCAGCCGCTACACGATGCTTTCAAGGACAGAGCTTCTATACTGAGGACTCGAGAGATCGTCCATTTGTATTCTATCAGGCCAGGTTTCTTAGTATTCAGACAGAACGCCTTGGTTTTTTTTATGAGATATAATCCGCACCGTTTTGCCCAGCAATCGGGCTACAACCAAGGTGTTCCCCTTAAACCGTTCATTGCTGATCCAGTTACTACCGAGGAGGGTGTTCGCAACGCGGTGCACCATTTCATGCATCTGAATACGGGGTCCCATTTCCCGATCAGCGAGCCGAGTCATATTCCAAAGGCCTCGAATGCCTATGTTGCCTGGTATCAGCATGCAACGGGGGCCGTCATCAAGGAGGAAAGGCGGATTCTTCTTGACTGTTCCAGCCAGCAATCTAACGGTCCAGCTGAGGCGACGGGCAGTTGTCTGTCCTTCCTGGAGAAAGAGCAGTGCGATCGTGGTTCTGCGAGCCTTTCCGGATAGGCCTCGACTTGACGCTCCTACAACTGTGGTAGATGTGGCATCTCCGGAGTCGGGCATTGGTTTAGAGATCGGGACGCGCTATCCGAAGAAGCCTGTTAAGCGAAAACTCTTATTATCGGGTGTTGGTGCCAGCTCGCAGAAGAAGAAGAAATCTTTATTCTCAGCTGACGTTGTATTCGGTCAGGAACCTCAAGCTCCTTACAGCGAAGGCTTGTTCGAATACGACACCAACGATGGTATGTTCAAAGCTCCCATCGCTACTGATCTTCAAGTTGCCATCGAAGCTTATGAAAGATTGGCCCGTGAGCAAACAACGCTAGCTTCTCTGGCAGCGTCCGGTATATTCTATTTACACCTTTCTGTGTATGTATTATTTTGTACAAATTTATCATGCTTTATTAACGCTCTTCTCTTAACAGGAATTTCCACTGAAGAGGCTCTCTTAGCGTCCCTCAATACATTTGAGGAGGAGGAGAGGCTCCGCGCTTCCATGGGCCTCGGTATGATTCGTTTCGCCACGGCCTTACATATTTAGTTTATTTTATTCACCGTCTGACCCCCCTTCTTCTTTCTTTTACAGGAACCACCACAACTCGTGTTGTTCCCAGTACAATACCAACCTCGGGTGATGGTGCGGAGGAGCTCTCAGAGCCACCGGCTACAATTGAGGTCCTCTCAGAGCCGCCATGGAAGGCATCGCTAAAGCAGCCGATGATGGATGTGGCAGTAGATCCGGAGGCCGAGCCTGATTTAGAGAAAGACGCTTCTCTGTCGGAGGTCCTGAGGAGATCCATTTGTACAGCCAAAGCCGAGAGGAAGCGCAAAAATCTTGCAGCAAGGGAGCATCAGGCTAACCTGGCTGCAAGAGTGGGTTCGAGTGATTCTCGACCCTCTGACGTTCTCATGGCCGACGTTCCTTCTGCCCCGTCCACCGCTCATAGGCAACTTGCGCGTGCGGCTCGGGAAGAGGCCGAATGGTTACTTCAAGGTAGAACGGCACACAGTCCCTCGTTGAAATCTAGAAACAGCCTTTTTCTTGAATTATAACACTTTTTTATTTTTTAAACAGGGCCAAGTTTAGGTGGTGACGTGGAGGGCGAAGTGCCGGCGATTGAAGAGCCTGAAGTGGCAGACCTTCCTTTGGAATCCGGGACTGTTCCGACTGCCGCTTCCTCTTCTTGTGGATCCTTGATATCGGTGGGTGATGCAAGCATTACGACGACCTTTATCAATTCAGGGGACGAAGGTGTGGACGCTGAATCCATCTTCCTGGTGGAAATCGAGGAAGCCGTTATAGCTGATGATGCTCCAGACACTGTCATGACTTCTGCCCTGTCAGGTATTCCTCGAGCTATTACTTTCGAGTTCTTAATCCCGCTAGGCATCTCTACTGATATCTCTTTTATTCTGAATATAGGCGTGATAAACCCCAACGTTGTGCTGACTGAAGAATTACTGCAAGCCGTTGCCATGACTGTCACGGTTCCACCCCACTCTTTTGTGTCCCCCCGAGTTCTCTCGGGTCTAATGATGGAAGGTAAAGATTTTTCATTTCTTTGTTTTAGTGTAAATATTATTTTCTTGGATTAATTTCTTTACCATATATTGTCGCAATCCTGCAGGAGTGCTTTTTGACCGCTTACACCAGATGTTAAGCTCGCACTTCCAATCGGAATCCGCTCCCCCTTCAGGCGTTGGTTGGTATATTCTTCACCTTTTATTTCATTTTTCCATGAGTAAACTTTCTATTGCTAAGCTTTTCTTGTATTGACCGCGGTATTACGGCTCGAGGGGAGAACGAAAAAATAGCCGAGCCTCCCGTGCTTTCTAACTTGCAACTTTTGACCACTGGTATGGTAGATCTCGTTCATCATCATTCTTTTTTTAAGGTTGAAATCTAACCCTTCTTTATGTGTGGTTTATTCTGTAGCAGCTGCACTGGCTTTGGCTCCTTTTGAGTCTCGCATTTCCATGCCCACAGGACCCTTTGCTAAGCATCAATCTTCCAGGGGTGCGGCGAATAGCAGGCGGATGTTAATTGAGTTCATCGAAGATCTTAACGTTGAAGCCCTCACCTCTGCTGCAGACTTTGCTGAGGAGGTTAACCCTATATTGGCGACGCTTGTGAATTTCCACAATGAGGACTTTGTCGGCATTTCGGTTGACTATTGTAAGCGGATTGAGGCTTGACTCCATAAGATTGAGCACAAGCGTCATGCACCTGAAGCGTTAACTTTGATGGCTCAAATGATCGTATGGATCGAACAAAGTGCCGCTTCCATTGAATACTTTGAGCAAAAGTTGGCCCTGAAATGAAAGGAGCATGAGACAGCTTCTGGCGAATCCGGCCAATTGCGCGCCCAGGTCGAAGCGAATGCCACGCAGCTGCAAGTTATCTTTGAAAGTCTTTAGCAATGATTGTCTAAAGGAATGGTGCTGAGGCAGAACCTTGATTTTATCGAGTGGGGCATGCGAGATTGCGAGGTTGCTGAGCAGGAAATTGCTGATAAGCTTTCATCGTGCTTGCAAAAACGGGCTCAAGTTGAAGCGATTCTAACTGCAATAGTGGCATGCGAGGAGGCGCTGCGAGGAGAGAGTGAACGGGTTGCCAGTTTATTGAAAGCCCCGCCTTCTTAACGGCTAGAATTGTATTTCCCACCTTTCTTTACATAAATGTAAACTGTATCTTTTAAACATTTCGATTTATGAATAAAGAATTCACATTTTTTGCATGCGCTCCTCTGTGTCTGATGTCTTAATTTAGCACCTATTAGTTTATTCACTCGTTTCGGAGTTTGTAGTTTATTCACTCGTTTCGGAGTCTCTAGTTTATTCACTCGTTTTGGAGTTTGTAGTATATTCACTCATTTCGGAGTCTCTAGTTTATGTACTCATTTCGGAATTTGTAGTTTATTCACTCGTTTCGGAGTCTCTAGTTTATGTACTCATTTCAGAGTGTTTTTAGTTTACCTCTCTTGGGTTTACAGACAAACTTGTCCTAACGTTGTATGTAGATAACCCCTATTCTTTACGACAAAGGTCCGTTAGGTTTATGGTACTAGGGTTTTAGTCCGTGGTACCGTCGCGTTGGCTGATGTATTCCTTGATATGCAGTCTTTAAGCCGATGTTCAAGTAGCCTCATGACGGTCGTGTCTCTGATCCCTTCGGGGGCTGGACAAGACGTCTTCAAGTAATCTCCTTAGGTCATATTACCGTCGGAAGAGCAAATGTTAGGAATTTGCCAAGACGCTTTTTATTTGAGGTTAGGCTCAATTTGGAGCCCCGATGAGTCAAAACCAATCCTCTCTGGTGTGGGATGATCTCCGATAGTTTTTTAAGCTTTATATGAGTTGCCTTCAAGACCAGAAGCTGGGAATATGTCGTTGCTTCATTTTTTTGTTTTGACGATGTCGCGCCGATTCTTTGCTGAAGTATGGCAGACTTCTGTAGGACCTCCATGCTGTATGTATCGCAGTTGAAGTCCGGAGCTAAGAATATGCCATTGCTCCATTTTCATTTGATAGCCGCATTCGCATCCTACTAAAATGAGGGGGAACGTCGGGATGGTCTCTAGGTTGTATATGTACCGTCGAGACTTAGAGTTAGGATTTTGCCGTTACTCCATTTTTGTTTCGACCCTTGGGTCTTTTGTTGACGTTGCGTTTGCATCCTGCTGGAATGAGAAGGAACGCCGAGTTGGAGCTAATATTTTGCCATTACTCCATTTTGATTTGGTTCCTTGGAGCTTTGTTGACGTCACGTATGCATCCTGTTGGAATGAGAAGAAGGTCGAGCTGATCTCTAGGCTATAGATATTGCCGTCGAGATCTGGCTCTCCTTTTGACCGAGCCTGATGGGAAAATATGGTTTCCTTGCTTTCATTTATGCCCATGGATCGTATACAAGAGTTAATATGGATATACTTGCAGGGAAGATGAAATTTCATTTTATATTATTTTTTTTTCTCCGCGATTCTCTATCTTTTCAGTTTTTCATATCGCGAAAGTCGCGATTGTTCAATCATTTCGGCTACTTATCGCGGTGCCTAATCATTTCGGCTATTATTATTTATTATTTTTTTATAATTTTACTCGCTGTTTTTTATTGCGGGTTACATACCATTTCAGCTCCTTTTTTTTGAGTTAGGGATTTGAAATCTGATACCAATCTTAGCATCAACATCGCTACCACTGGGATATTACCAGGAGCGAATCATCATTTGCCGTGAGAGAACTTGAAATTTGATACCTATTTAGGCATCAACATCGCTACAACTGGGATATTGCCAGGAGCGAATCATCATTTGCCTTTGTAGATTTGAACAAAGATGGCTTAGTAAACAGGGTTAAGATCCTATCGGCTAAGGCTTTTGACTTTATGAGCCGTAAGGATCTCATAAAGGTATTTCTCCCTACGATTCGAGAGGATCTCGTAAGTGTATTTTCTCCTTAGGAATCGTGGGGATTCCTAAGTGATATTTTCTCTTGTAAGTCGTAAGGACCTTCTAAGAGTGTCTTCTCCTTATAAGTCGAGAGGACTTACAGGTGTTGTTCATCATATGGGGATATTTCTCGCCATTGGTAGAACTTGGTAAGGGAATATTTATTCGTGCCCGTGGATTGTATATAAGGGTCAATATTGGACCGCCTGTAGGGCAACTTGGGGATATGATGGCTTAAGAACAAGTTTGGATCCCTGTAGCTCAAGGCTTTTGAATCCTATGAGCTATGAGGGTCTCATAGGAGGAAATTCTCCTTACAAGTCATGAGGATCTCGCAAGTGTACTTTTCTTTCTATGAGACTGCGCCCTTCCGGGTTTTCATAAGCTCGTTGGTAGTCCTGCTGTTTTAATTTACGGCGCCCTTTCGGGTTTTCATCCGTGCCCATTTTGCTTGTGGGCATACCGTTTTTTTTATAATGGCGAAACTCTAGAAAGTAGCTTCATCGCAGGTGACCCATCTATTTGCCGGTGGGATTTGGGGGAGGCTTCATCGCTGGAGTAGCTGTGTAGCCAGTGAGAATTGAGTTGCAACCTTCGTCGTTAGGACTTCGATTGCAATATAGATCTTAAGGGAGCATATCACCCCTCTCTGGGCAACCGATACCCCCTACGAGTGCGGCGAATAGCCCACCAATTCTAGAGTAAGGCCGCCCGGTCTCAACGCCATGTGATGCGGGCTCGTTGCCCTCTAGAACCCGGCTATTCGATCACTCCTCCGCGGGGTAATCCTAGTACAGAAAAGAAAATATATATACAATGGCGACATCGACCTCAACCCAGTCGTGCCCCCAATAAAAGAATATACATAACAGGCAGTGACGGCAGTCCACATATCGGACGCTCGCCCCTCAATAATGAATATACAAATGAATCTGAACTGTACATCTAACATTGCACACAATGGTATCCATCATGACAATCCGCACAAACCATAACCATATATATATATATATATATATATATATATATATATATATATATAACCGCAGAAGCAAGCAACACCAGAATGTGTGCAACCTCATCTAAATGAACATATAGCAATTAGACGATGTTCAGCAACACATATATAACATCACAGATACCGATGATGCAAAAGTTTCGAGTTTTTAAAACTGCCGAGTTGTCTTAAAAGTAAGATGACACAAAGTGAAATTTGGGACAAATCAAACAACACCAAAAATACCAATTTACAAAACCCAAGACACTGCATGAAAATGTGCTCCAGATGTGAATAGTGAAAAGGTGAGGCCGGCCAAAACAAGATTCTCGCCGGCCCAATCATGATGAAATCCATTCGTTTTCATTGTGTGTCACTATCTTGTCTGCAGTAAGCTTCCACACTTGTTCAAAAAAAAATTTAGAGACCAAAA
Organism: Agapanthus africanus; assembly: GCA_030015575.1. Lineage (NCBI taxonomy): Eukaryota > Viridiplantae > Streptophyta > Magnoliopsida > Asparagales > Amaryllidaceae > Agapanthus > Agapanthus africanus. The sequence goes on from CM057346.1 coordinate 562,878,161, forward strand.
ATATTTCGAACAGAAACTGGGTTTCTAAAATGGAGTTTTCAGTTTTGAAACTTGAAGTATCTTCAAACACTAGTTTTTGGTGTTTGGGTGGCTCAGATACCATGTTGGGATCCGGCGCCGGACGCGAAAACAAAAACTTTTTGCGGGCACCGGACGCGCTCACCCGAGGATTCAATCCAAACACCCTAAACTAGAAATCTAAAACATGCAGGCTTTGAGAAATACAACCTTTGTCGCGTGTCCACCAAATTTTGGAAGATCCCTCCATGGTCGTAGACACCGGGATCGCGCTTGAGAATTGAACACCCTTGCCGAAGACGATCCACCCGAGGAAAGACGGAGGAGGCTCAAACCGACAACTCAAAGTTGCTAGGTTTGAATGGTCGATGATGTAGGAATACTCCACTAAATTTTTCTCTCTAGAATCTTCTCAAATATGGGAGCAAGAAGAAGAAGGAGAAGGAGAAGATGAAGCATCAACCATGGAACTCAAGTGAGGAAGTCAAGAAAAAAACATCAAGTGTTGAAGTGAGGATGGCTTGTACTTTTTCAACCATGCATGAATAGTGCACCCAAATGATTTAATCATTTGTAAAAGAAAACCATGCCTCTCTACAATGTTGTAGCCATGCTTCATTGTCTCTAACTTTACACCTCATTTCCCATTAAATTTTCTAAATAGAAAATTAAATATGAGGTGTCCTTCTTCTAGAAGCATTCCCGTACAAATACGGAATACTTCACCTGGTATATGTATCGCTACATATACGCGTATCCGTATAAAAATATGAATAGCGCCAAAAAGAGATAATAAATAGTGAACAATAATACTAAAATACATGTATCGTATATAAATTATTAAATCAAAAACTGATTTAATAATCCGGCTTAATCCTAAGCCGGCTAGTATTATCAATCGTCCGATTAAAGTCCGTATATCGCGCACATGTATTTAATCGGACCCCCTGCACATACCAGGTTATGGCTCCTACATCTGTCACCTGAACCGGGAAAAACTCTCTATGTGGGACTATAAAGACTCGGCAATACGCTGGTAGTGGGTTTAACCACAAGCACGTCAGCGGCACTAGCTGTACGTAACGGCTACCCAGGTAGTGGTCGAAAAGGAGGATCGACAATCAAGTGCGTCCTTACCCTACTGAGCTTGAATGTGACAATCTCCGTACAGTCCGGTCTCTTCGTCAAAGAGTATCGCATATCGGATCCAGGGGGCGGATAACGTCAGACCCCTGCTAACCCGATAAGTCATGTCTGAGTCTAGCTCATCACCAAGATACTACTGATCAACTATCGGTAAATCTCGCCTACCGTGGCTACGGATTTCTGGTGATGGCCAATCGAACACAGCGCGACATCGACTCCTAATATCAGGAGAGACGAATCCCTGACAGTCGACCACTGCCTCCATGTGGCTCGGGACTGTACCCAACTAAAACCTATTTGCACGACTCCTTTGACCCATGGTAGGGTAGTAATCAAAGTACAGTGGGAACTCATACGAGACAAATGACGACTTCAGGTCAAAGGACTAACCTGTACTCATTCTACCTGAGAACTTCCATCTGACGATAGGTATAATACCATCTAGAAGTTCTCGGCGAGTCCGTCCAATGTACTCACCTCCAGTGAGCACCTGTATACTATCTTAGGTGACATAACACCAATGGCTTGTGAGACCGGCCACCGCCCCTCGTCGGGGTCTCGAAACGTATACACAAGTCTACTCCGGAATATCGATGCCCAGTCTCGATACTCCCACGAATAAGGACATTTAAGGATGTGCTTATAGACCACCCCGCTCTCACGTATATGATCGCCATCATAATGCTGGTAGTCAAGCAAGAATCCTACGGGATTCATCATTATGTATTAACGACACGTAACAACAAGTAAAATGTGTACACATCAATGATAAAGACAAACCAGATAGTATACTATCATTTCGAGTAAGATTGTTCTACCTGTATAGGTCATCCCTCAATTATCATAATCGCGTGCCTGCAATTACAATAATTGCCTTGAAGGCACTATGTCCAACAATTTTGCTGTGCTATAAGGCGAGTTTCGTCGAGGGTATCGAGTTCCTCAAGCCGAAGATGAGCATTTTCTTCATCTATCAGCTCGTATCGAACTGCTACTCGTAAAGAAGGGAAATCTATTTTTAGAGGAAGCACTGCTTCCGTGCCGAATACCATCGCGTATGGTGTTGTATTTGTGACCGTTTTGAACATTGTTCGGTACGCCCAGAAAGCTTCATGCAGCCTTTCGTGCCAGTCTCTTTTGTTTCTGGACACTGTTTTCTTTATAATCTTTGTCAAGGTCTTGTTGAAATTTTCAGCTAGACCGTTGGCCCTAGGGTTATAGATTGAAGAGTATCTCCAATCTATTTTATGCTGCTGAGCGAAGCGGCTGATTTTATGATTTCTATAAGCTGGTCCATTATACGAGATAATTCATCGCGGAGTGCCGATAGATGACATGTGTCCTGAAGAAATGGAGGATATTCTCAATCTTCACCTCTCTTAGTGGTACTGCTTCTGCCAACTTAGAAAAGCAGTCGGTCGTTGCCAATATAAACCAATGTCCTTTGGACGACGCCGGTTCAATGGGGCCAATTATATCGGTTCCCCACATTTCGAACGGCCAGCTAGCCACTGTTGGGTGTAGCAGATTTGAATATTAGTGGATGAAGTCCCCGTATATTTGGCACGAGTGACACTGCTTCGCATATTCGAGGCAGTCCTGAATCATTGTGGGCCAATAGTAACCCATTTTTTTGATCTTCAGCTTCATTTTTGGCCCAGCTTGGTGAGAACCGCAGAGTCCGTCGTGAATTTCTTGAACGACTTTCTTTCCTTCCTCCGGCCCCAGGCATCTTAGCCATAGACAGTCGAACGATCTCTTATATAGAGTATCATTGACGAAGGCGAAAGACAAAGCTTGTTTCATAAGCTGATGTCTAAACGACGCATTTTCGGGCGTTCGTCGGGATTTAAAGTAGTCTATGAAGACTTTCCTCCAGTCCTTGACCTTTTCTTCTTCCTCTATTTGAAGGGCTGCTTGTTCGGTCGTTTCTTTTCTTTCGGATGACTCTATCAGATCTTCCGAAGATATATCTGTTGGCGTAAGAACCCTGCAGCTTTGCACAATGATCTTTATGCCATCGAGGTCGTCGTCAGCCAATTCCTTAGCCAATTTAGCCAACGCATCTTCCTTACTATTTTCTGCACGCGGTATACTCTCCAGGATGTAGGAAGAAATTTGTGTCAGCAGTTGCTGCACAATTTCTCCATACTTTATCAACTCTGGCTTGTATGTCTGATAGTCGCCATTTACTTGGCTAACGATCAGCTGGGAGTTTTCATATATGAGGAGGTCTTTAATTCCCATGTCGATAGCGATCTCGAGACCTGCTATCAAAACTTCATATTCAACTTCGTTGTTAGTCCTTAGCTCCGTTAAGGAAAGGGAGTAACGCAGTATCCCTCCTTGCAGAGTTACGAAGATAAGGTCCACCCCGGCTTTGATTATGGGGGCATTTTGCTTTCACCTTTTCACGGAAGATGCTCCATCGAAGTAGAGTTCCCATTGGGAATAATTTTCTTCCTTCTCTTCTTCGATTGTGTCGAACGCATGTTCATCCGGCAACTCGCAATTTAAGGGGAGTCGGCTGGTATCAGATGCTTCGCGAGAAAGTCGACAATGTCCTGGCCTTTCACTGCTTTGAGGGGTCGATATGTTATCGAGAATTCCATCAGGAGGAGGGCCCATTTGGCAAGCCTTCCTGTTAGTATGGCCTTTGACATCAAATATTTAAGAGGATCCACCTTTTATATGAGACGGACCTCATGTACCAAGGCGTAATGTATGTGTTTCGTTATAGCGAAGATCAGTGCCAGGTAATGCTTTTCGATGGGGGAGTAGTTGTTTTCTGCCCCTTGGAGAATTTGACTCAAATAGTACAGAGCTTTCTCCGTTCCCTGATAATTCTCTTGTGCCCATAGCGCGTCTAGAGAACCTTCAATGGCTGTCGTATATAGGATAAGGGGTTTTCCCTTAACCAGAGCGGTCAATACCGGCGGATTTTGCAGGTATTGCTTGATTTCTTCTAGTGCATTTTGGCACTTTTGATTCCAAACGAACGAGGTCCCCTTGTTCATCAAATGACTGTAGGGACGGCATTTTCCGGAGAGGTTGGCTATGAACCGCCAGATATATGTGAGCTTTCCTTGAATAGATCGTAATTGTTTGAGATTTCTTGGCGTGAGCATTTCCATAATCACTTTGATATTTTAGGGATCATTTTTGATACCCCGGTGCCGTATGATGAATCTTAGGAATTTGCCCGAGGAGACTCCAAACGCGCATTTTAGAGGATTCATCTTCATATTATACTTCTTAAGACGTCGGAACACTATTTTTAGATATTCCCAATACTTCTCATGAGATCCGCTCTTTACCAAAAGGTCGTAAATGTAGCATTCAATAATCTTATGGATGAGGTCATCGAAGATCTTTGTCATGGCCTTTTGGTAGGTAGCGCCAGCGTTCTTTAAACCGGAAGGAATCATCTTATAGCAGAATATGCCCAGCATGGTCCGGAATGTAGTATGTTTTTGGTCTTCAGGATGCATTTTTATTTGATTATATCCTGAAGATCCATCTATGAAGGAGAAGACCTTATGGGTAGACGTGTTATCGATCATCAACTCGGTAACAGGTATTGGGAAGTCATCTTTCGGGCAAGCTTTGTTGAGATCCCTAAAGTCCACGGAGATCCGCACCGTCCCATTCTTCTTTATCACTGGAATGATGTTAGCGATCCAGTCGGGATATTAAACTTCTTGGATGAAGCCGGAGTCAATTAGTTTCTTGACTTCAACTTTGATACTTATCTCAAGTTCGAGCCGCATTCATCTTGGCACCTGTTTGACTGGCTTTATGTCCGGCGATATGGCCAGTTTGTGTACCGCCACTTTTGGATCTAGACCTGGCATCTCTGATAGTTCTATGTGAAGCAGTCTTTATACTGCATGAGTACGTCCTTTAACGTAGCTACCTGTTTTTCAGATAGTAGCTCACCGACGAACTTTGGCCTCGGATCTTTTTCCGTCCCTAAGTCAATTTTCTTCAGGTTGTCTGTCGTAGTGTGTATCCCATCTTCTAGTTCTTTTGGCGCTGGTGGAAACTCTGAGATCACCTTGTGCATGTCTTCATTTGCGAAGCACATGTGGAGGTCATCCACAATCTCATGCCCTCCCTCTTTTGAGAGTGTTATCATATGGTAGGTACAAGTCCGCTTTCCTTTTTTATGGTTGAGTTGGTCCTATCCTCATGGTATAGATTCTTTTTGGATCATGCTTTTGCGGCAGGGTTACCCTCTAGCTGTCGAATTAAGCGAACCCGCTTTGCTGATACTGGTCTTCTATCCAGTCTTTGAAGGTGAAGCAGTTTTCAAGTGGATGACCTATTACTCGGTGATAGAAGCAATAATCCGGATGATGGACCTCATCTATTTATTCGGGATGCCGAGACTCCGGGAGCGTCATCATTTGATACTTCATGACAAGGTTGAATATTTTCTTTGTCTTGTCTTCGGGGAAAGAGTATTCCCGACCCATCTTCTTTATAAAGGACGGGTTCCAATTGACCTTTTCTCGATTGTACGGCCTCTTGGATCCGCTTCATTTTTTTGAACGTTTTTTGCGTTCTTTGCCCTGTTTTTGCCTTTATTTCGGGATTTTCCCTTTTCGCGAGGACATACAGCAGGCCAGGAATGAAGAGTTTTATAGTCTCTCTTCTCCGTGGATTGCTGATTGAGGCACTGCATCCTGGCCTTTTCATAAATGGCCATTTCGTGACCGTGATCGTTTCGGCTCCTTTGACAAGCTTCTTTTATTAGCTTGTCTATTTGTTCTTCGAGCGACGGACTTAACATTCTTAGAGCGAGCTCACACTCTATTTCAACGTCGCGGCCATTCGGAAGAGCGTTTTCTTCTTCGCGGCAGCTGTTAATGACGCGGTAGCTGTGGAACTGCTCCCGTTTCTTGGACCGAACGTATCCGAGCCCTGTTGTCTCCATCTTCCTATTGGGCATCTTTTGCTGAGTCCCGAGAATATCCCAAATCTTTTTGCAGAATTAGGTTTGTCGAACAGTTTGTTCGAGGGGTACACCTTGGCATCTTAACAGCCTTTTCAATCCCTCCACGTAGTATCTTGGCAGACGGATTGGTTGAAGCCTGTCGAGTGCAAAATCAGCACCATGCCAGACTTCCTTTTCTACTTTGGTCTCCGTAGATTGGTAGAAGAGAATCGCCTTTTCACCTCTACGCATGGGAGGGACGTAGAAAGTCAGTAGTTCTTGTACGCTGTATGTATCGAGCGCATCAAGTTCCTTATAATGCCGAGGCGGAGCCATTGTGATTTGCATACTCTGATCGGCTCCTACAAGGGTTTGCACTGACGGGCGGATGGAGAACACTGCATTGACCTCGTCCTCAGAATCGCTCCCAAAGAACAGAATAGGGGTAGATGGCCAGGCCTACTATTTTCTTTTTGGGGTTACCTCGAGTAGACTATTTCTTCATCTTCTTCGGAATCTCTCCCAAAGATCGGGATAGTTGCGGTGGACTTCTGTTTATCATCTGGCTTATGACACCTTTTTGTATCTTCGAAGTCTGGTAGGAAGTACTTTGCGTCTTCATATTTCCGGACCTCGTTTACGGAGAACGGATTTAGCTTCCCTATGAAGTGCATTCCAAGCCGTCCTTGAAGTACTTCATACACCGATGTTGTGTAGAAGGGATGACGTTGTACTCATGCAACCAGGCCCTGCCGAGCAAAGCGTTATAGCAAGTCTTGGCGTCAATGACATGAAATTTGATGTCGGTGATGAGCAACCCGAAGCGTAACGTCGGTATTACGGACCCAAGTGTCTATGACGACTGTGAGTCGAACCCGGAGATTGTAATTTTATCTCGGGCCAAGTGCTGAACGTTCATGCAAATCTCCTTCAGCATATTCACGTTGAGAAGGTTGACGGAGGATCCATTGTCGACAAGGATTTTTTCTATTTTGATATCGTGGCAGTACCCGGTGATGTATAACGGACAGTTATGTTCGCACATACCGAGAAGGAGATCTTCATCTCTGAATGTAATGTCAGCTGTGTGAACCTCTGTCAGCTCGTCCTTCATCTTCTCCTCTGTAAGGAAAGCTTGGAACTGATCGGGATCTTGTAATACTTTGATCAGAGACTCCCATGCCTCTTTGGACAAGAGTAAAGTATCCAATATGCTCAACTATGAGGGTATTTTCCTCAGATGTGCTAAGACATTATAATCCACCTTATTTTTCCTAGGCGGGTCCCTTGCAACGAGCTCTTTGACAACTCCATTGTCGAGGGCAATTTCTTCAGAAATTTTCTTTTTCCCTTCATTTTTTTTGCTCAAACTTTTGTTTGTAGGTCTGAGGTTCTTTTTAGGTAGCGTGCGGTTACGCGGCTAAATATTCTCCCAGTTCTTCTCCTCCTCTTCTTTTTCGGAGGTGGAGTCTTTGAAGAGAGGGCTGGGGGTATTTCGTCCTCAGAATCGCTGCCGAAAGTAAGAACTTGGGGTTTTCCCCCTTCTGAACTTGTACCGACCATATGACAGTTGCCAGTCATTTTTTCAAGAGCATCTGTTGCACTCTTTTGTCGTCGATGAGCTTAGCGCTTCATCCTCTTGAAGTGTTTTTGATGAGAAACATATCCTTGCCACTACTTCTTGAAAGTACTGCATTCTTCGGTAGGGTGGGTAACCCTTCGATGATATAGGCAGTAGTTTGGATGTGAATCCTCTCCATCGAGGCATATGACCCCGGGAGTGTTTCTTACGAGAGGTGGTAGCTTTATCCCCATTGATAGAGCTTTGGCGAACCGCTTCTCTACCTTGATCCTGCTCTTATTTGTAGCAGGTGTGCTTTGTTTGGTTGGAGTACTTTACGACTCGTCCTTGCCGCAGCTTCTTCATCCTGACGCTGACGCTTAGCCTTTTCGTATATGGTTGTTTCGCGCTCTCGGTCAGCTTTGCTTTTTTGAAAGGCTTCATTTAACAGCCTATCGATCGGGTCTTCTGGCAGGTCCAGGGATTTTAGCGTCGATCCTGCCCCCAGTTCCTCTACGTTGTTTTCTGATGCTGGGGGAGTTTCTTCGTCATTTAACGACGAATGGGAGACTTTATGGCAGCTTGCTATACGGTCCCCGGTATCTCCTGATGAGTCATTTTCCTCATCATTGTCACTATCTTCGTTCTCAAGAATATACTTGAGAAACTCTTCGAGCGTGACCGGTTTCCGTACCTTCTGGTTGTATTCTTCCAGCGCGTCAATGTACTTTTATAGGTCTATGCGCTTGTCGTCATACTCGGCAGGCTGTACAGACTTCTTGGTCTTCTTCTTTTTCTTCGAAGACTTTGAAGGCTTGGCTTGGGGATTTTGCCCTTTGTCAACAATCTTCGGTACGGGACACGGTTTCAGCATCCCTTCGATGATTTCAGGTTCAAGTGGGCTTTTCCACCTGACTGCCGGACATGCATGTAGATCCTTCAGCATTCTTTTGGTTTTTGCTGAAAACGACTTCCCATGGAGTTTCTTCCACGAGCGAGCATGATTCCCCCGGCGCAACCACCTTTTTGGGAGTATGCTTCTGTGGTGGGTTCACCCTCCATTTTTCAGATAGCACGAACTTTCCCTGTTGATACTGGTCCTCGACCCATTTCTTGAAGACGTAGCAATCCTTAATTGGGTGGCTCACCATTCTGTGATAGGCACAGTAGTTGGGGTTGTTGATGTCGCCGGGTTGCGGTGGACGCCGTAGGTATGGTAATGTGATGAGTTTGTTACGCATTACCAACTTAAATAGTCTCCTCGTCTTATCGCAGGGAAACGAGTAAGTGCATCCTAGCCTTTCTTCTAGGGATAGGCGTAGACGTGCGTTATTTTGGTGAGCAGCTGGTTTTGGGCTACTCGGTTGTTGTTGAGCGTTGGCAACAAAGGCCGCTTTCACTTTACCCTTGGCATTTCGAGGGTCCTTACTTGAGGAGGAAGGCCCGTGGCCCATCTGGTCCATTTGGGCTAGTTTATCGATTAGAGTCTGGAAGGTTGTTGGTTTGAAGGACGTCATGAACTGGGACACAGTCGTTTGAGGATCAACGGTCCCGATGAACATGCCCATGGCGGGGGATTCTTCGATGCGTTGTTCGCACTTTGACCATAGGTTCCGCCACCGGATCGCATATTGGACCCAGGTTTCTCCTGGCTTTACCCTGGCATTGATTAATGCCGTGATCGGGGTGCGCTCGCTTATGCTGGCGAACTGCTGTGTAAACAGCAGTTCCATCTCTGTGAATGTTCTCATGGAGTCATTTGGGAGCACCGAGTACCATTCAAAGGCCGTCTCTGACAAGCAGCCAATGAACTGGCGAAACAACAGTTTATCGTCGCCTCCAGTGTTGCCACATTGAGCTCTGAACTGCGCGACATGCTGATATGGGTTGCTTGTCCCCTTGTACACATGAAACTTGGGGATCGTATATCCCTATGGGTATTTAATTTGATCATACCATCCTGGATACGGTCGCCTGGTTCTGATGATTTATCCAGCCGCTTCATTTGCTTGATGATCTCTTATTTGTTGAGCTATATAATCATCAAGAGCAACCTTGGAGATTGTTTCCTCCTTGGCTGTTGATAAGGCCGAAAGAGGATTTGATATTTCCCTTCTATCATCCTCGATAATTATCAGCGGATTCTCGACTGGGGGTTCTGGCTGGATCATCATCCTAACCATGTCTTGGAATAAGAGAGCCATCTGCTTTATGTTAGCAGTCTGCTCAGCAGCTTCCTTGTCCTTTCTTTCAAGCACCCTTCGCAGGAACTCTGTATCGGTCTCCTGCTCCTGGCGCTGTTCGGCTATTGTGTCCGGGTTTTCTTTCCGTCCGGTAAGCGCTGCCATTTTGGTCAGCATTTCCTGGAGCTTCTGTTGTTGCTCCTGAACTTTAGTTAGCGACCGAGTTTGCGGTCGGTAACCCACGGAAGCACGGTTTTCTTCTTTCCCGGAAGTCATGTAGACCATATGCACGATCATGCCTCCAGACTTAAGGCGTTTGGGTCTTTCACCTTTGGGATTTGCTGCCGGCGGCGGGATTTTCTCTTGCCTCATCCTTTTGTGGGAGATTGAAGTTGAAGGAGCCGTTGTAACAGGCACCTGTGTAGAAGAAGCCCCTCGTTGTATGACGGAGGAGTGGTCTTCCTCTTGCCAAGCCTTCAATTTCTTTGGTCGACGAGAGTAATCTTTGTTGATCACAGAGTCCTGGACTTTCCGCCAGACCCTGTGAATTTGGGAGGAGAGCCATTGATGGGGGCGCTCCAGCTTTGCCTGCACTGTGGTTTCTGCAGGCAGGGGCGATTTCTTTAGCACCGCTGTTGGAGAGTTCTTGCGTACCCTCCTGAGCAGATCAAAACTGTTCCCGGTTGGAACAGTAGCGTCAACTTCCACCATTGGAGCTGGTGGGGTAAGTCCAGAGGGGGAGTTGCCCCCTTCTTTTCTCACTCGGCGCCAGTGGCGACGTCGAGCGTGTTTTGCAGACGGGACCGCCTCAGATTTAGAAGTGGCTTCTTCATGCCCCCGGCTTTGTTGAGGGGTTGCTGTCGACGTCAACCTGTTGAAGACTGACATCCTTGGCAGGGTTTATGGAAGAACGACCAATCTTTCAAAGACCGATCTTCTGATGGAGGAAGCGCTTTTGACGGCTTCGCCCGTAGGAGGAGTTGGGAGGGCTATCCATTTTGGGATAGCCCCTTTAGGTATTACGAGCCTCTTTGCGGGCCCGTTCGAGCTTTTGCTCAGCCTGTTGAAGACTGAGTCACTAGATTTGGACGACCCATTGAGAGGGGCCATTGTGGTTGCAAGCCGATCGAAGACCGACCTCTTGGGAGCTTCCTCTTGCGGCGCTGAGGTACCCGAAACTCACTGGTGGGAACATGGTCCCGAAGAATAGTCCAGTAATGGCTTGTGTTACTTGCCCCACCGGCATTGAAAAAATAGAGGCCGCGTTAGGCCCGTAGGATACTCCTCTAGCTGGGGTGGAGCAAGTGTTGCTGTTGCATGTTGTGCAGTTGGAAGCCATCGATTTTTTCTGCACAGGAGCAAGACACCAAATTTTAGTACCTCGAATCCAAAGGCAACCATAGTGAACTGCCCGAATCGTCGCGGGGGCGAAGACCCAAGATTAAGTATCGAATGGGGGGCCTAGAGAGGGTACCCCACCCTTGCGGCCACCACGAGGTGGCCAGGGGGTGAAGCAGACTCGAAACTGCTTTTGGTGGGGCAGTTTCGGGTCCCTACCGCCAAGACCACCTTATGGTGGTCTTGGGGAGTGGGTCCAGCCTTTCGGTCCCCCCCGGGGTATCCCCGGGGTGCGCACACTCCACCCCGCGGCTTCTCGGTTCAAACCGTGAGCCCACGGGGTGTGCAAACAACTCAAAATATCAATTTCGAAACTATTTTTTCAGCAGTTTTTGCGCAATAAAAACGGAGGATTTCTAACGTCGCTACAAGTAATTCTAATGTTCTAGCTTGGCTCTGATACCATGAAATTCGACCTTACCATCGTCAAGGGGTTCAAGAGGTATCAAGCATGCCAAATTTTAATTTTATTTGATGCTAAGCTAGACTACCAAGATCACTACTAGAATATTAGGTTATGGCTTTGTGATGTGATTAAACTTAAGAGAAGAAAAAGAGTATACAACCTTTGTAGTTTGTGTCCTTCTCTTCAAAAGCTCCGGGATGAAGTCCACGCGACTCTTCAAGGCTCCTCTCCAAGTTGAACGAACCTCCTTCATGATCTTCGTGCCAAGGACGATCCACCCGAAGTCCACAAGCACAAGCTTTTCACTACACTAAACACTTTTAGTATAGGAAACACACCACACCAAATTGCTAGTTTGGTGTGGAATGATGAAGTAGGGGATATGTAAATCTCACTAAGGTCTCACAAGCTCAATGATTCACATCTCATGTGAGGGTTTTGAGCTTGGAGGTGAGGTGAAGAAAATTGTAGAGAGCAAGACAAGAAAGAGCTCTTGAAAAATGGCTAAGGCATGAACTATGAAGCAAGTGTAGAATCAATAAAATGAATCATCTCTTTCCTCACTCATTCAAGCATGGAATAAAAAATGCAATTAAAATTGCAACCATACTTGAATAGCGAGTCAAGAGTAATATAAAAACATATAAAACCATGCCTTGAACCATACCACAAATATCTCCACAATTCACACCTCATTTTTCTATTTTCTAAAAAATAGAAAAACATGTTATGCTTCATATAATATATATATATATAGTTTTATATATCAAATATACACTAATATATATATATATATATAAATAAATAAATAAATAAAGCAATTAGTGAGCTAATGATATTAGTTAAGATATAATTATATCACATATAATATATATCACATTATTAAATCAACACTTGATCTAATAATCCGGTTATATCACATATAACCGACTAATATCATTAATCTGAATATCACATTATCAAACCAACATTTGATTCGATAATCCGGTTATATCACATATAACCTGACTGATAACAGATAACTGCCAGATTACAATACGGTATCACATACTCGTATTTAATCAGGCCTACACACATATCACATATGTGTCCTACTTCGTTTCGCTTGAACCAGGAAACTTCTGTGTGGGACTCTAAAGACTCGTCAATACGCCAGCAGTAGGTGATGATCACATCAGTCACCTACAAGCTGTCAGCGGTACTAGCTGGACGTAACGGCTACCCGGGTATTGAGCGATATGAAGATCAACAAGCAAGCACGTCCATACTCTCCATGAAGCCTATCAGTAACACTACCGTACAGTCCGATCTCTTCGTCTGATAAGTCGCATATCATGTTTAGGGGTGGAGATCGTCAGATCCCAGTAACGTGATAAGTCATGCCGATGTCTGGCCTATAACGGTTCGAGAAACTACCGATAACACTTATCAGTAAATCTCGGCAGCAGTCCTGACCAGGGACTTCCAGTTATAGCCAATCGAGCATAACGCAACATCAACCCCCAATACCGGGAGAGACGAAACCCCTCCTATCGCTCATTGCCTCCATGTGACTCGGGACTGTACCCAAAATCCACATGTTTGCACAACTCCTCTTGAGCGTGGTAGGGAGGAAATCAAAGCACAGTGGGAGACACACAAGACTCTATGATGATCTCGGGTCTAAAGATTAACCTGTACCAGTATCACCAGAGGACTGCTATCTGACGATAGGTATACTACCACATAAGAGTCCTCGGCGAGTCCTGTTCAGTGTACCCAGTCTCCACTGAGCACCCGTATACCATCTTTGATGTCAAACACCAATGGATATGGGATCATCCATCGCCCATCATATGGGTCAAGAAGCGTATACGCTAGTCTACTCTGGAATATTGATGCCATGTCTCGATATTCCCTCGACTAGGAACAATTAAAGGATGTACTTGTGAACTACCCAGGCCCCACAAGTATGATCTCCATCATAGTCCTGGTAGTCAAGTACATATCTAAAGGGCTTTATCAACATGTGAGAGCAAGACAGTATCACAATACAAATCTACATGTTAAAACAAAGAACAACCAGATAACATACTATTATGTCGAGCAAGAAAGTCCTCTCTATATATATCCAAGTATCCACTATAATATACATCATATGTACAATAATGGCCTCTAGGGCATACATATAACTAACAGTTGCCCCCTGCTTTTCTCACTCGGCGCCAGTGGCGACGTCGAGCGTGTTTTGCAGACGGGACCGCCTGAGATTTAGAAGTGGCTTCTTCATGCCCCCGGCTTTGTTGAGGGGCTGCTGTCGGCGTCAACCTGTTGAATACTGATGTCCTTGGCAGGGTTTAAGGAAGAACGACCAATCTTTCAAAGACCGATCTTCTGATGGGGGAAGCGCTTTTGACGGCTTCACCCGTAGGAGGAGTGGGAGGGCTATCCATTTTGGGTCAGCCCCTTCAGGTATTACGAGCCTCTTTGCGGGCCCGTTCAAGCTTTTGCTCAGCCTGTTGAAGACTGAGACACCAGATTTGGACGGCCCATTGAGAGGGGCCGTTGTGGTTGCAAGCCGATCGAAGACCGACCACTTGGGAGCTTCCTCTTGCGGTGCTGAGGCACCGAAACTCACTGGTGGGAACATGGTCCCGAAGAATAGTCCAGAAATGGCTTGTGTTACTTGCCCTACCGGCATTGAAAAGATAGAGGCCGCGTTGGGCCCGTAGGTTACTCCTCTAGCTGGGGTGGAGCGAGTGTTGCTGTTGCATGTTGTGCAGTTGAAAGCCATCGATTTTTTCTGCACAGGAGCAAGACACCAAATTTTAGTACCTCGAATCCAAAGGCAACCATAGTGAACCGCGAATTAGTTCGCGAAACACGATACACGAAATGTGGAGTGGAAAAAGGAAAAGATCCCACCGGGCGTGCCAGAATCTGTTCACCGCCAGAGACAGAGACGAACTGGAATAGATCGTCTTGCCTGAATCTGGGGGCAGATGCTATTTGGATTTATCTGTCCACCTCTCCGAAGATACCAAGTTGATTTATGGAACTATATATCGGAGGTTTGGACAGATGCGGCCATTGTAGCAGACTTTATCAGATTCCCCCTCATTTTATGAGGGGTTTTTATTGTGGGGATGCTCTTCCCTGCAGGCGCAAGCCCTTGCAGTTATTTACGTTATCGCATCGTGATAACCACTTTCTCCTGCTCCGGCAGTTCACTTCATGTTGTGTGTATATTTTGTTTGTTTTGGTTGCCCGTGGATTGTATATGGAGACTAGTATATGTCGTTACCCGTAGAGCGTGGATTAGTCCAAATCCGTATATTTTAGATTTGGATTTTTGGTTTATTTAAGGACCGTTAATCTGGTTTGAGATTAAGATCAACTTAAATCTATAAGTGAGCATTTGGGCTCAGTTTGTTTTCGCTAAGGATATGTTAGTCTTGTTTGAGACTAAAATCAACTTAACAACATTTTGGGATCATTTTTACTTGAGATCCAGCAAAAAAGAATTTTGGCTCAACTGCAAGAAAACTTCAGAGACTCGGCCAATTTGGGCTCAGTCTACTTAATCTTTTTTTAACCAAAAGTGCTAAGCACTTATTTGGGCTCTGTTTGTTCAGCCCTTTCTTTTTATGTAAAAGTGATAAACACTTATTTGAGCTCTGATGCTCACATATATGTCATGTGAAGCATTCAGTCATGGGCGCTGCCCAATAAATGTTGAACTCTTTAATCATTTTGACTAAATGTGAAGTGCTAAGCACTTTCTATGGCGTCCACGTGAGGTGCACGTGCGATGCTGGACGCTGCCAATTAGTGTTAAGCAACTAACCGTTTTGGCTACATATGAAGTGCTAAGCACTTTTTGTATGGCGTCCACGTGAGGAGCGCGTGCGGTGCTGGGCGCTGCCCAATCAGTGCTAAGCACTTAGCTGTTTTCGGCTATATATGAAGTGCTGAGCACTTTATTCAACGCCCACGTGTGTTTCACGTGAGGCGGTGGCCTTCTATTTTGGGTGCCCGCATGTTTTTCACATGAGGCGCTAGGCGCTGTTAAAAGGGGGCGTCCACGTGGGAAGCACGTGAGGCGCTAGTTTTTTTAATGGAGATTTAATCTCCGTTGATATTTTCAGAGATGTTAAACCGCTGTCAATGATATTTTGACCCTTAACGCTCATTAAAATCACTATTTTTGAGGATTTCGGGTTGAGTTTTTAGAGAACTAAGTTCTTGATTTGAAGAAACTGAGTTCTTGGAGTATTATGGACTCCATTTTCCTCATTTTCTTAAATTTGTTCTTCCCTGAATGTTTGATTCTCAAGAACAAGATTTTTCCGATGAGAATTAAATTCTCAACTTATGGAAGACTTGTCTTGTGGATCTCAGATCCAGAGAAAGAATTAAGTTCTTTTAAAAGGGTTAAACCCTTAGATGTGATAGAGATATTTTGGTCTCTTTTCTTTACCTAGGGTTTTGGGAAGGAAGGTCTTCTTCTTTGAGAATTAAATTCTCTGTTCTCTCAAGGGCTCACTGTATTTTGGCAGGAGCTTGTAGGGTTTTTTTTCTATCTCCCTCTGTGTGTGTATCTTGAATTCTCGGGTCCCTTATATAGTGAAGGCAGATTGTTAATTAGTTTTGAGAAAATCTCTAATTGAGAGATTCCAATTGATTTAATTGGTCTCAAAATTGATTTAGGGGGATTTTACCCACCGTTGGATCTTTGATCCAAGGACTTCTGTTTTTACAGAATATGTTGTTCTTGTTTTTTAACAAAATTGGGGAAATATTTTCCCATATACAGAAGTTATTTTGTCAAGTGGTGATTCTTAATCACCATTGGATTTTTAAATCCAAGGGTTCTCTGTTTTACAGAGAGCAGTCTTTTTGTTTGGAAAAATTGAGAGAATATATTCCAAAAATTGGATCATTGATCCAATCGAGAGTATCTTTCTTATTTAGAAAGATATAGGAGATATTGTCTCCGAATAGAATTTGATTATATATTTTGATGATTTATCATCCCCGTTGGATCTCTGATCCAACGGCTCTGTTTAATAGAGAGTATTGTAGCATTTTTAATTCTACTTGGACGCCGACGCTCACGTATTATGCACGTGGGCGCCACTTAAGAATTTAATTCTTAAAATGGGTATTTCTGTGCTTTGCACATTGGAGCCAGCATGATGAGCACATGCGGCGCCATATAAGAGTCTTACTTTTATGTAATAAATTCCCTTGTTCTTTGCACACTGGCGCCCGCATGAGGAGCACGTGAGGCGCCACCATAGGATTTAATCCTATAAGATTGGTTCTGGCGTTGGCGCCCTCGTAGAGAGCACGTGAGGCGCTGCCTCATTCCAACAGAGTTTTGCTCTTTTATTAGGTTAAATATTGGGGGAACACTCCTTAAATAAGTACGCTCGAAATAATAGGGGTAAAGGGAAAGCGGCCTTCATTGCCAATACACAACAACAATCGAGTGGCTCAAAACCGGCTGCTCACCAAAACAACGTGCATCCGCGCCAACCTTAGAGGAAAGCCTAGGATGTGCCTACTCGTTTCCCCACGAAAAGACGAGGAGACTGTTTGAATTGGAAATGCGTGATAAACTTATCACATTGCCGCAACCCGGCGACATCAATAACCCTAACTACTACTCCTATCACAGAATGGTGAGCCACCCAATTGAAGATTGCTATGTCTTCAAGAATTGGGTCGAAGACCAGTATCAACAGGAAAAATTCGTGTTGTCTGATAACTGGAGGGTAAACCCACTCCAGAAGCACACTCCCAAAAAGATGGACGCGCAGGGGGCATCATGCTCACCCGTGGAAGAAACTATATGAGAATTCGTTCTTTTAGCAAAAACAAAAAGAATGCTGAAGGATCTACAAGCATGTCCGGCGGTAAAGTGGAAATGCCCACTTGAACCTAAAATCATTGAAGGGATGCTAAAACCTCCTCCCACACCGAAAATTGTTGACGAGGGGAAAACCCTCCAAGTCAAGCCTTTAAAGTCTTCGAAGAAAAAGAAGACCAAGAAGCCTGTGCAGCCTGCCGAGTATGACGACAAGCGCACAGATCTACAAAAATATATTGACGCGCTAGAGGAGTACAACCAGAAGGCGCGGACACCGGTCATGCTCGAAGAGTTTCCCAAGCAAAATCTTGAGAAAGAAGATAGTGACATCGATGAGGAAAAAAACTCATCAGAAGACTCCGAAGACCGTGTAGCAAGTTGCCATATGGTCTCCCATTCTTCGTCATCTGGCGAAGAAGCTCCCTCAGCATCAGAAAACCACGCAGAGGAACTGGGGGCAGAATAGGCGTTAAATCCCCGGAACTGCCAGAAGACCCGATCGATAGGCTTTTAAACGAAGCCTTTCAAAAAAGCAAAGTTGATCGAGAACGTGAGACAGCCATATACGAAAAGGCTAAGTGTCAGCGTCAGGACAAAGAAGCTGCGTCAAAGATGAGTCATAAAGTACACCAACCAAATCAAAGCATACCTGCTACAAATAAGAGCAGGATCAAAACAGAGAAGCGGTTTGCCAAAGCCCTGTCAATGGGGATGAAGCTGCCACCTCTCATAAAGAACACTCCCGGGGTCATATGCCTCGATAAAGAAGGATCACATCCAGACTACTGCCTATATCATCGAAGGGTCACTCATCCCACCGAGGAATGCAGTACCTTCAAGAAGTGGTGGCAAGGATATGTTGCCCATAAAATACACTTCAAGAGGATGAAGCGCGAAGATCGTGCCCGTCACCGACAAAATAGTGCGGCAAACGCGCATGAAGAAACGACTGGTAACTGTCATTTGGTTGGTACCAGTTCAGAAGGGGGGAAACCCCTAAGTTCTTACCTTAGGAAGTGATTCTGAGGATGAAACGTCTCTCAGCCCTCTCTTCAAAGACCCCCCTCCAAAAAAGAAGAGGATGAGAAGAACTGGGAGAATATTCAGCGGCGTAACCGCACGCTGCCTGAGAGGAACCTCGGACCTATAAACAAAGGTTCGAACAAAAAGGACAAAGGGAAAGGAAAAATCTCCGAGGAGATCGCCCTCGATGAAGAAGCAGTCAAAGAGCTCGTGGCAAAAGATCCACCTAAGAAAAACAAGGCGGATTACAATGTCCTAGCACATCTGAGGAAAATACCCTCAAAATTGAGCATATTGGATGCCCTCCTCCTATCCAAAGAGGCACGAAATTCTTTGATCAAGGCATTGCAAGAGCTCGATCAGTTCCAAGCTTTCTTCGCAGAAGAGAAGATGAAGGATGAACTGGCAGAGGTCCAAACGGCTGACATTATATTCAGCGATGAAGATCTCCTTCTCGGTACGTGCGAACATAATCGCCCGTTGTACGTCATCGGGTACTGCCACGATATCAAGATAGAGAAAATTCTTGTCGACAACGGATCCTCCATCGACCTTCTCAATGTTGGGATACGGCGCCCGCGCCGCGGAGGCCGCGGCCGAGACGGAAGCGAAAACAAAAACTTTTTGCGAGCACCGGACGTGCACACCGAAGGATTCGATCCAAATACCCCAAACCAAAAATCTAAAACATGCAAGGTTTGAGAAATACAACCTTTGTCGCGTGTCCACCCAATTGTGGAAGACCCCTCCAAGCTCGTAGCCACCGGGATCACGCTTGAGAATTGACCACCCTTGCCGAAGACGATCCATCCGAGGGAATGCGGAGGAGGCTCTAACCGATGATCCAAGATCGCTAGGTTTGGATGGTCGGTAATGTAGGAATACTTCACTAAATTTTCTGTCTTGAACCATGCTAAAAAATGGAGAGCAAGAAGAAGAAGAAAATGGAGCTAGAGGAGAGCATGAAGCTTACTTGGAGGAGATGCAGAAAAAATCATCAACTCATACTTGTAGAAAAGAATGGCTACAAAAATATCAACCATCCACTAATAGTGAACACAAATGGTTTTAACAATATAAAATCTCAAGCCATGCTTTCCTACATGTCCACAACCATGCTTCATGTTCCCTCACTTTACACCTCATTTCTTTATTTGATTTTCCAAAAAGGAAAATCAAATATGAGGTGTCCTTCTTCTAGAAATATTCCCGTATAAATACGGAATATTTCACCTGGTATATGTATCGCTACATATACACGTATCCGTATAAAAATACGGATAGCACCAAAGAGAGAAAATAAATAGTGAACAATAATACTAAAATACATGTATCAAAATACATATATAAATTATTAAATCAAAACCTGATTTAATAATCTGTCTTAATCCTAAGTCGGCCAGTATTATCAATCGTCCGATTAAAGTCCGTGTATCATGCACACATGACCCCTTACACGTGCCACCGTACGGCTCCTACATCTGTCGCCTGAACCGGGAAAAACCCTCTGTATGGGACTCTAAAGACTCGACAATACGCTGGCAGTGGGTTTAACCACAAGCACGTCAGCGGCATTAACTGTACGTAACGGCTACCCAGTTAGTTGTCGAAAAGGGGGATCGACAATCAAGTGCGTCCTTACCTTACTGAGCCTGAATATGACAATCTCCATACAGCCCGGTCTCTTCTTCAAAGAGTATCGCATATCGGATCTAGGCGGTGGATAACGTCAGACCCATGCTAACCCGATAAGTCATGTCTAAGTCTAGCTCATCACCAACTGAGATACTACTGATCAACTATCAGTAAATCTCGTCTACCGTGGCCACGGATTTCGGGTGATAGCCAACTGAACACAGCATGGCATCGACTCCTAATACCAGGAGAGACGAATCCCTGACAGTCGACCACTGCCTCCATGTGGCTCGGGACTGTACCCAACTAAAACCTGTTTGCACGACTCCTGTAGGGTAGTAATCAAAGTACAGTGGGAACTCACACGAGACAAATGACGACTTCACGTCAAAGGACTAATCTGTTCTCATGCCACCTGAGAACTTCCATCTGACGATAGGTATAATACCATCTAGAAGTTCTCGGCGAGTCCGTCCAGTGTACTCACTTCCAGTGAGCACCTGTATACTATCTTAGGTGACATAACACCAATGGTTTGTGAGACCGGCCACTGCCCCTCGTCGGGGTCTCGAAACGTATACACCAGTCTACTCCAGAATATCGATGCCCAGTCTCGATACTCCCATAACTAGGGACATTTAAGGATGTTCTTATAAACCACCCAACTCTCACCTATATGATCGCCATTATAATGCTGGTAGTCAAGCAAGAATCCTACGGCTTCATCATTATGTATTAGCGACTCGTAATAACTAGTAAAACATATACACATCAATGATAAAGACAAACCAGATAGTATACTATCATTTCGAGAAAGATTGTTCTACCTGTATAGGTTCTCCCATTAATTATCATAATAGCGTGCCTGCAATTACAATAATTGCCTTGAGGGCACTATATCCAACACACAACATAAGAGTGCTGAAGGAAATTTGCATAAACGTTCAACTCCTTACCCGAGATAAAATTACCGTCTTCGGGTTCGACTCACAGTAGTCGCGGATACTTGGGTCCGTAATACTAACATTACACTTCGGGCTGCTCGTCACTGACATCAAGTTTCATGTCATTTAAGCCAAGACTTGCTATAATTCTTTGCTCGGCAGGCCTTGGTTACATGAGTACAACATCATCTTTTCTACATAACATCAGTGTATGAAGTATTTCAGGGATGGTTCGGAGTACACCGTCACGGGAGAGCTAAACCCGTTCTCGGTAAACGAAGTCCAGAAATATAAAGACCCAAAGTACATCCTACCAGACTTTGAGGATACCGAAAGGTGTCATAAGCCGGAGAATAAACAGAAGTCCGTCGCCACTATTCCAATCTTTGGGAGCGATACCGAGGAAGATGAAGAAATAGTCTACTCGGGGCAACCCCAAAAAGAAAACAATAAGCCTGGACCATTTGCTCCTATTTTGGTCTTTGGCAGCGACTCAGAGGACGAAGCCAACACAGTGTTCTCCGTCCGCCCGTCAATGCAAACTTTTGCCGAAGCAGATCAGAGTATGCAAATTACAATGGCTCCGCCTCGACACTACAAAGAACTTGATAAGCTCCATACATACAGCGTACAAGAACTGCAAACTTTCTACGTGCCTCCTAGGTGAAGGGGTGAAAAAGTGATCCTCTTCTACCAATATACGGAGTATAAAGTAGAAAAAGAAATCTGGCATGGTGCCGATTTTGCACTCGACCGGCTTCAACCCATCCTTCTGCCAAAATATTACGCGGAGGGATTGAAAGGCTGTTAAGATGCTAAGGTGTACCCTTCGAACAAACTGTTTGACAAGCCCAATTCTACAAAAAGATTTGGGATATTCCTGAGACTCAACGAAAGATACCTAATGGGAAGATGGAGAAAAATAGGCTCGGATACATTTGGTCCAAGAAACGGGAGCAGATCTACAGTTGCCACGTCGTAAACAGCTCCAGTAAAGTGGAAGACGCTCTTCCAAATAGCTGTGGCGTCAAATCGTAGCGAGAGCTTGCTCTAAAAACGTTAAGTCCATCGCTAGAAGAACAAATTGATAGGCTAATAAAAGAAGCTTGTCAAAGGAGCTGGGACAACCACAGCCGCGAAATGGCCATTTATGAAAAGGCCAGGGCTCAGCGTCTCAGTTAGCAATCTGTGGAGAAGGTGGACTATAATGCTCTTCATCCTCGGCCCACTATATGTTCTCCCGAAAAGGGAAAATCGCGAAATAGAGGCAAAACAGGGTAAAGAGCACAAACAATGTTCGAAAACAACAAAGCGGATCCAAGACGTCGTGCAATCGAGAAAAACTCGATTGGAGCCCGTCCTTTATAAAGAAGATGGGTCGGGAATACTCTTTCCCTTAAGACAAGACACGGAAAATATTTAACCCTGTCATGAAGCACCAAATGATGATGCTTCCAGAGTTTCGGCACCCCGAACAAATAAACGAGGTCCATCATCCAGATTATTGCTCCTATCATCGAGTAATAGGTCATCCCCTTGAAAACTGCTTCACCTTCAAAGACTGGATAGAAGATCAGTATCAATAAGGCATGTTCGCTTTATCCGACAGCTGAAGGGTAACCCCGCCGCAAAAACATAAGCCAAAGAGGACCTATATCGTGAGGATAGGACCAGCTCAACATCAAGAATGGAAGCGAACTCGTACCTGCCATATGATAACATTCTCAAAAGAGGGAGGGCACGAGACTATGGATGACCTCCACATGTGGTTCGCAAATGAAGACAAGGACGAGGTGATCACAGAGTTTCTACCGGCACCCAAAGAGCTGGAAGAAAACGATCCGAGGCCGACGTTCGTCAGTGAGCTACTATCTGAAAAACAGGTAGCCACGTTAAAAGACGTGCTCATGCAATATAAAGACTGCTTCCTATGGAACTATTCCGAGATGCCGGGTCTAGATCCAAAAATAGCAGTATATAAACCGTCTATATCGCTGGACATAAAGCCAGTCAAACATACGCCAAGAAGGATGCGACTTGAACTTGGGATGAGCATCAACGCTAAAGTCAAGAAACTAATCGACTCCAGCTTCATCCAAGAAGCTCAATATCCTGACTGGATCGCCAACATCGTTCCAGTGGTGAAGAAAAATGGGACGGTGCACATCTATGTGGACTTTCGGTACCCCCAACAAAGCTTGCCTGAAGGATGATTTCCCAGCACCTGTTACCGAGTTGATGATCTATAACACGTCTACCCATGAGGTCTTCTCCTTCATGGATGGATCTTCAGGATACAACCAAATAAAAATGCATCTAGAATACCAAAAGCATACCGCCTTCTGGACCTCACTGGGCATATTCTGTTATAAGGTGATGCCCTTCGGTTTGAAGAATGCAGGTGCTACATACCAGAGGGCCATGACAAAGATCTTTAATGACCTCATACACGAGATCGTCGAATGCTACATTGAAGACCTTATGGTGAAAAGTAAACCTCACGAGGAACATTGGGAATATCTAAAAATAGCGTTCCAACGCCTTCGGAAGTATAATCTGAAGATGAATCCTCTAAAATGTGTGTTTGGTGTTTTCTAAGGCAAATTCCTAGGATTCATCATACATGTCGTGCCCCGCTTCCCAGTGTACGGGCAAGGAGACACGACGAGGCCGCTACGCATTTACTCAGAAGTAAACACGCTAAGCGTATCTAAGAAATATAAAGTAAAATACACATGAGACAAGATGTAAATGAACAACAACTTTATTTATTAAACATTCTTTTTACAATACAGCTGAAATATAAATACATGGAATGAAAGCAATGCCTAAACAATTGCATAACATAAATGAAAATGAAAACATGTACAAGTAATCTAGAGCTCCGGGTCGAATGCTAACTGCTCCAAGTCCTCGTTGCTGGGCTCTGTCTCCAGAAGGTCCGATCCACCTGACAACATTCCAAAGAAGAAGAGAAATAGGAATGTCGTCAGCGAATAATCGCTCGGTAAGTCCCAAAGAATAGATATAGACAGAATAGACATAAGGAGAATGTAATTTTTAAAGTTGTATTATATTGTTAACGCCGTTGTTTGTAGCTTGGTACAGAAGATGCCAGTGTATACGAGAGAAGTCCAACTTACACCGTGGACTTTGGTAACTCGTAGTACAAGGCTCCGTCGAAAATACCACGGATCAACGGCATGGATGTAATTACATCTTAAGTGACCACCTCGTGCCACCTTTAACATATTCCGTACCAGTCTACCCCTTTATAAACCCCGCGATATCTTGATTGTATTTGTTTGTATTGTATTGTCTTTGTTTCCACCAATCAGAGAAAAGCTCTGTTCAAATTTTGAAATTTGAAATGAAGCAGCGCTTCATAAAAGCGCTGGCGCCAAAAGCGTCAGCGCTAAGAGTCAAAGTCTCTGAGGCAGCGCTCACGTGCAAAGCACGAGAGCGCCGGCGCTTTTGCACGAGAGCGCCGGTGCTAAGAGTCAAAGACACTGAGGCAGCGCTGAGAGTCAAAGACTCTGAGGTAGCGCTCACGCGCAAAGCACGAGAGCGCCAGCGCCAAGAGTCAAAGACTTTGAGGCAGCGCTCATGTGCAAGGCACGAGAACGCTCGCGCTAAGTGCGCCAGCGCCAAGAGTCAAAGACTCTGAGACAGCATTCACGCGCAAGGCACAAGAGCGCCAGCGCCAAGTGCACCAGCGTTGAGAGTCAAAGACTCTGAAGCAGCGCTCACGTGTAAGGCACGAGAGCGCCAAGCACTAGAACTGAATGTTCTCCACTGTTGGATCAAAAATCTAACGAAGATGATAAATCATCAAATTACCAGGATAAAATTCTGTTGAGAGAATACTCCTCAAATCTTTCCAAACAGGAAAGATTGTGCTCTGTAAATCAGAGTACCATTGGATCAAAGATCCAATGGTGATTAAAAATCACCAAGATACAGAGTAATCTCTGTATGGGAAAATAATTTCCCAATCTTGTTAATAACAAGAAAGATGTCTTCTGTAAAATAGAAGCCCTAAACTAAACTCTGTGGACTATGAGGTCCTTAAACTCACAGACTATGACGTCCTTAAACTTATGGATTGCTACGTCCTTAAACTAAAACAATAGAGCCCAAATGCTCTTTTGCTGGATCTAAATGATCCCAAAACCCTGTTAAGTAGATCTTAGTCTAAAATTAGAATAACGTATCCTTAACAAACGTTTAAGTTGATCTTAGTCTCAAACGAGATTAACGATCCTTAAACCCAACTCAAACCCAAATCTAAGAAAATACGGATTTGGACTAATCTACGCCCTACGGGCGACAGCATAAATTAGTCTCCGTATACAATCCACAGGCAACCAAAAAACAAAACAAACACACACGACACGAAGTGACCATCTGGAGAAGGAGAAAGTGGTTACCGCGATGCGGTAGCGTAATTAACTGCAGGGGCTTGCGCTTGCAGGGAAGAGCGTCCCCACAATCAAAAACCCCTCACAATGAGGGGGAATCTGACGAAATCTGCTACATCGGCCGCGTCCGTATAAACCTTCGATACATGGTGCCATAAATCAACTTGGCATCTTCGGAGAGGTGGACGGATAAAACCAAATAGCATCTGCCCCTAAATTCAGGCAAGAAGACCCGCGCGGTTTCGTCTCTGTTTTCGGCGGCGAACAGATTCTGGCACGCCCGGTGGGACCTTTTCCTCTTTACACTCCACACTTCGTGTGTCGTATTCACGAACGAATCGCGGTTTAACGTGGTTGCCCTTGGATTCGAGGTACTAAGATTTGGTGTCTTGCTCCCGTGCAGATCAATGGCTTCCAACTGCACCAACTGCAACAACTCTCACCCCGTCCTTGCCGGACGGGTGACCTACGGGCCTCAAGCGGCCTCCATTTTCTCGATACCAGTGGAACATGTGACGCAAACCACCACTGGGTTGTTCTTTGGGACCATGCTCCCACCAGTGAGCTTCAACGCCCCATTACCATCGCAGGAAGCTCCGAAGAAGTCGGTCTTTGATCGGCTTACAACTACCACGGCCCCTCTCAACGGGTCGCCCAAATCCAGCGTCTCTGTCTTCAACAGACTAGGCCAAAGCTCCAATGGGCCCGTGAAGAAGCCCGCCATACCTGAAGGGGTTATTCCGAAGCGGATAGCTATCTCTGCTCCAATAAATGATGTCATCAGAGAGAATTCTCCTACTAAAGGGTCGGTCTTCACAAGACTGGCCGTTCCAACTCCCGCTACAGACAAAGTCACCAAGGCTGCTTCCCCTGTTCGAAAGTCGGCCTTCATAGATTGACTATCCCCTCTCAACGGACGTCTGTCTTCGATAGGCTAGCACCGGCAGCAACCTTTCACCACAGCAGGGGGCATGATAAAGTCACCCTCATAGCTGAACCAATATCGTCTGCAAGGCATGCTCGACGTTGTCACTGGCGCCGAGTGAGGAAAGTTGGGGGTAGTTCCCCTTCCGGACTTACCCCACCAGCTCCAACGGTGAAAATTGATGCTGCTGTTCCAACTGGGAACAACTTTGAACCACTTAGGAGGGTGCACAAAAATTATCCGACCGCCGTGCTAAAAAGATCTCCTCCGCCTATGGAGAACGTTACAAAGACAAAGCTGGAGCAGCCCCCTCAGCGGATGTCCTCTAAAATTCACAAGGTCTGGCGACAGGTCCAAGACTCGGTGATCAACCAAGACTACTCCTGCCGACCGAAGAAGATGAAAGTTCGGCAAGAAAAGGACCACCCTTTCGTACCACAAAAGGTGTTGTCTACTTGGGTGACTTACCCCCAAACTTAACTTTGATCGTCCCGAGCAAACTAGTTATTCAAGAGAAAGAGAAAAAGAAAAAGAAAAACCTAAATAGCACACTTTCGTAGGCAAACACGATTGCACTGAGCACGTGCAACAAGCCGTTAAACCTCTAGGTGTCCCTAGTAGGAGGAGTGTTGTCTCATGAGGGTTTTCAGCGGATTACACCCACAAAATCCTATAATTAAAGAGAGATGGTGAAAGTTATATATAAAGATAAGAACTATAAAAGAAAGAACTTGAAAATAAGAGTTTTCAACTACACCAGTTTTTCGGTTGTCATGAGCCATATCTTAATAGTCATGAAAAGATGTTAGAAATCACATCATCCCTCAATAAAACATCATCTTTATTCTTCATTCCTATCTTTCTTCCAAACATCGATCATATAACCCTACGTGTGTGTAATAGACATCCCTACACTCGGAGAATTCAATTCAAGCTATCATACTCTTATCCAACTGCCTCAGTACTTTTTAATTTGATGAATATTTAGATGGATTTGCTTACACACTTTCATGCGACCGTTAATACTTCTTGAGGTACTAACCGACCGATTACTCATGTGCTTGCTTATTAGGTGTATTCTTCGTCTTGCACCACCTGAGGCTTAGCAGTGACTCCCAGACCAGTTGGTCTAAGGCACTAGGTGATGAAGCACCCTCGCTATATTTTTTTATTGCTGCCTTGGCGATTAACAAAACCAGTGTTCATTTTTCTCACCATTTTATATTTTATTCAATTTTTTATTTTCTTCATACTTTGGCTTTTAGACAAGAGCATTTCAAGGTATTCTCTACTATTCTGAGTTTCAAGACGTGTGTAAGTGCGTATAGTAGAGTATCAACGCTCAAATGTTTGGCTTCCAGAGTAGGAACTATTTTTCAGACTTATTTTTATCTTCAGATTAGTGACTTCTTTCATCTTACTAACCCTTGGGACAACGGCTCATAACTACTTATTACTAGTTCGTTTAAGAAAACTTCTAATTTTCTTGGTTTTCTTAAATTTTTCCAATCTTTTGGATGTAATTTTTCACTATCTAATCTTTTTATTATCTAATTAAATATTAAATATTTTTATATTTTGAATTTTTTTTAATTTTTATATGTTTTAAAAGTTTTGTGCTTATGCAAAGTATGATGCAAAATGATGCGAAAATACACACAAACCTCCCCCAAACTTGTTTTCAACAGTTTCCTCACTGTTGTCTTCCGCTAGATCACAAAAAACCTGTAAGCCTGGAAGGAAATTTATTAATGGGGCAAGAAGAAGTGAAAGTGAAAATTCTCCCCCAAACTTATTTTTTGGCTCACCATTTTGAGTAAAAGATTTTATTCTCGAGAGCCAGATTATACCTCCCCCCAAACTTGAGTTAAACAATATTAATCTTTGAAAATCACAAGAGGGGGTCAAGATTAGTGGTCGATGCCAAGCTTTGCAAAGACCGAAGGTCAACCCCAACCATTCGAAGATTTTATCAATGTAATGCTCCAGTTGGTGAAAGAACAAGTTGAAAAGAGCCAAGAAGAAGTGGGGAAAAGGTAAGTGGTGGGATAGAATGTGTTTACGTCTCGTTTTGGAGAGATGACACAGTGATTGTGATGGATTACTCGCATTCTCTTTATAGTCCAGAAGAAGGGGTGGAGGTTCAATTTCATTGTATTGAGGTGGATTCATCTCAACACCCGTGTCTTTCAAAAATGCGAGTTCTTCAGCGAAAATATCCTCAAAACTCTCATCTATACCCCGGAGAATAATGTCATCACAAAGTGCGGGGTGATCTTCAGACTCCAAGAACGGTTTATAATCAGCGTTAGATGTTGACCCGGACAACTCGAAAGAAGGGTCCGTATGTGTATAATACATATCTGGGTCAAACAACAACGTATGAAAAGAGTCTAGATCAGTATTGTGAAGCTGTTCAAATTCGCTGCTATCGACATCCATTAATTCGACAGAACATACTCAAGCATGAGGTTCAGAGGCTTCACTTCCCAACTTGTAAATGTGAAGTTCAATTGACCTATTCCCGAAGGATAGGGTCATAGAACCGTTTCGACAATTGATTACAGCGTTGGAAGTCGCAAGAAAAGGCCGACCCAGAACAACCGGAATTTGGTTCCATGGGTTTGCTACAGGTTGTGTATCTAGAACAATAAAGTCCACAGGGAAGATAAATTCCCCGACTTTTATTAACACATCCTCTAACATACCCCTTGGTTTGGTGATAGATCGATTAGCCATCTGTAAAGTGCATTGCGATGGTTTTAATTCTCCGATACCCAATTGCTCATACACAGAATAAGGAAGCAAGTTAACACTAGCGCCTAAGTCGAGTAAAGCACGATCGATATTTTTACCCCCAATAGAAATAGAGATTGTAGGATAGCCAGGGTCCTTACGTTTCTTGGGTAATTGCTGTGTAAAAGCTGTGCTTACATTACTCGACATGAAAACTTTTTTCGGCACTTGAGTTTTTCTTTTCCTAGTGCACAAGTTCTTAAGTATTTTCGCATAAGCTGGAACTTGTTGTATAGCATCTAGGAGAGGAATATTTACGTTAACTTGCTTAAACATTTCCACAACTTTCTCCATTTGTGCATTCGGTTTGTTGGACCTCAATCTATCTGGAAATGAAGCTTTATCAATAAGTGTTGGGCCCAACGTATGTGGAGAAGTTTGTGGAGGTGGAAAGGATGAAGTGGGTGGAGGGTTCGAGCCTTGGGGAAAACGGAGAATAGGCTCGGAAGAAGAAAGTAAACTAGACGAAATAGGGTAAGAAGTAGAAGTGGAAGTGAAAGCCGAGGGTTCAATTTGTTCCTCAATATCAGCTTCAATCTGTTCACCCACATGGTTATCCAGCACTCTTCCAGATCTCAATGTGGTAAGTGCATGCACATTATACCGTGAGCACCCAGGATCAGGTAGGGGTTGAGCTGGATGATTCCCTTTCTCTCTAGCACTCATTGCTGCAGTCAGTTGTGCAATTTGTGCTTTTATCAATTTGATATTCTCACCGTGGGAGACAGTGTTTTGCACTAACGTATGGATAGAAGACGTTAAAATGTCATTCGTTCGCATAGACTGTGCAATGAACATATCGAGTGCAGAGGGTTTATCGGTACCGGCAGAAGAAGGATCAAAGTTGTTGGCCGGGTTTTGTAAAGGTTGTGGTTGAAAGAGGTGCTGACTCAGTTGTGGTGATTGCTGTTGCTGTGGAGGGACCCTTTGGAAGTCATTTGGGTTTGGAACCGTATTTTGAGTTTGGTGTTGGTTCCAAGCAACATTATGGTGATTCCTCCAACCATGATTATAAGTGGAAGAAGAAGGATCGTTTCCAAATCTTTGCTGCTGAAAAGCAGCATTAGTGTGCTCTTGACCTTGAAACGGTACATTCAAAGGACATTCTTCCGTCAAATGTGATGGGTTGGAACAGCAACCATACACGGTTTTTAGAAGTGTGTATTGGGTTAGGGAGGCTGAAGAAATTCTGTTTTCTATAGCGTCGAGTTTTCTTTGTATTGCGGCCATTTCGGCTTTCATTGTGACGGAAACATCGAGCTGATTGATACCTTCCCTAGACAATGGTTGACTAACACTTTCCCATTGGAAAGTGTTTTGAGCAAGATCTTCTAGGTATTTCCAAGCTTCACCATCATCTTTAGACAGGAATTGACATTGACACATGGTTTCAAGCATCTGTTTTGTTATGAGATCAATACCCTCATAGATAATTCGGCACAGATCCCATCTAGGGATTCCGTGATGAGGACATTGTAAAAGAAGATTCTTGAACCGTTCAAAGCATTTCCAAAATGGTTCATTGGGAAGTTGGGTAAATTGTAAGATTTCGCTCCGAACACGGGCGGTCTTATGATTGGGATAAAATTTCTTCAGGAACGCTATAACGAATTCGTCCCATATTGAAATAGAATGTGCGGGTGTGTTATAAAGCCACTTCTTGGCTAAATCGTATAAAATGAACGGGAGAATACGTAAACGCATAGCATCCACAGAAAGTTGTGAAGTACCCATCAAAGCACATACGTTTTCGAATTTGGTGATAAAAACGTATGCGTCTTCAGACTCGAGCCGGTGAAATTTGGGTAAAAGTTTGATGAAATGAGGTTTAATTTCGAAATTATCCCCATTGGCTGGTGGAATGGAAAGACAAGTGTGAAGGGGCCCACGTGTAGGGTAGCATCTCTGTTGGAGAGAAATGTGTGGAGGATTCTGCGCACCTGCGGGCGGTGGCAGAGTGGTGTTAAAGTTTGATGGATATCCGTCCATCGCGGTCGTGGTGGGTGGTGGGGAAAAAGAAAATGAAGAAGTACCGACTTCGGAGTCGATAGCAGGAACGCGGACAAGACGAGCACTAGAATCCCGTGTCCAGCCGAGCATGCACTGAACGGTTTAGCACAAGTGGCAGCGTGTGTGTTATTTAAAAATTGGTTTGTTTTGAAAAGTGTGTCGGACTTAAGACAATTCACACAAAAAATTCACAAGCAACCCTAGAACTAAGGTCACCTAGGTCAAGTCACTAGACCGCTCCTAGACTTCCAAAGGACAAGCCGTAGGATCAATCCTCTACCACCTCTTTACTACTCTTGTGGCCAGGTAAGTGCCAGGTAAGTGGGAGGTTCTCCACTACATAAGTAGTGGGCCTAATTAAGTAACCACTTGCCTTAGATACACTTGCCTAGACACCACAAAAATAATGCAGATAAGCGATAGATTACCCACGACCTTCCTCTGTCCTTATTGAGCGCGACAGTCCTTAGAGTCTTGTGTAGATATTTTTTAAATTAATGTAGGGTTGATGCAGATGCTCGGTTTATGATTTGTGGGGCTTAGGAAGGGTGATAAAATCCCCACATAATCTGAATTTTGGTCTTGCCCCTTAAAATCCGTATTAAAATATGAAATAACAAACTAATAACAAAACTTTGCAAAAAGATTTTTGAGCGGCAATATTTTGCAAAGAATCCCGCAGAAAAGATATTTTATTGGATTTCAGAGGAGAGAGAATGAGTTGAAAATTTCACCAGAGAAGTTTAGAACCCTAATTCCTCACTTAAGCCGCAAATCCGCCGCTAAAATAGCCTTTCTGCCGCGCTTCCGCCGTGCTTTAAGGGAATATTTTGATGATTTTTGCTATGTGGCCTCCTGTGCTCCTCTGGATCTTGATGAATGTCTCTGGCTCTCTGTTTCCTCAAGTCTGCGACTCCAGATCCCCTCGCAAAATTCACACAATAATCGTTAAATATACAATTTGCAGTTTTGTTTATGATAATGATCGAATAAGAATTCAACACAAATAGTAAAGAAAAAAATTACGCACGTATGCCCGGCAACGGCGCCATTTGATTGTGTGAAAAAGTGTTTGTAGAATAACCGCAATCAATAACGGTATCGCTTATAGTTAGCCGAGATGAGTACGGGTCGTCCGTAGGGAAACGTAGAATATTTTATTCTTACTTTCGGCGTGTTGAGAAAGAAAGGAGGAAGAAATAAGAATGGTTGTAGGTTCTAGATCTACGTTAAACACGGATGCAAAATATAGATCTAGATTAATTATGGATGTAAGTTCAATATTAAAAGGGAGCTTATAGGGTTCATTAGGATTTAGTAGTTATGGATGGTTAATTAAAGATTACTCTTTTTATCATTTAATAGATTTAAAACTGGAACGACAGAGATGCATGTAGATTAGGGTTTCTGGAGGGAAAAGGGTTCCCACTCTTAACCCCTATCTCGACATGGAACTCCGTTCATATCTAGCCTTTACCAAAACAATTATTAATCTAATCTCTAATCGCGGTCGAGACTAACAATGAATTGGTAGCGCGCCCGATTAAGATGTTAATGATTCTTTTGATAAAATTTATAAACTTTATAGGACGTAAAAAGGGTTTAAAAATCTTCATTATCCATTAACCTACCCTAATCCTACGAAGCCTAACAAGCGGAGAATTACTCGCGCATGTTGGGAGAAGAAGAGATGGAGAGAGAATTCATAATGAAACTACAAAGAAATAGAATAAGAAAAAGAACTACCTTTATTAATCAACAAAACTCATTTACACTTTGTTTTCCTTAGAAAATGATTACAATTACTAGTTTGCTTCTCGATCTCTTCTAAGGAGGTAGATGAACCGTTGATGATCAACCTGGATGCATGAGCCTTCTTGGACTTCGTGATCTCGTCGACTTGATGCCTTCTAATTTTAGCCCTTGGTCCTTTATATAGCCCTCAAAGAAGAAAAACTAGCTACCATATATAGCGACTTCCTAATATGGTGACTTTCCATGCCTGGATTCTGAGTCCCTGTCAGTATTGATTTTATGATTTTAGCAGATTTTTGATCCTGACACCTTGAACATCTTGATCTCTTGACCTGAGCTAAATCTTGCACAATATCTCTATGAATAATGTTAGTTTATTTATTAAATTAGAGAGAGTATCTTAATCACTATATATGGTAATAAATCTTTAAGAAATTTGATTAAGAATATTTGATATGCTATGCATCTTTTAGTTACTAAAATATTATGCATATATTTTGAAATATTATTCTAACCATTTGTATGATATTATATCTTTTAAGAATTGTGATTAGAATATTTGATATGATATGCATATTTTCAATTACCAAAATATTTTATAAACATAAAATGCCTATATTTTCCTTCATAATATTAATTATAATATATAAACATATGGCAAATAGTATTTTGCAGATAAATCCAAATATGTTTAATATTTATAATAAACACCTTTTATTATTTAAGAAATGTAAGGAAAATACTTATACCAAAGTGCAATATTTTCAACTGAACAGTGCCCGCTGCAACGGCCCCCTTAACTTCGACCGCTCACAAAAGGAGAAGGCCGGAGAAAATCCCCGTGTCTGCAACGAATCTCAAGGGCACTGAACCTAAACGCCCCAAGTCTGGGAGCATGATGGTGCACACTGTTTATATGGCATCCGGGAAGAGGATAGCCGTATCTCCACGGGCCATCGATCACTCACCCGATCAGTAAGTAAGGCTCAGGAGCAACAATAACAAAAGCTCCAGGAGATGCTAACATAGATGGCTGCAATCACTGGGCTAAAAGAAATCCCGGAGACATCGTTGGAGCAGCATCAAGAACAAGAAACCGATGCTGAGTTCCTCCGCAGAATCCTTGAGAAGAAAGACAGAGAGGCCGCGGAACAAGCGGCCAACATAAAACGAATGGTACTTTTATTCCAAGATATGGTCGGAATGATGATACAGCCGGATCCTCCAGCTGAAGACCCTCCGATTATCCTTGAAGACGATAGAGGGGAGACATCAAACCCTCTTCCTGCTTGTTCAGCAGCCAAGGAAGAGACCATCTCCAAAGCCGCCCTTGACGACTATATAGCTCAACAGATACGAGCTCATCAGGCGAGCGAAGCGGCCGGCCAAATTGTTAAGACTGGACGACCCTATCCGGGTTGGTACGATCAAATAAAGTACCCGCCGGAATACATGATCCCTAAATTCCACGTATATAAGGGGACGGGCAATCCCCACCAACATGTTGCTCAGTTCAGGGCTCTGTACTGCAACACCGGAGGTGACGATAAGCTACTGCTTCGCCAATTCGTTGGCAGCTTATCAGAGACAACATTCGAGTGGTATTCTGAGCTCCCGAATGACTCTGTTAAGACATTTGCAGAAATGGAGCTACTGTTTACACAAAAATTCACAAGCAATAGCGAGCGCACCCCGATCACTGCACTAATTAACGCCAGGGTGAAGCCAGGCGAAACATGGGTTCAGTATGCGATACGGTGGAGGAACCTATGGTCGAAGTGTGAACAGCGCATAGAAGAGGCTCCTGCAGTAGGCATGTTCGTGGGTACCCTCGATCCGCAGGCGAACATATCCCAGTTCATGATGTTTTTCAAGCCGACTACCTTCCAGGCCTTGATTGACAAACTGGCCTAAATGGATCAGATGGGCCATAGACCGTCTTTCTCGAAGACTCGAAACGAAAAGGGGAAAGGGAAAGCGACCTTCGTCGCCAACACTCAACAGTAGCCCAGGGGTCCAAAACCACCTGATTGCCAGAATGTTAGACAGCGATTCTTTAACGAAAAGCTAAAATGCCCTTATTCGTTTCCCCGGGACAAAACGAGGAGACTGTTCGAGCTGGCAGTACGCAACAGGCTCATCAATCTGCCAGATCCAAGACGTCCGCTGCAGCCAGGCGATGCCAACAATCCTAATTACTGCCCCTACCACCAAGTAGTAAGCCATCCAATCGAAAATTGCTTCGTCTTCAAAGGCTAGATTGAGGACCAATACCAACAGGGCAAATTCGCGCTGTCTGAGAATTGGAAGGTAAGCCCACCCCAGCCGCATACTCCTAAAAAGATGGATACGCTGGGGGCATCATGATCTTTTATAGAGGAAGCTCCATGGGAAATTGCTCTTTCGACAAAGACCAAAAAGATGTTGAAAGATCTCCAAGCATGTCCGACGATTAAATGGAAGAGCCCGCTGGAGCTCGAGATTATTGAGGGGATGCTGAAGCCGCGCCCAACGCTGAAAGTTGGTGAAGGTGGACAAAACATTCAGGCCAAGTCTCTAAAGTCTTTAATGAAAAAGAAGAAGGCCAAGAAGCCCGTCCGACCCGAAGACAGCCGTACGGGTCTACAGAAATACATCGATGCACTGGAAGAATATAACCAGAAGGTACGGACCCTAATCACGTTGGATGAATTCTTTAATCATGTTCTTGAAAATGAAGCCGATGACGCTGATGAAGGAGACAATTCTTCAGATGAGCTCGAGGATTATGTAGCAAGCTGCTACGCGATCTCTCATTCATCGATCGATAGTAAAAAAGCTCCTGATGCAAATAAACTGGGGGCAAATCCAGAACCAGAACTCTCAGAACCGTCAGACGATATGATTGACATATTCCTGAATGAAGCTCTTCAGAAAAGAAAAGCTAACCAAGAGCGTGAAATCGTCATATACGAAAGAGCCAAACGTCGGCGACTGAACGAAAGGGTTGAAGTACCCCAACAGGATCAAAGCACTTCTGCCACTAGTAAAAGCAGGTTTAAGACAAGGAAGCAGTTCGCTAAAGCCCTATCGATGGGAATGAAGTTGCCACCTTTCAAAGAAGACACTTCAGAAAATACGTTCCCCGACGGACCGGATGCACATCCAAACTACTGCTTATACTATCAGAGGATCATGCACCCTACCGAGGAATGCATGGCCTTTAAAAATTGGTGGCAGGGATACGTCGCTTATCGACAACATTTCAAGTGGATGAAGTGCAAAACTCGTCGGGAACAAAGAAGCATGACCAATGAGCACAAAAGAACCGCCGGTAACTGTCACATGGTTGATTCCGGAGGATCACAAGTTCTCACCTTCGGGAGAGATTCTGATGAAGAAATAACTCTCGGCCCTCTCTTCAAGGAATCCATCTCCGAAACAGAAGAAGTAAAGACCTGCGAGAACATTCAGCGCGCAATCGCATGTTACCCGAAAAGAATCTCGGACCCACAAATAAGGGATTGAACAAAATAGATAAGGGGAAAGAAAAAGTCCCTGAAGATATCACCCTTAATGACTGAGTCGTTGAAGAGCTGGCAGCCAAGGACCCGCCCAAGAAAAACAAGGTGGATTACAATGTTCTGGCACACCTAAGGAAGATACCCTCACAGCTAAGCATTCTCGATACCCTTCTGCTATCTAAAGAGACAAGAGATTCTTTGATCAAGGCACTACAAGAGCCCGAGCAGTTCTAAGCTTTCCTTGCCGAAGAAAAGATGAAGGACGAGCTGGAAGAAGTGCACACGGCTGATATCACTTTCGGCGATGAAGATCTCCTCCTCGGAACGTGCGACCACAACCGTCCCTTGTATGTCACTGGATACTGCCATGACATCAAGATAGGGAAGATCCTAGTTGACAACGGGTCCTCTGTCAATCTCCTAAACGTGAGGGTGTTAAAATAAATCTGCATGGGCGTCTAGCACCTCGCTCGGGATAAAATTACCATCTCCGGGTTCGACTCCCAGTCATCACGGATGCTCGGGTCTGTGATACTGACATTATGCTTTGGGCTGCTTGATTTTGTCTCAAAAACTATATC
Source organism: Agapanthus africanus (assembly GCA_030015575.1). Taxonomy (NCBI): domain Eukaryota; kingdom Viridiplantae; phylum Streptophyta; class Magnoliopsida; order Asparagales; family Amaryllidaceae; genus Agapanthus; species Agapanthus africanus. The sequence goes on from CM057346.1 coordinate 562,915,259, forward strand.
TATAACCGTAATCAAGAACGGCGTCGCTTGGTAGCTAGCCGGTGAGAACGGGTCGGTCCACAGGGATTTTGTGAATCTCTTAGTCGTGCTAACGAGTTAATTCTGAAGGGTGTTCGGAGTGATTATTAAATCTAAAAATCTAATTATTCTATACTACGATTATCTAGATCTAGTCTTGCTAGGGTTAGGTTTAGGGATGGTTTGGAAATGCTAGTAAATCTCAACGCTTTCTATACCCGAATGAAGATCTATGAGGAGTTATGGTAATTATCAATAAAAGGGATTTGATCCATTCGGGAAGGTGTTCCTTCCTCTTGGTTCTTGTCTTTCCTTTAGAGATCCTTACCATAACCTCCATGGAAAACGCGCGCAACCGGGCCTTTATACTACGGTATCACCGCTACCTCGAGGGATAGGGTGCCGTAGGGCACGGTGTGTGCGTGTATGCATGGAGTCCTATTGAAAATATATTATGGATAAGAAAGGGATGAGAGATCTCATCTCTCAAAATCCTTCCCCAAAGCTAACTCTAAACAATTTATCTACGACAAGAAATTAAATCTACCTAGGGCAAAGAATTGATATCTAAACTAGAGCAAGGAATTAAATCTACTTACAGATGCATCTCTCCAATCATCAACGCAGGTTTGTCAGATCTGAATCCATGAATTGAAAAGAAACACCGATGCTCTCCACGAAGAGATCTGAATTTATTATTTAAAAGGAAGCATAAGAAAATACATTCTTTAGAGTTCCTATTTATAAAGAATAGGAAACCCTAGGGTTACATTTGTTTCGCATGTCTACAATTACAAAAATAGCCCTAGAAAATCTTTACAGCACCGCCACGACGTTTTGGTAAAAAGAAAATTCCCTTTTGTCTTCTTATGGCCGCGTAACCACGGCAATGGTGGGCTTGGGCCGCGGTTCCGCGGCCCTTTGATGAGTTCAGTTGCTGAATTTTTTGGGTTTTCTTATGGATCACTTTGGGCTTCTGGTTCTTGGGTTATTTTAACAATTAGGCTTCAATATTGATTCCAGATCTTCAGTGAACAATTTGCAATGGCTTTTTAACCCTTTGCCTTGACATTTTGGGATCTTGCGTTGCCTTGTTAATTGTGAACTGTCTTTCGATGTAGGCTTGACTAAGATCCTCCCATTTGTTGGTCAAAAGTCCATATTTTCATCGTCTTTACATCGTTTTCACTGTTTCCTGTCCAAGAACCTGTAACCTGTAATATATAGCAGACATGCGTCAAAAGTACCTGTTTATTTATAAAAGAGTAAGAATGGGGAATATAATAATGCAATATTATGGTGTGAACAAATACCCCCAAACTTATCTTTTGCTCGTCCTCGAGCAAACTTATTTTTATTCACTAAAATCCTAACCTAACCGCATTTTCGCAGGGAGACGCGATTGCACTGAGCTCGTGCAACAAGCCGTTAAACCTCTAGGTGTCCCTAGTAGGAGGAGTGTTGTCTCCTGAGGGTTTTCAGCGGATACTACCCACAAAATCCTATCAATTCGGTCCATTAACTTTTGTTCTCCAATTAGGTTTTCTAACAAGGAATTCTATTATCGTCGACTCGTAAATTATCCACCCATATTCTTCACGCTTCCTCATCATTTAACTTAAGATTATATATGTTATGTAGACCTACTTAGCTTTCGGCATCTCTTAAGTTTTCCTTCTAAAGTTCCATCTCCACTTAGGAATTTCTATTAACTTTACTAAAGATACAAGTTCTATCCTTCATTCCTTTCTCTCATCTAAACTCTAACCATATATCCCCACGTATGTGTAAATATCACCCCTACACTTGGAAATTCAAATCAAGCAATCGTACTCTCATCCATTGTCCAAAGCACTTATTAATTAGTGAATTTTTAAATGAAATTTTGCTACACATCTGTTTCCCGAATCAGAGCAAAGCTCTGCTGAAATTCAAAATTCAAATTTTGAAGCAACGCTTCAAATCCCGGGCGCAACGCGCCACGTGTCAGGCGCAGACGCATCAGCGCAGCGTCCAAAGCAGCGCACCTAATCAGAGCAAAGCTCTATTTTAAGTAAAATTAAAGGAAGCAACGCTTCAGTTGCGCAAGCGCTGCGCTGCGCGACACGTGTCAGCGCAGATGCGCAAGCGCTGTTGCGCAAGCGCTGCGCTGCGCGACGCGTGTCAGCGCAGTTGCGCTGCGCTTTGCGCTGCGCGATGCGTGTCAACGCAAAGCGCAGCGCGGCGCGTGTCAGTGCAGTTGCGCTGCGCGACGTGTGTCAGCGCAAATGCGCTAGCGCAGTTGCGCTGTGCTGTGCGCTGCTTGACACGTGTCATACGCTGGGGCGTTTGCGCCAAACAGAATTAAGATTTTAAAGAAATATTTCTGTTCTTTTCAAAACAAGAAGATTTTCTTCTGTAAAACAGAAGCTCTTGGATCAAAGATCCAACGGTGGGGAAAATTCCCCAAATCACTCAGAGAAAGATCTCTTTAACAAATTTATGGGCACTATATAAAGGCCCCTAGACTTCAATTCAAAGGCATCAACATTTCTTGAAAAATCAAGAGCTTCAAACAGAGAGAACTCTGAGAAAAATTTCAAAAAAAATGTAAAAACCTTCACAAGAGAGAAGAAATTTCTTCTAATAGATCATTGATCTAAAAACCAGATCAATGATCTTCATATAAAAAAAACAGTGCTTTGCACTTCTCATGAACCACTGGTTCTTTAAAAGAAGAAAAAACAAAGATAAAAAAAATAGTGCTTTGCACTTTTATGAACCTTTGGTTCTTGAAATAAAAAGAAAAACTTGTTTTTCTTTGATCTAAATTAGATCAAAGAAACGAATAGTGCTTTGCACTTCTTTTATGAACCAATGGTTCTTGAATCTAAAAGATTCTTAAATCATAGCGCCTTGCACTTGCAAACTGCGCTGTTGCGCTTCTGGGTTGGCGCAAGCCACCAGAGCGCGCCACGTGTCAGCAGCGCAGCGCATTAGCGCAGCGCAATGCGCTTGCGTGACACGTGTCATCACCACGAGCGCTTGCGCTCTCTGATTGGCGCAAAGCGCCTGAAAATGCAATGCATTTCATTTCCTAAAGGGTCAGGCCCAAATTTAAAAGACCAAGCAGGCCTAATTAAATTAATGCTCTGCATCATTTATAAATGGGCAGAGCCCAAACAAAATAATAAAAATGCTATGCAAAAAGGGGCAGAGCCCAAACAAAGTAGATGCCTTGCATCATTCATAAATGAGCAGAGCCCAGAATAAATTGATGCTCTGCATCTTTTATGGGCAGAGCCCAAACAAAAAAATAGAAAATAATGCAATGCATTAGTTAAAAATAGGCCAAGCCCTAGCACAGGTCTAACAGACCAAAAAACAAATAAAAGCGTTAGAATATTTTTTCAACTGGACTACGCCCAATTTTGGCCGTAAGTCCTTAAATTAAATTGACTGAGCACGGCTGCTCCCTAAATCAATTTACGACCGGTTCGAGGGTACATCTCTGAACTCCTCTGACACCCATCGTTGTAATCCTTCAACGACGTCAGAGAGGCGACGGGTCCCGACGACCACACATCAATATGGACTGCGGGTACTTAAACTCGTGGACCGAAACGTCCTTAAACTAATGTTGGACCGAAACGTCCTTAAACTAATAACGGACCACCACGTCCCTAAACTGGAACATAGACCACCACGTCCCTAAACTGGAACATGGACCACCATGTCCCTAAACTGGAATATGGACCGCAATGTCCTTAAACTACCAATGGACCGCAATGTCCCTAAACTACCTATGGACCACTACGTCCCTAAACTGGAACAATAGAGCTCCCAAATGCTCTTTTGTCGGATCTAAACGATCCCGTTTAAGTTGATCTTAGCCTCAAATATGGCTAACGTATCCTTAAACATTCAAACAGACTTTAGTCTCAAATTGGACTATAAGACCCCCAATCAACTTTGGTTCAAGGGTACATCTCTGAACTCCTCTGACACCTATCGTTGTAATCCTTCAACGATGTCAGAGAGGTGATGAGTCCCGATGGCCATATATTAAATGGACCACTACGTCCTTAAACTGGAAATGGATCTAGACGATCCCGTTAAGTTGATCTTAGTCTCAAATCAGACTAACGTATCCTTAACGAACGTTTAAGTTGATCTTAGTCTCAAATGCGGCTAACGTATCCTTAAACTAAAAACACCAAACCCAAATCTAAGTAAATACGGATTTGGACTGATCCACATCCTACGGGCGACGGCATTACTCAGTCTCCGTATACAATCCACGGGCAACCACAAACAAAACAAACACCCACGACACGAAGTAAAATTCTGGAGAAGGAGAAAGTTGTTACCGTGATGCGGTAGCGTAATTAATTGCAGGGGCTTGCGCCTGCGGGGAAAAGCGTCCCCACAATCAAAAACCCCTCAAGCGAGGGGGAATCTGATGAAGTCTGCTACATCGGCCGCATCCGTCTAAACCTCCGATACACGGTGTCATAAATCAACTTGGCATCTTCGGAGAGGCGGACGGATAAAACCATATAGCATCTGCCCTGAATCTCAGGCTAGACGTCCTCCACGTCGTCGCCGCCGTTCGGAGGGGAACAGATTCTGGCACGCTCGGTGGGACCTTTTTCCTCTTTCCACTCCACACTTCGTGTGTCGTGTTCGCGAACGAATCGCGATTTGCTGTGGTTGCCTGTGGATTCGAAGTACTAAGATTTGGTGTCTTGCTCCGTGCAGAAAACAGAAGATCAATGGCTTCAAACTGCACTGCCTGCAACTGCAACTCTCGCTCGGTCCTTACTGGAGGAGTGACTTATGGGCCCCAAGCGGCCTCCCTTTTCAAGATGCCAGTGTAGCAGATAACTCAGGCCACCACTGGATTATTCTTCGGGACCATGCTCCCACCGTTGAGCTTCAATGCCACAATGACGTTGCAAGAAGCCCCAAAGAAGTCGGTCTTTGATCGGCTTGCCACTGCCGCGACCCCTCTCAACGGGTCGCCCAGCTTCAATACCCCAGTTCTCAACAGACAGGGCCAAAACGTCTGCAAACCCGCGATACCCGAAGCTGTCATCCCAAAGCGGATAGCCATCCCGGCTCAAGCGGACGAAATCATTGGAAAGGCTTCTCCGTCCAAAAAGTCGGTCTTTACGAGGGTGGTCATTCCGGCTCCTGCTCCAGGAGAGGCCCTCGAAGCTGCTTCCTCTGCCCAGAGCAGGGGGCATGACGAAGACACCCTTATAGCTGAAACAACTCCATCCGGAAGACACGCCCGACGTCGCCACTGGCGCCGAGTGAGGAAGGCTGGGGGCAATTCCCCCTCTGGGATAACTCCTCCAGCTCTGATGGTGGGGATCGATGCTGCTGTTCCAACCAGGAACAGCTTTGGATTGCTGAACACGGTGCACAGAAACTCTCCTACCGCGGTGTTGAAACGAACTCCTTCACCTGTGGAGAATGCTCCAGAGAAAAAGCTAGGGCTGCCCCCTCAACGATTATCCTCTAAAATCTACAAAGTCTGGCGTCAAGTCCAAGACTCGGTTGTTGATCAAGACTACCTCTGCCGACAGAAAAAGATGAAGGTTCGGCAGGAAAGGGACTACTCTGTCAAGCCGGGAAAAGCAACAGCTGGCCGGGTGCCCACTGCAACGGCTCTTCACCGTCAATCACTTAGAAGAAAAGGAGGTCACAAAAAGCCTCTGTGAACATGGCGAACCGTAAAAGCGCTGAACATAAACACCCCAAGTCTGGGGGCATGGTGGTGCGCACTGTTTATATGGCTTCCGGAAAGGAGGAAAGCCGTGCTTTGATAGGTTACCGACCGCTCACCCGATCCGTGACAAAAACTCAGGAGCAGCAACAGAAGCTTCAGGAAATGATGACTGTGATGGCTGCACTTACCAAGCCAAAAGAAAACTCCGAAGCGTCCTCGGATCAGCGACAAGAGCAGGAAACCGACGCTGACTATCTGCGCAGAGTTCTCAAAAAGAAGGACAAAGAGGCGGCAGAACAAGCTGCCAACATAAAACAAATGACGCTCCTCTTCCAAGGTATAGTAGGGATGATGTTACACCCGGACCCTCCAGCTGAAGACCCTCCAATCATTGTCGGAAACGACGGAGGGGAAACATCTAGTCCTCCTCCGGCTCTTGCAGCAGCCAAAGAGGAAACCATTTCCGAAGACGCCCTAAATGATTATATTGCTCAGCAAATACGAGTTCATCAGGTGAATGAAGCGGCTGGCCAAACTGTTAGAACTGGACGACCCTATCCGAGCTGGTATGACCAAATCAGTTACCTACCGGGATATACGATCCCTAAATTCTACATATATAAAGGGACAGGAAATCCACATCAGCACGTCGCTCAATTCAGGGCATTGTGCGGCAATACTGGAGGCGATGACAAATTGTTGCTTCACCAATTCGTTGGCAGCTTAGCAGAAACAGCCTTTGAATGGTATTCGGAGCTACCTAACGACTCTGTCAAAACATTTACGGAGATGGAGCTACTATTTACACAAAGGTTCGCGAGTGCTAGTGAACGCACCCCGATAACAGCACTGATAAATGCCAGGATAAGGCCAGATGAAACGTGGGTCCAATACGCAACACGATGGCGAAACGTATGGTCAAAATGCGAACAACGCATAGAAAAGGCACCTGCGGTAGGCATGTTCGTGGGTACCCTTGACCCTCAAACGACTATCTCGCAATTCATGATGTTCTTCAGGCCGACCACCTTCCAGGCTTTGATCGACAAATTAGCCCAAATGGACCAGATGGGCCACGGACCATCTCCTCCAAAACCAGACTTTCAAAATAAGAAGGGAAAAGGGAAAGCGACTGTCGTTGCCAATGCTCAACAACAGCCGAGCAACTCAAAGCTGGCCGTTCGCCAAAATAACGCGCATCCACGCCCGTCCCTCGAGGAGAGACTAAGACGCCCTTACTCGTTTCTTCAGAATAAAACGAGAAGACTGTTTGAACTGGCAGTACGCAACAAACTCATCAATCTGCCGAACCCAAAACGTCCGTTGCAGCCAGGCGATCTCAATAATCCCGATTACTGCCCTTACCACCAAACGGTAAGTCACCCGATCGAGAATTGTTTCGTCTTTAAGGGATGGATCGAGGATCAATACCTACAAGGCAAATTCGCGTTGTCTAAAAACTGGAAGATAAACCCACCACAGCCGCACCCTCCAAAGAAGACGGACACGATGGGGGCAGCTTGTTCTTTTATCGAGGACGAAAATGATGGAGGAGACTCACCAGACGAATCTAAAGGCTACGTAGCGACTTGTCACGTGATTTCTCACTCATTGGCGAATGATAAAGAGGCTCCTTGCGCTGATAAACCGAGGGCGGACCCTGAGCCAGAAATCCCGCGGCCATCAGACGAGTTGATCGATACCTTCCTGAATGAGATTCGTCTGAAAGTTAAAGCCAATCAAGAGCGTGAGATGGCCATACTGGAAGGAGCCAAACACCGACGACTGGACCAAAGAGTCGAAGCACTCCCGTCAAATCAAAAGCCATCCGCTGCGGATAAAAACATATTCAAGACGAGGAAAAGGTTCGCTAAAGCCCTGTCAGCGGGAATGGTGCTACCACCCTCTGAAGAAAATACTCTCGGTGAAATAGAGATGCATCCTAACTTCTGCTTATATCATCAGAAGATCACACATCCTACCGAAGACTGCGACTCCTTTAAGTGTTAGCGGCAAAGGTATGTCGCTCAAAAGCAACACTTCAACAGGACAAAGTGTGGAGCTCGTAGACATAAAAAAAAAGTGATAGATGAGCGCAAAAAAGCCGCTGACGATTGTCATATAGCCGACTCCAAGGGATCGCAAATTATCACCTTTGGAAGCGACTCTGACGAGGAAGCTGCCCTCAACCCTCTCCTCAAGGAATCCATCTCAAAGATGAAAGAATTGAGAAGTTGCGATAACGTTCGGCCGTGTAATCGCACGCTGCTCGGAAAAAATCTCGGCCCCGCAAGCAAGGGATCGAGCAAAAATGATAAAGGGAAGGAAAAAACAGCCCTCATAGCCAATGCTCAACAGCAATCGAGTGGCCCTAGACCGGTTGTTTGCCGAAACAACAAGCAGCAACCCCTCCAGGAAAAGTTGAAACGTCCTTACTCGTTTTCGCAAGATAAAACAAGGGGACTGTTCGAGCTGGCGTTGCGCAACCGACTCATAAATCTACCGAAGCCAAAACGTCCGTCGCAACCAAATGACGTCAATGAGCCCAACTACTGTCCCTATCACCGAATACTGGGTCACCTGATCGAGGATTGCTACGTCTTCAAAAACTGGGTTGAAGATCAATATCAACAAGGCAAGTTCGTCATCTCCGAAAACTGGAAGGTGAACCCGCCACAACCGCACGCTCTGAGAAAGACGGATATGCCCGGGGCATCATGCTCAGTCATAGAGAAAGCCTCATAGACCGAAAAGTCAATAAACTAGATATTCACCTCAAATACGGCGATGACGGACCGATGTCCTTAAACAAATGACGGACCACTACGTCCTAAAACTAGCTGACGGACCGAAACGTTCTTAAACTACTACCGCAGCATCCTTAGGCTGACGAGATAAAAAAAAGAAAAAATATGATGATAAAAACGGTATATCCATAAGCCAGATGGGCATGGATGAAAACCCGAAAGGGCTCCGTGAGTAAAAACAGTATGGCTACCGGTGAGTGTTCGTGAAAACCCGAAAGGGTGCGACCTTATAAAAAAAAGTAAATAAAAATAAAAAGGATAAAAAAAAAAGGGGAGGGGTATGTCCATAAGCAAAATGGGCACGGATGAAAACCTGAAAAGGCTCCGTGAGTAAAAACAGCAGGACTACCGGCGAGTGTTTGTGAAAACCCGAAAGGGCGCAACCTCGTTAAAAGACACTTATAGGGTCCCCTCGACCTTGTAAGGAGAAACCACCCGCGTGAGATCCTTACGACTCACAAGGGAGCAACACACTTAGAGATTCCCATGATTCCTGAGGAGAAAATACACTTGTAAGATCCTCACGACTCGCAAGGAGAACTCTCTTGTGAGACCCTCACGGCTCATAAGATTTGAAAGTCTTAAGTTACAGTGACCTAAACCTGTGCTTAAGCAATCCCCACAACTTTCGATATTGCCCTACAAGTAGCTCAATACTGACCCTTGTATACAATCAACGGGCGTGAATAAACATTCGCCTAACAAAATTTCATCCGTGATTGGGGATATGTACACATGATGAACAACCCTTATAAGTCCTCTCGACTTATAAGGAGAAAACCCTCTTGTAGGATCTTTACGACTTACAGAGGAATATACACTTAGGAATCCTCACGATTCCTAAGGAGAAAATACGCCTACAAGATCCTCACGACTTGTAGGGAGAAATACCTTTGTGAGACCCTTACGACTCATGAAGTCAAAAGCCTTAGTCGACAGGTCCTTAACCCTGTTCGCTAAGCCACCTTTGTTCGACATCGATAGAGGCAGATGATGATTCGCTCCTGGCAATATCTCAGTTGTAGCGGTGCTGATGCCGAAATCGATGTCTAATTTTAGGTCTACGGTGAAAAGCCGGTAGGCCGCACGTGCATACGAAATAGCCGAAATGATAGGGCAACTTGTAATAAAAAGCAGCAAGTAAAAACATATGCATACAAAATAGCCGAAATGATTGGGCAACTCGCAATAAAAAGAAGCGAGTGAAAATAAAATAAAAAGCCGAAATGATTGGGCAACTCGCAATAAAAAGCAGCGAGTGAAAATACAATAAATAGCCGAAATGATTGGGCACCGCGAAAAATAGCCTAAATGATTGGGCAATCGTGACCTTCGCGATATAAAAGCTGAAATGATAGAGCATCGCGGAAATAAAACAAAAAAAAGAAGATGATAAAACTTTGGCCCTACAGTTGAGATCACATCAATCCATGTATACAATCCAGAGGCATAAACAAAGAGAGAACATACCTTCCCAACAGGCTCCGTCAGAAAGCGAAGCCAAATCTCGACGGTTTATAGACGACCTAAAGACAATCTCGACATTTGTCACAATACGGCAGACGAGATGTTAACAATGGCGTTCCCTCGCAGTCCATCAAGATGCAGATACAACGCTAACAAAAGACCTCGCGGTCGAAACAAAGCGAAGCGACGGCAAAATCCCAGCTTCACCTCAGCATTCGTCTCGATACAGCAGACGAGATGTCAACAAAGGCGTTCCTTCGCAGTCCAACAAGACGCAGAAGCAACGTCAACAAAAGACCTCAGGGTCAAACAAGCGGAGTAACAGCAAAATCCCAGCTCCACCACGACGTTCGTCTCGATACAGCAGACAAGATGTCACCCCAACGTTCGTCTCGACAAAGCAGACGCAACATCATCAAACAAATGGAGTAACGGCAAAATCCCAGCTCCACCACGACGTTCGTCTCGATACAACAGACGAGATGTCACCCCAACGTTCGTCTCGACACAGCAAACGCAACATCATCAAACAAATGGAGTAACGGCTAAATCCCAGCTCCACCATGACGTTCGTCTCGATACAACAGACGAGATGTCACCCCAACGTTCGTCTCGACACAGCAGACGCAACATCATCAAACAAATGGAGGAACGGCAAAATCCCAGCTCCACCATGACGTTCGTCTCGATACAGCAGACGAGATGTCACCCCAACGTTCGTCTCGACACAACAGACGCAACATCATCAAACAGACGCAACATCAACAGACACAACATTCGTCTCGACACAACAGACGCAACATCATCAAACAAATGGAGCCACGGCAAAATCCCTAGTTCCAAACCTCGACGGTTCACCAGCAACCTAGAGACAACTACGACGTTCGTCTTGATACAGCAGACGAGATGTTGCTCCAGCGTTCTTCTTCCAGCAAGGTTCAGACACAACAATCAAACAAACGGAGCCACGGCAAAATCCCTAGTTCCCACCGCGACATTCGTCTTGATACAGCAGACGCGATGCCAGCAAACGAAGCAAAGGCCAAATTCCTAGCTTCAGGGTCTTGACGGCAACTCACATAAAACCTGAAAGACTATCGGAGATCATCCCACACCAGCGCGGAGTGGTTATGACTCACCAGGGCTCACCAAAATGAGCCTAACCTCAAGTAAAAAGTGGCATGGCAAATTCCTAACGCTTGCTCTTCCGACGGTCAAACTGCCTAGGAAGATTGCTTGAAGACGTCTTGTCCAGCCCTCGAAGGGATCAGAGACACGGCAGTCGCAGGGCTACTCGAACAGCACGATTGCCTATCGAGGAACATATCAGCTTATGCGACGGTACAACGGCCAAAACCCTAAGTACCACAGACCCTAACGGATTTCTGTCGAAAAGAGCAGAGGTTAACTGTGACGTTAGGATATTCTTGCGAGAAATGCTCGATTCGTCTAGACTTGTGAAGAAATTGATGTCTTTGCGAGAAATTCTCGATGCGGCTCGACTCGTGAGATAAAGCCTTAGGCAGCAGGCATAAAAGAAGCCCGTTTCCTAAGCACTGAGACCCTGTAAGTTGGCCCAAAACGGTCTCTTGCATACTATCCACGGGTCTCACTCTCCAAACTCGAATCTCGACGAGGAGGGAAACAACCGCTTACGGGTCCTCTCGACTCGTAAGAGGGGAAAATTCGCTTATATGATCCTTACGACTTATAAGAGAAAACGCGCTTAGGAATCCTCACGATTCCTAAGGAGGAAAATACACCTACGAGATCCTCTCGATCCGTAGGGAGAAAAGTCTCTATGAGACCCTCACGGCTCATAGAGTTGAAAAGTCTTAGGCGGCAGATCTGAACCTGCGACCTAAGCCATCATTATTTCTTGAGGAAATCAAGATGCTTGCTCTATTATCTGTCAACCATGTTTACTAAGGTGGCATGCTGATAATAAAAGAAAGAAAAGGTGGAGAAGTGACGCAAGACATTACAAAGAATGTGTATCTTTTATTCATAAACTTGATTGAGTACAAGATACATCGTAGTAAAGAGAAAATATATATACTTTTTTTTATTTACAAGTACAAACGATACAAAGAGGGATAGCTACTGAGGAGGAAGTGTCTTTAACAAATCCGCAAGTCGCTCTCGCACTTCCTTCAGCGCCTTCTCCTGAGTGGCTGCCGCGGCCACTTCCGCTTCCACCTGGGCCCGCTGCCGCAAAAAGGATGAAAGTTGCTCCTCGGCCGTCTTCTGGGCTGCTTCCTGGCTAGGTGCATTCCGCTCGACAACGTCAAGCTATTCCCTCAGTGATAACCCTTCGGAAAGGCATTGTAGAAGGCCCTCAAAGACAACCTTCAGCCGTGCAGCATTGGCCTCCACCCGAGCATGCAGTTGGGCAGGCTTGCTCGAAGTCTCACCGCGCTCCTTACGCCTTGAAATGACTTCTTGCTCAAGATGGCAGAAGTAAGAAGCACTCTGCTCAATCCACGCTGCTCTTTGATTACTGGCGGCTAAGGTCTCGGGAGCGGGATGCATCGATTCCAGCTGATGCAGGCGGGCCTCGATCTCCCTGCAATGGTTAACCCAAGATGCGATGATGCCCTCGTCATGAAAGTTCACGAGTATCACCAGCATCGGGTTAACCACCGTAGCGAAGTCTGCGGTAGATGTTTCAACGTCGAGTTCCTCGACGTAGTCACTTAACATGCGCAGACTATTCGCGGCACCTTTCGAAGATGGACGTCTCAGATAAGGACCTGCCGGCATCGTAATGTGAGGCTCGAAGGGCGCCGAGACCGGAACAACAGCTGAAAAGAAACAAAATGTGATCAGATAACAGTTCAGGAAATAAAAAGGAGGGGTTATCAGTGTAATAATCGCTGTACCAGCTGAAGCAGATGGCAAGGCCGGAAGGGCCGGTGGCGCAGCTGATCTTTCACCCCCTCCTTCAATCTGTAGCACTGCAGTCGGGACAAAAAAAAGGTTAGAAGTAATTCCATCAATGGAAAAGGAAGATATCAATGAAAATCATACTCACCAGCGCCACTAGAGGAAGAAGCGAGTTCGGATGGGAAGGAGAAGTGTGGGAGCAACACCTGATAAAGATGGTCAAAAAATACTCCTGAAAGGCATAACAGTATGACTTTAGTACACAAATTATACGTTTAAAAAGTAAGATTAATAAGTTGCAAACCCATACCTTCCAACATCTTTGACGGTATGAGAGAAGGCTGAGAAGTGACCACCGCCAAGACGGTAGTTGAAGGCGCTCCCTCGAACAATGGGGCATCGGCACTGGCTGCACCTGCGTTACGAACAAATGTGAACTTGTCAGAAAGGATTGTAAGATAAAAAAAGACAGTAACTTGGGATTTACTTGATGAGCTGCCGGCCGAAACGGAGGCGACTCCCTCCTCCACCGACATGAGGCCACCGCCCGTGGCCTCATCGCCCGACTCAATGGGGGCCGTCGTTGTACTCGCGTGGCCAGGAGACGGCGGAAGATCATAGACGGGGAGGGCAATAATCGAAGCATTGCCGGACTCTTGAGAAAAAGCGGCTGGCTCTTCCCCAAGAGTCGTGCCCATCTCACCCGCTACTTCTTCGGGCTCGGCAGTCGCCGTCGTCTCATCTGCCGCCACCATGAGGTCGCCGGTCATAAGCGCCTCGTCCGCCGCCACCCTAGGCTCAGTAATAGTGGTCATCTCATTTACCGTCACCTCAGGCTCGGCATCAACGACCTTTTCGAGTGCGGCTCCCCCAGCCCCCAACTCAGGCTCAGTAACCCTGGCGACGTTGCCCACCGTCGGCTCGGGTTCGTCCGGTGCCTCCTCCTCTGTCTCCTTGGGTTCGACGGTCTCCGCCTCCCCCTCGGTCGGACTTGGCCCTGCAGGATAGAATATATAAGAACCGACGGCTTTATAATTCTTACAACAAGATTCTGAAAGAAAGATTACCTGAAGTGGACTTATCATTAGCTTCCCGAACCGCACGCGCTACCTGTCTGCGTGCGGTAGATAGACTGGCCGGGAGATCTTCAAAAGGAGAAGCAGAGAGAATAATAGTGCTTGGGCCCGCTCCCGTGGCCAAAACAACCCTGCGCGCTTTCGCCTCGTGCCTCAGCCGCTTCTTCTCCTCCTGAGCCGTTGAGACGGACCTCACCAGAGCCTCTTTCATTGAGGCGTCTTTGTCCGTGAACAGGGATGCCTCCAAATTTTTCAAGGCATCCCTCGTCGTTTTGTCAAGTTGAGGCTCCCGTGGCAGCCCCGAAGAAGCTGGAACTTCAGTAAAGGATCCGGGGATAGTCCCCACATCAGTTGGCGCAGCTCCTACAAAGAAACAAAGGAAGGAGGTTAGATTGGCCATCAGAGAAGAAGACAAAAATTTCTGATAAGGCGATACGTACCAACGCCCGTTAAAGCACGCTTATTCTCTTCCTCCTGGAAGGTTCTCAAAGAAGCAGCGATGGCTTCTTCGGTATTGACCCCTGTTTAAAAAAAGGGAGAAAACATTAGTCAAAAACAATGATAAAAAAAATGTGTGATAAAATGACGAAGAAAGCAACTGATGGTTACCTGACTCTGCAAGTTTACTCAACATCGCTTCGAGCCTCGTTGATCGCTCAGAAGCTGCAATAGCAGCCGCCAAATCGGTGTCTGTGGGGTCTACCGAGAAGCCCTTATTGCTGCCATATTCGCTTATTCCTTCGGTAAGAGGGGCCTCAGGCTCTAAACCAAGGATCGCATCAAGTGAGAGGAGCGACTTCTTCTTCTTTTGCCCGCCGGCTTTGGATGCACCCAGGGCTGATTTACGCTTGGCAGACACCTTGGGGCGGCGGGTCCCGATATTCGCGCCTGCGCCGGAATTCGGCGATACCACCTTTACCACTTCCGTTGGAACACGGGGGGCTGGTGGCGTATCCACAATATCGCGAAGCGGCAATCCGCGCGGAGGGCTCAACACACGCGGAGGTCCAATTCCAGCACCTTTCAATGGAGGAATGACCGGGGTCCTCGGCTTCAGGGGAGCCTTGCGATCGCCGCCAGGAGGCGCACCCTTGTGGTCGACCAGCATGCGTTTTTCCATTTGGATAACTGGACCCATAGCATGCGCATACCAAGCCACGTACACGTTGAGGATCTTGGGGACGCATCTTGGTTTGCTAATGAAGAAATAGGAACCCGTGTTAAGCCGCATGAAATGGTGCATCGTGTTCTTTATCCCCTCTCGGCTAACCACGGGCTTTTCCAAGAAAGCTTCCATTGGGATCCCTTGGTTGTAGCTCGATTGCTGAGCAAACCTGTGCGGATTATACCTCATAAAGAGTGCTGTCTCATTCTGCCTGAACACCAAGTAGCCCGGCCGAATGGAGTAGAGATGGAGGATTTCCCGAGCCTTCAATATGGAAGCCCCGTCTTTAAAGTCATCGCGTAATGACACAACCGACTTGGTGGTCTCTGAGCCTATTGTTATGACCTTATCCAAGAAAGAAGTCTTCGCTCCAACCAGGCGTGGTCGAAGGAGCAGTCCCTTAGCCTCCCGCGGAGGTGCAACTACGATCGAAGCCCCGACCAACCGTATGACCCTCGGGAGTCTGCATCTCTCAAAGAAGGGAGGAATCTTATGGGCGCCGAACACTCCCTGCACATGCATTTCCATCCAAGAGGTAAAATAGTGCATCGGGAAGTTGGCGGGTTGCACCCCAGGCTCACTAGCGTCCGCCGCTACGTTAAGTCCATTATAAAGGTAAGCCAGCCCAGCAATTCCTACTGACAACTGCAAACCAGCCACCATCCGATGCGGTGGATAGAAAACAGATGGCCGCATGTGGCGCGGGTGCATAGGGAGCACAAAGTTGCATAGCCACAAGCCCAGGAACCCTACAAAAAAGGTCTCCTCATCCATGCCCGGGACAGCAATTTCTGAAAAAGGGACGACGGTGGCACTAGGGAGAAAAAAGTCTTTGCGGTCATCCTCCGACGCGGGTCGACGATCCAAACCGAACCCAAAAGGGTCGTCGAGCTGGGCGAACTTCTCGCTCCGCTCCGATAAGAACTCCGGTCGAACGAAGCGGGCAATAAAATCTGCAAAACTGATGCCCCGGACGCCCGATTCCAAATAGAGTCCTTCATAGATCTCCAGCACCTTAACCAAGCCTGGATACTGGTGCTGAATAGCGTTCTCTGGCGTCAGGTCAAACACCAGCGGCTTGGTGGCAAAGACGTATTCATCGGGAGGAAGCAGCTCTTCGTAAAGCTCTCCCCTCATCGGCAAACCCAAGATTTCAGCAAACTCCTCTAAGAAGATAGAGACTTCCCGGTCCGTCATCAGGAAGGTGTGGGTGGGGATGTTCCATTGCTCGATAAAAACCTTAACCCACCACGTTGGAGGAGAAGGATACTCAAAGAGTGAGACGTAAATGGCCGAGTACAAACCAATTCTCATCAGATGAGTCCTCTTCGCTGATAGGATGTACCGGGCCCATTGCAAATATCCGACAGGCGGTCGCGGGAGCAATCCAATATTATAAGCTTATCCCCAAGGGCGTGCTTCACCTTGACAAATTCGCCTTCCTAAAATATCTATTGCTGGCGGCGGCTGCACAGGGATAGCACCAATCGCAGGCTGGAGGAAGTCATCCGAATTCCAATTTTTAACCTCCACGGCATACTTCACCGGGGGTTTATCTGCATAGGGGAGTTAAGACATTGGCTCAGACGGCGTGGCGAAACCGAAACTTCGGCGACCCTGGATGATCTCATTGTACTATTTACCCCACAAGTGGAGGCTCTTGTGCTCGGGGTCATGATCCTTGATGAGAGCGAGCACCACGCGGTCCACCGGTGCCTGAGGAAACCCTCCCTCTGAGTGAACAAACGGAAAAGACGAGTTGACGGACATGTCTCCTGCGAAGAGACAAAGTTAGCCGTCAGTGTTATAATATTCCAAGCTCAACATTTTAAAATTTACACCACACTGCAATACAGTGGGTGGGGGACCAAATGGGGGCCCACAAAATCTGGATGACAGTGCATCATTTAATAAGATAGCCCCATCATTGGATGAGACTGTCAATTAAAGAAAAGATCCCCAAGAGAATATTCTCATCAGTAGGGAATCCCTAGAGATAAGGAGAAAATCTCCTCTTTCAGAGCAAAGCTCTGTCACAGAATGACACTTGTCAAATTCTGGTCACAAAGGAATAAAATTCCTTAAAAGAGCATAGCTCTATGGTAATAATGGAAAGGTCCATCGGAAAAAAATTTACACTTAAAAGAATTAAAAATTTTGGAATCTTGAAAAATCCATGAAAAACTTATAAAAAAAATTCTTTATTTTTCAGATCTAAAAGATCTACAGTTGATCCAAGAGCAAAGCTCTGTTCATGGGTTAGAACCCATGAACAAGATCTCTGCAGATCTATAAGTTTTTTAGAGCAAAGCTCTGTTTATGAAACCCCAATGGGGATCTCTTTAAATCAAAAGATCTGTGAAAGCAAAGCTCTTTGGTTTAGATTAATTTAAATTAATTTGGTTTAAATTAATTTTTACCTGAAGTTTCTAACTTTGGAAATGAGCAAAGCTCTGAAGTTCTTAAGCAAGAGCAAAGCTCTGTAGAAAATCAAAAATCTTGAAATGGTGAAGATTTCCTAAGGGCCATAGGTCCTATTTATAAGGCGCTTGCGCCCCTTCAGCTCACCCCTTGATCCAACGGTCAAGAGCTTGCCACCGCTGCACTCACATGCGCACCACGTGAGCGCAACGATGGGGGGCATTTGTTTCCCCAATCAGAGCAAAACTCTGCTGGAAATTCAAAATTCAAATTTTGAAGCAACGCTTCAAATCCCGGGCGTAACGCGCCACGTGTCAGGCGCAGACGCATCAGCGCAGCGCCCAAACCAGCGCACCCAATCAAAGCAAAGCTCTATTTTAAGTAAAATTAAAGGAAGTAACGTTTCAGTTGCGCAAGCGCTGCGCGACACGTGTCAGCGCAGATGCGCTCGCACAGTTGCGCAGCGCAGCGCGACGCGTGTCAGCGCAGTTGCGCTACTCTTTGCGCTGCGCGACGCGTTTCAGCGCAGATGCGCTAGCGCAGTTGCGCTTTGCGCAGCGCGACGCGTGTCAACGCAAAGCGCAGCGTGACGCGTGTCAGCGCAGTTGCGCAGCGCTGCGCGACGCGTGTCAGCGCAGTTGCGCTTTGCGCAGCGCGACGCGTGTCAGCGCAGATGCGCTAGCGCAGTTGCGCTTTGCGCAGCGCGACGCGTGTCAGCGCAGTGCGCTAGCGCAGTTGCGCTGCGCTGTGCGCTACTTGACACGTGTCTAGCGCTGGGGCGTTTGCGCCAAACAGAATTAAGATTTCAAAGAAATCTTTCTGTTCTTGTCAAAACAAGAAGATTTTCTTCTGTAAAACAGAAGCTCTTGGATCAAAGATCCAACGGTGGGGAAAATTCCCCAAATCACTCAGAGAAAGATCTCTTTAACAAATTTATGGGTACTATATAAAGGCCCCTAGACCTCAATTCAAAGGCATCAACATTTCTTGAAGAATCAAGAGCTTTAAACAGAGAGAACTCTGAGAAAAATTTCAAGAAAAAGGTAAAAACCTTCACAAGAGAGAAGAAATTTCTTCTAATAGATCATTGATCTAAAAACCAGATCAATGATCTTCATATAAAAAAAACAGTACTTTGCACTTCTCATGAACCACTGGTTCTTTAAAAGAAGAAAAAACAAAGATAAAAAAAATTAGTGCTTTGCACTTTTATGAACCTTTGGTTCTTGAAATAAAAAGAAAAACTTGTTTTTCTTTGATCTAAATTAGATCAAAGAAACGAATAGTGCTTTGCACTTCTTTTATGAACCATTGGTTCTTGAATCTAAAAGATTCTTAAATTATAGTGCCTTACACTTGCAAACTGCGCTGTTGCGCTCCTGGGTTGGCACAAGCCACCAGAGCGCGCCATGTGTCAGCAGCGCAGGCGCAGCGTATTAGCACAGCGCATTGCGCTTGCATGACACGTGCCATCACCACGAGTGCTTGTGCTCTCTGATTGGCGCAAAGCGCCTGAAAATGCAATGCATTTCATTTCCTAAAGGGCCAGGCCCAAATTTAAAAGACCAAGCAGGTCTAATTAAATTGATGCTCTGCATCATTTATAAATGGGCAGAGCCCAAACAAAATAATAAAAATGCTATGCAAAAAGGGGCAGAGCCCAAACAAAGTAGATGCCTTGCATCATTCATAAATGAGCAGAGCCCAAAATAAATTGATGCTCTGCATCTTTTATGGGCAGAGCCCAAACAAAAAAATAGAAAATAATGCAATGCATTAGTTAAAAATGGGCCAAGCCCTAGCACAGGTCTAACAGACCAAAAAACAAATAAAAGCATTGAATATTTTTTCAACTGGACTTAGCCCAATTTTAGCCGTAAGTCCTTAAATTAAATTGACTGAGCACGGCTGCTCCCTAAATCAATTTACGACCGGTTCGAGGGTACATCTCCGAACTCCTCTGACACACATCGTTGTAATCCTTCAACGACGTCAGAGAGGCGACGGGTCCCAACTACCACACATCAATATGGACTGCGGGGTCTTTAAACTCGTGGACCGAAACGTCCTTAAACTAATGTTGGACCAAAACGTCCTTAAACTAATAACGGACCACCACGTCCCTAAACTGGAACATAGACCACCACGTCCCTAAACTGGAATGCGGACCACCACGTCCCTAAACTGGAACATGGACCACCATGTCCCTAAACTGGAATATGGACCGCAATGTCCCTAAACTACCTATGGACCACTACGTCCCTAAACTGGAACAATAGAGCTCTCAAATGCTCTTTTGTCGTATCTAAACGATCCCGTTTAAGTTGATCTTAGCCTCAAAAATGGCTAACGTATCCTTAAACATTCAAACAGACTTTAGTCTCAAATTGGACTATAAGACCCCCAATCAACTTTGGTTCAAGGGTACATCTCTGAACTCCTCTGACGCCTATCGTTGTAATCCTTCAACGATGTCAGAGAGGTGATGAGTCCCGATGGCCATATATTAAATGGACCACTACGTCCTTAAACTGGAAATGGATCTAGACGATCCCGTTAAGTTGATCTTAGTCTCAAATCAGACTAACGTATCCTTAACGAACGTTTAAGTTGATCTTAGTCTCAAATGCGGCTAACGTATCCTTAAACTAAAAACACCAAATCCAAATCTAAGTAAATACGGATTTGGACTAATCCACGTCCTACGGGCGACGGCATTACTCAGTCTCCGTATACAATCCACGGGCAACCACAAACAAAACAAACACCCACGACACGAAGTGAAATTCTGGAGAAGGAGGAAGTTGTTACCGCGATGCGGTAGCGTAATTAACTGCAGGGGCTTGTGCCTGCAGGGAAAAGCGTCCCCACAATCAAAAACCCCTCAAGCGATGGGGAATCTGATGAAGTCTGCTACATCGGCCGCATCCGTCTAAATCTCCGATACACGGTGTCATAAATCAACTTGGCATCTTCGGAGAGGTGGACGGATAAAAACATATAGCATCTGCCCCGAATCTCAGGCTAGACGTCCTCCACGTCGTTGCCGCCGTTCGGAGGGGAACAACATTCTTCATGCGACCGTTAATACTTCTTGAGGTACCAACAACCGATTATAAGATGCGTTAGCACTTTAAAGCGTACTTCCTAGTTTTGCAACACCCAAGGCTTTAGCAGTGACTCCCAAACCAGTTGGTCTAAGGCACTAGGTGATGAAGCTCCCTCGCTAAATATTTTTCTATTCTTTACAGCCTTAAGTAATCATAAAAACCAGTGTCCATTTTTTTTCTTTATTCACTTTTTTTTTCTTTTATTTTCTTCGTACTAAGGACTTTAGACAAGAGCATTTCAAGGTCTCTTCTACTATTCCAAGTTTCAAGGTGCGTGATTGTGCAAATTGTAGGGTATACGTTTTCAGAATCTAGACTTAAGCTAGGAACTATTTTTCAAACTTATACTCTAATAAAAGCTTCAATATTTTTCCTTCGTTTCGACTTAGCCCAAAAAGTGAACCCAAAGCGGAGTCGGTTCCAAAACGGAAGCGTCAACTAGCCACATGAGCTGTGGAAAGTGATAACTTTCGTAGAAACGGGGCCTCTTGTGAACTCCGAAGGTGCCGAGTACATGCAGCTCGAGCCACGAAGTGAAATAATGCATCGGGAAGTTTATGGACTGCACCCCTGGTTGAGTAGTGTCTGCCGCCAAGCTGAGGCCGTGATACAAATGGGCCAACCCAGCGACCCCGACGGCCACTTGCATCCCAACAACCATTCGGTGAGCTGGGTAGAAAACGGACGGCCTCATATAGTGAGGGTGCATCGGAAGCACAAACCAACTTAGCCATAGCCCGAGGAACCCCAAAAAGAACGCTTCTTCGTCGATCCCAGGAGCTACAAGCTCTGCGAAAGAGACAACCGGGGTGTCGGGAAGAAAGAAACTCCTCTGATCTGCCTCCTCTGCCGGCTGGTTTGTTGTGCCACGGCAGCGCCCCGGCCGTCTACTCGAGGCCAAATTGCGGAATCAAAATTTTTCTTAACTTTAAACCGGCGCTACCGCGGACAATAAACCCGGATCGTAACCATTAACCTAATGCTAGCAAACAAGAGAAGGGATAGAAGCTATACCGAGCGATCCGCGTCCTTCGGTCTTCGTCTCCACTCCGATCTCCTGCAGAATCTCCGTCCGTCACCACCTCGTCGGAAAGGCACCACATAGCCGGGTTCGTATACGGGCTCCCACCTCTGGACCGAGGCAACTCGGGCGCGAAGTTGGCTAGCCGACGTGTCCAAGAGTACTGTAGGTGTAGTGTAGTGGCTTGTCTCTTTGGGGTTTGTGAAGTTGCCATGGATGTGGAGGTGTAGGAAGAAAATGAACTTTGGAAAAATGGAGCTATCATTTTCTTGCAAGGAATGAGATGAGGAAATATGCTACAATTCAAAAAATGAACCTCTCTCCTCACTCAAATGTGGCCGGCCAAAAAGAGGGAGTGAGTCCATGAAGGGAGGTGAGAGTAGGAGAGATAGAATGGTGACCACACCCAAAAGTAAGCCTCACATCATATCCTTAATCAATCTTTCACAAATCCAATCTCAATTAATGCTAGCCATTATGAAGAATAAAGCAAAGATGCTTTACCCATCATAATCCAACAAATGCAAGAAATCCCTCCACAATAAGTTATTTGCAAACTTGCAAATAACCCCCTCCATCGGAAAGTCCGGCCGCGAAGGAACAAAGGAAAACCGGCCAGAACGGAATGCAAACTGGTAACTTCAGAAAACTGATCCCGTAATAAATTACAGGAAAACCCCGCTACTGCATATACATGCCCGCATTTGTATTCCCACTGAATACAAATGCAAAGAGACAAAATCTACACTGTCTAATACTAGGATCCGGCTTAAGCCAAAGCCGGCTAGTAAAATCCGTCCGATCACGATCCGTGCAATAATGCACGTATCTGATTGAACCGTGCCATATCTCCATACGGCCTCTACAGCGTTTCGCCCGAAACTTGAGTAACTGAGTGTGTGGTGGACTCTAAAGACTCGTCAATAAAAGTCAGACCCCCAAAAGCGGTACAAGTCGTGTCGGAGTGTAGCCCAGAACACCCTGAGATACTACTGGAATACCTACCAGTAAATCTCCTGCCTCGGCCGAGGGCTTTGTGTAATGGCTCTCCTAGACACAGCGCGACCTCACCCCCAATACCGGGAGAGACGAACCCCTGCAGATCCGCTCACTGCCTCCATGTGGCTCGGGACTGTACCCAACTAAAACCTGTTTGCACGACTCCTTTGAGCCGTGGTAGGGTAGTAATCAAAGCACAGTGGGAACTCACACGAGACAAATGACGATCTCAGGTCGATGAACTAACCTGTACACATGTCACCAGGGAACTGCTATCTGACGTCTGGTATAATCCCAACTAGCATGTTCCCGGCGAGTCCTGTCCGGTGTACTCATAACCCAATGAGCACCTGTATACATCTTAGGTGAACCAACTGACACCAGTGGCTTGTGAGACCGGCCACCGCCTCTCGTCGGGGTCTCGACTGTATACACTAGTCTACTATGGAGTATCGATGCCCTGTCTCGAAACTCCCACGACTAGGGACCTTTTAAGGTTGTGCTTATAGACCCTAGCTCCCACGTATATGATCGCCCTCATACTGCTGGCAGTCAAGCAAGAATCCTAGGGGCTCTATCAACGTGTAATAGCGACTCGTAAGGTCACGTAAAGCAGTACACGATGATAAAGATAAACCAGATAGCATACTATCATCTTGAGTAAGACTGTCCCACTAGGACAGGTCCTCCCTCAATCATTGCAATCACGTGCCTGTGATCCAATAATTGACTCTGAGGGCACTATCTCCAACATGGTTATCCAAACCAAAGACAAAAGGATCGTCGAGTTTGGCGAATTTCGCGGCTTCCTTCGACAGGACTTCTGAGCGGAGAAAACGGACGATGAAATCTGTGAAATTAACACCATGGCTTCCGGATTCAAGAAATAGGCTCTCATAGATATTCAACACCTTAATCAAACTTGGGAATTGATGTTGAATGGCGTTCTCCAGGGTAAGGCCCGTCATCACTGACTTGGCGGTAA
Source organism: Agapanthus africanus (assembly GCA_030015575.1). Taxonomy (NCBI): domain Eukaryota; kingdom Viridiplantae; phylum Streptophyta; class Magnoliopsida; order Asparagales; family Amaryllidaceae; genus Agapanthus; species Agapanthus africanus. The sequence continues at coordinate 562,938,930 of CM057346.1, forward strand.
TATCACACTCATCAGGAGGAAGTAGCTCCTCATAATGCTCCCCTTTGACAGGCAAGCCGGAGATCTCCACGAACTCCTCTAAAGAGATTGAGACTTCCTGATCTAATAAAAGGAAGGTGTGAGTTGGAACGTTCCATTGTTTCAAAAAGGCTTTAACCCACCATACAGGGGGCGTGGAATACTGGAAGAGAGAAACATAAATCGCGGGATACAACCCGAGCTTCAGCAGCTGCGATCTCTTGGCATACAAAATGTACTGGGCCCACTGCAAGTACCCAGCTGGATGGAGGGGAGTCAAGCCTATCATGTGTGGTTGTCCCCAAGGGCGCGACTCGCCTTGACATATACGTCGCCCCAAGGTATCCAAAGCCATTGGAGGCTGTACGGGTATTGCAGCCATAGAAGGCTGAAACAGACCCTCTGAAGTCCAGTTGACCTCCTCCACGGTATAGTTCACTGGGGGTGGGTCGGCGTAGTGGATCGCTGGAATGGGCTCCGAAGGTGCCATGCAAGAAAAGCTACGCCGACCCCTGATGATCTGATTGTACCACGTCCCCCATAAATGAAGGTTCTTTTGCTCCGGGTCGTGATCTTTGATCAACGCGAAGACTTCCCTATCCACAGGCGCTTCAGGAAATCCGCTTTCCGAACGAACAAATGGAAAAGAAATGTCGAAAGACATAATACCTGCGCAAAAAAAGAACAAAAGTTAGCCATCAATGCTACAGTTTAAGTTCTGGCACTTGGTACTTTAAATTTGTACCGCACTGCAATGCAGTGGAAAGGGACCAAAGGGGACCCACACAATCTAGATGACGGCTCATCATTCATGAGACAGTCACTCATTAATGAGGAAATCCTAAAAGGATTCTCATTTAATGAGGGCCCCTCGGGCCAAGGAGTAAAACTCACTTGAGAGCAGCGCTCTGCAACAGAGTGACATCTATCAACTCTAATCATAGGAGGAATAAAATTCCTTAAAAATTTTAAGAGCTATGCTCTGTGAAGAAGATGGAGTAATCCATCGAAACCCTAAAAGCAAAGCTTTTTAAAGATGTAAAAACTTCATGATCTTTAAGATTTGTAAAGCGAACTCTAAGAGTTCTTCGTTAATGGGTTAAAAGAACCCTAAAAAGGATTTCTTTTTCTAATCCATGATCTAGAAAGAGTAAAGCTCTGGTTTTTAATTAACGGGTTGAGAAACCCTAAAAATCTTTAAGATCTGTGATCTAAGTAGAGCAAAGCTCAGTTAATGGGTTCAAATTTTACCAAAAAATTTGACAGAATCTTAACTCTAAAGGAGTTTTCTGAGGCAGAGAGCTTGGCTCTGAAAGAGAATTAAATTCTCAAGAAAAACAAAACAAGAAGATGAACAAGCAGTCATCTCAAAGGGCCAAAGATCTTATTTATAGGCAGGAGAAGTCGATCCGACTTCCAAGAACAATCCAACAGTGGAAAGGCTGCCACCGATGCACTCACGTGTAAACTACGTGAGCGCAACGGTGGGGGGCATTTTTTTCCCCAATCAGAACAAAGCTCTGTTCAAATTTTGAAATTTGAAATGAAGCAGCGCTTCATAAAAGCGCTGGCGCCAAAAGTACCAGCGCTAAGAGTCAAAGATTCTGATGCAGCGCTCACGTGCAAAGCACGAGAGCGGTAGCACCAAGAGCGCCAGCGCTGAGAGTCAAAAACTCTGAGGTGGCGCTCACGTGCAAAGCACGAGAGCGCCGGCGCCAAGTGCGCCGGCGCCAAGTGCGCCGGCGCCAAGAGTCAAAGACTCTGAGGCAGCGCTCATGCACAAGGCATGAGAGCGCTAGCGCCAAGTGCGCCAGTGTTGAGAGTCAAAGACTCTGAAGCAACGCTCACATGCAAGGCACGAGAGCGCCAAGCGCTAGAACTGAATGTTCTCCATCATTAGATCAAAGATCCAACGAAGATGATAAATCATCAAATTACCAGAATAAAATTATGTTGAAGGAATACTCCTCAAATCTTTCCAAACAGGAAAGATTGTGCTCTGTAAATCAGAGCACCGTTGGATCAAAGATCCACTGGTGATTAAAAATCACCAAGATACAGAGTAATCTCTGTATGGGAAAATAATTTCCCAATCTTGTTAATAACAAGAAAGATGTCTTCTGTAAAATAGAAGCCCTAGGATCAAAGATCCAATGGTGGGGAAATATCCCCGAATCAATCAGAAAAATATTGCCTTAACTGATCAACCTCCACTATATAAAGGCCCCAAGACTTCAAATCTTAAAAGGAGGAACACCCCCCCACACACACACACACAAACTTTGAGAAATTTCAAAGAGAAGAGCAAGCTCTCGGAAGAAGAATTTCTTCAAGGTAAATAAAATAGAGAGATCAAAGTATCTCATCAAAGAAGAAGAACTTAGTTCTTTTTTCTAGATCATAGATCTATAAGACAGAGGTCTTTCACAAAAGAGATCGTAGCATCTCATCATAAAAAGGGGGGAGAAGAAATTAATTCTCTTTAGATCACAGATCCATAAAGACAAAGTATTTCACAAAAACATAAAAGATTGTAACATCTCCTATTAATATAAGAACCTTGTTCTTAAAGCCACGAGACAAAGTCTCTTATAAACGAGAATTTAATTCTCAGAGCGCAGAACTGATCAAAGCTGCCTAAAAAGAGCCTTAGCGCTCCAATTAAAAAGAAGCGCCTTAGCGCTCCAAGACTGGCGCACAACGCCGCAGAGCCTTAGCGCTCCAATTAAAAAGAAGTGCCTTAGCGCTCCAAGACTGGCGCACAGCGCAGCAGAGCCTTAGCGCTCCAATTTAAAAAAAAGCGCATTAGCGCTCCAAGACTGGTGCACAGCGCCGCAGAGCCTTAGCGCTTCAATTTAAAGAAGCGCCTTAGCGCTCCAAGTCTGGCGCTCAGCGCCCAGCGCTCCAAGTGCTGTTTTAAAAGAAGCGCCCAGCATTCCAAGGTTAGCGCTCAGCGCTAAGCGCACCACGTGTTCCTTACGTGGGCGCTATTTTATAAAGAAGCGCTCTGCACTCATTGACTGGCGCTCAGCGCCAAGCGCGCCACGTGCTCCTCACGTGTGCGCTATCTCACGGGAAGCGCCTTAGCGCTCTGAGTCTGGCGCTCAGCGCCAAGTGCGCCAAGTGCTCCTCACGTGGGCGCTGAGGGAACATAAACTGTTCTTTAAATAAAACCCAGAGCCATAATGAGTGTTCAACACTCAATACAAGACAAAAAGGTTGTCAGAACCCAAACCAATACTCAACATTGTTAAATAAAAAAGGACTGAGCCTAATTAAATGTTCAACCTTTTAACTGAGTGGGCCGAGCCCAAGTTAGCCACAGACCCCTAATTCAGATTAATTGAGCTCATATGCTCATAAATCTTTTAACTGATCTTAGTCCAAAACCTGACTATGGATCTCCCAACCAATATTGGTTCAAGGGTACATCTCTTCACACCTCTGATATGTGTCGTTGTAATTCTTCAACGTCTTCAGAGAGGTGGCGGATCTCGACAACCAGAAACCCAATGGACCGCAACGTCCTAAAACTAACTATGGACCGTAATGTCCTTAAACTAACTACGGACCGCAACGTCCCTAAACTAAACTCTGTGGACTATGAGGTCCTTAAACTAACAGACTATGACATCCTTAAACTTATGGACCGCTACGTCCCTAAACTAAAATAATAGAACCCAAATGCTCTTTTGTTGGATCTAAATGATCCCAAAACCCTGTTAAGTAGATCTTAGTCTAAAATTAGACTAACGTATCCTTAACAAACGTTTAAGTTGATCTTAGTCTCAAACGAGATTAACGATCCTTAAACCCAACCCAAACCCAAATCTAAGAAAATACGGATTTGGACTAATCCACGCCCTACGGGCGACAGCATAAATTAGTCTCCGTATACGATCCACGGGCAACCAAAAAACAAAACAAACACACACGATACGAAGTGACCATCTGGAGAAGGAGAAAGTGGTTACCGCGATGCGGGAGCGTAATTAACTGCAGGGGCTTGTGCTGCAGGGAAGAGCGTCCACACAATAAAAAAAACCCTCGGGGGAATTTGACGAAGTCTACTATATCGGCCGCGTCCATCTAAACCTTCGATACATTGTGCCATAAATCAACTTGGCATCTTCGGAGAGGTGGACGGATAAAACCAAATAGCATCTGCCCTCAAATTCAGGCAAGACGACCCACGTGGTTTCGTCTCTGTTTTCGGCGGCGAACGGTCTTGTATTGTAAATTGTATATGGATGACTTTCCGGAACCATGATATCAGTAATGTAACGGATATCATGGATGTACATGTGGATGGAGAATATCCATGGTTCGGTTCAGTCAATATAGATTGGTATAGATTGAATAGACGGATTCATATTGAATTGTTGTATTGTAAGTTTATACTTGAATCGTATTCAAGTCAGATCGATTAGATTGAGACTCAGTCTTAATCAGATACTTTGAAAAGAAATTGAATTCCTGAATTAGTTTTGATGTTATCGGTAACTGCTGCACATGGATGGCAGGATTTGTGTCTTTTTCCAAGACAATTACCGTGTTGATAACACCGTTTGTTAGATTGTATACCTTAAATAGGCAAGCACCCATATCTCCGGCTCCCTGAGGCTCAAGAGACTGGTCCCGTTTAAACCTATGTTTACTAGGGTCCTTATTGTAATTTAGTATAACTTGAGGGGGTTTTATGTAAAAATAATTTGATATAATTTTCAAAATATACCTCAAGTTTTTAATTATCGTCTTTAGGGTTTTCATAGTTGTATATTTTATAAAAGTGAAATTTCTAGTGAGTAGAACCTAATTTTCATAGTATGTGGTATTTTCTTGAAATATTGGAATTGTTTTGTATTTGGGTGGTATTTTCAAATAGTGATTCCTTTGATTTAGAAAACTTGAAATATTTATATAATTAAAATAGATATTTTGATAATAGATATATATATTTAATGAAAATAATTTATTTATTTTCTTGTAGAAATCTCATTTTCTAAAGAAAAAATGTATAAAAATTCCATCGAGATCGAATGCTCCTTGCGGAGGTCTGCATCTCGTTCTACTAAGCCCAAGGATGTGCGATAACCCGCACCATCCCGAACGGGGTCCCCAAAATGGGTTGTAGAGGCATAATTGCATGGAAATGTTTAATACGTCTTTTTATAGAAAACAGTTTTGTAAGTTTAGGGTATTTATTTGTAAAGTCGTATTTTCCCGTATTCTATTGTCCCAAACTTCATCGTGCTATGTTAGAAATGTGTGTTGTGATGAGGTAGGTCGTTACCTCGTGAACTATCTAAGGTATAGCAAGGAATTATGATGATTTATGTCGAATTATAAGTATGTTGTATTTTTATGAAAAAATGTCATATAAGTTACAAAAATGAATCTTTTAAGGTGAAACTTGTTTTAATAGATTTATTAATGTTTGATAAACAATATGTGAGAGTATGGTATGTTCTGGATTAAGAAAAATTGAGTTTTGAAGAAAAACCGAATCGGAAGTCAGATTAACTCCGCTTCCGTCGGGTTTTAGAAATGAATATTTTTATAGAAGAAGAAGAGTGGGGAGAGGGGACTTACTGGCTTTTTGGACTAGAGGAGAGAGAGGGGGTCCTAAAGAAAGGTTCGGGGCGTCTTTTCGTCTCCAGAATCTCCTCGGAAGTTCGTCGGTGCTTCGCCCTTCACTAACTCCACTTATACACAAAAGTGCTTGAGAATTTTGTATAGTTTTTGTAATAGAATTCTGAGTGAGAGGGGTGTAAAATGGAGTGGGTATTTATAAGGATAATTAGGGTTTAGGGGGTGATGAATTTGAGAATTAAAATGCATTTAAAAGAAATTAAATGGGTGATTTAAGTTCTCTGGAAAATGTGCAGAGGAGATAAACAGTGTGAAAGGGAGTGGGGTAGGCCAAGGGTTGCAGAGAAGATAAACAGTCTAGACCGGGGGTGCTGGGTTTTTTGCTCATGTCGCCGGGCCAATACCGACGGGTGGGGTTAATCTTCGTGCCACGTGTAGGTGACGCCTCGTATTTTTCAGTGCACATGTTTAAATACTTTGTAACTCTTTAGTTTACGTGTTGTGCACGTGTAGACTCTTAGACTTCTAAAAAGATTAAAAGAAATTTTAACAAAAAGAATATATGGCTGATGGGATTTGAACTCGGGTGCTATGACTCAGCAGTGCAAAGTCTTACCAATGAGCTACAAGCTCCTTCTTGCTGTTCAAAAGCAAAACAAACTTATAACTCGTACTCAGACTTAGGTGTCCCTTTCTGTATTTTTGAAAAAAAATCGTACAGAAAGTTAGGATTGTTACAATACATCACCGGGGTATCGAAATCGACCCTTCAAAGATCAAGACGATTATGGAAATGCCCACGCCAAGAACCCTCAAACAACTGCGGTCTCTCCAAGGAAAGCTCGCGAATATCCGGCGGTTCATAGCTAATCTCTCCGGGAAATATTGTCCCTATAGTCATTTGATGAAGAAGGGGACCCCGCTCGTTTGGGATCAAAAGTGCCAAAGTGCATTGGACGAAATCAAACAATACCTGCAAAATCCGCCGGTACTGACTGCTCCGGTTAAAGGAAAACCCCTTATCCAATATACAACGGCCCTTGAGGGTTCTCTAGGTGCATTATGGGCACAAGAGAACGATCAAAGAAAAGAGAAAGCTCTATACTATTTAAGTCGAGTTCTCCAGGGGGCAGAAAACAACTATTCCCCCATCGAAAAGTATTGCCCAGCGCTGATCTTCGCAAAAACAAAGCTCAGACACTACGCCTTGGCACATGAGATCCATCTTATATCAAAGGTGGATCCTCTCAAATATCTAATGTCAAAGTCCATACTAACAGTAAGGCTTGCAAAATGGGCCCCTTCTTGATGGAGTTCTCAGTGACGTATCGACCCCTTAAAGCAGTAAAAGGTCAGGCCATAGCTGACTTTCTTGCGAAGCATCCGATACCAGCCAACTCCCCGTTAAATTGCAAATTAACAGACGAACATGCATTCGACGCAATCTAAGAAGAGAAAAAAGAAAATGATTCCCAATGGGAACTTTACTTCGATAGAGCATCTTCCATGAAGCAACGAAAGCGAAACGCCCCATAATCAAAGCCGGGGTGGGTCTTATCTTCGTGACTCCGCAAGGAGTGATATTGCGTTACGCCCTCTCTTTAACAGATTCAAGGACTAATAACGAGGTTGAATACGAAGCATTGATAGCAGGTCTAGAGATCGCTATCGATTTGGGAATCAAAGAACTCCTCATATACGGAGACTCCCAGCTGATCGTTAACCAAGTAAATGGCGACTATTAAACATGCAAGCCAGAGCTAATAAAGTATGGTGAAAGAGTGTAGAAACTGCTGACATAAATCTCTTCCTACACCATGGAAAATACACCGCAAGCGGAAAACAGTAAGGTGGATGCATTGGCCAAATTGGCTAAGGAACTGGCCGATGAAGACTTCGATGACGTAAGGATCATTGTGCAAAGCCGCAGGGTTCTTGCGCCAATAAATATATCTTCGGAAGACCTAATAGAGCCATCCGAAAGAAAAGAAACGACTGAATAAGTAGCCCTTCAAATAGAGGACGAAGAAATAGTCAAAGACTGGAGGGAAGTCTTCATAGACTATTTCAAATCCCAACGAACGCCCAAAAATGCGTCGTCTAGACATCAGCTCATAAAACCAGCTTTGTCTTTCACCTTCGTCAATGATACTCTATATAAGAGATTGTTCGACTGTCTGTGGCTAAGATGTCGGGGGCCGGAGGAAGCAAAGAAAGTCATCCAAGAAACTCACGACGGACTCTACGGTTCTCATCAAGCCGGGCCAAAGAAACTGAAGATAAAAAGAATGGGTTACTATTGGCCCACAATGATTCAGGATTGCCTCGAATATGCGAAGCAGTGTCACTCGTGCCAAATTCATGGGGACTTCATCCACCAACATCCAAATCCGCTACACCCAACAATGGCTAGCTGGCCGTTCGAAATATAGGGAACCGATATAATTGGCCCCATTGAACCAACATCGTCCAAAAGACATCGGTTTATATTGGAAACGATCGACTATTTCTCTAAGTGGGCAGAAGCAGTACCACTAAGGGAGATGAAGACGGAGAATATCCTCCATTTCTTCATAACCCATGTCATCTATCGGTTCGGCACTCCGCGACGAATTATTTGGGATAATGGGACAGCTTATAGAAGCCATAAAATAAGCCGCTTCGCATAGCAACATAAAATAGATTGGAGATACTCTTCAGTCTATAATTCTCGGGCCAACTGTCTAACTGAGACTTTCAACAAGTCCTTGATAAAAATTATAAAGAAAAAAGTGTTCAGAAACAAAAAGGACTGGCATGAAAGACTGCATGAAGCTCTCTGGACATACTGAACAACGTTCAAGAAGGCCACGAATACAACACCATACGCGTTGGTGTTCGGCACGGAAGCCATGCTCCTGCTGGAAATAGAACTCCCTTCTCTACAAGTAGCGATTCGATACGAGCTGACAGATGAAGAAAATGCTCATCTTCGGCTTGAGGAGCTTGATGCTCTCGACGAAACTCGCCTTATAGCACAACAAAATCTGGAGGCTTATAAGGCAAGGATGACACGGTCATACGAAAAACTAACTAGGCCAAGAACGTTCCATCAAGGCGAACTCGTGCTAGTCGTCAAAAGACCAATGATCCCCAATCGCGCAAAACGGGGGATGTTCGAGCCGAACTATGAAGTCCCGTACATTATAAACAAAGTCTACCAAGGTGGAGCCTACCTGCTCTTGGATATGCATGGCGAAAGACCCTTCCGGCTAATAAATGGCCGATTCCTCAAAAAGTACTACGCTTGAAGAGTCATGACTTAGGTCAATGATAGATGACGACGCGGCTGGGAACTTAGGCACACTAGCAAACTAGTTTTCGAAGAAGGAAACATGGATTTCAAAAATTTTCTAGTTCGCTAAAGTTCCCGAAACAAGAATCGAACTAAATAGCTAGAACTTGTATACAAAACCTAGTGAGCTAAACCAATCTACTATGTGTAGAATACTCACATCCTCAAGCTTTCTTCAAGTGCTCCGGATCGCGCTTGGAAGCCGGTCCTCCTTTGTCGAAGACGATCCACCTGAGGGAAACGATGCAGGCTCCAGCTTCGCCTAGAGAAGCAACCGACGCTCCAAGATCGCTAGCAATGGAGAGTGGGGATGTAGAAATTTTCCGCTTTCTTTTATCTCATTTCTTAAGCACAAGTGAGTAACTAAAGAAGAAGGAGGAGGAGGTGAGGAAAACCAAGGCATGAGCAACTCAAGAAATAAAAATGAGCTAAGTGTAGAGAAGCTCTCAAGCCTGATAGAATGAAGTGTGTATGGCATGTAGAAAGAATGGCTCCTAATTTTTACAACCATGCAAAAAATATCTCATATCATTTTTACAATAAACAATCAAAGACCATACATCTCTACATACCTCCAACCATGCTCATGCCACCTGACCCTCCACCTCATTTGCAAATGATTTTCTAAAAATAAAATCATATAATGACGTGTCCATTTTCTAGAAGATATTCCGTATAAATACGGAATACAACCCGGTATACGTATCGAAATATATATACGCGTATTCGTATAAAAATACGAATAGCCAAGAGAGAAAATGAATAGTGAACAATAATACTAGAATAGATATACTAAATATATATATATATATATATATTATTAAATCAAAACTTGATTTAGTAATCCGGCTTAATCCTAAGCCGCTAGTGTTATCAACCGTCCGATTAAAATCCGTGTAGCCTGTATACATATTTAATCGGACACCTGTATGTACTAACATACGCCATCTACATCATATTGCCTAAACCGAAAAAACCCTATGTGTGGGACTCTAAAGACTCGTCGATACGTTAACCACAAGCACGGCAGCGGCACTAGCTGTACGTAACGGCTACCCAGGTATTGAGCGAAAGGAAGACCGACGAGCAAACTCATTCAAACCCCTATTGAGCCTGTCTGTGACAATCTCCGTACAGTCCAGTATGTTCGTCTAAGAGTATCGCATATCGGATCTAGGGGTGGATAAAGTCAGACCACTAATAACGCGATATTTTGTGTCGGTGTGGAGCCCAGCACCCACTGAGAAACTACTGATCTAAATCAGTAATTCTCATCCACCTTGGCCAAGGATTTCTAGTGATGGCCACCGGTGAATAGCGCGACATCTACCTCCAATACCGAGAGAGACGAATCCCCAACGATCCGCTCACTGCCTCCATATGGCTCGGGACTGTACCCAACTAAAACCTGTTTACCCGACTCCTTTGAGCAGTGGTAGGGTAGTAATCAAAGCACAGTGGGAACTCACATGAGACAAATGACGATCTCAAGTCGACGTACTAACTTATACTCATGTCACCTGAGAACTGCTATCTGACAATAGGTATAATACCATCTAGAATGTTCCCGGCGAGTCCGTCCAGTGTAACTCATAACCCAATGAGCACCTGTATATTATCTTAGATGACTAACTGACACCAATGGCTTGTGAAACCGGCCGCCGCCCCTCGTCGGGGTCTCAAAAAGTATACACTAGTCTACTCCGGAGTATCGATGCCCAATCTCGATACACTCTCGACTAGGGACATTTAAGGATATGCTTATAGACCACCCAGCTCCCACGTATATGATCGCTATCATAATGCTGGTAGTCAAGCAAGAATCCTATGGGCTCTATCAACATGTAATAGTGATCTATAATACCGCATAATGCATGTACATGATGAAAAAGACAAACCAGATAACATACTATCATCTCGAGTAAGACCGTTCTAACTGTATAGGTCCTCCTGCAATCATCATAATCTCCTGCCTGCGATCACAATAATTGCCTTGAGGGCACTATAGCCAACAATCTCCCATTTGCACTTAAGGCTAATTATTGCGGTGTCGCATATTCACATCCCGTGTGATACCGAACACCCAACTTCTCTACTAATCAGTTTCGCAAAGCATGTTTGCGAAACTATCGCGTTTAAGAAATAGCCTCAGTGAGTGGATCCACTTCAATTTTTCTATCTTTATCTCTCTATATCTCAATTTTGCGGAGAAAAGCTATCTCCCGAATGAGCGATACCTGTCTTAGAATTTGTCTGGATATCTGATAGGACCAAGTTCATAAATGAACTCCAAATCCAACAAACTTCTTAGATCGTATCTTCCACTGAATTTAATCAGTATCCTCATCCTCAGTATCCGTTTAGACGCCCTGTCCAACATACTGCCCTTCAGAAGAGGGTAAACTTTAACTCTGACTGTCACTCTGCCATCCAGGTCACCTTGGAAGCCTGAAATGATAACCGCCTCCTGAAGGAGGCTGCCATTACCATATACCAAGAACATCCTCTTATGTTCATAACTGCCTCCTAATGTTTCTCCAGGATTGGATTAATATATGCTTATTACAGCCAGTGCAAAAGCAATATCTGGTGTGGTACTTGACATCTCATGATTGACTCAATTGCCTAAGCAAGAGATATATTAATCATGCAAATCCCTCTCCTCATCAATCTAGAAGACATCTCTTTAGAGAGGATGACTCCATCACCTGCGGGTACACCACCATGCCATGAATCGTCCATTCTAAAACACTTTAAAATAATGTTAAAGTACCCGAATTAGGACACTTCCCAAATCTAGATCTAAAACCATAGATCTAGTCATCAGAATTCCTAATATTTTATCCAGATCCTATGTGGAGAAACACCTTGTGACAACCACAATATAACCGATCGTAATATAGGAAGATCACTTTCTATCAAGAGCATGTCATCCAAATACCAGGACATCACTTCCTACTACCTTCTTGCCAGGTCCATCTGTTATTCTGATGAAGTCAAACTCTATGACTGTCATATCAAAAATAGATGATCTATCTCCGCTATACTTGCTTTAGTTTATAAATTGACATAAGCTACTTGCCCACCATGCTTCCGCTGCTTCCGCTGACTACAACAAGCCTCTAGCAAAGTCATATACACGTACACTTTTAAAGCTAATTTAGAATGACGTTATAGTTATCCACCTGCCAGATCTCATAGTCCAGGACAGCAGCAGTGGCAAGCTTGGGTCATCAAAACCTCCATGTCACCGTCTTTGAGGAGACCGAAGTACCTCTCGGGTGGCTGAAGTTACCCACCAAATTTGCGGAGTGGCTAATGGATTGTCGAATCCAATTGAATCCTTAGGTTCTACTAAATTTTCAGTAATCATTTGTGGCTCTGAAATCACTTCCAGTTCTAGCATACTCCCATAAATGTTTTCCGAAAAGAATTCATTTTACTAAAACAGATGGAGAGTAAAGAACAATATAACTATTGATCCTCCAAATGGTAGGATGTTAACCCTCGTCAAAGCCCGGGATAATCCACAAACTGCCATTACTGAAACATGCATTGAGTTTATCCAGATTCTGGTTTTAAGCATAAGCCGGACTACTCCATATACCTTAGCATCGTTAAAATATGAATCTATTCTATATCCAATATAGAAACGAAGGCACTAATGTAATAGGAACCAGATTCAAAAATCAAGCAGTTGTTTCCTATGCATATCGACTAAATGGAAGAAGGCCATGCATTATTACTCATCAAGGAGCATACCCATGGATGAGTAACCTGAAAGAGAAGCAAGTTCTCAAATATATTACTTACGACGGAATACCTAGCACAAGTATCTACAACTTCGATCACCTCGAAGAATCCTGATACTTGCAACATATGGTTCTCTACTTTATTCTTATACCTATAACTTCTCAAAATTTAGACCTTGTATTTCAACGAAATGCGTGTCTAAAACCAGAGAAGTCATAAGTAAATGGAATATAGTACGAGTACCAACCCCTTTGTCCTAATGGACATTGGACAACATACAATACTTTGCATAAGTCCTCTGAGTTTAATAACTCAAATCCTGTGTATTATAGGTTAAAAACTGTGCTATGGTTAAGTAGAATTACATCGTTGTTGAATGCACCTTACCTAACCATCAATTGATATAGGTAAATGTCATAAACACAATTTCAAAAAGTTATATCTCACTTTATAAATAAACGTACAAATATATCAGTTTGAAATCGGTGCATAACAAAGGATATTCAAAACCAAAAATTTGCCATTAGGCAAAACCCAGGTGATTTCCTCAAATGCCACCAATTATAAAGAATTCTGATATTGAGGATTTAATCACCTAATTCCCAATATCTTACTCCCAATCAGTATCTGTAGCGCCATACAGATGTGAGAATCAAGTCTGGTAAATACATACCCTGGAGTCAGAATCTAATTGGGAAAACAGTTTTCAATTAACACCGCACAGTAAAACTGAAACATGAAAATGTTTCGAAGGGGTGGCCGAGTATTCCTAGTAATGCCTCTTCCACTATCCAGATTCATGACAGTAGTCGCAATTTCCTTGCACTCACTCCAATCCCTTTATATGTCTTTATTTCTTACCTTCTGTACACCATACTTAGGCTAATTGGTTTTCTTCCTTCCCTACCTTTCGGTACTAGCCTAAGGTTTGGAAGAAGACTATCCAATAAGCATAATGGGTGTATTCTCCTAATACTAGGAGCCCTCGCAATCTGAGAAAAGGGAAAAGGAAAAGACATCCAAATAATCTTATTCAATTTCTCCAGAACCGGAATCCATCCTCGAACAGAAACAAGTTTCTTCGAGTTCGTATGTAACTATACGATGGAATACCCAAGCAATATGGATCTTCGTAGTGATACGGAGTATTCTGGAGAAATGCAAAGGGGAAGTAGGAGTGGCAGGAATATTTGCCGTTTTGTCATGAATTATGACAGTAGTCGCAATTTACTTTGCCTTCAGTCTAAACCCTTTATATATTTTTACTTCTTACCTTCTGTACACCACACTTAGGCTAATTGGTTTTCTACTTTCCCTACCTTTCGGCACATGCCTAAGGTTTGGAAGAAGATTATCTAATAAGCGTAATAGGTGTACTCTCCTAATACTAGGAGCTCTCGCAACCTGAGAGAAGGGAAAAAGAAAAGATAACCGAATAATCTTATTCAATTTCTCCAGAACCGGAATCAATCCTCGAACATAAACAAGTTTTTTCGAGTTCGTATGCAACTATACGATGGAATACCTAAGTAATATGGATGTTCGTAGTGATACCGAGTGTTCTGGAGAAATGCAAAGGGGGAGTAGGAGTAGAAAGGATATATGCGACTTCGTCGTGAATAATGACAATCCAAAGCCAAAGTATGTAAGAAGGTTTGGTTAATTTGGTTCATGAGTTTTAGTTTAAGGTTAGGTCATGGTCGCTGCCAAAGAGAGAGAGAGAAAAGAAACACTCAGCGTGCACTCTAACCTAGATTAGATTAGTTAATCACTTTATCTAATCAGGATGGCTCCCACTATTTCTTCGAATTCTCCATCAAACCCTAAAAAGAGAATTAGTCGGAATCATCTGAAAATCACCCGAGAAGTAACACCTACTCATCAGTGGGAATCAGGACCCAACTACTATCGCATGATAACTTGATGGAAGCCACTCAAGTCACCACACTCCAGAAGGTATGCGCATGCCTGGCAAGTTTCCTTTATATTTGAAACTCCCGATATAGTTTTTTCCTTTAGGACCCAAGGACCTTGACGAATAATCAACAAATCAAGGGTCCTAGTCAAGTTCAACCCGTCACTATCTTAATTAGGTTAAAGCCACCCACACGACCCTTGACGAATGATCAACAAAGTCGTACGACTGTCCTAACAAATCCACATATCCATGTGACAGAAAAGCATTACAGAGCTACAGCACACTACGTCTCGGCGAATAGCAATGACAAACGTAGCACGAATATTAAGCAATACTAATCTGAAATGACGGAAGGCTACAGCTGGTTTTTGGCGAAAAACCTTTAACGTAATGAACTTGATATCATTGAAGGAACTCAAGAAGTTTTTGAAAAGGAGTGGTTTAAGCTCCGCATTTTTAAAACGAGTGGTTTTGAAGAAAACCGAGTAGTTTATAGTCATGTAAACTTTTGCCAAAGAGGTCACTCCCTGTGAAGGGATCTAGACACTTTCCCCATCGATTGCGGTGCGGGATATTCCTAACTGAATACCTCGATGCAAAGAAAAAGAGTCGACTATAGTGAAGTTATTACAATGACGCAAATTTTTACCCATGAGGTCACACCACATGAAGGGATCTCGGCTCTTGCCTCGTCGAATGAGGTGATAGATATTCATAACCGAATACCGCTGTGCAAGGCAAAAAGAAACGTCTGTAATGTCAGTTTTCATAAATTAGTTCCAATCATTTAGGTTTGTTTTCCTTGCATTAATCAGAATTAATGCAGTCCCATCAATTAATCATATCATGTTAGGAAAAAAACGAAAATAGGCACACACACATATATGCCATCCGCATTCGCCAAAGGGTCCCGGGTCTTCACCGTAAGGTTACTTAACATACGGCAGGGCGGGGACAGGACTAGCGCGGATGCAAAACATATATAGCATCTACTAAACATATATATATAATATATATATATGAACATTCATCTCACGCATAATATCAAGTAACACCACAGACCCTACGCCCCTACAAGTGCGGCAAGCCACCCACCAATCTCAGAAGCAAGGCAACCCCAATCAACGAAGTGAGTGAGCAACCCAGCATTTCCGAAATCCGGTGATTTGGACACCCCTCCGCGGGTCAATCTTATATCCCTTACGAGTGCGGCGAATAGCCCACCAATTCTAGAGTAAAGCACTCCGGTCTCAACGCCATAAGATGGAGGTCCGTTGCCCTCTAAAACCCGGCTACTCGAGCACTTCGCCGCGGGATAATCCTAGTGCATGTAATGAAAAATAGAATATACAATGGTGACTACATCCACAACCTGGACGCGCCCCAAAGAATAAAACAAGTTGCGATGACAGTAGTCCACATGTCGGACGCTCGCCACGCAATATGAATATACATTACATCACAGAGAACTACATCTAATACTACGCACACCAGGCTATCCATCACGACAAATCCAACATAACCATAATCACAGAGCAACACAGAACATCAACGCGAATATCATGTTCGTAAACCCGTCTGATTGTGCATATAGCAACCAGTCGGATTATACCACGCTATGATATTCATAGTAGCAAAAAAAAATGCTCAGAAAAACATAAATTTAAAATTTCGATCGATTAAAACTTTCCGCATTGGCCCCCAAAGTACAAACCAGTACACAAACAAATCTGGACCAAAACCAAATATCCCAAAAATCATATTTCCATGAACTACAGCCCCAGAAAAAATTTGGAGCACTGTAGCCAAAATTGGACCACGGTTCAGCGGTCAAATGGCACATTTGACTTCTGTTCCGTGGTCAAATTTTATACTTAGGTGCCCAATTTTTTTTCTTAGCTCTAGTTTTGCCTGCACATAATTTTAATGCAACCAGAAAAAATTTTTGAACAACTTTGAAATTCGAACAGCAAGCAATGGTTTTGGAAATACGATTCGGAAAATTTCGTCGATCGAAACTCTAAATTGGTGCAAACAATTCTAGCTTTTAGTATGGCTCTGATACCACTGCTGGGAACTTAGGCACACCAGCAAACTAGTTTTCGAAGAAGGCAACATGGATTTCAAAATTTTTCTAGTTCGCTAAAGTTCCCGAAACAAGAATCGAACTAAATAGATAGAACTTGTATACAAAACCTAGTGAGCTAAAAGCTTTCTTCAAGTGCTCCGGATCGCATTTGGAAGGCGATCCTCCTTTGCCGAAGACGATCCACCTGAGGGAAATGATGCAGGCTCCAGTTTCACCTAGCGAAGCAACCGACGCTCCAAGGTCGCTAGCAATGGAGAATGGGGATATAGAAATTTTCCGCTTTTTTTTCTCTCATTTCTTAAGCTCAAGTGAGCAACTAAAGAAGAAGGAGGAAGATGTGAGGAAAACCAAGGCATGAGCAACTCAAGAAAGAAAAATGAGCTAAGTGCATAAAAACTCTCAAGCCTGATAGAATGTAGTGTGTATGGCATGTAGAAAGAATGGCTCCTAATTTTTACAACCATGCAAAAAATATCTCATATCATTTTTACAATAAACAATCAAAGGCCATACCTCTCTATATACCTCCAACCATGATCATACCACCTCACCCTCCACCTCATTTGCAAATGATTTTCTAAAAAGAAAATCATATAATGACGTGTCCATCTTCTAGAAGATATTCCGTATAAATACGGAATACAACCCGGTATACGTATCGAAATACATATACGCGTATTCGTATAAAAATATGAATAGCCAAGAGAGAAAATGAATAGTAAACAATAATACTAGAATACATATACTAAATATATATATATATAAATTATTAAATCAAAACTTGATTTAATAATCCGGCTTAATCCGAAGCCGCTAGTGTTATCAACCGTCCGATTAACGTACATGTAGCCTGTACACATATTTAATCGAACACCTGTATGTACCAACATACGTCATTTACATCATATTGCCTGAACCGGAAAAACCATCTGTGTGGGACTCTAAAGACTTATCAATACGTTAACCACAAGTACGTCAGCGGCACTAGTTGTACGTAATAGCTACCCGGGTATTGAGCGAAAGGAAGACCGACGAGCAAACTCATCCGAACCCCTACTGAGCCTGTCTGTGACAATCTCCGTACAATCCGGTCTATTCGTCTAAGAGTATCGCATATCGGGTCTAGGGGATGGATAAAGTCAGACCCCTAATAACGCGATATTTCGTGTCGGTGTGAATACCATCACCCATTAAGAAACCACTGATCCAAATCAGTAATTCTCGTCCACCTTGGCCAAGGATTTCTGGTGATGGCCACCCGTGCACAACGCGACATCTACCCCCAATGCCAGGAGAGACGAATCCCCGACGATCCGCTCATTGCCTCCATGTGGCTCGGGACTGTACCCAACTAAAACCTGTTTGCACGATTCCTTTGAGCCGTGGTAGGGTAGTAATCAAAGCACAGTGGGAACTCACACGAGAAAAATGACAAGTCGGCAGACTAACCTGTACTTATGTCACCTGAGAACTGCTATCTGACAATAGGTATAATACCATCTAGCATGTACCCGGCGAGTCCGTCCAGTGTAACTCATAACCCAATGAGCACATGTATACTATCTTAGGTGACTAACTCATAACCCAATGGCTTATGAGACCGGCCACCGCCCTTCGTCGGGATCTCAAAAAGTATACACTAATCTACTCCGGAGTATCGATGCCCAATCTCGATACTCTCTCGACTAGGGACATTGAAGGATGTGCTTATAGACCACCCAGCTCCCACGTATATGATCGCCATCATAATGCTGGTAGTCAAGCAAGAATCCTATGGGCTCTATCAACATGTAATAGTGATCTGTAATACCACATAATGCATGTACATGATGATAAAGATAAACCAGATAACATACTATCATCTCGAGTAAGACCGTTCTATCTGTATAGGCCCTCCTGCAATCATCATAATCGCCTGCCTACGATCACAATAATTGCCTTGATGGCACTATAGCCAACAGACGCTTGTGTCCGCTCGCTATCTTCATGAGTTAGAACTCTGAGAGTAGTATCCAAAAAACCTCGCCTCAAACACGGAGACAACGGACCGAGATGTCCCTAAACTAACAACGGACCGAGATGTCCCTAAACTAAAACTTCGCCTCAAACATGGGGATAATGGACCGAGACATCCCTAAACTAGTGCGTCGCCTCAAACATGGAAATAATGTACCGAAATATCCCTAAACTAGCGCATTGCCCCAATTACGGCGATGTGCTCTCTCGAGATCTATATTGCAATTGAAGTTCCAACGGCGAGGGTTGCAACTCAAGTCCCACCGACAAACAGATGGGCACCTGCGGAGAAACTACTTTCAGGAGTTCCATCGTAAAAAAAAGGTACGTCCACAAGTAAAAAGGGGCACGGATGAAAACCCGAAAGGGCGCCGTGAGTAAAAAACAGCAGGACTGCCAGCGAGCTTTGTGAAAACCCTAAAGGGCGTGATCTCATTGAAAAAAAACCTACGTGAGATCCTTACGACTCACAAAGGAGCAACACACTTTGGAACCCCCACGATTCCTAAAGAGAAATTACACTTGCGAGATCCTCACGACTCGTAAGTAGAATATCCCCCCTATGAGACCCTCACGGCTTATATTCAAAAGCCTTAAGCTACAGGGATCTAAACCTGTTCTTAAGCCATTATATTTCCTTAATATTGCCCTACAGGCTATCCAATATCGACTCTTGTATACAATCCATGGGCATAAATAAATATATCCCCCACCAAGTTCCACCAATGACAAGAAATGTCCCCTATGGTGAACGACACTTGTAAGTCATCTCGACTTATAAGGAGAAAACTCTCTTGAAAGATCCTTACGACTTACAAGAAAAAATATCACTTAGGAATCCCCACGATTCCTAAGGAGAAAATATACCTACGAGATCCTCATGACTCGTAGGGAGAAATACCTTTATGAGACCCTTATGGCTCATAAAGTCAAAAAGCCTTAACCGACAGGATCCTAACCATGTTTGCTAAGCCACCTTTGTTCAAATCGACAAAGGCAAATGATGATTCGTTCCTGGCAATATCCCAGTTGTAGCGATGCTGATACCTAAATAGGTATCAAATTTCAAGTCCTCTCATGGTAAATGATGATTCGATACTGGCAATATCCCAGTGGTAGCGATACTGATGCCAAGATTGGGATCAGACTTCAAAACCCCAACTCAAAAAAAACTGAAATGTCTGAGCAACTCACAATAAAAAGCAACGAGTAAAAATAAAAAAAGCCGAAATGATTGGGCAATCGTGACTTTCACGATATAAAAGTTGAAAAGATAGAGCACCGTGAAAAAAAAATGAAATGAAAATGAAACTTTTTTTCCCTGCAAGTATGTCCATATTGACTCTTGCATATGATCCATGGGCACAAATAAAGGAAAATGGACCATATTTTCCCACCATGCTTCGTCAAAAGGAGAACTGATTGATCTTGTTTTATAAAGAAGTGTTTTGTAAAGTAACCACAATCAATAACGGTGTCGCTAGTAGCTAGCCGAGATGAGTACGGGTCGTCCTCAGGGAAACGTCGAACCTTTAACTTACTTTAGACGAGTTGATTAAATTATGGATGGTTTGTTCTAGATCTACGATATACGGATGTAGATTTTATGAAGAAGAGCCTTGTAGAGTTCGTATGACTTAGTAGTAATGGATGATTAATTAAAAATGACTCCTTTTATCTTTTAATAGTTTAAAACTAGATCGATAGTGATGAATGTAGATTAGGGTTCTTTTGGAAGAAACTAGGGTTTCTCCACTCCTAATCCTTGTCCTTGCATTGATCTCTATTCATGTCTAGCCCCTAACAAAACAAGTGTTAATCTAATCTCAAATCGTGGTCGAGACTATCAATAAATTGTTTGCATGCCATTAGTATTAGTAATATTTGTTCTTTATTTTGAGATATTATCTTAACCATTAATATGATATGATATTTTAAGAATATTTATTAGGATTATTTGATATGATATGCATATTTAAATTATCAAAATATCATATAAATATTATATGCATATATTTTCCTTCATAATATTAATTATAATATATAAACATATGATAAAGAGTATTTTGCAGATAAACCCACATATGTTCCATAATTACAATAAACACCTTTAAGTACTTAACAAAAATAAGGAAAATGTTCCATCAAATGTGCAATATTTTCGACTGAACAAGAACCAAGTCTTGACGTTCATATACAACCTAGAGACTATCCGGGCGTTCCTTCTCATACCAACAGGATGCAGACGCAACGTCAACAAAAGACCCAAGGGTCAAAACAAAAATAGAGCCATGGCAAAATCCTAGCTCCAAGTCTTGACAGTACATATACCACCTAAAGACTATCCCTGTGTTCCTCCCTCACTCCAGCAGGGGCGAACACAACAATCAAATAAAATAAAGTGACAGCAAAATCCTAGCTTAATGGCAACATTTACAGCCTAGAGATCAGCTCGACGTACTTCTCATGCCAACGGGATGTAGACGCAATGTCAACAAAGACCCAAGGGTCAGATAAAAATGGAGTAATGGAAAAATCCGAGCTCCAAGTCTTGACGGTTCATATACAACCGAGAGACTATCCCGACGCTCCCCCTCATTTCAGCAAGACGCGGACACAATTATCAAATGAAATTGGAGCAATGGCATATCCCTAGCTCTAGATCTCGATTGCAATACATACAGTATAAAGATCATACAGATGTTTCCTGACTTCTGCAAAGAATCGGCGCAAAATCGTCAAAACAAAATAAAAACGAAGTGACGGCATATTCCTAGTTTCGGGTCTTAACGGAAACTAATATAAAGCCTAAAAGACCATTGGAGATCATCCCACCCCAGAAGGGTGCGGTTATGACTCATCGGGGCTCCAAATTGAGCCTAACCTTAAGTAAAAAGCGTCATGGATAATTCTTAACGCTTGCTCTTTCGACGGTAATATGACCTAAGGAGAATACTCGAAGACGTCTTGTCCAGCCCATGAAGGGATCAGAGACACGACAGTCGCGGGGCTACTCGAACAGCGGCTTAAAGACTGCATATCGAGAAATATATCAGGCAACGCAACGGTACCACAAACTAAAACCCTAGTACCACAAACCTAACGGACCCCTGTCGTAAAGAATAGGGGTTATCTACATACAACGTTAGGACAAGCTTGCCTGTAAACGCAAGGGAGGTAAACTAAAAACACTCCGAAATGAGTACATAAACTAGAAACACCGAAATGAGTGAATAGATTACAAACTCCGAAATGAGTATGTAAACTATTTCGCGCTAGATCAAGCTATCAAACATAGAAGAGATCGTGCAAAAGAAAAGAATATATATTCATTATTCATGAATCGAAATGTTTGAAAGATACAATTTATATAAAAAAAAAAAAGGGATACAATTCTAGCCTTTAAGAGGGCAGGGCTTTCAATAAAGTAGCGACCCGTTCACTCTCTTACCGCAACTCCTCCTCACGCTCCACTATTGCGGCCATCATTTCTTCGAATTGAGCCCATTCTTGCAAGCACGAAGAAAGCTTCTCAGAGATTTCCTGCTTAGCAACTTCGCAGTCCCGCATTCTTCGCTCAGTACAGTCAAGGTTCTGCCTCAGCGCCATTCCTTCAGAAATGCATTGTTGAAGATTTTCAAAGATAACTTGGAGTTGTGCAGCATTCGCTTCAACCTGGGCATGCAATTGGTTTAATTTGTTGAAAACTGCCTCATGCTCCTTCTGCTTCAGGACCAGCTTCTGCTCGAAGTATTGAATGGAAGCGGCACTTTGTTCAATATATGTGACCAACTGAGCCTTCGAGGATAATGCCTCAGACGCAAGATGTTTGTGCTCGATCTCATGGAGGCAAGCTTCAATTCGCTTACAGTAGTCAACCCAGATACCGACGAAATCTTCATTATGGATAGTCATAAGAGTCGCCAGCA
This sequence comes from Agapanthus africanus, assembly GCA_030015575.1. Taxonomy (NCBI): domain Eukaryota; kingdom Viridiplantae; phylum Streptophyta; class Magnoliopsida; order Asparagales; family Amaryllidaceae; genus Agapanthus; species Agapanthus africanus. Next base: position 562,961,579 of record CM057346.1, read on the forward strand.
CAGGGTTGACTTCGTCCACAAAGTCCGCAGCAGAAATGAGAGCTTCGACGTTAAGGTCTTCGATAAATTCACTTAGCATCCGCCTGCTATTTGCCGCACTCCTGGAAGACTGACGCTTAGCAAAGGGCCCTGCGGGCATAGAAATGCGAGCCTCGAGAGGAGCCAAAGCCGGTGTAGCTGCTACAAAGTAAAACACGCACAAAGAAGGGTCAGGTTTGAACCTAAAAAAAAATGATGATGAATGAGATCTAACATACCGATTGTCGCAAGTGGCAAATCAGGAAGCATAGAAGGCTCATCCATTCTTTCGTCCTCTCCTTCAAGCCGTAAGACTGTGGTCAATACGAGACAAGCTTATCAGAAAAAAATTACTCGTAGAAAGATGAAACAAGAAATGAAGAATATACTAACCAACACACGAAGGAGGGACGAATTCCGATTGGAAGGCAAAGTGCAAGTTTAACACTTGGCATAAGCGGTTGAAAAGCACTCCTAAAGGATTGCAACAATATACGGTAAAAAAATTAAGAAATAACATCAATACTAAAACAAGGAAAATAAGAAAAAAAATCATTACCTTTCGTCGCTGAACCCGAGAGAACTCGGGAAGGTGCAAGAGAGATAAGTGAAGCAGTGACAGTCATGGCGACGGCTAACGGGGATTCTTCAACGCTAGGGTTTACCGCACCTATATTCAAAATAAAAGAGATATTAGCGAACGTGTCTAGCAGGACTGAAAACCTAAAAGTGATAACACAAGGAAAACCTGATGGGGTAAAAACCATAGCGGTATCTGGAACGTCGTCAGTTATGATAGTTTCCTCGATTGCTAGGAAGACGGACTCAACGTCTGCACCTTCTTCTCCCGAATCAAAAAAGACCGTCGTCACGCTAGCGTCACCCACGGATATCGAGGATCCACAAAGAGAAGAAGTGCCAGCTAGAACAATCTCAGATTCGAAATGAAGGCTCGGCATCCCAGAATCCCCAGACGCTGGCACCTCACCCGCAGCGCTGACACCTAAACCCGGCCCTGCTATAACATTTAAGAAAAATGTGTTATAATTCAAGGAAAAAAACTGCTGTGGAAAGAAACCTGGAAAAATAAATAAGTCTTACTAGGTTTCATTAAGATATCGTGCGCTGTCTTACCATGAAATAGCCGCTCAGCCTCTTCACGAGCTGCACGCGCTATCTGCCTATGAGCAGTTGACAGGGCAGAAGGAATGTCCTCCATAGGAATATCAGGGGGTCGTACATCACTCAAAACCGTACCTATGGCCAAGTTAGCCCGACGCTCTCTCGCTGCGTGCTTCCGGCCCTTCTTCTCGGCTTTACCCGTACGAAGAGATCTCTTCATAACCTCAAACAGAAGAACGTTTTTATCTAAATCAGGCTCGGCCTCCGGATCTGCTGCAATATCCGTCATCGGCTGTTTTAGCGACGCTTCCTATAGCGGCCCTGGGGAGACCTCAATTGTAACCGATAGCTCTGCGGGCTCCAAAAGTGCCATCAAGGGAGGAACATCCTCCGCACCACCACCCAAAGACGGCATCGCACTCGGAATAACACAAGTTGCGGTGGTTCTTGTAAAAAAAAAAAAGAAGGGAGTCAGGGTGTGAACGAAATGAGATAAATAGGTATATTCAAAGGCGTCACAAAACGAATCATATCGAGGCTCATAGAAGCGCAAAGCCTCTCCTCTTCCTCAAATGTTTTGAGGGATGCCAAAAGTGCCTCTTCAGTAGAGATGCCTATTAAGAAAAGAGTATTAATAAACATAATAAATTCTAAAATATATATATATACGAAAAAATGTAAACGAGATATACCTTACGCCGCAAGAGAAGCAAGCGCTGCTTGCTTGCGGACTAATCTCTCAGAAGCCTCAATGGCGGCTTGAAGATCAGTAGTGAAATTCTCATCAGTAGAAGCTCCGAACAAATTGTTGTTGGTGCCATATTCGGACAAGCCTTCACCGTAGGGAGCATGAGGCTCCTGACCGAATATAACATCAGCCGAAAATAAAGATTTCTTCTTCTCCTGCGAGCCGGCAACAACACCCGATGATAAAATTTTCTGCTTTACCGGCATCTTGGGACGGCGAGTCCCGATTTCTGAGCCAATACCCGACTCAGGAGATGCCGGAGCCACCACATTCCCAGGATCACTTACTTATGGCCGTGGCTTAGGCAGAAAGGCTCGCAGAACTACAACCGCGTTGATCTCTCTAAAAGAAGGACGGACAACTGCACGTCGCTTTAGCGGAACCGCGGGATTACTGGCCGGGACAGAATCCTTATGGTCAAGAAGTATTCGCCTTTCTTCCTTGATGACGGCACCCGTTGCATGCTGATACCAAGAAATGTGAGCATTTGAGGCCTTGGGATATGACTCGGCTCAGCAATTAGAAAATGAGACCCCGTGTTCAGGCGCATAAAATGGTGCGCCGCATTGCGGATGCTCTCCTCTATAGCAACCAGATCAACGAGAAAGGCTATGAGGGGAACGCCTTGGTTATAACCAAATTGGTGAGCAAAAAGATGCGGGTTATATTGCATGAATAACACCGAGACATTTTTCCTGAATACTAGGAAAGCTGGCTTGATGGAATATAAATGCACGATCTCCCGGGCCCTCAAAGAAAAAACTCCATCCTTAAAAACATCGTGAAGTGGCTAGACCACTTTGGAGGATTCTTTACCAATGGTCAGAACCCTATCGACAAAAGTCATGCCGTCCCCAACCATGCGCGGATGTAAGAGCAATCGTCGAGCCTCTCAACGTGTTGATGTTCATATCAGAATTTTGCATTATTATATTCCCCATTCTTAATCATATTGCAAATAAATAGGTGCTTTTGATCCATGTCTGCTAAATAGTTACAGGTTACAGGTTCTCAGAACAATACAGTGAAATTCAGGAAAAGATGCTACAAATGTGAGACTACGACTAACAATTAGATGAATCTGTATGATGCCGCCTACCAGTTAAAGGAACAAATAAAAATCATGAGATGGTTCAATGCACAAAGCACAAGGATAGCACAAGATTCAAGACATCAACGTGAAACTCACGGTAAAAGTCCACATAATTCTGCACTGTTAGAAATCTCGAAGAAAATAGAAGAGATCCTGATGAACCAAGTGAAGAAAACAGAAGATAAAAGCAACTTGAAGAAACCCTAAAGAATTAGGCCCATGAGCCTCCTAAATGGCCGCGGATCCGCGGCCAAACAGGCTATTCTGCCGCGGTTCCGCGGCCGTGCAATGCACGTGTCGGTGGGGTGTCGGTGCTTTAACTCGGTCTTTAGGGTTGTTTTGTAATTTCATGTATGGATCAGAATGTAAATCTAGGGTTTTTTCTATCTATAAATAGGAGCGCTCAAAGCCAAATAAAGTGTGCCTCTTTTGGGTGCCTCTCTTTAGAGATGCCTCTTTTTATTTTCTAGTTTAAAATTTCAATTCCTTTGTAATCGTCAAGAGTGCATCAATAAAGTAAGATTTTTTATCTGAATTTAATTCTTGCATTTTTATCTGTTCTTTTAATATCTGCTATTTTATTTTGTCTTCTGCAATTTAGTTTTCTAATCTATAAAACATAAAAATGAATTTCGTTGTTAATACCCTAATGAGTGAGTAATTCCTCACTTGTTAGGGTTAGGAGAGGGAAGGTTTAAGAGAAGGAAATCTCTCTCACTCCTTTCTTTACCCATATAATTTTTAATTAGGACTCTATTTAATTCAACCACACACCGCTCACTACGGCACCCTATCCTACGAGATAGAGGTGATTCCCTAGTTAGACCGGTTGTACTTGATTTAAATAGAGGTTAGGACTAAGAGTTAAGAAAGAATGGACAAGGACCAAAGGGAAGAAACTAAGTTTCTTCCTAGTCGTGCTAATCCCCTTTGTTGACTATTACCCTAACACCTCAAATCCTAACTAGGGCAAAGAAAGCAGTGCGTAGAATTCTTTTTCCAAACTAACCTAATCCTAACCCTTGCAAGACTTTTAATCAAATTTAATCTCATTCTTAGATCGTAAAACAAAACCCGACTTGATCGGATTAACTCGTTAGAACATAAAGAAAAGGAATCCATCTCCCTGTGGACCGACCCGTACTCAACCGGCTAGCTACCAAGCGACACCGTTATTGATTGCGGTATATTCTTAACTTTGATTTTAAAACCCACGTACAAAAGCAAGAACAATCAAATGACACCGTTGCCGGGGAGACGGTAGTCTCTTTCTTTATGTAATTTCGGGTTAATAAAAAAATTTAAAAAAAATTTATAAAAATTGAAAAATTTTAAAACAAAAATAAAATAAAATAAAATAAAATAAAAATAAAAATCATCTTGTTCTTTTTGAAAGGTTTTTGTGTAAGTGTGCAAGTTTAGAGCAAACTCTGTTTCAGATTTGAAGCAAGCCAGTGAACAAATCAAGAAACAGAGGATCTAAACAGACATGGGAGAATCCAAATAACACAGAGAAAAATTTTGGAGATCTAAACCAACCAAACCGCCGCGGAACCGCTGCAGATTTAGGGGTTTGACCGCGGAACAGCGGTCAACTGGTGACGTCAGCACCCAAAAATCTCTGTGAGTATCTCATTTCTCATCTATTCTCCTCTGCACTCCACTAAAAAAAATTTCCTGCAGGATTCTTTGCGCAAAAACAAATTCCTTCTCCCTCTCCAATAAATTGTTTTTGGTGCAGGATTCTTTGCGCTGCGAAATAAAAAAAATTGCAAGTGTTTTAGATTTTGTGTGTTTACTGCTTTGCATTTTTTAAAACGGACTTTTAAGGGCCTATAACACCAATCAAGATTGGGTGGGGATTTCATTACCCTTCCTAAGACCCCAAAAATCACTAAAAACATATGCATCACCCTTGAGTTAATTAAAAATATCTAGACTCGGCCAACTAAGGACTGTCGTGCTCATTAGGACAGAGGAAGGTTGTGGGCATTCAGTCTTTTATCTAAACCTGACTTTGTGGTGCCTAGGCTAGTCAAGTGAGAAAGGTAATTTTAAAAGGCCCGTCTCACGGTGATTCGTGAGCGGAACCCTTCTTTCTTCATTTGTGCTTACCTGGCCATAATTGGCGGTGAAGAGGCGATTTGAGGGATATCTCACAACTTGTCACTTTGGAACAGTTAGGAGCAGTCTAGTTGACTTAGGAGACCCTAGCTCTAGGTTTGATTGTGCATATTTAAACTGTGGTTGTTTGAAATTGTGTCGTGGTTCCGTACAAATTTTTGCAAAAGCTCTTTCAACACTTTCAAAAAAATTCAAAACTCCAAAAACAAACAATTTTTTTTAAAAAAAATATTAAAAAAAATTAAAAATTTAAAAGAAATTTTTTATAAAAAATCAAAAAAAAATCATCACATTCTTTTTCTTCTCCTTTCTCACATCATGGGTACCCCACCTCGCAAAACTCTTGCCAAACTTTGGTACCCTCAACCAGACATTACTTCCTACGCTCATTATTTTGGTCGAATTTCGGACGATCCCTCCATGCCCAAAATTTCTTTGAAAGATGGAATAGACGCGTCTAGGGCATCCAGTTGGACTCCGCAATCCACCTTGTATCAACCATTTCAATCTTCACCGCCTTCTTACGTTGATACTCCTTTTTCGAGTTCTGTTGTAACTCCGAAACCCATGTCTATTACTGAACATATTGAACAATCTCGTAACCGATTTTTCACTCCTTTCACCACTGTGAATTCTTTGGATCAACAATTCCATTCACCTTCTTATCCAAATGTTGATCCTACTCCTGTCCAACCATTCAATTCCTACCAATCACACCCGACTTTCGCACTTTCCCTAGACATTGCTTCTACACAACCATTTGGGAGTATCCAGTATCCAAACAACTTTAAATTTTTTACTGAAACCCCTTCACAACCCATGTCTAGTCTGGAACAGTCGTTGGAAGATTTTATGGTAGCGTCAAGACAACAGATAATGGATTTGAATGCGTCAATGGCCGCCCTTATACAACCTAATGACCCGGTAGCTAGTTTCCAACTAGCTCCAAATTTTCCAATGTATGATGAGGCGGTTGGACAGATTGAGAATTTGAGTGGAGAGAGTGAACTGTGCACCCTTTCAAATCAAACCTACCCATCCCCAATTGAATCTCACAATTCCGGTTTTGAATGTCTATCAAGTGTTCCAAATGATTCATCAGTTGAAGATAAAACGTTTAATGAGTTGTACGACTTTGTAGTGTTTGATTTGCCAGATTGTGAAGGGTCCCTTTCGAGTGAAACTATCACCAATCCTTTTGACCTCTACACCTCCACTCTAGAACCTGAATTGATAAATATCCATGCTTTTGATGAGGTGTCTGAAAAAATTGATTTTCACTTGATTGAGGATATCGACACTGGGAATATTTTGGATGATGAACCCGCAGATTTGACTGAATTTTTCTCTCCAATTCATCATCCCGAATCATTAAAAGTTTCTCCCGAACTTCATATGCGTCTTGATTTTGATGAGAATTGCATGGATAGGCTAAAATTTGAGAAGAGTATTAAGGAAATTATTGAGGATGAAGCAGTTTTACTTGAGGAGTCGGATTTTCCAATTCATTCTATCCCTTTTATTGACTGTGCACACCTTCCTGAACCTTTACTATTACCCTTCCTAAATCACTCCCCTTCATCATTTCCATCGTTCCAACCACACAAGAAACCGTACCCCTTTCATTTTCAATGTCTGGTTTACCAAGTTCGACGTACCCATGTTTTTTCACGAATCTTGAGGGATTTGACCTCATTTCTCAGTGGGTTGATAAATTAGCACAATCGCTTTTTACATATCGGCCATTACAAATTGTGCTAATTTATACACTCCATCTCCACCCTGAAATTCGTATTCAACTTCTTTCTCCAACTTTCTCTGGTTCTTCTTCTAATCTTCCTTTAATGATACCGAGTGTTAATGAATCACAATCCGATATTTTGAGTTCGATAATTCTAGAAAAACAACTTGATTTAAACTCTTTTGAAAATAAGGTAAATGAGCCTTACGACTATCCTACCTTCATAATTTTTGAAAAATCAAGTATGCTGAATTCTAGCGCGACACTTATTGACATTGAAATATTTAATCGGACCATCGATGAAAGTTTCGAAGATATTTTCGCCGACGAACTCGCATTCCTAAATGACACGGATTTTGTGATTAATCAACCTCCACCTGAAGAAGTCGAACCACCACCATTTCTTTTTCCCTTCCGCCATTCTTCTCCTCCACCGAGACCGTATACTACTTCTATCTCCACACGGTCTCATTTGTTTCTCATTTCTTTTCTCTACACTCCATTCTTTCACCAACCACACCATTATAACGATAAAATTTTTGAATGGTTGGTGCTAACTTTTGTCCTGTGTAAGGCCTTGTATAGTTTGATACCGTGTTTTTCTCATCCCTAACTCTGAACTTTAATACTTCAACAGTGGAAACACTGTTTCACTTAAGTTTGGGGGGGACCTTTTTTGTATATATATATTTTGTTTTCTTTTTCTGATAATAATAAAAAAAAACCTAACATGGGAGTACCGGCAATTTTGACCCTCTTGGTGTAGCCTGACAGTAAAGGCACTGTCAAGTTTAAGTTCGGGGGTGTACTCGGTAAGCTTTCTTCCTTCGCATTCATGTGTATATTTTTGCATTTGCATACTTATTTTAAAACCCATAAAAATTTTAAAAATTACAAAAATTGAAAAGTTTAATTTTGGCCATATTTGACTTAAGTTCAACATGACGGTTGACCAGTTAGGAAAAACTAGATCCTAAACTTAGTAAATTAAAAAACCCTAAAAATAACCTTTCTTAAAGTTTAACTGTAGAAAATATATGTCCTTGTAGTTTATTTAGAAATAGGCAAATTTTGAGTTCAGTTCTTGGGCTAAGTCAAAATAAGGGAAGAGTATTGAATTTTTATTTGAAGTGTAAGTTTGAAAAATAATTCTGAACCTTAAGTCTAAATTCTGAAAATATATACCCTACAACTTGCACAAACACGCACCTTGAAACTTGGAATAGTAGAGGACACCTTGAAATGCTCTTGTCTAAAATCCTTAGTATGAAGGAAAAGAAAATAAAAGTACAAGTGTGAATAAAGAAAAAAAATGAACACTGGTTTTGTAATTTCTTAAGGCTGTATAAATAAAATGTATAGCGAGGGTGTTTTATCACCTAGTGCCTTAGACCAACTGCTTTGGGAGTCACTGCTAAGCCTTAGGTATTATAAGACAAGGAATTACGCCTAAATGCGCAAACACATTTTGTAATCGGTCGTTTAGTACCTCAAGAAGTATTAACGGTCGCATGAAGGATGTGTGAGCAATTTCATCTAAAATTCACCAACTAAAAGTACTTTGGACGATGGACAAGAGTATGATAGCTAGAATTGAATTTCCAAGTGTAGGGATGATACATACACACACGTAGGGGTATATGATTGGGGTTTGGATGAGAGATAGGAATGAAAGATAGGACTTATACCTTCAGTAGAGATAATAAAAATTCCTAGGTTGAGATGGAACCTTAGAAGGAAAATTCAAAAAATGCTGAAAGCTAAATAAATTTACAGAACATATACGATCTTAAGTTAAATGATAAGTGAGTGTGAAAAATATGGGTTAATGATTTCTAAGTTGAAGATAATAGAATTTCTTGCTAGAATACCGGATTGAAGAATGAAAGTCAACAGACCAAATTGATCGGATTTTGTGGGTAGTATCCGCTGAAAACCCTCAGGAGACAACACTCCTCCTATTAGGGACACCTAGAGGTTTAACGGCTTGTTGCACGAGCTCAGTGCAATCGCGATTCCCTGCGAAAGTGAGGTTAGGATTTTTTCGAGAATAAAAATAGTTTTGCTCGGGACGAGCAAAAGATAAGTTTGGGGGTATTTGTTCATATCAGAATTTTGCATTATTATATTTCCCATTCTTAATCATATTTCAAATAAATAGGTGCTTTTGATCCATGTCTGCTAAATAGGCAGGTTACAGGTTCTCAGAACAATACAGTGAAATTCAGGAAAAGACGCTACAAATGTGCGACTACGACCAACAATTAGATGAATCTTTATGATGCCGCCTACCAGTTAAAGGAACAAATGAAAATCATGGGATAGTTCAATGCACAAAGCACAAGGGTAGCACAAGATTCAAGACTTCAACGCGAAGCTCAGGGTAAAAGTCCACATAATTCTGCACTGTTGGAAATCTGGAAGAAAGTAGAAAAGATTCTGAGGAACCAAGTGAAGAAAACAGAATATAAAAGCAACTTGAAGAAACCCTAAAGAATTGGGCCCATGAGCCAACCAAATGGCCGCGGATCTGCGGCCAAACAGGCTATTCTGCCGCGGTTCCGCGGCCGTGCAATGCACGTGTCGGTGGGGTGTCGGTGCTTTGACTCGATCTTTGGGGTTGTTTTGTAATTTCATGTATGGATCATAATGTAAACCTAGGGTTTTTCCTATCTATAAATAGGATGGCTCAAAGCCAAATAAAGTGTGCCTCTTTTGGGTGCCTCTCTTTAGTGATGGCTCTTTTTATTTTCTAGTTTAAAATTTCAATTCCTTTGTAATCGTCAAGAGTGCATCAATAAAGTAAGATTTTTTATCTGAATTTAATTCTTGCATTTTTATCTGTTCTTTTAATATCTGCTATTTTATTTTGTCTTCTGCAATTTAGTTTTCTAATCTATAAAACATAAAAATGAATTCCATTGTTAATACCCTAATGAGTGAGTAATTCCTCACTTGTTAGGGTTAGGAGATGGAAGGTTTGAGAGAAGGAAATCTCTCTCACTCCTTTCTTTGCCCATATAATTTTTAATTAGGACTCTATTTAATTTAACCACACATTGCTCACTACGGCATCCTATCCTACGAGATAGCGGTGATTCGCTAGTTAGACCCGTTGTGCTTGATTTAAATAGAGGTTAGGACTAAGAGTTAAGAAAGGACGGACAAGGACCAAAGGGAAGAAACTAAGTTTCTTCCTAGTCGTGCTAATCCTCTTTGTTGACTATTACCCTAACACCTAAAATCCTAACTAGGGCAAAGAAAGCAGTGCGTAGAATTCTTTTTCCAAACTAACTTAATCCTAACCCTAGCAAGACTTTTAATCAAATTTAATCTCATTCTTAGATCGTAAAACAAAACCCGACTTGATCGGATTAACTCGTTAGAACATAAAGAAAAGGAATCCATCTCCCTGTGGACCGACCCGTACTCAACCTGCTAGCTACCAAGCGACACCGTTATTGATTGCAGTATATTCTTAAATTTGATTTTAAAACGCACGTACAAAAGCTAGATCAATCAGTTGGGTCCGGGGAAGAAGCGTCAACCAATTGCATGACCCGAGGGAAATTGTACCCTTCATAAAATCTAGACCGTTTATGCACACCAAAAACACCCGGCACGTGCATTTCGATCCACGAGGTGAAGTAATGCAAAAGGAGATTTACGTGCTTCAAACCCGACTGGACGGTGTCGGCCGATATGCTTAGACCATGATATAAGTGGGCCAATCCTGCAACCCCGACAGCCATACGTGTCCCCGCCGCAATGCGAAGAGCCGAATAGAAAACATACGGTCGTATATAGCAAGGATGCATTGGGGGTGAAAACCAGCTCAGCTACAAACCAATAAAGCCCATAAAAACGTCCCATCATCAATATCCGGAGCGGCAATCTCAGCAAAAGGGATGATGGGGGTATCCGGAATATAAAACCGCTTTAAATCCACCTCTGCAGTTGGCAATATGTCCGAGCCAAATCCGAACGGATCATCGAGCTTGGCAAACGTTGCAGCCTTCTTTGATAAAACCTCCGGACGAAGAAAACGGGCGACGAAGTCAGTAAAGCTAATCCCATGTCCCCCAGACTCCAAAAATAAGCTCTCATAGATATTCAACACTTTAATCAAACTAAGGAACTTATGTTGGACAGCGTTTTCCGAGGTAAGGCCCATCACTACCGATTTGGTAGTAAAAACGTACTCGTCCGGAGGAAGTATCTCCTCATAATGCTCCCATCTGATGGGTAACCCGGAAATGTCTGCGAATTCTTCCAGCGAGATCGATACCTCACGATCCGATAAAAGTAATGTGTGGGTCGGAATATTCCACTGCTCAAAGAATGATTTAACCCACCACACATGAGGGGTGTGGTAATAAAAGTGAGACGCGTAGACCGCTGGGTATATCCCGGTCTTCAGCAATAGCAACTTCTTGGCCGATAAAATGTAGCGGGCCCACTGGAGGTAACCAGCCAGATTGTTAGTTATATGTATGCCCTAGAGGCCATTACTGTACATACGATGTATATTGTAGTGGATGCTGGGACATATATAGGGAGGACTTTCTTGCTCGACATGATAGTATGCTATCTGGTTGTACTTTATCTTAACATGTACTCTGTTTGTCTCTTTGTTACATGTTGATAAAGCCCTTAGGATATGTACTCGACTACTGGGACTATGATGAGATCATACTAGTGGGGTCATGGTAGTCGACGAGTACATCCTATAACTGGTCCTAGTCAAGGGTGTATCGAGATAGGGCATCGATACACCAGAGTAGACTAGCGTATACGCATCTTGACCCATATGATGGGCGATGGATGATCCCATATCCATCGGTGTTTGACATCAAGGATGGTGTACGGGTGCTCAGCAGAGACTGGGTATACTGGACGGACTCGCCGAGAACTCCCAGATGGTATTATACCTCACGTCAGATGGCAGTTCTCCGGTGACACTGGTACAAAGTAGTCTGTTGACCCGAGATCGTCATAGAGTCTTGTGTGATTCCCACTGTGCTTTGATTTCCATCGTACCACGTCCAAGAGGGCATGCAAAAAGGTGGCTTTTGGGTACAGTCCCGAATCACATGGAGGCAATGAGCGATAGGAGGGGATTCGTCTCTCCCGGTATAGGGAGTTGATGTTGCGCTGTGTTCGATTGGCTATAACTGGAAATCCCTGGCCAGGGTTGCTGAGATTTACTAGTAAGTGTTACCAGTAGTTTCTCGAACTGTTATAGACCTCATATCGACACGACTTATCAAGCTACTGGGGTCTGACGTTTACCACCCCTAGGCGAGATATGCAACATATCAGACGACGAGACCGGACTGTACGGGAGTGTTACTGATTGGATTCGCGGGAGTGTGAGCAGGCTTGCTCGTTGATCTTCTGATCGCTAAATACCCGGGTGGCCGTTACGTTTAGCAAACCGCTTGCGGCTTGTGGGTGTTTGATATGATCATCACCTACTGCCGACGTATTGACGAGTCTTTAGAGTCCTACACAGAGGTTTCCTGGCTCAAGCGAAACGAAATAGGAGCGCATATGAGATATGTGCGGGACTGAGAATAATACCATTATGTGATGTTGTATTCTATTCTCGCGATTTGTATCATCGGTCGGTTATATGAGATATAGCCGGGTTACCGAATCAAGTGTTGATTCGATATATTGATACACTTGATATTAGTCGGTTATATGCGATATGACCGGATCATTAAATCAAGTATCGATTTAATGATTTAATGTATAATTATATATTTGATATATTACTTTACATTAACTAGTATTTGTTCACTTAAGATTGATTTTCTCACTTGATGTGCACAAGTTGTATATGCGATATATGTTTGTGCACTAATTTATATCATGATTGATGATACATGCAAACTTGGGTATGTGTATGACTTACACCATATTTAAGTTAATGATTTAGGTTTTTAATTATTTTGGTAAAACAAAATGGTGGCCTTCTTTGTCTTTGCTTGAAGCTTCATGAAGCTTTCAAGCATCTTTGACAAAGTCCAACCATTTTGTTTTGCATGAAATTTTCATTAACCTAACCATTAACTTAAACTAGGGTTTAGTCTCTACAAAGGTTAACTCACCCATGGTTGCATTATGATATACTTCACTTGATTATTTATTTTAGTTAATTGATTATTCATTCATATTCTCTTCTTCTTCTTCTTCTTCTTCTTCAAGAAGAAGAAAGCTTGCTAGAAAATTAAGTGAAGAAAAAGAGTGAGAAATCCAAATCTAAAGTGAACCCATTTCCTATTTCATCATCCTCTACTATTTGCCATTTAGTTTAGTGTGTTTTCTTCACAAAGTTCTTGACCTAGTGAAGATGGAGCTTGCGTTTGAGTCTCCTCGACGTAGATCATCTTCGGTCTCGAAGTCAACGACCTAGCCCGCTCATTTCTCCGAAGAAACCATCGCTAGAGTCCGGGATCCCGATGATCGCAGCGAAGGGACGTCAACACGGAGCTTTAGAAGTGAAGGACCGGATCTACAAAGGTTGTAATCCCTTTCACTTGTAGTTAAAATGTTTAACTTGCTAGTTTTCGTCTTATCTCTAGTAAACGATCTTGGTTAAGGTTGTTCGGCACGGCTATTTTTTTTTAATCGGGCATGGTTGATGCCTTGTAGAACCTTGTTAGAGTGCCTAGGAACCCTACAGTGGTATCAGAGCCAAGCTAGAGCTTTAGGCGAAGTTTAAAGTCCGATCGAACCCGAAAACCCCGATGTAAACCCTTCTCTGTACATTTTTTGAAAATATGATTTTTTATGAATTAAAAATGCTCAGAGAAACAAGCAGGAAAAACTAAAAATTACTGTGAAGTACGGTCCACTAAGTCCCTGAAATGACCGTGGAACCGCGGCCAAACCAAGGGTTTGGCGGCGGTTCCGCGGCCAAACTTTCGACTTAGTCCCTCATATTTCATATATTTATTCTTAGGTCCTTTCTTGTCAATTTTTTCTGGGAATTGTTTTATTCCACTCAAGTGTTGAGTTATCTAGGGTTGTATTGGGGACTCGTTGATTCGATCGGATAATTTAACTTTGTTTAGTTTGTTCCGGATATTTTTAGAAACTGTTAAAAGGTTCGAACGGATATCAATAACTCACTTTTTCCCAACCCGGAAAATTTCCAAGTGTTGGATTTTTCCGTTGTTTTAGAACGTCTGAATCGTGCAAGTTACGCAATGGACCCTCTAGAAAACAACAAACCTTAACTCGATTATGTGACCGTCTTGAACTGCCTTTTGAACTGTAATACCCAATCCCTTTTCTACCAATATGTGTATTTATGTTACTCTTAAAGTTTATTTATTTTTATAAATATTATTTTAGTATTTTAAAATCCCTAACCCTAATTTATCTAAACCCTTTTTCCCTTTTATTTTAGCCGGCCCAAGCAACCCAGCCCAAAAGAAACCTTTTACTTAAATTAAACCCCAGCCCATTTCTTTTATTTAAAATTAAACTGTCATGACCCGCAGGGCACGGACGTGACTGGCACTTAAGTTTACGAAACGTCTCAAGACGTCCGTAAAATAAGTAAGCCAAAGCCCAGAAACCAAAAACAAAAAGCAAAAGAGTGAAGAAAAACCAATCAATTGAAAGCGAGTTTATCAAACAAGTCATATAAAACCTTTTTAAAAACAATATCAATTTTTCCGAAAATTTCGGCAGAGTCTCCTTTGTAAATACTGGCCCCCAAAATAGGTACAACAAGAATATATATAAATCCAACAAATATGGCATCCCCAAGCGGGAGCTAGCTCTTCGCCATAAGGCGGTCACAAATCCCACGCAATATAAAACAACAACATGCAAAATAATCATAAAGAAGCATGAGAAAAACAGCATGTCGACTCAAGTGAGCTCGACCCCAAAATACAGCATAAAAAGTCCACAAATCTCACAGTCTCATCTCTAGGTCAATATACAACAATACTGGTAGATACAGTAGATGGAGTACACTAGATACAAAGAATATACAAGGTGGTACAAAAATAATAATATAACCCACCTAAGAGCAAAACCTCGAGTCCAGGCAAAAGAGGCAAAAGAAGCAAGTGCGCCCGCCGCTACTGTACTGACGGAGCGGACCTGCAAAAGGCTGTGGCACAACGGGGGTGAGTTGCCAACTCGTGAGTAATAAATAACATCTACACAGGCTATCGAATGCATGCACACAAGCATTCTAGCATCTAAAATACAGGTAAGGCAGGACATAATAGCAGGTATGTATGCAATATGAATATACTAGCAGGTATGAATGCAATGCGAATCAACTCATGATCTGAATGTGTAAGTATAAGAATCATGTTTTTCCTTTAGGAATCTCTTTTAAAATACCAGCACAATACCAATAGAATCAACAAGAACCTGTGTCCAGCAACGACACCTCAAAACTATCACAAATCTCATATATCCATGTCATAGTATCTCTGGCCTCAGCCATCCGGCTGACCCATCTTAATATCACTATCTCATCATCTCGCGGCCACGGTTGGTATCCTCTGGATATCCGCCGTCCCAAACAGTCACCGGTAGGTAATCCGTCCCTTGCCAGGCTCATCGTCAGCACCACGAGCTTCTTGCCCCGGGGTACCTTACCGGGCCCACCATGTACCCGAGACAGTTCATCCAACTCCTCGAAACGGGTCTCGAAAACCACAGCAAACTCATGATGGACGACACTTACATCACTAGAAAACCGCAATTTACATATTTAAAAATATAGTAAGTTTAGAAATTTTGCGGCTTTCCCCCGAAATCCAGAAATATCACAAAATCTCAAGAAATCCTCATAAATGCATATGCCAATGATAATGAATGCATATGGTGTCAATAATCAAGTTGCAATGTATGATTGATAGACTAGGCATGAACAAATAACATGATGAAGTACATGCACATGATTAGCAATCTTATGATTTCATTTTAAAGAATTAAAGGCAATAGCACAGGTTAAAGCATCAATTATAGTAAAAGATTTCAAATTATAGGTTATCTAGTGTGGTGGTATGGCAATTACCAGGGTGTGTATGTAAGCGTGAATAGTGCTCGTGCTGCATATAAAAACCCTGGCAATGGTGCAGGTGTCCTATAGAATGGGTTCGCATATGTATGTCAATATAAGGCATGGATGTAGCAAATAATCATACAAGTATTACACCCCTAATTACTAACATTACTAAGAATCTTTTTAAGCTACTAAAACTATCGGGCGGTTTGCGCCATCCAACGAGAGTCCCCCGTAGATGTTACATCTACTCACCGGAATCCTAAATAGTCACGTCCAATCACCGCTTTCCCCTTTCGTGCCGCGTCTGACGTCTCCACAACCGAACCTAGAATTTACATCAATACGAAACATAAGGTTACATACCATGAAACGACGCAAATTCCAAACGAAAATACCAACGTTCACAAGCTAGGTACAACGTGCACAAGGTGCGCGGAACACACGCGAAAATCGCAAAAACTAACTAAAATCGTCGATTTGGTCGCCCGGCAAAGCTAAAACCCGATCACTCAAAAATCCGCACTCACACATCCTAAATGTCATAGGATATGCCAAAAATATCATCAAGATATTGAAAATAATTCATCATAATATTTTTATAAAAACCTAGTAAGCATTACATGAAAAAAAAAATCGGTGCAAACATTGCCGATTTGCGACAAAAAGACTACAACCTAGCAAGAACATCCAACCGCATAATTAGTTAGCCACAACACTATAATTACAACACAACAACCATGCTTCAACCTATTTCCATACACAAACCCCTTTCTTGATTTTTCTAAAAAGCAATAGCGATCCAAATTCACACTAAATTAACTTAGATTCGCATAAAATGGAACCACTTAAGCAAAATAACTCCATTAATTAGGTTAGTGTAAAACACTAGAAAGCAAAATAACTTAATTAACTTATTAATGGTTTCTAAAACCCTAATTAAAATACAAACCATTCAGTTTAAAACCTAGATTAGAAATCAACAACAAAAATTAACACATCAAGGTTCTAATTTAGCATATAACAACTACCAATTAACCAAAGATTGAAATTATACCTCACAAGTTCAAACCTTAGCTTGCCCTAGCCTCCCAAGGCACCTCCTTTCTCCAAGATTTAAACCAATTGGGATGTGAGAAGAGATGGATTAAGGGTTTGCATTGGATTTGTAAAGGAAATTTGAATTTTGATGGATTTTTGAGGTGAAAATGAAGCAAAATAGAAGGAGAAACGGGAAAAAATTTTGGGGCTGTTTTCTACAGGAATTTGGGCTGAGGAGGGAGTGGGGAGAGGTGTGGGGGAGTTGGGGAAAAGTCAAGGTCAACCATACTAATCAACTAAAGACCCATACCCAATTAATAAATCAAAAACCTTATAAAAACACCTCATTTCAACACATAATAAAAAGTCAAAGGAGGCAAGGAATTTTTTTCCTTGTGGTGCTGAAGTGGGCCGGCCTGGGGTGAGGGAAGAGTGAATGGGGGTTTTACAAAAAAAAATTTATGCAAAAAGACCCCCTACAAGTCCAAAATTGCAAGTTTAAGCTTAAATTCAATAAATTTCGTTTTCTATAATAAAAATTAGTTAAAACTTAAAATAAAATACTAAAAATTTATGTTACAACTAGATCTTAATTAACATGATTTTAAAGCTTAAATTTAGCCCATTTAAATTTGTATTTATCGCTAATTTAATATATTTTCTTACCGGCTTAAAATAATATTAAAAAATTGAAAAATTGGGGAAAAATTTTAAACGACCAGAATTTCATAAGTAACTCATTAGCTACTAAAAACTAGCAATTACCTATCCAAATTAGGTATAATTAGTCCTAAACTGCAAAATAACAAAAAAGAACGTTTACGGAAAAATACCGAATTTTCACCGATTTTCAGGAAAACACCAAAACGACTTTTCAAGGCGTTACAATCTTCCCCACTTAAAGAAATTCGGTCCCCGAATTAAAAGATATAACTACGCGTACCTTCAAAGAGATAGGGATATTTCTTCTTCATCTCGCCCTCGGTCTCCCAGGTGACCTCCTCGCTGCTCGGGCCACGCCAAAGGACCTTGACGGTCGGTATAACTTTCGATCTCAACTTCTTCACCTGCCGATCCAGGATGGCCACCGGCTGCTCTGCAAAATAAAGGTCGCGCTCTAGCTGGACTGTCGGGTGCTGAATCGCATGCAAAGGGTCGTGAAGGTACTTGCGGAGCATCGAAATATGGAAGACGGGGTGAACATCGGAAAGCTGGGTGGAAGAGCCAAACGATATGCAACTGCGCCGACACGCTCGAGAATCTCGAAGGGACCCACAAATCTAGGTCTAAGCTTTCCTTTTTGCCCAAATCGCATCACGCCCTTCATCGGAGAGACCCTCAGAAAAACATGATCGCCAACTGCGAACTCTAGTCTGCGACGGCGCCTGTCTGCATACGATTTCTGCCTGCTCTGAGCCGCTCTCATCCGGTCTCGGATCAACTGTATCTTCGCTGTCGTCTCCTCAACAAGCTGCGGCCCTAAAATACTGCTCTCGCTGAGCTCTGTCCAACAGACGGGCGATCTGCATCTCCTCCTATACAATGCCTCGAAAGGTGTCATCTGAATAGTATCCTAGAAGCTGTTGTTGTAGGAGAACTCCACTAACGGTAAATGACGATCTCAGCTACCGCCGAAGTCTAAAACGCACGCTCTGAGCATGTCCTCGAGAGTTTGAATGGTCCGCTCTGACTGTCCGTCGGTCTGCGGGTGAAACGCTGTGCTGAAGCTCAAACGAGTGCCCAAAGCCTTCTGAAGTCTCTGCCAAAGTCGGCTGGTGAACTGGGTGCCTCGATCTGACACGATACAAGTCGGTACGCCATGCAACCGCACGATCTCGTCGATGTAAAGCTGGGCATACTAAGCGAAGCTGAAAGTGGTCTTCACTGGCAGGAAGTGAGCCGCTTTCGTCAATCGATCTACGATCACCCAGATGGAGTCGTACCCTCGACTGGTCCTGGGTAGACCCACAACGAAATCCATCGAAATATGCTCCCATTTCCACTCCGGAATGGGTAACGGCTGTAGCTTTCCTACGGACCTCTGGTGCTCGGCCTTGACTTGCTAACAAGTCAGGCATCTCGATACAAACTCCGCAATGTCCCTCTTCATCCCGTCCCACCAGTAGATCTCTCTCATATCATGGTACATCTTGGTGGAACCGGGGTGGACACTAAACACTGATCGGTGTGCCTCCTCAAGAATGTCATGCCGCAATCCATCAGCATCTGGTACGCGCAGTCTAGATCCATAGCGTAAAACCCCCTGATCATCAATCACAAACTCGGAAAATCTGCCCTGTCCCATCTGTGCCATGATCTCTGAGCAACGGTCGTCTCTGCGCTGTGCCTCATATATACGGTCAAGCAACTGTGGGCGTGCACGAACATGCGCGAGCTGTCCCCCTGTCTGAGTGAACTCGAACTCAACTCGGCTGTCGCATAAAATCTGTCAATCTGCTGACGACTGCCTCTGCACTGCGCGCAAATAGGATAGACTACCCCCGGACTTCCTGCTCAAAGCATCTGCCACAACATTCGCCTTGCCTGGGTGATATAAGATCTCGCAGTCGTAGTCTTTCACCAACTCCATCCAACGACGCTGTCTGAGGTTCAGGTCTCGCTGCTGAAATATGTATTTTAAGCTCTTGTAGTCTGTGAATATTTGGCACGACTCGCTATATAGGTAATGTCGCCAAATCTTCAGTGCAAAGACAACTGCAGCCATCTCCAAATCGTGAGTGGGGTAGTTCTGTTCATGCTTCTTTAACTGCCGAGAAGCATATGCGATCACCCGGCCATGCTGCATCAATACGCATCCTAACCCTACTCGCGAAGCATCACAGTAGACCACAAATCCGCCTGATCCCGAAGGCAAAAATAATACCGGCACCGTAGTCAAACAAGTCCGTAGCTGCTGAAAACTGCGCTCACACTCCTCTGTCCAAACGAAAGGAACTCCCTTCCGGGTCAAACCGGTCAAAGGTGCAGCTATACGGGAGAAGTCCTGAACAAAACGCCTGTAGTAGCCTGCCAGGCCTAGAAAACTATGGATCTCAGTAACCAATATAGGTCGGGGCCACTGCTGAACAGCCTCAATCTTCTTCGGGTCCACACATATGCCGTCTCTCGTAATCACGTGACCCAAGAATCCGACGCTGTCCAGCCAGAATGCACACTTGGAGAACTTTGCGAACAGCTGGTGCTCCCTCAGAGTCTGTAACGTAATCCGTAAGTGCTGCTCGTGCTCCTCTCTGCTCCGGGAGTACACCAAGATATCGTCGATAAACACGATGATGAACAAGTCAAGATACGGCCTGAATGTACGGTTCATCAAATCCATGAATGTTGCTGGGGCGTTGGTGAGTCCGAACGACATCACCAAAAACTCATAGTGGCCGTAGCGCGTGCGGAAATCTGTCCTCGGTATATCCTCCTGTCGAACTCGCAGCTAATGGTATCCTGATCGCAAGTCGATCCTCAAAAAATACCCCGCACCCTGAAGCTGGTCGAACAAATCATCAATGCGTGGCAACGGATATCTGTTCCACACGGTAACCTTGTTCAGCTGGCGGTAGTCGATACATAAGCGCAAACGTCCATCCTTCTTCTTGACAAACAGGACCGGAGCACCCCACGGAGAAACACTAGGTCGAATAAGCCCCTTATCTAACAAATCATGCAACTGATCCTTCAGCTCTCGAAGCTCTGCCGGGGCCATCCGATAAGGCGGTATAGAAATAGGCCCCGAGCCGGGAATCAAATCGATGCAGAACTCAACGTCGCGCTCAGGTGGTAGCCCAGGTAGCTCATCAGGGAAAACATCAGGGAACTCACAAACAACCGGGACCCGGTCCAACGGAACCTCTGCAGCTCGAGTATCACAAATATACACTAAGAATCCCTGACATCCCTTCCGCAAGAGCTGACCAGCGCGAAGAGACGAAATCAAGCTGGGAAGGGTGACGCTACGGTCTCCCTGAATAACAAGGACTGGCTCTTCTGAAAAGCTAAATCTGACTGCCTTCTCACGGCAGTCCACCGAAGCATAACAAGTGGCCAGCCAGTCCATGCCTAGAAGCACATCAAAGTCCAACATATCGAGGAGAATCAAATCAACCGATGAATCCCTCTCCCCAATACGAACGGAACACAATCGAAATACAAAACGAGCGACAAACGACTCGCCTACCGAAGTAACAACAACAAGCGGATGATCTAACGACGACGACTCACGGCCCAACATCGGTGCAAAGTGTGTAGAGACGTACGAATGTGTGGAACCTGGGTCGAATAATACCCGTGCGTCAAAAGAGCAAACTGGCAAGGTACCTGTCACAGCGGCATTGGATGCCTGCGCATCCTGCGGTGTCAAAGTAAATACTCGGGCCTGTCCTCCACCGATAGCGGGCTGACCTCGACCTCGGCCTCTGCCTCCTCGTCCTCTCTGAACAGGACTGCCGCGTCCACGGCCTCTGGGTGCACCTAACTGGCGTGGAGCATCACCTGTGGTAGGAAGTAGGGCTCTCTGAGGAGGGGGTGGTGATGGTGGTAGGGTCACATACGGAACGGTCGCCGCTCCCTGTCGTCTCGCCGGACAGTCTCTGACAAGATGGTGCGGACTCCCGCACCTAAAACACCCTGGCGACGGCTGCTGTCCCTGGGGATATGAACCATATAACTGACCCCGTCCAAATCCCCTGCCGGGCCCATCCCTCGGAAAGAATCTGGCACGCTGCCTCTGAGACGGCACCTCGGTGCGAATCCTCTTCGGCCCAGAAACGGCCGAAGTCTGTGATATGCGTGCCTCCATCCGTAATGCCGTATCCATAGCAGCTGAATAAGTGTCGTAGTGCTGGGCGCCAATGGCAAGATATAGCTGGGCATCAAGTCCCTGTACAAACCTCTTCACTATTTTCTCTTCGGTATCCACCAAATACGGAGCATATCGGGACAACTGTGTAAACTGGATGTCATACTCAGACACCGTCATCCCAGGTGTCTTGATCAAGGCCTCAAAACTACGAGCTCTGGCGTCACGAACGCTCTCTGGGAGGAAACGAGCTAGAAAGACTGCTGTAAACTTGGCCCACGTCATAGGCGGTAGACCTGCAGCTCGACCTCTCAAGACTGACTCCCACCATGTCTGCGCGAGACCCTCTAGACGGAAACTCGCAAGCTCCACCCATCGATCATCCGAACATCTCAGCGAACGGCAGATCCTGGCTAAACTGTCAAGGAACGTCTGTGGGTCCTCCGCTGCCTCGGTGCCGGTGAATACTGGAGGTCTCAGCCTCATGAAATCCTGTAGTGAAACCGGGATGGTCACGGCGGTAGTAGTAGGAGCAGGTATCATAGTAGTCTGGGATGTAGTAGGTGCGTCATCCGGCCTCGGTGTACGACTGGCTGCAACTAGGGATCCTACCATCTGACGTAGCTCCTACATACTCCCCATCATCTGTCGCAACTCCTCCATACCAGTCTCAAGCCTATCCAGACGGCCTGGGGAAGGTGGATCGGTCTGTCCCTGCGGCGTAGGCATACCACCCGGCTCAGTTGTCACGCCCCGCTTCCCAGAGTGCGCTAGATTGGGCACGTGACATAGCCAACCATGCTACCTGTGGGTTGGAAGCATCCATCCACAGTCACATTACGGGTGTAGAGATATTAAGAACAACATAAAATTTTCTAAAACATGTCCATAAACCAGAAAAACAGGAGTCAATAATAAATAAATGCGGAAGCAAATGATCCAATACAAATAACTGAAAAGTATGTCCCATAATGCGGGCTCACATCAGGAAATAAATGCAGGAAATAAAACTAACTAATACTAACACCTCACAGCTCAGCCTGCTGGCTGAAGTACTCCTACTCGGACAACGACAGCGGTACGGAATCTGGGCCATGCAAAATCCAGACGTCAGCGCGTCATGTCATCAAGTAATATAATATGAACAGTGTAGCAGGCAATGTAATATAAACATGAATACAGCAAGAATAACAATAATATGAATCATACCAGTACAGGGTAGCGTGCAGTGGGTAAACTAAACTGTTCTATCAGGTTTCTATTCTAAAGTCTTTGAAATCAATTTGAGTAATCCTCCATGTAACTCAAAGGATATGTCCTGTTACCCCCCGGGACCACGGATCAGGAATATGTGAACCAATAGTGGTTCTGTCCCGTTACCCCCCGGGACCACGGATCAGGAAAATGTAAGAGTCACGAATGGCTCTGTCCCGTTACCCCCCGGGACCACGGATCAAGTAATACCCTTTTAAGTTACACTTTAGTTTACACTTTTGATTTCCCCATACCCCCAAGTTATGTATGTCGAGTCAGGTGTTCTGAAATCAAGAAACTAATGCCAACACAGGATCAGGTAAACAGGTTTGTCTGGATAGACAACAGGAACGGTCCATGAGGACTACATGTCAGGTTTGTTGGCATTAGACACAGGATCAGGTAACGGGTCAGGTCATGGTACATCAGGTCAGGTCAAGCAGTGTACGGTACCATATCATGTCAAGTAGGAAGTGTAACAGGTCATGTCAGGAAGCACAGGATGTCATGTGGGTGCTCATAATCAAACTAACATAAGCATGTGTATAAATAAACAAGCATGAGTACTATCAGAACAATAAACTGGAACATGTAATATGATATGCAAATAGATATAATTTCAAGGATATGGATGCACAGTTATCGATTAGGGTTACATTTATAGTTCAAATATTAATTAGGATGCAATTTATTAAACATGGAGTATTAATATCACATTATTATGTAGTAATGTGATCTATGAATGCAATTATATGTATCTTAAATGCGATGGATGCAAACGGGTATCCGAAAAGTTATAAAACTATAAAATGGTAATGTGGGATGTACAACTAAGCAATATGTGATATAAATATTGATATAATAATATTAATATGGATAGCATATTCAAAGCGATTAATAACTATAAAAGTAGTATTGATTAACCATGCACAAGAAGGTTCCGTTCAGAAATTCAGCGTCACCCTAATTTGTAAAATAGCTTAAAAATAACAAACGTTCTCCAAAAGGGACATGTCTTATACCAAAACAAAGATAATTCAATAAGGTTTTCAGTTTTATAAGTATAAGCATCTCAGGTTGTCCCTACAAAAAGTTATGAACATTCGAAGTTGAAAATTTGCTGCTGGAATTTCCCTGGACAGCAGTTTGGAGACATTTTCATTTGCATTTTACGTTATTTAAACAATTTATTTTGTAAGTAAATATTTCATAAAGTTATAGTATTCTGAGTTAGATTCGCAACGAACTAAAGAACGTACACTAATGATTTTTCTATGATTTATAATGAATTTTATAAGATAAGGTGTACAGTAAATTTCAGATTTGTCATATCCGATTTTTCAACGACTTTTCATGTGTAAACTATAAGATTTTTAAATGTATAACATTATAAAATGAAAATTATAAACTAATTAAAGATAATAATAATAAATATTACGACGATATATATTTTAAATAATATGGTTGCAGTATAATGTAATCTAGTATGTCACAAGATAAGTTTTCATGATCTAGATTTAATATGATATAAACGGATGCAAACGGAACATTGAAACGTTATAAAATTAAACATGGGGCACTAGATTTAAACTATAGGTATGGTATTTATTTAAATAGGTATAAAATAAATTATATAGCATGTAGCAAGATAAACTTGCCTCGATGGGTCGCGAATCGGGAAAACGGAACGTTAACCGTCGGCGGGGAAAACTCGCGACGGGCGCACGGTTCACGGAATGAACCCAAACGACGAACAAAGGAACCACACGGGTCGGGATACCTCGCTGGAACGTCGAGAAGCGTCACCGGCACGACAGAATTCCGGCAATAAAAGAACAGTTAAAAAAAGGAGAAAAACGAGACATGAAGCAAGAAGAGAAAGAATGATAAAGAGAAGTACGAGAGAATATATGAAAGAGAGAGAGAGAGCTGCAGGTGGGGCCCACGGAATTAAAAGGAACGCGATTGGCTTAAGGGGAATCGTTAGTTAGGGATAAATATTAATTAAAGATTCAAAACATTTTAAGGAACAGTAGGATATATATATAGGTTAATTTAAAGATTTAAAAGATAGGTAATGAACAGTAAGATATCAGGTTGGTTAGAAAAATATATGCGATGGTTTTAATAATATTAAAATTTGGGATTTTGGCGCTAAATAAAACATTTCCAAATCGCGCCCGGGTCGAGTCCAAAAATTTGAAATTGAAATAATAGAATTTTAAGCGGGATCCAAATTTTAAAATTAAGTGTTTTATGATTAAAAAGTATACCCCCAAAACGGACACATGTACGCGCGCGTAGCCGTCCAAACTCGCCCGTTTCACTGAACGGGATGAGAACACAATGCACGGACGCTACCACGAGGCTAGGGGTGTCAAGTAGGCCAAGATGAATATTTTCAATTTTATTTTAGATGCCAAAATTTGTTATATGTAGAAATGACTTTGCCGGATAAATTTTACAGTAAGCAACAAACAAGCAAGTTAAATGAAATGAGTACCACATTATGCTCAAACAGTAACTGAAAATAGTAGCATTGGGCTCGGGTGTTACATTATACTCAACTACAAAAAGAATTTCGTCCTCGAAATTCCAAGAATACAAAGATAGATAACTACAAGAAAAGGTGAGGAAACTTCTGTCGGATTTCATCTTCTCGTTCCTAAGTGGACTCTCCATGCGATCAATTACCCCAAGAAACAAGCACAAGAGGGATAACCTTGTTCTTAAGAACCTTTTCCCTTCGATCCACGATTTCAATCGGTCGCTCCTCAAAAGTCAAGTCTTCTCGTACCGTTAGCTCCGAATGATCCAAAACGTGTGTTTCATCTCGAACATACTTACGGAGTTGAGATACGTGAAACACATCGTGCACATTTGCCAAGGACTGCGGTAACGCCAAACGATACGCTACCTCACCAACATGCTCCACGATCTCAAGGGTCCAACGAATCGAGGACTAAGCTTTCCTCGACTTCCAAAACGAATCACCCCTCTAGTCGGTGATATCTTCAAGAATACCAAATCACCCACGGTGAACTCTAGAGGTCTTCTTGACGTATCTGCCCAACTCTTCTGTCGGTCCTGTGCTGCCTTCATATGATTTCTAATAGGGTTAACCTTCTCAACTGTCTGCACAACCAAATCTGGTCCCAATAATCTTCGTTCACCGACATCGTCCCAACAAACAGGTGAACGGCATTTACGACCATACAAAGCTTCAAATGGAGCCATCTGAATAGTTGCCTGAAAACTGTTGTTGTAAGACAACTCCACCAAAAGTAGATGATCCTCCCAAGATCCCTTGAAGTCCAACATGCATGCTCTCAACATATCCTCAAGAGTTTGGATCGTTCTCTCCGACTGACCATCAGTTTGAGGATGATAAGCTGTGCTAAACTTCAATCGAGTCCCCAAACTTTCCTGTAAACTCCTCCAGAAGTGTGATAAGAACCGAGTGTCCCGATCGGACACGATGCTCACCGGTACTCCATGCAATCTTACAATCTCCTGCATGTACCGCTCTGCCAAAGTCTCTGTTGATTGACCAACCGAAAAGGAATAAAGTGAGCTGCCTTGGTCAATCGGTCAACAATTACCCATACTGCATTGTTGCCTTTTGGACTCCGCGGTAAAGCCGTCACGAAATCCATAGTTATATGTTCCCACTTCCACTGAGGAATCGGAAGTGGTTGCAATAAACCAGCAACCCTTTGATGTTCAGCCTTAACTTGCTGACACACCAAGCATTTCGCCACAAAGTGAGCAATCTTCCGCTTCATGTCCTTCCACCAGAAATGCTGTCGAATATCTCGGTACATCTTTGTGCCTCCTGGATGTACAGAATAAGCTGAACTGTGTGCCTCCTTCATAAGCTCTTCACGAACATCACCCTTTGGCACACACAAACGGCTACCATACCTCAACGAACCATCTTCGTGGATCAATAAATCTGTTCATAGCCCGGCTTCAACCTGCTCTCGAAACTTTTGCAGTCCAGGATCCTGCGATTGAGCTGCTTTAATATTCTCGATCAAAGAAGAATGTACTTGCAGCTGCAACAACTGTCCCGTAGAACGCGGTAGCACAACCTCCAAGTCAAATCTTCGAAAATCTGCGACGATCTCCTTCTGCGTAGTTAACACCTGAATTACTGGTAACCGACCAAGCGCATCCGGCACAACATTAACCTTCCCCGGATGGTACTTAAGATCAAGATCGTAGTCAGCCATCAGCTCCAACCATCTACGCTGCCTCATGTTAAGCTCCTTCTGTGTGAACACATACTTCAAGCTCTTATGATCTGTAAAAACTTCGACTCTTTCGCCTAAAAGGTAGTGTCTCCAAATCTTCAAAGCGAAAATCACAGCCGCAAGCTCCAAGTCATGAATTGGATAATTCTTCTCATGGGTCTTCAACTGTCTCGATGCGTATGCTACAACCTTCCCATGCTGCATCAAAACACATCCCAATCCTTTCCCAGATGCGTCGCTGTGAATCACCAAACCTCCGGAATTGTCTGGCACGGTCAGAATAGGGGCGGTTATCAACTTCTGCTTCAACGTCTTGAAAGCTAACGCACACTTATCCGCCCATACAAAAGGTACCTCCTTGCACTTAAGCTTGGTCAACGGCTCTGCCAGACGAGTAAAGTTCTCCACAAATCTCCTGTAGTATCTGGCTAATCCAAGGAAACTTCTTATCTCAGCAACATTCTTTGGAATAGGCCAATCTCGAACTGCTGCAATCTTTTCTGGATCGACGGCAATGCCATCGCCAGACACAACATGCCCCAAAAACCTTACTTCCTCCAGCCAAAACTCGCACTTACTCATCTTCGCATACAATTTCTCCTGTCTCAACGTCTGCAGTGCGATCTTCAAATGCTCAGCATGCTCTTCAAAACTCTTCGAGTAAACCAGAATATCGTCAATGAATACCACAATGAACTGATCCAAGAGCGGTGAAAAGATTTGGTTCATCAAGTCCATGAATACTGCCGGCGCATTCGTTACTCCGAAGGGCATCACTAAGTACTCGTAATGTCCATACCGAGTTCGGAACGCCGTCTTGCAAATATCTTCTGTTTTCACTCAGACCTGATGATATCCGGATCGTAAATCCAACTTCGAGAATACCCTCGCGCCACTAAGCTGCTCAAAAAGTTCTCCAATGCGAGGGATCGGGTACTTGTTCTTGATAGCCATCCGGTTTAATTCTCGATAGTCGATACACATCCTTCTTGTGCCATCCTTCTTCTTTACTAGAAGAACTGGAGCTCCCCAAGGCGAGTTACTGCTTCGAATCCAACCCTTTTCAAGCAATTCAGCAACCTGTTTCTTTACTTCTTCCAACTCTACTGGCGCCATTGGATAATACGCTTTAGATACTGGCGCTGCACCAGGAATAAGATCAATTGCGAACTCCACGTCTCTCCTCGGCGGTAAACCCGATATATCTTCAAACACGTCCATAGAATCACGAACAACAGCCGGCTCTTTACTTTCATCACTTCCATTGATTCAAGAATATTGTTTGTCAGCCTAGCCCTAAACTTGACCGGCCCGACAAAACTGCTTCCTTATCGCAACTGCTGTCTACATCGTTGGCAGCTAAAGGTCCAGCGAATCTACTGAGTCTCGTCCATTCCGCTGCATGCACAACTACGGGTGCTCCCTTCTGTCTTATCCCAAAAAATTCCTCTTCCATTTCCTCCCGTGCAGTCCGCGGGAAGAACTTCTCTAGGAAACTCTTAGAAAACTCTGCCCAACTGATCGGCTTGGGCAAACGGGTCTCTTCCATAAGCCACCATTCTCGGGCGTAGTCCACTAGCTGAATGCGTACCACAACAACTTTTTTTTGTCATCTGGAATCTGTGCCGCAAAAAGCAAGTTCTCTGTGTCAACTAGCCACTGCTCCACTGGCAACGGCTCCTTTAAACCAGTAAATGTAGACGGACCCAACCGCCTGAAATCTGCTACGGTCCCTACTCGGTCAACTGGTCTAGCTCCAACATTGTTCACAGACTGCTGAACGATCTGCAAACCTTCCCGAAACGAGTCCGCTTGCTGCTGGATCAGCTCGGTCTATTTCTTTGATTCTCCAGCATTCCTCTTATCACTCCAAGCATGGCGGCTTCGTCCACACGCCTCTGGTATGTCTTCAATTTCTTACCGGCCATAATCCTAAACTCAAAATACCCAACATTAGCATGATGATAGATTTTGAATATAGATCAAGGCTAGAACTCCAAGATACTTAAATAGAGTACCGCATTGTAACTATGCCGCGGTATCATAGCCACAATTACATAACTCCATCCAAGTCGCCTAAGTCCTAGAGATAACAAGGAATCAGGTTTTCGAATCGATATGCAAAAGAAGTTTGCACATCGTAAAAGATATAATCAGGAAGAATGTGATTCAAGAATAGTAAAACGGTCAAGGTGGCAGGACATGTTTCCTAAACACGGGTATTCTGATTCGTGTATTGGGTACAATACCCAACTACAAAAGAATCAACCCGACTATCCTATGGCTCTGATACCAAAAGAACCATGTCACGCCCCGCTTCCCAGAGTGCGCTAGATTGGGCACGTGACATAGCCAACCATGCTACCTATGGGTTGGAATCATCCATCCACAGTCACATTACGGGTGTAGAGATATCAAGAACAACATAAAATTTTCTAAAACATGTCCATAAACCAGAATAACAGGAGTCAATAATAAATAAATGCGGAAGCAAATGATCCAATACAAATAACTGAAAAGTATGTCCCATAATGCGGGCTCACATCAGGAAATAAAAATAACTAATACTAACACCTCACAGCTCAGCCTGCTGGCTGAAGTACTCTTACTCGGACAGCGACAGCGGTACGGAATCTGGGCCATGCAAAACCCAGACGTCAGCGCGTCATGTCATCAAGTAATATAATATGAACAGTGTAGCAGGCAATGTAATATAAACATGAATACAGCAAGAATAACAATAATATGAATCATACCAGTACAGGGTAGCGTGCAGTGGGTAAACTAAACTGTTCTATCAGGTTTCTATTCTAAAGTCTTTGAAATCAATTTGAGTAATCCTCCATGTAACTCAAAGGATATGTCCCGTTACCCCCCGGGACCACGGATCAGGAATATGTGAACCAATAGTGGTTCTGTCCCGTTACCCCCCGGGACCACGGATCAGAAAAATGTAAGAGTCACGAATGGCTCTGTCCCGTTACCCCCAGGGACCACGGATCAAGTAATACCCTTTTAAGTTACACTTTAGTTTACACTTTTGATTTCCCCATACCCCCAAGTTATGTATGTCGAGTCAGGTGTTCTGAAATCAAGAAACTAATGCCAACACAGGATCAGATAAACAGGTTTGTCTGGATAGACAACAGGAACGGTCCATGAGGACTACATGTCAGGTTTGTTGGCATTAGACACAGGATCAGGTAACGGGTCAGGTCATGGTACATCAGGTCAGGTCAAGCAGTGTACGGTACCATATCATGTCAAGTAGGAAGTGTAACAGGTCATGTCAGGAAGCACAAGATGTCATGTGAGTGCTCATAATCAAACTAACATAAGCATGTGTATAAATAAACAAGCATGAGTACTATCAGAACAATAAACTGGAACATGTAATATGATATGCAAATAGATATAATTTCAAGGATATGGATGCACAGTTATCAATTAGGGTTACATTTATAGTTCCAATATTAATTAGGATGCAATTTATTAAACATCGAGTGTTAATATCACATTATTATGTAGTAATGTGATCTATGAATGCAATTATATGTATCTTAAATGCGATGGATGCAAACGGGTATCCGAAAAGTTATAAAACTATAAAATGGTAATGTGGGATGTACAACTAAGCAATATGTGATATAAATATTGATATAATAATATTAATATGGATAGCATATTCAAAGCGATTAATAACTATAAAAGTAGTATTGATTAACCATGCACAAGAAGGTTCCGTTCAGAAATTCAGCGTCACCCTAATTTGTAAAATAGCTTAAAAATAACAAACGTTCTCCAAAAGAGACGTGTCTTATACCAAAACAAAGATAATTCAATAAGGTTTTCAGTTTTATAAGTATAAGTATCTCAGGTTGTCCCTACAAAAAGTTATGAACATTCGAAATTGAAAGTTTGCTGCTGGAATTTCCCTAGACAGCAGTTTGGAGACATTTTCATTTGCATTTACGTTATTTAAACAATTTATTTTGTAAGTAAATATTTCATAGAGTTATAGTATTCTGAGTTAGCTTCGCAACGAACTAAAGAACGTACACTAATGATTTTTCTATGATTTATAATGAATTTTATAAGATAAGGTGTACAGTAAATTTCAGATTTGTCATATCCGATTTTTCAACGACTTTTCATGTGTAAACTATAAGATTTTTAAATGTATAACATTATAAAATGAAAATTATAAACTAATTAAAGATAATAATAATAAATATTACGACGATATATATTTTAAATAATATGGTTGCAGTATAATGTAATCTAGTATGTCACAAGATAAGTTTTCATGATCTAGATTTAATATGATATAAACGGAAGCAAACGGAACATTGAAACGTTATAAAATTAAACATGGGGCACTAGATTTAAACTATAGGTATGGTATTTATTTAAATAGGTATAAAATAAATTATATAGCATGTAGCAAGATAAACTTGCCTCGATGGGTCGCGAATCGGGAAAACGGAACGTTAACCATCGGCGGGGAAAACTCGCGACGGGCGCACGGTTCACGGAATGAACCCAAACGACGAACAAAGGAACCACACGGGTCGGGATACCTCGCTGGAACGTCGAGAAGCGTCACCGGCACGACGGAATTCCGGCAACAAAAGAACAGTTAAAAAAGAGAGAGAAACGAGACATGAAGCAAGAAGAGAAAGAATGATAAAGAGAAGTACGAGAGAATATATGAGAGAGAGAGAGCTGCAGGTGGGGCCCACGGAATTAAAAGGAACGCGATTGGCTTAAGGGGAATCGTTAGTTAGGGATAAATATTAATTAAAGATTCAAAACATTTTAAGGAACAGTAGGATATATATATAGGTTAATTTAAAGATTTAAAAGATAGGTAATGAACAGTAAGATATCAGGTTGGTTAGAAAAATATATGCGATGGTTTTAATAATATTAAAATTTAGGATTTTGGAGCCAAATAAAACATTTCCAAATCGCGCCCGGGTCGAGTCCAAAAATTTGAAATTTAAATAATAGAATTTTAAGCGGGATCCAAATTTTAAAATTAAGTGTTTTATGATTAAAAAGCATACCCCCAAAACGGACACATGTACGCGCGCGTAGCCGTCCAAACTCGCCCGTTTCACTGAACGGGACGAGAACACAATGCACGGACGCTACCACGAGGCTAGGGGTGTCAAGTAGGCCAAGATGAATATTTTCAATTTTATTTTAGATGCCAAAATTTGTTATATGTAGAAATGACTTTGCCGGGTAAATTTAACAGTAAGCAACAAACAAGCAAGTTAAATGAAATGAGTACCACATTATGCTCAAACAGTAACTGAAAATAGTAGCATTGGGCTCGGGTGTTACATCAGTCCTAGTCTCGGACGAGCCAGCTCGAATCTCGTCTCGGGCGGCAGCCCTCTGTGCCCTCGTAGCCTTCGGCGGCATAGTGACTGGTACAGGAAAAATGGATAATAAGAACAGTGCAATAGAATCATAGGATACACGGAATTGAAGAAGGAATTTCAAGCAAGTATATCCTAAAGTCACTTTGGCGGAGTACCGTATCGCAAGTATGCCGCGGACATACACACGCTACGTTACCCTACTTAAGTCACTTACTCCATCTACCAAGGGTCATCCTACACTCAAAAAGGTAAAACCTATCGCTCTGATACCAACTTTGTCACGACCCGCAGGGCACGAACGTGACTGGCACTTAAATTTACGAAACGTCTCAAGTCGACCGTAAAATAAGTAAGCCAAAGCCCAGAAACCAAAAGCAAAAAGCAAAAGAGTGAAGAAAAACCAATCAATTGAAAGCGAGTTTATCGAACAAGTCATATAAAACCTTTTAAAAACAATATCAATTTTTCCGAAAATTTCGGCAGAGTCTCCTTTGTAAATACTGGCCCCCAAAATGGGTACAACAAGAATATATATAAATCCAACAAATATGGCATCCCCAAGCGGGAGCTAGCTCTTCGCCATAAGGCGGTCACAAATCCCACGCGATATAAAACAACAACATGCAAAATAATCATAAAGAAGCATGAGAAAAACAGCATGTCGACTCAAGTGAGCTCGACCCCAAAATACAGCATAAAAAGTCCACAAATCTCACAGTCTCATCTCTAGGTCAATATACAACAATACTGGTAGATACAGTAGATGGAGTACACTAGATACAAAGAATATACAAGGTGGTACAAAAATAATAATATAACCCACCTAAGAGCAAAACCTCGAGTCCAGGCAAAAGAAGTAAGTGCGCCCGCCGCTCTAGTACTGACGGAGCGGACCTGCAAAAGGCTGTGGCACAACGGGGGTGAGTTGCCAACTCGTGAGTAATAAATAACATCTACACAGGCTATCGAATGCATGCACACAAGTATCCTAGTATCTAAAATACAGGTAAGGCAGGACATAATAGCAGGTATGTATGCAATATGAATATACTAGCAGGTATGAATGCAATGCGAATCAACTCATGATCTGAATGTGTAAGTATAAGAATCATGTTTTTCCTTTAGGAATCTCTTTTGAAATACCAGCACAATACCAATAGAATCAACAAGAACCTGTGTCCAGCAACGACACCTCAAAACTATCACAAATCTCATATATCCATGTCATAGTATCTCTGGCCTCAGCCATCCGGCTGACCCATCTCAATATCACTATCTCATCATCTCGCGGCCACGGTCGGTATCCTCTGGATATCCGCCGTCCCAAACAGTCACCGGTAGGTAATCCGTCCCCTGCCAGGCTCATCGTCAGCACCACGAGCTTCTTGCCCCGGGGTACCTTACCGGGCCCACCATGTACCCGAGACAGTTCATCCAACTCCTCAAAACGGGTCTCGAAAACCACAGCAAACTCATGGTGGACGACACTTACATCACTAGAAAACCGCAATTTACATATTTAAAGGTATAGTAAGTTTAGAAATTTTGCGGCTTTCCCCCGAAATCCAGAAATATCACAAAATCTCAAGAAATCCTCATAAATGCATATGCCAATGATAATGAATGCATATGGTGTCAATAATCAAGTTGTGATGTATGATTGATAGACTAGGCATGAACAAATAACATGATGAAGTACATGCACATGATTAGCAATCTTATGATTTCATTTTAAAGAATTAAAGGCAATAGCACAGGTTAAAGCATCAATTATAGTAAAAGGTTTCAAATTATAGGTTATCTAGTGTGGTGGCATGGCAATTACCAGGGCGTGTGTGTAAGCGTGAATAGTGCTCGTGCTGCATATAAAAACCCTGACAATGGTGCAGGTGTCCTATAGAATGGGTTCGCATATGTATGTCAATATAAGGCATGGATGTAGCAAATAATCATACAAGTATTACACCCCTAATTACTAACATTACTAAGAATATTTTTAAGCTACTAAAACTATCGGGCGGCTTGCGCCATCCAACGAGAGTCCCCCGTAGATGTTACATCTACTCACCGGAATCCTAGCTAGTCACGTCCAATCACCGCTTTCCCCTTTCGTGCCACGTCTGACGTCTCCGCGACCGAATCTGGAATTTACATCAATACCAAACATAAGGTTGCATACCATGAAACGACGCAAATCCCAAACGAAAATACCAACGTTCACAAGCTAGGTACAACGTGCACAAGGTGCGCGGAACACACGCGAAAATCGCAAAAACTAACTAAAATCGTCGATTTGGTCGCCCGGCAAAGCTAAAACCCGATCACTCAAAAATCCGCACTCACACATCCTAAATGTCATAGGATATGCCAAA
Source organism: Agapanthus africanus (assembly GCA_030015575.1). Classification (NCBI taxonomy): domain Eukaryota; kingdom Viridiplantae; phylum Streptophyta; class Magnoliopsida; order Asparagales; family Amaryllidaceae; genus Agapanthus; species Agapanthus africanus. The sequence continues at coordinate 562,996,597 of CM057346.1, forward strand.
AATATCATCAAGATATTGCAAATAATTCATCACAATATTTTTATAAAAACCTAGTAAGCATTACATTAAAAAAAAAAATCGGTGCAAACATTGCCGATTTGCGACAAAAAGACTACAACCTAGCAAGAACATCCAACCGCATAACTAGTTAGCCACAAAACTATAATTACAACACAACAACCATGCTTCAACCTATTTCCATACACAAACCCCTTTCTTGATTTTTCTAAAAAGCAATAGCGATCCAAATTCACACTAGATTAACTTAGATTCGCATAAAATGGAACCACTTAAGCAAAATAACTCCATTAATTAGGTTAGTGTAAAACACTAGAAAGCAAAATAACTTAATTAACTTATTAATGGTTTCTAAAACCCTAATTAAAATTCAAACCATTCAGTTTAAAACCTAGATTAGAAATCAACAACAAAAATTAACACATCAAGGTTCTAATTTAGCATATAACAACTACCAATTAACCAAAGATTGAAATTATACCTCACAAGTTCAAACCTTAGCTTGCCCTAGCCTCCCAAGGCACCTCCTTTCTCCAAGATTTAAACCAATTGGGATGTGAGAAGAGATGGATTAAGGGTTTGCATTGGATTTGTGAAGGAAATTTGAATTTTGATGGATTTTTGAGGTGAAAATGAAGCAAAATAGAAGGAGAAACGGGGAAAATTTTTGGGGCTGTTTTCTACAGGAATTTGGGCTGAGGAAGGAGTGGGGAGAGGTGTGGGGGAGTTGGGAAAAAGTCAAGGTCAACCATACTAATCAACTAAAGACCCATACCCAATTAATAAATCAAAAACCTTATAAAAACACCTCATTTCAACACATAATAAAAAGTCAAAGGAGGCAAGGAATTTTTTTCCTTGTGGTGCTGAAGTGGGCCGGCCTGGGGTGAGGGAAGAGTGAATGGGGGTTTTACAAAAAAAAATTTATGCAAAAAGACCCCCTACAAGTCCAAAATTGCAAGTTTAAGCTTAAATTCAATAAATTTCGTTTTCTATAATAAAAATTAGTTAAAACTTAAAATAAAATACTAAAAATTTATGTTACAACTAGATCTTAATTAACATGATTTTAAAGCTTAAATTTAGCCCATTTAAATTTGTATTTATCGCTAATTTAATGTATTTTCTTACCGGCTTAAAATAATATTAAAAAATTGAAAAATTAGGAAAAAATTTTAAATGACCAGAATTTCATAAGTAACTCATTAGCTACTAAAAACTAGCAATTACCTATACAAATTAGGTATAATTAGTCCTAAACTGCAAAATAACAAAAAAGACGGTTTACGGAAAAATACCGAATTTTCACCGATTTTCAGGAAAACACCAAAACGACTTTTCAAGGCGTTACATAAACCCAAAACCTTTTTCCTCGGCCCCTTTCGTTTTCTTTTTCTTTTTATTTTCCTGCGGCCCAAGCTCATTCAGCCCAACACTACTTTTCCAAATAAATTAATTATTTTGCCCAGCCCATCCCTCCAAGCCCAGCAGCTCGCTCAGCCCTTACCCAACCCTCACCTCCTGACCCGACCCGACCCGCTTCTTCCCTCTTCTTCCCAATGGCTCATTCCGCCTCCCCCGCTCACGCGATCCACTTCCTCCGCCGACGCCCACGCTCGTGCCGTGCCCCGCTCCTCGCGCCCACGACGCGCGTGTTTCCCCTACAACCCGCTCCCCAATGGTTCACTCCTCCTTCTCCCTCACACCCTCGAACCCACTTCTCTCTCTCCCTCTCAAACTCTTACCCACTCTAGTCTTTGCACACCCGCTCTACCGACGACGACGTCGCCGCCGACGACCCTACCACCCTTCAAACTCCCTCTCTCGCTCTCTCCTGCCAACCACCTCGTCTCCTCCTAGCAACCCCACAGCTCCTTCTCTACCCCCACTCCATTTCACCCAAGTTCACACCACCACAAACCTTCCCTCCTCCTCTCGCCGGCCATCATCGACCGTTGCCGCGACCACCCCCACCTTCGACCACCCCTGGTAACCCACACACACCCTTCACAACCCGAGCTCCCCTCTTCTTCCACTACACACCGAGACCTACATCAACCTCCCCCTCTTCACCGCCACTCCCCGGAGCCACCAACCGCCATCGGCCGCGTCCACCATCGCCATCAACCCCTCTGAAACTCACTACCGACATCGTTGCTGACGAGCTCACCATCTACAACCTCCATAGTTGCAAGTCCAAGCTGAGACCCTGCACCCGGGCTCGTTGCGCCGTCTGCTGCCCTCATCGCCGACGATCACCACCGTCTCGTCGTTGTCGTGTCACTGTTGAGCCACCGCCGGAGCACCAGGCTGCTGCCAACGAACCCTTAGGCACGAAGCCCCTCTCCGTCGCATACGCAAACAACCACTGCACAGAGCCGTCAAGCTAAGCTCGAGCCGAGGCCAAACCTTTGTCGTTGTTGCCTGTGTGTGTCGTGCCCGTGCATGCCATCACAGTTATCATCTCTGCAGCACCATTGACACATCCTTTCCAGGCAAGTTCAATTACTTGCTTACATGCTAATCTACTCGTGTTACAAATTCAAAAGTATAAGTTACGAATTTACAATTTCCGATAAAATTAAACGACATACCTGTTCGATGCATGATCTTAATGAAAACACTCATCTAATTTGACAGAACTGGATTGTTTATGTTGTCCCATGTAGTGATGAATACCTTGTACAAATTTCACTGGAAAATACGACTGTTAATGACTAAAACGATTACCCCCAAATATACCTGTAAAACTGGAACTTTTCCGTATCTGAAAACCGTTAAAATTACCATAAATTATGTACATACTGGAATGTTACTTTCGAGGGCTTAAATCGAAGCCGACTCGACGAACTATAATCCTATGCAAGTTTCTCATGGTTTCTGTACTTAAAGTATGACAATATTTGGATCGGAGTGCGACTCTGGACTGCAGTCCAGAGCGACTCTGGTTGCTGTTTACTGTTCCATAATGTGTGCCACCTGTTTTCCTGAACTCGTATGTTGAGGAACTCCGCAGTTTAGTAAAGGTGAATCTGTTATCTAAATAAAACAAGTGGTTTCATTCCTTTTTGTCGTCGTTTGCTATTTAATTTGTAAATTAAGAGGGCAGGACGTATAACAGTCCAGAACAGATTCAGAAGTGATATACTAATGTTAAACAGTGAATAACTTTCGATGTACAGACGCGATTGAGGATCCGTCTATTGCGTTGAATACCCTAATGAAAACACTAGATTTTATTCAACTGTAGCGTCTCTAAATTCTGAACCTAACTGGGTGAAATTCTTGTCGCGAAACGGACGTTCAGTTCAGAAACTGAATTTCCACCGCGAGCACTTAAAATGAAACTGCTGTAACTTGAATACCGAGAACCCGATTGACTTGAAACAAAATTTGCTGGATAGATAATCACACATACTACTTGTCTCCTATTCATTGTTTCGCTAAATTTTGTCATATATTATTTATGATAAATTATGCAAGTGGTAGGATACCGATTTATGACATCTTAATCATGCTTTACACACTGTTTTCTCATCATATCATATATATGTCACTGCATTGATAGCCTTGTGATCATGTGCATTACCCAGTGTTAGATATTAGTGATGATTGTGGCAAGTACGTTAGTGTTCGTGCATGAGTGGATAAGTGAAAGTGACACGTACTTATACACAATCAGTGAACCCTATTATTCTATTGCATTGTCGACGTCTGTGGAACGCGTGTAAGTGTGACTATAAGTGGTATGGGACACTTATGGAAGTTCTTGCACGGGTGTGATAGATAAGGCACCAGACACTGCCCATTTATCTTGAGTATTAGTCGGGACGTGCTTGATGGAGATCCTGTCTCCAGTTCTCGCGCAGACTTGTCATGGACCGACCGGTATTTGAGGTATGGTTGGCGTTTGATGTAGACCACGGGGTGTGGGGTAGTTTGAGTGTGAGTTCAACAGAATCTCGGGAGTCCCATGCCGGCTTATATATATGGAGATATATGGAGATTTACAGGGTACATGATTATTACCGTGAGTTATATTTTGGGCCCGTGGTCCCTTGCCCTTGGGTCCTACCCTTGGGTGGAGGATACTCGCGAGTGGTTGACTCTCACACTTGGACTGACGATAGGCTTAGTGACCTGTACAGTGAGACTTAGAGACAGATAGGGATGATGGCATTGATATACATTACTTACTGTGTTGACATACCTGGCATACCATTTTACTGCTTTACTGTTCACCTGATCTATTAGACACTGCATTGGTTACTCCATGTTCATATATTTACTGTCTTGGTTTACTGTTATACATCTATTATCACTGTTCGAGTTGCCACTTGCATATATATATATTTTGCTATTGCGTCGCTCTGACGACCTGAGTATGCATGCTCAGAGTGAGAAGTGGATCTAGCCGGGACCGGGACCAGATGTACATCGTGAACATCTTGATTAGCTTTCCAGAGCCATTCTCTTTTACCTCCATCAGGTCAGTTCTTTGTAGTTGTTTTGTTTCCATTACTGCATTTCTCATTACCTTCGCATTGTTTACTGATTACCACGTAAAGCTAGAAGCCGAAGTGTGACTACGGCAGGATATTTCCTTGACCGTAGGAGCATGGCTGGCCTTGTCAGCCCCCCGTATTCCGTATTTTGGGAAGCGGGGCGTGACATGAACCTTAGGGTTTGGGGCAGTACGGCATGCCACATGTGAGGCGTTGGCTTGACCCTTCTACGGCTGGACCGTTGGTACTGTGGCATGTGATGGATGTCTTTAAACTCCTCTCAAGTGTTGAGCTATTGGGAAAAACTAGGGTGTTTGATTATTCGATCGGAAAGTTTAACATTGTCTATTTATCTGGAATGTGATACAATATTTGGAATCCACAAGTAGTTATGAGATAACTAATTTGAATGTTATAAATCTAGCACTTTAGTCTCATTTGATCGGTTGCCACGGAATTTTGATGTGATCAAAAGTCCGTCGCAATCACGTAGCGTACGCGGATACTCGCCGGGTAAACTTAATAGACAGCGATGCCCCATAGCCCCGACCAAGTGACTGTAGGAGAACCCCGTAGCTAAAAGCATCCGTTCGGGTGCTCGCGGCAGCGGTGTTCCGCCTTAGTGCACTTCGTCGAAGGCATCCGGGGGTGCGGCCGTCTACTAAAGTTTGCAACGAGCATTCGATCAGGATTTCGGGAATCTTGTTGAATTGCCTGACTAGATATTGAAAAGTGTTTTCGATATAGAGACTAAAATGCGGGGTTTATAATTGTTAGGCATGTGATGTCTAAGGAGGCTGCGGATTCCAACTGTTGTAGTTTTACACTTTCTTTTCTGCGACCGTAAGTGTAATATGTGATATCGCCGGTTTCGTTGCTATATGTCAACGACAATTGGGATGGGCATATTTACTTACGTTGATGTCATATGATGTTATGTGTTGCTGGATATGTTATATTGGATCGTCGTGACTGAATAGCCGGGGTTTTTTATGTGAGATGAGAGTTTTCTTTTCATTCATGTAAAATTCAAATGTAATATAATATTCTTTTGTTGGAGCACTTCCGGGCTGAGGATGATATCACCATTTGTATATTATTTACTTTTCCGCACTAGGTTAGACCCAAGGAGGAGAGCACAAGTAACCGGGTTCTGGAGTCCAGTGGGAGACCAACTCGAGGAGTCGAGTCCGGGTCTCCTAACTCTAGAATTGGAAGGGTTGCTTGCCGCTCTCGTAGGGGTCTAAGGGTGTGGGTTTGGCTATTCATCGCGACCGTGGAATCCGTGTTTTATAGAGGCTCAAAATAAAACACGGACGTCCTAGTATATCCAATATTTCATATGATATTTTCTGCTGCGTTATCTGTGATGTGATCATTTGATATGTTGTGATAGATATTGTATATAGTATATATGATATATTATATAGACGTTACTTATGTTTTACACTCGCACTAGCCCTGCCCCGCTCTGCCGTTAGTTACCTAACCTAACGGTGCACGAGGGGACATCGAGGCGAATGCGGATGGCATAAGTGTACGTCGTATTTATCTGTGATGTTTAGGTGACTTAAATGATGGGACTTCATTAATGTGATTAATGAAAGAAAAAGAAACCTAAAAGATATTGTGGAATCGAATTTTCAAAAACAGGTAGCTACAGTTCATGCTTTGCATCGCGGTGTTCCTTGTAGAACATCTTGCACCTTATTCGATAAGGAAAGGGCCGAGATCCCTTCACCGGGAGTGACCCCTTTAGCAATAACTGGCAGATGATACACACTCATTTTATCTTTTGATTGCTTCTATAGTTCTTGCTTTGCATAGTGATATTTGTGAAATATCATGCACCTTATTCGATGAGGAAAGGGCCGACGATCCCTTCACCGGGAGTGACCCCTTTAGCAAAACTAGAAAAGCCTCAAAAACACTCCATTTTAAAATCATTTGATTCTACAACGATATCAAGTTCATTACGCAATAGGTTTTCAGAAAAACCTGTCGTAGCCCTCCGTCATTTCAGATAAGTTGTATATAGTATTCGTGCTGCATTTGTTGGCTTTCGTCAAGGTGTAGTGTGCGGTAGCTATATGCTGCTTATCTGCTGCATATGATGCGATTGGATTAGGGTAGTCGTACGGCTTTGTTGGCTTTCGTCAAGGGTCGTGCGGGTGGGTTTAATTCAGTCAAGAAATGTACGGGTTGAACTTGACTAGCGGGCTTTGGTTTGTTGGCTTTCGTCAAGGTCATAGCACGTTAGGGGCAAAATATTATTGGGAATTTCAAGTGTTGAAATTTGCAATGAGATTGCATACCTTCTATGAGATAGTTGGATCCTGATACCCGCTGCGAGTAAGAGTTACTCCTGGGAGAGTTTTACACATTAAAATTAGCCGATCAAGTAGGTGTCTAGAAAGGTGTTAACGGGGTTACGCCTCTGGAAAAACGAGGTTTACTTTAATTAGGTTCGTACGAAAGCACGGGGGACCTCCCTCAAAGTACCGACACTGGCCTGGCTGAAAGATTGGCGAACTTGTAGCGTGTAATTAATCCCGGCTAGTCTTTCCTTTTAGGGTTTGAAGGAAAATTTGATTAAAACAGTGGGAGACATCCTGATTAGATATATTAGATAACCAATCTAATCTTGCAAGAGCATACGCTGAGTATTTTCTTCTCTCTCTCTCCTGGTAGCGACCATATCACGCCTTAATCAAGATAATAATACGGATATATTGACCGAACCCGTTTGTTATACTGAGCTGGGGAATGTTGGTCCCGCTCCAACTTATAATTGTTATAAGACAGAGCAGGATATAGGGGATTACCAAAATTTCCGTACCGCCCAAACGAAGAAAGTGCATGCTGATGCATCTTCTTCGGGTGTATTCATTACAGAGAACTGTTTCTCAGTATCCTTTACGTCCTAGGTATGTGATACCAGATCAGGATCCCGCATATGTAATCTGTTACATGGGCTACAGAAAGGTAGAGAACTGAGAACGGGTGATAAGTTTCATGAGACAGAAAACGGTGCAAGTGTTGCAGCCAAGTCTGTTGGTCACTGTCACCCTGTATTACCAGAATACATTGATTCTGAACGAATGTTATTAGATACCGAACCTGATATACAACATCATATCAGTCTCTTTATTAGTAAAGAAAGGATATAATTTTGTATTGTTGGATAATGTTTTGAACATTTCCTATATCAAGAGTTGATCGGTTCAGGCACGTTATCTAAAAGCATTGATGTTCTAAATCAAACTACAGTTCTTAGTATACAGAACACACACAAGAGGAAGAGTTCAGAAATGAACGAATCCTTCTTGAGGTATTGTAGACTAGGCCATATCAATGTGACCCGACTAGCTGAAGTTACATATAGATGCATATTTAAATTAGTTTGAATTTACATCTTGTGAAACTTGCCGGTCATGTCACAAAGATAAGATGACCATAGCTCTGTTTATTGGAAACAGAGAAAGAGTTAGTGAACTTTTGGGATTGATACATGCTGATGTATGAAAGTCCCCTGTCTACACATGCCAAAACCGGTTCTTTGTACTTCATTACATTCTCTAATGATCTCTCAAGATTCAGACATATGTTCCTGTTGAAACATAAGTCCGAAGTTTTTGAGATATTCACAGAATGTAAGTTAGAAGTAGAGAACCAAAATACGAGTATAAGTATTATGTCCTTTAATGAGATCAAGGAGGAGAATACTTGAGCACGGAATTCCTGGACTATTCTAAAGGAGAATGAGATTCTCTCTCAGCATTACTCCTCCGTATACACCACAGCACGTCGATGTATCGGGACGGAGCAATAGCACCCTATGTGATATGGTGTACTCTATGATGAGTACTACTGAGTTTCCTATTTCCTTTTGGGAGCTATGCACTTGAGAAGTTGCATACCTATTGAATAGGGTTCAAATCAAATCAGTTGCCTACCACTTCATATGTGATATGGAATAGGAAGAGCCCATATCTTAAGTATGTTAAGATCTGGGGTTGTCCGGCCTATGTCTGAAAAGCAAAATCCGGACAAGCTCAAGGTAAAGTCAGTTCTGTGGAAGTTTGTTGGATATCCCAAGCATTAGCAAGGGAATATCTTCTACCAAACCGAGAAACGAGTGTTTTATTTCTCAACATGCCACCTTTGTGAAAGGGAATTTCTTGTGGAAGGAATTATTGGTCATGAGGTAGAACTGGAAAGAGTTCCAGCTATACAAACTACAACAGATTATTTGGTAGAACCAAAGGATTTAATAGTAACCAACAAACCTCAGCCTCTCCGCCGATCTAGTAGGGTTCCTCACTCACCTGAAAGATACTTTGGTTTCTCTATGACAGTGGGAGCGAGGATTGCATCATGAGATGATGACCCAACTAGTTTCGAGCAGGCCATCAGGAGTGGGACTCTGTAAGAATGGCTGGATGCTTAGCGATCTGAGATAGAATCCTTATACACCAACAAAGTATAGACTTTGGTTGCTTTATCTGAAGGGTTAAATCCCCATCAGGAGCAAGTATATCTTAAGAAAATTACTTGGTGTATATGAAAAAGTTGAGACTTTCAAAACTATGCTTAAGTCCATCCAGATCCTACTTGCCACGGCTACATACCATGACTACGATATCTGGCGGTTGGGTGTCATGACTGTTTTTCTAAATAATGATTTGGAAGAGAGCGTCTATAAGTACACAGCCAGAGGGCTTCGTAGACAGTGGGAGCAGCGGAAACGTGTGCAAGATGTTTTATATGATAAAGCAGGCATTGCGCAGTTGGAACGTCTGTTTTGATGTGGTAGTCAAAGAGTTTGACTTCATCAAAATGGTAGATGAACCTTGTATATACAAGAAGGTAGTAGGGAGTATGGTGGTGATCCTCGTAGATTACGTGGATGACATACTCTTGATAGGGAAGGAGTTTCCTATGCTACGCTCGGTCAATCTCCGCTTATCACAAGGATTCTCTATATAGGATCAAAGTGATACCTACTAAATCCTGGGTTTTGGATCTATGAGATAGATCTAATTAGATGTTAGGACTCTCACTAGTTGTAGTGAGATGGTATCAATCGATCCTAGGGAGAATCACTGGGAAAGTTCCAGGGTGATAAGGACGACTGAATGTCAGTCGCAGGCATTGTCTTTACCCTCAGTGGAGGAACGGTATGTTGGAAAAGTTCCAAGCTAGATACCGTGACTTACTAGACGATTAAAGGCAAGATACATCGTTACCAAGGATGCTACCAAAGAGGCAGTCTGGATAAATATAAGTTCATGAGATGAACTTCGTTCCTACCATTGTGAGACAATGGAGTTGTGGCTTTAGCCCAGGAACTACCGTCCCATCAGAAATCCAGATATAATTCTTAGGCAGTATCACCTGATCATGGAGATGGTTGATTTCCAGGGAGATCGAGGTTAGGAGAGCAGACACAGAGGACAACAGCGCGGATCCACTCACAAAGGCATTTTTCCCAGTAGAGACTTTTATGGGATGGTTGAGTATGAGATACTTCAACCGCAGCTAATTGTTGGGTATGTGATACCACAACAGAAGGCCCTAGTGCAAGTGGGAGATTGTTAGTTATATGTATGCCCTAGAGGCCATTACTATACATACGATGTATATTGTAGTGGATGCTGGGACATATATAGGGAGGACTTTCTTGCTCGACATGATATTATGCTATCTGGTTGTACTTTATCTTAACATGTACTCTTTTTGTCTCTTTGTTACATGTTGATAAAGCCCTTAGGATATATACTCGACTACTGGGACTATGATGAGATCATACTAGTGGGGCCACGGTAGTCGACGAGTACATCCTATAACTGTTCCTAGTCGAGGATGTATCGAGACAGGGCATCGATACACCAGAGTAGACTAGCGTATACACATCTTGACCCATATGATGGATGATGGATGATCCCATATCCATCGGTGTTTGAAATCAAGGATGGTGTACGGGTGCTCAGTAGATACTGGGTACACTGGACGGACTCGCCGAGAACTCCCAGATGGTATTATACCTCACGTCAGATGGCAGTTCTCCGGTGACACTGGTACAGAGTAGTCTGTTGACCCGAGATCGTCATAGAGTCTTGTGTGATTCACACTGTGCTTTGATTTCCATCATACCACGTCCAAGAGAGCGTGCAAAAGGGTGGCTTTTAAGTACAGTCCCGAATCACATGGAGGCAATGAGCGATAGGAGGGGATTCGTCTCTCCCGGTATAGGGAGTTGATGTTGCGCTGTGTTCGATTGGCTATAACTGGAAATCCCTGGCCAGGGTTGCTGAGATTTACTGGTAAGTGTTACCAGTAGTTTCTCGAACTGTTATAGACCTCATATCGACACGACTTATCAAGCTACTGGGGTCTGACGTTTACCACCCCTAGGCGAGATATGCGACATATCAGACGACGAGATCGGACTGTACGGGAGTGTTACTGGTTGGATTCGCGGGAGTGTGAGCAGGCTTGCTCGTTGATCTTCTGATCGCTCAATACCCGGGTGGCCGTTACGTTTAGCAGACCACTTGCGGCTTGTGGGTGTTTGATATGATCATCACCTACTGCCGGCGTATTGACGAGTCTTTAGAGTCCTACACAGAGGTTTCCTGGCTCAAGCGAAACGAAATAGGAGCGCATATAAGATATGTGCGGGACCGAGAATAATACCATTATGTGATACTGTATTCTATTCTCACGATTTGTATCATCGGTCGGTTATATGAGATATAGCCGGGTTACCGAATCAAGTGTTGATTCGATATATTGATACACTTGATATTAGTCGGTTATATGCGATATGACCGGATCATTAAATCAAGTATCGATTTAATGATTTAATGTATAATTATATATTTGATATATTACTTTACATTAACTAGTATTTGTTCACTTAAGATTGATTTTCTCACTTGATGTGCACAAGTTGTATATGTGATATATGTTTGTGCACTAGTTTGTATCATGATTGATGATACATGCAAACTTGGGTGTGTGTATGACTTACACCATATTTAAGTTAATGATTTAGGTTTTTAATTATTTTGGTAAAACAAAATGGTGTCACTCTTTGTCTTTGCTTGAAACTTCATGAAGCTTTCAAGCATCTTTGACAAAGTCCAACCATTTTGTTTTGCATGAGATTTTCATTAACCTAACCATTAACTTAAATTAGGATTTAGTCTCTACAAAGGTTAACTCACCCATGGTTGCATTATGATATACTTCACTTGATTATTCATTTTAGTTAATTGATTATTCATTCATATTCTCTTCTTCTTCTTCTTCTTCAAGAAGAAGAAAGCTTGCTAGAAAAATTTCAAGTGAAGAAAAAGAGTGAGAAATCCAAATCTAAAGTGAACCCATTTCCTATTTCATCATCCTCTACTACTTGCCATTTAGTTTAGGGTGTTCTCTTCACAAAGTTCTTGACCTAGTGAAGATGGAGCTTTGGTTTGAGTCTCCTCGACGTAGATCATCTTCGGCCTCGAAGTCAACGACCTAGCCCACTCATTTCTCCGAAGAAACCATCGTTAGAGTTTGGGATCATGATGATCGCAGCGAAGGGACATCAACACGGAGCTTTAGAAGTGAAGGACCAGATCTACAAAGGTTGTAATCCCTTTCACTTGTAGTTAAAATGTTTAACTTGCTAGTTTTCGCATTATCTTTAGTAAACGATCTTGGTTAGGGTTGTTCGGCATGGCTATTTTTTTTAATCGGGCATGGTTGATTCCTTGTAGAACCTTGTTAGAGTGCCTAAGAACCCTACAGCCGGATGACGAGGGGTCACTCCTATTGTGTAAACCTGACCCCAAGGACGCGTGATGGAGGCTATGATCTCCTTCAGATACCATCCTCCGTCGATCCTGTGATGGCGATCATTAAAGGTTGAGATTCAGTTTGGGAGTTGTTGAGCGTGTGGATCTCAATGGGTTGGTGTTGACACCGAGCTATCTGCAAAGGAAGTCCCGGGGTGGGTGACCACCGTAGGACCCTCCAACGATCAAGTTAGTGCCGAGGAATAGGTGCAGAGTAACGGCGTATTTGAATGAGTTCGAGTTACCTGAGTCGTCCTAGAGAGGGGTTTATATAGTGGTCGCGTGGGGCGAGTAGGCACGAGATCATCACAGTCGGTTACGCCCCCGCGCTATCCTCGCATTAATGGTGGGATATGCCTACTAAAGGGAGGACACGCTAGCGTGTGACGCGGAACGTGGGGAGGCGGATATCTCGCCCTGGCGAGATACGCGGAACCGTTGCGGGGGAACTTGGGTTCCACGCTCTCGGTTGATCGGGGAAGCCGAGGAAGCTCGACCTGTCAGATTGGTCGGGGACGAGCCATGAGGCTGAGGAAGCTCGGTCTGTCAGATAGCTCAGAGACGAGCAGGGAGGCCAAGAAAGCTCGGCCTGTCAGATGGCTCGAAGACGAGCAGGGAGGCCGAGGAAGCTCATCCTGTCAGATGGCTCGGAGACGAGTTGTTGGCTATTTGCTAGGTGTATGTGGAAAGTACTCAGGAAGGTCTCCTGAAAGGTCGGATGCGTCCACTGAGATGAGGTCCTGAGGAACGCCCCTAATGCATCTCATTTATTCCACCTCCGTAACCTTCGGGACACGTCATCCGCCACATGTCGTAATCTGAGGAAATACCACTTGTGAGCATCATCATTAACCCCTACTCTCGTTCTGACCCATTCATGGGTCGGGTCGAGAGTGGCCTGTTTGGTTTTTCCTCTGCTCAGTTTTATGCCAAGAATCATAATGTGGATCGCCTGGGAACGACATGGCGTTAGGCGGTTGCGTCGTTTCGATCTTTGGGCCTACGAGTCATCTCATCATGCACCTGAATTTTCGCGCGTATCCCCGATGGCATCAGCAGATCAGTGAAATGATTGCGCTTTAAAGAGGGGGCATCGTTTCAGTCGATTCGTCGGTTGGGGTATGGGCCACGTGTCGGACATCGGTTGGCGGGCGAGACAGGCTTTCTTTGACTCCTGCGATCGAAGGGATGTCCCTAATAGTCAACCGCCATGTAGAGCTTCGACTGCCGCTAGACACGACGTTTCGTTTTGGCGGGAATCGATCTGGGCCGCAGGATATTCTCTTTGGGGTGTATAAATAGGAGGGGACTATCCTAGGACCAACACTTCGCTTCAATTTCCTTCGTTGTTGAAGATTGCTCGACGTACCTCTGTTTAGATCTGATCTTCTGTTGATCTTTCCTCGGTGAGTCTTTCTTTGAATCGGGTTAGATGTCTTCCTCCGAGGAGTCTGTAGTTGTTGTAAGGGTAGATTCGGACAATGAGGCTCCAGTTGCTGGGGCCGAGTCCAGTAGGTCTTCCTTCTCTTCGGCTTCAGATATCCAAGAGGGTTCTTCTTCTTCTTCGTCTTCTGTGTCGGGTTCGCCCCTAGAGTCAGGGCCGCCCTTGTCACTCGCCGTAGGGCGGCAACAATGGCTCCCAAGGTGCGCATCGGGAACTCCCGCGATGCACCCTCCGTCTTGAAGAGTCTGGACGAGCTTTCCCACATTCGGGCTCGGTTCCATATCCCTTCTAGCTATTCACTCTGTTTAGTTAGAGAGGGTGAGCGGGTAGACCAGGTGCAGGGCAAGGAGATTGCTCTGTACCTGGAAGCATTCCGGGCAGGAATGCGTCTGCCCTTCTCACTCGCGATTTGTGAGGTGCTTCATTGCTTCCGTCTAGCCCCGGGCCAGCTAGCGCCGAACTCATGGAGAATTCTCCTCAGGTTTCTGGTCCGGTTAAAACTTGATCAGATTCCTTTCAGTTTGACCATCCTTGTATCTTTTCTTTGTTATAAAAATCATCCCGGCACCAGCAAGGAAGAGCCGAGCTGGGTGTATTTTTTGTTTAAAAAACGTAAGGGTTGGGTAGCCGGGTCGTGGGTAGTAGGCGTCCCTTCATCCATTCATGAATGGAAGGAGAAGTATGTATTCGTCGGGCCACCGGAGGGCGAGAATTGGCCTGTGCCCACACAATGGCACAAGGCCGACTGCCCGAGGTCAAAGCAGTCAACCTCCCCCGAAGCGAGGGTGGTGTCCCGGTGGGAACCGATCCAGCGGGCCGACGTCCTGCTTTCCAAGCAGGTACTGAGCTGGGCTGGGCTTAGTCCTGCTCATTTCATGGGTAAGTTAGGACTTTCGACGATCTATTTAGACTTTGCTAAATTTTCTTTGCCACTTTAGTGTCGCTAACCCCCTTTTGTTTATGTTTTTTTTTGCAGAGCCCATGGACCGATCAAAAATCATGGCAGCCATAGCTGCGAAGGTCTAAGGAAAGAAGACCGGGGGCGCAAGCTCATCCCACCTCGGTCCGAGCCCGATCCCGAGGCAAACACCTCCGGCCAAACCTTCCGCAGCACCTCCAGTCCGGGAGAAGCGTCGTGGGGGGTCAGAAGCACGTGCGGGACCCGATGCCCCGGGCAAGGGAGGAGGAGGAGCCCGCCGAGGCCCCCCTCAAGAGAATGAAGCGGGTGGTCTCTCAACTGCCCCTACCGAGATACCGGGATTCCAGTGCAGGAGGGAGATTTCTGCATTGAGGTGCCCTCAGGGCTATCCGTGGCCGACAGCTTGCCGGCAGACATGGAGGCGGTAGCCGGGACGAAGATTCCCCAGGGAACCATGATGGCACAGGTGGCCGCAATAGCACAGGAGGCCGTTCAGGTCGGTATCTAGCCTTTCCTTAAAATTTCTTAAGTCATATTTCCTCGATTTTAGTTTTCTAGCATGTTTGTTGTCTTCCTCAGGTTCTTCATGACTGTGCTCTCCTTGTTGCCATGGAGTCCGAGGAGGTAGTCCCGGCCATGAAGAAGGCGGGCGAATCCTCCTCACGGGAGAAGGAACTTCTCCTCCAATTGCAGCAGGCGGAGGAGAAGGCGGCCATTCTTGACTCGAGATTGGTCGCCGAGAGGCTGACGAACTCCAAGCTGAAGGAGTCCTACCGTCTTCTCACCGAATCCAACCGGGCTATTCAAGCCAAGATGGAGGAGATGAACGACCTTTATAACTCCATGAAAAGGTCGAAAGACGCCTTCAAGAAGGATGCTCGGGTGGCTTTGGAGGCGGTGCAGCAAGCTGAGAGCCGGGCGGTGAAGCTTGCTGAGAGCCGAGCGGCGAAGGCTGTGGAAGAATATAAGGCGCCTGATCAATTTTATCTTGATCTTGCCGAATCCGCGGCCATCGGGTAGCACAAAGCCCTCAATTCCATTAAGGAATCAATGCCGGAGTTCGTGGACGGCGAGCTCCGTGCTAGGTTCCCTCTCGCCGAGGAAGCGTCGTAGGGGGAGGCGCCGAGCCGGCTGCAGGAGGCGAGGCTATTGGTGGAAGCACCGAGCCTGAGGTTGCCGTTTTGGTCTCCGGCGATGGCGTCGAGCAGGGAGAGATCCCGGCCGAGCGGGCGGCCTGAGCTATCCCCCTTTCTCCATTTTTTTCTTTTTAGGATTTTTGTAAGCCTCCGGGTGTTTTTGTAAGGTTGAGGAGCCCACAATACCTTTGTACATAATTTTGACCATGAATAAAGTGTACTTTTTCTTCGCTCAGATATCTGATCAATCTGCAAGTACTTTAGCTCGTATACTTTTCATTATTCGAATCTTTATTCTGTAAGTATTTTTAGCTCGTAAGTCTTTTTATCTTGCTAGTGTAAGGCCGGTGTCCACCCTTTCTACAAGTATTTGTAGGCACGGTAGCCAAGTGTAGGAAGGTCGGTATCCTCCCATTCCCCAGAGTCGAGGTGGCAATCGCGCATCGAGTTTGAATAATTGATAGCCAGGTGTAGGAAGGTCGATATCTTCCCTTTCCTTGGAGTCGAGGTGGAGATCGCGTATCGAGTATGAACTGATTGATAGCCAAGTGTAGGAAGGTCGGCGTCACTCAATTCCATCCTGCTGCCTCATGGTGAGGGCTTTGGATCCACCACGTAGTTAGGTAGGAAGCTACCCACTGCGGATGGACTGAGCAGGAAGCTACTGCCTCATGCTGAGGGCTTTGGATCCATAGCGTTGTTGAGCAGGAAGCTACCCGCTGCGGATGGACCGAGCAGGAAACTACTCGGTGGCCTCGTGAATATGGCTTTTGATCCACAGTGTGGTTGGGCAGGAAGCTACCCGCTACGGATGGACCGAGCAGGAAACCACTCGGTGGCCTCGTGAGGAGGGCTTTTAGATCCACAGCGTCGTTGGGTAGGAAGCTACCCGCTGCGGATGGACCGAGTATGAAACTACTCGGTGGCCTCCTGAGGAGAACTTTGGATCGACAGCGTTGTTAGGCAGGAAGCTACCCGCTGTGGATGGACCGAGCAGGAAACTACTCGATGACCTCGTGAGGAGGGCTTTTAGATCCACAGCGTCGTTGGGTAGGAAGCTACCCGCTGCGGATGGACCGAGCAGGAAACTACTCAGTGGCCTCGTGAGTAGGGCTTTGGATCCACAACATTGTTGGGTAGGAAGCTACCCGCTGTGGATGAACCGAGCAGGAAACTACTCGGTGGCCTTATGAGGAGGGCTTTGTTAACTCTCTAGTGTCTTCTTGGGGCGTCATTCAACCTCCCTTGACCCGTAAAGGGCGGGAACGGTGATCGTCGCGGGTGACACGTGGCGGCGTGATTGATGTGAAATGAGTGTTTGTAGTTAACCGTAATCAATAATGGTGTCGTGTGTAGCTAGCCGAGATGAGTACGGGTCGTCCGCAGGGATGCGTGGAACTTTTAATCTTGCTATTAACGAGTTGATTAAAAAGAGGGAGAATAGTTTTAAGATCTAGTTTAAATACGGATATAGATTTTATAGGGAAAAAGCTCGTAGGGTTCGTTAGAATTTAGTAGTTGATGGATGACGAATAAAGATGACTCCTTTTATCTTTTAATAGATTTAAAACTAGATCGATAGTGATGAATGAGGATTAGGGTTCTTGGAAGAAACTAGGGTTTTCCCACTATTGACCCTTGTCCCTTCATTGATCTTTATTCATGTCTAATTCTTAACAAAACAATTGTTAATCTAATCTCAAATCGCGGTCGCGACTATCAATAAATTGATAACGCGTCCGATTAGGATGTTAACGATTCTTTTGCTAAATTTATAAACTTTATAAGATATAAAAGAAGTTAAAATATTTTCTCATCTATCATTCTACCCTAATCCTACGAACCCTAGTAAGCTAGGAAGTACTCACACATGTTGTGAGAAGAAGAAGAAAGGATAGAGAATGGGATCATAATTAAAATGCAGAAATAAAGTGCAGAAATTAAATGCAAAATAATTAATCTAATGATCTACCTTTATTAATCAACTTCACAAGTACAAATCCTTCGAATTTAGATTACAAGAAGAAGAAGTTGCTCTAGATCTCTGCCTCATAGGAAGTAGATGTTCCGTCGATTTTCACGTCGCTCTATCACGTCGAATCGCGGACCTGTCATGGATCTCTTGTTCTTTGACAGTGATTTGCTTCGTGTAAAAAGTGATGATTTCTAACTTTAGCTCTCGGTCCTTTAAATAGCACTAGAAGCAGAAACCCTAGTTATCTAATATGGTGATTTCCTATTGTGATCCTACCCACCAAATCTTGAATCCCAAATCCACATAACGGCCGCGGATCCACCGCAATATGTAGGGTTTGGCCGCGGTTGGACAGCGGGTATGTGGGATTTGGTTTTGAAAATTCTTCTATAGTCTCATGTTGACACGTGGAGGTTATTAGGATATCTTGAGTCTTCATATCTTCTCTGAGTCTCTGCCAGTATTGCTTTTACGATATGATTTAACTTTATCGACAGATTTTTGATTCTGACATCTCGATATCCCGATCTCCTGACCTGAGCTAAATCTGCACAATATCTCCAAGAATAATATTAGTAATATTTGTTAAATTAGAGATATTATTCTAACCATTTGTATGATATTATATCTTTTAAGAATCTTGATTAGAATATTTGATATAATATGCATATTTTAATTACCAAAATATAATATGCATATATTTTCCTTCATAATGTTAATTATAATATATAAACATATGACAATAGATATTTTACAGATAAACCCTCATATGTTCTATAATTACAATAAACACCTTTAAATATTTAAGAAAAGTAAGAAAAATGTTATATCAAATGTGCAATATTTCGACTGAACACAGCGCCATATCGGGAAAGTGCGATATTCCGTGATTTGCGTCGTTGTGCGAGTAAATCTCGGCCGTTGGAAGATTTTCGTTGAGGCTATAAATACCGAAGGCATATTGGTTTCTTCCTAGCCTTGTGTTTCTGAGGATGACAGGCCGCGTGTGCACCATCAGAGAGATCGTTTCTCGTGATGACGTATATTTTTATAACCTTGATCGTTCCGAGGAGACGTACGAGGCGGTGATAAGCCGCTTGAAGGGCCACTGCGGACGCTTACTTCCCCGGCGATCTCCTCTGCTTCAGATGATGATTTACGCGATATGGAGGACTTCTTCGGGTCTATACAATACGCTGTCTCCGCAGTTGATGGACATGGCGTTCGACAAAATGCACACGGTCCATGGGCTTGGTCTGATCTTGAAAGGTAGGTGGGACCGCTCGGTGGACCTTCTTCTAGAGAGTTTTCAGCAAAGGTTGGTCGTCGCATCTTTCTCGGCGAAGGAGGATTGTTTACCGCCGGAAGCCGGGAAGACTGGACGTCTTTCCCTGAATTCGGGGGCAGATGCTAATTGGTGCTATCCGTCCACCTCTCCGAAGATGCCAAGTTGATTTATGGCACCATGTATCGAAGGTTTAAATAGATGCGGCCGATATAGCAGACTTCGTCAGATTCCCCCTCGTTTGAGGGGTTTTTGATTGTGGGGACGCTCTTCCCTGCAGGCGCAAGCCCCTGCAGTTAATTATGCTACCGCATCGCGGTAACAACTTTCTCCTTCTCCAGATGGTCATTTCGTGTCGTGGGTGTTTGTTTTGTTTTTGGTTGTCCGTGGATTGTATACGAAGACTAATTTATGTTGTCGCCCGTAGGACGTGGATTAGTCCAAATCCGTATTTTCTTAGATTTGGCATTTTGGGGGTTGAGTTTAAAGGTACGTTAGCCTCATTTGGGACTAAGATCAACTTAAACATTTGTTAAGGATACGTTAATCTAATTTCTAGACTAAGATCAACTTAACGGGATCGTTTAGATCCAACAAAAGAGCATTTAGACTATATTGTTTAGTTCACGGACATTTCGGTCGATTACCAGTTTAAGGACATGGTGGTCCATCATAATCCGTGGAATGTATGGCTGTCGGGACCCATCACCTCTCTGAAGACGTTGAAAGATTACAACGACAAATATCAGAGGAGTTCAGAGATGTACCCTCAAACCGGGTGTAAATTGATTGGAAGAGCAGATGAGCTCAGTTCAATTTAAATTGAGGACTTATGGCCAGAATTGGGCTAAGTCCAGTTAAAGAACATTTTATTTTTGTTCTGCCTGTTAGGCCTTTGTTTGGGCTCTGCCCTTTTAATAATGCATAGTATTTATCAGGAGCAAAATAGTGGTCTGATAGTGTGCCACGTGGCTTGTCAGGCGCTTTGCGCCAATCAAAGAGCGCAATGCGCTAGCGCATGCGAAGGTGACACGTGTCACGCTCTACGCTAAGCGCAAGTCTGTTAGCGTAATGCGCTTTCTGAGTGCGCTGCGCCAGTGAATAACACGTGGTGCGCTCTGGCGCAGTGCGCCAGTCCAAGAGCGCAGTGTGCTATTTTTAGAAGCGCAAAGCGCAAACCTTTCTGTGGTTGACACGTGGCGCGTTTTGGCTCAGTGCGCCAGTCCAAGAGCGCAGAGGCGTACTTCAAAAGTGCAAGGTACTGTCCAATAGCGCAGAGCGCATTTTGATCAATTTAAGATCAATGAACAAGTTTTCTGTTCTCTTAAAAGAGGTTTTACCTCAAGATTCAAGAACCAGAGTTCTTGTTCTTATCAAAAGGCCGTGCCTTTATAGATCAAATGATCTAAGAATGAAGTAAATTACTTCTTTTAATCTTTTATAATTAGATCTTTTTGATCTTTTTCTTTTTTTTTATTGAAGACCTTGATCTTGTTCTTAGATCTTTGATCTTTTTAGAAGATGGTTCTTCTTTTTATGAGATGTTTTCATCTCCTCTGTTCAAGAACACGATTCTTTACCTTTAAAGATGAAGAAAATGATCTTCTTTCTTCAAAGGCTTGCCTTTCTTTATCTTTGAGTTTTCTCAAAGTTTGCAGAGAGTTTTTTTTCTATTTTCTCTATATCTGTGAGACTTAGAGTCTAGGGGCCTTTATATAGGGCCAATCGATTTGTTAAGTTAGTTGCAGAGATCTTTCTCTGATTGATCTGGGGATATTTCCCACCGTTGGATCTTTGATCCTAAGGCCTCTGTTTTCCAGAAGACAATCTTCTTATTTTAATAAGATTGGAAAGATTTTTCTAGAATTTTAATTCTGATTAATTAATAATTTATTATTTAAATTCCAGTGCTGGCGTAATTGGCGCTACCGCACCTGCGTTGGACACGTGGCGCGCAGCGCAACTGCGCTAGCGTACCTGTGTTTGACACGTGGCGCGCAGCGCAGAGCGCAGCGCAACTGCGCTAGCGCACCTGTGTTTGACACGTGGCGCACAGCGCAGAGCGCAGGTGATCTGAAGCGTTGTTTCATTTTAAGATTTGAATTTTGAAACAGAGCTTTGCTCTGATTGGGGTGCGCTGCCTTGGGCGCAGCGCTCCTGGCGCTGGCGTTTCTGCTTTTGACACATGGCGCTCAGCGCGCAGCGCAAGGGATCTGAAGCGTTGCTTCAATTTTTTTTACTTTATATTTTTAATACAGAGCTTTGCTCTTCATGGGAAAAGCAAGCGTCGCTTCATTTCAAATCTTGGAATTTGAACAGAGTTTTGCTCTGATTGGGGAAACAAATGCCCCCCCCACCGTTGCACTTACGTGGCCCAAGCATGAGTGCAGCGGTGGTTGGATCAACTTTTTGGAATTTGAAACGGCTCTGAATGCCTATAAATAGGACCTTTGGTCCCTTAGATTATTCCCATCTTCTTTCTTAAGAATTTTCTCTTATTCAGAGCATTGCTCTTCAATTTAAGAACTTTTCAAGAGTAAAACCCTGTCAAAACTTTAGGTAAAGTTTAAAAACTTTTAATAAACTAGGATTTTACCCATTAACAGAGCTTTTCTCTCTATAGATCTTTGATCTAAAGAGAACCCTTTTAGGGTTCCATTAAAAGAGCTTTGCCTTCTAAAAGGTTTTTATTTATAATTTCTTAATTCATTAATGGAGCTTTGCTCCTTTCAAATCATATAGAAAAAACACTTAAGAGTTTGTTCATGGATCTTGAAGATAAAAAAAATGAAATTTTATCTTTGATGGGTTATATCATCTCCTTAGAGTAAGGCTCTCAATGTTCTTGGAGAATTTCTTTAAATTCTCCTCATAACTGATTTTGACAGGCGTCACTTCTGTCTGCAGAGCATTGCTCTCGAGGATTTTAACTCCATGTGCCTGTTTTTAATAAGAATCCGCTTGATCAGTCTGTCTGCTAATTTTGTCGATTTTCTTTTGCAGGAGTAATGGACGCTCACATGTATGATCTCGACGAGATTATCTCTTACGGAGACATCCGCCGACTCAGCCGTTCTCAGAATCGAGAATTTACAAACGCCGAGTGTGCCGAAATTATGAGTCACTTTGACGCAGACAATGGTCAGCTGCTTCCTCGGTGTTCCTCTCTCTTGAAGCTTATCGTGAGAGCAATCTGGGAAGCGCTTCCCTTGTTTTGTACTAGTGTGCCACTTGGGGCATTGGATGCCGCCGAGGATAATATGCACTCGGTGTATCTGATGAGCCTAATCTCAAAGAGAAGGCGAGATAACCTTATCGATCTTCTGCATCAAGCTTTTCAACAGTCTGCAATACTTGCTGCCTATCGGAGGGACGAGGACATCCGTGAGGATCCCGACGCTTGTGATCGCGAACGAAAGCATACCAGGATGGTTCGAAAGGCCTGGAAGATTCTGGACAAGGTTACTTTTGAATTCCTCAATCCATGCCCTGGGTCTGAGGTTTTGCCATTGTAATCATCTCGATAATGCTGCTTTTGTTTATTGTCTTTATTGATATAAAAAAATTTCGAGTATGAATGACAAATCTTTTGCCTCCTTCCTTTTATTTTCTGCTTTGTTATTGGCATATTCCTTAAGTAAGCGTAGCCTGTAGGTGATATAGAACATCCCATCTTGAATACTTCGAGGAGTAGTGATGGCTTAGGAAGCAGGTTCAGATCTGCTACCTAAGGCTTTTCAACTTCATAAGCCATGAGGGTCTCATAAAGACTTTTCTCCCTACGAGTCGAGAGGATCCCGTGGGTGTAATTTCTCCTTAGGGGTCATGAGGACTCCTAAGTGTGTTTTCTCTTGAGAGTCGTAAGGATCTCACAAGAGAATTTTCTCCCTTATAAGTCGGAAGGACCCGTAAGCAGTTGTTTCCCTCCTTGTCGAGATTCGACTTTGGAGAGTGTGGCCTGTGAATAGTATGCAAGAGTCCGTTTTGGACCGACTTGCAGGGCCCCAGTACTTAGGAAACAGGTTTTTCAATCCCCTCTGCCTAAGGCTTTTCCTCACGAGTCGAGATGAATCGAGCATTTCTCGCAAGAATATCCTAACGTCACAGTTAACCTCTGCTCTTTACGACAAAGGTCCGTTAGGGTCTGTAGTGCTAGGGTTTTGTCCGTCGTACCATCGCGTTGGCTGATGTATTCCTTGATAGGCAATTTTGCTGTTCGAGTAGCCTTGCAACTGTCGTGTCTCTGATCCCTTCGAGGGCTGGACAAGACGTCTTCAAGCAATCCTCCTAGGCAGTTTGACCATCGGAAGAGCAAGCGTTAGGAGTTGTACCATGCCGCTTTTTACTTGAGGTTAGGCCTATTTTGGAGAGCCCCGATGAGTCATAACCACTCTGCGCTGGAGTGGGATGATCTCCGATAGTCTTTCAGGTTTTATATGAGTTGCCGTCAAGACTCTGAAGCTAGGAATTTGGCCTTCGCTTCGTTCGCTGGCATCACGTCTGCTGTAACAAGAAGAATGTCGCGGTTGTCTCTAGGTTGTTGGTGAACCGTCGAGGTTTGGAACTAGGGATTTTTCCGTGGCTCCGTTGTTTGATTGTCGCGTCTGAATCCTGCTGCAGGAAGAACGCTGTGGTGACACCTCGTCTGCTGTATCGAGACGAATGTTAAGGTGGTGACCACTCCGCGCTGGTGTGAGATAATCTCCGATAGTCTTTCGGGTTTTATATGAGTTACCGTCAAGACTCTGAAGCTAGGAATTTGGCCTTCGCTTCATTTGCTTTGGCGTGTACGAATCCTGTTGGAGGAATAACGCTGTGGTGACATCGCGTCTACTGTATCGAGACGAACGTCGAGGTAGTGACCACTCCGCGCTGTTGTGGGATGATCTCCGATAGTCTTTCAGGTTTTATATGAGTTGCCTTCAAGACCCTGAAGCTAGGAATTTGACCTTCGCTTCGTTTGCTTTGGCGTTGCGTCCGAATCCTGTTGGAGGAAGAACGCTGTGGTGACATCGCGTCTACTGTATCGAGACGAACGTCGAGGTGGTGACCATTCCGCACTGATGTGCGATGATCTCCGATAGTCTTTCAGGTTTTATATGAGTTACCGTCAAGACCCTGAAGATAGGAATTTAGCCTTTGCTTCATTTGCTTTGGCGTGTCTGAATCCTGTTGGAGGAAGAACGCTGTGGTGACATCGCGTCTACTATATCGAGACGAACGTCGAGGTAGTGACCACTCCGCGCTGATGTGGGATGATCTCCGATAGTCTTTCAGGTTTTATATGAGTTGCCTTCAAGACCCTGAAGCTAGGAATTTGGCCTTCGCTTTGTTTGCTTTGGCGTTGCGTCCGAATCCTGTTGGAGGAAGAACACTGTGGTGACATCACATCTACTGTATCGAGACGAACGTCGAGGTGGTGACCACTCCGCGCTGATGTGGGATGATCTCCGATAGTCTTTCAGGTTTTATATGAGTTACCGTCAAGACCCTGAAGTTAGGAATTTGGCCTTTGTTTCATTTGCTGGCATTACGTCTGTTGTATCAAGACGAATGTCGCGGTTGTCTCTAGGTTGCTGGTGAACCATCGAGGTTTGGAACTAGGGATTTTGCCATGGCTCCATTTAGTGATGTTGCGTCTGCTGTATCGAGACGAATGCTGAGGTGGAGTTGGGATTTTTCCATCACTCCGCTTTGCTCTGACCGTGAGGTCTTTTGTTGACGTTGCGTCCGTTGCAATGAGACGAATGCTGAGGTGGAGTTAGGATTTTGCCGTCACTCCGCTTTGTTTTGACGTTGCGTCTGCATCCTGCTGGATTGCGAAGGAACGCCGTTGTTGACATTGCATCTATTGTAACGAGACGAATGCTGAGGTGGAGTTGGGATTTTGTCATCACTCCGCTTTGTTTTGACGTTGCGTCAGCATCCTGCTGGATTGTGAAGGAACGCCGTTGTTGACATTGCGTCTGTTGTAACGAGACGAATGTTGAGATGGTCTCTAGGTTGTCTGTGAACCATCGAGACTTGGCTCTCTTTCTGGTGGAGCCTGAGGAGGGAAGACGTGATTCCTTCTTTGTTTGCGCTCCTGGATTGTATACAGGGATTGATGTGATAGCACCTGTAGGGCATAAATTTCATTTTTTTTTCTTTCCGCGATGCTCTATCATTTCAGCTTTTATGTCACGAAAGTCGCGATTGCCCAATCATTTCGGCTATTTTTCGCGGTGCCCAATCATTTCGACTATTTATTTTATTTTTACTCCTGCTTTTTATTGCGAGTTGTCCAATCATTTCGGCTATTTATTTTATTTTTACTCGCTGCTTTTTATTGCGAGTTGCCCAATCATTTCGGCTATTTTGCATGCATACATTTTTACTTGCTGATTTTGTTGCAAGTTGCCCCATCGTTTCGGCTATTTCGTATGCATGTGTGGCTCGCTAGCTTCTTGCTGTAAGCTTGGAATTAGACACCGATTTCGGCATCAGCACTGCTACAACTGGGACATTGCCAGGAGCGAATCATCATTTGCTTCTGTCGATGTCGAATAAAGGTGGCTTAGCGAACAGGGTTAGGATCTGTCACCTAAGGCTTTCGACTTCATGAGCCGTAAGGGTCTCATAAAGGTTTCTCTCCCTGCGAGTCGTGAGGATCTCGCAGGTGCGTTTTCTCCTTAGGAATCGTGAGGATTCCTAAGTGCATGGTCTCTTGTAAGTCGTAAGGATCTTACAAGAGTGTTTTCTCCTTATAAGTCGAGAGGATTTACAAGGGTTGTTCACCGTGTAGACATATCCCTAGTCACGGATGGGACTTTGTTAGGGAAATGTTTATTCGCGCCCGTGGATTGTATACAAGGGTCAGCATTGAGCTGCTTGTAGGGCAGTATCGGAGGTTGTGGGGGTTGCTTAAGAACAGGTTCAGGTCTCTGTAACTTAAGACTTTCAAATCTTATGAGCCGTGAGGGTCCCATAAGAGAGTTCTCCTTACGAGTCGTGAGGATCTCGCAAGTGTAATTTCTCCTTAGGAATCGTGGGGATCCCTAAGTGTGTGTCTTCTCGTAAGTCGTAAGGATCTTACAATAGAGTTTTCTCCTTATAAGTCGAGAGGACTTAAAAGGGTTGTTCACCGTGCGAACATATCCCTAGTCACGGATGGGACTTTGTTAGGGAAATGTTTATTCGCGCCCGTGGATTGTATACAAGGGTCAGCATTGAGCCGCTTGTAGGGCAGTATCGAAGGTTGTGGGGGTTGCTTAAGAACAGGTTCAGGTCTCTGTAACTTAAGACTTTCAAATCTTATGAGCCGTGAGGGTCCCATAAGAGAGTTCTCCTTACGAGTCGTGAGGATCTCGCAAGTGTAATTTCTCCTTAGGAATCGTGGGGATCCCTAAGTGTGTTGCTCCCTTGTGAGTCGTAAGGATCTCACGCGGGTGATTTCTCCTCACAAGGTCGAGAGGACCCTGTAAGTGTCTTCTAACGAGGTTGCGCCTTTTCGGGTTTTCATAAACACTCGCCGGTAGCCCTGCTGTTTTTACTCACGGAGCCCTTTCGGGTTTTCATCCGTGCCCATTTTGCTTATGGACATACCGTTTTCTCTTTTTTTATTCTCTTTTTTTTGTATATAACGAGGTTGCGCCCTTTCGGGTTTTCACAAACACTCGCCGGTAGCCCTGCTGTTTTTACTCACGGAGCCCTTTCGGGTTTTCATTCGTGTCCATTTTGCTTATGAACATACCGTTTTTTTTAATTTTTTTATTCTCTTTTTTTATATATATAACGAGGTTGCGCCCTTTCGGGTTTTCACAAACACTCGCCGGTAGCCCTGCTGTTTTTACTCACGGAGCCCTTTCGGGTTTTCATCCGTGCCCATTTTGCTTATGGCCATACCGTTTTTTTTTATTTTATTTTTTTTACACTACATCAGCCTAAGGATGCCGCGGGTTGGTAGTAGTTTAACAACGTTTCGGTCAATTGCAAGTTTTAGGACATTGCGGTCCATTGTTAGTTTAACGACATTTCGGTCTTTATCCAGTTTTAGGACATAGTGGTCCATCGTTACCGTATTTGAGGCGAATCTCTAGTTTACTGACTTTTCGGTCTATGGGGCTTTCCCTATGAATGAGCATGATGCCCCCGGCATATCCATCTTTCTCGGAGCATGTGGTTGTGGCGGGCTCACCTTCCAGTTTTCGGACAGCGCGAACTTGCCTTATTGGTATTGGTCTTCAACCCAGTTTTTGAAGACATAGCAGTTTTCGATCGGATGGCCCAATACTTGGTGGTAAGGGCAGTAATTAGGATTGTTGACATCATTCAGTTGTAACTGGTGTTTCGGCTCCGGTAGAGTGATAAGCCTGTTGCGCACTGCTAGTTCGAATAGCCTCCTTGTTTCATCCCGGGGAAATGAGTAAGGACGTTTCAACTTCTCATAGAGAGGTTGCCGCTTGTTACTTTGGCGAACAACCAGGCTAGGGCCACTCGATTGTTGTTGAGCGTTGGTGACAAAGGTCGTTTTTCCCTTCCCTTTATCCCTTTTGTTCGATCCCCGATATTCTTTCCGGGTAACGTGCGATTGCACGGCTGAATGTTCTCGCAACTCCTCAATTCTTTCGTTTCAGAGATGGATTCCTTGAAGAGAGGACCGAGGGCTACTTTTTCGTCGGAGTCGCTCCCGAAGGTGAGAACTCGTGATCCCCCGGGATCAACCCTATGACAATTGCCGGTAATTCTTTTACGCTCATCTGTCGCATTTTTCCGCTGTCTACGAGCTTCGCGCTTTGTCCTGTTGAAGTGTTGCCTATGAGCGATATACCCTTGCCACCAACACTTAAAGAAGTTGCAGTCTTCAGTAGGATGTGCGATCTTCTGATGATATAAGCAGAAGTTAGGATGTGCGTCCGCTTCATCAAGATGTATACCGTCAGGAGAATTTTCTCTGAAAGAGGGCAGCTTCTTCCCCATTGATATGGCTTTGGCGAATCGTTTCCTTGTCTTGATCCTGCTTTCATTTGCGGCAGATGCACTTTGATCTGGTGGGAGTGTTTCGACTCTTTTGTCCAGTCGCCGGCGTTTTCCCTTTTCAAGTATGGCCATCTCGCGCTCCCGATCGGCTTTACTTTTCAGATGAATTTCACTCAGGAAGGTGTCGATCATTTCGTCTGACGGCCATAGAAGTTCCGGTTCATGACATGTCCCCAGATTCTCTGCGTCAGGAGCTTCTTTATTGTCTATCGACGAGTGAGAGATCATATGGCAGCTTGCCACATAATCCTCAGGTTCATCCGACAAGTCTTTGTCATCATCTCCGTCCTCAAGGACGTAGCTGAGGAATTCTCGGAGTGTGACTGGGGTCTGTTCCCCTCCGAAAGACGGCGTGACAGACGTCTTGCCTAAAATTCGGGGCAGATGCTAATTGGTGCTATCCGTCCACCTCTCCGAAGATGCCAAGTTGATTTATGGCACCGTGTATCGGAGGTTTAGACGGATGCGGCCGATGTAGCAGACTTCGTCAGATTCCCCCTCGCTCGAAGGGTTTTTGATTGTGGGGATGCTCTTCCCTACAGGCACAAGCCCCTGCAGTTAATTACGCTACCGTATCGCGGTAACAACTTTCTCCTTCTCCAGATGGTCACTTCGTGTCATGTGTGTTTGTTATGTGTTTGGTTGCCCGTGGATTGTATACGGAGACTAAGTTATGTTGTCGCCCGTAGGGCGTGGACTAGTCCAAATCCATATCTTTCTTAGATTTGGGTTTGGGGGGTTGAGTTTAAGGATACGTTAGCCTCATTTGAGACTAAGATCGACTTAAACTTTTGTTAAGGACACGTTAGTCTAATTTTAGACTAAGATCAATTTAACGGGATCGTTTAGATCCGACAAGAGAGCAATTGGGCTCTATTGTTTAGTTTAATGACATTGCGGTCGATAGGTAGTTTAAGGACATTGCGGTCCAATGTTAGTTTTAAGACGTTGTCGTCAAGGTTAAGGACATCATAGTCCATGAGTTTAACGACTCCACAGTCCGGCGTTAGTTTTAAGACATCACGGTCAAGGTTAAGGACGTCATAGTCCGTTGTTAGTTTTAAGACATCCCGGTCAAGGTTAAGGACATCATAGTCCGTTGTTAGTTTTAAGACATCCCGGTCAAGGTTAAGGACATCATAGTCCGTTGTTAGTTTTAAGACATCCCGGTCAAGATTAAGGACATCATAGTCCATGAGTTTAAGGACCCCACAGTCCGTGAAATGTATGGTCGTTGGGACCCGTCACCTCTTTGAAGACGTTGAGGAATTACAACGACAAATATCAAAGGAGTGAAGAGATGTACCCTTGAACCAAAGTAGATTAAATGATCAGCCCAATTTGGAACCAAGACCAATTAATTATATTATGAGCCCATTGGCTCAGTTAAGTCTGAATTGAGGACTTATAGCCTTCTTGGGCTAAGTCCAATCAAGTTTGGAATATTGGCCCTCTGTTGGTCCATTTGAAGGGGAGGCTTTGCCTCTGAAAAAATCAGCCAACTTGGCTAAGAGTAGTGTTAAACACTAAAGCTCAAAAGTGTTAAACACTAAAGATAGAATTCTCAAACTAGTGTTAAACACTAAGAGTACAATCAGTGTTAAACACTAGAAATATAGTTCTCGATTTAGTGTCAAAAATTAGAAAATAACAGTGTTAAACACTGCAAATAGGGTTTTCAAGTTAGTGTTAAACACTAAGAAAATCAGTGTTAAACGCTTAGAACAAAGATCTCTAATTAGTGTCAAACACTAAAGAAAGAAGGGTCACGTGTGGACACGTGAGAGCGCCCAGATTCCCCTTATTTTGCTCTGCAAAAAAAAAAGTATTGAATACTTTTTATATTTTATTTGGGAGCATCACGTGCTGACACGTGACGGGGATTTGTGTATTTGATTGTTAAAGCTTTTGCCAAGGGGTCGCGTGGTGACACGTGAGAGCGTCCAGAGCTTCTGTTTCTTTTGCTTTTTCTTTCTGTGCTTCAGGGGGCGCGTGGAGCACGTGAGGCGTTGCCTCTGAGTTTTTTTCTGTGGATCTTTACAGGAGTCACGTGGGGGACACATGACCCTGGTTCTTTGCCTGTTTAAAGATCTGTTTATCTTTTTTAAGAATTAAATTCTTCATAGGGTTAAACCCTAGCAATAACTTTAGAAGAATTAAATTCCTATTTTCTTTTGAAGAATTATATTCTTAGATAGGGTTAAACCCTAATTTTCTTTTGTAGGAATTAAATTCTCATATATGTAAAGAATCAAGTTCTGATATAGGGTAAAACCCTAATTTTATTTTAAGGGGAATTAAATTCCTGTGAGTTTGAGAGAATTAAATTCTCAATTAGGATGAAACCCTAGTTCTGTCCATCTTGAAGGAATTAAATTCCTATAATTTTTGGAGAATTGAATTCTCACATAGGGTTAAACCCTAATTTTATCTTGGAGGAATTAAATTCCTATAACCTGTGAGAATTAAATTCTCAAAACTCAATTCCTCCTCCATGTTTTAGATCTGTATGGCAGGATCTCGATCCGATGAGAATTAAATTCTCATCGGATGGGGAGATGCGCACTTTGCAGATCTTCAACCAGAGAAAGAACTAAGTTCTTTTTTATTTAGAAGAGTTAAACTCTTAGATTGAGAATTAAATTCTCTTTTTCAAGGTTTGATCCCCTTTCTTTTCTTACCTAGGGTTTTTCTTTGTAGAGAATTAAATTCTCTTTTCTTTTCTTTCTGAATTTTCAAGATTCCAAAGCTCTATATCCCCCTCCCTTCTCTTGGCTCCTATTTATAGGAGAAGGAAAAGAATTAATTTGGTTAGTGAATCTTTCATTGAAAGATTTGATTTGTTTTCATCATTAATCCGGGCCTTTAGATTATTAGGTGAATTTTATTCACCGTTAGATGTTTTAATCCAAAGATATTCATTTTGTTATTTCGGTGAGATTCAGGGGAAAGCTTTCCTTGTCCAAGATTTTTCCATAAATTGGTGATATTTAATCACCCTGGGATTCTCGATCCAGCGGTTTTCCATAATTCTTCTCCATTTTGGAAAGATTTAAATGATCTTTTTAGTATTTAATTCTGTTGGACCGTAAGGCTTTTAAAGCCAGTCACGTGTGAGCATGCGACCCCCGGTCACGTGTGAGCATGCGACCCCCTGAATGGGCTCCTCTTCTTTGCTCTGTTCTTTGCCGCTGCTTTAACCATCATGTGCCAACACGTGACCAATGGTCACGTGTGAGCAGGTGATGCCTCCTCTGAAGCTTTTTCCTAATTTTTAATCAGGGAACAAATGCCCCTACAGCGTTGCTCTCACGTGTCTGCACGTGAGTGCAACGCTGTCACTTTTGTGACCGTTGGATCTACCTTGAGAGTAGGGTAGCTGAAACGTTTTCCATCCCATCCTATAAATGCCAATGTCTTTTCAGAAGCGCCTCCACTTAGCTCATCTTCCTCCTTTGAGAACTTTCTTCTTTTGAGAATTTAATTCTCTTTTTCCAGAGCTTAGTTCTCTGCTTCAAACATTTTCCAGAGTTCAACTCTGTTAAAAGATTCCCTTTTCTTCAGGTAATGATCTTTGGACAATCAAAGCACCTTCATAGAACTCTCAGGATTTTAAATCCGTACCAAGGGTTTTTTCCTTTTTTTTTAACAAGAACCCATTTTTCTTCAAGTTCTTCAACAAGAACAGAAAACCATCTAATTTTCAAACTGTAGATCTCTTAGGGTTTCTCTGATCTTTTAGGGAGATGATGATGTCGGTTGTTTTCCATGGAATTTAATTCCATCCCCAAGGAGCTCTGGCTCTGGAACAAAATTTTCTGGGAATTTAATTCCCTTTTTCAAAAAGGAATTTAATTCCTATGAAGAACTAAGTTATTCCCATGGGGACTTCTTGGGGTTTCCTTGCCCTGAGTTGTCTCCTTCACATCCAAGTTTACAATGTTGCTCTCTGGGAATTTAATTCCCTTGATTCTGTTTGATTTATCACAGAGTCCAAGATGGATCTGTCTTTTAGGGGAATGTGTAGGGTCACTTGAAACCTACTGCCTATTTAATGAGAATCTTCCCTTTGTCTCATTATAATTGCTTGGCCTCATTATTAACGAGCCGTCATCCTGATTCTGTGGGACCCATGTGTTTTGTAGCCAATGGTCCCATAAATAAAAATCTGCTGTCGTTTTCTTCAACTGTCTTTATATACATATATATATATTTATACTCATATATATATATATATATATTGCTGGCTTCGCTTTTGACAGTTTTCCTTTATTTTATTTCAGGTACAATGGCTTCCGTTCCGTACTTTCCTTTCACTCGCTCGGAGGCCGCTTTTCCTCAGTCACCATCTGATGAGGAAGTGATGGCGATGATCAGGGCTCATGACCCGAATTGCACCAACTTACTTTTGTGGGGGACCTGGTACGGTCATATCATCCGGGGGCGCCGAAGCTTCCTTTGCGAAGTACCAACGGAGCCCACCTTTCCATTTCTGCCACTGGACCCACCAAGGACAGTCTTTGCCGTGGAGATGCTGAATTGGACTCCGATGGGGCGGCTCGAGCCTTCGACGGCTGGTATCCCGAACCATCCGATCCTAGCTATAGATATTTTGGGACGGCGTATTTGTCAGGGTGAGGCCCACCCATGGGGACAAATCTACAAGATAGGGCTCACCCCTCGACACCCTACGGGCTACCTTCTCTGGGCTCGTTACATCCTTTCTGCTCATCGCGCGCGGCTGCAGAAGGTCGGGCTTTACCAGGCGATGTATGCGTCGCTCTTCCACTACCAATCCCTGCATGTCTGGTGGGTTAAGGCGTTCTTGAACCAGTGGAATCTCCCCACCAACACTTTTCTTCTGGGGGACCGAGAGGTTTCGATCTCTTTGGAAGAATTTTATGAGATCTCGGGGCTGCCAATTCGGGGGGCACTTTATGAGGAGTTGCTGCCTCCCGATGAGTACGTCTTTGAGGTCGAGCCCGCGATCCCCGACGGCTTGTCGAGCGAAAATGTCGTGCGCCACAAGCGTCCGAGTTTGATCAAGGCGTTGGGTATCTTTGACCGGCTGTTCACAGAATCCGAGGAGCAAGGCGTCACTTTTAAGAGCTTCATCGCTTGCTTCTTTCGCGAGGATGTTCTGTCGAAGACGGCTCCGAAGTTCGCGAATATTAATGACCCCTTCGGGTTTGGTCCGAAGAACCTGCCGATTAATGAATCGGATCTACCACAGTACTACATTCCCATTATGTCGTTGGTGTCTTTCGAATCCATTGCAGCTCCAGGCATGGATGAGGAGACGTTCTTCATAGGGTTTGTCAGTGTCTGGCTCAGCTGGTTTGTCATCCCCATGCATCGCCGCTTTATGAGAGTTTCGGTCATCTATCCGGCTCATCGTATAGCTGAGGGGACACGGCTGGCTGTTGGCATCCCGGCACTGGCGCATCTCTATCACGGGTTGGGCGCTGCAGCTAATACCTCTACCCCTAACGTAGATGTGGTAAACATTTCGCTTCACTACTTCTCGTCTTGGATCGAAATGCACATCTTGGGTGCTTTCGTCAGAGGCCCGCATTCTACGACGCCTACACCTTCCCGCGACTTATGCGATTAGTGAATGCTTCTGCCTCCGACCTAACTCAATTTAGGGCCATTCGGGCGTTGATTGCCCCTTATGCTGCTGCTGGCGGATTGGTGTTTACCGACCGAGTTTTATCTCCTCCCTCAGGTCCAGCTCAGCAACTCTGGGACCGGTCAAAAGACAATGTGCCTTCTTTAAGGCCCCGGGAGGCCGCGCACTTGTATTCAATTAGGCCAGGCTATCTGGTATTTCGTAAGGATAGTGCGGCCCTTTTCATGCGGTACAACCCGCATCGCTTCGCTCGGCAGCTTGGATATGACCAGGGCGTTCCTTTCGAAGCTTTTGTAGTTGCGCCGGTCCCCTCACTCGAAGCCGTTCATGATGCGGCTCACCATTTCGTGAGGTTGAACACCGACTCCCATTTCATGATCCCTGAAGCTGACCATCTTCCCCGGTGCGTGGGATCGTTCACGGGTTGGTACCTTCATCGGGTCAATCCGATTATTGTTGAGGAGAGAAGGGTACTCCTTGGCCATGGTGCCTCTACTCAGGTTCCGGTTACAGGAGCTACGCTGCGACTGCGCGCCCCGGTCCGCTTTCCTCTGAGGGATACCGGTATCGCGCTTATTCCGGGAGAGTCGGGAGTAGACTTCACTCCCATGGGTGGAACCACCACCCGTAGCGTCGACAATGGCCGTGTCATCTTCAGTTGTGGCGCCAAGCGAGGGTGATAGGGACGAGGGTGTTGAAGGTGACGTGGGCCGGCGCCGCACTAAGGCTCCACGGGGGAAGAAACGGTCGTTTCGGCTGCTGGTTCTGGATCTAAGAGGCGGAGAAGGGTGGCCACCAACTTACTTGATTCCTTAGCGGAGTCTGAGCCCATACTTCCAGATGAACCGTTGGTCGTGCAAGAGTCGGACGCTGGTCTTCTCTTCCCGGGTTCGGCTGCCGAGGAAGCCGCAGAATTGGCTGAGGCCATAAGACGTTCTAAAGATGAATCTCAGAATGTAAGGGTTCCGAAGAAACCCTATCCTGCCGTAATCTTCTATGAAGACCCCTCATGGATCCGGCGTCGGTTTATTGGCCCTTTGGAGGAATGGGGAGAAGGGGCCCTGAAGCAGGCCGCTTCGGAGGATGCTGCGGACGCGCTTTCCTTATGGACCGGCGGCCACGAGTCTACCCTCGAACCCCGGCGAGCACGCCTCCTTGAGAAAGAGCATCGGCTTGAAGAAGCCATATTGAAGGCTTCCTTACGCATTGGTATG
This sequence comes from Agapanthus africanus, assembly GCA_030015575.1. NCBI lineage: Eukaryota > Viridiplantae > Streptophyta > Magnoliopsida > Asparagales > Amaryllidaceae > Agapanthus > Agapanthus africanus. Next base: position 563,031,593 of record CM057346.1, read on the forward strand.
TTTTTATACTTCTTTGTAGCATTTCAGATTGTTTACACCTGTATGTATGTATCATTATTCTTGCGTGAATTGTGCAGAGTCTTCAGCGATCGGGGAGGTTCCTGCTGGCTTGTTGAAGATAGAGCCTATTGACATTCCCAATGAAACATTGCTCGATGTGGAGGGGGTTGACGAGGCTGCTCCTCTTACAATAGAGCCTCCGGTGGCGGTTCTTGATCACGGAGCACTCGCTCCTTTGGGAGAGGCTCCTTTGGGAAAGGCTCCTTTGGTGGTCGCCGCCCCAACGACTCTTCCTGAGGGCGGCCCAGAGGCTGGGATGGAGGTAGTCGGGACTACCCTCCCTTTGTTGGAGCCCGAGGTCACGGCGGTGGCCGTTGAAGCTGCTATCCCCCCAGCTCAAAATGGGAGGAATGTCGAAGGTAACCCTTTATACTTTAAACTAGTAGTCTTTCTGTTACCTGAACTCTTTTGCCTTTTCAGAATTGCGTGGGCTGGCAGCCTCTATTGCCGATCTGTCTCCTCGGCAATCCTTCCAGCGTCTGCTGGAGATGGCCGCTCCGCAGGCGATATCTCCTCAACGCATCGTCCTCTCGTCTGGGCAAGGTTAGTGTCGCTCACCATCATTTTATAGCATTGTTGTTACCTTGCGGAATAACATTGATGTTCTTTTCAGTTCTGGAGGCTGATGACGAGGTTGAGGTCCTCGAAGGGCCAGGGGAACCTTCTGCCCCCTCTTGCATGACTGTGGGTAAGTGACGTCTCAATATGGTCCCACTTGTTCCTTTGCTTAAGAGTTTCACTGACATTTTTCAAATCTGAACAGCCTTGCCAGCTCCCACAGGGCTAGAGTCGCATATCACCATGCCACCCGGTCCTTATGCTTTGCGAGCCTCAGAACGCCTGGCCAAGTTAAGCCTTGTCTCCCTGTCGTCTTTGATCGAGGAGCTTCGTGCTAGCAGCGCAATCACAGCTAAAGCATTTGCTGTCGAAGCTAACGGTTCTCTTCCTTTTCTTGCCACCTACCATAGCGAAGAGGTGGTGCGAGTCTGGGTGGAGTTCTGTCGGCGGGTGGAGGCTTGCTTGCACGCACTTGAGTGTTCCCGCCTTTCTTCGGAGGCCATAGCTGCAAAGGCAGACTTGCGGAGGCTGATAGAGCGGTGTGCAGCGAACATGGTGTCATGCGAGAAGAGGCTCGGCCGCAAATTCTCGGAGAGGGAGCTGGCCTCTAAGGCACTGAGCGAGCTCCAAACCAACCTTACAGCTAAAGCCAATAAAGCGTATGAACTCTGGCGAGTACTTCAAGAGTCTATCAAAGAGGTGGTGGCCCTCGATAAAGCTGCCGTGTTCACTCGCGAAAGGGTTGAGGCTCACAAGGCTACCGAGAAAGAGCTCGAAGGCCGGCTTGCCTCGTATCAGGCCCAGCAGGCTCAGGCGGAGGTCCGTCTTCAGGCGATACTGAATCATGAAGCCATGATCCAGCAAAAGAAGGATGAGCTAGTAAAATTGCTAAATCGCCCGCCGGCCAGAAGACTTGTACAATTTTTTTTCTTTTGTACATACTCCTGAATGAGAGTATATATTTTTTTTGTTTTTTCATGAATTGTACTTTGTATCCATTTTGGTTTATGAATAAAAAACATATTTTTCTTCTCAATGGTGTTTCCCTTTTAATTGAATTTGTTCTGCGGACAGTTTATCTTGGTCTCTTTGCAGGGCAGCGACGGCTTAGAATTCAGGGTTAAGATCTGCCTCCTAAGACTTTTGAGCTTTATGAGCCGTGAGGGTCTTATAAAGAGTTTTTCTTCCTACAGGTCGAGAGGATCCCGTAGGTGTAAGTTCTCCTTAAGAATCGTGAGGATTCTTAAGCGGGTTTTCCCTTGGGAGTCGTAAGGATCTCATAAGAGAGTTTTCTTCCCTACAAGTCGTGAGGACCCGCGAGTGCTGGGTGCGGTCGCCCTTATCCGTATTTCATGGGGTCAAGGGTTGCTTTGGGATGTTTTCCAGGGTACCGTAGTGTAAAGACATCGCGGTCGAGGTTAAGGACATCATAGTCCGTGGCTTTAAGGACTCCACAGTCCGCTGTTAGTTTTAAGACATCACGGTCAAGGTTAAGGACATCATAGTCCGTGGATTTAAGGACTCCACGGTCCGACGTTAGTTTTAAGACATCACAGTCAAGGTTAAGGACATCATAGTCCGTGGATTTAAGGACTCCACAGTCCAATGCTAGTTTTAAGACATCGCGGTCAAGGTTAAAGACATCATAGTCCGTGGATTTAAGGACTCCACAGTCCGATGCTAGTTGTAAGACATCGCGGTCAAGGTTAAGGACATCATAGTCCATGGATTTAAGGACTCCACAGTCCGATGCTAGTTTTAAGATATCACGGTCAAGGTTAAGGACATCATAGTCCTTGGATTTAAGGACTCCACAGTCCGATGTGTGGTTACTGGGACCCGTCACCTCTTTAAATACGTTGAGGAATTACAACGACAAATATCAAAGGAGTGAAGAGATGTACCCTTGAACCAAGGTAAAATCAGTCTAGAATCATCATGGTTGATCGTTAGTTTTAAGACATTACGGTCGAGGTTAAGGACATCATAGTCTGTGGATTTTAAGGACTCCACAGTCCAATGTTTGCTCTGGATGCTTCACACGGGTTCACTGCCGTGCTTGGCGAGGACCAGGCTCCGCTCTGGATGCTTCACACGGGTTCATTGCCGTGCTCTGCGAGGATCAGGATCCGCTCTGGACATTTTCCACGGGGTCAAAGAGTGGCGTTATCCACGTTCCACGTGACCAGGAATTTTACACTAGATGCGTCACATGGGTTCACTGCCGTGTTTGGCGAGGACCAGGCTCCACTCTGGATGCTTCACACGGGTTCACTGCCGTACTCTGCGAGGACCAGGATCCGCTCTGGACGTTTTCCACGGGGTCAAAGAGTGACGTTATCCGCGTTCCACGTGACCAGGAATTTTGCTCTGGATGCTTCCCACGAGTTCACTGCCGTGATCGGCGAAGACCAGGCTCCGCTCTGGATGCTTCACACGGGTTCACTGTCGTGCTCTGCAAGGACCAGGATCCGCTCTGGACGTTTTCCACGGGGTCAGAAGTGACATAACCCGCGTTCCACGTAGCCAGGAATTTTGCTCTGGATACTTCCCACGGGTTCACTGCCGTGTTCGGCGAGGATCAGGCTCCGCTCTGGATGCTTCACACGGGTTCACTGCCGTGCTCTGCGAGGACCAGGATCCGCTCTGGACGTTTTCCACGGGGTCAGAAGTGACATAATCCGCATTCCACGTAGCCAGGAATTTTGCTCTGGATGCTTCCCACGGGTTCACTACTGTGTTCGGCGAGGACCAGACTCCGCTCTGGATGTTTTCCATGGGGTCAGGAGTGACATAATCCGCGTTCCACGTAGCCAGGAATTTTGCTCTGGATGCTTCCTACGAGTTCACTGCCATGTTCGACGAAGACCAGGCTCCGCTCTGGATGCTTCACACGGGTTCACTGCCGTGCTCTGCGAGGACCAGGCTCCGCTCTGGACGTTTTCCACGGGGTCAGAAGTGACATAATCCACGTTCCACATAGCCAGGAAGGGTTGACTTTATCCGCATTTCACGGAGTCGGAATTTGACACTCGGTCATCTGTACACCGCCGAGTCATGGAACTAGGAGTTGCCGCTGTTCCGCTTTACTTGATGTTGTGTCTGCTGCAATGAGACGAACGTCGAGATGATCTCTAGGTTATCTGTGAACCGTCGAGATTCGGCTTCTTCTTATAATGAAACCTGGGGGAAGGAGTATGATCCCTTCTTTGTTTGCGCCCCTGGATTGTATACAGGGATTGATGTAACATCACCTGTAGGGCATAAATTTCATTTTTATTTTATTTCTTTTTCCGCGATGCTCTATCATTTCAGCTTTTATATCGCGAAGGTCGCGATCGCCCCATCATTTCGGCTATTTTTCGCGGTGCCCAATCATTTCGGCTATTTATTTTATTTTTACTCGCTGCTTTTTATTGCGAGTTGCCCAATCATTTCGGCTATTTTTCATGCATACATTTTTACTTGCTGCTTTTTATTGCAAGTTGCTCCATCATTTCGGCTATTTTTCATGCATACATTTTTACTTGCTGCTTTTTATTGCAAGTTGCCCCATCATTTCGGCTATTTCATATGCACTTTTAGCTCGCTGATTTTTATCGCGAGTGTAGAACTTGGAGTCTGGTGCCAATCTCAGTATCAGCATCGCTACAACTGGAATATTGCCAGGAGCGAATCATCATTTGCCATGAAAGGACTTGGAATTTGATACCGTTTCAGGCATCATCATCGCTACAATTGGGATATTGCCAGGAGAGAATCATCATTTGCCTTTGTCGATGTCGAACAAAGGGGGCTTAGTAGACAGGGTTAGGGTCCTGTCGACTAAGGCTTTTGACTTCATGAGCCGTAAGGGTCTCACAAAGGTATTTCTCCCTACAAGTCGTGAGGATCTCGTAGGTGTGTTTTCTCCTTGGGAATCATGAGGATTCCTAAGTGCATGTCCCCCTGTAAGTCGTAAGGATCTTACAAAAGGGTTTTCTCCTTATAAGTCGAGAGGGATTACAAGGGTTGTTCACCGTACGAACATATCCCTAGTCACGGATAGGACTTGGTTAGGGAAATGTTTATTCGCGCGCGTGGATTGTATACAAGGGTCAGTTTTGAGCCACTTATAGGGAAATATCGAAGGTTGTGGGGGGGTTGCTTAAGAACAGGTTCAGGTCTCTGTAACTTAAGACTTTCAAATCTTATGAGCCGTAAGGGTCCCATAAGAGAGTTCTCCTTACGAGTTGTGAGGATCTCGCAAGTGTGATTTCTCCTTAGGAGTGGTGAGGATTCCTAAGTGTGTTGCTCTCTAATGAGTCGTAAGGATCTCACGCAGGTGGTTTCTCCTCACAAGGTCGTGAGGACCCTGTAAGTATCTTTTAACGAGGTTGCGCCCTTTCGGGTTTTCACAAACACTCGCTGGTAGCTCTGCTGTTTTTACTCACGGAGCCCTTTCGGGTTTTCATCCATGCCCATTTTGCTTATGGACGTACCGTTTTTTCTTTTCTTCTTTTTTTTTAACGAGGTTGCGCCCTTTTGGGTTTTCAAAAGACTCGCCGGTAGCCCTGCTGTTTTTACTCACGGAGCCCTTTCGGGTTTTCATCCGTGCCCATTTTGCTTATGGACATACCGTTTTTATTTTTTTTATTTTTTTTATTCTCTTTTTTTTATCGGTTTTGAGATGCTGCAATCCACCGTAGTTTATCGACATCTCGGTAAACAGCTAGTTTTAGGACGTAGTGGTCCGTCGTTAGTTTAAGGACGTTTCGGTCCGCTGTTAGTTTAAGGACGTTTCGGTCCGCTGTTGAAGAAGGTCGGTTACTACTTATAGAGTTCGGGCTTAGGAAGATAGCGAGCGAACACGGTCGTCGTCATCTGTCGTTGACCCAGGCCTCGACCCGTCAAGCGTAGTATTTTTTCAGGAAGCGGCCATTTATTGGTCTGAAAGGTCTTTCACCATGCATGTCCATAAGTAAGTAGGCTCCACCCTGGTAGACCTTGTCTATGATGTACGGGCCTTCATAGTTCGGCTCGAATTTTTCCCGCTTGGCGTGATTGGGGACCATAGGTCTTTTGACCACTAGTATGAGTTCGCCTTGGCGGAATGTCCTCGGCCTAGTCAATCTTTCATATGAGCGCGTCATCTTTGCTTTATAAGCCTCCAGATTTTGTTGCGCTATGAGCCAGGTTTCATCAAGGGCATCAAGCTCCTCAAGCCGAAGGTGAGCATTTTCTTCGTCTGTCAGCTCGTAGTGGACTGCCACTCATGGAGAGGGTAACTCTATCTCGAGGGGGAGTACTGCTTCTGTACCGAATACCAACACATATGGCGTTGTGTTCGTGGTCTTCTTGAACGTAGTTCGATACGCCCATAGAGCTTCTTGCAGTCCCTCATGCCAGTCCTTCTTATTTCGAGACACCTTCTTCTTCACGATCTTCGTCAAGGTCTTGTTGAAAGCCTCAGCTAGACCGTTAGCTCGGGGATTATAGACCAATGAATATCTCCAGTCTATGTTATGTTGTTGCGCGAAGCGACTGATCTTGTGGCTTCTGTAGGCTGGCCCGTTATCGGAGATGATCCGTCGCGGAGTTCCAAACCGATAAATGACGTGCGTCTTGAAGAAATGGAGGATATTTTCTGTCTTCACTTCCCTCAGCGGTGTTGCTTCTGCCCATTTGGAGAAGTAGTCAGTTGTCGCCAAGATGAAACGATGTTCTCTGGACGATGCTGGTTCAATAGGGCCGACTATGTCAGTTCCCCACATTTCGAATGGCCAGCTAACCACCGTTGGATGTAGTAGATTTGGATGTTGGTGGATAAAGTCCCCATGAATCTAGCATGAGTGGCACTGCTTCTCATATTCGAGGCAGTCCTGGATCATCGTGGGCTAATAGTAGCCCATTCGTTTAATCTTCAACTTCATCTTCGGGCCCGCTTGGTGAGAACCGCAAAGTCCGTCGTGAACTTCTTGGACGACTCTTTTTGCTTCTTCAGGTCCCAGACATCTCAACCACAGAGAATCAAATGATGAAGGCGAAAGCAGAGCTCGTTTCATAAGCTGATGTCTTGAGGACGCGTCTTCAGGCGTTTGACGTGATTTGAAGTAGTCTATAAAGACTTCTCTCCAATCCTCAGCCTTTTCCCGGTCTTGTATTCGCAGGGTCGTCTGCTCAGTCGCTCCCTTTTCCTTAGATGATTCCGGAGATATTTCTGCTGGGGCGAGTACCCGACGGCTTTGCACCACGATTCTTACATCATCGAGGTTCTCATCAACCAGTTCTTTAGCGAGCTTGGCTAACGCGTCTGCCTTGCTATTTTCTGCACGCGGTATGCTTTCCAGCGTGTAGGAGGGGATTTGAGTCAGCAGTGGCTGTACTCTCTCGCCATACTTCACCAGCTCCAGCTTGCATGTTTGGTAATCGCCGTTTACCTGACTAATGACCAATTGGGAGTCTCCGTATATAAGGAGGTTTTCAATTCCCATGTCGATGGCGATCTCGAGGCCTGCTATCAAAGCTTCGTATTCAGCTTCATTATTCGTCCTTGGCTCTGTTAAGGAGAAAGCAAAGCGCATTATCCCTCCTTGTGGGGTCACGAAGATAAAGCCTACCCCTGATTTGATTATAGGCGTGTTTTGTTTGCGCTTCTTCATGGAGGATGCCCCATCGAAGTAAAGTTCCCACCGGGTACCACTTCCGTCGATCGTGTCAAACGCATGTTCATCTGGAAGTTCGCAATTCAAGGGAGAATCGGCCAGTATCAGATGTTCAGCGAGGAAGTCGGCGATGGCTTGGCCTTTCACTGCCTTAAGAGGCTGATAGGTTATCGGAAACTCCATTAAGAGCAAGGCCCATTTAGCGAGTCGACCCGTCAATATGGCCTTCGACATCAAGTATTTGAGGGTCCACCTTCGAAATGTGACGGACTTCATGCGCCAACGCATAGTGCCTGAGTTTCGTTATCGCGAAGATCAGTGCCAGGCAGTGCTTTTTGATAGGAGAATAATTGCTTTCTGCCCCCAGTAGAACTCGACTCAGATAGTAGAGCACTCTCTCCTTCCCTTGGTCGTTCTCCTGTGCCCACAATGCGCCTAAGGAACCTTCAAGGGCTGTTGTATACAGAATGAGAGGTTTTCCCTTGACTGGAGCGGCCAGCACTGGCGGGTTCTGTAGATACTGCTTGATCTCGTCCAGCACGCTTTGGAATTTGTGATCCCAGACGAACAGGGTTCCCTTCTTCATCAGGTGACTGTAAGAGCGGCACTTGCCTGAGAGATTGGCTATAAATCGCCGAATATACGCGAGCTTCCCTTGGGGAGACCGCAATTGCTTGAGAGTCCTTGGCGGGGGCATCTCCATAATTGCCTTGATCTTTGACGGATCTATCTCGATACCCCGGTGCCGGACGATGAATCCTAGGAATTTACCTGAGGACACCCCGAACGCGCATTTGAGAGGGTTCATCTTTAAGTTGTATTGCAGAAGGCGTTGAAATACGATCTTCAGATGTTCGAGATGTTCCTCGTATGATTTGCTTTTAACCACGAGGTCGTCGATATAGCATTCAACGATTTCATGTACGAGGTCATCGAAGATCTTCGTCATGGCCCTCTGATAGGTGGCACCGGCATTCTTTAGACCGAAAGGCATCACCTTATAGCAGAATATACCCAGAGGGGTCCGGAACGCGGTGTGCTTCTGGTCTTCGGGATGCATCTTTATCTGGTTGTATCCTGACGATCCGTCCATGAAGGAGAAAACTTCGTGAGTGGACGTATTGTCTATCATCAGCTCGGTAACCGGTACTGGGAAGTCGTCCTTCGGGCAAGATTTTTTGAGATCCCGGAAGTCCACGCATATGCGCACCGTCCCATTTTTCTTCATCACCGGGACGATGTTGGCGATCCAGTCAGGGTACTGAACTTCTTGGATGAAGCCAGAGTCGATTAGCTTCTTGACCTCGGCGTTGATACTCATCTCAAGCTCGAACCGCATTCTTCTCGGTGCTTGTTTGATTGGCTTGGCGTCTGGGGATATTGCCAATTTGTGTACAGCAATCTCTGGATCTAATCCTGGCATCTCGGAATAGTTCCATGCGAAGCAGTCTCTATGTTGCACAAGCACGTCTTTTAGCACAGCCACCTTTTCTTCAGATAACAGCTCGCTGACAAATGTCGGTCGCGGGTCACTTGCCGTCCCCAAATTAATTTTCCTGAGGTTATCCGCAGTAGTATGTATTCCATCTTCCAGCTCTTTGGCGCCGGTGGAAACTCTGAGATCACCTCGTCGTTGTTGTTTTCAAAGCACCAAGGGAGGTCATCCACATTCTCAGGCTCCCCTTTCGATAGCATTATCATATGATAAGTACGAGCTTGCTTCCAGGACCGATATGGGTCTGGGTCTATCCTCACTGTATGCGCGGCTTTTGGTTCGTGCTTCTGTGGCGGACTTATCCTCCAGCTGCTGGATAGAGCGAATCTGCCTTGCTGATATTGGTCTTCGACCCAGTTCTTGAAGGTGAAGCAGTCTTCAAGAGAGTGTCCTATTGCTCGGTGATAAGAGCAATAGCCCGAATGAGAGACCTTGTTAGCTTGCTCAGGGTGTTTGGACTCTGGAAGCGTAATCATCTGATGTTTTATAGCGAGGTCAAGTATCTTCTTTGTCTTGTCTTGAGGGAAAGAGTATGCTCGACTCATCTTCTTCATGAGGGACAAATCCGGACTGCCCAATTCCCGATTACGTGACTTTTTGGTCCCGCGTTGTCGTTGTCGAATGCCTTTTCCGCTCTTTGACTTATTTCTGCCTCTGCGTCGGGCTTTTTGCACAACAGGTTGACAGGGAGGAGCATTTTCATCTTTCGCAGCCTGTTGAAGAAGGCGTTGCGTCCTGGCTTTCTCGTAGATGGCCATTTCGCGATTATGGTCGTCCCGAGCTTTTTGACCCGCTTTCCTGATAAGCTTGTCCATTCGTTCTTCAAATGACGGACTCGGCATTTTGATTGCGGGATCTAGTTTTGGTACGGGGTCGGAGTTTTCTGACAGGGTGTCCTCTTCTTCATCGAAGTTATATATGGCGTAGCTACCATGGACTCGTTCCCGTTTCCCGGATTTCACATATCCAAGCCCAAGCATTTCCATTCTCCCAATGGGCAACTTGCGCTGAGTCCCAGGGACATCCCAAATCCTGTTGTAGAACCGAGCTTGTCGAATAGTCTGTTTTAAGGGTACCCCTTGGCGCTTCAATAGCATTTTTAGTCCGTTCGTGTAATATCTGGGAAAACGGATGGGTTGGAGCCTGTCAAGTGTAGAATTTGCGCCGTACCAGATTTCTTTCTCCACTCTTGTTTTCGTGGACCGGTAGAATAGGATCGCCTTTTCGCCTAGGAGGGACGTAAAATGTCTGCAGGTCTTGCACATTGTAAGCTTCAAGTGCGTCAAGGTCTTTGTAGTGCTCCCGCGGAATCATGGTAATTTGCAAACTCTGATCATCACCAGGGAATGCTTGTATTGACGGCCGACTGGAGAACACAGCATTAACCTCATCTTCCGGGTCGCTTTCGAATATCGATATGGGGGCGGACGGTCCCGGGTTGTTGCGTCGAGACGGCCCAGCGTAAACTATCTCTTCTTCTTCTTCGGTATCACTCCCGAAAACAGGAATGGTGGCGGCGGCTTTGTTCTCCGGTTTGCGACACCTCTCTGTATCCTCGAAATCTGGCAAAAAGTATTTTGCATCTTCGTACTTGCGGACTTCGTTCACGGAGAATGGGTTCAGCTCTCCTGTTACGGTGTACTCGAGACCATCTTTGAAATACTTCATACACTGATGTTGCGTAGAAGGGATGATGTTGTACTCGTGTAACCAAGGACGACCGAGCAAGGCGTTGTAGCAGGTCTTGGCGTCAATGACGTGAAACTTAATATCCGTGACGAGTAGTCCGAAGCGTAATGTTAATATTACAGATCCGAGAGTCCGTGATGACTGAGAATCAAAACCGGAGATGGTAATTTTATCACGAGCGAGGTGCTGAACGCTTATGCAGATTTTCTTCAACACCCGAACATTAAGGAGATTGACGGAGGATCCATTATCAACCAGGATTTTGCCTATCTTGATATCATGACAGTATCCAGAGACATATAGGGGACAGTTGTGGTCGCACGTCCCAAGGATAAGGTCTTCATCACCGAAAGTGACATCGGCTGTGTACACTTCTTCCAGTTCATCCTTCATCCTTTCTTCGGCGAGAAAGGCTTGGAATTGCTCGGGCTCTTGCAGCGCCTTGATTAATGAATCTCTCGCTTCTTTTGATAATAAGAGGGCGTCGAGAATGCTGAGCTGAGAGGGTAGCTTCCTCAGGTGCGCTAGGATGTTGTAGTCCACCTTACTCTTCTTGGGCTGGTCCTTGGCAATCAGCTCTTTCATGACTTGGTCATCTAAAGCGATATCCTCAGCGACCTTTTCCTTTCCCTTATCTTTTCTAGTTGTGGGTCCGAGATTCTTTTCTGGAAGCGTGCGATTACGCAGCTGAATGTTTTCGCAGGCCTCTGGTTCTTCCTCTTTCCCTAAGATGGATTCTTTAAAGAGAGGGCCAAGAGCCATTTCTTCGTCAGAGTCGCTCCCAAAGGTGAGAACTTGTGATCCTCCGGCGTTGACCGCGCGACAGTTACCGGTAGTTCTTTTGTGCTCCTCGGTCGTACTTCTCTGCTCCCGACGAGTTTTGCGTTACATCTGTTTAAAATGTTGCCGGTGAGCAACATATCCCTTCTACCATCTTTTAAAAGCGTCGCACTCCTCAGTGGGGTGCGAAATCTTCTGATGATATGAGCAGTAATTAGGATGCATTTCTGCGCTACCGAAAGTGTTTTCTTCCGAGGATGGTAGCTTCATTCCCATTGATATGGCTTTAGCAAACCTTTTCCTCATCTTGAATCTGTTTTTATTCGCATCGGATGTCTTTTGATTTGGCGGGAGTGCCTCGACTCTTTCGTCTAGTCGCCGGCGTTTGGCTCCTTCCGATGCGGCCATCTTACACTCCTGATCGGCTTTACTTTTCAGCTGAATCTCATTCAGAAAGGCGTCGATCATCTCGTCTGACAGCCATACAAGTTCCGGCTCAGGCTCTGCCCCTAGTCTTTCTGTGCAGGGTGCTTCATCATTGTCTAGCGACGAATGAGAGATCACATGGCAACTTGATACGTAATCTTCGGATCCATCTGACGAGCTCTCTCCATCATCTTCCTCCTGAAAGACGTGGTTGAGGAACTCTTGGAGTGTGATGGGAGTCCGTGCCTTTTGATTGTACTCTTCCAGCGCGTCGATCTGTTTCTGTAAGCCTGTGCGCTTGTCGCCAGGCTTCACGGCCTTTTTGGATCTCTTCTTCTTCCTTGAAGATTTTGATGGTTGGGTGTGAGTGCTTGGGCCATCACCACCAATCTTTGGAGTTGGACGCGACTTCAGCATCCCTTCAATGATCTGGGGTTCCAGCGGGTTCTTCCACCTGATCGCCGGGCATGTCTGGAGATCATTCAGCATTCTTTTGGTTTTGGCTGAAAGCATGATCTCCCATAAAGCTTCTTCAATAAAAGAACAAGTTGCCCCCGGTGTGTCCGTCTTCTTAGGAACGTGCGGTTGTGGTGGGTTTACCTTCCACTTCTCGGACAGCGCAAACTTGCCTTGTAGGTACTGATCTTCGATCCATCCTTTAAAGACGAAGCAATCCTCAATCGGATGGCTTACCGTTTGATGGTAAGGGCAGTAATTGGGGTTATTCACCTCACTGGGTTGCGGCGGTCACCTTGGATTCGGCAAGTTGATAAGCCTGTTGCGCACAGCCAGCTCGAATAGCCTCTTCGTCTTATCCCGCGGGAATGAGAAAGGGCGCTTCATTTTCTCATTATAATACCGCCGTCTCTCTTCCAGTTGATCCGCTAGTTTTGGGATACTGGGTTGCTGTTGAGCGTTCGCGACGAAGGTTGCCTTCCCTTTACCTTTGCTGTTCCGAGGTTCCGGTTTCTGGGGAGACGGTCTGTGACCCATCTGGTCTATCTGGGCCAGCTTGTCGATCAAAGCCTGGAACGTGGTCGGTTTGAAGAACATCATGAACTGTGAAATAGTTGCATGAGGGTCTAAGGTGCCCACGAACATGCCCACCGCTGGTGCTTCTTCGATGCGATGTTCGCACTTCGACCATAAGTTCCGCCATCGGATTGCATATTGGACCCACGTCTCGCCTGACGTCACCCTGGCATTAATCAACGCTGTTATTGGGGTGCGTTCGCTGGCGCTTGCGAATCTTTGTGTAAACAGCAACTCCATCTCCGCAAACGTCTTGACAGAGTCGTTCGGGAGTTCAGAATACCATTCGAACGCTGTCTCTGACAGGCTGCCGACGAATTGGCGAAGTAAGAACTTATCGTCACCGCCAGTGTTGCCGCAAAGAGCCCTGAACTGGGCCACATGTTGATGGGGATTGCCTGTCCTGTAGTAGACATGGAACTTTGGGATCGTGTAGCCCGGCGGGTATTTGATCTGATCATACCAGCTCGGATATGGTCGTCCCGTTCTGACAACTTGGCCGGCTGCCTTAGTTGCCTGGTGAACTCGTATCTGCTGGGCTATGTAGTCATCCAGGGCAGCTTTAGAGATCGTTTCCTCTTTGGCTGTTGAAAGAGCCGGAGGTGGATTTGACGTTTCCCCTCTGTCATCTTCAAGGATAATCGGAGGATCTTCAGCAGGAGGATCCTGCTAGATCATCATACCCACCATGTCCTGGAACAGAAGGGCCATTCGTTTTATATTGGTTGCTTGTTCCGCAGCCTCTTTGTCCTTCTTTTCAAGTATCCTGCGAAGGAATTCAGCGTCGGTTTCTTGCTCCTGGCGTTGCTCCGAGGACGCTTCTGGGCTTTCTTTTGGCCCAGTAAGTGCGGCCATCGCAGTCATCATTTCTTGGAGCCTCTGCTGCTGCTCCTGAGCTTTTGTCACTGATCGCGTAAGCGGTCTATGACCTGTGGATATACGGCTATCCTCTTTCCCGGACGCTATGTAGACGGTATGTACCACAATGCCCCCGGACTTAGGGCGTTCGGGTTCACTGTCTTTGACATTTGCTGCAGGCGGGGGACTTTCTCCTGCTTTCTGCTCTTGTGGGCAGTTGACGTTGAGGGGGCCGTTGCAGCGGGCACCCAGGTAGTTGTCGTCCTTTGCGATTTGACAGGACGGTTCTTTTCTTCCTGAACTTTCACCCACTTTTGCCGGTGAGAGTGATTTCGATCGATTACTGAGTCCTGAACCCGTCGCCAGACCTTGTAAATTTTGGAGGACAGCCGTTGAGGGGGCTGCTCTGGCCTTGTTTCTGTAACATTCTCCGCGGGTGGAGGAGATCTTTTCAGCGCGGCGGTCGGAGAGTTTCTGCGCACCTTGTTGAGAAGTTCAAAGCTGTTCCCAGTCGGAACAGCAGCATTGATTTCCACCGTTGGAGCTGGTGGGGTCAGCCCAGAGGGGGAGTTGCCCCGGGCCTTTCTTACCCGGCGCCAGTGGCGACGTCGAGCGTGTCGAGCTGTTAGGGCTGGTTCGGCGATGGGGATGGTTTTGTCTTGCCCCCTGTCTAGATGAGGTGCTGCTGGTGCCAGCCTCTTGAAGACAGACGTCTTTTGAGTAGCGGTATCCAATCTGTCAAAGACAGACCTTCGAGCAGGAACGGGAGCCGGAATAGTCAATCTTGTAAAGACCGACTCTTTGGCAGTAGAAGCCGCCTTGACGACTTCAGGAGCAGAGTTGGCTATCTTCCTTGGGACGGCCACTTCAAGGGTCATGGGCTTCTTGGCAGGCCCATCGGAGTTCAGGCTCAGTCTGGTGAAGATCGATGCTGCCAGCTTGACCTTGGATGACCCGTTGAGAGGGGCCGTGGTAGTAGTAAGTCGATCGAAGACCGACTTCTTTGAGGCTTCCTGAGGTAGTGGGACATTAATGTTCACTGGCGGGAGCATGGTCCCGAAGAACAGACCGGTGGTAGCCTGAGTCACTTGTTCCACAGGCATCATGAACAGGGAAGCAGCCTGCGGTCCATAGGCTACACCTCCAGGTAAGGCGGAGCGTCGGTTGCACTTGCAGTTGGAGCACTTTGAGCAGGTGCCAGCTATTGATCCTTTTGCTTTCTGCAGCAAGCAAAATGCCAAATCTTAGTACCTCGAAACCCAAGGGCAACCATTAGCGAACCGCGATTGGTTCGAGAACACGACACACGAAGTGTGGAGTGGAAAGAGGAAAAGGTCCCACCGGGCGTGCCAGAATCTGTTTCCCTCCGAAAGACGGCGCGACAGACGTCTTACCTGAAATTCGGGGCAGATGCTAATTGGTGCTATCCGTGCACCTCTCCGAAGATGCCAAGTTGATTTATGGCACCGTGTATCGGAGGTTTAGACGGATGCGGTCGATATAGCAGACTTCGTCAGATTCCCCCTCGCAAGAGGGTTTTTGATTGTGGGGATGCTCTTCCCTGCAGGTGCAAGCCCCTGCAGTTAATTACGCTACCGCATCGCGGTAACAACTTTCTCCTTCTCCAGATGGTCACTTCGTGTCGTGTGTGTTTGTTTTGTGTTTGGTTGCCCGTGGATTGTATACGGAGACTAAGTTATGTTGTCGCCCGTAGGGCGTGGACTAGTCCAAATCCGTATCTTTCTTAGATTTGGGTTTGGGGGGTTGAGTTTAAGGATATGTTAGCCTCATTTGAGACTAAGATCGACTTAAACGTTTGTTAAGGACACGTTAGTCTAATTTTAGACTAAGATCAACTTAACGGGATCGTTTAGATTCGACAAGAGAGCAATTGGGCTCTATTGTTTAGTTTAATGACATTGCGGTCGATAGGTAGTTTAAGGACATTACGGTCCAATGTTAGTTTTAAGACGTTGCGGTCAAGGTTAAGGACATCATAGTCCATGGGTTTAAGGACTCCACAGTCCGGCGTTAGTTTTAAGACATCACGGTCAAGGTTAAGGACGTCATAGTCCGTTGTTAGTTTTAAGACATCCCGGTCAAGGTTAAGGATATCATAGTCCGTTGTTAGTTTTAAGACATCCCGGTCAAGGTTAAGGACATCATAGTCCGTTGTTAGTTTTAAGACATCCCGGTCAAGGTTAAGGACATCATAGTCCATGAGTTTAAGGACCCTACAGTCCGTGAAATGTATGGTCGTTAGGACCCGTCACCTCTTTGAAGACGTTGAGGAATTATAATGACAAATATCAAAGGAGTGAAGAGATGTACCCTTGAACCAAGGTAGATTAAATGATCTGTAGCCCAATTTGGAACCAAGACCAATTAATTATATTATGAGCCCATTGGCTCAGTTAAGTCTGAATTGAGGACTTATGGCCTTTTTGGGCTAAGTCCAATCAAGTTTGGAATATTGGCCCTCTGTTGGTCCATTTGAAAGGGAGGCTTTGCCTCTGAAAAAAATCAACCAACTTGGCTAAGAGTAGTGTTAAACACTAAAGCTCAAAAGTGTTAAACACTAAAGATAGAATTCTCAAACTAGTGTTAAACACTAAGAGTACAATCAGTGTTAAACACTAGAAATATAGTTCTCGATTTAGTGTCAAACATTAGAAAATAACAGTGTTAAACACTGCAAATAGGGTTTTCAAGTTAGTGTTAAACACTAAGAAAATCAGTATTAAACACTGGGAACAAAGATCTCTAATTAGTGTCAAACACTAAAGAAAGAGGGGTCACGTGTGGACACGTGAGAGCGCCCAGATTCCCCTTATTTTGCTCTGCAAAAAAAAATATTTAATACTTTTTATATTTTATTTTGGAGCATCACGTGCTGACATGTGACAGGGATTTGTGTATTTGATTGTTAAAGCTTTTGCCAAGGGGTCACGTGGTGACACGTGAGAGCGCCCAGAGCTTCTGTTTCTTTTGCTTTTTCTTTCTGTGCTTCAGGGGTCACGTGGAGCACGTGAGGCGTTGCCTTCGAGTTCTTTTCTGTGGATCTTTACAGGGGTCACGTAGGGGACACGTGACCCTGGTTCTTTGCCTGTTTAAAGATCTGTTTATCTTTTTTAAGAATTAAATTCTTCATAGGGTTAAACCCTAGCAATAACTTTAAAAGAATTAAATTCCTATTTTCTTTTGAAGAATTATATTCTTAGATAGGGTTAAACCCTAATTTTCTTTTGTAGGAATTAAATTCCCATATATGTAAAGAATCAAGTTCTGATATAGGGTAAAACCCTAATTTTATTTTAAGGGGAATTAAATTCCTGTGAGTTTGAAAGAATTAAATTCTCAATTAGGATGAAACCCTAGTTCTGTCCATCTTGAAGGAATGAAATTCCTATAATTTTTGGAGAATTGAATTCTCACATAGGGTTAAACCCTAATTTTATCTTGGAGGAATTAAATTCCTATAACCTGTGAGAATTAAATTCTCAAAACTCAATTCCTCCTCCATGTTTTAGATCTGTATGGCAGGATCTCGACCCGATGAGAATTAAATTCTCAACCTATGGGGAGATGTGCACTTTGCAGATCTTCAACCAGAGAAAGAACTAAGTTCTTTTTTATTTAGAAGAGTTAAACTCTTAGATTGAGAATTAAATTCTCTTTTTCAAGGTTTGATCCCCTTTCTTTTCTTACCTAGGGTTTTTCTTTGTAGAGAATTAAATTCTCTTTTCTTTTCTTTCTGAATTTTCAAGATTCCAAAGCTCTATATCCCCCTCCCTTCTCTTGGCTCCTATTTATAGGAGAAGAAAAGAATCAATTTGTTTAGTGAATTTTTCATTGAAAGATTTGATTTGTTTTCATCATTAATCCAGGCCTTTAGATTATTAGGTGAATTTTATTCACCGTTGGATGTTTTAATCCAAAGATATTCATTTTGTTATTTCGGTGAGATTCAGGGGAAATATTTCCTTGTCCAAGATTTTTCCATTAATTGGTGATATTTAATCACCCTGGGATTCTCGATCCAGCGGTTTTCCATAATTCTTCTCCATTTTGGAAAGATTTAAATGATCTTTTTAGAATTTAATTCTGTTGGACCGTAAGGCTTTTAAAGCCAGTCACGTGTGGCCACGCGACCCCCGGTCACGTGTGGCCACACGATCCCCGGTCACGTATGAGCACGCGACCCCCGGTCACGTGTGAGCACGTGACCCCCTGAATGGACTCCTCTTCTTTGCTCTGTTCTTTGCCGCTGCTTTAACCATCACGTGCCAACACGTGACCATTGGTCACGTGTGAGCACGTGACGCCTCCTCTGAAGCTTTTTCCTGATTTTTAATCAGGGAACAGGGTCCGCGCCTTCTGAGGTGTGTCAATATGTTTTCGTAGATCCGTGCGCTTGTCATCAAACTGCGTGAGCTTTTTCTTCTTTTTCTTTGAAGACTTTGACGGCTGTGCCTGGGTGTTTTGCCCACTGCTATCAATTCTCGGTGCTGGGCGCGGTTTCAGCATCCCATCAATGACCTCGGGCTCTGGCGAACTTTTCCACCTGACGACTGGGCATGTGTGAAGATCCTTCAGCATTCTTTTAGTTTCGGCTGAAAGGGCGACCTCCCACAGAGTTTCTTCTATAAAAGAGCACGATGCCCCCGGCATGTCCACTTTTTTAGGGGTATGAGGTTGTGGCGGGTTCACCTTCCAGTTTTCGGATAATACGAACTTGCCTTGTTGGTATTGGTCCTCAATCCAGCCTTTGAAAACGAAACAATCTTCGATTGGATGGCTTACTGCTTGATGGTAAGGGCAGTAATTATGATTGTTGAGATCGCCTGGCTGCAACGGACATTTTGGACTCGGCAAATTGATGAGTCTGTTGCGCACTGCCAGCTCGAACAGTCTTCTCGTTTTATCCTGAGGAAACGAGTAAGGACGTCCTAATCTTTCCTCAAGGGATGGGCATGGACGCATATTGTTTTGACGGACAACCGGCTTTAAGTTGCTCGGCTGTTGTTGAGTATTGGTGACGAAAGTCGCTTTTCCTTTTCCCTTTTCATTCCGAGGATCCGTCTTTGAAGGAGATGGTCTATGACTCATCTGATCCATTTGGGCCAATTTGTCAATCAAGTCCTGGAAAGTCGTCGGCTTGAAGAACATCATGAATTGCGAGATGGTCGCTTGAGGGTCGAGGGTGCCCACGAACATGCCTACAGCAGGCGCTTCTTCAATGCGTTGTTCGCACTTCGACCATAAGTTCCGCCACCGTATTGCTCATTGAACCCACGTTTCGCCTGGCCTTACCCTGACGTTGATCAATGCAGTGATCGGGGTGCGCTCACTGGCGCTTGCAAATCTTTGTGTAAACAGTAGCTCCATCTCTGCAAATGTTTTGACAGAATCGTTAGGCAGCTCCGAATACCATTCGAAGGCCGTTTCCGCTAAGCTGCCGATGAATTGACGAAGCAACAGCTTATCGTCGCCTCCGGTGTTGCCGCATAAGGCCCTGAATTGAGTGACATGCTGATGTGGATTCCCCGTCCCTTTATACACATGGAACTTAGGGATCGTATATCCCGGCGTGTAACTTATTCGGTCATACCAGCCCGGATAGGGTCGTCCAGTCTTGACAACTTGGCCAGCCGCTTCATTTGCCTGGTGAACTCGTATTTGTTGAGCAATATAATCATCCAGGGCGGCCTTAGAGATTGTTTCTTCTTTGGCTGTTGAGAGAGCCGGAGGTGGATTTGACGTTTCTCCTCTGTCGTCTTCGAAGATAATCGAAGGATCTTCAGCTGGGGGATCCGGCTGTATCATCATCCCGACCATGTCTTGGAACAGGAGAGCCAACTGCTTTATATTGGCCGCTTGTTCTGCAGCCTCCTTGTCCTTCTTTTCAAGCATTCTACAAAGGAATTCAGCATCGGTCTTGTGTTCGTGACGTTGTTTTGATGACGCCTCCGAGCTTTCTTTTGGTCCGGTGAGTGCGGCCATCGCAGTTAGTATCTCCTGAAGCTTCTGCTGCTATTGTTCCTGGGCCCTTGTGATGGATCGGGTGAGCGGTCGGTGACCCGTCGAAGTGCGGCTTTCCTCTTTTCCGGAAGCCATGTAAACAGTATGCACCGTTATTCCCCCAGACTTGGGGCGTTTGGGTTCAGTGGTCTTATGATTCATCGCAGACTCGGGGATTTTCTCCGGCCTTTTCTTTTTGTGGACTGGTGACGTTAAGGGGGCCGTTGCAGTGGGCACCCAAGCAGTTGTCGTCCTTTGTGGCTTGCTAGGACGATTATCTTCCTGCTGAACCTTCAGCTTCTTTTGTCGGCGAGAATGTTCTTGATCGACCACTGACTCCCGGACCCGTCGCCAGACTTTGTAAACTTTGGAGGACAGCCGTTGAGGGGGCTGCTCCGGCTTTGTTTCTGTAACATTCTCCACAGGTGGAGGAGATATTTTCAGCACAGCAGTCAGAGAATTCTTGCGCACCCTCCTTAGTGGTTCAAAGCTGTTCCCAGTTGGAACAGCGGCATCAACTTACACCATCGGAGCTGGCGGAGTCAGTCCAGAAGGGGAATTGCCCCCAGCTTTCCTCACTCGGCGCCAGTGGCAACGTCGAGCATGTCGTGTGGCCGGGATTACCTCTACTGTTGGATCAGCTTTTCCGTGCCCCCTGTTCTGGTGAGGTGTCACCGGTACCAGCCTCTTGAAGACCGACGTCCGTTGAGCAGCAATGTCTAACATGTCCAAGACAGACCTCTGGGCAGGGGAAGTAGCTTTGAGAACTTTGACTGGAGCGGGAGCCGGAACAGTCAGTCTTGTGAAGACCAACCCTTTGGCAGGAGAAGCCGCCTTGACGACTTCGGCAGCAGGGATGACTATCCTCCTCGGAATAACCTTTTCTGGAATTGCAGCCTTCATCATGGGCCCACATGAACTTTGGCTCAATCTGGCAAAGACTGAGGCACTGGAGTTGGACGACCCGTTGAGAGGGGCCGCAGTAGTTGTAAGCCGATCAACGACCGACTTCTTTGGAGCTTCTTGCGACGATATTAGGGCATTGAAGCTCATCGGTGGGAGCATAGTCCCAAAAAACAATCCAGTGGTGGCCTGAGTCACCTGTTCCACCGGCATAGTGAAGATGGAGGTCGCTTGGGGCCCGTAAGTCACACCTCCAGATGAGACGGAGCGAGAGTTGTAGTTGCAGTTAGTGCAATTTGAAGCCATTGATCTTCTGTCTTCTGCACGGAGAAAGACACCAAATCTAAGTATCTCGAATCCACAGGCAACCATAGAAAACCGCGATTGGTTCGCGAACACGACACACGAAGTGTGGAGTGGAAAGAGGAAGAGGTCCCAGCGGGCGTGCCAGAATCTGTTCACCGCCGGAAGCCGGGAAGACTGGACGTCTTTCCCTGAATTCGGGGGCAGATGCTAATTGGTGCTATCCGTCTACCTCTCCGAAGATGCCAAGTTGATTTATGGCACCATGTATCGAAGGTTTAAACAGGTGCGGCCGATATAGCAGACTTCGTCAGATTCCTCCTCGTTTGAAGGGTTTTTGATTGTGGGGACACTCTTCCCTGCAGGCGCAAGCCCCTGCAGTTAATTACGCTACCGCATCGCGGTAACAACTTTCTCCTTCTCCAGATGGTCACTTCGTGTCGTGGGTGTTTGTTTTGTTTTTGGTTGCCCGTGGATTGTATACGGAGACTAATTTATGTTGTCGCCCGTAGGACGTGGATTAGTCCAAATCCGTATTTTCTTAGATTTGGGTTTTTGAGGGTTGAGTTTAAGGATACGTTAGCCTCATTTAGGACTAAGATCAACTTAAACATTTGTTAAGGATACGTTAGTCTAATTTCTAGACTAAGATTAACTTAACGGGATCGTTTCGATCCAACAAAAGAGCATTTAGACTCTATTGTTTAGTTTACGGACATTTCGGTCGATTACCAGTTTAAGGACATGGTGGTCCATCATAATCCGTGGAATGTATAGCTGTCGGGACCCATCACCTCTCTGAAGACGTTGAAGGATTACAACGACAAATATCAGAGGAGTTCAGATATGTACCCTCGAACCGGGTGTAAATTGATTGGAAGAGCAGATGAGCTCAGTTCAATTTAAATTGAGAACTTATGGCCAAAATTGGGCTAAGTCCAGTTAAAGAACATTTTGTTTTTGTTCTGCCTGTTAGGCCTTTGTTTGGGCTCTGCCCTTTTAATAATGCATAGCATTTATCAGGAGCAAAATAGTGGTCTGATAGTGTGTCATGTGACTTGTCAGACGCTTTGCGCCAATCAAAGAGCGCAATGCGCTAGCGCATACGAAGGTGACACGTGTCACGCTCTGCGCTAAGCGCAAGTCTGTTAGCGCACTGCGCTTTCTAAGTGCGATGCGCCAGTAAATGACACGTGGCGCTCTCTGGCGCAGTGTGCCAGTCCAAGAGCGCAGTGCACTCTTTTTAGAAGTGCAAACCTTTCTGTGGTAGACACGTGGCGCGTTTTGGCGCAGTGCGCCAGTCCAAGAGCACAGAGGCGCATTTCAAAAGTACAAGGCACTGTCCAATAGCGCAGAGCGCATTTTGATCAATTTAAGATCAAAGAACAAGTTTTCTGTTCTCTTAAAAGAGGTTTTACCTCAAGATTCAAGAACCAGAGTTCTTGTTCTTATCAAAAGGCTGTGCCTTTATAGATCAAATGATATAAGAATGAAGTAAATTACTTCTTTTAATCTTTTATAATAAGATCTTTTTTATCTTTTTCTTTTTTTTATTGAAGACCTTGATCTTGTTCTTAGATCTTTGATCTTTTTAGAATATGGTTCTTTTTATGAGATGTTTTCATCTCCTCTGTTCAAGAACACAATTCTTTACCTTTAAAGATGATGAAAATGATCTTCTTTCTTCAAAGGCTTGCCTTTCTTTATCTTTGAGTTTTCTCAAAGTTTGCAGAGAGTTTTTTCTATTTTCTCTATATCTGTGAGACTTGGAGTCTAGGGGCCTTTATATAGGGCCAATCGATTTGTTAAGTTAGTTACAGAGATCTTTCTCTGATTGATCTGGGGATATTTCCCACCGTTGGATCTTTGATCCTAACGCCTCTGTTTTACAGAAGACAATCTTCTTATTTTAAAAAGATTGGAAAGATCTTTCTAGAATTTTAATTCTGATTAATTAATAATTTATTATTTAAATACCAGTGCTAGCGCAATTGGCGCTAGCCCACCTGCGTTTGACACGTGGCGTGCAGCGCAGAGCAACTGCGCTAGCGCACCTATGTTTGACACGTGGCGCGCAACACAGAGCGTAAGTGATTTGAAGCGTTGCTTCATTTTAAGATTTGAATTTTGAAACAGTGCTTTGCTCTGATTGGGGTACGCTGCCTTGGGCGCAGCGCTCCTGGCGCTGGCGTGTCTACTTTTGACACGTGGCGCTCAGCGCGCAGCGCAAAAGATCTGAAGCGTTGCTTCAAATTTTTTTACTTTATATTTTTAATACGGAGCTTTGCTCTTCATGGGAAAAGGAAGCGTCGCTTCATTTCAAATCTTGGAATTTGAACAGAGCTTTGCTCTGATTGGGGAAACAAGGATCCCGGAGAGTCCGTGGGTTCTAGGGTCCATAAGTACCATCGGAGGGAGCGGGTCGAAGCTGCTTGGGGTCGGCTGGTGGAGCTTTCTTCGGTGTATCATCGACAATGTTTCCTTAACCCCCGCCCTCCTTTATTGTAATTGTTGTAAGGCTGGGGAGCCCATAATACCTCTTAAATAAATAAACTTGTTTTTGATTGCATTGTACCGTCTTTTTTCCTTTCTTTGATATATATATATATTATGTTTTCTTAAAAAACTTCGAAGTCTTGGAACCGAGAAAAGAAACAAAGGGCTAGAGTCCTGCGGGGGTACACAAAGTCTTTTCCGCGAGAGGACCTAGCCCGGAAGACTTAGTTAAATGCAAAAAGGAATTACATTATTTTGAAAGATGATACATGTTCACTTCTACAATTTAAGCTTTTCGGCATT
This sequence comes from Agapanthus africanus, assembly GCA_030015575.1. Classification (NCBI taxonomy): domain Eukaryota; kingdom Viridiplantae; phylum Streptophyta; class Magnoliopsida; order Asparagales; family Amaryllidaceae; genus Agapanthus; species Agapanthus africanus. Next base: position 563,055,161 of record CM057346.1, read on the forward strand.
ATAGGGCCGAGGAAAATTATGCCCCCCGATGTCCTGCAGGCGGTAGGGTCCACCGGGCAATGCTTCCGTCACGAAGAATGGTCCGTCCCACTTCGGGGAGAACATATGCAGTCTTCATTGGTCTACGAACTCGTTTCTTCGTAAGACCAAATCTACTGCCTTGAAGGCCCGATGTTTAACTCGGGTATTGTAGTAGCAGGCAGTTTGCTACTGGTAGGCGGCCGCTCTGATTTGCGCTCAATCCCGCTTTTCCAATAAGTTGTCCAAGTCGCTTCGGAGCGCCGAGGTGTTGGCTTCATCGTCAAAATGTTCTATACTGTAACTGGGCAGTCCAATTTCCGTGGGGACCATTGCCTCGATACCGTAGCAGAGGCTGAATGGGGTTTCTCCCGTGGGTGTTTTCTTTTATGTTCGTAATGCCCATAGCACCCGCGGCAGTTCCTCGACCCAGCCGCCTTGCCTTCCTTCCAAACGAGCTCTGAGACCTCGGATGATGCCTCGGTTCACTACCTCGGCCTGCCCATTGCATTAAGGATGTGCAACCGTAGCAAAATTCATCAATATGTGGTAGTCGCTGCAAAACTCTTTGACTTTATCATTTTCGAAGTCGGTCCCATGGTCGGTAACTATGCACCTCGGGATTCCGAATAGAGAAATTATGTTGTTCTGCGGGAACTTTATCGTAGCGGCGGCGTCCGGTTTCCTAATGGGCACAGCCTCTATCCATTTTGTGAAGTAGTCTACAGCGACGAGGATGTATCTGTATCCGCCCGTGCCGGTATGGAGTTGACCGACCATATCCATCCCCCATTGTGCAAACAGTCAAGGGGAGCTGAGTGGTGTTAGTTCGGTAGCGGGAAGATGAAGTATGCTTCCGAAGAGTTAGCAGTTCTTACATCTTCTGACCAGCTACTCGGCGTCCTCTGTAATTTCGGCCAGTAGTACCCTTGGAGCAGCGCCTTCTAGACCAAGGTGCAGGCTCCTTGATGCGCTCCCCCGACCTCTTCATGTATTTCTCACAGAACGTAGTCAGTCTCATGGGGGTCGATGCATCGGAGAAGAGGCTGAGTGTATAACTTCTTTTATAAGTTTCCATTGCTCCAGACGAAATGGCGTGCTTTGGCCCGTAGCCGGCGAGCTTCTCCTCGATCTCCGGGGAGCACACCGTCTTTTAGGAACTCCACGAGGGGCTTCCTCCAATCTTGGCCTTCTTCCTGGGTTATGTAGATCTGGTGCGTTATCTTTCCCTCTTCCACGCTGGGTCGTGACAAGACTTCGAAGAGGATATTTCTTTTACGGGTGGCCGAATAAGAAGAAGCGAGCTTGCTCAAAGCATCGGCCCGGGTGTTCAAATTCCTGGGGATCTGCTCCACTTGAACTTCATCAAAAAATTTCCGAAGCCTTTTTACCTCGGCCAGGTATTTTATCATGAGTGGTTCCTGGGCTTCGAAACATCCGGTTACTTGGCCGACGACCAGTGCGGAGTCGCTGCGAACTCTGATGGTCTTCAGTCCTGCCCGGAGGCGATTCATAGTCCTGCCAACATGGCCTTGTATTCCACGGCGTTGTTTGACGCTCTGAACCAGAGTTTTAAGGAGTATTCCATTTCCGCTTCGTCCGGGTTGTGGATGATCAGGCCAGCCCCGCTCCTCTCTTTGGTAGAGGATCCATCTACATAGAGCACCCAATCCGGGATGGGGTCCGGCACCTCCTCGACCGAGGGACGTGGTTCGGGTCCCCGTGTCGGCGTTTCTTCTTTAGTGGGGATGGTGCATTCAACAACAAAATCCGCCAAGACCTGTGCTCTGATGGCTTGTCGGGGGCGGTATTTGATATCGAATTGGGACAGTTCCCACCTCCATTTCTCCAGATGTCCTGATGACTCGGATGAGGCGAGAATCGACCTTAAAGGTCGCTCGGTGAGGACGAAGATCATGTGCGCTTGAAAATAGTGCCTAAGTTTCCTGGAGGCAACGACAAGTGCCGGGACTAATTTCTCTATGGCCGGGTATCTCATTTCTGCGTCCTTGAAAATGTGGCTCACGTAATAGACCGGCCTCTGTATGCCTTCGCATTCTCTGACAAGCATTAAGCCTGCAGCTTGGTCGGAGATGGCCAGATATAGCAATAGTTCGTCACCCTCGACCGGTCGGGTGAGTAGCGGTGGGGTCGCTAGATGCGCCTTGAGTTGTTCGAAAGCGTTCTGGCATTCCTCAAACTATTCAAACTTAGGGATTTTCCTCAGGGCCCTGAAAAATGGGCGACACTTCTCCCCTGGTCTGGACATAAAGCGACTCAGGGCAGCGACCCTTCCCGTGAGTTGCATGATATTGACAATGCTCTTGGGCGTTGCCATATTGAGGATGGCCCTGATCTTTTCAAGGTTTGCTGCGATTCCTCAGTACGTTACCATGAACCCAAGGAACTTCCTACTGGTGACTCTGAACGTGCACTTAGCTGGATTCAGCTTCATTTTGTACTTGCGCAGGACGTCGAATGTCTCACCGAGGTCTTTAGTGTGCCCAGCTAACGAGATGGATTTTACGAGCATGTCGTCGATGTAGACTTCCATGTTTCTGCTGATCTCAGATTTGAACAGCTTATTTACCAAGCGCTGATATATGGCCCCGGCATTCTTGAGTCCAAAGGGCATCACTTTGTAGCAGTATACCCCCCGATCAGTGGTGAAGGCGGTAAGTTTTTCGTCGGCCGGGTTCATCCTGATCTGATTGTAACCAGAGAAAGCGTCCATGAAGCTCAATAATTCATGGCCGGCGGAACTGTCTACCAGCTGGTCTATCCGAGGAAGTGGATAGTTGTCTTTGGGGCAGGCCTTGTTCAAATCCGTGAAATCAACGCACATGCTCCATTTCTCGTTTGCCTTCTTGACCATGACCACGTTCGCCAGCCAATCTGAGTAGTCCAGGTTTCTGATGAAGTTGGCGGTGAGCAGTCGATCCACCTTGTCTTCTATTGCTTTTTGCTTAGCCAGCGCAAAGCATCTCTTCTTTTTTCGGATGGGCTTTGCTTTCGGGTCGATCCCGAGCTTGTAGGAGATCACTCTAGGGTCGATTCTGGGCATGTTCGCCGGCGCCCAAGCAAATACGTCCGAGTTATCTCGGAGGAACCGGATTAGGTCTTCACGGTGATCCCCTGTCAAGAAAGAACCAATCTGTATTGTCCGGACATCGACCCCTTCTGCGAAGGGGACTTCCGTCAATGCTTCCATCAGGGCACCTTTAACCTCCCTTTGGTCGTCGCGTGTATCTACAAACCCTTGGAAGTCATGCGTGTCCTCAGAATCGTTGTCCTGCTCTCCGACGAGGGACGTCGAGGTGAGGCAAATCTTGACGGTTTGCTGGTCCCCATAGGCCCGGCCTATCCCCCTTGATCCAAAGGGAATTTGATCGCAAGGTGATAGGTCGAGATCTGAGCCCGGAGGGCGATTAAGGTAGAACGTCCCAGGAGAATGTTATAGGATGAAGGTACCATAGCGATGAGGAAGTTCACCAGTATGGTTCGCGTATTGCCCGCTTCTCCAATGTTGAGGAGGAAGGTGACCATCCCCTCGACCGGGACAGAGTGGTTTGTGAACCCAGAGAGGACATGGGAGGTTGGTCGAAGCTCGGATGGTCCTACCCCCATACGCTGGAAACAGTCGTGGAACAAGATATCAGTCGAGCTACCTGAATCGACCAAAATTCTCTGAACCTCGTAATGGTGGACTTGGGCCGTTATCACGAGAGGGTCATTGTGAGGAAGCGATATGCCGTGGAGGTCTTCATTGGTGAAGATGATCGGTTCGTCTCTCCTGCACCTTTTGTGTGGTATATCGCTTACACCCTCGACAGGGAGGAGGTGGTGGTTCCCCCAATTTCCCGAGCCAGGTCCGAGGTAACGACCATGATTTTCCCGATCATTAATTCCCCGGGAAGGGTTAGGTCCTTTTGCTCCCGATCCGCCTGCCGCTTGTCCCGCAGGTACTTCGCCAGGTGGCCAGAGCAGATCAACTCCTCGATGTAGTCACGGAGTTGTTTGCAGTTCTCATTCGGGTGACCCTGTGACCTGCGGAAGGCGCTGTATGGGCCACGGAGACGCTTGCCTGCCCTTTGGGTGACTAGCGGGAACTTAAAGAACCTCTCGCCCTTAGCTTCCTCCAGCAGCTCGGTCTGAGAGATGTTTATAGGAGTGTACTCCTGAAACCTCGAGGAGTAAGGCTTCGGATGATCGACTTTCTTTTTCTCCTCCCTATCTCTTTTCTTTCTGCCCCCCTGGTCGGCTTGGAGGAGGTTTGAGTTCACCCCGGACTCGGGTGGGATTTCTCGCTCGGTCCACGCTTTCACTTCGGCCATGATCTTAGGTTGCGCTAATGCAAAAGAGCAGAGCCACTCTTTGTGCCTAAGACCCGACCTCAGCGCGGTGATAACCGTTTCATCGCAGTGCTCGGGGATCTCCAGGAGGGTATTGTAGAAGCGGGTGACATACCCTTTGTGTAAGCTGATGTCGCGCACCCCACGGGTTCGCGAGGAGGTGGAATTTTCAAAAAACGATTTTAACGAACTACGCAACACCGGCTAACTCCAGGATCTATACTAAAACCTTAACTAACTAAACTAACTAGGAGGTTTAACTACTATGATAGTTGGTTATACCTCCGTGAACCAGTCCTTCGGGTCTTCTTTGCCTCCTCTCCTTGACTCCTCGGTGAATGGATGAAGGTTGCGACATCGGCCTCCTAGCGTCAAAGATGATCCACCCGAGAGTTTGTGCTTCAAACTCCAACCTCTAAACTGAGATAACTAGGGTAAATGGTTCGCTAATCCAAGTACCCTAGGTGATGTAGAGAATGTCTAATGGATTGTATTATCTCACTAAACACTTTGTTTCACAACACATGTGAGTGTAAAGGTTTAGAGGAAGAAGGAGAGGAAATTTGGAGAGGGGATGTGAGATGATCAAATGAGCTAAGGTTGTGAAGTGTAGAGAATGGCTCAAATGGCTCAAGACTTTTCAATAATGAAGTAACCATTATTTCCACATAGAAAATAATAGCTATACTTCAATAGTGCATCCAAACCAATAAACAATTTCTTGAGCCATGCTTTACACCATGCCACATATGTCTCCAAATATCCACCTCATTAATCTATTTTGCAAAATAGATAAACCAATAATGAGGTGTCCCCTTCTAGAAGCAAACCATGTAAAATTACAAGAATGCCCTCACCGTATATACATACCCGTATTCGTATTCCGAAAAATATGAATACAATGAGGCGATAACAATCCAATAATACAATACTAGGATCCGGCTTAAACCAAAGCCCACTAGTCTTGTCCGCCCAAACAACATCCGTGTACAAGTACACATATGTGATGGTAGCCCTACCGTAAAACCATACGGCCTCTACATCTTTTGCACGAAGCAGGAAAACCCTCTGTGTGGGACTCTAAAGACTCGACAGTACGCTGGCAGTAAGTTTAACCACAAGCACGTCAGCGGTACTAGCTGCACGTAACGGCTACCTAGGTATCTGTCGATGAGCAAACTCATCTGAACTCTACTGAGCCTATCTGTGACAATCTCCGTACAGTCCGGTCTGTTCATCTAAGATACTCGCATATCGGTCCTAGGGGGATGGTAAACGTCAGACCCCTAACAGCGCAATAAGTCATGCCGGAGGAGAGCTCAATACACCCTGAGAATCTACTGGAGTGCCTACTAGTATTTCTCGACAGCCCTGGCCAGGGACTTTGTGTAATGGATTTCCGAACACTGCGCGATATCAACCCCCAATACCGGGAGAGACAAACCCTATCTGACCGCTACTGCCTCTAAGTGCTTCGAGACTACACCCAACTACTACCTGTTTTCATAACTCCTTTGAACCGTGGTAGGGTAGTAATCAAAGTGCAGTGGGAACACACTCGAGACGAAGTAGCGATGGCAAGTCAACGGACTAACCTGTACTCATGTCACCTGGGAACTGCTTCGTGATGATAGGTATAATACCAACCAGCAGTTCCCATCGAGTCCTGTCCAGTGTAACTCATAACCTAATGAGCACCTGCATACTATCTCCAGTACATCTTACTAATGGCCGTGGGACAGACCATATCCCCTGCTGGGATGAGAAGCGTATACACTAGTCTATTTCGGAGTATCGATACCCCGTCTCGATAATCCTATGACTAGGGACCTGTATAAAGATGTGCTTATAGACTACTCAGCCCCCACTAGTGTGACTGCCATCACAACGCTGGTAGTCAAGCAAATATCCTAAAGGCTCTACCTATATGTATAAGCGATATGTTAAAAGAAACACATGCACATATTGAGGTAGAATCAAACCAGGTAGCATACTACCATTTTGAGCAAAACTGTTATCATAACTGTGAATATCCCAAGCTTCTAATATGTAATATATAATCCAGTATGATACAATAATGGCCTCTAGGGCATATATCACTAACAATCTCCCACTTACACTAAGGCCATGTATTGGCATATCGCGGACCTATCATCTCGATTAGCCGCTCAAACTGTGTCTGAGAGATAGCCTTTGTGAGTGGATCTGCGGTGTTGTTCTCTGTCTCTAATCTCCGCACCTCGATCTCCCGGCGATCAATGATCTCCCTGATCATGTGGAACCGCCTCAAGATTTGTCTGGACTTTTGATGAGACTTTGGTTCCTTCGCCAAAGTTATAGCACCGTTGTTGTCACAATACAGCGGTATTGGATTAATAATGGATAGAACCACCTGAAGTTCCGTCACAAAGTTCCTGATCTAGACTTCTTCTTTTGCGGCATCACATGCAGCGATATACTCTGCTTCCATGGTCGAGTCAGCAACGGTGTCCTGCTTGGAGCTCTTCTAACAGACTGCCCCTCCATTGAGGGTAAAGACATAACCCGACATAGACTTGGAGTCATCCTTGTCACTCTGGAAGCTGGAGTCGGCGAAGGACTCCATCTGAAGGTCTTCTCTGTCGTACACCAAGAACATCTCCTTAGTCCTTCTCAGGTACTTGAGAATGTTCTTTACTGCTGTCTAATACTTCTCCCCTGCGTTCGACTGATACCTGCTTACAATGCTCAGGGCGTAAGCAACATCTGGTCTGGTACACAATATCGCATACATTATAGAGCCTACCGCAGAAGCATAGGGTATAATAGACATGCGATCCCTTTCCAAATCAATCTTGGGAGACATCTCTCTGGAGAGGGTGATTCCGTGACAAGCCGATAGATTACCGTGCTTTGAATCTTCCATACTGAATTTTTTCAGTATGGTGTCGATGTACCTTGACTGTGAAAGTCCCAACATCCGTTTAGATGTATCACGATAGATCTGGATCCCCAGAATGTAGAAGGCATCACCCAGCTCCTTCATGGAGAACTTTTGTGACAAGAATCTTTTGACTGATTGTACCATAGGAATGTCATTTTCTATCAAGAGAATGTCATCCACGTACAAGACGAGGAATATCACAGTTCTCGCTACAATTTTACTATAGATGCATGGTTCATTTGAATTTTTGATAAAGTCAAATTTCTTGAACGTCTCATCAAAACATATGTTCCAACTCCGCAATGCCTACTTTAATCCATAAATGGACTTAAGCAACTTGCACACATTTCCGCTGCTCCCACTCTGAATGAAACCCTCCGGCTGATCCCTATAGACGCACTCTTCCAAATTTCCATTTAGAAAAGCGGTCTTTACGTCCATCTGCCAAATCTCATAATCGTGGAAGGCAGCAATGGCAAGAAGGATTTGAATGGATTGGAGCATAGCCACTGGAGAAAAGGTTTCATCATAGTCCAAACCTGGTCTTTGACGAAAACCTTTTGTAACAAGTCTAGCCTTATAGGTTTCAGCCTGTCCATCTACACCAATCTTCTTTCTGAAGATCCATTTGCTGCCTACGGGTTTTATCCCTTCTGGAGCAATGTCCAAAGTCCATACTTTGTTGGTGTATATGGATTCCATTTCGGTCTGCATTGCATCCAGCCATTTTAACGAGTCTCTGCTCTAAATGGCTTGCTGGAAACTAGTTGGCTCATCATCGTCGATGATGCAATCCTCTCTATCCCCGTTTATAAGAAAACCGTAGTAACTCTCGGACGGATGAGACTGCCTACTAGTCCTGCGGAGTGGCGCGGGGATGTCCGGTTCTTTCGAAACTTCTGGTTCCACCATACTTTCAGTAATAGCTTATGGTTCTGGAATTTCTTCCAGTTCTATTGTGCTCCCACTAATCTCTTTTTCTAAAAAATGAGTTTCCAAAAAGTGGGCATGCCGAGAAACAAAGACCTTTTGTTCCTCTGCATAATAGAAAAGATACTCTCTAGAGTTTTTTGGGTATCCCACAAACTCACACGGTACTGAGCATGCCTCGAGCTTGTCTGCATGCTGCCATTTTTTACAAAAGCTGGACATCCCCATGTCTTAAGGTACTTAAGAGAGGATTTCTTCCCACTCCACATCTGATATGGTGTGGTAGGCACTGACTTAGTAGGAACCTTGTTCAAAAGATATGCAGCTGATTCTAGTGCATAGCCCTAGAGGGATCACAGTAACTCAGCATTACTCATCATGGAACATACCATATCCAATAAGGTTCTGTTCCGTCTTTCTGATACACCGTTGTGCTGATGTGTGTATGGAGGAGTAAGCTGAGAGAAAATTCCATTCTCTTTTAAGTAGTCCAGGAACTTGGCACTTAAGTATTCACCACCTCAATCAGATTTTAGTGTCTTGATACTTTTGCCGGTTTATTTTTCCACTTCATTCTTATATTCCCAGAATTTCTCAAAGGCCTCGGATTTATGTTTCATCAAGAATACATGCCCATACCTTGAGAAATCGTCCGTAAAAGTAATGAAATAGGAATAACCATTTCTTGCATGTGTAGACATTGGATCACACACATCGCTATGTATGAGTCCTAAGAGATCGCTCGCCCTTACTCCATATCCAGTGAACGAAGTCTTTGTCATCTTTCCTTTGAGACATGATTGACAAGTTGCATAGGACTGATATTCAAACGGATCAAAATATCCCTCTTTATGTAACTTCGTCAACCGTGTTTCATTAATGTGACCCAGTCTACAATGCTATAAGAAAGCCTGATTTAATCCCGGAGACTTTCTTTTAAGTGTGTTCTGAACGCTGAAAACCTGAGCTTGATTTAATACGTATATGTCGTTATCTAATGTACCTAACCCGATCAAATTTTGATTAAGGTGGATGTGTACCACATCGCTTACAAATGTAAAACCATATCCTTATTTAGAAAGTAAAGATACAGATATGATATTACAAGCCAGACTATGTACATACAACCAGTTAAACAAAACCAATATCTGCCCACTTGTCAATTCTAGGTGATATTCCCCTACAGATACAGCATCCACGCTCATTCCGTTAGCAACCCTGAGAGTCATATCACCTGCCTTGATAACTCTACGGTTTCTCAAAGCCTGTAATGAATTACAGATATGAGATCCTGCTCCGGTATCTAGTACTCAGGAAGTAGAGTTAATTGACAGACGGTTTTCAATCATAAACACACCCGAAACCGAAGCCACAACGTGCTTCGAATCCTGTTTTCTAGCTTTCCAAGCCCCGCAGTCCTTCTGACAGTGCGCTTTCCCGTGACAACAGAAACATCCCTCTTTCCCTACTGTTAGCCCCAAAACTTTTGCCCTGTCCATTCCCTCTACCCTACTGACACCGTCTATCGACTTGGTAGAGGCCTTCTTCTTCTCTCGCTTGGCTTTCTCCTTGGATCTAGAAGAGGAAGATTCTCCAATGAGTAGAGCGGGTGTCTCCCTGGATTCCTGCAGGGTGCCTTCTGAGCTCCTCAATATGTTGAGGAGTTCTGGAAGTGTAACTTCCTACCTTTGAATATTGTAATTCAAGATAAACTGGGCGTAGGTGGAGGGTAGCGACTGTAGAATCAAGTCAATACTTAACTCATTCTCCAACGTGGTCCCATGGTCCGTGAGCTGTTCAATACAGCTAATATCATAATGACGTGGTCCCCTACAAATGACCCGATAGCCAACCTCGCCTGAAACAATATCTTCGAGGTCTCATATCTTGCGATACGAGATTGCTCTCCATATAAAACTTTGGTATGGTGGAAGATGGAAGCTAAGTCCATCTTCTCGTGCTGCCTCTGGTGTTCACTATCCATTGAGGCTAACACAAGGCACTTGGCTCTCGTACAATCCTTTTCCTATGTCTGACGGATATCAACATCCACAACGGTATAATCTGGACCTGGGACGGCGGGGGCTTTGGTAGTAAGGAGATAGTCCAGCTTGTCATAGGCAAGTGCTATCTGGACATTCCTTTGCCAATCATTATAGTTTGGCCCAGTCAATTTATTATCTAATAACCTAAGTCCAGTCATTGTGGTCGCTGCAATTAGGAGATAGAGAAAAAACACTCAGCATGATACTCTTGCAAGTTTAGATTGGTTATTAATTTATCTAAACATGATGGCTCCCACTATTTTCTCGAATCCTTCCTCAAACCATAAAAGAAGAATTAGTCAGGATTAATCTCACTCTTACAATTCTTGCTTAACCTTTCAGCCAGGCTGGTGTCAGTACTTCAAGGGAGGTTTTTTAATGCTTTCGCGAAGTTCCTTAATTACATAATCTCTTTTCCTGGAGGCGTAGCCCCTCAAACACCATTCTAGACACCTACTTGGTTTATAGCATTGATTATTTAGTGAAAAAATCTCCCGAAGAGTAGCGGATACTCACAGTAGGATCGGGATCCAAATATCATCGTGTGACAACTTTGAAAGAATCGTACCAAAATCATCACATTCCAAATGATATGCAACACTAGCAAGTTTCAATTTCCTTAGAAACTCCCGATGTGGATTTTTGCCCCATGCTCTTATGACCTTGGCGAAGGCCAACATATCATAAGTTACATGTCAAGTTCTACCCGTCATTGTCCAGGTTAATTTGAACCCATCTATACATACCTTGACGAAGGCCAACATAGTAGTACGACTGTCCCAAACCAATGCATCTATTTATGCTACATATGAATACCCAGCAGCTACCAATCATTATACCTTGGCGAAGGTCAAAATACATAGCTTGAATACTACTGAATACCCATATGAAATGACGGAGGGCTACGAATGGTTTTGGAGAAACCGTGAACGTAATGAACTTGATATAGTCGAAGGAACCATGATGGCTTTTTAAAAGGAGCGGTTTAGGCTCCGCATTTAAAATTTGCTTTTTGAAGAAAACCGAGTGGTTTTGAAACTGTTCCAACGATTAAGCTTTGGTTTGTTTTTCCTTACATTAATCAATGTTAATGCGGTCCCATCATTTAACCCTATCATTGCAGAAAAAGAAACGAAAATACAATGTACGCTTATGTCATCTGCATTCGCTACGGGGCCACGTCATGCACCGTTATGTTACTTAACTACCGGAAGAGCGGGGGTTGGACTAGCGTGGGTGCAAAACATAAGCAACACCTACTATATATATATATATCCATTCGTCTCATGCAATAATAGGCATTCCAGATCACAGATGAATATATTGGATATACTAGGAATTTCGCGTTTCATTTAAGCCTATAACGAAAAACGGATCCCACGGTCATGATGAATAGCCAAACCCCACCCTAGACCCCTACGGGTGCGGCAAACTACCCGCCAAATTCCCGAAATGAAGCAACCTCCCTCAATAAAAATGAGTAGGTCACTCGGTACTTCAAGAACCCGGTAGTTTGTGCACCCCCCTTGGGTCTATCTTAGGAGCAAAAATAGTAAAAGAAATAATACTGCGGTGGCTACAATCTCAACCCGGATGTGCCCCGCGAAATAATATTACCTCACTTTTACAAATTACATGAATGAAAAAAAAGAAAACACTCTTCTTACATCCCCCGGCTATTCATCTACGACGATCCAATACTCCATATACACAAACCATCATCACAGATCACAGATATGTGCAACCCCCACTAATCGACGTATAGAAATTAGCAGACGTTTAGTATCATATATCAAACACAGAAAACCCAATTAGACAAGTAATCTTAGAATTTCGATCGATTAACAAAATCCGAGTCTACCCCATGCACAATCCAGCACACAAACAATACTGGGTAGAAACCAAATATTCCCAAAATCACAATTCCAGAAAATAGACCTACAGAAGAAAACTGAGTCAACTCGGTCTCGACTCGGCCGCGGATCCGCGGCGAAACACACTATTTCGCCGCGCTTCCGCGGCGGTCTTGGCGAGTTACGAACTCGTTTTTCTTGAGTGTTTTTAGAAAACCCTGCTTATATTTTTAAGGCCACTGAAAAGATTTTTAGACCAGTTTTAAAAATTTACAGAAACATGAGTTTTCGAACGTGATTTTTGGATTTTTCCGACGATCGAATTTCTAACTACTTACTAACTAGCTAGTTAAGATTTTGTAGGCTCTGATACCACTGTAAGCCGATGTCGTGCACCCTACGGGTTCGCATGGAGGTGGAATTTTCAAAAAACGCTTTTAACGAACTACGCAACACCGGCTAACTCCAGTATCTATACTAAAACCTTAACTAACTAGGAGGTTTAACTACTATGATAATTTGTTATACCTCCGTGAACCAGTCCTTCGGGTCATCTTTGCCTCCTCTCCTTGACTCCCCGGTGAATGGATGAAGGTTGCGACATCGGCCTTCTCGCGTCAAAGATGATCCACCCGAGAGTTTGTGGTTCAAGCTTCAACCTCTAAACCGAGATAACTAGAGTAAATGGTTCGCTAATCTAAGTATCCTAGGTGATGTAGAGAATGTCTAATGGATTATATTATCTCACTAAACCCTTTGTTTCACAACAAATGTGAGTGTAAGGGTTTAGAGAAAGAAGGAGAGGAAATTTGGAGAGAGAATGAGAGATGAACAAATGAGCTAGGGTTGTGAAGTGTAGAGAATGGCTCAAGAGTTTTCAATAATGAAGTAACCATTATTTACACATAGAAAATAATAGTCATACTTCAATAGTGCATCCAAACCAATAAACGATTCCTTGAGCCATGCTTTACACCATGCCACATATGTCTCCAAATATCCACCTCATTAATCTATTTTGCAAAATAGATAAACCAATAATGAGGTGTCTCCTTCTAGAAGCATACCATATAAAATTATAAGAATGCCCTCACCGTATATACATACTCGTACTCGTATTCCGAAAAATACGAATACAATGAGACGATAACAATCCAATAATATAATACTAAGATCCGGCTTAAACTAAAGCCCACTAGTATTGTTCGTCCGAACATCATCCGTGTACAAGTACACGTATGTGATCGTAGCCCTGCCGTAAAACCATACGGCCTCTACATCTTTTTCCCGAAGCAGGGAAACCTTCCGTGTGGGACTGTAAAGACTCGACAGTACACTTACAATGGGTTTAACCATGAGCACGTCATCGGTACTAGTTGCACGTAACGGCTACCCAGGTATCTGTCGATAAGAAGGTCGATGAGAAAATTCATCCGAACTCCTACTGAGCCTGTCTATAACAATCTCCGTACAGTCCAGTCTGTTCGTCTAAGATACTCGCATATCAGGCCTAGGGGATGGGAAACGTTAGACCCCTAACAGCCTAATCAGTCGTGTCGAAGGAGAGCCCAATACACCCTGAGAAACTACTGGAGTGCCGACCAGTATTTCTCGACCGTCCTGGCCAGGGGCTTTGTGTAATGGCTTTCCGAACACTGCGCGATATCAACCCCCAATACCGGGAGAGACGAATCCTATCAGACCGCTACTGCCTCCAAGTTCTTCGGGACTACACCCAACTACTACCTGTTTGCACGACTTCTTTGATCTGTGGTAGGGTAGTAATCAAAGTGCAGTGGGAACATACTCGAGACGAAGTAGCGATGGCAAGTCAACAGACTAACCTGTACTCATGTCACCTGGGAACTGCTTCCTGACGATAGGTATAATACCAACCAGCAGTTCCCATCGAGTCATGTCCAGTGTAACTCATAACCTAATGAGCACCTGCAAGTACGTCGTACTAATGGCTGTGGGACAGACCATATCCCCTGCTGGGATGAGAAGCGTATACACTAGTCTACTCCGGAATATCGATGCCCCGTCTCGATAATCCTACGACCAGGGACCTGTATAAGGATGTGCTTATAGACTACCCAGCCCTTACTAGTGTGACTGCCATCACAACAATGGTAGTCAAGCAAAGATCCTAAGGGCTCTACCAATATGTATAAGCGATATGCTAAAATAAACACATGCACATATTGAGGTAGAATCAAATCAGGTACCATACTACCATTTTGAGCAAGACTGTTATCATAACTGTGAATATCACAAGCTTCCAATATGTAATATACAATCCAGTATGATACAATAATGGCCTCTAGGGCATATATCACTAACACTTTAAAGGATTCCTTGTCTCCACTCCTGACAGTGAACAGGTAGTCGACCGTCCTCTTCTGTCGTCGGTTCCCGACGAAGTGACCGAGGAATTGGGTGACCAGCTCGTCAAAGTAATTCTTCAACGTCTTCAGAGAGGTGAAGGGTCTCAATAACCAATAACTCTTGGCACATACCCAAACCAATGAGCCAAAACTTTATGGACTGTGATGTCCTTAAACCTAATGGACCGCAACGTATCTAAACTAAACTCTATGGACTATGATGTCCTTAAACCCAATGGACCGCAACGTCCCTAAACTAAACTTTATGGACTATGATGTCCTTAAACCAAATGGATCATGATGTCCTTAAATTAAAACGATAGAGCCCAAATGCTCTTTTGTTGAATCAAAAATGATCCTGAACCCCCGTTGAGTAGATCTTAGTCTAAAATTAGACTAACGTATTCTCAACAAACATTTAAGTCGATCTTAACCTCAAACAAGGTTAACGATCCTTAAATCAAACCAAATCCAAATCTAAGAAAATACGGATTTGGACTAATCCCCGCCCTACGGGCGAAAACACAAATCAGTCTCCGTATACAATCCACGGGCAACCAAAAATAAAACAAACACACACGACACGAAGTGAACATCTGGAGCAGGAGAAAGTGGTTATCGCTACACGGTAACGTAATTAACTGCGGGGGCTTGCGCTTGCAGGGAAGAATGTCCCCACAATCAAAAACCTCTCACAATGAGGGGAAATCTGACGAAATCCGCTACAACGGTCGCATCCGTCCAAACCTCTGAAACACGGTGCCATAAATCAACTTGGCATCTTCGGAGAGGTGGATGGATAAACCCAAATAGCATCTGCCCCTCCCCCCCAAATTCAGGCAAGACGTTTGTCTTTCCCGGTTTCCAGCGGTAAACAGGGTCGAGGGCGGAAGATCAACTTTAGAGGTGGAGAAGCTTCTGAAACGTTCCCACAGACGGCGCCAACTGATGGAGGTTGTGATCTCCTTCAGATGTTGTCCTCCGTCGATCCTGTGATGGCGGTCTTTAATGGTTGAGATTCAGTTTGGGAGTTGTTAAGCGTGTGGATCTCAATGGGTTGGTGTTGACACCGAGCTATCTGCAAAGGAAGTCCCGGGGTGGGTGACCACCGTAGGACCATCCGACGATCAAGTTAGTGCCGAGGAATAGGTGCAGAGTAACGGCGTATTGGAATGAGTTCAAGTTACCTGAGTCGTCCGAGAGAGGGGTTTATATAGTGGTCGTGTGGGGCAAGCAGACACGAGATCATCGTCGTTAGTTACGCCCACGTGTTATCCTCGCATTAATGGTGGGATATGCCCATTAATGGGGGACGCGCTAGCATGGGACGCGGAACATGGGGAGGCGGATATCTCGCCCTGGCGAGATACGCGGAGCCATTGCGGGGGCGCTTGGGTTCCGCGCTCTCGGTTGATCGGGGAAGTCGAGGAAGCTCGGCCTTTCAGATTTCTCGGGGATGAGCCATGAGGCCGAGGAAGCTCGGTCTGTTAGATGGCTCAGAGACGAGCAGGGTGGCCGAGGAAGCTCGGCCTATCAGATGGCTCGGAGATGAGCTGTTGGCTGTTTGCTAGGTGAAGGTGGAAAGTACTCAGGGAGGTCTCCTGAAAGGTCGGATGCGTCCTCTGAGATGAGGTCCCGAGGAACGCCCCTAATGCATCTTATTTATTCCACCTTCGTAGCCTTCGGGATACGTCATCCGCCACGTGTTGTAATCTGAGGAAATACCACTTGTGAGCATCATCAACACGCTTCTCCTTGACACATGCGACGCCCCAAAATATCTAAAGCCGTCGGCGGCTGGACTGGTATCGACGCCATGGAAGATTGGAGACGACCTTCCCCAGTCTAATTAACTTCTTCTACTATATAAGCGACTTGCGGAGGGTCGGCATAATGAATTGCCGGGAACAGTTCTGACGGTACCGCACAAGTAAAGTTGCGCCGGTCCCGGATAATATAGCTATACCATAATCCCCATAGATGAAGAGATTTCTGCTCTGGATCGTAGTCCTGGATTAAAGCAAAGACTTCGCGGTCTGTAGGCGCGTCGGCAAAAGCGCTCTCCGAACGAATGTAATGAAAAAAGGAACCGGAAGCCATAGTACCTGAAAAGAAAAACCAGTAAAGAGTTAGTGATTGGCATAACGTAATTAACTGCACCTAAGGGCCTTAGCATTTTCAGTACACCCAAATCTGCACTCCATTATGGTATATTAAAATTACTACAGTAGGCCCTACAAAATCAAGGTGATGGCTCATCAATGATAAAACATGCACCCATTGTGAGAATCCAAAAGGATTCTCATTAAATAAATAATCCCATTGAGCAGTGGAGTTAAAAACTCTAAATGTTCTTGAAAAGCGAGCTCTGCAACAGATTCAAATTTGTAGAAAAAAAGGGTATTAAAACCCTATATATAAAAAAAGGGAATATGAAGGGGAATAAAATTTCTTAAAAGTTCCAAAAATTTTCAGAGCTAAGCTCTGTAAAACAAAATGGAATTAAATTCCTTAGATAATGGGATCAAATCCCAGAAATACCCCATGTTGGAGACAGATAGGAAATATAATGGAATTAAATTTCAGAAACTCTTAAAGATCAAGATCAATGATAGGGTAAAACCCTAAAAGAGAACTAACGATTCTCAGGAATGCCCATTTATTTGAGACCCACGGTCTACTCAAAAAAGTGGAAAAGTTCTTTTTAAGATCTCAGAGAGATCATTTCAAAAAAAAAGGAGCCGAGCTTTGTTAATGGGTTAAAAATCCAAAACAAAAAGGAAGGTTCTTTTAATAGTTAAACTCTGTTCATGGTCCTTACCAATTTTTTTGTGGCAGAGTTTAACTCTGAGTTCTGTGGGCAGAGATCTAAGCTCTGAGATGAGAATTAAATTCTCACAGAAGAAGGAAACTTAAGAAAGATGATGAAATGACGGTCATTTCAAGGGCCAAAGACCCTATTTATAGGATGTGAAGGAACGGTTCAACTCCCTAGAAGATCAAACGGTGGAAAAAGTGACACCGTTGCACTCACGTGCTGAGCCACGTGAAAACAACGGTGGGGACATTTGTTTTCCCAATATTTAAACATAATAAAAGAGCTAAGCTCTGTTAAATTTAATGAGGCAGCGCCTCACGTGCTCCCAACGAGGGCGTAAGCGCCAACCCCTTAGGATTAAATCTTATGGTGGCGCCGCACGTGAAACCCACGTGGGCGCCAATGTGCAAAGTATATGAGCGCCTAGAATTAAATTCTTAAGTGGTGCCCACGTGCACAACACATGAGCGTTCGTGCCCAAGTAAAATCAAGTAGAATGAAATTCTTCATGGGGATATTTCCCTAAAAACTGGAATACTCTCTATTAAACAGAGCCATTGGATCAAAAATCCAATGGTGATGATAAACCATCAAATAATAGAATAAAATTCTATTAAGAGAAAATATTCTCCTAATCTTTCTAAATTAATAAAAAATTGTTGGATCAAAAATCTAATGAGATGGGAAAATATTTCACTACATCTTTCTAAATAAAGAAAGATGTGCTCTATATAACAGAGAGCCTTTGGATTAAAAATCATCGTTTGACAGAATAAAATTCTGTATATGGGAAAAATATTTCCCTAATCTTGTTAAAAACAAGAAGACATATTCTGTAAAACAGAAATTCTTGGATCAAAAGATCCAACGATGGATAAAATTCCCCGAACAAATTTTGAGACCAATTAAATCAATTGGAATTTCTCAATGAGAGATTTTCTCAAAACTAATTAACCATTTGCCTCCACTAAGGATCCGAGATTTCAAGTCTTAAGGAGGACAGACACAGACATATAGAGGGAACCCTCCATAAGGTTCTAAGGTTCTCAAAAAGCAATAGAGAATTTAATTCTCAATAGAGAAGAAGATCTTTTTCCTCTCCAACCCAAGGTAAAGAAACCACAGATATCAAAACATTTTCTTTACCTATCATAGCATATCCAAGAGTTTAACCCTTCTCAAGAACTTAGTTCCTTCTCTGGATCTGAGATCCACAAGACAAGTCCTCTACAAGTTGAGAATTTAATTCTTATCGGGAAGATCTTGTTCTTGAGAATCAAAGATTCAGAAAAGAACTAAGTTAAAAAAGAAAGGAAAAAGGAAAAGAACCTATCCAATGGGAATTTAATTCCTCGGAAAATAGGGCTTAACCCTAAAAGAAACTTAGTTCTTATAAAAGAAAAAGACATAAGAACTTAGTTCTTAAAGAAAAACTAATCCCAGATCTTCAAAACAAAGATCTTGGTGCCATTTATGGTCAAAATACCATCAACAGAGATTCAATTTCTAAAAAGGAAAAAAAAAACATTAGCGTCGCACGTGCTTCCCACGTGGGCGTCTTCAACAGATTCCCAAAACAAAAGGAAATCAACGCCTCACGTCAAAAACATGTGGGCGCCCAAAATAGAAGACCAGCGCCTCACGTGAAATACACATGAGCGCTGAAAAAAATGCTTAGCACTTCATACGCAGCCAAAACGGGTGAGTGCTTAGCACTGATTGGGTAGCGCCCAGCGTCTTATGTGAAAAACACGTGGACGCCCAAACAAAAGGCCAGCGCCTCACGTGAAATACACGTGAGCGTTGAGTAAAGTACTTAGCACTTCATATACTGCCAAAACGGCTGAGTGCTTAGCACTAATTGGGCAGTGTCCAGTGTCTCACGTGCTCATCACGTGGACGCCATACAAAAATGCTTAGCACTTCATATACAGCCAAAACGGCTGAGTGCTCAGTACTGATTAGGCAGCGCCGCGCGTGCTCCTCACGTGGACGCCATATAAAAAAGTGCTTAGCATTATATATAGTCAAAATGACTGAGTGCTTAGCACTGGTTGTGCAGTGCCACTGTAACAACTCCAATTTTTGTATACCAAAATTTGATTTAAAATTGAAGTATACTTGGAGTATTAATGTTGCTGATAACACTTTAAGTATCTATCTCTTTACAATAATTACAAGAAGGAGCTTGTAACTCATTGGTAATACCTTGCACTGCTGAACTAAGCCACCAGAGTTCGAATCCCATACCCCACATTATTTTTATTATTGATTTTTTAGAAAACCTTTAGAATACCAAGAGTTTACACGTGCATATCTCACAAAACCCCCACTACACCCAAAGATGTAACACTTGCAGAGGGTAGATGAACCGTCGGGAGAGATCCAGGTCACCGGACTCGGTCGGGAATCGGCCAACTCGGCCTTGACTCGGCCGACTCAGTGATCCGACCGAGTCACGGCCGAGTCACCCCCTTTTAGGCCGATTCCGGCAAGGGTCACAACATGAAAGTTGTGTCTTTTGGTATTCCCTACTCACCTGCAAAGTTTCAGCCCAATACCACTTCCAGAGATCTTTAAAACCCCCAATTACTCCACTTTTAATACATTTTTATTACATTTTATCACATTTTTATTTTTTAACTTTTCATCTACCCTAACCCTAACCCTAGCCTAGCCCTATATAAAGGCCCCTACCCTCTACCTTTTCCCCTCACAACTCTAAGCATACTCTCTAAAACTCTTGAGAACTTGGTGCAAAGAGCGAGAAGCGAAGCGCTGCCGAAACCGACGACGGATTCCGGCGACCGGATCAAGACCGACGTGACGTTTCCAACGAATCGGCAACCACCACACCTTTTAGAACGCTTAGCTTGTCCAAACCCGTAAGTCCCAACCTTCTACCTCTCTTTTCTATATTTGCAAAATACGACTTTTTGAAACCCGACGGAAATCGGACAAACCGATTTCCGATTCGGTTTTTCTTAAAAATTCCACTTGTCACCTAATACATATTATCAACCCTCTTGCATGTTGACTATTAATCACCCTTAAATCAAATTTAATTGTACTTTTCCACATGAAATGACAAGTTCTTTAGAAAACCGTATTTCTTGCATAAAAATACCATCAAGTTAAATTTTAATGTTCTATTTAGATACCCCACTCCTAATCATGTTTATTTTGATAACAAAACTTGTTTCATTCAATTTGGATGAAATTTCACATATGAAATGATAACGTTTATGGAAACCGTATTCTTGCACTTTAATACCCTTAACTTTAACATAACTCATTTCACCTTGAAACTTCACCAAAACTTAATATAAGTCACGGGGTAATGACCTACCCTTACACACACTCATTATAACCCTAATTGCTGAATAACAAAATACAGAATACGATATTATAGGACTTTTTCACTAAAATACCATAATCTTTATAACTTTTAGTTTAATCTTTAAATTGTAAATTCTTTTTAAATAAAACTTATACAAAATGAAAACACGATTGGTCATGGACATCGATCGTTATCTAATCTGTCTTGTGGTGACTAGGCAAGTGTGTCTAGGCTAGTGGTTATTAATTAGGCCCACGACGTGGTTCCTTCCCACTTACCTGGCACTTACCTGGCTGCATGATGGTGAAGAGGCGATTTGAGGCTCTAATGATTCATCGTTTAGACCATAGAAGATAGGTTAGATGGTCTAGGAAACCCTAACAACTAAAATATGGAGAACTATATACTTTTACAAATAAATACCCTATATTTAGAAAATCTTTTCCCTAAATTAAAAGTATTTATAAAACCTGAGCAAAGTGCCATTACAACCCATTCGTGGGGAACCTGTTAGGGATAGCACGGTTCATCGTGCACCCGCAGGCTAGTAGTGCGAGATTCAGACCTCCGCAAGGAGCATTCGGTCTCGAAAGGTTTAAATACAATATTTAAGGAAAGTAATATTTTTTGTAAATAAAATATTCATTTAAAAATCATTTAAGTGTTTTATTATATATAATTATCATTTAAACACTTATTTTGTTATAATATCAAGTTTCCACTTTTTCCTAAAAATCATAGATTAAAAGTTACATTAAAATACCACGAATTTCAAATAAACAATTAATACTTTTATTAGGATATATTCACTAGAATAACACAAATAAAATTCACATCCATTACAATAATAAAGACGATTATTAAATACTTGAGGTATATTTTGAAAACTATACAAAAGTACTTTTTACATAAAACCCCTCAAGTTTCACAAATTACAATAAGGCCCCTAGCTAATATTGAACTTCAAATTATCTTTCTTTTAGTCTGACTCGGGTTAGAGTCTGACTAATTCTGACTTGAATATAATTCAAGTCAATCTATATTTCAATCATATTCCAACACAACTTGAAATCATGAATCCCTGAATACAGTTAACAATATATTCATTTTTGACTGAATCAAACCATGGATATTCATTCCATTATCCTGATATTCCATTTACCTGATTATACAGTTGCAACATGTTTACTGATATCATGGTTTTGGTCAGTCACTCAATTTACATATTCCATTACTACAACACTGTTAAAACATTACGGGGTTTAAAGGGGTAGATTGGTACGGAAGATGTTAAAAGTGGAATGAGGTGGTCAGATTAAGACACCTAACATGAATACTGTTGCTGTTGTACCGTGGCATAACGGTTCCTTGTACTCTCCGTTTGCACTGATCTCTAGCATATAGAGATCCCCCTCGTATACACTGGCATTCTTCTGTACCAAGCTACAAACAACTGCGTTAAACAATATTCCATAATATTCTACAACATAATACTCTAGAAAATACTGTTACTCTGCCATTCTCACTCCACTTTTCTTTGGGACTTACCGAGCGACCTGTTCGCTGACGACATTCTATTTCTTTCTTCTTTGAATGTCGTCAGGTGCGTTGGACCAAGTTGAGACCGAGCCAACAACTGAAGATTTGGAGCAGTTCCAAGAAGATCCAGAGCTCTAGACTTTGTACTTGTTCTTTCCAGTATTTCCTTTTATTATTATGCCACTGTTTAGGCATTGCTTTCTTTTTTTTCATTCCAGTTGTATTTTCATTTCATGCATTGTATAAAGAATGTTATTAAATAAAAGTTGCTGTTATCTCAATCTTATTTGTCTCTTGTGATTATTTTATATTGCTTAGTTACGCTTAGCGTATGTACTTCTGAGTACATACGTAGCGGGCCTCGTCACGACCACTTCGCCGTACATTGGGAAGCGGGGCGTGACAGCCACTGAAGGTTTCACATGATACCCATGTGAGCGTCAGAGCTTCAAACTAGTGCTTAGCACTTTTGCATAAAAACAAAGGGTCTGAATAAGCACAGAGTGCTTAGCACTTTTGAACAAAAAAAACGGACTGAGCAGACTAAGCCCAAATTGGCTAAGTCTCTCTGAAAAGTTTCTTACAGCCGAGCCCAAATGCTCTATTGTTAGATCTTAAATAAAAATGATCATTAAAATTTTGCTAAGTTGATCTTAGTCTCAAATAAGACTGGCGTATCCTTAGTTAAAATAAATTGAGCCCAAATGCTTATATATTTAAGTTGATCTTAATCTCAAACTAGATTAACGGTCCTTAAATAAAACAAATCCAAATCTAAAATATACGGATTTGGACTGATCCGCGCCCTACGGGCGACGACATAAACTAGTCTCCATATACAATCCACGGGCAACCCCATAAAAACAAACAAAAATACAACACGACACGAAGTGAACTACTGGAGAAGGAGAAAGTGGTTATCACAAAGCGGTAATGTAAATAAGTGCAGGGGCTTGCGCCTGCAGTGAAGAGCATCCCCGCAATCAAAAACCCTTCACAAATGAGAGGGAATCTGATAAAGTCACGCTACAACGGCCGCGTCTGTCCAAACCTCCGATATATGGTGCCATAAATCAACTTGGTATCTTCGAAGAGGTGGATGGATAAGTCCAAATAGCATATGCCCCCAAATTCAAGCAAGATGATCCATCCCAGTTTGTCTTTGTATTCGGCGGTGAACAGAACCTAGTACGAAAGATGTATGGAGTTATTTCCTGGGATTTGGATGACATACTCTTGATAGGAAGTGATGTTCATATATTACAATCGGTCAAACTTTGGTTGTCACAGATTTTTCTCCATATAAGATCTGGATAAGATATCAAGAATTCCGATGACTAAATCTATGGTTTTAGATCTAAATTTGGGAAGTGTCCCAATCCGGATACTTAGACACTATTCTAAAAGTGTTTCAGAATGGATGACTCCTGACATGGTGGTGTGCTCGTAGGTGATGGAGCCACCCTTTCTAAAGAGATTTTTTTCAGACTAATGAGGAGAGAGACTCGCATGAATGACATATCATTTGCTTAGGTAATTGAGTCGATTATGTAAAGTCTTGTACTAAACCAAATGTTGCTTCTGTACTTGTCGTAGTAAGCAGATATTAATTCAATCATGGAGAAACAAAGGGGAAGCGGTTAAAAACATAAGAGAATATTCTTGGTATATGGTAACGGCAGCCTTCTCCAAGGGGCGGTTATCGGTTCAGGCTTCCAAGATGACCTGGATGACAGAGATGCTGTCAGAGTTTTGAGTTTACCTTCTTCTGAGGAGCAGTATAAGATAGGGTTCCAGTAGGAATACTGAGATAGGCATGGTGCAGAATACTGGTTATAACTCAACGGAGGATACAACCCAAGAAGTCTGATGGATAAAGTTGTTCATTTATGAACTTGGTCCCATCAAGTATCCAGACAAATTCTTGAGGTGGGGTATCGCTCAGTTCGGGAGATTGTTGATCTCCGCAAAATTGAGATATAGAGAGATGAAGTTGGAATATTGTAGCGAATTCACTCACTGAGGCTATTTCTAGAATAAAGATGTTTCTCAAATAAGCTTTGCGAAACTGATTGGTAGAGAAGTTCAGTTCAGATGCACATGAGATACCGTGATAATTGGCTTTAAGTGCAAGTGGGAGATTGTTGGCTATAGTGCCCTCAAGGCAATTATTGTAATTGCATGTATGCGATTATGATAATTGAGAGAGGAACTATACAGGTAGAACAGTCTTACTCGAAATAATAGTATGCTATCTGGTTTGTCTTTATCATTGATTTGTATATGCTTTACTTGTTATTACGTATTGCTAAATACATAATGATGAAGCCCGTAGGATTCTTGCTTGACTATCAGCATTATGATGACGATCATATACGTAAGAGCTGGGTACTCCATAAGCACATCCTTAAATGTCCCTAGTCGATGGAGTATTGAGACTGGGCATCGATATTCCGGAGTAGAATAGTGTATACGTTTCTAGACCCTAACGAGGGGTGGCAGCCGGTCTCACAAGCCATTGGTGTTGTGTCACATAAGATAGTATACATGTGCTCACTAGAGGTGAGTATACTTGACGGACTCGCCGAGAACTTCTACATAGTATTATACCTATCGTCAGATAGCAGTTCTCTAATAGAATGCGTACAGGTTAGTCTTTTGACCTTAGATCGTCATCTCGTGTGAGTTCTCACTTTACTTAGGTTACTGTCCTACCACGGCTCAAAGGAATCGTGCAAACAGGTTTTAGTTGGGTACATTCCCGAGCCACATGGAAGCAGTGAGTGATTGTCAGGGATTCTTCTCTCCTGGTATTAGGAGTCCATGTCGCGTTGTGTTTGATTGGTGATCACCATAAATCCGTGGCCACGGTGGATGAGATTTACTGATATGAGTTCACTAGTTTCCAGGTTGGTGATGATCTTGACTCCGACATGACTTATCAGGTTAGTAGGGATGTGACATTATCCACCCCCTAGATCTGGTATGCGATACTCTAAGCTGAAGAGACCGGACTGTGCGGAGATTGTCACATCCAGGCTCAGCAGGGCATAGACGGACTTGATTGTCGACCTCCTTTTCAGCAGATACCTGGATAGCCGTTACGTACAGCTAGTGCCGCTGACGTGATTATGGTTTTGGATTTATCCAGTAACTCACTGCCAGCGTATTGTCGAGTCTTTAGAGTCCCACACTGAGGGTTTTCCCTATTCAGGCAATATGATGTAGAGGCCGTACGTTGGTACGTGCAGGGGTCCGATTAAATACATATACCGGCCACACGGACTTTAATCAGATGGTTGATAATACTAGCCGGTTTAGGATTAAACCGGATTATTAAATCAAGTTTTTGATTTAATAATTTATATATAATATATATATATATATATATTCTAGTATTATATTCATTATTCATTTTCTCTCTTTTGGCTATTCGTATTTTTATATAAATACGCGTATATGTATTTCAATATGTATACCGGATTGTATTCCGTATTTATACGGAATATTTCTAGAAGGAGGACACCTCATTATTTGATTTTCTTTTAGAAAATCAATTGGAAATGAGGTAGAGAGTGAGGTGATTTTAGGTATGGTTGAGGGCATGTAGAGAAAGATGGGCTTCAATTGTTTATTGCTAAAATTGTTTTGACATATTTTTCTCATGGTTGAAAAAGATTATGAAGCCATTCTTTTCTCGTATTCATTCACACATACACACATTCTCAACCTCTTCCTCCTTCTTCCTCTTGAATAAGAATGCACTTTTGAACAGGAAAAAATGAGAGATGATAGTGGAAAATTCCTGCATCCCCACACTCTATTTCTAACAAGCTTGGAACGTCGGTTGCTTCATTAGGTGAAGCTAGAACTTGAATCGGTTTCTCTCGGGTGGATCATCTTTGATAAAGGCGGTCGTCTCTCAAGTTTGTTCCCGATGGCCTACGAAGAGCTTAGAGGGGTCTTCTACGATTGTGTGGACACGCATCAAAGGTTGTAATCCCTGAACCTTGCATGCTTAGTTTTCTAGTTTAGTGTTTAGAACAATAGCTAGGGATTAGTTTCTAGTGCTCTCCGTAAAAAAAAATTCGATTCTGCATCGGCCGCGATTGTAGCGGTAAGGGTACTAGGAACTTTCACTGACCCGTTTGACAAACCTGTGGCAAGCTTCTGGTATATAAATTGTAATAATTTTGTTATGATGGAAAATTTGATGATATAGCTTTTAGGGGGTGTTAGTCACAAAAATTTTAGGATCCAGAATTTATAAATGAAATGACCGTCATTTTGATAAAATTCTTTTCTATTCAAAATGGTAGTCATTTGATTTCAAAATCCATACATAATTTAGGACAATACATTTAATAGTGGACGTTAGCTGGTACTCAACTGACAGAGATTCGACGAACACCATAGTGGAGGACGGTGGCGGCGACGAAGACGATAGTCGGCCGGTGGTCGGAGGCGGCGATGGTGGCGACGACGACGGCGACGATGGTTGGCCGGCGGTCGGAGGCGACGATGATGGCGGCGATCGAGGATGGCGGCGGCCTGCGGTGACCGACGGATGGGATGGTCGGCCAGTGGTGGGGGACACGGTCGGCGGTATACGATGGGCAGCGATCGGTGACGGCGGCGATGTTGGCGACGAACAAGGACGACAACGGTCGGCGGTCGACGACGGTAAATGGTCAGTGTTGGCGATGGTCGGCCGGCGACGGCGGTAGAGACGGCGGTCGGCGGTTGCAGTGGGGGTGGTCGATATCCGGTTAATGGTGGCGATAGCCGATTGTGGCGATTCCTGGTATAGCGGTTTATCTAAATTTTGATATATCATGTATATTGTTGCATTTTAGAAAATTTAGGGGTACATGGTGATTTAAAAATTGATTGGTTTTTTATTTTTGTATCATAGGTTCAATGATGAATTCTAAAATCCAAATTCTCGCATTTTAAAATGCTTGAGACTAACATGAATTTTCAAATTCCGGAATGATATTTTCAAATGACTTGGGACTAATACCTCGTTAGCGCACTGTCATAAAAGCTTAGTAATTTTTTAAATTTTATTATTATTTTAGGATAAAAACATCTTAATATCTAACAAAGAAGCAACCTTGACGGTCATTTTGGACTACGGGGATGTAAACGGATCAGATACAGTTCGGATATAGGTGTAATCATATCCGTATCTAGCAGTCATTGCCAGATGTGAATACGGATACGAATACAAATAATAAAAACCACTATTTGTATTTGAGAACATTCGGATATCGCAAAAACTGTATCCATACATAGTATAAAAAGTCAGATATTAAGTTGGATACGAATACGGAAGGAATATATGTGTTAGTATATTCGTATCCGGTTATTTTCGGCAGATATGAATACAGATACTGATAATCATTGAAATGAAAAAGCAATATATGTATTTGATAAAAATTGGATAAGAATACGGATTCCAATCGAATTATTCGTATCCATTTACATCCCTACCCGATCAACAACAATAAAACATCTGGAAGCGTAGTCTCGTCAAACCAGTCCACACCATCTATTGCTTCAGCATCGGTCATAAAATCGGCACCAACATTTCCTTCAAGAAAAATATGTGGATTCCGAAACCTATCGAGCAATTCAATCCATAACCCTATATCATTTTTATTTTTATTTTTATTTTGGGGTAAAGACTAGTTTTATATTGCCCCGACAAATAATAATACAAAAAAAGGTAGTGACGGCCACATGTCGACCCCTCGCCCTGAATAAAAGAATATACAATTTGGTTACAACATAAATAAAATGAAATACATCGCATTACACTTGACGCACGGGGCTAAGCATTTCACGACAATTCGCAACCAATCCAAATAATAAGATATCATAATATCACAAGAAACATCATCACAATTGTCAATCTCGTAACCCTTTCTAATTGATCTATAGCAATTAGACGACGTATTGCCATGCTTTGACATATTGCGAAAACCAAACATAAATTAACGAGTATGTCATCGCATTAATAGGGTTAAACTCTTTAACCGCGTCGATACGCAACCCATGGCCAAATGAATCCCAAGACCAACAGAGAAGTAAACATGAATTTCCAAAAAATTTGAAACTCAAGTTCAATTCCGACTCATAAAAAAACGTCTATTTGACACCGAAATGGACCTGAAAAAAGCTCGATGGAAGTGAAGACACTCTGAGATAGAAAAGAGAAGATTGGGGGTGGGAGTATGGGGGGTGGCCAGACCCGAGACCACCCAAATGGGTGGCTCGGGTCTGCCCATGCCAAGAGCACCATATCGGTGCTCTAGGGCCCCCACCCTCTCCCGAGAGCATCATTTGGTGCTTCCGGGCAGGGGCGGTCCCTGTTGGGGCCAAAAATTACACCCTAAGATCGATGTCAATAAGTCAAAATAAAGACCCAAAAATTGAGCCCGGATCGAAACCCGAATCTAAGTCAAGTGGGCCTAAGCCCGAACCCAAGTCCAAGCAAGCGGGCCCAAGCCCGGGTCAAGTGGACCCATGCCCAAGTCGAGACCGAACATGAAGAGGCCGACCTCCCCTATGCCAAGAAGAAAATTATGTAATAAATAATTATGATGTAATTTTCATGCACAAATGTAAAATAAATAGGCAAAAAGCCAAATTTTTGTAATGCACATGGCTTATGTGCAAAAATAAATAAGCACATGAGATATGCGATGGGCAAAATGGCATTTTGTAAGGCCCAAGAGGCTATATGTAAACTTGTAAGCCTATATAAAACAACATGATAATGAAATGAAGCATAATTTTCATTCCCCTAAAAAATTAGGGTTCTGTGCCTCCTTCTCCTTCCTCAAGGTTTTAAACAATCTCTTTTTTTGAATTAAATCAAGAGTTAACTCTTCTTTTCCCAAAAAGAAATAATTTTTCACCATAAAACCCTCGAAGGGGAGCTCAGATCTCCCATCAAATCTCTAAAAGGGAGAGTTTTAATCTCAACACCCTTTTTCTCCAAGATCCAACAAAAAGAGAGGAGGAGGAAGGAACCCATCTTAGAAAAACCCATTTTAGGAAAGTTCAAGGCTCGGACCTCCTTTCACCATCCAAGATCTAAATCCTTTAGGAGCATAACTCCAAATCAATTTTCGAGAAGTTCAACTCCAAGATCCAAATTCTCAAAGGAGTTTAACTCCAAATCCAGACCTTTTAGGAGTTTACCTCCAAATCCAACCCTTTTAGGAGTTTAACTCCAAATCCACATCCAATTTCTTCCCTAGGAGCTTAACTCCAAAGCCCTCATGAGTTCAACTCCCAGCCCAGGGGTTTAGCCCTTTCTTCCTCTGGTGTTTCCAATGGTCGCGTGCCGCTCACATGACACGCTAGCACCCTGCGGCCACACGCAGGGCACGTGACCCGCTGGCGCCCAGCGGTCGCGTGCCGTGCGCGTGACCCGCTGGCGCCCAGCATCCAAGCGCCTGGCACGTGACCCACCGGCGCTCAGCGTCATGTGTTGTCTCACGCATCCTTAGGACTCTCATCACCCCTCTTTTTCCCAAACGTTTCCCACTAAAAATACTTCTCCCGTTGGAAAAAATTTCTAACAGGACGCTGCCCTGCATTCCTCAAAGGGCCGCTAGCCCCCTTAACCCCCAGCCCGCTATTCGGGTAGCGGGACCCCCGTAAACTCTGCGAGGCCCCCGATACATCCAAAACACAACACACGCACTCTGCACATTGAGTTTGCATGACCAGTTTTACCCGTCAATCGGAGGTTCTCTCGCTCCAAAAGCGAGGGGTAATTAACGGCAGCTTAGTCTACGGCTGACGAAGATTCGGATCCCCACAATCAATAAACCCCGGCCTACCCTAGACAGGGGGAATCTGTATATGCATGACAAGAGCGCGCATTTCTATCTCAAGAGGGTAACGAAAAACACTCTACAGTCCCTTCCACGCATTCCCTGCACTACTCGGATCAAAAACACCATCCCGGAGTGGGTCGAATATGCCAAATATTTCATGTTTAAACTGCAGTTTTTAAAATCAGCCAACACTTTAAAAACAGTGAGCAATCAAGTTGGTTTTGAATTCAAACGGTCATAAAAAAACAAGTTATGAGTCTATGGATGGCTCTGATACCACTATTGGGCAGGTAGTCACCCTATCCAATGAGGTCGCCATGGCACCAACGGATCCCTCAGCAGCTACTTTTTACGCATGCCCCCTCAGGAGGACTACAACCAGCTAGAACACTTTCCGATCTCGGGACACCCTGAGGGTAAGAGCCTATATTTCGCCACACTGTCACACAGTGAGAACCTACAAGCACGTTAGCGGTAGGTGCCACGATATATATGTGCATTCTATATTTCCTTTTCATAATGTTTTCTGTAATACTTGTGTGAGAAGGAAAGTGCTAGATAATGTGATTATCTAAATGATGGGATTGCGTTAATAGGATTAATGTAAAATAAAATAAACTTATACGTTGTAGGAACCAACTTTTTCTAAAAAAGGAAATTTTAGTCGATTCTTTTGCTTTGTATCATGGCATTCGGCTAGGAATGTCCTGCACCTCATTCGATAAGGAAAGAGACTTGATCCTGTCACAGGGAGTTCGCTCTTGGGTAAAAGTTTATGTCATTATAATTGTTTTTGTAACCGTATTCTTTTGCTTTGCGTCGTGATATTCGGTTAGGAATATCCTGCACCTCATTCTATGAGGAAAGAGTCTAGATCCCTTCACGGGGAGTTCACTCTTAAGCAAAGGTCTACACAGCTATAAACATTCAAAACCACTCGATTCCTACGATGAGATCAAGTTCATTATGTAGACGGTTTTATTCAAAACCAGCTGTAGCCCTCTGTCATTTCAGGGAGTAGAGTACTTAATATTCGTACTACATTTGTTGATGTTTAGTCAAGGTGTAGTGTACGGTAACTAACTGATGTCTTTCTGCTTGCATGTAATGAGATTAGCTAGGTCATTCGTACGACTTTGTTGATATTTAGTCAAGGGTCGTGCGGGTGGGTCTAAATTAATCACGAAATGACGGGCTAAACTTGACTGGGACTCTTTGATTTGTTGATCTTTAGTCTAGGTCATAAAGTCCTAGGGGCAAAAACGACATCGGGAGTTTCAAGTGTTGAAACTTGCAATGGGATTGCATACCTTCTATGGAGTGGGGTAATTTGTTGATCTTTAGTCAAAATTACCACGCCGTGATAGATTGGGTCCCGATTCCTATTGTGAGTAATTGTTACTTCCGGGAGATTTTTTATACAAAATCCCGGCTAGTTCTCATTTTTGGGTTTGAAGGAGAATTCAACAGAACAGTGGGAGCCATTCTGATTAGATAAATGTACCAATCTAATCAAGATTAGAGTGCACGCTGAGTGTTTCTTTTCTCTCTCTCTGGCAGCGACCTTGGACTGACCTTAAACTAAGACTCGTTAACCACATTGACCGACCTTTTTACAAACTCATTATTTTAGGATGTCTGGATTGCCCTAATCCATGACATAGTCGCATATGTCCTTACCTATCCTACTTTCCCTTCTGCTAACTCCAGAACTCTCTGTATTCGGTACAGAGATCCATATTGTTTGGAAGGCCATCGTATAGTTAGATACGAACTCGATGAAATTGTTTCAGTCTGAGAATGGCCACTGGTTCTGGATTAGATGAATGGTTTGTTTGTCTATCCTTCCTACCTTATCTCAAGTTCGAGAGCTCCTTACATATAAGGAGTGTATACCAGTTATACTTATTGGATAGTCTTCTTCCAATCCCGAAGTTGGTGCTGAAGGAATGGAAATAGGAAAACCAACTAGTATATGTTTAGTATACAGAAAAGTAAGATGGAGAGACATCAAAAGGGGTTGAAGCATGAGAAAAGAAAATTGCGACTGTTGTCATGAGCCTGGGAAATGAAAAAAGCAATACTATGAATACCTAACTAACCCCGCTAAAACATTTTGATGTCTCGGATTTTCCGTACGTCTGTGTTTTGAAAAACCGGTTCTCAATAAACTCTAACTCCAGCGTATATAGATACCGGATTAGAATCCCACATCTATAAGACGTTACAGATGTTGAGAAGGAGCAGAGAATTGAGAATGAATGATTTTATTCTCAATGTCAGTTTTCGGAGCAATTGTTGCTATTAAGGAAAATTATCAGGTTTTGCCAGAACGGCAAACTTTTGGTTTCTTTTAACCAAAAGAAAGTTTTCAATTGACAGTACACGGCAATTGAGTTAGTGAACTCAAGGGACTTATACATATTGATGTATGTTGTCCAATATCCATACGGACATGGTGTTGGTATTAGGTATTCCGTATTGAGAATGTGATTCTCTCTCAGATTGTTCATCCGCGGGTGCGCTCCATGATGAGTAATATTGAGTTGCCTTCTTTGATTTTGGGGATGCGCTAAAAATAGATGCATATCAATTGATGCCGGTTCCATCTAAACAAGTGCCTCTTTTCTATGTGTGATATAGAATAGTGTTCATCTTAAAGTTGTTAAGATATGAGGTTATCCGATTAGTGTTTAAAACCATAATCCGGATAAACTCGAGACACGTTTCGGTAATAGCAATCTGTGGGTTATCCCAAGTTTTCACGAGGGATAGCTTCTACCATTTTCAAGTTCAAAGTGTTTTGTCCTTGACTCGCCGTATACTTGGTAAAGGAATTTTATGCAAAAGAAATTAGTGGGGGTATGGTAGAACTGGAAATGGTTCCAGAACCACAAACGAATACTGAAAGTTTTGTGGAACCTAATGATCCAATTGACCCTGACAGACCATAACTACTCCGCAGATTTAGTAGGCGACTTCAGCCACCCGAGAGATACTTTGGTTTTCTTGTAGACGGCAACTAGAAGGTTTGCATCATGTGATGATGACCCTACTAGTTATCAGCAAGCCATAAGAAGTGGTGACTTCCAACTGATGGCTGGATGCCAAAATTATCCAAGTTGGACTCCATGCACTATAACAAATTATAGACTTTGTTGTGTGCTCCTGAAAGGGGTAAAACCCATAAGGAGTAAGCAGATCTTTCGAGATCAGTGCAAATAGAAAAATATTAACTTAATAAGGCCAGACTTGTAGTTAACATGTATTCATCAAATGCCCGATATGGATTGCGATAATACCGTTACTTCATTGTCTGTGATGAAGTCCATATGGATATAACCTGTCACTGTTGTCTTCATGACTATGATATCTGGTATGAGAATAACTATAACAACTTTCTAAATTGGATTTAGAAGTGTACGTGTATATGACTCTACAAGAGAGTTATCGTTGTCAGTGGGAGCAGCGGATAGTGTGCAAATTGCTTAAATTTATTTGTAGACTAAAGCAAGCATGGCGGAGATGGATCATCTGTTTTGATGCAATGGTCAAAGTGTTTGATTTCATCAAAATTAGAGATGAGCCGGGTATTTGTAAGAAAACTGTAGGGAGTACTGTCAAATTCCGCATACTGATGTGGAGGACATACTCTTGATAGGAAGTGATATTCCTATACTACAATTCAATCAAACGTTGGTTGTGACATTTGTTTCTCCTATATGGATTTGGATTATTGATTCTGGTGACTAGATTTATAGGTTTAGATCTAGTAAGGAAGTTGGGATTGTCTAAATTCAGGTATCTTAACACCATTCTTAAAGTGATTTAGAATGGACGACTCTTAGTGAGGTAATGTACCCCGCGGGTAATGGGGTCACTCTCTCTGAAGATGTTTTTCGGGACTGATGAAGAGAGCGACTCGCATGAATGACATTCGACATGTTTCGGCATTGAAGTCAATCATGCGATGTTATATACCAGACCGGACATTGCTTTGACACTTGGTGTAGCAAGCAAATATTAGTCAAATCCTGGAGAAACATAGAAAGAAGTGAAGAACATATGAGATGTTCTTGGTGTATGGTAATGGCAGACTCCTTCGGGATTCGATTACCGATTCCAACTTCCGTAGTGACAAGGGTGACAAAGTATCTATCACGAGTCAATTAGTTTACCCTTTTATGAGGAGCAGTATATTGTAAGAGTTCTAAACGGGATACTGAGGTAGTCAAGGCTCTAGATACTGATTTTGACTCAGCAGAGAATACATCTTAAGAAATTGTCTGGATAAATACGTTCATTTATGAACATGGTCTGATCAGCTATCTAAACAAAGTTCTAAGGTATGTATCGCTCATTTTGGGAGATAGTTGATTTCCGTGAAGTTGAGATTCAGAGAGATATAGACAGAAACGTTGCAGCAGATCCACTCACTAAGGCTGTTTCTCGAACACAGTTTGTGAAACTGTTAGTACAGAAGTTAGGTATGCAGTAGCATATGAGACATGTGTATACGACACCACAACAATTGGCCTTAAGTGCAAGTGAGAGATTGTTGGATATAGGTGCCCTCAAGGTAATTATCGTAGTTGCAGGAATGCAATTATTGAATTCAAGAAGGGCCTATACCAAGAACAGTCTTACTTGAGATGATAGTACGCTGTCTTGTTTGTATTTGTCATTCATAAGTATACGTTTTACTTGCTATAACGCATCGCCACTACATGATGATCAAGCCCATATGATCTTTGCTTGACTACCAGGATTATGATAGAGATTACACTAGTGGGGCCTGGGTAGTCTATAAGCACATCCTTAAAACTCCCTAGTTGTAGGAGTATCGAGATTGGGCATCGGTATTCCGGTTTAGACTAGTGTATACGTTTCATGACCCTGTACGGGGCGATGGCTGATCTCATAGCCATTGGTGTTTGACACCGATGATTGTATACAGATGCTCATTGGATGAGTTACACTGGACGGACTCGCCGAGAACTCTTAGATGGTATTATACTAATCGTCTGATAGCAATTCTCTGGTTACATGAGTACAGGGTAATCCCTAGACCCAAGATTGCCATAGTGTCTTGTGTGTGTTCCCACTGTACTTAGATTACTATCCTACCATGGCTTTAAAGAGTCGTGCAAATAGGTTTTAGTTGGGTACAGTCCCGAAGCATATGGAGGCAGTGAGCGGTCGAGAGAATTCGTCTCTCTCGGTATAGGGAGTTGATGTCGCACTGTGCACAGTTGGTTATGACCATAAGTTCTTGGCCAAGACAGACGAGATTTACTGATAAGTGTTATTAGTAGTTTCTTGAATGGACATTAGCTTGACGTCAACACGACTTGTCGGGTTAGTGGGAGTCTGACGGTTTCCATCTTCCCGACCTGGTATGCGACAGTCTTAGATGAAGAGACCGAACTGTACGGTGAATATCACTGATAGGCTCTAGCAAGGTACATACGAGCTTACTTGTCGACCGACTTTTCATTCAATACATGGGTAGCTATTATGTACAGCCAGTACCGCTAATGTACTTGTAGGTCAACCCGGTGGAGGATTGGTCTGAAAGTGTTTTGGATCAATCGGATATGATCCTGACCTACTTCCAGCGTATTGTCGGGTGTTTAGAGTCCCACACAGGGAGTTTTCCCGTTTTAGCGAAACAATGTAGTGCACTTATGGCGATATGTGCGGGGTCCAATTAAACATGTGCACATGATACTACATGTTTTTTTAATCGGACAATTAATACTAGCCGGTTTATGATTGAACCGGGTAATTGAATCAAGTGTTGATTTAATGATATCATTTATATATGATGATGCATATATAAACTAGTATTAATGTGTTGTTCTCAACACTCTCTTTTTTGCTACATGTCATATTACATATCATATCATGTACATGGTACATATGATGGTCATGAGTAAATATATATGTACAATGTTATTATATACATATATTTATTTGTTTGTTTACTTTTGTTATCATTTCTCTTTGCGCAAGGATGAGTTGTATGCTACGGGTCATGTGTTGTGATGAGACATGATGTTTATTGTGCACAAACTCCACCGATGAGCTGTTTGGTTGCAGGATTATGGAATTTGGATTCTAAAATATTACGGTTGAAATTTCTGGATTTGGTAATTTGTTGTTTGGTTGGTTTTGGATTCCTAGTATTGGATTTGTAGATTCTTGTAATTTTTGTTTGGTTGGTGAAAAAAAATGGGATTTGGATTTGAGGATTTTAGAGAGAGATAGAGAGAGGGAGGATTGTTAAATAAATAAAGTGCATGAGCCCCATCTAAAAGTACAATGAATAGTGCCAAATCCTTGAAAATCCTTGAAAATTTTTAGGATTCCATAATTCTTGTTTTGTGGTGGGTCCCCCATAAAAAACAAAGGAATCCTAAAAATCCTAATCTTGCAACCAAAAACAAAATTATGGAATCCTAGGATTCCACGATCCAAAATCCAAATCCAAACTCATAATCCTGCAACTAACCAGGCCCTGATCGCTCCAAACAAACCCAAATGGGAAACAGATCAGTGCTACAATCGTAATTAATCCCTCACCAACCCAATTGTCTATCTCCCTCTGATGACCATATGAAAGTCTCGCTCCCCTGCCGCCGCCCCAGCCTTCTTCCTAAGCTCCGTAGGTCAAACTTTTTCCTTGCACTCAAACCCCTCATCGCTCCATTTTTTCCTTTTACTCCATCTCTCTTTTCTAAAATTCTTAAAAATCTCTCCTTTTTGGCCCCTTTTAGGTCCAAGGTCTTCCTGGTCAAATCCCTAATGGCGCCTCCACCGATTCTCTCTTTGGCGCTTCCATCCGAAACAGGCCGCGTCCTCAGCATCCAATCGCACACGGTTCAGGTGAATTTCGTTCCCTATTTTTATTCTTATTCTTACGATTTTACTGCCCTCATTGATGTTTTGTTTAAAGTTATTCTTGATGTTTTTCATTGTCCCTAACCTTTGAGGTCAGCTTCATGAATTCATTTCCTTTGCTAGAAGACAATTTAATCAATTGAATAAACACCATTTTTAATTGTCCCTAAAGACATTTTAATCAATTGGATATCAATGTCACATTAATAGAACACTTAGAGCAAGAGACAAGCTGTTGAGGGGGAAAATATGGCTACTTGATTTGTATATTATTGCAAAGAATTGTTTAGAATGAAGAAAGAGACGACACCACTGACAGCAGTAAGCTTTGTTGCTAATTTGATGGCTCGACTACATAAATCCTTTTCTTCTTCTCAGCTTGAAGAAGGGCACTTCCTCCATTAAATTAAGGGGAAAATGGGGCTGTGAATACCACAGCCTGGGGTCGGTCCCGCCTCAATTTAAATCCAGGGACCCACCCCCGTTTTCCCTTTGGGACGTGACCGTGAACAGCTAACCTAGCTGTGAATGTTCACAGCTGCATTACCCTCTTAAATTAATACATAACACATGTTGTTTAACTTTATATATCCATCATCTTTTGTTAGGCCTACCTTTAGCCCTAATAACAGTTTTGTTATCACTAATTGTAATTTTGCAGCTCCTTCAAGCATGCACACTTTTGACATCCGATGCTTGTGCGCCAACCATTCTCATAGGTTCTCCCAGATTTATCCTCTACGGGAGATACCTCTAAGTTCCTAATAATGCGCTCGTTTCTTATCTTATCTTTTAGAGTATCGAGAACTAGAAGACAATGTATAATATTAGAGTTACCGAGGAATTACCTTTTTAGCTAATAATATAATTTAAGAGAAAATTCACATGTTCCGTGTTACAAGCAAATGAGATATAGTTTATAGACTGCATGTAAAGAAGCAAAGCGAAAAAATGGTTAGATTACTAGAGCAGTTTCACAGCCATCCTCATCCACTTCGCGCTAAGAGAAATGAGCCATCTTCTCGCCACTTAAACATGATAATATTTCTCGTCATGTTTCATAACAATCACTTTCTCCCTCAGGGATACGTCGGCAACAAATCAGCTGTTTTTCCTCTTCAACTTCTCGGCTATGATGTGGACCCCATCAATTCAGTACAATTCTCTAATCATACAGGCAAGCTGCTTTCTATAATACCAGAGGCCTAATATACGGTGCGAACTATGTATAAGTGAATGGCTGAATGATACATCATTAGATGTAAGGTTGAGTTAGTGCATCATCTCACCAGAATAGTATTACGCAGGATATCCATCATTCAAAGGGCAAGTTCTGAATGGTGAACAACTGTGGGATCTCATTGAAGGCCTTGCTGCAAATGGTTTATTATTTTACACACATTTATTAACAGGTCAGCTATGAGTTTTTCCAGTCACCTAAAAATTACAAGGTCTAACACTTGTATGGTCATATCGGCCCAACTTGTGCCAGTAGAACTTTGTCAAAGTTTAGGGTTCACATTTTTATTTGAAAAGGCTTTGATTTTGATGGTGTCGATGATTGGGAGTGACTGACTTTTTTCATTTTGGCATTTTGCAGGTTACATTGGTTCTGTTTCATTTTTAAATACTGTACTGCAAGTTGTCGATAGGCTACGCACTATTAATCCTGGACTTGTATATGGTAAATATACTTGACCCTTTCTTTGCATAAGCATGAATGTGATCAGGTAGATAGGTGATTTTGGATTTTTTTCCATCTCATGCCTCGATTGGAAACTTGTTTATACATAATGAAAGGTTGATAGTTTATGATCCCTTTTATGATGGAGGGAGTCCTGTGAACATGGTCATCTACATTCTTAGGCGCCCCAAGATTTTGTTCGGGCGACAAAGTTTTTATATTTGCAAGGATGATTGCTATTCTTTCATACAATAAAACACCTTGTTATTGAGGTTTATATGTTCTTTCCTTTTTAGATATATTGATGGATTCTTCCCTTCACATATTTAGCATAATATTAAGGGTACTAAATTTTAAATTTACTTCAGTGGCAGTGCAGCCTATTACTTGATTTGTAACATTATCGAAGGCATTGCATTACGAGTTATTTTTATAGTTTGTCGAGCAACAAAGTTCCTTTATGGATCTTCCAGCAGACATTCAGTCTCAATTTTTTTTATAAAAAATTGCGCCTTATACCTTGCTAAGTCTCTTGATTTTTCACTTGTCCGGTTCTATTAGTTTAGTTATATTCAACCATGAATATTTTTTTCTGGGATTTTTTTGGTTCCTGGTAGTAACTCAGTTTTTTGTTATGTAGTTTGTGATCCGCTCCATTAGTTTAGTTTATATTCAACTTTTGTTATGAATCTGCCCCCCCCCCCTTTTGAAATAGCTTTTTTCTGAGTTTTTTTGGTTCTTGGTAGTTACTCATTTGTTTGTTATATAGTTTGTGATCCAGTTATGGGTGATGAAGGGAAGCTTTATGTTCCTACAGACCTGGTATCTGTATACCGTGAAAAGGTAATATCGTCAGCTTGGTTTTATATTACTGGCTCCTAGGTTTTAAATTCCTCATCTTCCCTGCTGCCAGTGTTGTCCAGAAACTAGCTTCTAGGATTTGTCTTTCTTTACATTTGTTTTTTATTAGACAAACAAAATTTTCAAAAGAAAACTGCATCCTTTTCTTTATCTTAGAATTCTGATGATAACCTTGTACCAATTGTAATCCTCCCCCCCCCCCCCCCCTCCAAACAAAAAAAAACAAAAAAAGGAAGAAAAAAATTATGTCCTTATTATCATCACTTTCTGACTATGAAATTCAGGAAACCTTTTATTTTAATATATGGTATTTCTACCAACTTAATTTCAGAACAATCATCAGTTTGTTTAAAATAGTATATTGCACATGGGATGCATGTCTGTATGTGAGTAATCATAAATTCAAGCTAGGTTATGCGGACTTTGCTTATGTGCAACAATCTTTATATGCGAATGTCCTGATATAGAGAGAGCCTGACTTGATATAACCTTGTTCCATATAGTAGGAGCTGCATATAATGTTCCTTTAGAAAAGCAATTATACAGATCGTCTTATTTACATATATGAGTATATCTTCTTGACAACAGTTATGATCCTAATTTGAACATAAGCAATATTGTATGTGCATGATTTTTCATGTTGCATTTTATGCAGCTTACACTGCATTTGCGTATTTTATCAGGTTCTATAATATTTTACAAATGCAATATGTTTAGGTTGTTCCAGTGGCTTCCATGCTGACCCCTAACCAATTTGAAGTTGAACAGTTGACAGGATTCAGGTATTTTTCATATATAAAAACTTTTATGCGAATAATGGGTTTAAGGTGCCATAGTAGAGAAGTGCTTTGGCGGTAAATAGTCATCTATGCTATCTTTTTTATTATCAGCATCACCTATCTTTATCTTGACCATGTAAAACAGATACGGCAATTTCATGCGATTCCGAATATGTAACCATTGATTCTCAGTTATTCAATGCTAAGGTAGAGGGTATGTGAATTACATTATTTTATGAGCATCTATGTGTTGAATTATGAAGACCAGATGAACAAACTCAATCATT
The DNA here is from genome assembly GCA_030015575.1 of Agapanthus africanus. NCBI lineage: Eukaryota > Viridiplantae > Streptophyta > Magnoliopsida > Asparagales > Amaryllidaceae > Agapanthus > Agapanthus africanus. The sequence continues at coordinate 563,095,736 of CM057346.1, forward strand.
CAAATAAGGGCAGGGTCGACTGTCATAGAAGGAAAATTTCCTCCTGTTGCATCTTACACCCATTAACATCAAACTTGTAATGCATATCGTTTAGGATATCCTAGTGTTGGGTCAAAAATTACAACCCGGTTAACCAAGTCAAAATCAAAGTCAACCCAAAACCAAGTGGGCCCAAGCCCAGGTCAACACAGCGCATGGAAGAGACCGGCCCCGTGACAAAAAGAATGAAGCCATAAATTAGTTTAATACAAATCTTTTTTAGAAATAAATGTATGTAAAATGGGCAAAAAACCAAAATTTTGTAAACCCCATGACTTATGTGCAAAAAGAGATAAGCACATAAGGCACGGGGTGGCACAAGTGCCATTTGGCAAAGCTCAATGGGCTATATGTAAAGTGTGTAGCCTATAAAGGCAAACATGATGAAAAAATCAACAACTTTTCATTCTCTCAAAAAATTCTAGGGTTTGTGCATCCATCTCCTCTCTCAAGTTCCCCCTTTCCTTTTCTTTTCCAATTAAATTAAGAGTTTAACTCTTTTTTTCCCAAAAAGAAATAGTTTTTCACCATAAAACCTTCGAAGGGGAGTTCAGATCTCCCATCAAATCCTTAAAAATAGAGATTTTTAATCTCATCTCCCTTTTTCTCCAAGATCCAGTAAAAGGAGAGGAGGAAGAAGACCCACCTCCGAAATCCCACTTTAGAAGGATCCGTGACTTCAGGGAAAAGAAATGAGTTCCCTTTGATCATCTCTGAAGATCTTTGAGGAGTTCAACTCCAAGATCCAAATTCTCAAAAGAGTATAACTCCATATCCAGACCTTTTAGGAGTTTAACTCCAAATCTAAGCATTTTAAGAGTTTAACTTCAAATCCAAATCTTTTGGGAGTTTAATTCTAAATTTATACCTAATTCCTGTTTAGGAGTTCAACCCCAAAGCTTCTCAACTCCCAGCCGAGGGCTAAGCCCCTTTCTCTGCCGGTGTTTCCTGCGGTCGCGTGCTGCGCGTGTGACCAGCTGGCGCCCGGCGCCCGTGAGTAGGGCAAGTGACCCGTGGGCGCCTGGCGCTGGGCAAGTGACCCGCGGGCGCCAGGCGCCCACGCACCACTCACGCGTCCTTAGGACGCTCCTCACCCCTCTTTTTCCTTTACGCTCCACACTCAAAACACGTCCCCCGTTAGAAATTTTTTCTAACAGGACGCTACCCCGTATCCCGCAAGGGGCTGTTAGCCCCCTTAACTCCTGTCCGCTATCCGATAGCAGGACCCCCTAAAATCTGCGAGGCCCCTAATACGTCCAAGACCCCCTTCAAAACATAACACACTGCACATTGAGTTCGTATGATCGGTTTTACCCATCAATCGGAGGTTCCCTTCCTCCAAAAGCGAAGAGTAATTAACGGCAGCTTAGTCCGCGGCTGCCGGAGATTCGGATCCCCACAATCAATAAACCTCGGCCTACCCTGGACGGGGAATCTGTACATGCCTGAGAAGCGCACGCATTCCCATCTCAATGAGGTGACGAAAAACACCCTACAGATTCTAGCACGTCCGGTGAGATCTTCTCTCTCCTCCCATATTTCGGGTTAAACGTTCATGCGAACTCAATTAACATATATATCGATTGCCTGTACTGAAGTCATTTTTTTCTTGTGTGTATAAGTTAACAACTTTCAGTCACAATCTCGAACTCAGCAATCATGTCTCCCAAGACGAGCTTCGTTTCTGACGCCACTCCGATTCCCTGCGTGGTAAAGATCAATGCCTGCATGGTTGTCCCTGCAAGTCTCAGCCGGCAATGGGAGGAACTGTCCCGTCAATTTGGTTCCGTCACCATCTATCCTGCCGGGAGCGCTCATCTGGCAGAAATCCCGGCAAATCAGATGGCCAAGCCGATCTCAAGGGGTAAGAGATCGAATGTTGTGATCGCTAAGGCACCACAACCCAAACTTAAGATGGTATCCGAACGACTCTTTGATGCTCCAGCTGGGGGAAAGACTGCTGGTACAAAGGACATCATCAAATGTCGCGGACGAGCTCAGGTGACGACTCTAACAAGTGTACAATCAGGTGTATCTCCAAAAGCCCTCCATCGCCCGGTCTACGCCGGCTACCCGAAGAGCTGTAGCCTGCCAAGTGCTCAGAACAGAAAGGTTGAGACAGAAGCGGCACAGGTATCGAGCCAACAAGAGGGCCAGGACTTCGGCCAAGTGGAATCTTGTGAGGTTCCAAGAGCAGGGTCACCCCACGACGACGGATGAGTTAGCCGTAAAAGCCAGCAATTCCTTCGAACTTCTGAAGTGGGTTCAGAAAAACGCCATGACCGCCAAAATCAGGAAGACAGCTGTCTGAATGATGCTACAAAGAGACGTGTCCCAGCTCCAACAGATAATGCATGACACCGTCTCTTCAAGAGTCTATCAGGCGCTCTGTGCCGCGCGAAAATAGCGGGGCAAAATCAAAAAGAAAGCGTCAGCACCATTCAAGAATCTGGTCAGGCCAGCCGCTTTCAGTCGATTGCACGTTATCGAAAAAAAGGCCAAGACATCAGTCCGCAAAATTAGCTGTCAATAATGAAAAGACGACAGATATGTTATCCATACGGTCTATATGGCGGGCACGCGTCCCAGCGACAACTTGCGTAGCAAAAGCAAGGATGAGGCCACCACATCCCAAGCCCAATCTGGCTTGAATGTGGTTGCCGTTTCACAAGATCAGTCGCCTCCGTTGGACGATGAAAACCCTCTCGATGAGGCCGATAGGCAGAAGGACCCTTCAGTCTATGTGGAATCAAAGCTCGGACAGCGAAGAAGAGCCGACTTTCCACCCAAGGACAGCAGAGCAATAGCTGCTTTAAGAGCTTCGAAAACAGCTCAGGAGCAAAGATAAAGAGATGGTCAAGGTTTACTCCAAAATTGACAACTTGATGAATGCCATGATGTAGCTCACGGCTCAAATTGCACGGACGCCATCTAATCAAGCACAAGTTTCCACTCATGAGTCGGGTGATAATGACTCGAAGCAACCAATGCATGTCCCTTTAGGTTTGAGTATAGGCGAGCCACGCGAAGCCTGCCACATTCCACTTCAAGAGATGCCTTGGCCCAAGATGGCACTATCCCGCTAACACAAGATCGGATAATGGATTTGGTCACCAGTAAGGTTAAAACATTGGTGGTCGAAGCTGAAGCTCAGAAAGAAATTGGCAATAGTGGGCGGCCATATCCCGTACAGCACGATATGATCAAGTTCCCCAGTGGCTACGTTATTCTTAAGTTCGGAAGATTTGACGGGACGGGAAACACAAATCAACACGTTGCCCACTTTAAAGTGTCGTGCGGAAATACAGGGGGCAACGATGCACTCCTTTGTCAGTTTGTCAATAGCCTGACCGGTGTCGCTTTTGATTGGTACGCGAGCATACCAGACGGGTTCGTTATTACCTTTGCCCAAATGGAGTCTCTGTTTCGGCAAAGGTTCATGAGTGTCGGTGATAAAATCTCCATTGCTGACCTTGTGAGGACCAAGGCAGGGAAGAACGAAAGCAACACCGAATTTATTCCCCCGATGGCGTAATCTCATGGTCAAGTGCGAACCGCCGCTGAAACAGGACCAGTCTGTCAGCCTTCTCATTGGGAATCTCAGTAATTGGATGGTCCCATCTTATGTACACAGGCCTCAAGACGTTTTAAGAGCTGACCAAGAGAGTACAAATATTGGAACGCTCGAAGCAAGAGTCTACCCCGGATTCTCAGGGTGACAAGTTTTGGAAGAGCAGAAAAGACGACAATTGTAAAAGTGGGAGTTCCAACAAGACCAATGCCTTCAATACATCAGTGAAGATAAGAGAAAGGCGGACGGGTCAAAAACAGACCGGGCCCGAAAGCTAGTGCTAGGAGGAGAAGGGCCTTCCCTAGAGGAGAAAAAGAATAAAGTCACTCTTTCAGGAGGGACAAGGTCCGCAAGATATTCAAGGATGCCTTGAACAACGGTCTACAATTGCCGGAGTCGAAGAGACCTCACGAAGTAAAAATGACCGGCAATCTCCTGTATTGTCCGTACCACATAGTAGCGAGCCATGCGATCGAGGATTGCCACATTTTCAAAAACTAGGTTGAAAAGCAATACAAGATCGGAAAGATCAAGCTATTCAAGAGTGTGTTGGTGAATAACCAAGCTGCAACCACCAACTTTATACAGACAGAAGCTGAAGCCTTTTGGGAGCAGATAGCTGAATCTGCTGTCCTGAGAAATGAATCCGACTCGCCGCAACCTCCATAGAGCATGCACATGTCCAAAAAGACGAAGAAGATGCTAAAGCTATTTCAGAAAGAGCCCAGAACGGAATGGAAGGGGAAGGAGCCTACCGTTCCAGCTACCATTTCGGCCCATTTAGGCTCAAAATCTAAAAAGCTTAAGAAGAAGAAAAGGGCAGCTCGACGTGAAAAAGAGTCTGCAAGGAGATCGACCATTCAAAAATATATCGATTCCCTTGAAGACTATGAACAAAAGAAAAGAACTCTAATTCAATTGAAGGAGTTCTTCCCCGTTGAAGCGGCTGAGATTCTGGAGGAGCTAGAAGAAGACTCCGATGACGAGATCCCTATAGTGATCTGCTATGTCATCCATTTTGGTAGCGACTCTGAAGAAAAACTTTTATTTTCCTGAAAAGGACGAGGAGTCCGCCACGAAGGCCAACCAAATCCAGCTCAGAAACGGCAAAGCTCTACCGCCAAATCAAGGCAACGCCCCAAAAGGGAAGGAAAAACAAGTCGCTAACGAAAAAGATGGCATAGAGCTTGCTTATGAGGACTCGAGTCTTTCCCCAGTGGACTATAATGTCTTGGCTCATTTCCGGAAGCTTTCGTCCCTCTTAAGCATCTATGATGCTCTGGTCCTGTCCAAGGATCTCAGAGATATTCTCATTCATGCTCTACAAAACCCCGAGCGGTACCAGGCTCGATTTGCGGAAATTAATATGAAAGAGGCCCAGTACACTCTCCATACAGCCGCAGTCACATTTAAGGATGAAAACCTGTTATTGGGAACAACTGAGCACAACCGACCGCTTTACGTGATAGGGTACAGCGACAGAGATCAAATTAATCGTATATTGATTGATCTGGGGTCCTTAGTGAATATCATGAACTTGCGAACTTTAAAGAGTTTATCAATAGACGTTCGACACCTGTCAAGGGAGAGGATTGTCATCCAGGGCTTCAATTAAAACTGCCAGCAAGTTCTGAGATCCATAACTTTGCCAATCAGGTTTAAAGACCTGCAAACCGAAGCTAAGATATACGTGATCGACGCCGATACGTCCTATAAGATCCTCCTGGGACAACCGTGGCTTCACGATTATGGTATCGTTCCGTCAACACTCCATTAATGCATGAAGTATACCAAAAATGGAGAAGAAAAACGCATTGACGGAGACATCCAGCCGTTCGGTGTGCATGATGTCCGATATGAAGATTCTCGATATTTCATGCACCCCAAAATACTGAGCCACGGCTAACCAAAGATAGAACGGTCCCAAAACTCAAGCAAATCTGAGCCAGCTGTCATTTTCAAAAGCAAAATACCCCAAGTGCGTCCGCGTTTCGGCAATGACACTGATGTGTCCGACGCTGAAAGTCCATCCTTCTGTAAAACCCGTCCTCATTTCGGTAGTGATATGGATGAGTCTATATCGAAGGCCCATCCGGTAGCAAAATTCGTCGTCGTTTAGACAACGACACTGAAGAATTAGAGAAAGAGGACCCGTTTTGCAACAATTGTGCAGATTGGGCTTTCATGCAAAAAGCAAAACTAAGAGAGACCTTCAAAGTTACATAAGGGTCTCTAGCCGTCACAAGGGTGCCAGAGCAGATGTGCAAAGAGCTTGATGCATTGTCAGTCTCCACCGTGGACCAGCTGAAGACCTTCTATGTTCCCGGAAGGAAAAGTAGACAGAAGGTATGGATCAAATCCTGTCGTGCACCGGACAATTTGTCTGTCACATGCCTTCTCCATGAGAGAGGCATAAGAGCCGGCCTCAATCCTAAATATTATACGCCCGAGATGCGGGAATATTTTAAAAAGTGCGGATGTCGATTATATCAAATGTAATCCGAAGCGAGGTTTTATGAGGGGTTATGGCATCCGCCTCAGGTCCGAGCACTCATTGATGGATGAATTTCAGATATACGGGACATAGGTTTCATTCAACTTGATTCCAAAGCATGTTACATGATCCATGTTGGTGAAGCCAGCAAAAGATAAATGACGACGACGAGATAGCCGAGCCAGAAGAAGTTCCTCGAGAGCTCGAAGATGGCAGACAAGCAACCTTCGACAAGTTATCCGAGGTTGATTTGGGAACGTCCGATAATCCAAGGCCCACCTACATCAGCTCACTCTTGTCCAGACGAATGAAAGAGCAGATAGTCACCCTGCTGCATGAGTTCGCCGACTACTTCGCGGGGACGTACAAAGAATGCCTGGTCTCTCCCCTGAGGTAGCCATGCATAAGCTGGCTATTTCTCTTGCGTCAAGCCAGTAAAACAAGCTCCTCGAAGAATGGGAAGGGAGTTGGAAGAAAAGGTCATCGAGGAAACCAAGAAACACATCGATGCTGGTTTCATCAGAGAAGAGAAATATGCGGACTGGATCGCATGCATCTTTCCAGTGAAAAAGAAGAATGGGCAGATCCGAGTCTGCGTCGATTTCAGAGACCTTAACAAGGCATGCCTTAAAAATGATTTCCCGCTCCCGGTCATGGAAATGATGGTCGATGATACCTTAAATTACGAGCTGTTCATCTTTATGGATGACTCGTCAGGATACAATTAGATAAAAATGTCACATGAGGATGAGAAGCATACATCATTTCGAACCCCAATCGGCATATACTGTTATAAAGTGATGCCATTCGAACTGAAGAATGCAGGTGCTACATATTAAAGGGCAATGACCAATATCTTTGATGACCTAATCCATAAAGTTGTCGAATATTATGTTGATAATTTGGTCGTCAAGACTAAAGCCAAGGCTGATCACATCTATAAGATCTCAGGACCGTTTTCACCAGACTGAGAGAATACGATTTGAAAATGAATCCTCTGAAGTGCGCTTTTGGCGTGTCATCGGGAAAATTCTTAGGCTTCATAGTCCAACATTGAGGGATTGAAGTTGACTCATCCAAGATAAAGGCCATCATAGAGATGCCCCTTCCGAAGAATCTGACGTAGTTGAGATCTTTTCAAGGCAGGCTTGCTTACATACGAAGATTCATCTCGAACCTATCAGGAAGATGCAGACCCTTCTCGAAACTTATGAAGAAAGGAGCTTCTTTTGACTGGGATGCCGAATGTCAAGAAGCGTTCGAAAATATTAAACAGTACTTGTTGCACTCTCCAATGCTTGCTGCTCCCATTCCAAATAAACCATTGATTCTCTATACTGCCGCGCTAGATGAGTCACTCGGTGCATTCCTCGTCCAGAACAATGAGGTGGGAAAAGAGAATGCCTCTACTAGCTCAGTCGAACGTTAGTCGGGACGGAACATAATTATTCCCCGATTGAAAAGTAGTGCCTGACCCTGATATTTGCCGTGAAAAAGTTAAGACACTATCTTCTTGCTCATCGGGTTATGCTGATCTCCAAGGTCGACCCGCTTAAACACTTAATGACTAAGGCAAGCCTAGCCGGCAGAATGACAAGATGGGCTGTCATGCTGCTTGATTTTGACATAGTTTATACTTCTCAGAAAGCAGTAAAAGGGCAAGGCCTCGTCGACTTTCTCGCTGCTCATCCCATACCAGAAGGGTCGCCGCTAAACTGTGAATTACCCGATGAACAAGTGCTGCACCTCAAAAATAGCGAGCCATATTGGGAGTTCTACTTCGATGGAGCCTCATCAATAAGGACCTCCAGCAAATCAAGCATCTCGGAGTTAAAAGCAGGGATAGGATTGGTGTTCGTCACGCCATCAGAAGAAACCCTACGACGTTCTTTTGCTCTTACCGAGCCTCGCACAAACGAGGCTGAGTATGAAACTCTGATAGCAGGTCTGAAGCTCGCCATAGAAATGGAAATCCTTCGGTTACGGGTTTACGGTGACTCTCAGCTTGTCGTCAACCAGGTGAGCGACGACTACAAGATATATAAGTCCGAGTTAGCTCGTTACAGAAGCCGGGTAGTGGAACTCATGAAACAGTTTAGCCACATTGAACTGATGAGAGTTCCGAGGGCGTTGAACGGAAAAGCCGACGTACTCGCTCGCTTAGCCAAGGAGCTAGCTGATCCCGATATGGATGAAATTCTGATAACAGTTAGAAGCCGGTAAATTCTGCCTCCAGTTTCTATACGAGAAGAGGAAAGCGTAGAACAGAAGAGTAATCCTGCCGAAGAATCTCTGATCATTCAAGACAAGCCCGATTGGAGAGAACCCTTCATAGAGTACCTCCGATACAATTAGCCGCCCGAAGAAAAATCTGCGAGGGTTCAGTTGAAGAAAAGAGCCTTCCGGTATGTGTTTGTAAATAATACACTATATCGCAGATCATATGACCAACTCTGGTTCAGGTGTCTGTCATCGGCCGAAACCCAAAAATCATGAAAGAAGTTCACCCGGGCGTCTGCGGAGCTCACCAATCTGGCCCCAAAATGCGGCTTCAAATCAAACGGCTTCAAATAAGGGGACTGCGAAGAGCATGCGAAGAGGTGTCGTTTTTGTCAAATTCACGGTGACTTCATTCATAAGCATCTCAATCCGCTGCATCCTACAGTGGCATCATGGCCCTTTGAAGTTTGGGGCACGGACATAGTTTGCCCAATTGATCCTCTGTCATCCAAAGGCCACCGGTTCATATTAGCCGCGACTGACTACTTCAGATGGGCTGAAGCTGTTCCGCTAAAAGAAATCAAGACGGAAGATATTCTAACATTTTTCCAGCATAATATTCTATACCACTTCGGTACACCAAGAAGAATCATATCTGACAACGGGCCTTCTTTCAAGAGCTTTAAAGTCTCAAGGTTCGCTACTCGACACAAGATAGACTGGAGATATTCTTCCATTTATAATCTAAGGGCGAATGGGTTAGCTGAAGCCTTCAACAAAACCCTGTGCAAGCTCCGCAGCCAATAAACGAGACTGGGATCTGAAACTCCACGAGGCATTGTTGGCATATCGTACCATGCACCGCACTCCAACTCAGTCCACTTCATACTCATTACTCTTCGGAGTGGAGGCGATCCTCCCCCTCGAACTCGAAATTCCAAACCTTAAGACGGCCGTCTAACACAATTTGACAGAGGAGGAAAACGTTCTCCTTCGGCTCGAAGAACTTGACTCCCTTGGGGAAAAGAGGCTAGCAGTATAGTAAAATCTGGAGCTATACCGAGCCCAAATGTCACGGGCCTATGACAAGATGACCCGTCTCCGTGCTTTCAAGAAAGACAGATTGGTGTTGGTCTTCAAAAGGCCGATCATCCACAATCGACATGTCAAGGGAAAATTCGAGCCAAACTGGGAAGGACCATACGTTATCGAGAAAGTGTTCGACGGGGGATCCTACCAACTAATAAGAGCCGAGGAAGAAAGGCTCATGCCACCCATCAATGGTCGATATCTCAAGAAATACTACGCGTGAATACTCCAAGTCATGGACGAATCGGGCCTAAGCTAGCCCTACGGTCTGGATCATATATTCTGTAAAACCGTATCTCTTCCAAGTCTTACCGACGAGACTGCATTTAAAGTCCCACCGGCGATGAAGCTAAGAAAAACGGTATGTCCACAAGCGAAACGGGCACGGATGAAAGCCCGAAAGGGCTCCGTGAGTATAAAAAAAAAGTAGGACTGCCGGCGAGTTCGTGAAAACCCGAAAGAGCGCAAAATCGTGAAAAGCGATGAAATACACTCGCGAAGTCCTCTCGACTTTGTGAGGAGAAAATCCTCGCGTGAGATCCTTACGACTCACAAAGGTGCAACACACTTAGGAATCCCGACGATTCTTAGGGAGAAAACACACCTGCGAGATCATTTCGACTCGTAAGGAGAAAATGCTTTTATGAGATCCTCACGGCTCATTAAATTGAAAAGCCTTAGGTGATAGTGTTACGACCCGAAAGTACGGAACGTGATCGGTACTTAGATTACGAAATGTCTAGAGGCGCAACGTAACCTAAGTAAGCCGAATCCCAGAAATCTAAATCATATAAAAGAAGAAGTAAAAGAAAACATGAAGAAAACAAGTTTAAATGCATCAGCAAATTTTCCCAAAAATTTCGGCAGAGTCTCCTCTGTAAAAACTGGCCCCAAACGGGTACAACAAGTATAATATACATAAACAATAAAAAGCATCCCCAAACGGGAGCTAGCTTAACGCCAACAGGCGGAAACAATCACAACAAGCATAATAATATACAACGCCAAAGGGCGAGGCTCAAAACTCAAAAGAAAACAAATCCACCAAATCAGAATAATACATGCGCGACTCTAAGGTCGAAATAAAAATAACTGGTCCAGTAACTATCAAGTAATACAAGTTTGGTTGATGGAGCTTTCTAGATACAAATGAAATAATAAAAATACAACGGCGGTCCAGATACAAATGAACCAACCTACCGTGCAAATCACCCGGAATGAAAATGATGTGCCAGCAACTGCCAAGGAACCCTGTACATCAACCTGTAATAAAATTTGGCACAACGGGGTGAGTTGCCAACTCGTGAGTAGAAGATATCTACGAAAAGAAATCGAATGCACGACGCTATCTTATGTCATAATAATACACTACTATATCATAATCATCTAGTAATGGCAGGGCAATACTACGAGTAAATGCAAATACTCCGTGCTCGTGTCAGTGCCTCATATAGTACTATGTCATGTGAATGAGTATGCATGCACCATGAATGTAAAACAACCAATCCTGAAATCTAGGTATATCTGTATAAGAAATGTTTAGCTTTTATCATAATAAAATGTGTATAGAAATCTGAAATATCAACAACGAAATCCATGGAAATCCGTGTCAAGCATCGACACAAAGCATGTAAATCTCAAGTCTCAATACCTCATAATCTCAATGTCTCGGGCTCCGTCAGTCCGGATCGGCCCATACATCAAATCTCACGACAACGGTCGGTATCCTTCGGATATCCGCCACGCCAGACATCACCGGTAGGTAGCCTTCCCCTGCCAGGGTCATTGTCCACAACTCGATCTTCTTGCCCCGGAGTACCATACCGGGCCCAACATGTACCCAAGACGGTTCATCCACTCCTCGAATCGGGTCTCGAAATCCAACAGAAAACATGAAATCTCATGGTGGACGACACATACATCACGAGAAAACCGCATCTTATATTTTAAAAAGAGAGGAGGAGAGAGAGAGAAGTTTTCATATTTTCTTGCGGTTTTCCCCAAAATCCAGAAATCTCATAGAAATCCCAAAATCCCAAAATCATGAGTAAGTATATGATAAGTGTCGGCATATGCCCCATAATACTGCATGATAACATGAGAATGTAAATGCATGAAATGTCAAAATAATAAATGCCATGTCTATACTAACACCATAGAGTAATCACAATATTATATCGATCTAGCTGTTTGCTGATTCTATCAATAAAAGATGATATGATCTAAAGTGTACGTGACATAGCAATTACCGATGATGATGTGTGTGAGCCGGCAAATAAGTGTGCGTGGAATATGCGAATTATCGGTAATAGTGCTGGTGTCCTAACAGGCAGAGCTTTATACTGATGTAGAAACATATGTATGAACATGCAACACTATGATTACAGTATGAATGTAAAGACGGATGTGAATAACCACTCATCTGCGATATACAAGTACAACTACCACTATATGTCTCGAGCCTAACTAGTGTCCATCTAACCTCCTAAAGAACTAAACCTAAGAACTAGTCGATAAGAAATAAGAGTACACCTAAAGTCTGAGTCCATATCTCTAATAGTCGGCGATTCAGCCTCAATAGCGTCACGTACGTAGTACGATTTTATCGAAACAAGAGTGCGGATCAATCATCATATCTATGCTTCGTACGGTAAAATCCATCGTACGGCATCCCAATATCGGGGTACGGGTCAAGTATCACCTACGTGTCTCATTATTCGTATAATATCATCATCAACACATGTCATGATCAAGGTGCTATACTGTAATCGCATACATCAATCATATATCATTGTCAGCATAAATATACACCGTTAATTTATCCTCAGAAATGTCATGTCACATATCATATCTTGGTCAAGTCACATATGTTAAGTCGTGATTAAGCCACACCTATAAGATATCGAAATCAAGTTACATCTATATGATGTAATCAAGTCACACATATATCATATCAGAATATCAATCACATGTTACGGTCCGGGTGCTATTTTAGAGTCCCATGTACCTCAATATCATCACCACCCTTTATTATCTATGTATACCTATTCATTAACTCATTTTCTAATGATCCGCTAATATTTTAATACGACTGCATAGCCAAGAATCACGGCATCAAGCCCAGTTATACTGTTTCATTTCCGTGTATCATATCAGCTCATTGTATCCCATATACGTGTTGTATATACATATATACCTATACCTAGTCCTATATATATACACATACACGTATACACCACGTCGAGTTTCAGTGTGTGCGTGTGTGTATCTACCTGAAACCTACGAATCTCTTTCAAGGTGTTCATTCTCTGGTATTGTCTTCCTAAATCAGTCTAGTCCAGCCTAGGGTCATTACTAGGGTCCTACTCATTAAGAATCTAGGGTCACATCTGGCTTCCTAATGTCAATAAGTACTATTACTATTCTACGTTGCGGGGTGCTAAACGCCATCCACCCGACTTCCTCCCGTAGATATACATCTACTCATCTGGTCCTTGTCTGCCGAAGACGGTGTCACCATCCTCTTCTTCATCGCCCGCAGTCCACGTGAGGGGTACCTATACGCAAACATATGTAGTATCGTAAACTAAATCACGGACATCATCAAAACGACGCACGAAACGCGCATAGGTTAAAACCTATGTCCCGCTCATGCAAAAGAACCAAATATCGCTCGATATCGGCGTACAAACGCCGATTGATCGAGATAAAACACCAACAAACAACTTGTAGTTTCAAAATTCATTATTTATAATATAAAACACGATTTAATTTATCGAAACTCTAAAATCGATCAAATCGTCCGATTTCGTAAAACCCCACGCCAATTTACCGTTTTACTTCAAAACTTGACATTTAAATGAAACCAATGGTCATAAAACTCATTAAATAGCATAACTAGACTATACAACCCATTACTATATTTTTATTACACACATTTGTATTAATACAAAATTCCTAGTTTGCAACTTTTATAAATTTTCAACATCTTACAAGCAAAATTCTACAAATCAACAACTAAACTAAGTTTGCATGATCTAAGTTGCTAAACAACAAACTAGAATGTTAATAATATCATGAAAACCATAATTAGATTTTAATCCCTATTATTTAGTCCATTTCCAAAAACCAAGTTAGCAAAAATAGCAATTTTTATCACAATATATCAATTTTCAATAAAACTAGTAACTAAATTGAGTTTTTCATTCCACCAACAAGTTAATACCCTCATTAAAACAATAATTTAATGTTACAAATATTATTTGGAATTTTATTTCACCTAAATATATAATATATATAAATCTAGTTTGCAAAAATGGTTTAATTTAACAATTTTGGATAAGCAATTTACAATCTATCATCCATGCATGATTTTCCATTTCTAAAAATATTAAACTAGTTATTATAACCCTAATTAATTAATAAAAATCACAACTTGCATTTACAAACCCTAACTTGAATTTTAAAACTTGGAAATAGAATTAATTCATTAAATCAATTTATACTAGAATGAAACATTAAATAACAACAATTCAAAAGAGCAAGATTTATACCTTCACACAAGAAATCCAAACATGAAAATAAGCCTCCAAAATGCATGCTTTTTATCTCCAAAATCCATGTAAAAATGAGCAAAGAATAAAGGATAGGAAATAATTAGGATTTTGTGTATTTTTTATTGAATTTTTGATGGTTTTTGGAACAAAATGAAGTGGGAAATGGGGGGCTGCCATGGTGATGGCCGGCCATAGCAAGGGTGAGAGGAAGAAAGAGAAAAAAGTGAGGAGAGTTGTATAGAAGCTTCATCAATTGATATCTCTTTTAATGTCTTTTCATGAATTTATTCATTTTCTTTTATTTCTTTTCTAGACAACTCAAGAAAAATCTAGAAACATGGTTAAAATTTGCAACTAAATTTTGCATGATAAACACTAAATTCTAATATGCAATGATTCATTTTTACAAATTAAACCCCTTCAAATTTGAAATTTACACTAATTTAGTGCATAAATAAAGCTTATGTTAATATTTAAAATAATTAATTTAGGAAAAATATTTAATTAAACTAAAAATTTATAAGTGATTAAATAAACACCATTTACTAGTAATAACATAATTAAAATAGGTATTTTTAAATTAATAGTGAAAAATAATTACGGTTTTGTTTTACGAAAAATACGTTTTACTTTACCGAAAATCATAAAATTCACTTAAACGATTTTATTTATTTAATTATTTTTAAAACGTTATAGACAGGGATCTAAACATGTCTTCTGAGCCATCGCTTCCCAACGGGCAACAGCAAATGATGAGTCGCTCCTGACACCACGCTTCAGTGTTAGCGATTCTGATGCCTATCCAAAACCCAAATTCCAAATCTTCCCAAAGGTAAATAATGAGTCACTCCAGGCACCACGCTTTAGTGTTAGCGGTGCTGATGCCGACCCAAAAACCAAATCCTAAGTCCTCCCAGGGCAAACGATGAGTTGCTCCTGATATTATTCCAGTGCAGCAATGCTGATGCCAAACAAAATCCAAATTCCAAGTTCCTCTCGAATTCAAAGGTCCTGCCAAATAAGGCAGAAATCAAACAGATTAAATCAAAGTCCCACCCGGCAGCATTTCTAAGCTCGAAAGTCCCGCTGGACAGGTAGGGAACTTCCTAAACAAATCAAACCCCGACACCACAAGAAGCGGAGCAAGTAAAATCAAGTACCGACCGTCCAAATCGTTAAAAAGGCAGCTCGCTAAAATGGCAGCACCGACCTTCCAAGTCGTAAAAAGGACAGTACCGACCGTCCACGTTGCTAAAATGGTAGCATACCCTCCACGTCGTCAAAAGGAAACCCAACCAAATCAATCTCCATATAGAACAAAATCCATCAATTTCATGCACACAACCTACACGTGCGGTGTGCATTTATTGATGGGGGCATTTTGTTGGGGTCAAAAATTACACTCCGGTTGACCAAGTCAAAATCAAAATCAACCCGAAGCCAAGTGGGCCAAAGCCCAGGTCAAGACCGAGCATGGAAAGGACCGACTCCGTGACAAAAAGAATGAAGCCATAAATTAGTTTAATATAATTCTTTTTTAGAAATAAATGCATGTAAAATGGGCAAAAAGCCAAAATTTTGTAAACCCCATGGCTTATGTGCAAAAAGAAATAAGCACATAAGGTATGGGGTGTCACAAGTGTTATTTGGCAAAACTCGATGGGTTTTATGGGGTGGCACAAGTGTGTAGCCTATAAAGACAAACATGATGAAAAAATCAACTTTTCATTCTCTCAAAAAATTTTAGGGTTTGTGCCTATTGTCTTTCTTTCAAGTTCTCCTTCTTCTTTTCTTTTCCAATTAAATCAAGAGTTTAACTCCTATTTTTCCAAAAAAGAAATAGTTTTTCACCAAAAAACCCTCGAAGGGGAGTTCAGATCTTCCATTAAATCCCTAAAAATGGAGATTTTTGATCTCACTTTCCTTTTTCTCCAAGATCCAGCAAAAGAAGAGGAGGAAGAAAACCCACCTCCGAAAATCCCACTTCGGGAGGATCCGAGGCTTCAGGGAGAAGAAATGAGTCCCCTTTGATCATCTCCGAAGATTTTCGAGAAGTTCAACTCCAAGATCCAAATTCTCAAAGGAGTTTAACTCCAAATCCAGACATTTTAGGAGTTTAACTTTAAATCCACATCCAATTTATTACATAGGAGTTTAACTCCAAATCTAAATCTTTTGGGAGTTTTAACTCCAAATTTATACCTAATTCATGTTTAGGAGTTCAACTCCAAAGCCTTTCGGGAGTTGAACTCCCAGTCCAGGGGCTAAGCCTCTTTCTCTACTGGTGTTTCCAGCGGTCACGTGCCGCACACGTGACCCACTGGCGCCCGGTGATCACGTGTCGTGGGAGTCCGGAGCCCGCGCGCAGGACACGTGACCCGTGGACGCCTAGTGCCCGCGCGCCACTCACGCGTCCTTAGGACGCCCATCACCCTTCTTTTTCCCTTACGCTCCACACTCAAAACACGTCCCCCGTTAGAAAAAATTTCTAACGGGGTGTTGTTCCGCACAACGCAAGGGGCTGCTAGCCTCCTTGACCCCCGGCCTGCTATCCGGGTAGCGGGACCCCCGTAAACTCTGCGAGACCCCCAATAGGTCCTAGACCCCCTTCAAAACACAACACACACTGCACATTGAGTTCACATGACCAGTTTTACCCGTCAATCGGAGGTTCTCTCGCTCCAAAAGCGATGGATAATTAACGACAGCTTAGTCCGCAGCCGCCGGAGATTCGGATCCCCACAAGCAATAAACCCCGGCCTACCATAGACAGGAGTAGTCTTTACATGCCTGAGAAGCGCGCGCATTCCCATCTCAATGGGGTGACAAAAAACACCCTACACCTAGTATGTCAGTAACCTTTTTCATTGCATTAGATATCATCTGTAGCACCCTTCAGTGAGCAAACTGTGAAAACTCACTTATTTAACATATTATATAGACGCTTCCATGTGGTGGAGTTGGTATCGCTTGCAAATCGATATAAAGAAGTCACAAGCTCAAGGCCTGCAGCCAACACAAAGTGAGAGAAGATCAATCCTTATTAACTATAGGAGGGGGTGGGTTAACATGGTTCCAACATTATATTGGAACACATTTTGTTGACGAAAATAGCCGCACAGTTTTGCATATGTATTCCTTCCACACCAATTACTAGCTGTATAGCCCTTTAATTGAATCTCTCTCTTTGCCAAGTTTCATTGCAAGATTATCAAGCATGAGATAAACTGGAATTTAAGTATAGTTTCAAATAGAAAGGTGATGGATCTTTCTTTGAGGTTGTGTTCAGTGATTTCCCCATCTTCTTTTGTAAAGAGAGCATTAGCATTTTACATTTGCAGAGATGGTGGATACCCCTATGGAACAGTGAGGTGAGAGTAAGAAGTGAGAGGCTCATCATTTGACAAGAAAAGAATTAATTTTACTACTTAATGGAAGCTCGGTGAAACTTGTATATTGCATAACTAGACGCTTGATATTTTGTTAACCATTTTAGCTACAATACTAGCACATGGACTCTTGTGGTGTTGAAGTTTTGGATAAGTTCCCTGTATTAAGTATGATTGCAAGTGCATCTTGGCAATGCATAAAGTAGACTTGCATGGCTGGTGTAGACGGCAATGGCATATCTTCAAAAGCCCCTGCTCTTATAACACAAGATAGGAGATTGCGCATTTCCGTCTTTATGAGCTTCTAGCTTGTTACTTCTATGTAGTGTATCATTAGAAAGTGCTTGTTGCACGGAATGATTTGGATTAAGTTCTCATAGTCATACAATTATAACGCTCTCCTTGTTTCAGGGTGGGGGTGAGGGATGCTGCTGCTGTTAAGATTGCTATTCATTTATATTTAAGAGTTATGAATATGATTAGTTGAATAGATCAATGTGTCATAATAAGGGTAGATTTCTTAAGGTTTGGCTTTGTTAATAACTAGCATGATGGTTTAGGGCATTGAAATTCTGAATTTATTACTGTACGTTTTTTCCCTTTAAACATGGTGGATGTTTAAGCGGTTCTACTTTGGTTATAGATTGGCCCGATCCCAAATAGCATAAACATCTAAGAATAAGTCATAGACCTCAAATCCTTACAGTGTTTGGTTCAAAAATGAATAGCGAAAACCCTTTCCTTGCAAAAACTTAACAAGCCAATGAAACTCTCACCCCTTTCCCTGTGAACACGTCACTGAAACTGTGGGACTGTAGGCCGTGAAAACAAGAAAGCCCTTGGAAGGAGTTTGTGATTTATTAGTACCATGCAAGCGAAAATTACTTCTGCAACTGAAGACTTTGATGACTAATATGCTTTAATATTTCCAGCACTATTTATATACATGTCAAAATATGCTGAGGATACAACGACATTGTTTGTTGAAAACGTTTTGCTGTCTCTTAACCTGGTTGTTGTCCTTATGACTATGGCTCCCATATATTATCCTGTCCCATTAACGGCCAGACTATTCAGCATTGGTAAATTCTCTTTTACGTTATCCATGCAAAATTTGTTGCCCACATGTTTATCCTTAAATCTAAACTTTTATTTCAGCACATTTGGGGAATAAAGTTACTTACCTGCAGGATTACTTCCGAGAAAGATGGTTTGGAAGCATGTAACATTCTTCATGCCGCTGGACCCACAAAGGTTTGTTATGTTCATAAACACATTAATAATGAATGTTGATTTTTTTAAAGTTCAGTCAAGCATATTATGGGGATCATCACAAGCATGGTTGTCGTTTGGCCTGTCCAAATATTAAGATTTCTTCAGAGCAAAATTTAAAGAAAATACACATAAAAGATTTTTTTATATGTGAAATATTTTGAGAAATGAAATCTTGATAATCTATATATATAGATCTTCGTCATATTCCTCTCATCTATTTGTTGTTGTAGTTAACTTATTTGTATTCTCATTCAAGGCTGTTATTTTCCTTTGTGTAATGTAAACATACTTCGTCTTGCGCCCTATTTGAGATACGCCTTGCAATTCTAATAATACCTTCGATGCATTCTTTGCTCATTCTTCATGTGCTAAATTTCTTCTATTGGAAACATTGTGGTGATTGATGTTATTTGATATCATTAGATGTTCTCTTCAGCCACTTAAGACATTATGTATTTACATACATTCTGGCCAAAAAGGGTGGGTTTTTTGTGTGGGGGGGGGGGGGGAGGAAAAGAAAAACCAACACATTATAGTTGAGTATGATATGGTGTAGTTTTAGTATCTTATGTTTATATCATCATGGTTTTTCATGTGAAGGTTCTTGAATCTGAAACTCAATGGTGAATGATGTTAGTTGATTCTTAGATGTTCTCGTCTGGTCATTTAGGACATTTTATACTTTTACATACATACTAGCATAAATATACCAACACGATATAGCTGAATATGATTTGATGTCTTATTAATACCTTTTGTTTATATTATCATTTAGTGATTGGATATTTTCTGTGGAAAGTGATGGTAGCATGCTTTTCGGAAACTCCACGACAAGGTCAAATCTTTGTTCTACGCAACTAATGGCAATCTTGCTTGTATGATTCTGACAAACTAATACCCGTAGCTTGAGATTGAAAATGTGATAGTCTATTGCTCTTAGATTGCATACAAAAAAAAAACTATACGTGCCTAGCTGTTTTTATGTGGCCCATGATTTCCTGGTTCCTGCACCTGTTAGCAGCAGAGCTACCTCTTTATCATGAATCAATACATCCATCAAATGTTTTTTCTTCTTCTTTTTTATAATGTATCCTTTTCATCACTTACTAGATTGTTTGTTTGCATCACATTAATACTTCAATTGTATTTTTATGGCCTATTATAATGTAAAATGAGATACTAACCTAGCCTCATATTTATACTTCTTTAGGTGGTTATAACAAGCTTGGTCATAGAGGATAACCTTCATCTCATTGGAAGCCATCAAAAAGTAAAGGTACTGCGTCAAATTTTAAGCTTATGGTGTTTACCAACTTCTTAATGCATTCACCATGAGGCTGCAGACTGGATCTGCTTAACTGCCTTCTTGGTTGAGCCTAGTCGTACCATCACTATTAACTTTAATCATTTGAGCATGGTATGCTTCTTCAGACTAATAAATGCTACTTCTATAAGTGCATGGTTAATGAAATTTGAAATTCAAGACTATACATGAAAACGTTCTTTACAATCTTGAAACAGGCAAGTCTTGGTTTTAGTTTCAAGAAAGCATTAATCAATCTCTAGACACTGATTTTCAAATTTCAATGAGTCCAATTTCCCATCAGAACAATGAAAGACCAATGCAATAGATAAGAACTTTAAATATACACTAAATAAATCTATCATAAATTATATTAAAATACTTGTGGAAGTTGTTAGGACATGGAAATTGTGACAAGGTCACAAGTTTAAGGTATCAATGAACGCAAGAGTAGAAGAGTCCGACCCTATTTATTTAGGTGAGGCTGTGGGTCCCAAACGGACCCAAAATTTAAATCAAAAACATAATTTAAAATACATGTGGAAGTTAAATTGATAGTAGACCGCCAAAAAAATAAGACAAAGAGGAGATGAGATTAAAAAAAATCGTATGATTAGTTCCTCGCTTGTTTATATTGGAAGCCAAACCTCAAGGTCTCAAAAGGGCTGAATGGTAGTATGTTGAAAGAAAAATAGGAAGAAAAAATTCTAATTTATGTTCGCTAACGTACCACAAGCTTTGAAGAGAAGGTTGTAGTAGTAGGTGGATTTTTGAATAGTATATGAATTTTAGATATGAGAAGTACATGACAATAGGGAAAAAAGAGAACGAAGCTTCCCTAATACTTTGTTTTTTCCTCAATATGCTCTCTTTATTTTTTAGTATGGTAAATTTAGAGAAGAAACTAACGTCGATACAATAAGATTCCATGTAGAAGTCTGAATTGTAAACTTCGTCGAAGACCAATAAATGCTCTAGTTAGAGGAAGTGATGACTCGTAAACTCCTTCGAAGACCAATAAATGTTTTAGTCAGAGGAAGTGACGAAATTGTAGTTAATAGCGCAACTAGCGGTAAGTTGGACCTTGATGAATATATAAAGAGGCAATTAAGAAAGATTGCAACATTTTTTGATGAGTGGTTTTAATAGGAAAAAGGTTCTATTTTTTATTGGTTGTTTTTATCCCATCATACTCAAAATCTTAAAAAAATCAAATCTATAATAACCTATAACATCCTCACTCATGCCTTTAGGCCCTGCCTTCTTAAAAGACAGCATAATGACCTAGAGATGCCAATTTAAATATAAAAACTATTTTTTTAATAAGAAAATTATATTTGGAGATAGAAAGAGGAGGTGCCCGTTTAAATTTAAAATCTAGTTTACTCATGTGCAGTTTTCAAGAAGATTGGATTATATGTAAAATTATAAGAAGACGGTTTGTTAGAAATTAGAGACCATATGACATCAATTAAGTAGTTGATTTGATATGAGAGATTGCTACGTAAGAAATGATTCTAGGAATATTCTTGAAAACTTTTCATTTTTATCCCTTCACCAACAGCTGCGCCCTGGGATACATATTTTTTAATCATTTATACCATGATTGTCCTTATGATATGTTGTATATATCTTATATGCCTTGATTTATTTTTCAACATGGATAACAACTATAATATAAAAAGGAGAAAATAAGAATCTTTTGAAAATCCAACATTTACAAAATATCTCCTTCTGCATCTAGCTTTAGAAGTCTATAAAATAGTGATAGGTTAGAATTTGAAAATATGGATAAATTTCACGAGAACTTTATTGCCATCTTTCAAGAAATTTGATTACGGTTCAAGAAGATAAAGCCGACATCAGATTTTGTAATCCTCGCTTCGAATGCGTCGCTTAATTTTTTATTTAAGAAGACAGGGTCGTAAAATGTTCGGAAATGTCTATTACATTTCCGATGGTCTGAGTAACTTAATATGGACTCATGTGATCTGTAAGTTATCTCTACCATCAAATTCAGAGTTCGCTATCAACTTCTCCACGTAAGTCTAAATATTTTTTCACAATTGAAGCTGCGTCAACTTAATTTTGACCATCCAAATTGAAATCTAACTTAATGCTCATATGTCTATAGTAGTTCCTCGTTATTAAACTTATCAAATCTTTGATATGAGCAATCCTAATATCATCGTAGCCGAATTATATTTTCTTAACCTGCCTTTTGACTTCTCATCTTCAAATTCCCTAGCCATATTGCCAACTAAAGAAACTAAAATTTTAAGAGTTCTATAGTTATATATATTTTAGCGTCGGCCATCTTTTCGTTGAACTTTGGCTATTGACTACATGTTAGCTTGCTAACATAAATTACAATTCTAGCAAAACTTTGCTTAACATGGTGATTAACAAATAAGTAATAAGGTATGTTAGGTTTAGAAGCACAAACACGCCAAATAAAATGTATCCATGCAGACACATGTCAGACATAGTCACATAAATATTTACCAACATATGTCCAACGCATGCCAAACAAGAGGAGACATGTCCTAATCTCACGAGTTGAATATCTAATTGGACACGACTCAGACACAATTGTACATGCCACGAACATGGTTGGATTGGGTCAGTGTTTCGAATTACCCTTTTTGAGGTACACACACCACACCCCGTTCATTTTGGTCTCATAAACAATTTTGGAGTAAATTGGCATTGGAATCATAAAATGTACAAATAAAATTTGAAATTTAATAGAATAAGAAATAAGAAGATATTGAGGTGGTGAAGTTGTAGGCTTAAAGCATAGATATCTCGTTTTTAAGGCAATTCATGCTACCATGGTCCGAGATATGTGTTCTCTAAATGATGCAGCGGTCTTTGATATATTGCATCCGGGATATAATAGCCAATGAATAGCCAACGATCATCACTTTTCATCCTTAAGTCATGTATAGAAATAAGAGCAAGGACTATTGTGCCTATATCTTAATCTATCTGTTTTATAAATGAAATATTGTATTAAAAATCTTATGTAAAATAAGATAGAAAAATATGTATATATAGGGGTTTAAATTGCAAAATAAAATAATGGGAGAATGAAAAGAGAATAATGGGCCAAATAAATTGACAATTACTAGCCTCAATAAAAAGCCAACAGCTAGTAACATCCATGGCACGAAAAATAAATAGAAAAACGGCCCATTAAAAAGACCATGGTAACCCAAAGTAATGGCATATGAAATAAAACATCAATTAATGGCAACATTCATATATAGCCAAATGGCTATGACTGCAATATCAAATCCAATGTTTAATCATCCTATTAATGGTCCAAGCTTTACTTAGAGCCAATAAGACATGGATTAATATTAAGTTTAATATCCATGACAAAGGCTTTATAGTCAAGAATCTAATGCCATATATTCCAAGATGTATGTTCCATGTTTTTTTATTGCAAAAAATTTTAAACAGTGAGAATATTTTTATCAAAATTCCAACAAACAACTTCACATCTAACTCTGACTTTGTCTTGAACTTCAATTTTGAGCTTCAATGTTGACCTCGAATTTCATTTTATTGTTCGATTTCATCAAATTTTATGTGGAAAGACTTGCTATCTTAAGACATTCACACGCATTATTTCTTAATATATCTCAACATTTTGTTGTCATGATAGAGCTACTTTAATAAAGAATTGTTCAGCATGCCCCTTTCCTTGCAACAGTTCGGGAAAATGCCATAATTAGCTACTTAATTGCTAGATTTTTGCAGGGTAAATCTCCGGAACAATTTAAGATAGTGATACCCAAAATTCCTGCGTATTTTACGGTATGCACTTCAACATCAATATATTATCATGGTGTCTTTATCGCATGAATCTCTGCTACTGAAATAAAATGCCTTTCCTGGCAATGAAACTGAATTGATACAATGTTGTGATAGAAAGATAATTATCACAGAGAAGTCAGTTTAATCTATATTTTGTGTTTGAAGCCATTTATTGCATGTATACCCTTTGGGTGAATTTCGGTATGCCAAATAAGGTTAAAATTTATACATGCCTGTAGGTGCATACTTTATTTATAACTAGCACTAACAGAAATTTTTTGCGAGCATATGTAATGTCATGGCATGCTCATTCTTTCCTTCTAGTTGATGCGGTCAACAGCTACACATTAACAACAGCTAAGCCATTTTAGTGCTAATATACAACATCCTCTCGGGTAAATTAAGGAATAAGCTAAATTCTCATAAACTATCATTAACTTATACGTGATTTTTGAAAAACTACCTTGTACTTTCAACATCAGAAACCCCAGATTGCATGCTGTGTTCGAATCATGCACCTGAGGACGCGATCATCTGTTTAATGGGTGTGAAGGATGGTGATGCTACATTGTAACACTATCGGGCGACCTAGGGATCAATATTGCTGGTTTAGCGGCTCAAGAATTGAGACTGGTGCTAGGAAGACAAGGAGGTTCTTGGTTGGACGAAGACTTCCCTAATTGCCTTGCCGATCGTGACATGGGTATGGTGGAATTCAGCTCTGGATGGTGGCTTGGATCTATTCGGCAGTCAGGTGGCAAACCAGAATGAATTGGTCCAGAAGGCGAGGACGCTAGTGGAGGAAAGACGAAATAATTAGCTTGCCATTTTATAAACTATGCTCTTGGGTTATTTTTATGAGGCAGGGGGAGCTGCGCAACAAAACTAAGCAGCGCCCCACGCAATTTTTTTCCATTCTGGGTTGAACCCAATCCATTCCTATCTATCTATATACATAATGTAAAGCTATAGAAGGGTGACAGATTTTCTCTATTTTCCAAATTGCCCCTACTCAATTATTTGATTCACCAAATGCAATTATGAGCATGCAACAACACATATTTTGTCTGCAATAATTCAATCTATGTATGCTCCTTTTCTTCAAACACCATAGTCATGAATAAGGACAATAATTTATGTCAAACTATGTGCAGTGAAGTAAAAGAACATGACAAACAAACAAATGAATTCAATAAGGACAATAATTTATTTTCAACCACCTTCACTGCAACATGTAATTCCGGTATGTACTGTGCTACATTTAAGATATTGGGTGATTTTATTCAGCCTTCTACAACAACTACTACTTTTTCATCCTTATAAGTAGTTTGTGGATCCTTGCATCGACCACAACAATCTGTCTAATAACATGTCAGTTAACGCGGAGATTGTAAGTTATTGTTCTTATCATATATATTTATTTGTATATTAACAAAATTACAGTACTTATGTTTTCAAGTTCTAACAATACTTTAAAATCTCAACAATTATAAGATGAGCTATCATTTTTCTTGCCATTATGGATTGGTGTATTCAACCGTCTCGTCGATGTGGATGGATGGCAAAAGACGGCCAGTGATTAGTGTGCCTACGGACGAGCGGAAGGTGGCAAAAGGGAAGGTCGGCGTCAGATGGCTAATGGACTATCGACGGCCATCCTGTCGGTCAGCGTGAGGCGTCGAGGCGACGACTATACTGCGATAGGCAGACGGAGACAGCTGTGGCAAATTTTTTGTTAGATGGGAATAATTGGGTATAATTTTGTGATAGGCAGGGACCTGGGTGGGAATAAGATTCTCATGATTTGGAGCATTAAATTACCATGCTAATCTTATATTCTCGAAAATATTTTTTATATAAAAACAAGTTTGGTAATATTTCATGGGAATGTAGGATTACCACTTACCAAGCTCATCCTAAAGGGGTTATTAACTACTGTTTTGCATGACTTCTCTATTCGAACTAACGATAAGATTCTTAAATCTTATTTAGAATAGAAATATATCTTATAACCTCATCAATTGTTTTGAATGATTAAGTATGATTTATTTGGCTTTGGAATTAGAGCATAAAGTACAAATAGAATTCAAAATCATTTTGAAGTAGTTTTCATCATCCCATGGTCCTTAATTTATGCTTTTCCGCGCGTAGCGTGGGTGCGTTGCTAGTACAATAATATTTCTAGCAGCTAATATGCCAGGAGAGGTCAATACATTTCCTCAATAAGTAATCGTGCTGTCCGGACCGTCTGGTATAAAGTTGCATGATAAGGGACTTCCGGTGCTTCGAAGTGTAATGTGGATCTGAATTTCCACCATGTCCGTGCCGCAATCGTAATCGCCAACTGAGTTGTCATTGTGACATTTAAAGTAGTAGCAGTACCTTTGGTAAATGCCCTTATCATTGCTGGTATCCAATCCTGTCCAACCTCTTGCCAATCTCGGTTGATAAAATTGTCAAATGCTCCTTCCAACAATCGCAGTTTTGAAAAAGATGTTCCTCAGTTTCCAGCGCATGTGTGTCACAAAGTGCGAAGTGAAGCGAAACTTGGACGTGTCGTCGGTTGAGGAAGCCTCCAGTCGGTAATTTACTATTATGCAAACGCCAGATGAACGATTGCATTCTCCTCGTTATCCGCAATTTCCTCAGAAGGAGTACATACGAAGGGAAGGGTGGGGTATGATCTTGTAGTCGCCGACGGAATTTTTGGTTTACACAAAAACCCGACGTAGTGGCGGATGTGGACCACCGCAAAATGTCTTTACAAGTGGTGAGGGGTTGGGAAGTGGGCTCACTGCACATGCAAGGGCCCACCCCCTATTCCTCTAATAGCGCAGGCGCCTATTAGTTGTGTAGACACCCTTTTCCCTACTTTTATTGGGATTATTCTGGTATGGAACTTTTTATAAAAAAGCTGCAATAATCTATTAATAATTAGGATAAGGTTCCTGTAGAATTCCCATTTGAAGCAAAATCTGTTCCGTGGGGTGATACACGGACGGTTGAGATCGAAACAAAAACCAACATCTATTTTTAAGGCTATCATTGTTCTTTTATTAAAATCTCAACCATTGGTGTATCACACTACGGATGGTAGATAAGCCGCTTCTACGATTTTGCTTCAAATGGGGGATTCTACAGGAACCTTATCCCAATAATTATAATTAAAACTATATAATGGCATCCATATGCTATTAACTTGGACAATTATACCCCTCTTCTCTAAACTCAATTGTAGCCCAAACCCATCTTTCACAGTCTGCCCTATCTCTCTCTTTTTCATCTCTCTTGTTTTCTACAACTGCTGCTTCCTTGGCTCTGAGATTACAAGAGAGCTTGCTCTAGTCCTCATTGTAGCCTTGCATCTTTAATGAAGTTATGTATCGTCCTCGATAATGCCGAGTGCGCATGTGATGCTTGTCTCTCTCATTCTCATATGTAGTCCTCAGAATTGCTGGAAGGATGAGTGGTCAAAGTTTTCTCCAATCAAGTCGTCTATTTATTTGATCAATCACTGTGTTTCCTCTCCCTCATGACAATCAACTTTCAAAATTAATTGCATTGAAGCTAACAGTTCATAATACCTCATAGGTAAGTTCCATTTTTACAGGTTATAGCATGACAAAGTTGAGTATCCGTCGAACCATCAGTTATAGGAAACTCATAAAGGGAAAAATGTCCAAAAAATATCATGTGTAATGCACGTGCAGTTGTTGTTAACGTCAGCAAACTTAGGGTATTTTTTCATAATAGTTTGTGCAGTTTCTTATAATTTATAAAGTATAAGGTAGTTTTTTTATAGAATGGCTAGAAAGTTCTTCCTTTAACAGTGTTTGCTTTTCACTTTTAGTTTGAGCAACATGATGGGTAGGTGAGACTGAACTAAGTAGATAATCTTACTATAATCTGATTGATAGTTCAAGTTTTGGGCCACAGCTTCATTTACAAACTTCTCGCTTAGTCGACTTTACGTTGTTGCTTTGTTGATGTTGTGAAAGGAAGGCGTTCATTGGTATGATATCTTCCAGCCATGGTTTTAGATCTCAGCCGATCCCGGTCCTATATGGCCAATTATGAACCCAAAAATGAACATCAGAATTCAGATGCCAAGGTTGATACCAAGATTTTAAACCTTGATTCTTGGTTCACCAATCGATTATTGAGGTTTTAGTTACAATTTTACTAACTAATAGATATATTTGCAGCATATTTAAAAGCCACACTAAACATCAGTATTACTAAAAGATATGTAAAATTGTTTTATTTTCTTTTTATTATTTATCTAAAAAAATTCTTATTTTCAGAAATTTGTTTAAACAATCAATAAAAAATTGGATATTGTGATCCCAGATGGCCAATATAGATGATACAGTTAGGATGGCCGATTTCGATCCCAGAAATGATTGTCTAATTCCGATACCAATACTGAGATCGTAAATCATGGTTGAAGCTTATATTAGATATGCACTATAGATGAAACTTGTGCGAGTAATCCCTATAATATTAGGCTTGTTTATGTATCTTATTCGAAATTACTGCGTCTTCATTTCATTTCAGGGGACTGGTGACTTGATGACTTCACTATTACTCGGATGGAGCAATGTAAGGGTTTGATATTCTATTTTCGCAAATTAACTGTATTTTCCTATGCCAAATCTTAATTTAATCCCCCCTCCCCCCTGCGATACAAATGTGCACATAATCAAATCTTGCTTTTGTTTTAGAAATACCCGGATGACTTGGGGAAAGCAGCCGAGCTTGCAGTGTCAAGTTTGCAGGTGTGCTCCCTTTTATTCACTATATACATTTTACCTGTAATTATTTGGACAAATATTCTTTCCCTTAGCCAAGTTCTTGTATTTATTTTCTGAACATCGGTTCCTTTATGTAAATCCTGTCAACTAATTGAGTTAGTATCTTCTAACCTTCATGGATTATTGTCAACGCTACTGATTAGAGGTAAGAATTGGAAAATTGTTCTCACAAAATATGATTTATAGGGTGTAAACTTGCGAACTAATAGCTTTGAACAAATATAACTCCAATCAACATGAGATTGCAAGGATTTAAATGTGGCAGTTCTATAATGTAGGGTTTACTTCTTACCAAAAACATTGATTATTTACTCAACAATTATAGCATCAACACAACATTGTAACAAAGGTTGAGCATTATCCCTGATTTTTTTATTAAAAAAATAATGATGATGATCCTCCATGTGTCTTCAAGGATAATGAGTCAAAGGTTACATGCAAGGCCGGATGCATGAAATTTGAAATTTGGTTAGAGGGAGCGCATACAACAAGGTTTATTTGATAAGTCCAACTAATTAGCAAATAAAGGCCGTCATAAAATTTAGAAACCGACAGAAAAGTTCTAAAATAAGCTGATCATTAACTTATGGTTTTTATTTATGTTTACAAAGAAAAAGCATATTGGAATTTTTTTCATTTAACTAGAGTATAAAAATGAAATTGTGAGTACAGTGGGGTCTGATCCAAATACCTTTTGATAGGGAACAAACTAAATTACCATATGCTATGCCCCATTTTTAAACGTATAAAGCATAAATATAGACTTATTTTTATAAAACTCCCTAAAGGTTTCATCATTCGGCAAGAAGCTGCCAAAAAAATGTAATCTCTAAGAACTATCCTAAATAACGGCGCCATGTTAGCACTAACGGTACATCATCACTACATTAGCACGACTAGTTAAATTTTGGAACTCATGTTATGCGGAAAAGCTCTCTTTTTGGTGTAAAGTTACTTTTGGAACTCATCTTATGTGGCATAATTTAGAAACTCAAATTTTCAATTTGTATTTGTGAATTCCATGCACCCAACATGTAAAGGATCAAGAAAGGCTTATCTCATCATGCACCCAACTTGTAGATGACATACATGACTTTAGTGAGATTTACCTTTTCTTTTCTCTGCACCAAAAAGGTGAAGTGGTAGAGAATCCAATGAGTAACTTAAAACCATGGCTCTCTCTTTGTGGTGTCAAAGTTATTTGGGAACTCATTTTATGTAGCGTACTTTATAATCTCTAGTTTTCAATTTGTAATTTTTTCGACGTGCTCATTATGTAAAGCAAAAGGATTCATGATAGGCTTAACCAAAAATATTCTGTGGTTCACCCATTCTCTAGAAATCACCCTACACTAATTCTGTTAGTCGAAAACCCTCTATACTTTCATTATGTTGTCTCACAACCATCTGCAGTCTGTGTTTTTAGGGGAAACCATCGCATTAGAGGTCATGTGGCTTTTATATCAATTTATAGGTTTTTTTTTATTGTAGCCACCAAATTCTTTGATATTTCAAAAAAAAAACACCACCAAATACTTGTTATTTCTAAAAACAACACCAATTACTTTTAACTTATCTAAAAAGACACTTCCGTTAACTTTCCATCCAATATTAACCATTAGGAGCTTGAAAAGACGAAAATGCCTATGAAAGCCTAAACAATCTTCTCCCATTTGCTCGAGGAGATCGAGGGCGGCGAATTGGGGGATCTGATAGGGGAGGGGATTGAGGGGGAGGGAGGGGCCGGAGGTGAGTTCGAAGGGGGTGAGGAGGAGGGAGAGGGAGATCCAAGGAGGCGGAGGGTTAGGGTTTAGAATTGGGGAGGGGGAGGAGAAGGCGAGGAAGAGGACGAGTGAGAGGGAGAAGGAGAGGATGTGGA
Organism: Agapanthus africanus; assembly: GCA_030015575.1. NCBI lineage: Eukaryota > Viridiplantae > Streptophyta > Magnoliopsida > Asparagales > Amaryllidaceae > Agapanthus > Agapanthus africanus. Next base: position 563,126,190 of record CM057346.1, read on the forward strand.
TCTTGTTGGGTCTTACGATTTCGGGTTTGGGATCGAGGAGGAAGGAGGGGTTAGATGGAAGGGGTATTTTCGTCCTTTGATACCTTAATAACAAAGAAGTAACGTGATCCGGATAGAAAGTTGATGGAGATGTCTCTTTTAGATAATTTCAAAGAATTTGGCATTGTTTTTAAAAATACAAAGAATTTGGTGTGTGTTGAACTATGGAAGAATTTGATGGGCAAAATTAAAAAGTCCCTAATTTGTATCCCCAACTTTCCCTTCTTCGTTATGCCTGTGGCTTACAATTATACTAGGAGTAAATTAGTGTTACATGAAGGATAAATTGGGGTAAATTAAGGTTAGAAGTAAGGGAATATCTCAAAATCCTAAATTTGGTTGCCCTAGATCAAATTTGGATGCTCAAAAAGGGGTTGCATGATATAGTTGGGAAAGGAAAAGGTTGAGTTTTAGTTTGAGAAACAGAAGGATGGTCAAGAAATTTGATTCAAAAACCGACCGTAAAATACCATAGGGGGGACAGAATGGAAGCACATGGGGGTTTTGACTGACAAAAGTAGTAAGTATGAGGTGGTTTCTAGAGAATAAGATGACACACAGGGTGGTTGTGATGAAATAGGCCTTTAAGAGGAAGTATTCATAGGGGTTCTACTTTCCCTTTCAGATTTCAAGTTAACCTTAACTCGCCTTTTGGTTTATGCAGGCTCTCTTACAACGAACAATTGCAGACTACAGAAGGGCAGGTTTCGATCCCCAGTCTAGTAGCCTAGAGATTCGACTGATTCAGAGCCAGGATGATATTCGGAACCCAGTGGTTAAATACAAGGCCGAAAAATATAATTAACATATCATTTTTTTCTTCATTTCGAATACCATGTACATCATCATATAAATACTAGTGAACCCAAGCCTCGACTGCATTGTGGGGAGAACAAAAGAAGGGCATTGGTTTTTATAGACAGTATAAGTTTACTGTGATAAGCATCTATATTATTATTGGTTCTGCTCGTGGGTAGCCTAATATTTCCAGCGACGATTGTTTGCTTCTTCGTTTTCTGCCTTGAAATATTTTTTGGAGTTTATATTCTTATTCTTAAGAGGAGAATAAAGGACCAGCATTGTAAGTTTTGGTAAAGTATGATAATGTTCTTATTCTTATGCTTTTGCAGGCACCTTAAACCAAAAGCAAATAAACATAGAGAATCATAGAGTAGGGGTGAGATCTAAACGAGAGGGAGAGAGAGAGAGAGAGTTGTGATTTATGTTTTAGGAGGGAGACCATTGTGCCTAATTTGGTGGAAAGTAAGAATAGAGAGAAGAAGAAAGTGGCTCTGCGCGACTTTAGCGTTGTGCTTATTGCCATTAATCTTATAGAAAGAAAATCAAGAGAGAGTATTTGCTAGAAAAAGTATTTTCTTTGTCTTTCCATATTAAAATGAAGTTTATTAAGAGGTTAGAGAAAAAAGGATGTAGATTTGGATAACAATCTGAAGGGGAGAGAATCAAGGTATTTTAATAAAATCCTTTTAGAAATATTTGCTTTTCATCCAATTTTCATCACTATGATTGGTAAGAAAAAATGACCGGTCACTAATCAAATCCTATATGGGGGCAAGTTAATTATCCCACTTGTCAATTTATTACTTTCTTTTTGCCGAACCGTAAAATTAGAAAGAAGGTGCCCACTTTTCTTTTACTTTCTCCACTTTCTCTTTATTTTGTCTTTCCCGAACAGAAAGTGGGGTTATGGGTTGCGAAGGGATGAATTCAGGGTGTAAATTTTGTTTAAAATTTTAAGTGAAGACAATGAATTATCATGGTTTTGGCAAAGTTAAGAAATTTCTGAAAAATAGGAGTGGGGCCGTTTTTCAGTAAACCGGACGCAGTGCATCTAGGTAAGAGAGTAAAAGAAATAAATTTTCCAGGCACTCTTTAAATGGTTCTTTTGATGGTTTGGTGGGACATTTGGTTTTATTTATTTCCCTCATGTGTCAGGACACGTATGGCCGACATGAATTTTTTCTATATAGGTAGAGGGATTTCGGAAATTCTTCCAAAAGGGTAACTGTCCCCACCTAACATTCCATATTATATCAGAAGAAAAGAATTTGTTCATAATGTAAACGCCACGAAATTTATTAACATCCAAAAACAATACCAAAATTGCATCCTTTCACCAAACCATTTTTATTAAGCAATTGTCCCTGCACCAACAAACTCCAACCCTAGTGAGGGTAAAGAAGAACACTACTATGCTCTGAATTTTTTCCTTTAATGTGCTTGACACCCCAGCTAAATATCTTTGACACTTCTATATTCTGTAAATTTCTTTAAGAATGTGATGACTCCTCACACCAATATCACCAAAGACTTTTCATTCTCTTCATGGTAGAAGCAACAATGGCCTCATCATCACATTGTCCTCATGATCCAATATCTGCAATTCATCATAAAACAAAATACAAAAAAGCTAGACGAAATAGGCAAAAACGAGAGGGGTGTAAACGGATCCGATATACATGTTACCATATCCGTATTTGGTAGACGTAAAGGGATTTGAATGCGGATATTGATAGTTATTGGAAATGAGAATTACTATCCATATTTGGTAAAAGTCGGATATAGATACGGACATGAAATGAATATCAGAAAAAATATACCCGAGAAAGTGAAAATTTACTATTTTTGATATCGGATACGGAAAGCATATAGGTGTTACCATATCCCTATCTGATGGCTATTGGCGGATGTGGATGCGGATACGAATGCGGGTAGGCATCGGAAATGAAAATTACTATCCGTATCCGAACAAAATCGGATACGGAGTTGGCTCGGATTATCCATATACGTTGATAAGAACCTTAGAATCCACTAGAAAAATTGTTAGAGAACTTACATGGCAATGGTAAACATAGCCGGGCTCCCCCGTCACGTTAAAAGGGTAAGCGGCCTCCGAATTAAGCAGCGAAAACCTCACCAGGATCTTCGTCACGTAACCGGGCATCATTTTGAACACATTCTTCCACCCCTTCTCATACTTCGGCACATTGACTCTCTTTCCCTTTGCATGTTTCCCCAACTTACACGAAACCGCGTCGTTTACCCTTGTCATGCAGTCCTTAAACTCGTCCATATCGAGCAGTTCACGCTGCTCCAGAACGACAAACAATCCCAGATGTATGTGCAATGGGTGATTGTCGTCTGTCAGATTGATGATATTCCAAATCTCGCTCGTACCTGCTTTGGGTGTTTCTGTCACGGGATCGTCGTATGTTTTGTTGTTCAAGAGGAGGTGTGTAGGCTCGTCTGCTGGGGTCGTGTACTCGTACATTGCAATGTATCGGGTTTTAGCTGCTCGGTGCACTGCCGGTGCTGGATACTTCATTAGCCTTTTCGGAATTCTTGCAGGATCTGCCACCTTCTGCTTTTCGATTATGAACTTCATCACTTTACCTGATACATGAAAAAAGATAGGTTAGTTGCTAGTGTTGACTGAGCTGTTTGCGAATGTAAAAGTACATCCCCAACCCTAGAGATATAAATGAAGATGGATAACAGGAGCTGTCTCCGTATCCGTATCTGATATTTATCAACTACGGATAGTTAATTTCATTTCGGTCGACCATCTGAATTCGTATTCGTATCTGCCGAGAGCCACCGGATACAGATATGACAACATCTATATTCTGCATCTGTATCTAATACCAAAAATAGTATTTTTTGTTTTATTAATTTTTTTTCATTTCATGTCCTTATCCTTGTCTGTCTTTCACCAAGTAAGGACAGTCATAACTAACCATATCCGTATTCGAATACGTCTAGCATAACCGGATATAGATATGGTAACACCTATATCCGATCCGTATCCAATTCGTTTACATCCCTACTCAATCCTACTTAAAATTTCAAAGTTTTGGTGCAGCGGTAGAGAAATATAATATGCCTAAACTCAAAAGCTTTGATGCAGTGTAAGAGATAGGATAGTTGTTAATATTTTCTCGATCCTCGCCACAACTTCTAGAGTGGTAAAATGTCGTAGTTTATGAACCTACCATTGAATTCGTCGGTTGGATCTCCAGATGGATACGGATACACCGCATCATTAGAAAGAACCACGGAATCAGTCTTCGATTTAGAAAAATCAACTACAACATCAGCAATCTCCGACGGGGCGAGCAGAAACTTGCTCGACGCAACAGGCTTATACAAGTAAGTAGAATCGGACCCGACATGCACAAACTTCAACCCATCAGGAAAGAATAATCTAAAGAACCTAGCGTTGCTAGCATTGATTATACGGAACCGATATTTCCGACGAGCGACCTTAAGGTAAGGCCACACCTTGCCATTAACTATGATCGCATCGCCAAAGTACTCAGGCTGCCACTGGGGATGAATCGAAGGGTTGTTCCCAGTGGAGTTTAGGAAGAGGGAGCCGTCGGAGGTAAATGAGCGGTCGAAGATGACGAAGTGGCGGTCGTATTCGGACCCAGAGGGTAGGTCGAATTGGAGCTCTAAGGAGGGGTTTCGGACGGTGTAGGATCCGAGGAGGCCGGCTAAGAGGTTTACTCTGGTTAGGCCCATTGCATGGTCATGGTACCTGTTGCAGATATTGCAAGGGTTAGTTTCACTGAACTACCATAAACTTCACTCATTTTCACTAAACTACCGTAAAAATGCGTGAGTCACAGAAAACTACCAAAAAGTTGCAGGCACTTATTTAAAAAGCGGACTACAGACTACCGGAACAACGTTATGCAACAAGTATATATTCAACACATTAAAAGGGCACTCGACTTGCAAGGAGTAGTGGTGTATCTATTTGTTTTCCCTCGGCTCTCACCGTAACTTTAATGTTTTGGAGCAGCGTCAAGTAGTTTCAGATCTGTATTTTATTATCTAATATGCCAGTAGATCGTCTTACAAAACATGCGCACTGTGTCTAATATTGTCTATGACACATTATTGAAATTTAAAAATACCAAATGCACAAATATCGAATATAACAAACGCACCACTAATGTGAAGCTCATTTTATCTCTCAACTCTAATTAAACTGTAGTTTAAACAGTATAAATAGAAGAAAGTTGTATATTTATACCAGAGATTTCCAGGCTCTTGAACATTCGGATACACCGACGTAGGAGAGACAAAAGACGGACCCTTCGACCGAAACGCAGAAGTGAACCATGCTTTAGAGTTACCGTCGCTGGCGGGCGGGTGAATCCCACCGTGAAGGTGGACCACGGTGGGGACCCCACCGTTCGTAGGGTCCGCAACAGGGATGGTCGGATCGAAAGGAAGGATGTGGTGGGAGGGGAGGTGGTTTTCCCATGTCACGTGGGTGGCGACGCCCTGCATTGCCTCGATGGTGGGCCCCGGGACGGTGGCTGTCTTGTCCGATGTTCCGAAGGCGAAGACCCGCGTTGGAGGGAGGTCTCTGTGGAATTTCTGTCATGACGGACAAAGAAAATATATATGAGAATTTTTTTTATCGATTAACAAGAATAATCTTCAAAACTATTTCTCATTTAAAGATGTCCTGCATATTTTAGTACTCTTTTAAACTCGAATATTATTATCCATCCATGTGTGATCTCGTGCGAAAAAACTAGTATGTAATATTAGCTATTAAATTCTTAATAGGATGGCAAAGATTTCAATTTGGTTCAAATTTTTTTATCACGTCCATCTTTCATTAAGGGGTTCTATGTACATTATTAGAGAGAGGAATTTGCAAAACTTGGTAAGATAATTGTATATGAAAATGAGGTTCAAAGATAACTTTTGACACCATTTTGTCTTGGTTTACTACATATGGCTACTAAAAACAATCTTTTTTTTCTCCTTCATGTTAATTGTTAATTTAACTGAAAAGACAGCTTAACTGATCGAGCAGAAAAAAGAAATGGAATCATAAAACCTGCCCCAAAATCTGGGATAAAGACTTCTTGTTGTTAGTGGTGGTGGATATAAATCCAAATTTGTAGGCAGTAGATATAGCCCCTTGGTAAGCACAAAGTTTTCTCCTTAAATATTCTTAGATAATCTTCCTTTGCATTTGTGGTCTGAAGATGTTTGCAAACCTACTTTGTTTGTTGCTCTTCCTAACGATTTTATGATTCCTGATCAAATTACTCTTAATGTTTTTTCGCTTAAAGAGAACTCTTGTAGGAGTTATATTGTTAAAATTGCTTATTATTCTGCCCAGGATCCTGTTATTTCTTTTAACACAGATAAAAATCCTTTTCCTACTAATAATAGTTTCTCTGTTCTTACTGATGGGGTACAAAAATTATCAAAATGCCTTTTCTTTCAACTTTGAGCAGTCTCAGAATTTCTTACAGATGTCAGAATGTCTTCATTGGTACTCATTCTATTTTTCTAGACATTATTATTCTCAAAACCAACTTGCAGTTTGTGTTTCCCTCAGTTTATGCCCCTTGTTCTATAGTTTTGTTTATGAGTTGGATTTACATGATATACCTCTGGCTGGGAGAAGCTTTACATGGGATAATGGTACAACATTTGCAAGGCTGGATAGATTTCTTGTTTCCAAGTATTTGGATACTTTAGTTCCTCAATACCATCAATATGCTTTGCCTAATTCTTGTTCTGATCATTGCCTTATTGTTTTTGATACTAACGATCATATGATTCAAAATAAATTGTTCGGATTTGACAAAAAATATGGTTTTCTTATCCTAATTTTGATGATATCATTACTAAAGAATGGTCTAAGCTTACTTTTTCGGATAATCCATTGAAATCTTTTGTGAGAAAATTGAGAAATTTAAGGAGTTCTTTGAAAAGTTGGAGGCGGCATACTTTTGGTAGTATTTTTCAAAAGAAGAAAACTATTTTGAAAAATAATTTCAAAAGATACCGGAGTTTTTACTAGGGAGGAACATGATTCTATGCTTTTCCTTCACAATGAGGTAAATGATATTGGTATCAAAGAGGAGATTTACTGGAAGCAAGGATCCAGAGTTCAGTGGCTCAATGAAGGTGATCAAAATATCAGTCTCCCCCCCCCCCCCCCCATAAAATGACCGGTTTTAAGAGAGAAAATAATTTCATTCATGCTCTTGAGATCAATGGGGCTCTTAATAATAATATTGATGCTTTGCATGAAGAATTTCATAGTTTTTATATGAAGTTACTCGGTACTCCTTCCTCTTTTAGACTTGATTGTGGTTTGCAAGCTGTTTTTAAAGATGCTGAACTTTCTGACTAGGACAATCCTGTTATTGTTGAAGAGATTAAAGCCGCTGTCTTTGGTCTGGATGTTGATAAAGCTCCCGGACCAGATGATTTCTCTCTAATCTTTTACCAACACTTTTGGAAGGTGTTAAAGGATAATTTATTTATTCTTTTTCAATACATTTACGCTGGAAATTGCTCTCTTGACAGTATCAATTATGCTATAATTTGTTTGCTGCCTAAAGTGGATGGTGCTAAGTATGCTAAAGATTTCCGACCCATTAGCCTCTTGAATGGTATTTTTAAATTTTTTACTAAAGTCTTGGCTAATAGACTTGCTAAAGTACTACCTGCTTTGCTTAGTAAAAATCAATTTGCTTTCATAAGTAATAAATCAACTCTTGATTGTTTCTCAATTGCACATGAGCTTGTTAATGCTTGTTTTAAAACTAAAACTTAGTTAGTTTTACTCAAAATTGATTTTCAAAAAATTTTTGATTCCATTCATAGGGACTCTATGATCATCAATATTTTAAATATTAGAGGCTTTGGCTATAAGTGGATAAGATGGATAAGTATGATTATGTACTCTTCTAGTTCACAGGTTCTTGTCAATGGCAGCTTGGGCAAGATTGTTAAGTGTAGAAGAGGCCTTAAACAACGTGATCCCTTGTCACCAATGTTGTTTAATCTTGCTGCGGATACTTTAGCTAGAATGTTTATGCAAGCTAAAGGACAAGATAAGCCTTCAACTCCTAATCTTAAAGGCGGGCTTAAAAATCTTCCATCTATTCAATTTGCCGATGATACAATTCTGTTTTGTAAAGCTAATGAGAAAGAGATTCTTAACATTAATGTGTTGCTATATGTTTTTGAAGGTGTTTCTGGCCTTAAAATTAATTTTAGTAAGGGTTCTCTTTTTTACCTGGGTAAAAAGCTGCATATGGGTACTGGCTGCTATTCTTAATTGTTCCTTATCTACTTTACCTACTAATTATTTGTGTTTGCCTTTGACTTTTGGTAAAGTTTAGAAGTATAATTGGCAAGTGCTTATCACTAAAATTCAAACCAAGTTATCTACTTGGAAAGGTAATCATCTTTCTATGGGGGCAGGCTTACTCTTATTAATTATGTCTTAACTGCTATGCATCTTTACTATATGTCCTTTTTTAAGCTACCTGAATGAGTTATTAGGAAAATTGATAGTATAAGATTCAATTTTCTTTTAAGGGGTACAAATAATGTGAGCAAGGGGTATAATCTTGTCAACTGGAAGAAAGCATGCACTAGTAAGTTGGATGGAGGTTTGGGGGTTAAGGATATTGCACAATTCAATATTTCTCTTCTTTGTAAGTGGCTTTGGAAATTATTCAAATGCAATGAATATTCTATAGTAATGCTTAGATCTATTTTCACAGCTATTCTTGCTCATATACACCTTAATTGATGGTATAATTATTTTGTCTTTCTGAATCATTTGAAGAGGGTCATCCTCACTAGTTCTTTTTACTAAAACTTTTTTGATGTGCTTTCAGGATTTTTTTTAACATAATAGCTTTCCCTATATGTTGCTGATATACGGGGTAAAGTGCTTGTTTTAGTCTTTCATTTCTATGATTTGTTTTTATATTTGGGCAATTTTTTTTTTCTGAACAGTTTTTAATGCCGTTGGTAACCGGTTTTAGCTAGAAAAAGTTATGTGGTTTTAAAGCATAAGTTTGGTCTTTTTTTTGAAGGAAAAGTATTTTAAATGCTTTCTATGATTGTTACATGTCTCATGTGTGTAGGATGGTTCATAGTATTACCGTAATTTCTTTTGGTCTTAGGTATTTTGCAAGAATTGGTTAAAAATACACATCTTATATCATCTGAGTTTTGTGTTTCATATTTCTGTGCTTTTTTGGCATGATTTATATGCAATGGTATTGTTGGTTCTTAGTTATATGCAGGATTGTAGCTGTTGTAGCTACTGGAAGAAGTTGCTTTTCAACATAAATGTCCCGGTACTTTCAGTCAAAAAATGAGTTAGGAGGCTGCATCAATTAGAGAGTTCAAAATTCTTGGTTTTGCTTCAAGTTTTACTGATAAGGGGTTGAATTGGTTGCTATAACAAGTGGAGAACACACAAAAAAAATGATGGTTTGGGGCATTCAAGGGGTTGCTGCTACTATTTATATCTTTTCTCTTTCTTTTTCTTTCTTTTTGCTTATTCTTGTCTCTTGGCCAAGTGCTTGTGGACACGTGTGATGTATTTTTGCTATTGTTTTTTTGTTATAATTTTATTTCATTTTTAATAAAGTTTTATGGGACGGATACTGGTAGTCCTGCTCTTCTTTCAAAAAAAATTGTTTGTTTTGCGGATTCATGAATCTTTATGATTAGCGGTGTGTCTTGTCATGTACATGTGTCGTAACTGCAGTGTCACTTTATATTCCGCATGCTCTTAATTTTATTAAGGTGAAAGCAAACTTGCTTTTTTACTTGAGTAGGAACTATTATGAAAAATTATATGACAGGCGGAAATTTCCAAGAAAATGTACAGCTCTTAAAAGTAACGAAATTTGGCCTTTCCTAATTTGTCACGTTTGAGATCACATGATATTCCTCTGATCCCTATATAGATATATATATTTTTAAAAAATCTCCCAAAGTAAGCAAAATATAAATATATTCAAGAGAGAATTCTATCAAGAAGCCGTCTCTTGAAGGGAAAAAAAATTAAAGATATTAATTTTTTCCCCAAAAGATTGATTAATACTTCAAGACATATAAAGTTTCTAAAATGACGCATTGAAATATATTTCTAGCAACATTTCACTAAAAAAATCATTTCTCGTCAAAAGTAGAAAAATCAACAGCCTTAAAAATTAATCGAAACATTATTTATAAGAATGATACAAAAGCAAAAAGTTCAAGCATGAAAAGTTATGCATTGAAATTATCTACCACATAACATAGTCTTAAAAAACAAGCCTTTTGCATCTGATGAGCCTGTATTAGAACTTTTACTGATCTTTATGAATGAATGCTGGTATGGTTAACACCGACGATTAACACGAAAATTTCGAAAAAGAGAGTGAAAGAATTGATCAACTTACCCAAGTTTTTTCATACATGCCAATGGTGAGGTGGGAGGTGACCACAACCCCTCCATTTTTAACTTGGAAGCCATGAAGCTTGGGCATGCAGGGGAGCTCATCAACAAACATCTCAAGCTTTGCAGGGCTTATTAGCACTAAAGTCCCATTCCCATCACCACCTTTCACACATGAGAAGAGGTGGAAGATTGCAAACAAGAAAAAATGGAGGGGCTTTTTCATCATATTTCTATGTAGCAATTTTCCTCTCTCTCTCTCTCTCTCACACACACACTTCAAGAGAAGAAGAGGAGAGAGAAAATGGGATGTTTTTGGGGGAGAGAGAGAGAGAGAGAGAGAGAGAGATTGATTGAAGAGAGAAGGGTGTGAAGGACGAGGTAGAGTGGAGGGGTTTGTGCCCTTGTGATTGTTTCTTGTTTTTATATGGAATTTATTTGTATGGCAAATGATGATTGGCCCTTGTTTTTTCTTTGGAGAAGTGAAAAGGTGTTTCCTTTTGCTTATTAAGCCCTTGGAGGCTAGTAATATGTTGTTTTTTGCTTTTTTATTCAATGTATGTATATTTGTTTGATTTGGAAAAAACTTTTAAGAAGGTAAAATGCATGGGGTTTAAAAAAAATTAAAGAAAAATATTTTTATTATTAAAAAAAGGCAATATTTTAGCAATTAATTACCCCATCATATGAAAAATTCTTCATTGGAAACATACCACTGTCTAAGGATTAATCTCCCGTTTACAATTACATCTTTTTCAAAATATGATTTTCAAAATATAGTAGGATTTTGAAATGGTTTTAATTATAGATCATGTTTAATTCTATGCATTTGCTCTTTCATCGTGAAGAGATCTTATTGTCTACCATATTATTTTCAAATACCTTTCCTGAAGTGATCCCAAGATTCTCTCTCATTTGTTCAGAGTATTCACTATATCTCTCGAAGTATGAAATTGATTCATAATAAATTATATGAATAATTAACCTCAAACGCTTCTAAAGAATATTTTCCACATTCCTGTGTACAAAGATACATGAATGATGAAAAAATATATCAAACGATGCATGTATAGACTTTAAACGTCCAACCATTCGCCTCCAATGAAAATCTCTTATTTACAATCATCTCTTTCCAAATATATTTCCTAAAATATGTCAGGATTTTGCAATGACAAGTATGCACACACATGTATAGACACAGGCACACATCCGAAAAAGATTTCATTCACATCACATTTATTTATATACATTTGCTCTTTTTATTATGGAAATATCTTATTAATTTCTTATTATTTACAAACATCTTTCCTAAAGTGAGCCCAAGGTTTTCTCTCATTTGCACAAAGCATTCACTGCATCCCCTCCTAACATGGAATGGTTACATAAGAAATTACAAGAATAATTAACCCCAAAGGCATTTAAAGAAATATTCCCTGCTATACTTTGATGCATGAAAAGATATATCAAACCATGCATGTATGAAGGCTTATGAAGCATATACTTTCTCAAAGAGAAATGATTTCCTATGATTTTTATTTCAGAAAACTCCAACTATGTTTTACACCGGGTATTAGCTACCTAACATAAACGTCCATATATATCATTCTAGATATGGATATGTGTTTTCAAATTCATTCTTTCTAGAAGGGTTGGATTAGATGGATCTACCAATACATAATTAACCAGGAGGCAAATCATAATAAGCTTCATAAATTGCATATAATCACAAATATGATGTGGAAACTCTTATTGATGGAGGTCCTTTTCAGGTCTTCGTTAGATGTTGTCTTCTGTTGATCTTCCGGTGGATTTTGGTGGTGATCTTCTATTGCGTGTGGATCTCAATGGGTTTTGATGAGAATAGTGATTTGAGGAGTTTGGTGCCGAGTACCTGCAAAGAAGTCCCAGGGTGGTTTGGTACCACCAAGGACCCTCCGACGATCAAGTTAGAGAGGAAATCCGAGCAGAGTAACGGCTAAGGGAATAGAAAATCGCTTACTTGACCCCTCTGTGATGGGGGTTTATATAGAGGTGACGGCACGCAGCAGTAGGCGCGAGAATCTCGCCAGCAGTTACGCTCCCGACGTCACGCCTGCGTAGAGAGCGGATCGCCCATTAATGAGGACCGCGGAGGCATGGAACGTGGGATGTTGCTGACGGAGAATCTGCGCATGGAGAGATTCGTGGAGCGGCGGTTACGCCTGTGAGCGGTGAAGCTGGTCGGAGGGGCCGAAGAAGACGGCCTCGGGTGGGGAGCACGAAACCGAGCAAGAGGGTTGAGGAGTCTTGGTCCCGTAGCAGCTCGGGGCGAGCTGGGGGGCCGAGGGGGAAAATCTGCTGGGGGCCCCAACGAGGGCCAGCTTGTGCTTGCAGGTCGGGTTAAGGGTGGCCTGGTCGGCCTATGTGGGCCATTCTTTCCGGGTCACGGGACATGTCATCCGCCACGTGTCCTGATCTCGTATTGTCAATTATTGAGCATCATCATTAGCCCCCCACTCTTGTCCCGACCAGCTAGCGGGTCGGGTCAGGAGTGGACTGCCAGGCCTCCCGAGATGAGCTCCTTCCCAAGGCTTTGTCGGGACGAGTACTCGGGCCGTCAGTTGTCTTTTCTGCTAGCGAATCAGGGCGAGATCTCTGCATTTAAAGAAGGTGCGCCGGTTCGTGCACTCTGCCACTGAAGCGACGGTCCACGTGTCAAGCGTCGATTGGCTGACGCGACGTATGCAGGCCTGCGGCGTCTAATGAGACGCGGTCCAACGCAGGATCGACACGTGGAGCGATCGGAGCCGCTGGATGTGAGGAGTCGTTTCGGCGGGAGATGACGGGTGTCGTTGGATGAGGCCGCTTGCAGCAATAAACAGGGGTGGGGTCCGCCCTTGGGCCCCTACTCCTTCATATTTCCCTCTCTTAAGTCCTGGTTGCTTGGCTCTCGCCTTCTTTCTCCCGCTTTCAGCCCCTGAAGATTCCCTTTTTCAAGGTTAGATGTCTTTCTTTGTAGAGTCAGTAGGTATTGTAGGAGTAGGTTCTAGGGACCTTTTAGTTGTGTCTGAGTCCCCCCGGGGAGCAGGGGTCGGATCCTCTTCCCGGGATCGTGAGGTGGGGGCAGCCCTCAGGGAGGAGGCGGTAGATGCGGCCCCCAGCTCCTCGTGTTGGGTGAGGTATGAGGACGAGCTCGCCAATACTCGGGCTCGCTTCCACATCCCCTCGTGTTACACGCTCCGACTGGCCAAGGAGGGAGAGAGGGCGGATCAAGTACGGGACAAGGAGATCGCCTTGTACTTGGAAGCTTTTTGGGGCGGAATGCGCCTGCCCTTTTCTTCCGAGGTCGTCGCAACGCTGATTTTTTCGGTTTGGCCCCCGGCCAGTTGGTACCGAACTCCTGGAGGATCCTCCTCAGGTTCTTGATCCGCCTGAAGTTACAGGCGGTTCCCTTCTGCCTCTCCCTTCTTGATTCTTCTCTCGTCTTCAAAAGCCACCCTGGTGGTCGAGCGGGCAACCCGAGATGGGTCTATCTCTCTTTCAGAAAGCGGCCAGGGGGCGCTGCCAGGACCGGGGATGTGGCCTTGCCCTCTTCTATTCATGATTGGAAGAAGAAATTCTTCTTCGTTTCCCCTCCCGAGGGCGAGGACTGGCCCGTGCCTACCAAGTGGTCGAGAGAGAAATGTTTGTCAGGGAACCAGTCCAATGACCCCGCCGCGGTGAGAGTTGCGTCGTGGGAGCCCATCCCCCGACCTGACGTGCTGCTGTCAGAGAGGGTCCTGAGCTGGGCCGGGCTTAGCCCCGTTGAGTTCGTCGGTAAGTTAGGCTTGCTGTTTGGCTTGTGTTTTGCTCGTGTCGCTGATTTGTTGGGTATTTGTTTCGTGCAGGATTGTAACACCCGAGCCCAATAATACTATTTCTGTTACTGGTTGAGTGTTTGACATTGCTCATTTCATTTATCTTGCTTGTTTGGTTCTTATTGCAAAATTTTAACTGGCTAAGTCCTTTTTGCATATAACAAATTTTAGCACCTAAAATGAAATTAAAAATATCTATAGTGGCCTACACGTCACCCCTAGCCGCGTGGTAGCGTCCGTGCGTCGAGTTTCATCCCGTTCGGTGAAACGAGCGAGTTTGGACGGCTACGCGCGCGTGCAAGTGTCCGACTTGGGGGCATGCTTTTTAATCATAAAACATCTAATTTTAAAATTTGGAACCCGCTTAAAATCCTATTATTTGAATTTCAAATTTTTGGACGCAACCCGGGCGCGATTTGGAAATGTTTCATTTAGCGCCAAAATCCCAATTTAATTAAATATTCTAAAACTATAATAATATATTCCTAACTCTATTCTGTTACTTACACAACTATTTAAATCCCTTAAATCTTTTCCTAAAATTTCTCCTGGCCAATCACGAGGGGTTTTAAACCCTCGTGGGCCCGCCTCCATCTCTCTCTCTCTACCTCTATCCCTCTCTATATCCATCTCTCTCTTCCTCTGTCTCTCTCTCTCTCTCTCTAATTTCTCCTTCTCTCTCTCTTTCCCCTATTTATATTTCACGTCCCCCTCCAGAAAAACCCAATCGCGAGAGGAAACCCTATCGCAACCCTAGCTAGCCGTCTTCGCCGCCGCAACCTCGTCGCCGGCACCACAGCCACCCACGTCCGCGCCTCCTCGTCTCGACCATGACCCTCGCCATTCTCCCCGTGCACCTGCAACCCACCACGGGCCTCGACCTCGACCCTAGCCACCTCCTTCCTTGCCGCCGCAGCCCGACGCCGGCGCCCGCATCACCAGCGCCGTCGACTCCTCTGCCTCGCCTCGCCCACACCTTCCTCCTTCCACCACCACGCACCCTGCACCACCCGACCACCTGCTCACCCCGCCTGCACATCCCCTGCACCCCGTCGGACCGCCGCCTGTCGCCGCCGACGACCCCGTTCCCGTGTCCCCGACCTCGCAGGCACACCCCTCGGTGAGATCACCTTCTTCCCCTCTCCCTTTCTTTCCTTTCCATTGTTAACATGCTTCGTGATCGGCAGAGCTCCACCGCATTCACTGTTCACCGCCGGAGCCCATCGACCCCGTCGCCGTTACAACCCTTGCAATCCCCGTAAGTTTCTCCTTACCTCTCCCCTTCCTTTTCCCTTCGCTGGTTGCTTTTGTCCGTGCGTAGTTTGCTAACTGTTGCCGCTGTTTTGACACTTCGCCAGAATCCGGCCGTGACGACGACTTAACCCGACATTCCAGCAAGGTACTCCGGTCCGCGTGGTCCCGCTGTTCGTCGTTTGGACTCGATCCGTGAACCGTGCGTCCGTCGCGTGTGTTTCCGCCGACGTTACGTCCGTTTTCCCGGTTCGCGAACCGTCGAGGCAAGTATTACTTGCTACATGCTATGTTATACAAATTAAATGTGTTTGACTCATTAAACTTGCAAAACTTAATTAAGTAGAGCTATTTTATTATTTGGACGTATTATGACATATATCATGATACTGTAACCTAATATCATATTTGCCACTTTAACCTTAATAACGGCGTTACTTGTTAACCACATTTTTACTGTTTAAAGGACGATAACCGTACACATGTAGCTCTATTACATTCTGTCATTGTTTTTGCATCACCTTGTGATTATTGCACCCCAAGGGTGCTCGAACCTGTTAATATGATAATACAACTGCACTATATTAATGCACCATTGTGATTAAATGAACTGTTATTGTTGTTTACTTTATTTCCTGCTGTTATTCCTTATTCGATTATATACCTGTTGTAAGCACACCCTCGATTGCGTTACATACTGACCTGACCTTGCTACACATGACATATATATACATACCGATGCACCAGACATGGTACCCTTTACTATCGACTTAACCTGATGTACCATGACCTGACCTGTTACCTGATCTCATGCCTAATGCCAACAAACCTGACTTGGAGTCCTCATGGACCATTCCTGTTGTCTACCCAGACAAACCTGACCTGTTACCTGATCCTGTGTTGGCATTAGTCCTTGATTCCTGAATACCTGACTTCACACATATGACCTGGGGGTATGGGGAAATCAAACGAGTAATCTAAAGTGTAACTTAAAAGGGTATTACTTGATCCGTGGTCCCGGGGGGTAACGGGACAGAGCCATTCGTGACTCTTACATTCCTGATCCGTGGTCCCGGGGGGCAACGGGACAGAACCATTATTGGTTCCCATTTTTCCTGATCCGTGGTCCCGGGGGGTAACGGGACATATCCTTTGAGTTACATGAAGGATTACTCGAATTGATTTCAAAGACTTTAGAATAGAAACCCGATAGAACAGTTTAGTTACCCACTGCACACCCCCCGCACTGCTTGTTTCATACTATTGCTTATCTCATGTTTATTTCTGCATTGCCTATTACCATGTTCATATTATATTATTGGTTGACATGACGCGCTGACGTCTGGGTTTTGCATGGCCCAGATTCTTTACTACTGTCGCCGACCGAGCAGGAGTACTTCAGCCAGCGGGCTGATTTGTGAGTTCTGTAGTGATTAGTTTATTTCCTGCATTTTTATTTCCAGATGTGAGCCCGCATTATGGGACATACTTTTCTATTATTGTATTGGATCATTTGCTTCCGCAGTTTATTTATCATTGACTCTTGTTATTCTGGATTTGGACATGTGTTAGATAGTTTTTATCTTGTTCTTGATATCTCTACAGCCGTAATGTGACTGTGGATGGATACTTCCTACCCACAGGTAGCATGGTTGGCTATGTCACGTGCCCAATCTTGCGTACTCTGGGAAGCGGGGCGTGACATGGTTCTTTTGGTATCAGAGCATAGGTTAGTTGGGTTGATTCTTTTGTAGTTGGGTATTGTACCCAATACACGAATCAGAATACCCGTGTTTAGGAAACATGTCCTGCCACCTTGACCGTTTTACCATTCTTGAATCACATTCTTCCTGATTATATCTTTTACGACGTGCAAACTTACTTTGCATGTCGACTCGAAAACCTGATTCCTTGTTATCTCTAGGACTTAGGCGACTTGGATGGAGTTAAGTAATTGTGGCTATGATACCGCGGCATAGTTACAATGCGGTACTCTATTTAAGTATCTTGGAGTTCTAGCCTTGATCCATATTCAGAATCTATCATCATGCTAACATTGGGTGTTTTGAGTTCAGGATTATGGCAGGTAAGAATTTGAAGGCGTACCAGAGACGTGTGGACGAAGCCGCCATGCTTGGAGTGATAAGAGGAATGCTGGAAAATCAGAAGAGGCATACTGAGCTGATCCAGCAGCAAGCAGATTCGTTTCAGGAAGGTTTGCATATTGTTTGGCAGTCTGTAAACAACGATGGAGCTAAACCAGTTGACCGAGTAGGGACCGTGGCAGATTTCGGACGTTTGGGTCCGTCTACATTTACTGGTTTGGAGGAGCCGTTACCAGCCGAGCAGTGGCTAGTTGACACGGAGAATTCGCTGATTGCGGCACAGATTCCAGAGGACAAAAGAGTTGATGTGGTACGCATTCAGTTAGTGGACTATGCCTGAGAGTGGTGGCTTGTGGAGGAGACCCGCTTGCCCAAGCCGATCAAGTGGGTGGATTTCTCTAAGAGTTTCCTGGAGAAATTCTTCCCGCGGACTGCACGGGAGGAAATGGAAGAGAAGTTCATCAGGCTAAGGCAGAATGGAGCACCCGTGGATGTGCATGCAACAGAATGGACGAGACTCAGTAGTTTCGCTGGACCTTTCGTGGCCAACGATGCAGACAGCAGTTGCGGTAAGGAAACAGTTCTGTAGGGCCAGTCGAGTTTAGGGCTAGGCCGACAAACGGTGTTCTGCAGCTACGGAAGTTGATGGTTGTTAAGAACCGGTGGTGGTTCGTGATTTCATGGACGTAGTTGAAGATATATCGGGCTTACCGCCGAAGCGAGACGTGGAGTTCGCGATTGACCTTATTCCTGGTGCAGTGCCAGTATCTAAAGCTTATTATCCGATGGCACCAGTGGAATTAGAAGAAGTTAAGAAGCAAGTTGGTGAATTACTTGAGAAGGATTGGATTCGAAGCAGCAACTCGCCTTGGGGAGCTCCAGTTCTTGTAGTAAAGAAGAAGGATGGCACGAGAAGGATGTGCATTGATTATAGAGAATTAAACCGGGTGACTATTAAGAACAAGTACCCGATCCCTCGCATTGGAGCAGCTTAGTGGCGCGAGGGTATTCTCGAAACTGGATTTACGATCCGGATATCATCAGGTCCGAGTAAAAGCAGAAGATATTTGCAAGACGGCGTTTCGAACTCGGTATGGACATTTCGAGTATCTAGTGATACCCTTCGGAGTAACGAATGCGCCGGCAATATTCATGGATTTGATGAACAGAATCTTTTCACCATTCTTGGACCAGTTTAGTGTGGTATTCATTGACGACATTCTGGTCTACTCGAAGAGTTCGGAAGAGCATGCTGAGCATTTGAAGATCGCGCTGCAGACACTGAGACAGGAGAAATTGTATGCGAAGATGAGTAAGTGCGAATTTGGTTGGAAGAAGTGAAGTTTCTGGGGCATGTTGTGTCGGGCGATGGAATCGCCGTCGATCCCGAAAAGATTGCAGCAGTTCGAGATTGGCCCATTCCAAGAAATGTGGCTGAGATAAGAAGTTTCCTTGGTTTAGCCGGATACTACAGGAGATTTGTGGAGAACTTCGCTCGTTTGACAGAGCCGTTGACCAAGCTTACGCGCAAGGAAGTACCTTTTGTTTGGACGGATAAATGTGCATTGGCCTTCGAGACGTTGAAGCAGAAGTTGATAACCGCCCCTATCCTGACCGTACCAGACAATTCCGGAGGACTGGTGATTCACAGCGACGCATCTGGAAAAGGATTGGGATGTGTTTTAATGCAGAATGGGAAGGTCGTAGCTTACGCATCAAGACAACTGAAGACCCATGAGAAGAATTATCCGACTCATGACTTGGAGCTTGCGGCTGTGATCTTCGCCTTGAAGATTTGGAGACACTACCTTTTGGGGGAGAGAGTCGAAGTTTTTACAGATCACAAGAGTTTGAAGTATGTGTTCACTCAGAAGGAGTTGAACATGAGGCAACGTAGATGGTTGGTGCTGATGGCCGACTACGACCTTGATCTTAAGTACCATCCGTGAAAAGTTAACGTCGTGCCGGATGCGCTTAGTCGGTTACCAGCGATTCAAGTATTGACTGCGCTGAGGGAGATCATTGCAGATTTTCGAAGATTTAACTTGGAGGTTGTGCTACCACATTCTACGGGACAGTTGATGCAGTTGCAAGTACAGTCGTCCTTAGTTGAGAAGATTAAAGCGGCACAATCGCAGGATCCTAGACTGCAAAAGTTTCGAGAGCAGGTTGAGGCCGGACTACGAACAGATTTACTGGTCCACGAAGATGGTTCGTTGAGGTATGCTAGCCGTGTGTGTGCGCCAAGGGGGATGTGCGTGAAGAGCTTATGAAGGAGGCACACAGTTCAGCTTACTCTGTACATCCAGGAGGTACAAAGATGTACCGAGATATTCGACAGCATTTCTGGTGGGAAGGCATGAAACGAGAGATCGCTCGCTTCGTAGCTGAGTGCTTGGTATGTCAGCAAGTCAAGGCTGAACACCAAAGGGTTGCTGGTTTGTTGCAACCACTTCCGATTCCTCAGTGGAAGTGGGAACATATAACCATGGATTTCGTGACGGCTTTACCGCGGGGTCCAAAGGGCAACAATGCAGTATGGGTGATTGTCGATCGGTTGACCAAGGCAGCTCACTTTATTCCTTTTCGGGTTGGTCAATAAACGGAGACTTTGGCAGAGCGGTACATGCAGGAGATTGTAAGATTGCATGGAGTACCGGTGAGCATCGTGTCCGATCGGGACACTCGGCTCTTATCACACTTCTGGAGGAGTTTACAGGAAAGTTTGGGGACTCGATTGAAGTTTAGCACAGCTTATCATCCTCAAACTGATGGTCAGTTGGAGAGAACGATCCAAACTCTTGAAGATATGTTGAGAGCATGCATGTTGGACTTCAAGGGTTCTTGGGAGGATCACCTACACTTGGTGGAGTTTTCCTACAACAATAGTTTCCAAGCGACTATTCCGATGGCTCCGTTTGAAGCTTTATATGATTGTAAATGCCGTTCACCTGTTTGTTGGGATGACGTTGGTGAACGAAGATTGTTGGGACCAGAATTGGTAGTACAGACCGTTGAGAAGGTTAACGCAATCAGGAAGCATATGAAGGCAGCTCAAGACAGACAGAAAAGTTGGGCTGACATGTCAAGAAGACCTCTAGAGTTCGCCGTGGGTGATTTGGTATTCTTGAAGATATCACCGACTAGAGGAGTGATTCGCTTTGGGAGTCGGGGAAAGCTTAGTCCTCGATTCGTTGGACCCTTCGAGATATTGGAGCATGTTGGGGAGGTAGCGTACCGTTTGGCGTTACCACAGTCCTTGGCAGGTGTGCACGATGTGTTTCATGTATCTCAACTGCGAAGGTATGTTCGAGATGAAACCCATGTCTTGGATCATTCGGAGTTAACTGTACGGGAGGACCTAACTTTTGAGGAGCGACCGGTTGAAATCAAGGATCGAAGGGAAAAGTTCTTAAGAACAAGGTTATCCCTCTTGTGCTAGTCTCTTGGGGTAATCGATCGCATGGGGAATCCACTTGGGAGCGAGAAGACGAGATCCGGCAGAAGTTTCCTCACATTTTCCTGTAGTTATCTATCTTGTATTCTTGGAATTTCGAGGACGAAATTCTTTTGTAGTTGGGTATGATGTAACACCCGAGCCCAATAATACTATTTCTGTTACTGGTTGAGTGTTTGACATTGCTCATTTCATTTATCTTGCTTGTTTGGTTCTTATTGCAAAATTTTAACTGGCTAAGTCCTTTTTGCATATAACAAATTTTAGCACCTAAAATGAAATTAAAAATATCTATAGTGGCCTACACGTCATCCCTAACCGCGTGATAGCATCCGCGCGTCGAGTTTTCATCCCGTTCGGTGAAACGAGCGAGTTTGGACGGCTACGCGCGCGTGCAAGTGTCCGACTTGGGGGCATGCTTTTTAATCATAAAACATCTAATTTTAAAATTTGGAACCCGCTTAAAATCCTATTATTTGAATTTCAAATTTTTGGGCGCAACCCGGGCGCGATTTGAAAATGTTTCATTTAGCGCCAAAACCCCAATTTAATTTAGTATTCTAAAACTATAATAATATATTCCTAACTCTATTCTGTTACTTACACAACTATTTAAATCCCTTAAATCTTTTCCTAAAATTTCTCCTGGCCAATCACGAGGGGTTTTAAACCCTCGTGGGCCCGCCTCCATCTCTCTCTCTCTCTACCTCTATCCCTCTCTATATTTATCTCTCTCTTCCTCTGTCTCTCTCTCTCTCTCTCTAATTTCTCCTTCTCTCTCTCTCTCCCCTATTTATATTTCACGTCCCCCTCCAGAAAAACCCAATCGCGAGAGGAAACCCCATCGCAACCCTAGCTAGCCGCCTTCGCCGCCGCAACCTCGTCGCCGGCACCACAGCCACCCACGCCCGCGCCTCCTCGTCTCGACCACGACCCTCGCCATTCTCCCCGTGCACCTGCAACCCACCACGGGCCTCGACCTCGACCCTAGCCACCTCCTTCCTTGCCGCCGCAGCCCGACGCCGGCACCCGCATCACCAGCGCCGTCGACTCCTCTGCCTCGCCTCGCCCACACCTTCCTCCTTTCACCACCACGCACCCTGCACCACCCGACCACCTGCTCACCCCGCCTGCACATCCCCTGCACCCCGTTGGACCGCCGCCTGTCGCCGCCGACGACCCCGTTCCCGTGTCCCTGACCTCGCAGGCACACCCCTCGGTGAGATCACCTTCTTCCCCTCTCCCTTTCTTTCCTTTCCATTGTTAACATGCTTCGTGATCGGCAGAGCTCCACCGCGTTCACTGTTCACCGCCGGAGCCCATCGACCCCGTCGCCGTTACAACCCTTGCAATCCCCGTAAGTTTCTCCTTACCTCTCCCCTTCCTTTTCCCTTCGCTGGTTGCTTTTGTCCGTGCGTAGTTTGCTAACTGTTGCCGCTGTTTTGACACTTCGCCGGAATCCGGCCGTGACGACGACTTGACCCGACATTCCAGCAAGGTACTCCGGTCCGCGTGGTCCCGCTGTTCGTCGTTTGGACTCGATCCGTGAACCGTGCGTCCGTCGCGTGTGTTTCCGCCGACGTTACGTCCGTTTTCCCGGTTCGCGAACCGTCGAGGCAAGTATTACTTGCTACATGCTATGTTATACAAATTAAATGTGTTTGACTCATTAAACTTGCAAAACTTAACTAAGTAGAGCTATTTTATTATTTGGACGCATTATGACATATATCATGATACTGTAACCTAAAATCACATTTGCCACTTTAACCTTAATAACAGCGTTACTTGTTAACCACATTTTTACTGTTTAAAGGACGATAACCGTACACATGTAGCTCTATTACATTCTATCATTGTTTTTGCACCACCTTGTGATTATTGCACCCCAAGGGTGCTCGAACCTGTTAATATGATAATACAACTGCACTATATTAATGCACCATTGTGATTAAATGAACTGTTATTGTTGTTTACTTTATTTCCTGCTGTTATTCCTTATTCGATTATATACCTGTTGTGAGCACACCCTCGATTGCGTTACATACCGACCTGACCTTGCTACACATGACATATATATACATACCGATGCACCGGACATGGTACCCTTTACTATCGACTTAACCTGATGTACCATGACCTGACCTGTTACCTGATCTCATGCCTAATGCCAACAAACCTGACTTGGAGTCCTCATGGACCATTCCTGTTGTCTACCCAGACAAACGAGTAATCTAAAGTGTAACTTAAAAGGATATTACTTGATCCGTGGTCCCGGGGGGTAACGGGACAGAGCCATTCGTGACTCTTACATTCCTGATCCGTGGTCCCGGGGGGCAACGGGACAGAACCATTATTGGTTCCTATTTTTTCTGATCCGTGGTCCCGGGGGGTAACGGGACATATCTTTTGAGTTACATGGAGGATTACTCGAATTGATTTCAAAGACTTTAGAATAGAAACCCGATAGAACAGTTTAGTTACCCACTGCACACTACCCTGCACTGCTTGTTTCATACTATTGCTTATCTCATGTTTATTTCTGCATTGCCTATTACCATGTTCATATTATATTATTGGTTGACATGACGCGCTGACGTCTGGGTTTTGCATGGCCCAGATTCTTTACTACTGTCGCCGACCGAGCAGGAGTACTTCAGCCAGCGGGCTGATTTGTGAGTTCTGTAGTGATTAGTTTATTTCCTGCATTTTTATTTCCAGATGTGAGCCCGCATTATGGGACATACTTTTCTATTATTGTATTGGATCATTTGCTTCCGCAGTTTATTTATCATTGACTCTTGTTATTCTGGATTTGGACATGTGTTAGATAGTTTTTATCTTGTTCTTGATATCTCTACAGCCGTAATGTGACTGTGGATGGATACTTCCTACCCACAGGTAGCATGGTTGGCTATGTCACGTGCCCAATCTTGCGTACTCTGGGAAGCGGGGCGTGACAAGGATCCATAGACTTCGACTCGCTTAAATCTTCCATGCGCCAGCCGAGGAAGGCTATGAAGGCTGGGGGCGCCAGCTCTTCTCGCGCGAAGCCCGCCCCGGCTCCTACTGCTCCGGTGGTGGTGTCCCGCGAGCGCTCGGGGGCGGATCCCGCCCCGGGTCCCAGCAGAGTGTCGAGCCAGAAGCGGGCCCTGATTCTGGAGGACCCGGTCTCGAAGGAGGAGATCGGCTCTCCCTCGGAGCCGCTCAAGTGGAGCTCCCGGGGTCGGTCCTCACTGACCATGGTGGAGGAAAGGGGCCTCCGGTTCGCGGTGCCATCGGAGCTATCCGTTGTGAATAGCCTTCTGCATGAGATAAAGACCTCGGCCGGGGGTAGAGTTCTCAGGGGGACCTTCAGGGCTCAGCTGGCGTCCATCGCCCAGGAGTCCGTGCAGGTAAGTGTTTGGTTCATTATGAGATTCGGTGCCTCCTTCATCTTTCTGATCTTTTTCGTGTCTTCCAGGTTCTCCAGCACGTTGCCCTCGCCTTGTGTATGGAAGCCGAGGTGGTAGCCCCGGCGCTGGAGGCTGCAGGACGGCTCGCCTCGCTGGAAGTGAGCTCCAGGCGGGAGCTAGAGGTGATGACGGCGAGGGTCGCTGCCTTGGAAGGCGAGATGGAGGCCGGGAAACTGGAGGTAGCCCGGCACCGCGAGGCTGCCGTGATTGCCGAGGTCAAGCTCGAGGACGCCTAGGTGCTTGCCAGCAACCTGAAGAGGACGGTGAAGACCCTCCGGAAGGAGCTTGGGGCGGCGGCCGAGGCGACCAAGTCGGCCGAACTGAGGGCGGTGGAGAGCTATAAGAAGTCGAAGGACTTCTATGATGACTTGGCCATGGCTACGACCGCATTTGGCACGACGCCCTCGATGCCGTTAAGGCCCGGATGCCGGAGTTTGCCGACGGAGATCTCCGAGCCGAGTTCCCCCTCGCAGATGCCGATTGGCAGGGGGAAGAGGTTCCTGGCGAGGGAACCGCCAAGGACCTCGCGCGTCATGTGGTAGACGTCGAGGACCTCGAGGTCGCACCTGGCCCCGAGGTCTATAGCCTATGTCTTCCTCCTTTTATTTCTTTGTTTTTGGAATTTTGTAAGGCCGGGGACCCCAAAAAATACCCTTGTAAAGCCTTTGTCTTTGGTAATAGTAAAATTTTTCTTTGGCTTCATCGAATCGTGCTCTACCATCTGTTTGTGAAGAATGCTCGTAAGATATCTCTGCTTGCACCGTTGTGTTTTCTTTGGCTTCATCGAATCGTGCTCTACCATCTGTTTGTGAAGAATGCTCGAAAGATATCTCTGCTTGCACCATTGTGTTTTCATGTCAAGTTTGTCATCTGTCTAGCGATCGTCCGTCGGGTTGATCTCGATCACTTTCCGACGAGTATGCCAAGCGCTGCCGAGGAGGTATCCCCATGGGCCTCGAAGTCGAGGGGAGATCGTTTAGACCTGGATAGACCTGATCCCCCTCACTGGGGTCTCGGATCCCCTGCGGGTGACGGGCAGAGCGCTGTTCGCCGTATTTGTGCCGAGCGTGAGTGGGAGGCTGCTCGGTGGCCCCATGGGGGGTGCCATCTTTTGACCTCTGTCAACGTGAGCATCGACCACCAGCCGAAGGTGACTGAGCAGGGTAGCTGCTCGGTTGCCTCTTGCGAGGGCTTTCTGATCCCTGGCGTTGCGGTAGGGAAGCTACCCGCCAGGGACGACCGAGCAGGATAGCTGCTCGGTTGCCTCTTGCGAGGGCTTCAATCCTTAGCGTTGGAGGGGTTGTAAGAAACCCACTAAGGATGACCGGGCAGCGAAACTGCGCGGTTGCCTCTTGGCGAGGGCTTTGACCTCTGGCGTCGTGGGTAGGCAACTACCAACCTGGGATGAACGAGCGGGGTAGCCGCTCGGTGCCTCTTGTGAGGGCTTTAATCCCTGGCGTCGTGGGTAGGGAGCTACTAGCCGGAGATGACCGAGCAGGGTAGCTGCTCGGTTGCCTCTTGCGACGGCTTTGACCCTTCAGGACGGGGACCGAGCAGGGTTACTGTCCAGTGCTTCTTGACGAGTACTTTGATCCATGTCGGTTGTGGTAGGAAGCTACCAGCCGGGGATAACCGAGCAAGGACTCGACTGCCTCTAGGAGGACTTTGGTCCTTAGCGCGGGAGGGGCTGTAGAAGCCTACCAAGGACCCTTGGCTGGGCAGGGTTACTGCCCGGTGCCTCTTGGCGAGGGCTTTTGTCTTGAAGGATAGCCGAGTGAGGGATCCTCGGGCTCGACTACCTCTGGGAGGGTTTTTTGATCCCCGGAGTTGCGGCAGGGAAGCTTCCCGCTGGGGATAGCCGAGCGAGGGATCCTCGGGCTCGACTGCCTCTGGGAGGGATTTTGATCCCTGGCGCTGCGGTAGGGGAGCTACCCGCCTGGGATAGCCGAGCAGGAAAGCTGCTGAGCTGCCTCTAAGGAGGACTTCCTGGTCCCTGGCGTTGCGGTAGGGAAACTACCCTCCAAGGGTAGCCGAGTGGGGTAGCTGCTCGGGTGATAGGGCTGCTGACGGTCCGGCCTCTCTTCCCAAGCCCTCTTCTTCTGATCGGATCGTTCTGCTCGGGGGAGGTTTGCATTCACCTCGGATTCCAGCTGAACCTCGCGCTCGGTTCACACCTTGACCTCGACCATGGTCTTGGGTTGTGCCAATGCAAAGGAGCATAACCACTCCCTGCGCCTCAGACCAGATCTGAGCGCCGTGATGACGGTCTCGTCCCGGTGCTCGGGGACCTCGAGAAGGGCGTTGTAAAAGCGGGTGATGTAGGCCTTGAACGTCTCCTTGTCCCCACTCTTAACCGTGAAGAGGTAGTCGACCGTGCGCTTCTGCCGACGGTTCCCAACGAAATGGCTGAGGAACTGGGTAGCCAGCTCATCGAAGGTCGAGATTGAGCGGGGCTTGAGCCCCCGGAACCAGTCCCGACCTGCGCGGATGAGGGTGGCCGGGAAGGCCCTGCACTGTGCGGCGTCGGAGTGGTCCTGGAGGCTCATCCCTGCAGTGAAAGCGTCCAAATGGTCCTTTGGATTGGTTTTCCCGTCGAACAAAGAGACCTTTGGGGGCTTGTTGCGCGAGGAGACGTGGACGGCGAGCAATTTCTCGGTGAACGGCTTTGTGAGTGAATCGAAGGCGTATTTAGCCCCGTCGCTCGAGAGGTGAGCCTCCCGGCGCATGCCCTCAATCTTCTTCTCGAGGGCGTCGAGTCGACCGTGGTATCCCGAGGAATCGGCGCCTTGGGATCCCTGGCCTCCGCTGCGCGTGATCTGCGTCTGGGAGCGGCTCCGGTTCCTCTCGATGAGGTGCCTCAGGTCCCTGGACAAGGTGGCTCTCGAGCCGCCGAGGTAAACCTCTTCTGTGCGGTCCCGCCGAGGGAGGTGGTGTCGACCATGCCCGTGGATAGGCGAGGTGACTGACATCTCCTCAGGGGGATAAGGGTCGCGAGGAGGCTCGAGGCAAGGCATTCTGGCGGCGGACCTTGGTGTGGAGCCGTGGGGCGCCCAGCGGGCCTCAGGGAGTACCGGCTCGAGAGATCGGTGGCCAGGAGTCGTAGCCTGCTGGTGGTCAGCCTTCCCGACGGGGGCAGAGCCTTCTGGAAGCGGTGGAGTGGCGATCTGGGGCCTAGGCCCGGCCGTTTGGACGCGGACGAGCGCCTCCACGAGGGACTGTAGCCGATCTATTCGGCTGGCGAGGGCGTTGATGATGGTCGCTGGAGGAGGCTTATCCACGCCTTCGGTGAAGGGAAGGCGGCGGCTGGTACCGGAATCTTCAGGATGGTTGCTCGCCATGCGGACGGAGATCGGAAGGCCAACTTTGATTTTGTGGAGTTTGTGTTTCCCACAGACGGCGCCAACTGATGGAGGTCCTTTTCAGGTTTCCGTCAGATGTTGTCTTCCGTTGATCTTCCGGTGGATTTTGGTGGTGATCTTCTGTTGCTTGTGGATCTCAATGGGTTTTGATGAGAATGGTGATTTGAGGAGTTTGGCGCCGAATACCTGCAAAGAAGTCCCGGGATGGTTTGGCACCACCAAGGATCCTCCGACGATCAAGTTAGAGAGGAAATCCAAGCAGAGTAACGGCTAAGTGGAATAGAAAATTGCTTACTTGACCCCTCTGTAATGGGGGTTTATATAGCGGTGACGGCACGCAGCAGCAGGCGCGAGAATCTCGCCAGCAGTTACGCTCCCGACGTCACGCCTGCGTAGAGAGCGGATAGCCCATTAATAGGGATCGCGGAGGCGTGGAACGTGGGATGTTGCTGGCGGAGAATCCGCGCATGGAGAGATTCGTGGAGCGGCGGTTACACCTATGAGCGGTGGAGCTGGTCGGAAGGGCCGAGGAAGGCGGCCTCGGGTGGGGAGCACGGAACCGAGCAAGAGGGTTGAGGAGTCTTGGTCCCGTGGCAGTTCGGGACGAGCTGGGGGGCCGAGGGGGCAAATCTGCGGGGGGGCCCGATGAGGGCCAGCTTGTGCTTGCATGTCGGGTTAAGGGTGGTCTGATCGGCCTCTGTGGGTCCTTCTTTCCGGGTCATGGGACATGTCATCCGCCACGTGTCCTGATCTCATATCGTCATATATTGGGCATCATCAATTATGAAAGTGAGGCATTCCTACCTAAAAATGAATGAGAATTTAAAGCACTTTAGAGTGGGTCATATCTATGATCATCATGCTGTTAAATTAAGCTAGTGCTAACATAATTTAGTATTGAATTCTTAGTGGACAGTAGGCATAAGTTGAGACAAATAGGCGAAAAGAGGGTCACTTAAGTAAAGTAAAAACAAATCATCACCATCACATTGCATATCCTATTATTGTTTTACATTACTAAAATACATGCTTAACTCACTACAACACATCTAAATTTACCCCCAAAAAAGTCGATATTTTTATCTTCTTCCTTGCGTCGTAATACAACTTGATTTTATTTTATTAAAAACATGAATATATTATTCAAAAAATTGATATAGACAAGGAGGGATCCAAGACTTTAAGCTATGGGGGCACGGACCCCTCTGAATTTCAGGGAAAAATCGGCTTTATATTGATAGTTACTATATTAAGATATTTTTAAATGTATGTCATATATTTACTTCTACAAAATTATTTATTAAAAGCACATAGCTCAAGTGGTGATGCACCAAGGTAGGAGATCAAGAATTCAAAACCCACACTAAACTATTATAAATATAACGTTATTTTTTTTAATCCAAGTCATAAATCCTAGAAAAGAAATATAATATCCTAAAAGATATTTTATATTTATTTATAAAACATAATTATGTGTGGCTGTCTATATGCCCCCTCCCCCTCTGACCAAAACCTCTGGATCCGCCACTTATATAGGCATATTATTTCTTTACGTCGGTTGTCATTCTGAATCCGAAGGCAACTTCAAGCTTCGGGTCACAAATGGAACATCAATCTTAATCAACTCGTTCCTACTTACCACCACTTCAAAACTACGAACTAACTCGCCGATGAATCTTCACCACCACTTTGAAGATATTTCAGGACCAAGTCAGTCTTTGATATTGATATCTATGAACCATAAGAATCTACAAATAAAACGCTGGAAGCAAAATAATGTAGTAGCCCAAAGGAAACAAAAAATTATTTCATGTGCCGGCTGTATACATCCGGACAAGAAAAAGAAGAAATAGAAGTGTGGGCTCCACACACTGCCAAAGGGTTCCCGAAACCTCCTCCTCTCTCACCCCTGTCTGGGTATAAAACACCCGGCACACCAAATAATTTCTCCAAAGTTAACACATTTGATTGAGAGCGCTAAAGGATCTCACTCTAATGGGGACTGTGATGTCGACCACATTCATAATCTGAAAGCAACGGATAGGGCCCGAAAGCAAGCTCTGATGTGTTTGTCTCAAAGCGCTTCCATTTTTGCATCAACTGTCTACACCTGTACAGAGCTATGCTGCTGAATGAGGGTAAGGATAAGATTCCATAAGGTCTTTTGTGATAAATTCGTGGTGTGCGATCGGTCATCAAAACCGGATCTGCCATGTTGCGGAACAGCTCAAGAAATTACCAAGTTTTACTGCCAGATGTTGATTGATGTCGACGATCCACCAAACTATAATAGAGAGCTGAAGTCATAAATCCTAATGACCAAACTAAATAAACAGTTTAGATAAAGAGGGCAACATGATAGATTTGTTCGTTGCGAAAGCCAAGAATAAAATAGAACAAGAATTCGACAACTTCATATAATAAACGTTGAACCTTGAGAACTGTATTCTGTTACAATAATGGCAAGGTTTCCTTCATATTCAACATCGACTAATAAAAAAGGAAAAACAATGCAGGCACAAATCCGTTAGCGCTTCAAAAGATGTCATCGATGAGCCTATGTATCATCCCCTGAGTTTAGTCCTGGCATATAAAAAATGAGAAATGAGTTAATCTATTGCCCAGTTATTACACAATGTCCTGATAAATAAAGCTATTGTCCTGAGACCTTGCATTGACGTATGAACTTCAACTGCTTATATTCAGACATACATATAAAAAAATAATTTTTTTATGGGACAAAAAAAAAAGAATAAAAAAATTATGCAGATATGCAACCTGAGAAGTTTATCTTAGCCTCTAGTAAATGGCCATAAAAAAAATAAAAAATAACTGTACGAGAGAGGGAAAAATAAAGGGAAAAAACTATTGATAATGGAATTATGCAGCATGAGAACTCAACAAGATTTAAAGTGAATGCCTGACAAAAACACCAATCAAACATGTAAGTGGAAGGGACGACATAGTATTATGAAAAAATGCTACCAGAGAAATTGTTTCATGATGTAAAGGGAATGCGTCCTCACAAAGAAACAACAATTAAAATAAACAAAAAAGGGGAATAAAATGGAAGCATTGATAGAAGATTCTTGATTTCTTGAATATTTGAATCCGACATAATGAAAAATATTATAGTTGTAGCATGCTTGATGAACATAAACAATATTGTCCAATAAAATTGCAGAAATTACCCAGAAAAAATACAGTTTCTTGGATTAGACTACAAGTGTCAGACGTTTGTAAGTTACAGCAATAGAGATATGAATGAGGTTGGCTCAATCATCCAGAATCGGACGGAACAAGGAAAAATAGTACGAGAAAAGGAGTCATCATGAAAATATTGAAAAACAAAATGAACCATAGAATTTTCAAGAAATGAAAAAGGGTATCATAACAATGTTTGTCTGTTTCGGCAATCACCAGTCATATTAATATATTCGATAGTATGCTCCTAATCATCATACTCCCTAGTGTCCATTTAGAATGTACAGACCACATCCCAAATACCTTATTCAATGGGTTACACCGAGACATAGCAACCTCTAACATACCAATCTTTTAATGCAACATTACACACACATTTCTGAACTCATTTCAACTATTGCTAACTTTTAAGGCACGTTTTTTTTACTATACTACCAGTACTCCATAAGCAACCCTACACTACATCCTCTATCTCACATCATGATATAAATGCTATCATCAATCTAAGGTAGGTCTCGACATCAACGTTAAAAGGTCCACCTTCTATTCTTAGATTCGTTAAATTTTATTTTTTGTGCTTATGCTTTTGTCCAGCCTATATTCTAAAATGCTAATAGGAAATATTACTACAACTGAACTTTTAATATTTTCGCAAGAATCATAAGTTACAGATGACACAAAATCCAGTATTACTGTTTTTCTACCACCTTATTGACTAGCTTAATTCATTTATTATCTTATGTTTCCAATATACTTTTGTTAACCAATAAATGGGCCGAATATTTTGGGTATCTAAGATCAAATGGCTTATACTGTATACGAACATACTTGACCCATCATCAATTACCATTTCCCTCTGAAATGGCTGGCGGTGGGGTAATAAATAAATTACCTATAGTATAGAAACAAAAGGAGGTAGAATAATAGGAAATTCTGGGCTTTTCAAATCAATTCTGCAAATTCTTCTCGATATCTGCCACTACTATTGCCTTTATCATCTAAAACATTCAGGTACACTCATCGCATGCCATATTAAAAGTGGGTATGGTAAATGCCAGTTGGTTCAAGATATTTAGGTAGGGAAAGATTAATGGATCATGGATCATAAATAGATCCTTCACATATATAGACAACACTTCTGCCCAGTCTTAGTTTTGGGGTTGAGAATTTGGTTCCTTACCTTTGTGTCATAACCATATGTTTACCAATTTTACAGCGCTTCCTGCTAATCCATGCTAATTGTAACCTTAGAGATTCTAAAGGTTCTCTTAACAATTCGAAATTTGAGGAAAATATTGTAGTTATTTAACACCTGGAAGCCAAGTGTACATAATAGTTGAGATAAGACATGAACATGATAAATCTTTGTTTTCACCTTATGTAGAACTATCTGTATCAAATAGGGTTTACTAGTGAACCTTTGGTTTCATCTAGTAAATATGTGTTTGTTTAGCTCTATATAAGACAGATTCACCTAAATAATTAAATGGTTGGGGTTGACAAGAAATTTGGAGAGAGAAAAGAAATCAGATTCACTTTCCAACTCCAATTTTAAAAAAATGGCTTTCTAAAGGGTGAGCGAGCTGGTGGAACATGAGAATTGTAACACGGCAATCAACACTAGGGAGCAGAGATTATCCTTCCTTACAAGGTGAGAAACGGTCCTGGCTGGATAAACTCCTATAAAACTAGAAATTTTGAAAGTTCTGTTAAACTTCCTTTGTTTGGCATATGAAAAAACAAGTGATTATTTTCTCTGCTATATCTAGAAAAAGTGCATTACAATTACAGATATGTAAATATATAACTTTTTTAGTTTCCTACCTTTTCCTTCATTCAATTTGCATGCGCTTGCAGCTTAAAGGTCTAATCCTTGTGAGTCTTCTTATTTCAATTGATAAATCTAGGCACATGTTTAAGTTTCTATTCAATTATGTATATGTAGGTTAACTAGCTAAAATTGTACATTGTGATCAAAACTTAAACTGTATGTATATATAGGTTTGAATACGTTTACAATAATGACCCTATGACGGATACAAATTATTTGGTGGATCCAAGTGGAACTCTGGTTTGTTATGCCTTCACCGTTTAGCATAATGAATAATGATAAATTTATGAGTGTCATCAATGCCATTCTGATTTTGAAGAGTTTTAATAAAAACCCTAAAGTCATCAGAAACTATGCTAATAGCTAAGTGGTTAATGTCAATCCATCACGATCATGGTGGGAAATAAATCTGACCATAATATTAGAATTTTAATCAGCCAAAATATGAGATTACTTACAAATATAAAATTAGATATTAAAGTAGTTACAATAATATCCCCGGTATTAAAATATAAGTGTCACATTAAGATTTATGGATAAACCTATTCTACTAACCGTTGGACTCAAAATACCAAGTTTTCCTTAAAAATACCCTATTCTAATTGATAGCGGGCATCTCAAATAAACGAGGTCCTCCAGTGGCGGACATCTCTTTTGACCAAGCCGAAAAGAGATGCCCGCCCTAATTTTGAAGTTGTGCGGGTATCTTTAAAAGATACCGGCATGAGTGGTTAGGGGTTATTTAGTGGGTTGTTTTCACCCCACTACCCCTAAAAACGTGGGTTGTGGTTTATTAACTTCTTCATCCACCAATTAGAGTATAAATACCCCTTTAAAAGAAGAAGATGAGACAACGGAGAAGAACTCTCAAAAAATTTCAAGACTTGAAGACTAAGTGCTATCGGTAAGAGGAAGAAGGAGAAAAGAGAAAGAAAAGATGGAAATTTGATGAAGGCCTATTTTTATTTCAAAGAATGATTCTTCTTTTCTTTTTAATTTGACAGGGAACATCTAGGATTGAGGGCTTAAATGGATCCTTATTGGTTCCTATATCCAAGAACCCCCTAATAGATTTAAGAAGATGGTTAAATCCATGTTCTTCAACAATATCTTTCTTGTAAACTTCAATAGGAAACACTTAGGCTTGAGAGCTTGAAGGAATCCTCATCGATTCCTATAATCAAGAACTCCCCCAATGAACTTAGAAACATGATTAATTTCATGTTCTTTGACAAACATTGATTATGAAAAACACTCTTTAGAATATAGAAGAAATTCTATGTTCTCTTTAGAATATAAAGGAAGCCCTATGTTCTTCATATATAAGAACATGGATCATAAATCCATATTCTTTAGAACTCAAAAATACAAGTGGAAGTGATGTCCATTTGTATTTTGAACAAAATTGATAAAATACTTAAATGGATATCTTTTTAAATGAACATTCACTCTACTTTTTTCAAAAAGGAATTAGAAAAATATCCTTTAAAGAAACTTGATCATGATATGAGAAATGGCATAAGAAAGATATTCCTATTACCAGGTATCTTGCAATATCCAATTATGATATCTTTAAAAGAACATCCTCGTCAGGTATCTTAAAAGATACCCGCTCTACACTCTAAAATATGCCTATTTGCGGGTATCTTAAAAGGGAACTCATATATCAAATTCTTGATACAAAAGATCCAGTGTGTGTGTGTATGCAAAGCGGGTATATTAAAAGATACCCACAAATTGGACATCTTCAAAGATGTCCGCAAATGAGGTCGGGCATATTAAAAGATGCCCGCTTGTCCGGTATCTTAAAAAGATGCCCGCAAATATAGAATTTGGACGGATATCTTAGTTAAAGATATCTGCAATTCCATCAAATGTATTATGGGCTCCATATAGAAGACCCCACACTTGTTTAAAGGGGCTAAATGTTGATTTTGGCCAAGTGGAGATGTCTACTAATGCCCTAATCTTTAACATCAACTTTAATGTTAAATCTTCCTCTTGTGAAATACGTTTGTATCCCTTGTAATTCTTTTGTATAAGTTTTGAAATGTAAATGCGTATATGTATCAAATTTATATATGGATGAATGAAATATCTCTTGATGACTTCTTTCATATATTGTCTTTTATTTGCAAGCATACACATGGTGTGATCTTTATTCAAATTTGATGTGATTTAAACAGCCTAATACTGCATCCCGTCTAGGTATTCGCTAAGACAATATGGTATAACTAACGGTAAATGCTTGCGCTTATCGGAAGTCTCGAACCTCAGGACTTTCTGGTCAAATTTCCAACTCATAAACTTTGTTTTGTTTAAACTCTACATTTATTATAACGTTCGATCATTCGAGATCCTAAATAGGGTAAACACTAACTCTATGAAGCAACTCTGCATTAGGAGAAGGTAGGCATGCCTAACTCCAATATGGACATGAGTTGCACAAGTACTTGAAATGGCCAAGGACAGAGCCCATATTAAGTTTGTTTCATCTTTTCTTCTTTGATACAGTAAGCGACAAAAACAATATAACTTAAGATCGAACCCAGCAAGACCGAAGTGGATGACTCAATGTCCTTTAACGAATCCAAAACTGAGACCAATTTTCTATTCGTCTTTTATATAAGGCTCCACCTCCGTAAGGAACACTGTGGAGGCTACAATAAGAGAAAATGGTTAACCTTTTGTTTTCTTGTCAAACAATCTAGACGCATCGCCCATAAATTAGTCACTCAAGATGTGCTTGGTAGGAGGTAATCTAAGCAGTAATCTTAGATTTCCATAAAAAATACTTAAAAATATTCTGTGAATATAGAATAACCATGGTAATCATATGACCCCATTTCATTGGAATTCTATTCCTCCAAAATTGGTCTATCCTAAATTACCACGAAATATTCCTACCTAACACAGGATGTGTTATGACCGTCCCGCCACCCGCTGCTGTTAGCCCTTTCATCGGTGCCGCCGGTAACTCTCCTGCCAAGAGTCCCCACCACCGGCGCCAATCACCCATCGGCCGTTCACCCGCCCCTCGCTCGCCGCCTTTCGTCCGTCAATCGTCATTCGGCTTCCCGCCTCCGGTCGACGATTGCACATACATATATTACCGGGGATGATTAAAATATACTAAACACGTTAATGCAGAATTCCTTAAAATTAGATGCTCGATCGTCATATTTCACGAAATGTGAGGATTCCCGGTAATCTTCCATTCCATGTACCAAACGGCAAGCATAACCTTAATCCAATGTTGCAAACTCTAATATGTATGGCATTGTATGCATTAGTCAATTTTCAAGTTTCAAAAAAATGCTAAACCTAGCCTAAGGCCTCAAGTTGACCATGGTTTTCTCGAAATGCAACTTCTGTCACAAATGTTTCCAAAGTCGGAAGCCACCTATGCCTATTATATAGAATTGTATGCTCATTTGAATATATTTTTATTTTATATTTCGAAAAATCATGTTTTCAGGAGATAAGTAGAATTTATTGTACGAAAGAAAAACAAAATATTAATCAATATGATTATGATTAAATTTATTCGTTTTTTACCAAGTTAAGGACGTGATCAAAAAAACCTTAAAAAGAACAAGTTCCCTAAAAATTGCTAAAGACGCTACTGAGGGATTATGGTGACCATAAGAAAGAATACAACCAAGCCTTTTATCCTAAGCATATAGGGTATGATACATGAACCAACATGAGAATCACGCCGGATTGAGCACATGAATCCTTCACCTCCACTCACTCTTATCGAACAACATACTTTCATTAAGGTCTTTGGCATTCATATGTTTTCGTATCGCCTCCAACCACGTTTTCTTCAGTCTCCCTTTCGCTCTTTTGACTTAGCCTAAATCGATAATACACATTCGTCGAACCAAGACTTCCGTAAGTTTGCGTCGCACATGACCAAACCATCTTAAACGGTTTTCCCGCATTTTTTCCTCCATAGACGCTACACCAATATTTGCACGAATATTCTCATTTTGCACCTTATCTTTTCTATCATTACCACACATCCAACGAAGTATACGTATCTTCGCTACATGCATCTTCTGTGCATGATATTTCATCGAAGTCCAGCATTCTGTACCATATAATAAGACAGGCCGAATAGTGTTTCGATAAAACTTCCCTTTCAACCTTAACTGAAAGTTACGATCGCACAAAATCCCCGTTACACTCCATTTCAACCAACCAGCCTGAATCATTCGGTTGACATCGCAATCGATCTACCCATCATTTTGGATAATGGAATATAAATATCTAAATTGATCGCTCGACAATATCCCTTGCCCATCCAATGTTATACCACTGTGACACCAACTTCTCTATTTACTGAATTTGCACTGCATATATGTTGTCTTGGACCTACTAAATGGAAACCCCTGAGATTCCAATGTTTGCCTCTATAACTCCAATTTGGCATTAACCCTTGCATTCGTTTCATTTACCAGAATAATATTAGCGAATAACATACACCAAGGTATCTCATACTGGATAGTTCTAGTAAGCTCATCCATCACTATGACAAACAAGAATGGACTTAATGTAGATCCTTGATACAAACCAATTGTGATCGGAAAATCACTCGTTAGGCCACCGCAAGTCCTAACATTTGCCAGTGCTCTATCATACATGTCCTTAATTATGTCGATATATCTGATTGGAACTCCCTCATCATTGTCCGCCATAATACCTCTCTAGATACCTTGTCGTAAGTTTTCTCTAAGTCAATAAAAACCATATGCAAATCTCTTCTCTCTTAAAAACGTTCGATAAGTTGACGAAGCAAATGAATAGTCTCTGTCGTTGATCGTCTAGGTATAAACCCAAACTGGTTCTCTATTATCATAACATTCTGCCTTAGCCTGTGTTCAATTGCTCTCTCAAAGCTTCATGATGTGGCACATGAGTTTTATTTCATGGTAGTTTGAGCAACTTTGAATGTCGCTCTTGTTCTTGTAGAGAGAATAAATGTTACACTCATTTGACATTTTTTTGATTTGCCAAATCTTATTAAACAGGTCTGTCAGCCATCTAACGTCTATCTCTCCTAGGCATCTCCATGCCTCAATAGGAATTCCATCTGGACTAACAGCTTTCCTTGATTTCATCTTCTAGGCATCTTCTTCAGGTATTCTTATTCTACGCATGAAATCACGGTTTATATTTTGAGATTGAATAACAAATCCATCTAAATTCTCAGTAAAGCTCTTATTGAACAACTTATCAAAATAACCTATCCACCTGTCCTTGATATCATCATCTTGAACTAAAACATTTTGATGTTCATTTTTGACACACTTCACAGCACATAAGTTTATGGTCTTCATTTCCCTCATCCGAGCAATCCTGTATATATCATTTTCATCCTCCTTAGCAACTTCTCGTACACCTCTTTTTAGACCTTAGCTTTGACTTCCCAAACAGCTTTCTTAACATCATTTTTAGCTGTCTTATACTTCTCAAATCTCTCTATATCTCTGCTCTTCTTCAAATTTTTATAAGAATCCCTCTTAATTTTAATAGAGACATTTACTTCTTAACATGTCCTTAAATGGTGGAGCACCACCTCTTAACTCACCAAGTAGCTTTCTAGCTACCCTCTTAACACAACTAGCCATCTTATTCCATATTGTGTCTGAATCGTATTCGGACTTCCAATCAGCCCCTTAAACTACAAATCTACAAAAACTTCTTGATTACCTTCCTTCAGTCGCCACCGCTTAATTCTAAGCTCTACCTTACTTCTAATCATCCCATGTTCTCTTCTAAACCTAACATATAGAACTAAAAGCCTATGTCGAGTAGTTACACTCTCACCTGGCACTATCTTCCAATTGATGCAAGAACCTCCATGTATCCTTATAGTCAGAAAAAAGTCTATTTGACCAGCACTCGATTCACTCCTAAAAATGATCAAGTGAGACTCTCTTTTCCTAAACCAGGTATTTGAACAAGATCAAGTCATAAGACAAGGTAAAATCTAAAGTCGAGTTACCTGTTTTATTCCTCTGTCCAAAACTAAAACCTCCATGGATAGTTTCAAACCAACTATGATTAATACCTATATGTCCATTGAGATCTCCACCAATAAATAACTTCTTTTTGCTTGGTATCCTTTGCATTATCTCGTCTAAATCCTCCTAAAATTGACGCCTACTAGCATCATCAAGACATATTTGTGATGCATAAGCACTAATAATATTAAGAATCTCTCCATCTAAAATAAGCTTAACTAGTATAATCCTATCACTTTTTCTCCTGATCTCAACTACATTCTCAAATAACCGTTTATCTATGATTATGCATATCCCATTACGCTTTTTATCTCTACCTGTATATCAAAGCTTGTAACCCCAGGGCTATACAACTCTAGCTTTTTCACCCACCCATTTAGTTTCTTGCAAACACATAATACTCTCATCCCAATCATCGCCTCCACTAAGAGAGAATGTGCTATAATTATGATTATGAGAAATGAAACTGTGACGAAGTAAAAAAGAACTCCATATATCCATTCCATTTTATATTTTCTTTCAAAAAATCCTTAGATTACATATTTATATTTTCAAAAGTAATTTTTATGGGCGTTAGAAGAAACTCATGGTTTTCCCATTTATGGTTGTTAGACATCAAGGAATCCATAGAGAATGATTACGTAACCCTAAAGGATGCGGTCGACGATATGCCAATATATCCTTCACGACAAAGTACTCACAAGACTACCCTAAGTCGGAGAGTATCGTCCAAACTACTTTTTATTTCTCATTTCATATTCGTAATTACTTTCGTATTTGGCAATAAAATTTCCAACACCATTCATTATACACATCTAATAGAATTTCTATGATTTTTTATGAGCAAGTAAAATGAGGGTGCTAATACAAGCAAATTATAAATGCATACAGCCGATTATGAACTACTGGAATTTAAAATTCATGAATGTATGACAAAAACAATCGCTCCTTGTGCAGGCACTTAGCGCAGGAAGCATCCCAAAATCCAACATTACTCTTTTTCCCAGATTCACATGCCGTGGATAAAGATTAGAGTATAGACAATGGATTATCAATATGGGTACCCTATAATTGGTTTTTGACCATTAACATTTGCGCTAAATCGTTCTGGTAGCCATGTGTATGCGCGCACGCGTGTGTATGTTTGTTTGTGACGCATGTTCATGCATGGTGATTGCATAGCTTTAGGCAATACATACATGCGAGTATAAGATGGTGTAATCTGCAAGACCTTAGAAAACACATGCTACATATGAAATACTTCTAACTACGTGCTAGTTTAAAGGAATAGAAGAAAAGAATGAAAACATTGAAGCAGGGCAAATAATGCACTCTGCAGTGGGAACAACACCAAAACAATCTTTAAAAAACTAGCAACTATGGAGGTATAAACAAACAGGAGCAAATCATAGTCTAAAAATATTATAACTTCTGGAAAGCGACCTCTATTACTCGATTATGGTGAGGACAAAGAGTAACAACTTTTGAAAAATGAGCAACATTAAGCCAGTCAAATCACGGTGAGGGCATGACTTTTAAGTATAAACCACAACATCATTGCTAAACTCATAGCAAGTGAAGGCATGCCATCTAGTTCAATCAGTATGCACCCCATAAAGAAGCTACTATGAAAGACTATGTCAAGCCAATACAATGACAAAAATCAATCAGTATGCATCCCATAAACGAGTTCACTAAGATAGACTATCAAGCGAATACATTTGCATGTATGAATTCAAGGAAAGACATGCCAACAGTAAATAGAGGTTTTAACAACCGTGATGATATCAAAACCGTGACAAATTAAAACTGACAAGATTCCCTGCTCGTTCCATTAGCATAATCTTGTCCTGATGTTTAAACTCAATAGGATTATTGGAAGACCTCATACAAGCATCAGATAGAACAGAGAAAAGCTTGACCTGTAATATATACTCAAAGCAAACATGCTCTCTCTCTCTCTCTCTCTCTCTCTCTCTCTCTCTCACAGACACACACAGAATAATCTCTTTCAAAATATCAATAAAATTATAAATGGATCATTTATAAATGAAAATGAATGCATGCCTATTTTTATAAATATTAACACTTCTTTTGCTACAATAATCTCATAATGAGCTCAATAACCTTTTCTATTATACCTAATTTATGATAAATAACAGATCAAATATTAAATTACACCAAAGAATTGATATTATTTATTATTATATATTTATAATGAATGGTATCATGCTATGATTCTGTATACACACTTTATAAAAATAATTTTTTTTTTCATATGTACATGCAATGCAAGCTTCTTTTGTTCCATGTGCATCACACATGCAAAAAACAAGTGTTTTAATGTCAACTTAAATGGCAGTTAAGGACTCTGTGTACGTGATACTGAGGAACACTTCCCTAAATTGGAATTTTGCCATCACAATGCATGAAGCAACCCTCATCTTCAAAGGAGAAGTCAATGTTGCAGACGGCACAACTTCCGGCTTTGACCGATACAAGTGACGGAACCCAGAGCTGAATTGTGATAGACCACCAGATCGAACTGTTACTACTGGCAACGGTGTCAGGTAATAGAAATCTTAGCAGACAATACACCAAAGCTCATGAAAATATCAACATGGAGTTAGAAGAACAGGAAAAAGGGGACGAATCCAAATAGAATGATTAAATGTGAGCAATTTAAGAGATTACAAAGACATATCTGCAGCAGATTCCAAGGTCCAACAGAAGAAAATGGAAGGCACTGAATATCATCATAATCATCTCACATATATTAGAGCCTTGGCTAATTTATAGTGAAATTCCTGTAATGATGACAGAAAGAAGAAGAAAAAATCATGTTTGCTTGCTCTTATCATGCTGGCAAGCACATGGATATCTATGTCGCCGGGAGTGAAATATAGATTTTGTTGGGAGTGAAATACCAGCACTGGTAATTGCGATGTATACAACAAATGTAGTATCTAGTGGTGCCAGAAATGCATCAATAATTGGGTGATTGACTTTAATTAAAATTTCAACTAAGCAACTCCAAAAAACAAACAGAAAACTAAAGATCACTATTTAATTATAAATTTATCTACCACAATCCATCATCATAGGCAAAAGTCGAGCATTCTATCACTGGAAACAAATATCTACAGAACTCAATGCATGAAAGGAGGAAAGCGTGTTCACTTTAGCAAGCATGAAACAATAACATAATATTTATGTCCAGCAATGGTGACTATGAACCCAACCCATTCCGAAATTCATAATATCACAAAGGTACTTTCAACATGGCAAAAAGAGCATACCATGACAATTTACCTAGCTTGGGCTCAAGAATCATTTAAGAGGCATCAGCAGCCGGCTGGGTCACTCCAGACTTCACCAACAACTTACCAAGGGCATCCGACGAGCAAACCTTGTACTTCACCTCTCCTGACGGCAGCAAGAAGACCTCCGCAAGCTCAAGCTTCTCCGATGTAAGGCTCGTACTATCCATAGTCTTGCTCAACACCTTGAGCGCGAGCTCAACAGCCTGCTCTCTATTAATCTCCTCCTTATAATCCTGTTTCAACATTGACTGTGCCGCTTGGTTATTCGCACCAATTGCCGCAGCTTTCCAACCCCCGTAATTCCCACTAGGATCACTCATATAAAGTTGGAACCCAAAGTTTTTGTCCCACCCTGCAAACAAGAAGGAGACCCCAAATGGGCGGAGCCCACCGAATT
Organism: Agapanthus africanus; assembly: GCA_030015575.1. Lineage (NCBI taxonomy): Eukaryota > Viridiplantae > Streptophyta > Magnoliopsida > Asparagales > Amaryllidaceae > Agapanthus > Agapanthus africanus. The sequence continues at coordinate 563,168,737 of CM057346.1, forward strand.
GGGTGTACCCTTGTTTAGTATCACACAGGGATTGTACGAGTTGTTCAACGGGCATAGGCTCTTGGTAGGAAAAAGTATATCGTTGGGCTTGGACACGAGCGGTGTTGATGAGGATGTTGGCATCGGACATAATACCAGCAACGGCACAAGCGAGGTGATCGTCGATCTTGTACATCTTTTCAGTGGATTTCGAGGTTTGGAGGAGTTTGGAAGTCACCTTCTTCTCACCGACAAGTACTACCCCGTCCTTGGCGAGAATGCCAATCGCGGACCCAGCGTTTCCGATGGCTTCCATTGCGTACTCCACTTGGTACAAGCGGCCTTCGGGGGAAAAAATCGTGGTCCTGCTATCATATCGGCGGGACATCTTGAAAAATCACTGCTGCATATAGGAGATCATACAGCATAAAGAATATGACGAAACTTGATTGCTTACATAATAAATTAGAGAAATTGACCATATGTTTGCAGTTCCGGCTATTTTAATATCAAAAGCAAGCCATAGAATGTAAATTTGCAAATTTAAATAAGTACTTTCCTGTTGAAGTACTAAACTGCACTAGGAAAACATAAGTAATATGCTTAGATGTTCCTATTTACATGATAAATTGCAGTTGTCGGCAAAAAAACCTGCAATTACATCGCTAAATGAGATCGAACCAAGTCTTAAAAATCAAAGGAAGGGCCTTTTCAAGCAAAAGGGACAAATTATCTAGGTTAGGAACCCTAAACTGCATGAATACTATGAAATCCAACGAACTAGTATCAAGTTCGATCAAGCATCAAGAGTCGATTCATATAAACGATTCGACGTTTCCAAGATCAAGCCTCTTTTCAGGGTTTAGTGAGATCGGAGAGTTAAAAACCCTAACATTTGAATGTCAAAATGACAAAACAGTAACGGATTCGAGAGGAGAAATTAAAGGAAACCCTAGTTCTTACCTGAAGCGAGAGCGAGAGCGAGAGCGAGAGCGAGAGATTCCCAAAGTATACGAGAGCAGCGAGGAGGAGACTGCCTTGGGGCATAAGTATGTGCCTTGGGGCTTATGTTTCAGTAAAACACCATGACTTTTCATCTTTCTGCAAATAAATGAAATGCCGTATGGTTTATGAAATGCAAATTGATACATGCAAGCTGTCTATTTTCGGATAAATACCCTGCAATATTTACAATTTTTTAATGTGAGTTGGCTCTAAATATTTCCTCGGATCAAAAGAGTTAGCCCGCAGCAAAGTGATTTTAAGTAACACATATCTCCAACATATTAGATGCTCAGGGGAAGGAGTATGTGGATTTCATCCAAGAAGGCGTATTCCAACTAGCCCGGAGCACATAAAATACGTGTAAAGGTGCATCAACTTGATGGATAGTTCATGAAGAGCCATCTAACAAAATCATATTATTCATCATGGATCCCGACTAAGAAAACGAAGTTTTACAACTTACAAATATCGGTTGCTGTTATGACTTGTGGTTTTAAGCATATTGCATGATGGCAGAATTATGCATATAAGCTCCACGTGGGATATCATGGCTAAACTTCAAGCTGTGTTGGGTGCAGCCGAACCTTGTTCTTGAATCTCTGATAGGGACCCGTACTGTAGAAGCCATGCATGAACACTCAAGACCGTAGTATCCTCCTCCTTACATCAGCCAAATTCTGAATGCACCCAACCTTATAAAGAACATTGGTTCCAACATCGGCGTGGATAAAATCCTACCAACGAGAGATCCACACTCCACTCTCATAAGTATTTCACCCCCAACCACGATCGAGAGATTCGGGAGTTACCTGATAGCACGGTCTTGAGATAAAGAGAGGGCATAGCCAGGGGTGAGCAAGAACTGATCCTGACTGAAAAACCGACCGAAAATAACCGGACCGAAACATTTCGATTCGGTAATTTCGAAGTCGGTTTAAACCGAACCGAAACGAAAGACGAATATTGGATAAAAATAATACGGGCACACAATAATTTTTATCAAATATGTAATTAATTATGTAACAATCTAATATATAAAAAATGTCAAACACATATAATACATATTTAATAACATATTATATTATATATGGTTATCTATTTTACGAGATTCCATATTATATATAAATATTTTTATTATTAATCAATTAATTTGTAAAACTACCGTATCATATTTTAGCAATGATTGTTTATTTCTACTTTAGTTTCGATAAAAAGATTTTATTTGAATTTTAGTAAAACAATCAATAATATTTTTCAATTAAAAAATCGAGATTATACCGAAACCAAACCGAAAGTTTCGGCTCAAATTTTTTGTGAATCGAACCCAACCATGCGGTCCCAAAAAGGTCCCAAAAGTCACATCACGTGAGACGCACGCGACAGCAACGAATTCCCACGCTTCAACCCGGCAAATCACACGTGTCGAGCAACGAACCAATCTCCTTTCCTAATTTCCCCTCATCACCAACACATGAAAACTCGACCCAATCTCCGACCGCAAAAATCAAAGAAATTCAACAAAATTCACCCCTAAAAAATTTCAACCAAAAAAGAAGAAAAATGTCGCAGCTGAGCGAGACGTACGCGTGCGTCCCCACCACCGAGCGCGGCCGCGGGATCCTGATCTCGGGCGACCCCAAGTCGGACTCGATCCTCTACTGCAACGGCCGCTCCGTGATCATCCGCAGCCTCTCGAACCCCCTCGAAGCCTCGATCTACGGCGAGCACGCGTACGGCGCCACCGTGGCGAGGTTCTCCCCCAACGGCGAGTGGGTGGCGTCCGCTGACGTGTCGGGCACTGTGCGGATCTGGGGCAGGCGCGACGATCACGTGCTCAAGAACGAGTTTAGGGTTTTGACCGGGCGGATCGACGACCTGCAGTGGTCGCCTGATGCGATGAGGATCGTCGCCTGTGGGGATGGGAAAGGGAAGTCGCTGGTTCGTGCATTCATGTGAGATTTTTGACAACCTTTTTCTTGTTTTCCCCCTTTTTAATTGTAAATTTATAACTTTGAAGGTGTTTTTGGAACATTTATTCGTTCTTCTTTTGATTTAAATAAATCGATCCTGATTCCTAAGAAAGTACCAATTCATCTTAATGCAGATTGTTTATAAGTGCTATATAATATGCTGAAAAACTCAGTTTGAAGTGAACAATAAGGTGGAATTCCAAGTGATTAAGGGTGAAAGTTACAAAGTATTAATATTATAAGTTTTTTTTTATATAGAAGGGGGGAAAACATCATTTTTTTAACAAAGAGAAAATCTTATCCAAATTCTTCCCAAGAAAACACAATAATTTTATATTTTAAGACTTTTTTGGATACCAGGCCCTTAAGTTTATCTATTATTTTTTTTCTACCAGACGCTTCATGTGATTAGCTTAAGAAATCAGAGTCCTGTTTGAATGAGATTTTGAGCTTTTTTTTTATAATTTATTTATTTTTTCTTGGTTTTAAGTATCTTGTCTTCGTGGACTACTGGGATAGTGGGATGACAATAATTGGGAAATTATTGCGTTTCTGTTATTTAGCTGAAACCTTTATGACAAACAGACGTTGACACATTCTTTGATTCTTCCTCTGCTTAGGTGGGATTCAGGCTCCAATGTTGGTGAGTTTGATGGGCATTCGAAGAGGGTATTGAGTTGCACTTTCAAGCCGACTAGACCCTTTCGTATTGTCACTGGTGGGGAAGATTTCATAGTGAATTTCTATGAGGGACCACCATTTAAATTCAAGCTTTCTCACAGGTTTCTTGTGATTCAATATTGTTTTTATGATAAATGCAAAGTTTCTTTTTGATTATTAAATTTCGAGACCAACAGGAGATGAACTTGTTTTAGAAAAGGTCTTTTGGGCTATTTACTATGAAAAACCACTATGAAGTTTGCACGGTTAACCTAAAACCACTGAGCCGTTTATTTTTTGGTATGTTCTTGAATGTTCCAAGAACATACCCGTCACATGACGTGTAAAAGGATATTCTATCCCCAAAATACCCTTATCATCTTCTTTATGTTAGAATTGAGAAGAAAAACCAAATCTTGACATAATTTCTTCCCTTTTCCTGATTTTGAACTAGGGTCAAGGTTTTCAAGAAAGATGTCCTTTTTTGGTAGTTGAAATCCGGAGCCAGAAAATTTAGAGATCCCTAGAACTTGGAGATGTAGATGTTGCAAATCTTTAAAAATGATATTTAGCAGCAAACCTAGAGCACTGAATAAATTCAAAGAAAGATCGCAAAATTGGAACGATATGATGTTTTTGTAAACATTTAAAAATGATATTTTGCAGCAAAACCTAGAGCAAACACTGAATGAATTCAAACAAAGATCACAAAATTGGAACGATATGATGTTTTTGTTGCAGAGTCTTAGATTTTGTAGCAGCAATTGAACTAATTCTTTTAGAAAATAAAAATTGATTTCAATGGGCTAAATTCTTTTAGAAAATTAAAATCGAGTTGAAATCGGTAAAAACAACTTAATGATTCAAAAACATAAGAATTATGAACATATTGACAAAAACAAATCCCGGGAATGGTTTTTCGCTAAAACCATCAAACTACATAATGTTATTTGGTGAATGTTCTTGTTTGGTAGTTAAAGATGAGGGGTAGAAATGTCATTTGATAATTCACTTGAGACAGTGGTTTTTCGCTAACGAAAAAACCTTGGTTGTTTCTCGTTAAAGAGTCAAACTACAAGTTTTTTTTTGGTAAATGCCTCCTTTTTCGGTTGGGTAAAGTGTTTTAGAAGAGGAATAAGTCGATTTCTTATCCGGTTAATCACTTGTTCCAACCATTTAATATTTTGAAACCTTCATGATGCATAACATGATATTCAATATGATGGGATATGCAACAAACCTGGTGTATTTTTGTACTCTATGGATTTACCTGAAGGGAACATTACATTGCTTCTAGTAAGAGATTCGAGTTTGAGTCAATGAGTTGCTATTCCGTATTAGATGCTGGAAAAACGCATCATGGACAGTTAAATTGCAGATGAGGGAGGGCCTTCATGGACTCAAGGAATTAACCAGTAGAAGCTTGTAGACAGACTATCATTAATAAAGTAAAGCAAAACATTATGCATCTGGCATACAAGTTTACTATAAAGTAAAGCATGCATCTGCTATACAAGCCCCCCCCCCCCCCCAAAAAAAAAAAAAAAAAAACAAAAAAAAACAAAAAAAAAACAAAAAAACAAAAACCGAAAAAAGGAAGAAAAAAGAAAAAAAGAACAAAGGCGCAGGGGGATATAAAACTAGAAAAGACTGTAACTGCTGCAAGGAACCTATATATGAAGAAGAAGAAGAAGTTGAGAAATTCAACGTATTATAGCTATTAACTGTTTTATTTGTATTAGATTAATTTAATTTCTATTTGAATAAGACTTCTGATAGTTGGGCATTTTTCATTGAAGTAAGTTGCTTCCTAATCGTATTATTTGCATATTGAGTAAGTCGATTCAAAAGTTTTTTTTTTTTATAACACAGTGAAGAAATTCCTTGCTATTTGATTGTATCTCCTTTGTTTGATTAAAATAAAAAGTCATTCTGGAATCCATTGTTATCTAAGTACTTAAACTTTGTTTTTGTTTCTTGATGTGTCGGCACATGGATACATGGACACCACAAAATTACCTAGATGTTTGTTAATATTTTTAGCCATTTTGATACGGAGGACCATTTTGGAGATCAGAATCGGCCATGTTGGCTATATCGGATGGTTTTTTAGCATTTGACCGAACAAATTGCTAATAGTTAGTAAAAATTATTAAAAGATAACTATAATCAATTTTACATCATTAAATTTACTAATTAATGATGTTCAGAATTGTTTTTAAATATGTTGGAAATATACCTATAAACTTTTTGACCTTTTTTAGCTGTTAATGATGTCATATAAACTGATAAGTAATAACCCATCATCACACCCATGAATTCAATAAAATACCTCAGAACTAGAACCCTAATGCTGGTGAACCCAAAATCGAAGTTTAAAAATTATAATCTTGGAAGCAATCTTTGTATCAAAACTCAGACAGTCATATATGGGATTGGACGCGGACATCTTGGATTGGGTTAGCCGATATTTAACACCATGTTTAAATTGTATCAAGTACGATTCTAATTTGTTTGGTGAAGCCATGGACCAATTAGAGAAGTGATTTAACTCATTGTATACATGACATCAATTTTGTTGGATACATTTTATAAAAGCATATGTCCCCGGTTTGGGATTTCAGATTGGTTCCTTGTTAGACTCTTCAGGGTATTTGGATGTTTCAAGTCTAAGTACCGTGTTGGTGTCAGAGAATTTCTCACGAACCTTCTGCTTATACATAATTTGTTTAATATTTACCCTGTACTGCAGGGATCACTCCAACTTTGTTAATTGTGTACGATATTCTCCGGATGGAAATAAATTCATATCTGTAAGCTCAGATAAGAGAGGGCTGATATACGATGGAAAGACCGGAGAAAAGATTGGGGAGTTGTCCATGGAAGGTGGTCATAAGGGAAGCATATATGCTGTTAGCTGGAGTCCAGATAGTAAACAAGTAAGTATTTCTGATAAATTCAAACGTCGAAATTAGTATCTGGGTTCATGGAGCTTACCGTATCTAGTTTATCAATGTACTAATTTAGTAGCTGGTTCATGTTCCATCGGTAAGTTATATGTAATATATATTGTAATGGACTCAACCATTCGATTTTTGGTACAACTTATTACCATAGGCTTTAGTGTAATTATGCCCAACTTCCCCATTATGTCGAACAAAGGAGCTACAATATAAATATCTAGGAGTGTGGAAGCAATAGTGAAGAAGGTCTCAATAGGCTTACATGTCAGGATGGTAAAGAACAAAGCTTCACATTCGTATTCTAATTGGAAGTGATGGAAAATGAGATATTTTAAATACTTGAACCATGGTGGGGATGCCAGCACAACTCACGGTATTTCAGTTTTCTGAAAAAATTATTTGTAACACCCTTATCCATGAACAGGGAATGCAAACACTTTTTCTTTGCTTGGCGACGAGGAACATGATTAATATTCTTTTTGTGTTGCAGTGATAAAATTGGGACTGCACCTAGACTGACACATAGCAGTGTACAACGAAACAACAATTCATACTTTGAACTTAAACCTGGCAATCTGAAGAAATATATATCTTAATCTTCTATCTGTAAGAACTAAGAATGAATTTGGGGTCATTATTCGACTTCATGAGGCTACATCTTGAATATGAACTTACTTTGCAGGTTGCAAGACAAATGGTAATGAGTTTTGGTTCGGAGGTTGATTCTCAAGGGTGTGCCCTAAACAAGAACTGGCCCACATAACATATAGATTGGTTATTGACAACATAAATTTCAATTTACCTCCTAAATACAAATGGGCGACCTTCATAGAATAATTCTGTCACAGAGGAAAGTGGAACTCTGTTTCTGTCATTTCTGCTTTTGTGACATCATCAATTGGATCGACCATTAGCCATTTACCTTTGTTCCTTGTGCTTATGAACTTACAAACACATATTTTTCAACTGTTCTTCTGCAAAATAGTTTCCTGATGGAACTACTTCATTTCCGTTTTCACTTTCTTGAGAATTCACGCCATTTATTGACAAAAACTCCTGTTGTATTCATGCTGTAGAATATTTTTAAATAGGACCCGTTATATTTCAAATGAAGTAGTTGATAAATAAGAATCTAATATTGGATGCCTGTCAATCATAGGTTTTGACAGTATCTGCTGATAAAACTGCAAAAGTCTGGGATATCTCGGAGGATGGAAATGGAAAAGTGAATAGAACAATGGCTTCACCTGGGTCAGGCGGAATCGAGGATATGCTTGTAGGCTGCCTTTGGCAGAATGACCATCTTGTCATTGTTTCTCTCGGTGGAACAATTAGTGTATTTTCAGCAAGTGAACCAGATAAGACACCGATATCTTTTTCTGGGCATATGAAGACCATCAATGCTCTGACTTGCTTTTCACAAGATGGAAAAAAAGTGATACTGACCAGCAGCTATGATGGTATCATATCGAGATGGATACCAGGCATTGGGTACGACGGCAAATTACAAAGGAAAGATAATGTTCAAATTAAATGTTTTGCTGCAATTGAACAAGAAGTTATTACTTCAGGGTTTGACAATAAGGTCAGTTATGAGATGTTTATTGGTTGTTTCGGAATTACTTTTTAATAGCAATAGCATTCCAGAAAGTTAGACCATCATTAATTTTTCAATGTCAACGTATGGGATGAGAACTAATTCATTTTTAAGATGCCAGCTCACCTGTCTTTGCAGATCATTATATAATATTGATTCTTTTGCACCTCTTTATGTGTATCTTCCTAACAAATGCGTTCAATTTGGAAGATTATCCACTAGCCGGTCGATTGATTTCTTATGGAATAACGTTTTGGGCTAGCAGTTTTCTAGTAAACACCTCAACAACATAAAGAGGGTGGGAAAGAAAATCTTATTTGACCAAAGTATTCATGAGAACCTGGAAGCTTTATCAAGAGTACATGAACAATTCTTCACCGCCTTAACATGCCCCCACATGCAAATAGTAATAACGAAGGACAAAAACTCCACAGCCTAGAAGTGACATACTTAGTGACAGAGATTCATCTAAGGGGAACAACTTATTTCCTCTCTCTCTCTCTCTCTCTAAGTAGTCTATATCACAAGGGATTGCAGTTTGATTTTGAGGTGATGCAGAAACATTCCCAATGTTTGTATGATTTAAGAATTTTGATGAGTAACAATTACCTTGATCGACCATGCCATTGCGAAAATTGATTATTTCCTTGTGTTTGGACATATCCTAGTATCCTATTACTGTTTTGAATGTCTTATTTTCTGATTAAGACATTTCCTGTCCTTTTGCTTTCAAACATAGCATGGGAATCTGAACAAAGAATCCATATGCAGAATACAGAAGCTATTATTGCTTGCCTAATCTGTTATAATCTTCAATAAAGGTACTTGATTGATTTCTTGTCTGTTTCCATGTGTAGCACTTTGAATTGTCCATTTAAAAGGGATATTATAGTTACTTCATAGCCAAATTCTTAATCATAGACATGATCACTTTTTAAGAAGCAGTGTAGAAACATGCGGAGGTTTATAATATCAATGAGGTTAGCCTCTATAAAACTGAATGGATGAAAAACAGATCGGTGAGTGACCCAAAAATACTGGGTAAACTTCTATGTTATTGTTAGTTGAGTACAATGTTCTAGCTAATTCATACATCATGTACTTTAGGAAGCCTATTATTTAAGTGCACTAGCCACCCCTTTGCGCGCTTGTCTTCTTAACCTGAAATGCAGGATTAGGTGTATTCAATCATGAATTCTGCTTTCTAATTTGATGGTAAACCCTTTTCATTGAGTTCAGACTTTCTTATAGTAACTTTCCATCAACGCTATCGTGTACAGATACTAGCCAATATTATTTGTAAAGAACATAGGACTAAAATTGTAATCATATGGAATGTCGCTTCATGCATTTCCTTTTTAAGTTGATTTACAATAAATTCTATCTTTTATATCTGTTTGATTTTTTAAGTTTATCTCTCGGTGTTTTTTTACATGATCAACTGTGCAATGTTCTTTGAAGTTGCAGTTTGAAAATGGTCAATCTGTTTTAAGGAACTTCATTTTATTTTTGTCATTTTTTCGGTTTTTGACCTTTGCTAAGGAAGACATTTTTACTGAAACTCACATTATTAGGTAAATTCCAATATATATATATCAATTATTGTACCTTAAATTAGCTAAGATGCTATTGTACGGAGCAGGAAAACATGGCAAATTGTGTCGTCCCTTTTGCTTATTTGCATCTTACCCACTATTAAGCGCCTTGAAAGGATGGGATCCTTGTAAAGTTTATTTGAATGATGATTCAAGAAGTCTAGACTGTCTAGTGCTATAGACTTATGACTGTATCAACTTTGTTCCTTTATGTTTATTGCATAGGGTTGTAAACCCTGTGTAATTCTAGTTAATAATGATTTGAGTACTCAACCATTCATATTTTTTAAAATGTATAGTTGTATTAACTTTGCCCTATTTCTGCTTATGGAATATCACTTTGTTCATGCCAAACCTTTTCATTTCCTACCATTTCTTTCTAAAAAGTTTTTGCAACAACTTTTTTTTAACGAAAGTTTTTGCAACAACCATTCAAGTCATATCTGTAGTCAATTATTAGCACTCTATGTGAAAATGCTTTTGATATTTCTTTTCGTATAAATTAGGTGTGCCGAGTTTCTTTAAATAGGGACCAGTGTGGAGAAGCAGAACCCATCGATGTTGGCTCTCAGCCCAAGGATATGCACTTTGCATTGGAGGTTCCAGAACTTGCTTTAGTTTCAACTGATACAGGAGTAGTTTTAGTACGCGGGTTAGATGTAGCATCAACTATCAATCTTGGATTTCCTGTTGCGGCATCTGCTATTGCACCGAATGGAAGCGAAGCCATTGTCGGAGGTCAGGATGGAAAGCTTCATATATATTGCATTGAAGGAGACACACTTAAAGAAGAAGCTGTCCTAGAGAAGCATCGTGGTGCCATTACTGTTATATCTTACTCCCCAGATCTTTCCATGTTTGCTTCAGCTGATGCCAATAGAGAAGCTGTAGTATGGGACCGAGCATCTCGAGAGGTATAAGTTAAACTGCAAAACCGAACTTATATAACAGCCATATATTACTTAATGGTTTCAATGGTATAGTGCTTAGTCTTCTCATAAATTTATAATTGTTTAATGGTTTTAACCACTACATAATCTTTATGATGAACTTACAAACAATGAAATGCTTATATCGTAAATGATAATTCTGTTTTATCCCCCTCCCCCATTCCAAGTACATCCATTGAAATTATGGTTCATTTAGACCCCCCCCCCCCCCCGTGTTATTGTGGCGGTTAAACTGTGCAAATCACTTCTCTTGGGAAGTATATGTTGAAATTGATCACCATGAGACTGTAGTATATGCTATATGTTAGGTAAAGTGATGAATATTTAAACAGACACCCAGGTCTCTAGCGCATTTCCAAACTTCATAATTTTGCTTACGGCAGATTGCTGTGATAAATCATGTCTAAGTGGATGATGATCTGTTCAGAAACCAAGTTAGTGTCATGCTGTCACCTTTCATCAATTTACATTATCCTACTTATTTGATTAGACCTCCTAAACCCCTATTGGACATCATCGTCATAAAAAAGGGGTGGGGGGGGGGGATCTAACAGGCATCTTTAGCTTCTTAAAAAACTATAAATAATTAGTAAAACATCATACGGACGTCAATCTTTAACGATATACCAAACTAATGATTATTTCGTACGACCCAAACATATGCCAAACTAATGATTATTTTTACATGTCAATGAAACAGTAGTTAAAAAAATTTCTTTACCGGTTTCCTCTGTACCAATGTTTACTTGTGTCTTTCATTTGGTCTTGTATGCTGATGCTTATCTCCACCCTGCTAACTTTCTATGACACCTGCAATATTTATTTTTTGTATTGGCGAAAAGAAAACTATTAAATTTGTGGATGATATGAATAGGTGAAGCTAAAGAACATGCTGTATCACACTGCTCGCATCAACTGCCTTGCATGGTCACCTGATAGCCGTATGGTTGCCACAGGCTCGCTAGACACGTGTGTGATCGTTTACGAAGTGGACAAGCCAGCAAGCCACAGAATAGCAATAAAAGGGGCCCACTTGGGTGGGGTTTATGGATTGGCTTTCACTGATGAGAACACCGTGGTGAGCGCAGGGGAGGATGCATGCGTTCGCTTGTGGAGATTGCCGCAGCAATAATTAAATGTGTGGTGATCAAGCTTTTCATCCAACAAATAAATTGTTTGTTTCTTTTTGATCCTGTAGTGTATTTTTTTTCGGTGGTTTGCATTGGAGTTTATTGGCATCAGTTGAGGTTTGGGGGATTTTGAAGGTGCATGAGAGCTCTCTGGATGTGCACCTTACAGCCGTGTGGATTCTGTGTCCTCTTACCAACATCTCTTGGTTGGGCGATCGTTTCGTTTTATTTGCTTTGTTGTGCTGGATGGTTTGTTTCTAATAAAAGTGACTCGAGTTTGCGCATTAAAGTCGACATTTGATACGCTTTGTGGCATTTGCGAGCTCCCAGCTTTATTTTTTAGCCAAGGAGCTCCCAGCTTTATTGGTTGGTTTGCTTCATAGTTGAATGCAATTTTCTTTTGGTAAATTTATTATTTATTTTATTTCTATTTTTGGCATTTCATGCATAGATGAGTTAGTAGGCACAGCAGAAATATTTTTTGGGCTAGCCGACTGCGTGTGTTATCAGTTCGCTCGCTTTGGTTCTATCTTGACCGACAACAGATCGCCGTTTGGTGAGACAAATGGTTTCCGTTGCTGTGAATCTATCCTGAGTTTGAATGAGCTATGTTTGTTCATAGCATACAAACTTTTGGGCAAAATTTTATTAATGCACAGAATGTTTTTTTTTCTGTAGAAGATGCTTCTAGTGCTGAAAATAGAAGAGATTTTTCATTAACTATCCTTTTTGTTGGCACATTTGGTGAAGAAAAAACAATGGGTAAATTTAACTAAAACACCTTAAATTTTTTATTATGTTAAAATGCCCTCGTGGCTGCCCTTGAGGGCATTTTTAGTGAAAACCCCTTTAAAATCCATAGTTTAAGGTATTTTACTTTAATATTAAAACTTTATGTTATTTTAGCGAAAAAACGTGATGGTTGAGAGTTTTTAAGTGCAATTTGCCCAAATATTAAGTAGACATTATTTTGTGTGGCACATCCAAAAACACATGCCTAAGGACCATCGTTACATCAACGTAAAAAGATGCCGAATCCTCTATAGTCGGTACAATTGGATGTGTAGGGGGCTGTGCCAAGCCCCGTTTCTACATATGCGGCTCCACCAGGAAATACTACCCTCTGAATATTCAACTATAACAGGCACGGCATGGCTTTTGACAAGCCTTTGGGGTTTCTGTCAGCATGAAAACTTTCTTGGGTTTTTCTCTTTTATGTACACTCTACCCAAAAGAAAATTAAGAAAAAGTAGAGTAAGCCCAAAGGCTTTGGGCCTGCTCTGGAACATTCCCACGTTTTCTTCTACTCTTTTGAAGCAACAGAGAGAAGAAACAGAAAACAGCAATGGCTTCAGGAGTGAAAATAGACGGAGCAACAGCGCTAGAAATGGCGAAGAAGGGAGCAACCCTTCTCGTCCTCAACGTCACTCCCTCCACTCTCTTCGGCATCGATACTCAGGTCCTCTTCCTCTCTCTTGCCCTAATTTTTCATCTCTCTATTCGCCGAATGAAGAAATTTGCTTGCTATCAATTCATATCAGCTTTGCTACAAATTGAAAACGAAATCTTGATTTATTAGGTAAATCGGAAGTGCCCATTTGTTGGTATTTGTAATGCTAGAAATCTGATCTATTGAAATCTTGGTTTCAATTACATCAGTCATTTATTCAATCGCGAAAAGTTGGTATTTTTAATGATAACAGTCTCCATTACTCGTTATCACCGTGTTTACACGACGATAAAAAAAATTAATATGAGAAGTGTTGTAAGGATTATGCTGATGGACCGAATACGGATAAGGAATAAACCCAATATAACATTTTCCATAAACCAAAATTGAAGACGAATGCTCAAAATTTACAATGAGGATGGTGTCAACCCATTTGATGATGTTCAATTTGAACCCCTTCACCATTGTCTCGGCCGACTATGGTATTTATTTACTTATCTTCTAAAAAGCTATGTGTTCAGAGTTAACCGCCACACCCGCAAATTTCAGAACGAAATAATTGGTTTTATAATTCGGCCTAGAGTTTAATTCAGCTTGTTCAGTCCTAATCCGTGCAACTTAGGATCTAACGTTGGTTCTCTATGCCTTCTAGCAAGGCAAAAATCGTTTTTTGTGATTAATCTAATTGCTTATTGTATTATTTTTCTTCAAGTGAATCTTTTCCAGATTGCACTAAAACTGTACTACTAATAATTTTCTTCAACTTGCCAACTTTGGTGAACTCACATTCAAATTTGCTCTTGGTGTTGCTTCTTTTATGGCTTTAGCAGTCGTTACTCATGTTATAGGCTTTACTCTTTTTTGACGCTTTATACTTGTACCGTTGTAAACTACAGCAGGTGAAACTATGAAGTTATAATTTCCTTCTCGTGTGTCTGTGCTCTTGTCACATTGCCAGGATCATATTTAACTCTTTTGCCTACTCTAATACTCCTATACTTCCACAATTATACTCGTCTCAAGTCTAGAATTTATTTTTGTTTCAGGTTGCAACACCTGTATCTGCTGGTGTTTCCGCTCTTTAATTAGTCTGAATGGCACATCCATGCTGTATGTATAGGTGTCTGTGTATTTGTCTACCCATACGATGAATGATGATTTTATGGCTGTACACATGTATAAATTCTGTGTGTTTTATACTTGGTGTTTCATTTCTTGAAATCTCATGGGCATTCTTACCTCTTATATATTTTTTCTGCATTTTTTTGGGCTTAATCAATGGGAAGCGTTTTCAGTTTATTAGATTAGGGCATGAAATAACAGATTTTTGGCACACGTTATTCTAATCTGTTTTATTTGATGAATCGTTTTAAAATAAAACTTGTTCTTACTGGATTCAATTTTTATTGGTCTCAAGTTTGCTCTAATTATTTGATGTCTTGTTTCATTTCTTTTTGCAGGTGTTCTTTGTGGGCCCTAACTTTAAGGGCATAAAAATGATCCCACCGGGCCCACATTTTATCACCTACAGCTCCTCAAACAAGTAATGTTGCTCAAGAATTGGAAGTTTTATGAGTTATTCCTTCGCTTTTCTATCAAATTATTACTGGATTGACCTTTCCTAAACATAATTTTTCTCTTCAATATACGTTCTTGTTATTGTTTTGCCTGTTCTTTCCTTCATTTAATATATTATATGGCACTACACCAAATGATATTAACTCCAAGGCCATGCAATAGGTGGTGGACCTAGTTTCCTAGGATGTAATATGGGTAGGAAAAATCTATCGAAGAACAGATCTTAGGCTATTATTTACTTAAAATAGACTAAAACAACATAAGGTCATATACAAGCAGCTCACGTTCACAATTCTCATTACTCTTAGCTGTCTTAATCAGGATGTTTGACCACTCAATGCAAGGCATTTGTAATAGTTTGCTAATATTGGCTGCTGAATGGATTAATTCTTGTAGGATGACCGGCTGAGAGAAATGTGTTTGGATAAGGGGAAATATTAAGGTGGGTAAAGAGCAGGTGTCATCAGCTGCATCTTTTTCTCCACATAAAAAAGTAAAAAACCAAACAAAGAAATGCCTTTGTGAACATAACTAAAGTGAAAGGAATTTTAATGCATAGCCATAGCATATAATTGGAAGGTCTTACTACTGTTCCTAAATCTGCTATATGAATATGAGGTCAGTTATATTGGATATGCCTATATTTTTGGCTCTTCGGCTAATATCATGCCTCATGGATTAATTGAATTCACTGTAGCAAATGGGACACTGACAACTCTTTAAGTTTTTTCCCCGCCTTGGTTAAAAAGAGTGTCCGAGGGGTGCTTATTGGTTGCATTATGCTTAAAACTGCATTTTCAACAAGACAGGTTCTCGTTTCCATGAAAGGAGCTTCTCTTGTCTCTGACTTCCTAGACAGTGCAACTGGCGACATAACCTAGAGCCTTGACATCATGTTGACCATATACATTTTTTCAAATCCTCTATTGAGCCTTCTTAGCATGAAGTTTTGCTTCATAGCCTACTCCATTTTGATGGAAAAGGTTTATTAGATAAACTAGTATTAGTTATGATGTACACTATTTTAAGTAGATTTACTTAAAAAGATAATACAAGATATATCTTGTCTTGAAAAAAACTACGTACCCTCAAATTTCCAATATCATTAAGGATTTCCATGTGAGAAGAATTCATGAAGATAAAATAATAG
Organism: Agapanthus africanus; assembly: GCA_030015575.1. Taxonomy (NCBI): domain Eukaryota; kingdom Viridiplantae; phylum Streptophyta; class Magnoliopsida; order Asparagales; family Amaryllidaceae; genus Agapanthus; species Agapanthus africanus. The sequence goes on from CM057346.1 coordinate 563,184,764, forward strand.
AAAAGCTTGACACTTGTCATCATCAACATTTAAGCCTTATTCCACCAAAAGTGGGGTTAGTTATGAAGCAAGGCTCTACGAAAGATCTGATAAAGCTTTACGGCCTCTTGTTGACCCGATGTCAACCCTCTTTAATCGGTGTCAAATTTATGCTGGAGGAAACTCTAGACAAATAGAAGGGATTGTTATAATCCCAAATAACCAGGGCGGTCTCCAAGTTCTCCTAGTCAGGAAGAAATCCAGAATCAGATAAAGGGAAAACATGATTGGAATTCTATGGAGAATTAGGTTTGACTGTTAGTCACAAATGAATCCCATAGGCTTGACGCTTACAATGATTTTCAATGGAAGTGCTTAATTTAATTACAGTTATTTCTGGCTTAGGCCTCCTCTTATATAAATATGATATTGACCTATTAGGAATGCATCAGTTATTTTTTTCCTCATCTTGTTTGTCAATTCTTTCATCAATATTGGGTTTCTTATTTTTTTTTAATCTCTTGATGAATATAGAGAAGGAAGTGAATTTTCACCGACAGTCGGTTTCTTCATTACTGCTCACCCTTCAGAGGTATCATTTTTAATTCTCGACATGTCTTGTAGCCCGTATTCCGTAATATACTCGAACCTTTTCATATATTATTCTTTTGAATTTGTAGTATTTGATATATTGTTATCATCTAACTTCAGTTCATCTGCAGTTATCTAAGTTATTGTTTTGTTTTGGATATTTCCCCCCTTTTAACTCTCTGTTGACCGCATGTATATGTATTTGGGAAAATATTGCATCTTTAAAAATGCCAGCCCGGTATGTTTTGTATTGTAAATGCTGTGTGAATAGTTTTCTTTCCTCACACAACTTTTCAAAGCGAAGCATGATGGTTTGTACCTTCATATGATGTACAACAGAGGCATGCCGCATGGCGATGCATAGTTTTTTTTCTTTTGATGTTTTCAAATTTGTTGATGCATCTGTACTTTAGTTGCATGACTGTATATGTGCGTGAGCATGAATGAATAGACATGATTAAATTGATATCGATTCATCGCTGCATGAATTGCTCGACACTTAGATAATTGAACCATCGACCAAACCTCTTTTTTATTGGCTGATATCTTTTAGGATTCAGCTGACCCTTGAATTTTATTGATAGAGAAAGAATTGCAAGTTGTAGGAGGACTTCTCCTGAAGAAAAAATACATTAATTTATTATATTAATTGCATACTTCTTTTATATATGTTCTTACTCTAGGTTTGCTCTCTTATAGGGAGAAAATGCATCTTTTCTTCTTCTACCGAGCCTTACAAAAGATTGAGATTCCGTTGATGCCAAATCATTCGTTGTTTTGATATATCTTCAAACACCCATCAAATAAAACAATAACGGAGAAATCTGGTTTCAGTTATTAAATGTGTATCCCTCATCTTTGATAGCTGACATGTATTTGGTATCTTTGATGAGATTGGTGCAGGTAATAGTCCGTGAGTGGCATCAGCAAGAGGAGCGATTGGTCAAGATTTCAGAAGATGAGGTTGTTTTTTTACTATCTTTATGTGAAACACTTGGCCCTGCTCGAACAGAGATTAATCATCTTCTCTAATATATCAAGCATCCTCTATTTTACAGAGGCAAACCTTGATTTCCTTTTTCCTTTTACTAAGACACAGACATCAACTTAATTTCCATTTTAAAAGCTGAATCTTGAAACATAGTAGATGATCTCTAAATCAGTTGTTAGCTTGGGCACTAACACTTGCCTTTTTCTTTAGGGAGCCAGGTATTGTGAAGCAGTGAAACACTTTGAATTTGACAACCAACTAGGGCCTTACCCTTTAGACCACTTTGGGGAGTGGAAGCAGCTTTCTAATTACATTACCAAGGATATTATTGAACGCATTGGTATGTATTGTGGCTCGTTATATCCTGTGAGCATCTGTTAGATAATTAGTTTTCTACTTGTGACTGTTGCTTCTTTCTTTGTCCCGTACTTTATAAGATCATCATTTATATATATAACACTATGTATATGTATCAGGTACCGCCTGCATTGATTATGTGCCATCAAATCTTTAAATTATAATTAGATAGCATAATTTTCTACGTTATATGATTATGAAAAATTCAATTTTTATTTCTATCCAAGATCAAATTACAGTTGCCTCTTATAATCACGTCATATATTACTGCCATCACAGCATCAAGGTGATATTTGACAAAGTAAGAATCTGGGATGCCCTTCTGTTTGCTCCTAATTCATGGGTAGGCATGGGCATGCATAGGGGAGAGAGACTATGCTATTATATTAGAACTATTTTTTCTAGTTGTAGTGGCTAGGGATAATGACAGAGAACCTAAACTGCCACCCTGAAATTCCAGGAGGGTATTTAAACAGAAATTGAATATCCAAACCTTGTATTTGCCATAAATCGCTAAATCACTACTGATTTGCAATCTGGAATGATTGTTCCTGATTGGGGAATACTAGCGTTCCGAATCGGAAGATTCACCGTTCCGATCTACGTTCAATGAGGTGAACTAGCTCATTCAGAACTTTAATTAAATGGGCATAAAGTCAGGTTTGTGTTGAGTCATACTAAAAAGTATTTAATTTTATTTTTTAAGAATTTAAATCTAATTAGGAAAATAAATTAAATTATATATAAGTACATTATGTGTACATTCATATACTCACACACGAAGACAAACGATCCAAAAACACCCCACGTTCTAGTGTTACATTTTCCATTCCCTGTCAGCATACAAAAGAAGACTTCCTATCATACCAAGTTCCATAACAAGTGGTGTTCCCGCTTTTGTTCCCCATACCGATACGATCTGCGTTCCGGGTAACATTGTATAAAACTGTCTGGTTTCTCTTATCTATGTCTCAATGTAGTATTATTCCATGACGGATAATAACATTTATTTAGTGTTAATGAATTTTGTGGTCATCACATATTTAGGCTGCCCATTTGTTTCTGTAGCTGAAAATTTAGCATTTCTTAAGATTTGTATCAAGTTATGTGTAAGGAATGGGGTGAAAAATGTGAATCAGTACTCAATGATCTCTAGCTGGACCATTTCATTATACTTAATTGTATCATGATCATAGCATGAGTGCATTTCATTATATTTGATTGTTTCATTGTCATTAGCATGGAGAACAATTCCATTGGCTTTCAAGGTTTAAACCCAGGATGCATGAAGAATAGCAAAATTTTCTCTTACTAAGTTTTTTTAAACTTATTTGAGAGTGATTCTCACTAAATGAACACCATATGTCATAATGGGGTCTACCCAATCAGAGAAGTATGTGTTACTAATTATGAGAATCTCTACTAGCTTTCCCAAATATGCTGGTTTTCCTTCTTGAAGCTACTATGCACGGAACATAACATGCGAAAATATTGATTGTCGTAAGGAAATTTTTTTGGGCTTATTTGCAAAATCCCGATTTTTAAGACTCTATTTATTATATTCTTTCTTTCCTTTTTTCTGAATCTATTTCCTAACTGTCAATTCTTTTGTTAGTTTCCAATGCGTATTGATGACTTGATTCACCTAAAGCATTTAGTTAAGAATGAATATCCCGCCTTCTGCATTTTCTCAATTGACTCACTTCATATGCAGAACCCTTAGGAGGAGAAATCACAATAGTGGAGGAATCTGGACTCATCGACAAAACAGCGAGGTCAGCCATGGAGAAGCTATTGGTGGAGCAGTTAGAAGCTAGTAAGTTCTCAAAGCCAGCTTCTGAAAGAAAAAGGGGAGGATGCTATTACACAGCTATCCCCCAAGTTGTCAAACAAAATTACATATCTGGCGAAGAGCTTTCTTCTTTGAACCTTGATAAAGTAAGTACTATTTATTCATCCATCCTATTAAAATTAAACTTATAACCTGTATTCAGATGTTGCATCAAAATTCATTATGTTCATTTTTATCGATGAAGTTGGACTCCTAGCAAATATTAGATCCTAACTTATATATATATATATATATATATATATATATATATATATATATATATATATATATATAATATGGCATAATGATTAATTTTTTTTTGACCATTGTTGCTGGGATCTTGGATGAATTAGTATTGTTATCATTCATCTGGTTTCTCTTTGAAATGTAAATTTAGGTCAATTGGCTTCTGGACTTCGACGAGTTACATATTATTGAGTCAATCCTTTATCTGATAATAGTGTTGCTTATTATGATTGAAATGCTGTTTTATTAGGACATTGTCTAATTTGCTTAAATCTAGGAACATACATGTGGAGATATTATGGTTATGGTATTAAGGATGAGAGCAAAAAGATTCACGATGACCTTTTGCTAGTAACTTTTCAGTTTGTTTAACTTTCCTAATTTATAGGCCTCAATAAATTATTACGATCTAGTTAGAGTGCTCAATCATAAATATCCTTAAATAAAATTATTTACTCAATTTTCTATTACAACCTTTATGAAAAGGATATTCAGCCTCTCCTAATTGTAGACAAGCTAGATTTTCACCCAACGCTGATGTATATATAAACTGGAGAAAGGTCCAACTGGGAATAATATTCTGACTGCTTATTGAGAAGAGAAATTTGTGCAAATTAGCGATAGACTTCCACATCTAAGTAGTTTACCCTCTTGCGGCTAGGGGAGTTTTTGAATTAAAAAAAATGCGCACATGAACTCACACACAACACATACAAATAGTTCCTCCACATTTCTTGCTTTGTCCTCTACTTTCATCATGAGTAAGATTTGAAGCAAATTCATCAATCCCTTGGGATAGTGATGCAGGATGGTTGTCCCTCATCAGATAGTTGTTTTGGCTCGAGTGTTAACAACCACTTTTAAGCTAGAAGCCTATCATAAATCATATTGTCCTCAAGTTGCTTTGCGATCTAGATTCTTTAAGGGACGCATAAATGAAATTTATCTTTTATAAACACCTAAAGTATACCCGGGGTTTCTAACTACCCTGGCCTTGTTCCATAAAAGGAATGAAATTTTTATGAATTGAAACCAACATTGTAGAAAATGTATGCACGAGCATGTGGTGTTTACTAGCAGATACTGTATGTCAATAAGGGCTTGGATCCATTGTAGGGAGAGGAAAAAACCAAAATTCAAAGGAATCCAGAGAATTCATGAAAAAAGAATACAAGAAACTAATAAAAAGCAGAAATATCTGAAATTGTCAATATAATGTGCAGAAATTAGACAAATGCCTGCTAGCGACAAATTATTATGGCAATTTCATGCAATCATCAGTGGGAGGAAAATGTTTGATAACAAATATTTACAAGGAAAGATCAAAGAGTTGTACATACACCAGCAAAGTTTATGGAAAGACTAATTAGAGATATATATCCTGCTAGCATCCGTGCACTTAGTAAGAATGAATGACTGATCAAGTATTTCAGTTTCCATTTTAGGCTTTAGCAACTGTGAACAGGGACTCAAATAAAATGATGCCAAAACCAAATTATATGATCACACAGTAACGAAATCATTTTTGACCATAACACACATGCATGATGTCAATGACCACATGACCCATAAAATACAACGACACAATAAAAGATCTAGGTATTTAGTGCACAAATGAATTAGCGGATGCATAAGAAATACATGTTTGACCATATAGGTGTTTTATGCAGCACACATCGAGCTGAACAAAGCTAATTTCATGTTGTTTTTGTCTGCTTGCAAAATTGTGGCCGCATATCATGTTTTAGAGCATCAATTAAGCACATTTCACACTTCATATGTTCTAGGTAAGAAGGTAATGTTCAATTCTCAAAAAAATAAAATAAGGCAATGCTAAAATTTCATAAGTTTTCAAATAGGGCAATGTTAAAATTTCAAAAGTTGAAAACTTTACCTTGTTATCTTAGGCCTATAGTTAATTCAAACCTGTTAAACAAACTTTTGTTCGCCGCATATTGATAAATGATGAGAATCCTAACAAAGCAGGTCTGATAAGTTTAACAATACTGAGCTTTGCTTTTAGGATGCTATTTCCCTTAGGTGTATCCATATTTCTACATCATCCTATTCAATACATAGGGGCATCTTGAGCTTTTTCCCTGGTTATGTGAAACAATTTTCTGGAACGTCCCATATCTCATCCTTGATCTATTTGTTTTCACTATCTAGCCTATTTATGTCAAGAAAGTGAAAAATTTTCACTAATATGTTTCATTCCACTTCCATTCAGACAAAACTACTTGAAACTATCCTGATGAAAAATTTTGGAGGCGAAGAAGATTTGCTTCTGGGAGAGCTGCAGTTTTCTTTCATTGCATTTTTGGTAAATATTTACCAATTTATGTTTTATGTCGATATGTATGACTTTAGCTTAATAATATTTTAATGCATGCAGATGGGACAATCACTTGAAGCCTTTCTACAGTGGAAAGCATTGGTTAGTCTCTTATTCAGCTGCACAGAGGCTGTAAGTACTGATTCTTTTCTTTTGATTTTCGATTCCTTCCACGTATGGTCTGTTCATTAGTTACTTTTTTCTTTTCAAACTTTTATGAATAATAATCACCATGTATACTGATTATTTCATTCAGGTGTAGAGTTAAATTGCTGTCCTGAATTCTTTGATGACATGCGACTTTATTGGATTTTCTTATTGTTTCAAAATTCTCTCTTTTGGGTGTGCTTCTAATTACTTATTGAATTCATGTTGACACACTCTACACATCACCTTAGAGAATCCAAAGGCATAAATAGGATCTTCTGATAACTAGAGGGAACAAAAGGTTAATTATAGACCGAAGTTTGGTTTCCTCTGCCTTTTGGTTGAATATGTTAGAATGGACTTAGGAAGTGTTTTATGGTTCATCCGAACCACATGTGAAGGGCACATTTATTAAGTAAAAAAAGGAATACAAATTGAAGCACTAGATATGGATCGATCAGCCTCTAATTTATTTGTAGTGGCTGTTCACAATGCTGAATGAAGAAAAGGATTCAGACAGACCCGATATTTGGGATGAAGCCAGTTACAGTGCTTATTGTTAATTTACTACCAAACTATCTACTTAAAAAACATTTTTTAAGTAGATAATTTACAGTGTTTATTGTAAACTACAGTGTTTATCATTTAAGACCACATATTTTTTTGTTGTGGCCCATGGAATCATTACCTGTAATGGGTAGATCTAAGCAGGGTCCATGCCCACCAAAGTTGAATATATTTATATGAACATGCAAGGTCTAAAGAATTCAATGATGCTTTCTCCTTTCGTTTTTTTATTAAAAAAATCCCTAAGTAAAAAGAGAAAGCTATGTTCCCTGATTTTTTACACAAGCTAGGCTCTATGAAAGTTAACGACCAGCTATTAACATGATCAGCCTCTCTTAATTTGTTCTAAATTCCTGGCTGGGGAAAGTTAGACTTAAACCAAGAGAGGGGCTTTCCATAATCCTATTGGCCAGTTGGCGCTGTGCAAATCATATTCTCCTAGACTTGGGGAATATGGTTTGAAGAAAGCGAAAGTATAGATGTGATATAGGAAATTATGTTCTCCAAGTGCAAAACAGAACACGTTTCCTTCTGCTTAGTAAAGATAGATGCCCTTGAAAAGAAAGGACACGAGGGTGTCTATTTTATGTTAAAGCCCGTTTTGGTTTCTTTTTTGGTACTCCTGAGCTCGGCTTCAACTTTCTTGTCCTCTTAGACCTTTTTTCTTTCAAATTACTTGTCCTTATAGTTGGTGTAATTTAGGTGTAAAATATGAAACATTGCCTTGTACTTATTGTGAAAAGTTTCTCTATCATTCAAGTTTCAATAAAAAATGAAGGAACTCGCGAGGGTAATATAGAACTCTTACATTTCTACCATTCTCCGTTAAAGAGAAGTTGTGACCTTTCCTAATTAATGTGCAATATAAAGACACGTAAATTGAAATGGAGGAAGTAGTAATTATTATAGAATTTCTAAGAAATGCTGAATGATCTGGAACAAGTTTGTCTTATTGCAACATTATAATTTGATGTTACAATCATCTGTTCCCAACCCACATTACTAATTGCTTTATTCTTTCTACTCATTTTGTATCTTCTTGTTTCTTTTCAGCCCCTTAATACGAGGAGTCAGCTATTTACAAAGGTAAACATACATTGGCTGTATGATAAATTCTCTTTACCCTGCCCAGGTTTAAATTGGAAGAAGTTGCTGTTACCTTGGTTGTTTTGGAATGAATTTAAATGTTTAATGTGATAGAAAAAGGCCTTTAACATACAATTATTCTTAAATATTTCCGATCCTTCTATTCTTTATTTTGGCTACCTTCTGCTAGGGTAATTTTGGGAGCATGAACATTGTCAAAACACAAACGAAAGATGGATTCTTGGACCGCAAAAAGTTTGCTAGTAGAAGAATGAAAAATAGTAGAGATGTTATCACTTCACCCTTTCAGCGTTGATTTTGATAATGCTTGGAACAAAGTTACTGGGGGGGGGGGGCGCTAAAAGCCCTAGACAATAGTTATCTATGCCGATTTTTAAGGAGTAAATATGTGGCTTGCTTTCAGTTGGTCATATTGCATGCTATCAGTTGTTGATAAATTCTACAAGTCATAATTGAAAAAAAGGAGGCTATACATATTTAACAATGTATACCAGTGCTATATGTGAAACCAACACCCAGCTGAGACCCTTGATCATCTGTTATTTGATATCGTACATTAATACCTTTCAGCCCAGGCTGTCAAATGTAGAGATTTTGTACCTGTTGTCCGTGCACACTGCACATAATGTTCCTAACATGAAAGACTCTCTAATCTAATTATCTGTGAACGCCACTCACTGTAGATTAAGAATTTGTTGTCTATGCATAGAATCGCCTCAAGGCTGCTGTTTCAGAGCATAGTTTTCATTCCTTCGCACATGGAAGAGATCTGCATAGAGCCCTACAGTAGAAGTCCAGTGCATTACAGTGATATGCCATCCTTGCACATTAGAAACTGAAATTTGTAGACATAACCTCAAATATATCTAGTTTAATCTTTTTGAGTTATAAATAACCCCAAGGTCCCACCTCTCGCTTATTTAATGGATAAGCTTAAGCCAGATCCAGCCATCATCTTGTCTGATCCTAGATGTATGTAGAAATAGATCAACTGCTCTCTGACTTGATTGGTTTTTGATTAATTGAATAAGTGCGGGGATTGGCATTTCTGAATATGAAAAAGTGGCTTCTTAACTAATCACTAGAAATGACCCTGATGATCCTAACTCGTCACCTAAATTCACTGCTCATCAGAATACCGTATTATCTGACTAAACAATGTATGGACCATTCGCTACTTCATCAAATTTGTTGTGACACCCCTGTTTGTTTGTAGCGAAGGTACAAGCCTTTGGCTTAACAAGTAATAAAGGATCAGGAGAGCAGATGACATTGAAGTAATGATAACTGATTTTGTTTTTAATATCAAGTTCTACAAATTTTTTCTTCTGTGAACCTGACTTCATTTATATTTTGTTACACCCATTTTTTTAGCTGTTTATAATTCAATTGATTTTGCTCAAACATGCCTTTTATTCTTGGCAATATCATATAATTCTATATTTATATACCTTTTTCCCCTCTTTTTGTGTCAGTTTATCAGAGTAATATACTTCCAGCTAAAGCATGGGTTTCAAAAAGAAAAGAATAATACAAGTATGGAGAAGGGACCCTCTTTCTTACTCGATGATTCATGGTTCTCTAAGGACATCTTTTTATTTCGTCTGTCCAAGGTATATTGAGCATTTGCACTTCCCTTGTTTTGTAAACAAAACAGCGTATAAGATAGTAATATAATTCAAAATCAATTCAATAGCTATTCTTAAGCTGATCTGTTTTAAGGTTTTTTTATTCTTTACCTTATTGAGCTATTTGTTTGGTTTTTAGTTTTCTCTTTTCTTCTACTCCAACTGAATAGAAAGAAACTTTGGATTGTGGCGAGTTCTATGAGTATATACTAGTTTTCCCAGGTGTTTGTTTCATTTATATTCAAGATATTTCTCAACTTTTAATGTTATTGATGTCATTTTAACCAGGAATTCTTCCCTTTGGTGTTGGAAGCCCAAGCTGTGGACGGAGATCTTCTTCTATGGGTTTGGATGCCTATGCCGCCTCATTATTTCTTATCCAATTACATAATTTCCTATCTTATTAAGAAAGGATATATTATATTACATAAAACATCATTAAACTTTCTTTTGCAAAGCGTTTTTACTAGTAACTGTTAATTAGGACGGTAAAAAAATGAGACTCGGTCAAACAAGACTTTTAAACCCAATCACCCTTTCATTGTATTAATTAATTTCGCCTTTGGTTCCAAAAGGGAAGAGGACCAAATTCAAAGATTAATTGCCACACTTCATTCTTCAACTATAGATGCTCCATATTCCTCTTAACATATTCCTCAAAGAATTAAGCAGTTAAATGGTCCATGTGCATAACCAAAATCAGTTGACTTTGTAGTCAACATAGTTCATGTAGTTTTGGATCTTTTCTCAATCCGATTTAATCTACATCCCAATCATTAAATTCCAAAATTAAAAAAAATAATCAAAATTATTTATAAAAATTATAGATTAATTGGAAATAATCTTACATTCCCCCACAGAAAGGTTCAAGATTTAATTTAAATTAATTTAATCCAATGAAATTCGGTCAAAATAAGATAAAATAAATAATTGACAAAAAAAAGGTCAATATAAACTTTGAAAATTACAAATATCACCACTGATGGGGTGCTTAACATAAATTCTCAATGGTGTTTTACTTTTTTGTAATCTTTAATATGCTTTTTCCAGAGTGCAAGGGTTTTGGATGTAATTTTGATGTTTAACTGTAGTTTTGTGGGCTACTAAGCCAGAAATTATAGTGTGTTCAGAGTGTAGGAGAAGACAGTTCTCAAAGAGAAATGATTCCCGTGCATTGTTTCTAACAAGTTCGCTTGCCTTTTACCCTGCAGACGAGAAAACTGAAGGGACTACTCGAGACTACACTCGGGTGGGATTTTCATGATAATATAGTGAATGCCATGGACGAAAACGACGATGAGGTTGTTTTAGTATTTATTTGTTCATTCATTCTATTTTCCTTGGTGTTTCTTTTGCTTCAATCTGGGGGTTAAATTTTGACATGCAACTATTTGCAGTTTGCACCAGTTGTGGTACTTCCAGATGATGCAATACCAAGTGAAGATCGTGTTTCTTGATCCTTGCACAAATGAGAGAATCACTTTTACCACTGTAAATTCTATTTTTCAATAGGATTTATGGAAGGATCTGTAGATGTTCGAAATTATGAAGCGTGCACCGGAAACTGTGATCAGTGGCTGATGATAGAAGAAATCATGCAACAATGTTTCATGTCTATGGTCGGTACTGCTATTCTTCATCGGTAATGGAAACAATGTACGGTGCTGTGGTTCGACAGCAGAAAATGTGAGCCTGGTGTATGTATTCATGCAACAGAAGGACATTTCTTTTGTTATTAATGACTTAGATTATATTCGCTTGAATCATTTTGGAGGCATTTTATAGGAAATCTTGATTGTTCAGATTTCTGTTTGTATTTACAATTCAAATAACATAACCGAGAGTGATTTGGATTTGGTATTTCAAGATAATAATTTATGAAGCACATTAGGGATGGCTAGATGTAATTTTTGCTTCACAGTGTGGACCTTGAATTTTAATTATCTGGTGAACTAATTATTATTCATTTGAACATGACTTTATTTTTTGCGGCACATAAGTCTATATTTTTAGTTCGGGATTTTTTAAAAAGTTTTATTATTCAATACCTTTAAAATATAGAAAGTTATGTTTTCAATTTATTTGTTATCTTCCGTCTTTATATGCTTTTAGGTCTGTATAATCTATCCTTGGGCATCTCTCAACCTTTGAACTGACTCTTCTTTTTAACAATAATCATTCTTTTGCGTATATATATTATATCTATGAAACGGACCCTGCATGTCCAAATTATAATGGTCTTTCATGTGGGCCGGTAGGACCTGTTGGTTAATTTTGGACCTCATTGGCCCATATGAGAGGTCACTGCAGTTTTGGACCTGTAGGTCTCTGCAGATCCTATTTTCTTATATATATAATGGAGGAAATGTGCAATAGGAGGAAATTTCTTCCTTTGGTGTCGAAAAAATATGTTCTCCACAGTTTTTCTCGACGATCCGCATCCATCATCATTATCTTTATCATGTAAGATGTGCATACACCAAATTTCATGTGATTCCATCAGTTTTTCACTGTTGATTTTCTCCTATGGCCTCGAAAAATATATCCTCCACTGTTTTTTTCGACAAACGGTATCCACCATCATTATTTTTATCATGCAAGATGTGGATACACCAAATTTTTTATGTGATTCCATCATTTTTTCACCGTTGATTAAAGTTTTATTGTTGATAAACCGTTAATTTTGCATCTACTAAATCAACGGTGAAAAAGTGATGGAATTACATAAAATTTGGTGTATCCACATCTTACATGATAAAGAAGATGATGGGTACCTATCGCCGAAAAAACCGTGAAGGACATAAATTTTTGCTGCCACATAACGAAAAACCCTCCCGGAGCCTTTTTTCTTCATTATTCCTGCACATATATATCCTCTTTTTTTTCTTTCCCCCCCTATATATGTGTGTGTGTGAAGAAAATGTATCTATATCTGGAAGTAGAGACTTCTCTATGGCTCTAGTACAAATCACATCGGAAAATGTGTGTGAAAGTGTTTATTACCATCACCACTGGGTTTTACTAGTATCAAGTATGCTATTTTAAAAAAATTCGGGATGCTAATTAACACTAAACAAGATCTTAAACTAAATGATTAGGGTTTAACTATGATATCGAGAAAACTATATTAAGAGAAAAAGACTACAACCTTTATAGACTGTGTCCTACTCTTCTAATGCTCCGTATAGTAGTCCACACGACTCCACTAGGCTCCATTTGAGAGTATGAACGGGCTTTCTTAGATGATTTTTGTGCCGAAGATAATCCACCGGAAGCTCCGTTAATCCAAGCTACCTCTTCATTGAACTATTTAGTGAAGGAAACACACTGCACTTGATTACCAATCAAGTGTAGGATGGTGAAGTAGGGGTTTTGTTTGCTCACTAGGATTCTCACAAGCTCAAGGTTTTACGATTCATGTGAGGGATTGAGCTTGGAGATGATGATGAGGAGGAAGAAGGGGAACTAGAGAGCAAAAAAAATTGGCCAAGGCAAAACATAAGAGTGTAGAATTGTAGAATGGCTACTCACTTATTCAAGCATGGAAAATAAATTACAATAATAAAATTACAACCATACTTGAATAGTGAGTCAAGAATAATATAAAAATGATAAAAGCCATGCTATGCCCATGCTCAAAATATCTCCTTATTTTCCACCTCTTTTTCTATTTTCCAACAAATAGAAAATCCATGCCATGCTTCTTTTAATATATATATATATATATATATATATATATATATATAGAAAATAATTAGTGAGCTAATAATATTAGTTAATATATAATTATATCAAATATAAATATATATATCATATTATTAAATCAACACTTGATTTAATAATCCGGTTATATCACATATAACCGACTAATATCATTTATCTGTATATCACATTATCAAATCAACACTTGATCCGATAATCCGGTTATATCGCATATAACCTAATCGATATCATATGACTGCCATATTAGAATATGGTATCACATACTCATATTTAATTTGGGCCCCCGCACATATCAGTATATGTGCCCTATTTCGTTTCGTTTGAACCAGGAAACTTCTGTGTGGGACTCTAAAGACTCGTCAATACGCCAGCAGTAGGTGATGGTCACATCAGTCACTGTCACGCCCCGCTTCCCAAAATACGGAATACAAGGGTGACAAGGCCAGCCATGCTCCTACGATCAAGGAAAAATCCTGTCGTAGTCGCATTTCGGCTTCTAGTATTATATGGTAATCAGTAAAATACAGTACGGGTAAAGAGAATGCAGTCACTAAAACTACAAGATACAAAGAGATCTGAGCTCGAAGGAAGTAAACAAGAGAGCAACTAACCAGGAATATCAGTAGAGAAATGTAACTGGTCCACTGGTCTGGATCTTCACGGTCTTCTCGAGATCAGACAAATCCACCTTTATCACTGAGCATGCATACTCAGGTCGTCAGAGCGACGTAATAGCAATATTATAATAATGACAAGAAACAAGAAAATAAAGTAATAACAGTGGAGATAAAATGCAAGTAGTCAATAAATCACTAACTGATGCAATGTATGATATGTGTCCCTATCAGTCTCTAGGTCATCTTTGAAATCGAGTTGTGGAAAGGAGGATCATGTTTAACGAGGGTCTCGTACATACCCGAGACTACGGTCCGCTATTGCCCGGGACATAACCATGTCAGTCGGACCGCTATGCTCAACCTATATATATAAGAGTCGTTGTTCGAATGATCATCCTCTAAATCAGTGTCCTCGCTAAATACAATACTCTTTCCACTTCGATTTCCCCTTTTCCCCCATGTTTACACTATTTATGAGTATGGTTTAGTCGTATACAAATACACACCAATAACACGGTTTTGTCACTGTTCACTGTCACGAATCATTCACTTTTTCTCTGGCATACTTGACACTCCTAAATCAATGCCATTCACGCACGACAATGTATTGTACACTGAATAATAACGCGCACTATAATTAGAAGTATGACAATCGGGTAAAATGTGTGCATTTATGCACTTAACAAATCATGTGTAATACGAACTATCATGCACCTTATTAACTTATAAAATTTGCATTAAATCATATATTCAAAATTCAGTAAAATGATATAAGGCGGTAGCAAGTAAACTCAGTCAGCAGTTCCACAAAATTTGTTTCAGTGCAATCGGATTTCGGGTTTGCAAGTTACAGCCGTTTCATTTTAAGTGTTCGCTGCTGGAAATTCAGTTCCTGAACCGAATGTCCATTTCGCAACACAATTTTCACCCTGTTGGGATTAAAACTAGGTGACGCTATAGTTGAACGAAATTTAGGTTTTTCAATTGGATTTCCAACGCATCAGACGGATTCTCAATCGCGCCTCTACGTCAGAAGTTATGTACTGTACAACAATGGGGTATCAGTTCTGTTTCTGTTTGAGACTGCCATGTGTCCTGTTAATCTAAATTACAGTTTAAATAGTAAACGATAGTGAAAAGGGATGAAATCACTTTCATTAGTTATCTAACTGTTTCATCTTCGCTATGGTATAGGGTTCCGCAATATAACAAGTTCAAGCAGTAAAGGGTAAGCATTACAAGATGGAAATCAATAGCCAGAGCTGCTCTGGACTGCAGTCCAGAGCCGCTCTCCGAACCAGTTTCCGTCGTCATTTCAGTATAAAAACAATTTAAAACTTTTATGGGGTTCCAGGTCATCGAGTCGGATTCGATTTGAGCCCTTGAACGCATCATTCCAATTTGTAAACAATTAGTTATGATTTTTACAAGTTTCAGACACGAGATTTTTTCAGTTTTAACGGGTGTAAATGGGGATGATCGTTCACGTCAGTAACGATTATATTTTCAGCCAAATTTTAACACAATGTTCATTACCACACGGGCCAGCTTATGTGATCAATTTCCATCAGTTTAATGGAAGGTTTTCGTTCGGGTTTTGCATCAAACACTTGCGTCATAAAAATTTACACGAATTGTATACACGGAATTCATAGGATTTTGAATTGTAACAGAACAATCTAGAATGTAGCAAGTAGGGTACTTGCCTGAAGACGCGTTGACGACGCACGGCAGCAGCAACGGCGCGAACCCGACCCAGACACGGCACGGCGAGCTCGGTGGGCAGTTGAGGGATTCCGGTTCGAAGAGGCTCTAGCCTTGGAAGATGAAGGCGATGAAGACAGTGGCTGTAGGAGTTGGGCTCGGCTGGAGTTTGGTCGACGGTTGGACGCCGGAGAGGGTGCAGCGAGGGCTCGTCTCGGGTTGGTGAAGCTCGGAGTTGGGGTTGCAGCGATGGAGTGAGGTAGTGGAGGGGCTCGGCTATGGAGGTGATGGTGATGATGTAGAGGCGTCGATGAGGTGGCCGACTGCGCGATGGGAGCCAGGTGATCGTCGGCGAAATGGTGTGCAGGGGAGGCTCGGCGGTGGGTTGAAACAGTGGTGGGGAGAAAGGTCGGCTCGGCGTTTTGGAGAGAGGAGCGAGGGTTTAGTGGGAGGAGGTGACTGAGGTGGTGGTCGTCGTCGTGGTTCAGCGGGGTGTAGGGGATGAAGCAGGGTGTTTTTTGGAGAGAGGAGAGGAGGAGGGAGAACGAGAGTGAGGGGGAGAGAGTTAGAGAGACGAGGAGAGGCTTGAATGGCGCGCGCGAGGTCGTGGTCGACGAGCGGGGACGTGGGGTGACGACGCTGGGGCATGGGGCGACGTGGAGCACGTAGGGAGAAAGATCGGGAAAAAGAAAGTAAGTGGGGAAGAAGGGTGATAACGGGTCGGGTCGTGTCGCGGGTTTGGGTGCGGTAAGAAGTTGGTCCGGGAAGGGTTATGTTAATTTGTTTAATTTTTATTTTCTTTAGGCTGGGCTTGGTGTTTTATATATATATATATATTTAGTTTTTGTTTTTATTCTGTTGGGCTTGGCTTGGGGAAAAGAGGTTGGGCTGGATTTATTTATTTAA
Source organism: Agapanthus africanus (assembly GCA_030015575.1). Classification (NCBI taxonomy): domain Eukaryota; kingdom Viridiplantae; phylum Streptophyta; class Magnoliopsida; order Asparagales; family Amaryllidaceae; genus Agapanthus; species Agapanthus africanus. Next base: position 563,201,493 of record CM057346.1, read on the forward strand.
TTAAAATTTTGTTTTGGGCTTTTATTTGTTTAGGAAAAATTTAAATACTAAAAACCTAGCAACCAATTTCATACAAAATTACGAGGAAAAATGAGAAAACATTCGGTGGACTAGGAAAATATAGAAAGATTTTATTGATGGAAACGCGGATTTACATCATACCCTCCTTACAAAAATTTCGTCATCGAAATTTTTGTAAGAGACAACGAAACAACAGTACTAAACAAAGAGGTGTGGAAAACGTGCACGGATATCTTCCTCACGCTCACAGGTAGATTCTCCTGGGGAACGACTACCCCAAGACACTCGGATTAACGGAATGATTTTATTCTTCAGCACTTTCTCTCTGCGGTCGAGGATGGTGGTGGGCTGCTCCTCGTAAAATAGGTCGGTACCCAAAGCTAACTCCGAATAGTCCAGAACATGGCTCTCATCCCGAACATAACGCCGCAACCGAGACACGTGGAAGGTATTGTGCACACCAGCTTGCGATGGAGGCAAGGCAAGTCGATAGGCCACCTCTCCTACTCGCTCTAGCACCTCAAAAGGTCCGATAAAACGGGGACTGAGTTTCCCGCGACCTCCAAACCTGATAACTCCGCAGGTAGGGGAAATCTTCAGGAATACGTGATCTCCGACTTCAAATTCTAGTACCCTCCTGCTGGCATCCGCCTAACTCTTCTGTTGATCCTGACCCATCTTAATGCGCTGCCTGATCATTTGGACCTTGTCGACTATCTGAACAATAAGCTCGGGACCCAGCAATCTTCGTTCTCCCACATCATCCCAACAAACCGGGGATCGACACTTACGCCCGTAAAGTGCTTCGAAAGGAGCCATCTGGATGCTAGTCTGGTAACTGTTGTTATAAGAAAACTCGACTAGATGCAGATGATCTTCCTAAGAACCCTGGAAGTCCAGCATGCAAGCTCTCAACATATCCTCTAGAGTCTGAATCGTAAGCTCGGATTGTCCGTCCGTCTGCGGGTGATAAGCTGTACTGAACTTAAGGCGGGTACCTAAACTCTCCTGCAAGCTCCTCCAAAAGTGCGAAGCAAATATGGTGTCTCGATATGACACAATGCTGACCGGAACTCCGTGAAGTCGCACTATCTCCTGCATGTATCTCTCCGCAAGTGACTCTGTCGACTGTCCCACTCGGAATGGTAAGAAGTGTGTAGCTTTCGTGAGGCGGTCGACGATAACCCAAATGGCATTGTTGCCCCTAGGGCTTCGGGGTAAGGCCGTCATGAAATCCATAGTAATGTGTTCCCACTTCCATTCTGGTATCGGAAGCGGTTGTAACAGTCCTGTTGTCCTCTGATGTTCCGCCTTCACCTGCTGGCATACCAAGCACCTGGATACGAACCGCGCAATTTCTCGCTTCATCCCATTCCACCAAAAGTGCTGCTTTAGATCTCGATTCATCTTCGTGCCTCCCGGATGCACAGAATAAGCTGAACTATGAGCCTCAGCCAGTATCTCTTCTCGAACATCCCCCTTGGGTACGCAGAGTCTGCTACCGAATCTCAAAGAACCGTCTTCATGTATGAGTAAGTCAGTTCTCAGCCCAGCTTCTACTTGCGCTCTGAACTTTTGCAATCGAGGATCATCCGCTTGCGCAGCCTTGATGCGATCCACAAGAGAAGATTGCACCTGCAGTTGCCAAAATTGCCTGATTGCGCTCGGTGTAACGACTTCAAGCTCGAGTCTCTGAAAATCCTCAATGATGCTCCTCTAACTGGTCAACATCATGGCCGCTGGCTTGCGACTGAGAGTATCTGGTACAACATTTACTTTTTTCGGGTGATACTGAAGGTCCAAGTCGTAGTCCGCCATCAGTTCTAGCCATCGGCGCTGCCTCATATTTAGTTCTTTCTGAATGAAGACGTACTTCAGACTTTTGTGATCCGTGTACACGTCCACCTTCTCGCTCAACAGGTAGTGCCTCCATATCTTCAACGCAAAAACCACTACGGCTCACTCCAAGTCATGCGTAGGGTAGTTCCTCTCGTGATTTCTCAGCTGTCGAGAGGCGTAAGCAACCATCCGACCGTGCTGCATCAGAATACAGCCTAAGCCTCTCCTGAAACATCGTTGCGTATCACCAAAACATCTGAATCGTCTGGTACTGTAAGAATAGGTGCCATGGTCAACATCTGTCTCAGTATCTCAAAAGCCTGAGTACATTCCTTGTCGATATGTAAGGCACTTCCTTCCACGTCAGCCAAATTGGGGGGTCAGGTGATTATCAGGTTCAAGGATGGGATAAAAGTAATGTCTTTGCAAGAAGGAAAGGAATTTGTAAGAAGGATAAATTAATGCATCAAATGGATTTTAAAGATACAATACTCTAGGAAAATTTGATTGACCCGAAACTTTATTAATCAAAGCTTGACAGAGTATAACTGAGAGATAAACTTGGCCCTAAACTATACATCATTATTGTTTGGCCCTAAAAAAAGAAAATAAGCTGCGTCAGTCACGATTGTGGAAGTTCAGCAAGTTGCGATATGCCCTTGCACTAAGATGGGGGCGTCCATTCCCAAAGCGTCCTGCCTGAACATCTGCTTGAGCTTCTTCAGCCTCGAGTTCCTCTTCACTCGAGGTTTCATCTTCCCACTCCTCTTGGACTGGAGCTTCGTCTTCGGATTCCTCCTCTATAGAGTTTTCTTCTCCTAACTTTTCCTCTTCGGCGGGAGCTACCTCACCAGAATCCTCCTCCATATGTTCTGCCCCTTCCGGGTCCTCTCCTGGATCTTCTGCCATAGGGTCTTCCTCAGGATTTCCCTCTTCAGGACCCTCATCTGGATCCTCCTTTATCGCGTTTTCATATGGGTCCTCTTCTATTGGATCTTCTTCGGGATCCTCCTCCTCGAGATCTTCTTCTGGGTTCCCTTCCACTACATGTTCTTGTGGATCCTCTTCTATTGGGTCTTCTTTGGGATCCTCTTCTTCAGGGTCTTCTTCTGGGTTCCCTTTCACTGCATGTTCCTGTGGATCCTCTTTTATTGGGTCTTCTTCGGGATCTTCTTCTTCAGGGTCCTCCTCCGGGTCTTCCTCTTCATCGTCCGAATCATTAATCATATTGATCTCCGGAATTGCGACATCGACTCCCTCATCCTCGGGTTCGCTGTCGTTGAAAATGACCTGTGGGCCATCGACTTCGTCATCTGAACTCACTAATACACAGTCGAAAGAAATGCAGGACTGAGTGTCCTCATCAAGAAACGGTGCGGCCCCAGGGTTGGCCATGGTCTGAAACCCAAAGGTTATGATCAGACAGTGGAACCTGAATGAAAATAACGATTAATGATGCGGAACACGAGAAAAAGATAAAGTAGATAAGATTCAAAACATAAACTTGAGTGGTGATGCACAAGTAGTATATGAAAGTGAAAGTAAGGAAATAAAGTATGATTCAAGGGATCCTTAAATTGAACTGCAATCTTATTCTAAACCCGGCGCTCTGATGCCAACAAAACCATGTCACGCCCCGCTTCCCAAAATACGGAATACAAGGGTGACAAGGCCAGCCATGCTCCTACGATCAAGGAAAAATCCTGTCGTAGTCGCATTTCGGCTTCTAGATTATATGGTAATCAGTAAAATACAGTACGGGTAAAGAGAATGCAGTCACTAAAACTACAAAATACAAAGAGATCTGAGCTCGAAGGAAGTAAACAAAAGAGCAACTAACCAGGAATATCAATGGAGAAATGTAACTGGTCCACTGGTCTGGATCTTCACGGTCTTCTCGAGATCAGACAAATCCACCTCTATCACTGAGCATGCATACTCAGGTCGTCAGAGCGACGTAATAGCAATATTATAATAATGACAAGAAACAAGAAAATAAAGTAATAACAGTGGAGATAAAATGCAGGTAGTCAATAAATCACTAACTAATGCAATACATGATCTGTGTCCCTATCAGTCTCTAGGTCATCTTTGAAATCGAGTTGTGGAAAGGAGGATCGTGTTTAACGATGGTCTTGTACATACCCGACACTACGACCCGCTATCGCCCGGGACATAACCCTGTCAGCCGGACCGCTAGGCCCAACCTATATATACAAGTTGCTGTTCGAATGATCATCCTCTAAATCACTGTCCTCGTTAAATACAATGCTCTTTCCACATCGATTTCCCCTTTTCCCCCAAGTTTACACTATTTATGAGTATGGTTTAGTCGTATACAAGTACGCACCAATAACACGGTTTTGTCACTGTTCACTGTCAAGAATCATTCACTTTTTCACTGGCGTACTTGACACTCCTAAACCAATGTCATTCATGCACGACAATGCATTGTGCACTGAATAATAATACGCACTATCACTAGAAGTATGGCAATCGGGTAAAATGTGTGCATTTATGCAGTTAACAAATCATGTGTAATACGAACTATCATGCACCTTATGAACTTATAAAATTTGCATTAAATCATACATTCAAAATTCAGTAAAATGATACAAGGCGGTAGCAAGTAAACTCAGTCAGCAATTTCACAATATTTGTTTCAGTGCAATCGGATTTCGGGTTTGCAAGTTACAGCCGTTTCATTTTAAGTGTTCGCTGCTGGAAATTCAGTTCCTGAACCGAATGTCCATTTCGCAACACAATTTTCATTCTGTTGGGATCAAAACTAGGCGACGCTATAGTTGAATGAAATTTAGGTTTTTCAATTGGGTTTCCAACGCATTAGACAGATTCTCAATCGCGCCTCTACGTCAAAAGTTATGTACTGTACAACAATGGGGTATCAGTTCTGTTTCTGTTTGGGACTGCCATGTGTCCTGTTAATCTAAATTACAGTTTAAATAGTAAACGACAGTGAAAAGGGGTGAAATTACTTTCATTGGTTATCCAACTGTTTCATCTTCGCTATGGTATAGGGTTCCGTAATATAACAAGTTCAAGCAGCAAAGGGTAAGCATTACAAGATGGAAATCGACAGCCAGAGTTGCTCTGGACTGCAGTCCAGAGCCGCTCTCCGAACCAGTTTCCGTCGTCATTTAAGTATAGAAACAATTTAAAACTTTTATGGGGTTCCAGGTCATCGAGTCGGCTTTGATTTGAGTCCTTGAACGCATCATTCCAATTTGTAAACAATTAGTTATGATTTTTACAAGTTTCAGACGTGGGAAATTTTCAGTTTTAACGGGTGTAAATGGGGATGATCGTTCACGTCAGTAACGATTATATTTTTCAGCCAAATTTTAACACAATGTTCATTACCACACGGGCCAGCTTATGTGATCAATTTCCGTCAGTTTAATGGAAGGTTTTCTTTCGGGTTTTGCATCAAACACTTGCGTCATAAAAACTTACACGAATTGTATACACGGAATTCATAGGATTTTGAATTGTAACAGAACAATCTAGCATGTAGCAAGTAGGGTACTTGCCTCAAGACGCGTTGACGACGCACGGCAGCAGCAATGGCGCGAATGAGACCCGGACACGGCACAGCGAGCTCGGTGGGCAGTTGAGGGATTCCAGTTCGAAGAGGCTCTGGCCTTGGAAGATGAAGGCGATGAAGACTGTGGCTGTAGGAGTTGGGCTCGGTGTAGGGTGTTTTTCGTCACCCCATTGAGATGGGAATACGCTCGCGCTTGTCAGGCGCATTACAGATTCCCCCTGCCTAGGGTAGGCCGGGGTTCATTGATTGTGGGAATCCGAATCTCCGACAGCCGCGAACTAAGCTGCCGTTAATTACCCCTCGCATTTGGAGCGAAGGAACCTCCGATTGACGGGTTAAACTGGTCATGCGAACTCAATATGCAGTGCGTTGGTGTGTGTATTTTTTTGGTTTTGTTCTACTTGTAAAAAAAAAGATATATATACATATATATATTTTCTATATATAAAAACCAAAATAAATAAGTAAATAAATATTTGGAGAAATTTTTATTTATTTATTATATTTTTTTATTTTAAAATATTATTTATAATTTAATTTTATTTATTTAATATATTTTTTTAAAATAAAAAAAGGGATTAAATAAAGAAAAGAAGAAAAGAGAATTTTGGTTTTTTTTTAAAAAAGTGGGGTCACATGTTAGCATGTGACCCCTCATATGAGGGGGGTCACATGCTAGCATGTGACATGGAGGGTCACATGTTAGCATGTGACCCCTCATGTGAGGGGGGGTCACATGCTAGCATGTGAGAAGGCCATCACATGCTTAGCATGTGACGCCCGTGACATGCTTTGCATGTGACCCCGTCACATGTTAAACATGTGATGGGGCTGGTCACATGCTTTGCATGTGACCGCCACCTTCTTTTTTTTTTGTGAACGTGGAGTTCAACTCCAAAACAATTTTATATGGCTAAAAAAATGTAATGTGGAGTTAGACTCCCCAAAAAAATAGTATTTTTTTGTGGAGTTAAACTCAAAAAGAATTTCTGTAGTGGAGTTAAACTCCAAAAGAATTTTATTTGTGGAGTTGAACTCCAAAGGAATTTTATTTGTGGAGTTGAACTCCAAAAGAATTTTTGTAGTGGAGTTGAACTCCAAAGGAATTTTATTTGTGGAGTTGAACTCCAAAAGATTTTCTCTTTTCTCCTTTGAGAAGAAATCCAAAATGGGTTCTCTTGAAACTCCAAGATCTAGATCTTGGAAGATAAAAAAAGAGACCCTTTTTCCTCTCTTGATGGAGTCTTGGGAGGTGGATTTATGGTAAAACTTTGTTTAGTTTAAAAAAAAAAGAGCTAAGCTCTTGATTTATTTGGAAAATGAAAAGGAAGAGAAAGAACTTGAAAAAGAGAGAGTGGAGGAACAAACCCTAGTTTTTTGAGGGAATGAAAAGTCTATCTTTTATTCATCATCATGTTGCCTTATATAGGCTTACACATTTACATATAGTATCTTGGGCTTTACAAAATGGCATTTTGCCCATCCTATGGTTCATGAGCTATTTCTTTTTCCACATAAACCATGGGCTTACAAAAATTTGGCTTTATACCCATTTTGTTTACATTCATGCATAAAAAATTACATAAAAATTATTTATTACATGATTTCATTTTGGCATGGGGGAGGGCCGGCCGCTTCATGTTCGGACTCGACCGGGGCATGTGCCCACTTGACCTGGGCTTGAGCCCACCTAGCTTGGGGGTCGACCTTGACTTTGACTCGGTCAACAGGGGTGTAAATTTTTACCCCAACACTCGGCTGGAGTTTGGTCGACGGTTGGACGCCGGAGAGGGTGCAGCGAGGGGTCGCCTCGGGTTGGTGAAGCTCGGAGTTGCGGTTGCAGCGATGGAGTGAGGTAGTGGAGGGGCTCGGCTATGGAGGTGATGGTGATGATGTAGAGGGGTCGATGAGGTGGCCGGCGGCGCGATGGGAGCCAGGTGATCGTCGGCGATGTAGGGTATTTTTCGTCACCCCATTGAGATGGGAATACGCGCGCGCTTGTCAGGCGTACTACAGATTCCCCCTGCCTAGGGTAGGCGGGGGTTTAATGATTGTGGGGATCCGAATCTCCGGCAACCGCGGATTAAGCTACCGTTAATTATGTCATGCCCCGCTTCCCAAAATACGGAAACGAGGGATGACTAGGCCAGCCATGCTCCTACGATCAAGGAATCATCCCGCCGTAGTCACACTTCGGCTTCTAGCATTATATGGTAATCAGTAAATAAAGCACAGTATTAAAGGAATCACATCACTAATTTATTACATTAAAATTTCATTATTCACAAATTACAGATAAAAAGAACAATTACTAACCAAGTTCAATCTCACGATCACTCTAAGGAAAGCAGTAAAAATAGGGAGTACACCAGACTATATCTCCGTGAACTCGAATGGTAGATCCGTCTCCTATGCTGGTCCTCCCGCGGAATCTGAGTATGCATACTCATGTCGTCAGAGCGACACAATAACAATATTATTATAATACGATGAAACAGGTAAATGAGGTAATACTGGTGTAGGGACAATACAAGTAATCACTATATCACTATATGATGCAGAATATGTCATGTGTCCCTATCGGTCTCTAGGTCATGTTTGAAATCACATAGTGGAAGGAGGATCATGTTTAACAGGAGTCTCGTACATACCCGAGACAACGGCCCATATGCCCGGGACATAACCCTGTCAGCCGGATCGCTAGATCCTATCCTACACGTATCAGTATCACAGTTCGAATGATCATCCTCTAAACACGGTCCCGCTAAATACGATACTCTTTCCACTTTGATTTCCCCCTTTTCCCCAGGTTTACACTATGTATGATATTGATCTAATTATGTACAAGTATACCAATGGCACGGTTTCATCACTGTTCACTGTATCAATCACGGTCACGAATATTCACTTTCCATTGGTATACCCGTCACTCCTAGACCAACATCTTTCACGCACGATAATGCAATGTCTACACGCACTAACACTGAATATATGGCAAAGGGTATGATATATGTATGTTTGCTATCATAAAGCTATGTATGTTATGAATCAACATGCATGTCATTAACTTACAATAAATTGCATAAATTAATATGTTAAGAATTTAGCACAATGATACAAGTAAGACAGTTAGAACACTCAGTCAGCAATTCATCAAAATTTGTTTCAGTTCAATCGGGATTCCGGTTTTCAAGATATGGCTGTTTCATTTTAAGTGCTCGCGGCTGGAAATTCAGTTTTAGAACTGAACGTCCGTTTCGCGACACGAATTGCACCCAGTTGGGCTCAGAATTTAGCGATGTCACAGTTAAATGAAATTTAGGGTTTTTGATAAAATATTCAACGCAACAGACGGATCCTCAATTTCATCTGTACGTTGAAAGTTATACTCAGTTTAACCTCAGGGTGTCATTTCAGAATCTGTTCTGGACAGTTATACGTTCTGCCCTTTTTAATACAGTTTAAAATAGCAAACGGCGATAAATCGGAGTGGAACCACTTGTTTTGTTTAGCCAACAGAATTATCTTTAATCTAAGGTAAAGTTCCATAACATACTACTTCAGGAAACACGGTGACACAGGTCTTGGGACAGGACACAATAATCAGATACGCTCTGGACTGCAGTCCAGAGTCGCACTCCGATCCAATTATCATCACGGTTTCAGAACAGAAAACATTAAAATTCTACATAGGGTTAAAGTTCGTCGAGTTGTCTTCGATTTAAGCTCTCGAACGCAGCATTCCAGTTTGAATATAATTTATGGTGATTTTATTCGTTTTCAGGTACGAGAAAATTCTAGTTTTAATAGCATATTTGGGGGTATCAATTTTTATCACTAACAATCGTATTTTCCAGCGAGATTCATACACGATAATCATCATTATAAGGGCCAACAGAAAGTATCGGTTACCGTCAAATTAGACAATTATTTCCATTGGGATCTAGCATCGAACACTTAGGTCACGTTATGTATCGGTAATTGGCAAATCCGTAAACGAGATTATTTAACTTTGTACTACAATTATTATAGCATGAAGCAAGTAAACACTTGCCTGGAAACGCCTCGGGGTAGCACGGCAGCAACGATGTCGCGAACGCGCGTTGTACGCCGCGAAACAAGTTCGCGCGAGCTTGGCTCGAGACACGGGTTTGACGTCGGAGTTCGCCGGAGCCGTCAAGTGCTTGCTGGAAGCGGAGGTGGTGCTCCGTGGTTGGCCTGGGACTTGCTGGGGTCGACGATATCGGCGATGGTCGCTCCGGTGACGCGCACAGTGGAGTTCGCAGTGAGGGAAAATTGTTTGGAAAATGGTTTTTTTTGGAGTTTTTGGAGAGAGGGAAAAGTTGAGCAGTGGGGTCGGTTTGGAGTGATGAGGGTGGCGCTGAGGATGTAGAGGATCGCAGGGTGGTTCAGGTCAGAGGGGCTCGCCGGCGTCGGTCGTAAGGTGCCAAGTGGTGGTTGGCTCGGGTGTATTGGGTTGGTGTGCAGGGAATCTCGATTTGATGAGGGTGTGGAGTTCGAGTGAAGTGGCTGAGTTTTTGGGGTGAAGGTGATGAAGGAAGGGGTCGGGGAGGTTCGTCGTCGTCGTCGTCGAGGGGTGCATCGAAGTTGCAGTGGGTTAGTGGGGAAAAAGTTTGAGGGTTGGAGAGTTTTGAGGAGTTGGGAAGTGAGAGGGAGATGAGAAGTTGGAGAGTGAGAGTTTGAGGGAGTCGGGCCAGGGTCGTGGGCGACGGCGAAGGCGACGTGGGCGTAACGGCGCGACGTGGGAAAGGAAGAAAATGAGCGGGAGTTTGGACGTGGGGAAGATGAAAGGATTTGGTAACGGGTCGGGTTGGGTTCGAATGAAGGCGGGCACGGGAGCGGTTAGTGGAAGCTGGGCCGGGAAAAATTGGGTTGAGGAAAATATTCCCTTAAAAATTTTCGTGGGCCGAGGGTGAGAATGGGCTGGGTTTAAAGGGAGTGGGCCGGCTAAAAAAAAGAATTCCCTTTAAAAAGAAGTGGGCTGAATGAATTTTAAGGGGATGGGCCGGGGAAAAATTCCTATAAATTGGTTGAAAAATTTCTTAGTGGGCTGAGGGAAAAAAAAACAGTAAGGGCCGAAGGTATAGTTTAGGGTTTTAATTTATTTTAACCTTGGTTTTAATTCGGATTTGGTTTTTAAATCTTGGGTTTTAACTTTTAGGGTTTGGAAAAATATAAATATTAGGCTTAAACAATCAGTTCAAAATATGAAGGAAAAGAAAAGAAACTACTGGAAATCAGAGAATAGGAAACTTTTATTAGAATGGAAACGGGTATTTACAAATTACCCCTCGCCTTTGGAGTGAGAGAACCTCCGATTGACGGGTTAAACTGGTCATGCGAACTCAATGTGCAGTGTTGTGTTTTGAAGGGGTTTTGGATATATCGTGGAGTATCTGTGTGTGTACATATGTATACATATGTATATATATAAAAGGGGGGAAGGAATCCAAAGGATGCGTGGGGCCAGCGCCAGCGATTTGAGCGCAAGAGCGCTAGCGCGCCATGTGTCAGCACGTGGGCGTTCCGGCGCTAGCGCTTTGGGCGCTAGCGCTCTGAGCGCAGGAGCGCTAGCACGCCACGTGTCAGCACGTGGGTGCTCGGGCGCTAGCGCTCTGGGCGCAAGAGCGCTAGCGCGCCACGTGTCAGCACGTGGTCGCTCGGCGCTAGCGCTCTGAGCACTAGCGCTTTGGGAGCTAGCGCTCTGAGCGCAAGAGCGCTAGCGCACCACGTGTCAGCACGTGGGCGCTCGAGCAGCAAAAGGGACTTGGTCCCTGCAATGGGAGTTGTACTCCCAGAAAGGAGCACTTATTATTATTATTATTATTTTTGTGTGTGTGTGTGTATGAGGAGTTACACTCCAAGAATGTTTGAAGCTGGTGAAGGGGCTTCTCCCCTTGAGCCCTAGTTCTTCCCCAAAGTGGGGTTTCTGGAGATGGGTCTCCTTCTTCTTCCTGTCGTTTGGTCGGATCTTGAAGATCAAGAGATGTGAGATTTTAAAAATCTTTTCTTTTTGAGATCTAATGACAGATCCAAGTTCCCTTTTGTGGGTTTTGTGGTGAAAAACTATTTAGTTTTGAAAAAGGAAGAGTAAAACTCTTGATTTAATTCAAAAGAAAGAAGAAGGTTTGGAACCTTCAGCAAAGGGAAAGAGGCACAAACCCTAGGTTTTTTGAGAGAATGAAAAGTTCTTTTTTTATTCATCATCATGTTACCTTTTATAGGCTTACATATTTACATATAGCGCTTTGGGCTTCACAAAATGGCATTTTGCCTACCCCATGGCTCATGTGCCATTTCATTTTTGTACATAAGCCACGGGCTTACAAAATATTGGCTTTATGCCCATTTTGCATACATTCATGTATAAAAAATTACATAAAAATTATTTATTACATGATTTTTTTGTTGGCATGGGGAGGCTGGCCGCTGGCTCGACTTGGGCATGGACCTGCTTAACCTGGGCTTGGGCCCACCTAGCTTGGGGGTTGACCTTGACTTTGAATCGGTCAACCGGGATGCAAATTTTTACCCCAACAGGCGAGATGGTTTGCAGGGGACGCTCGGCTGTGGGTTGAAACAGTGGTGAGGAGAGAGGTCGGCTCGGCGTTTTGGAGAGAGGAGCGAGGGTTTAGTGGGAGGAGGTGACTGAGGTGGTCGTCGTCGTCGTGGTTCAGCGGGGTGTAGGGGATGAAGCAGGGTGTTTTTTAGAGAGAGGAGAGGAGGAAGGAGAACGAGAGTGAGGGGGAGAGAGTTAGAGAGACGAGGAGAGGCTTGAATGGCGCGCGCGAGGTCGTGGTTGACGAGCGGGGACGTGGGGCGACGACGCGGGGGCGTGGAGCGACGTGGAGCATGTAGGGAGAAAGAGCGGGAAAAAGAAAGTGAGTGGGGAAGAAAGGTGATAACGGGTCGGGTCGGGTCGCGGATTTGGGCGCGGGTAAGGAGTTGGGCCGGGAAGGGTTATGTTAATTTGTTTAATTTTTTGGGCTGGGCTTGGTGTTATATATATATATATATATATATATATATATCTAGTTTTTGTTTTTATTCTGTTGGGCTGGGTTTATTTATTTAATTAAAATTTTGTCTTGGGCTTTTATTTGTTTAGGAAAAATTTAAATACTAAAAACCTAGCAACCAATTTCATACAAAATTACGAAGAAAAATGGGAAAGGTTCTTCGTCTGACTAGGAAAATATAGAAAGATTTTATTGATGGAAACGCGGATTTACAGTCACCCACAAGCCGTCAGCAGTACTAGCTGGACGTAACGGCTACCCAGGTATTGAGCGATTAGAAGATCAACAAGTAATCTTGTCCAAAATCTCATGAAGCCTATAAGTAACACTTACCGTACAGTCCGGTCTCTTCGTCTGATATGTCGCATATCGAGTCTAGGGGTAGAATCGCCAGACCCCAGTAACTTAATAAGTTATGCCGATGTATGGCTCATAACGGTTCGAGAAGCTACTGATAACACTTACCAGTAAATCTTATCATCATCCCTGGCCAGAGACTTACTGTTATAACCAATCGAGTATAGCGCAACATCAATTCCCAATACCGGGAGAGACGAAACCCCTCCTATCGCTTATTGCCTCCATGTGACTCGGGATTGTACCCAAAATCCACCTGTTTGCACGACTCCTTTGAGCCGTGATAGGGACAAAATTAAAGCACAGTGGGAGCCGCACAAGACTCTATGACGATCTCGGGTTTACAGATTAACCTGTACCAGCGTCACCAGAGAACTGCTATCTGATGATAGATATAGTACCATCTAGGAGTTCTCGACGAGTCCTATTCGGTGTACCTATTCTCTAATGAGAATTTGTGTATAATCTTTGATGTCAAACACCAATGGCTATAGGATCAACCATCGCCCTATACAGGGTCAAGAAACATACACACTAGTCTACTCTGGAATATCGATGCCCTGTCTTGATATCCCCTCGACTAGGAACAATTAAAGGATGTGCTTATAGACTATCCAGGCCCCACTAGTATGATCTACATCATAGTCCTGAAAGTCAAGCAAACACCCTGAGGGCTTTATCAACATGTAACAGAGAGACAGTATAATAATACTAAGTGTACATATTAAGATAAAGAGCAACCAGATAGTATACTATCATGTCGAGCAAGAAAGTCCTCTATATATATGTCCAAGCATCCACTATATCATACGATGATGGCCTCTAGGACATATATATTCCTAACAATCTTCCACTTGCACTAAAGCCAGTTGTTGTAGTATCTCATACCCAATATCCCAAAAAGGCTCTCACACCGCGTCTAGGGGAGGGCCTTCGTGAGTGGATCTGCTACGTTGTCCTTCGTGTCTACTCTCCTGACCTCAATCTCTCGTCGATCTACTATCTTCCGGATCAGGTGATACCGCCTAAGAATATGTCTGGATCTCTGATGGGACCGGAGTTCCTTGGCCAAAGCCACAGCTCCATTGTTATTACAATACACAGGTATTGGATGCTTAATAGAAGGAACCACACCAAGTTCAACTATGAACTTCTTCATCCAGGCAGCCTCTTTGGCAGTATCATTGGCAGCGATGTATTCAGTCTCCATCGTCGAGTCTGCTACGATATCTTGTTTGAAACTCTTCCAACATACCGCCCCTCCATTGATGGTGAAGACGAGACCGACTTACTGTCGTCCTTATCACTCTTGAAGCTCGAATCGGTAAAGGACTCCACCTGGAGTTCACCGTTACCATACACCAAGAACATTTCTTTAGTCCTTCTTAAGTACTTAAGAATGTTCTTTACAGCTATCCAGTGTTTCTCCCTAGGATCTGATTAATACCTGCTCACTACACCTAGTGAGTAAGTTACATCCGGTCTGGTACATAACATCGCTTACATGATAGACCCGACTGCCGAAGCATAGGGTATCCCTTGCATACGAGCCCTCTCCAAATCAGTCTTGGGAGACATCTCTTTGGAGAGAGTGATTCCTGAACAAGCGGGTAAATTATCTCACTTAGAATCTTCCATACTAAACCTCTTTAGTATGGTGTCTATGTACCTGGATTGGGACAATCCCAACATCTGTTTAGATCTATCTCTATAGATCTTAACTCACAGGATGTAGTAGGCATCACCTAGATCTTTCATGGAGAACTTTTATGATAAGTAGAGCTTTACGGAGTGTAGCATAGGAATATCGTTTCCTATCAAGAGTATGCCATCCACGTACAATACGAGGAAGACAACCTTACTCTCTACAAACTTTTTGTATATATATGGTTCATCTACATTTTTGATGAAGTCAAACTCTTTGATAGCTTCATCAAAACAGATGTTCCAGCTCCGCGATGCCTGCTTCAATCCGTAAATGGATTTAAACAGCTTGCACACATTTCCGCTGCTCCCACTATCTATGAAGCCTTCTGGCTGTGTCATATACACGCTCTCTTCTAAATCACCATTTAGAAAAGCGATCTTGACGTCCATCTGCCAGATTTTGTAGTCATGGTATGCAGCAATGGTAAGTAGGATTCTGATGGACTTAAGCATAGCGACAGGAGAAAATGTTTCATCATAGTCAACACCAGGTCATTGACGAAAGCCTTTAGCAACAAGTCTAGCTTTGAAAGTCTCAACTTTTCCATCTACACTAAGTTTCTTCTTAAAAATCCACTTGCCTCCGATGGGTTTTACCCCTTCAGGAGAAACTTCCAAAGTCCATACTTTGTTGGTGTACATGGATTCCATCTCAGATCACATAGCATCCAACCATTTCACAGAGTCCCCACTTGTGATGGCCTGCTCGAAACTAGTTGGGTCATCATTTTCTATGATGCAATTTTCGCTCCCACCGTCTACGAGAAAACCGTAGTATCTCTCAGGTGGATGATGAACCCTGCTAGATCTGCAGAGTGGCTAGGGTTCGTTGGGTATTATTGGATCCTCCGGTTCTACTAAATTATTAGTTATAGTTTGTGTAGCTAGAACTTCTTCCAGTTCTACCTCATTTCCACTAATTTCTTTCACCAGAAATTCCTTTTTCTAAAAAGGTGGCATTCCTAGAAACAAACACTTTTTGTTCCTCGGTGTGGTAGAATATATACCCTCGCGAATGTTTGGGATATCCTATAAACTTGCACAGAACTGATCTTGCCTCGAGCTTGTCTGGATTTTGTGTTTTCACATAAGCCGAACAACCACATATCTTAACAAAATTAAGATATGGTCTCTTCCCCTCCCATATCTCATACGGAATGGTAGGCACTGATTTGGTCGGAACCCTATTCAATAGGTATGTGGCTGTCTTAAGTGCATAACCCCAAAAGGAAATAGGTAATTCAGCAATACTCATCATAGAGCGCACCATATCTAATACGGTGCGATTTCTCCGCTCCGATACTCCGTTATGATGTGGTGTATACGGAGGAGTAAGCTGAGAGAGAATCACATTCTTTTTTATATAGTCTCGGAATTCCATGCTCAAGTATTCTCCTCCTCGATCAGATCGTAGGATTTTAATACTTTTACCCGTCTGGTTTTCTACTTCGCATTTATATTCCTTGAATTTCTCAAAAGATTTAGATTTGTGTTTCATCAGGAACACATGTCTATATCTTGAGAGATCATCGGTGAATGTAATAAAGTACGAGTAACCATTCCTGGCATGTGTAGACATATGACTGCATACATCACTATGTATCAATCCCAAGAGTTTAGTAGCTCTTTCTCCGTGTCCATTAAACGGAGTTATGGTCATCTTACATTTGAGACATGACTCGCAAGTGTCATAAGATGTAAATTCGAACTGATTCAAATATCTATCTTTATGCAATTTAGCTAGTCTTATCGCATTGATATGACCTACTCTATAGTGTCACAAGTAGGCTTCGTTCATTTCTGAACTTTTCCTCTTGTGTGTGTTCTGTATGTTTAGAACTGTCGTTTGATTTAGAACGTATATACCGTTACTTAACTTACCAAACCCAATCAACACTTGATTTAGGAAAATGTTCATAACATTATCCTCCAGTGCAAAGTTATATCCTTCTTTATGCAACAAGAAAACTGATATAATATTGCACATCATGTTTGGTACATAGTAACAGTCGTTCAGAATTATTGTATTACCATTTGGTAATACCAGGTGATATTCGCCAACTGCTTTGACTGCATCAATTGCTCCAATCCCTACTTTTAGAGACATATCACCCTTTCTCAGTTCTCTACCTCTCTTTAGCCTATATAACAAATTACATACATGGGATCCTGATCCGGTATCTAATACCTAGGACGTAGAGCAAACTGAGAAACAGTTCTCTGTAATGAACACACCCGAAGAAAATGCATCATTATGCTCTTTCTTCGTTCGGGTTGTGCGGGAATCCTGATATTCTGCTATTCCTTATTAGACTTATGACAATCATAAGAAAAAGCGGAACCAATGTTCTCCAGTTCAGTATAATAAGCGGGTTCGGTCAATACATCCATATTATTATCTTGATTAAAGCGTGTCATTGGTCGCTACCTGTTGAGAGAGAGGGAAGGAAACACTTTAGTGTGCGCTCTTTGCAAGATTAGATTGGTTATTATCTGTAACAACCCCAAAGTTCCAATACAAGTTTTTACAAAAAAAATTCAAAATCCAAAAAGAGGTATTTATTGCCTGAGCACAATATAAGTAATTAATTAGCAATTTAATTACAAGAAGGAGCTTGTAGCTCATTGGTAATACCTTGCATTGCTGAACCAAACCACCAGAGTTCAAATCCTATGCCTCCACATTATTTTTAATATTATTTTGTTTTAAAATTTTTAGAAGTTCAACAGTCAACACGAGATAACTCCAAATTTCACCACTACACCTGAAAAACTGAATATACCAGAGGCTTAATCAGGTGACCCCCCACCTCCTCAGCCCTCGAGTCGGCCGGCGGACCGGCCGGACGGCCGAGTCGTCAACACGAAAAAGATGCATCTTCACTTTCTCAACATCCCTGCACACTCTATTTATTTGGATCGTTTACAGAGAGCCCATTAACCACCATTTACTCTATTTTTTAGTGATTTTCAATACATTTTTACATTTTTTAAATTAAAACCCTTCATCTACTTTAACCCTAACCCAACCCTATAAATACCTGTAACAACCCTAATTTTTCTATACCAAAATTTTTCAAATATTTTTTCAAAAAAAAAATCCACATAGGGGTATTTTAGCATGAGCACAAGATATATGTAATTATTTTGTTTTTAATTACAAGCCGCAAGAATATAATAACTCCATTTTTAGTGTACAAGAATTTACTTTAAATTTAAGGTATATAAGGAGCATTTATTCTTGCTGCTATCATTTTAAGTAATTAAATACCACAATAATTACAAGAAGGAGCTTGTAGCTCATTGGTAATACCTTGCAGTGCTGAACCAAGCCACCAGAGTCCGAATCCCATGTCCCACATTATTTTTATAATTATTTTGTTTTAAATTTTTGGAAAGTCAACAGTCAAACCGTCATAACTCTCAAAATTTATACTGAACCCAAAAAGTTAGATACACCAAAATTCCTCCCAGGAGAAACCCCACCCGACGACACTTCGACTCGGCCCGACTCGGCCGAGTCGGTCGGCGCCGCCGGCCGGACGGCCGAGTCGTCAACACGGAATTTCTCCGTGTTGACCTGGTCAACCTCCCTGTATACTTTATTTTATTTGATCGGTTACCAGATTCTCAATAAACCACTTTTATTCCAAAGTTTAATGATTTTTAATGTTTTTCTTATATATTTTTATATTTTTTTAATTAAAACCCTAACCCTAGCCTAGCCCTATATAAACATCCCTACCCTCTACCCTTTCACCTTACATTCCCGAGTCCACTCTCTAAAAAAAATTCAAGAGAACTCGGTACGTTAGAAAAAGAGCGAAAGGCGAAGCGCTGCCGAAATCGACGACGAATTCCGGCGATCATACTAGGACCTTCACGACGCTTCGACGCCCGACAACCCTCTACCTCCCTCTCACTCTCTAACGTGTCCAAAACCCGTAAGTCCCCCTTTCTATCTTTCTTTTCTTTTAAGAAAAATACGACTTTTTAAAACCCGACGGAAATCGGAACAAACCGTTTTCCGATTCGGTTTTCTATCAAAACTCACTTGTCACTAATTGCATAATGCTTAAACATATTCATGTTGACTATTAATCACTTAAAAATCAATTTGGATAAAGTTTTTCACATGAAATGATAACGTTTCCATTTATCGTATTTCTTTCACTTAAATACCACCATGTTTAGTTATCATATTTAACCCTTAACAATTGCTATACCTTAACGTAGATCACGAGGTAATGACCTACCTCCACACACATGCAATTACAACCCTAATTGATATCATCAAAATTTAAAATACGAAAATACAAGACTTTACATTAAAATACCATTTTTTTATAAACCTTTTCTAAAAGTTCTAAGTTGTTTACAATTTCAAAACAAAATCTTTTAATAGGAAAATACGATATGTCATGGACATCGATCGTTTATCTAAACTGACTTTGTGGTGTCTAGGCTAGGCAAGTGAGCTTGAGTAACTTTTAAAGGCCCGCCTCACGATTCGTGAGCGGATCCCTCCCTCCTCACTTGTACTTACCTGGCCGCAATTGGCGGTGAAGAGGCGATTTGAGGTTTCTAATGACTTGTCGTTTAGACCCTTTAGAAATAGGCTAGTTGGCTTAGGAAACTCTCGAAACTAAAATACGGAAATTTATACCCTTTTGCAAATAAATACCTCATCTTTATAAAACCGTTTTCTAAATGATTGGTATTTATTAAATCTTTGCAAAGCGTCACTACAACCCATCTTTGGGGAACTCGTTAGGGATAGTACGTTTTATCGTGCACCCTCGAGCTTAGTAGTGCGAGATTCAGACCTCCGCAAGGAGCATTCGGTCTCGAAAGGTTTAAAATACGACATTTAAGGAAAATGAGATTTTTGGAAAATTAAATATTTATTAAAAATTATTCTTGTATTAACATATATATAATTATCATTTAAACGCCTATTTTGTTATAAGATAAAATTTCCACATTTTCCTAAAAAAATTACAAGATTAAAGGTTACACTAAAATACCATGAATTTTCAAATAAATCAATATTATAATTTAATACTTTTATTAGGATATATTCACTAGAATAACACAAATAAAATTTACACTCATTATAACAATAAAGACGAATAATAAATACTTGAGGTGTATCTTGAAAACTATGCAAAAGTATTTTTATATAAAACCCCCTCAAGTTTTATAATTTACAATAAGGACCCTAACAATTATAGAACTTCAAATTACTTTTCTTTTAGTCTGACTCGGGTTTGAGTCTGACTATTTCTGACTTGAATATGATTCAAGTCATTCTATATTCTTTAATATTCCAATCTCAATATGAACACATGAATTCCAGAATCCAGTTATCATGCCATATTCTTTAATATTCCAACTCAAAATGAATACATGAATCCCAGAATCCTGTTAACAATCATTATAACTTGACTGAATCAAACCATGGATATACATCCATTATTCCGTTATTCCATTTACCCGATTATGCAGTTACAACATGTTTACTGATATCATGGTTTTGATCAGTCATCCAACTTATACAATACAATACTACAATACAATCATAACACTACGGGGTTTAAGAGGTAGACTGGTACGGAATATGTTAAAGATGGCACGAGATGGTCACTTAAGACGTAATTACATTCATGCCGTTGTTCCGTGGTATTATCGACGGAGCCTTGTACTACAGGTTACCAAGGTCCCCGGTGTAAGTGGGACTCCCCTCGTATACACTGGCATCTTCCGTACCAGGCTACAAAAAAACAGCATTAATATAATATTCCAATATTATAATACAACATTAAAAGCTCTCTCTCTCTCTTTCATACTTTCCGTCTATTTCTCCCTTATCTTTGGGACTTACCGAGCGACCTGTTCGCTGACGACATTCTATTTCTTTCTTCTTTGAATGTCGTCAGGTGCTTTGGACCCAGCAGAGATCGAGCCCACCGGTGAAGAATTGGAGCAGTTTCACGAAGACCCCGAGCTCTAGATATTGTACCTTGTTCTTTTCAGTATTTTCATTTCCTGTTATGCCACTGTTTAGGCATCGCTTTCCATTTCAGTTGTATTTACTTTTCATGCATTGTACAAAAGAATGTTATTAAAAAAGTTGCTGTTATTTCTATATCTCTTGTCTCTTGTGATTTACTTTTATATTGCTTAGATACGCTTAGCGTATGTACTTCTGAGTATATACGTAGCGGGCCTCGTCGCGTCCACTTCGCCGTACACCGGGAAGCGGGGCGTGACAATACCACCCCTACCCTCTACCTTCTCATCCCAAACTCTGAGCCAATTCTCAGAAATTTCCAATAAACCTTGTGTACTTTGAAATCGAGCACGAGGAGAAGCTACGACGAATTTTCCGGCGAAGTTCCGACGATCTAACTAGGAGCTCCCGGCGACGAAGCGATGCACCGGCGACTCCTCCCGTTCCACCTCCCTCTCTTTGTTGTCCTAAACCCGTAAGTCCCCAAATTCTATCTCTCTTTTCTTTTCTAAAATACGGATTTGCAAAACCCGACGGAATCGGAACCAATCCGATTTCCGATTCGGTTTCTTTATAAAACTTCACTTCTCGTTAATATAATTATGCTTAAACTCTCTCATGTTGACTTTTAAACACCAATCAACCAAATTGATTAAGTTTCATATCACAAAATAATTACTATTTCATTTTGTTGGATATATATGCCCTAGAGGTCTTCATTGTATAGGATGCTCTGGATATGTATGTACATGACAATCTTTCTTAATATGATAGTACGCTATTTGGTTTGACTTTATCTTAACGTGTGATATATTTTACTTTGTATTTATAAACATGTTGATAAAGCCCATAGGGTGTTTGCCTGACTACCGGCGTTGTGATAGCAGTCATACTTGTGGGAGCTGGATAGTCAATAGGCACATCCTTAGATGTCCCTGGTCGCAGGAGTATCGAGACTGGGCATCGATAATCCAGAGTAGACTAGTGTATATATATCTAGACCCTGACGAGGGGCGATGGATTGGTCCCGCAGCCATTGGTGATGTACACCTAAGATTGTATACAGATGCTCACTGGGTGTGAGTACACCGGACAGGACTCGCCGAGAACTGACTGGATGGTATTTATACCTACTGCCAGATAGCATTTCTCAGGTGACATGTGTGCAGATAGTCCGTTGACTTAAGGTCATCATTTGTCTCGTGTGAGTTCCCACTGTGCTTTGATTACTACCCTACCACGGTTCAAAGGAGTCGTGCAAACAGGTTTTAGTTGGGTACAGTCCCGAGCCACGTGGAGGCAGTGAGCGACTGTTAGGGATTCGTCTCTCCCGGTATAGGGAGTTGATATCGCACAGTGATCGGTTGGTCATACCATAAGTCCCTGGCCAGGGCTGATTGAGAATTACTGATGGACTGATCAGTAGATTCTCGGATGGTCTTGAGCCATGCCGGCACGACTTGTACGGTTATTAGGGGTCTGACGTTCACCACCCCCTAGACCATACAAGCGATACTCTTGGACGAACAGACCGGACTGCGCGGATATTGTCACGGACAGGCTCAGTAGGAGTTCGGATGGGTTTCCTCATCGGCCTTCTTATCAATATCTACCTGGGGTCCGTTACGTACAGCTAGCGCCGCTTGCGGTCTGTGGTTAAACCCACTTCCAGCGTAGTAGTCGAGTCTTTAGAGTCCCACACAGAGATTTCCCAACTCCAGGCGAAACGATATAGAGGTCATACGGTTTTACGATAAGAGTTCGGACGAATACGTGTTTAAACGCACGTACGACATTCGGACAGTTTTTACTAGACGGCTTTGGTTTAAGCCAGATTCTAGTATCAGGTTATTGGATTTATACAGTCTAAAGTTTTTCCGTGTTTTCACGGATAGGAGGGGCGTTCTCGTAATTATACGGGAAGCTTGTAGAAGCATGATGACTTGAGGGTTTAGGTGGCATTGTCATTAAATGATATTCTGACTCATTATGTGTGATTCATTATGTCATTAATGCATTATTAAATGCTTAATGACTCACATAGTGAATCACTCATAATGCATTAATGTAGCATGATGAATAATCTTATTTTATTCATTTATTCATTTATTCATTATGCTTCATATATCAAGTGAGAAACAATATCATTATCATTATTCTTGTTCACCTTCTCTCTCCTCGAGCTCACTCTCTCTTCAAACTCTAATCCTACCACTCATGAGTTGAGATCAAGGATTAGAATAGACTAAACACTCCATAACCTAACTCTATATGATCTAAGTTTCTTTGATTAGCAACTAGAGAAACTTAGTTATCTCAAGTTTGGAGGTGAAGCTTGGATTAGGGTTCTCGGGTGGATCATCTATCACTTAGAGGAGGCCGAGGAGGACGTAGAGAACGAAAAGACGAAGGGCACGATTCACTAAGTATAATCTCTTTTCATAGTAGCTAAGAACTTCTATGGTTGTTGTTAATTATCGTTTAGCAAAGATCTTCGGTTAGTCGATGTATGCTTCTAGAACAAGATCGTTTTTCATATTTCTGCCTCCCAGTAACACGTGGGGTGTTGCACACCGACTTACACATTTTACCGTATTTTTCATTTAAATACCACATAGTTTCAATTCCACCTTCAACATCATAAAACCTTGCTATATTTTTAAGTAGATCATGAGATAACGACCGAGCTCCTCACACACTCATATGCAACATAGCACCATACCCTTGGGAACATAGAATACGGGAAAGCGACACATTTTCATTTAAATACCATTTACTTAATAAAACTGTTTTCTAAAAGATTTAGTATTTATACAAATCTTTGCAAAGCGCCGCTACAACCCATTTTGGGGAACCCGTTCGGGATGATGCGGATTATCGCACATCCTCGGGCTTAGTAGTGCAAGATTCAGACTTTCGCAAGGAGCATTCGGTCTCGAAATATTTAAAATACGACATCTTAAGAAAATGAGATTTTTAGAATATAAAATATATATTAAAATTACTTTTGTATAAATATATGTATATTTATCATTAAAATACCTATTTTGTTATGATATAAATATTCCACTGTTTTTTTAAAAATCACAAGAATCAATTTTACACTAAAATACCATGAATTCCATACAAAACCAATATTACCAATAAATACCATTTATTATGAAAATAGGATATTTTCACTAGAAATATCACAATATAAAATCTACATTCATTACAACTCTAAAGACGACTAATAAATACTTGGGGTGTATTTTGAAAAATATATAAAAGTATTTTTACATAAAACCCCCTCAAGTTCTATAATTTACCATAAGGATCCTAATAAATATAGGTTTAAGCGAGACCAATCTCTTGAGCCTTAGAGAGCCGGAGAAGTGGGTGCTTGCCTATCTAAGATAGACAACTTAACAACAGTGTTATCAATACGGTAATCGTCTTTGAAAAAGACACAAATCCCGCCGTCCATGTGCAGCGGTTACCGATAACATAAAACAATCAGGACTTCAATTTACTTTTCTAATTGTCTGACTCAGTTTGAGTCTCATTATAATCTGACTTGAATATGATTCAAGTACAATTTACAATCTACAATCTACAATATTCCAATTCAATATGATTCTATAAATCCATTATACAACTTGACTTAACCGAACCATAGATATACATTCCATTTACATGATTCTCCAGTTACATCCATTTATATGATTCTACGGTTACATCTGTTTACTGATATCATGGTTTCGGTCAGTCAATCAATTATACAATCAATACAATTTACAAAACAAACAATACAAACAAGACATCTCGGGGTTTAAGGGGTAGATTGGTACGGAATGTGTTAAAAGTGGCACGAGACAGTAAGTGTCACGCCCCGCTTCCCAGAGTACGCAAGATTGAGCACGTGACATAGCCAACCATGCTACCTGTGGGTAGGAAGTATCCATCCACAGTCACATTACGGCTGTAGAGATATCAAGAACAAGATAAAAAAACTAATCTAGCACATGTCCAAATCCATAATAACGAGAGTCAATAAACAATAAAGTGCGGAAGCAAATGATCTAATATAATCATAGAAAGGTGCGTCCTATAAAGCGGGATCGCACCTGGAAATAAAATGCAATAAACAAACTAACCACTATAGAACTCAAATCAGCCTGCTGGCTGAAGTACTCCTGCACGATCGTCGACAGTGGTAAAGAATCTGGGCCATGCAAAACCCAGACGTCAGCGCGTCATGACATCAAGTATATAATGTAAACATGGTAATAAGCAATGCAAATATGAACATGAACAAAGCAGTACTAAGAAATGACAGAACAGGGTAAAGTGCAGTGGTGACTAAACTGTCCTATCAGGTTTCTACTCTATAGTCTCTGAAATCAATTTGATGAATCGTCGATGTAACTCAATAGTATCCCGTGCGTGCCCGGGACCACGGTCAAGATCCTCGGGGCTGAATCCGAGACGTGCCGCTAAGCAGTAAAAGGTAGCAAGATGGACGAGTAGTGTCAGCATCACCACTCCGGAGCTGGCCAAGCCCGTAAGACTGATCAGAACAAGTATCGAACTGTTGAGTTACAAGTCGGTTTCACCTTTGATTTCCCCATACCCCCAAGCTATGTATGTCAGGTCAGGTATTCAGTTGTCAAGGACTAATGCCAACACAAGATCCGGTAAAAGTAGGTCTGTCTGGATCGACAGCAGGAATGGTCAGGGTTGTCGGCATTAGGCATGAAATCATGAAACAAGTCATGTCGTGGTACGACAGGATGAGTCGGTATGTATGTATATGTCATGTGTAGCAGGGTCAGGCCAATATGTAGTGCAATCGGGTATGTGCTCACAACAGGTATACAATCAATAATGAACAGCAGCAGGAAACAGTAATTAACCACAATGTTCCATATAACCACAGTGATGTTTGTATCCTCTTATTAACAGGTTCAAGCACCTTTAGGGTGCAATAGCCACAAGGTAAAATCAATATCCACAATTCTGAAGTAATGAAGCTACAGGAATTTACATTAAGTATAATAATTGTTTCATGAATGATTTAACAGTTTAAGCAGATATGATTCAGTCGTTTTGTTTAGTTGAAATATGGATTGGTGTGGGTTGATTAATTCGAGGAACTGTTGTAACGATTCCATTATAAAGATAACTGCAATAATATGATATCAATTGCCATCATGAGGTTGTGGTATTATATAGTATGAATTCAATTGCGTGGCGAGACTAGATCTCGCACGCTAGCATGTTAGAGCAAGTATTCAGATACTTGCCTCGGCGGTTCTGCAATCTGGAACACGGAGGCGATGTCGGCAAAACACGATATGATAGCACGGGCCACGGATCGAGTCCCAACAGAGAACAATGGGATCACACGGACCAGGGGGCTTCGCTGGAGCGTCGGGTTCGCCAAGACGGCACGGTCGGATTCCGGCAAAACGCGACAACAAGTTAGCAACACATAAAGAACTCAAGGCGATCAGCGGGGGGTTTACTGCACAACGGAAAGGTGAGGAAGGCTTACCGAGAGATATACCAGGTGACTCCGGCGGGCTCGACGGCGCCGGCAACGGCGGCGGCGGCTGCAAGGGCTGAAAGCCTCGGGGTGTGCGGGAGAAGGTGCTGCGGCGAGTGGAGGAAAGGGTGGTCGGCTCTGGTGGTCGAGGGGGAGAAGGAGGTGGCCCTGGTGACGACGTCGAGGTCGCCGGCGCGTTCTCCGGTGAACAGCGGAGGGTAGGCGATGGGTGAAGGGCTCGGGTTGGTGGTCCGGCGAGGGGAGGAGGGCAGCGACGACGAGGTCGGGATGAGGAGGGTGAGAGGGTGCCGCGGGGGTCGTCGGCAACGGGAGGTTGCGTCGACGGCGAGGTCTGCGGGGTTGGAGGCGACGTCGGGGTTGGGTGCAGGTGCGGGAAAGCACGGGAGAACGAGGGGAGGAAGGTGCGGTGAGGTCGACGAGGTGGTGACGGCGACGGCGAAGCCGTGAGGAGGTCGGCGGTGAGGTTGCAAGGGCTGGGGTTAGGGTTTCGTGTGGGTTTCTCGTGGTCGATGGGGAAATAGAAGGCGGCTGCATGGGTTTTAATAAATAGAGGAAGAGAGAGGGAGAGATTGGAGAGAGAGAGAGGGAGAGATTGGAGAGAGAGAGAGAGAAAAAGAGTAAGGAGAGAGACAGAGATAGAGAAGGAGGAGGTGGGGCCCACGAGCTCAATTGGGAGCTCGTGATTGGCTGGGCGGAAATCAAGAGGAGAAATTTGAAAGGATTTGCAGTTAACGAAGATATAAAATCGTATATAATTAGTTTTAGATATTTAATTAAATGGGCCCTTTTTGGCGCGAAATGAAACATTTCCAAATCGAGCCCGGATTGCGCCCAAATGTTCCAAATTCAAATTATAGGATTTTAAGCGGGTTCCAAATTTTGAAAAGAGGTGTTTAATGATTAAAATGCATGCCCCCAAGTCGGACACTTGCACGCGTGCGTAGTCGTCCAAACTTGCCCGTTTAGCCGAACGGGACGGAATCTCGACATGCGGACGCTACCACGCGACTAGTGGCGACGAGTAGGCCAACATGGACACTTTTAATTTCATTTTAGGAGTTAAAATTTGTTATGTGCCAAAATGACTTAACCGGTTAAAATTAAGCAATAAATCCCAGAAAAACAGAATAATTGGAAAGGAGCAATATATAACCCTCAACTAGTAATATAAATAGTATTATTGGGCTAGGGTGTTACATCATACCCAACTACAAAAAGAATTTCGTCCTCGAAGTTCCAAGAATACAAGATAGCTAACTACTGGAAAAGGTGAGGGAATTTCTGTCGGATCTCGTCTTCTCGCTCCCAAGTGGATTCTCCATGCGATCGGTTACCCCAAGAAACTAGCACAAGAGGGATAACCCTGTTCTTAAGAACCTTTTCCCCTCGATCCACGAAAGTCAAGTCTTCTCATACTGTTAGCTCCGAATGATCCAAGACATGAGTCTCATCACGAACATACCTCCGTAGTTGAGACACATGAAACACATCGTGAACTCCTGCTAATGACTGTGGTAACGCCAACCGGTACGATACCTCTCCAACACGCTCCAAAATCTCGAAGGGTCCGACGAATCGAGGACTAAGCTTTCCCCGACTGCCAAAGCGAATCACCCCTCTAGTCGGTGATACCTTCAGGAATACCAAATCACCCACGGCGAACTCGAGAGGTCTTCTTGACGTGTCGGCCCAACTTTTCTGTCTGTCTTGAGCTGCCTTCATAAGCTTCCTGATTGTATTCACCTTCTCGACTGTCTGTACCACCAAATCTGGTCCTAGTAATCTTCGTTCACCAACATCATCCCAACAGACAGGTGAACGGCACTTACGCCCATACAACGCTTCAAACGGAGCCATCTGAATAGTCGCTTGGAAGCTATTGTTGTACGAAAACTCCACCAGGTGTAGATGATCTTCCCAAGAACCTTTGAAGTCCAACATGCAAGCCCTCAACATATCTTCAAGGGTCTGGATCGTTCTCTCCGATTGTCCATCAGTCTGAGGATGATAAGCTGTGCTAAACTTCAGTCGAGTCCCCAAACTTTCTTGTAAACTCCTCCAAAGGTGCGACAAGAACCGAGTGTCCCGATCGGACACGATGCTTATCGGCACTCCATGCAATCTGACAATCTCCTGCATGTATCGCTCTGCCAAAGTCTCTGTCGATTGACCAACCCGAAAAGGAATAAAGTGAGCTGCCTTGGTCAACCGATCGACAATCACCCATACTGCATTGTTGCCCTTTGGACTCCGCGGTAAGCCGTCACGAAATCCATGGTTATATGTTCCCACTTCCACTGAGGAATCGGAAGTGGTTGCAACAAACCAGCAACTCTTTGGTGTTCAGCCTTGACTTGCTGACACACCAAGCACTTAGCCACGAAGCGAGCAATTTCCCGTTTCATACCTTCCCACCAGAAGTGCTGTCGAATATCTCGGTACATCTTTGTCCCTCCTGGATGTACAGAGTAAGCTGAACTGTGTGCCTCCTTCATAAGCTCTTCACGCACATCTCCTTTTGGCACACACACACGGCTACCGTATCTCAACGAACCGTCTTCATGGATCAGTAAATCGGTTCGTAGTCCGGCTCCAACCTGCTCTCGAAACTTTTGCAGTCTAGGATCCTGCGATTGCGCCACTTTAATCTTCTCAACTAAGGACGACTGTACTTGCAATTGCATCAACTGTCCTGTAGCATGTGGTAGCACAACCTCCAAGTCCAATCTCCGAAAATCCTCAATGATCTCCCTTTGTGCGGTCAATACCTGAATTGCTGGTAACCGACTTAGCGCATCTGGCACGACGTTAACTTTTCCCGGATGGTACTTAAGATCAAGGTCGTAGTCGGCCATCAGCTCCAACCATCTGCGTTGCCTCATGTTCAACTCCTTTTGAGTGAACACATACTTCAAACTCTTGTGATCTGTAAAGACTTCGACTCTCTCACCCTAAAGGTAGTGTCTCCAAATCTTCAGGGCGAAGATCACGGCTGCAAGCTCCAAGTCATGAGTCGGATAATTCTTCTCATGAGTCTTCAGTTGCCTTGATGCGTACGCAACGACTTTCCTATTCTGCATCAGAACACATCCCAATCCCTTTCCTGATGCGTCGCTGAGAATCACAAGTCCTCCTGAATTATCTGGTACGGTCAGGATCGGGGCGGTTATCAACTTCTGCTTCAACGTCTCGAAGGCCAATGCACATCCATCCGTCTAAACAAACGGTACCTCCTTACGCGTAAGCTTGGTTAACGGCTCAGCTAAACGAGCGAAGTTCTCCACAAATCTTCTGTAGTAACCGGCGAGTCCAAGAAAACTCCTTATCTCCGCAACATTCTTTGGAATAGGCCAATCTCGAACTGCTGCAATCTTTTCGGGATCGACGGCGATTCCATCGCCCGACACGACATGCCCCAGAAACTTCACTTCTTCCAGCCAGAATTCACACTTACTCATCTTCGCAAATAACTTCTCTTGTCTCAGCGTCTTCAGTGCGATCCTTAGATGCTCAGCATGCTCCTCCAGACTCTTCGAGTACACCAGAATATCGTCAATGAATACCACAATAAACTGGTCCAAGAACGGTGAAAAGATCCTGTTCATCAAATCCATGAATATTGCCGGCGCATTAGTCACTCCAAAGGGCATCACTAAATACTCGAAATGCCCATACCGAGTTCGAAACGCCGTCTTGCAAATGTCTTCTGCCTTCACTCGGACCTGATGATATCCTGATCGCAAGTCCAGTTTCGAGAATACCCTCGCGCCACTAAGCTGCTCAAAAAGTTCTCCAATGCGAGGGATCGGGTATTTGCTCTTAATAGTCATCCGGTTCAATTCTCGATAATCAATGCACATCCTTCTCGTGCCATCCTTCTTCTTTACTAAAAGAACTAGAGCTCCCCAAGGCGAGTTGCTGCTTCGAATCCATCCCTTCTCGAGTAATTCACCAACTTGTTTCTTAACTTCTTCCAATTCCACCGGTGCCATCGGATAATAAGATTTTGATACTGGCGCCGCACCAGAAATAAGGTCAATCGCGAACTCCACGTCTCTCCTCGGTGGTAGACCCGGTATCTTTACTATGTCCATGAAATCACGAACTACCACCCGTTCTTCACAACCATCAACTTCCATAGCTGCAAGAACACTGTGTGTCAGCCTAGCCTTAAACTCGATTGGCCCGACAGAACTGCTTCCTTACCGCAACTGCTGTCTACATCGTTGGCCGTGAAAGGTCCAGCGAGACTACTGAGTCTCGTCCATTCTGCTGCATGCACGTCCACGGTTGCTCCATTCTGCCTTAGTCCGATGAACTTCTCTTCCATTTCCTCCCGTGCAGTCCGCGGGAAGAATTTCTCCAGGAAACTTTTAGAGAAATCCGCCCAACTGATCGGCTTGGGCAGGCGGGTCTCCTCCACAAGCCATCACTCTCGGGCATAATCCACCAGCTGAATGCGCACCACATCAACACTCTTGTCTTCTGGGATCTGTGCCGCAATCAGCAAATTCTCCGTGTTACTAGCCACTGCTAGGCTGGCAACAGCTCCTCCAGACCGGTGAAAGTAGTAGGACCCAACCGTCTGAAATCTGCTACGGTCCTTACTCGGTCGACTGGTCTAGTTCCAACTTCGTTTACAGACTGCTGAACGATCTGCAAACCTTCCTGAAACAAGTTCGCGTGCTGCTGGATCAGCTCGGTCTGTTTCTTTGATTTCCAGTATTCCTCTTTATCTCTCCAAGCATGGCGGCTTCGTTCACACGCCTCCGGTACGTCTTCAACTCCTTACCTGTCATAATCCTGAACTCAAAACACCCAACATTAGCATGATGATAGATTCTGAATATGGATCAAGGCTAGAACTCCAAGATACTTAAATAGAGTACCGCATTGTAGCTATGCCGCGGTATCATAACCGCAATTACTTAACTCCACCCAAGTCGCCCAAGTCCTAGGGATAACAAGAAATCAGGTTTCCGAGTCGACATGCAAAGTAAGTTTGCACGTCGTAAAAGATATAATCAGGAAGAATGTGATTCAAGAATGGTAAAACGGTCAAGGTGGCAGGATATGTTTCCTAAACACGGGTATTCTGATTTGTGTATTAGGTACAATACCCAACTACAAAAGAATCAACCCGACTATCCCATGGCTCTGATACCAAAAGAACCATGTCACGCCCCGCTTCCCAGAGTACGCAAGATTGAGCACGTGACATAGCCAACCATGCTACCTGTGGGTAGGAAGTATCCATCCACAGTCACATTACGGCTGTAGAGATATCAAGAACAAGATAAAAAAAACTAATCTAGCACATGTCCAAATCCATAATAACGAGAGTCAATAAACAATAAAGTGCGGAAGCAAATGATCCAATATAATCATAGAAAGGTACGTCCCATAAAGCGGGATCGCACCTGGAAATAAAATGCAATAAACAAACTAACCACTATAGAACTCAAATCAGCCTGCTGGCTGAAGTACTCTTGCACGATCGTCGACAGTGGTAAAGAATCTGGGCCATGCAAAACCCAGACGTCAGCGCGTCATGACATCAAGTATATAATGTAAACATGGTAATAAGCAATGCAAATATGAACATGAACAAAGCAGTACTAAGAAATGACAGAACAGGGTAAAGTGCAGTGGTGACTAAACTGTCCTATCAGGTTTCTACTCTATAGTCTCTGAAATCAATTTGATGAATCGTCGATGTAACTCAATAGTATCCCGTGCGTGCCCGGGACCACGGTCAAGATCCTCGTGGCTGAATCCGAGACGTGCCGCTAAGCAGTAAAAGGTAGCAAGATGGACGAGTAGTGTCAGCATCACCACTCCGGAGCTGGCCAAGCCCGTAAGACTGATCAGAACAAGTATCGAACTGTTGAGTTACAAGTCGGTTTCACCTTTGATTTCCCCATACCCCCAAGCTATGTATGTCAGGTCAGGTATTCAGTTGTCAAGGACTAATGCCAACACAAGATCCGGTAAAAGTAGGTCTGTCTGGATCGACAGCAGGAATGGTCAGGGTTGTCGGCATTAGGCATGAAATCATGAAACAAGTCATGTCGTGGTACGACAGGATAAGTCGGTATGTATGTATATGTCATGTGTAGCAGGGTCAGGCCAATATGTAGTGCAATCGGGTATGTGCTCACAACAGGTATACAATCAATAATGAACAGCAGCAGGAAACAGTAATTAACCACAATGTTCCATATAACCACAGTGATGTTTGTATCCTCTTATTAACAGGTTCAAGCACCTTTAGGGTGCAATAGCCACAAGGTAAAATCAATATCCACAATTCTGAAGTAATGAAGCTACAGGAATTTACATTAAGTATAATAATTGTTTCGTGAATGATTTAACAGTTTAAGCAGATATGATTCAGTCGTTTTGTTTAGTTGAAATATGGATTGGTGTGGGTTGATTAATTCGAGGAACTGTTGTAACGATTCCATTATAAAGATAACTGCAATAATATGATATCAATTGCCATCACGAGGTTGTGGTATTATATAGTATGAATTCAATTGCGTGGCGAGACTAGATCTCGCACGCTAGCATGTTAGAGCAAGTATTCAGATACTTGCCTCGGCGGTTCTGCAATCTGGAACACGGAGGCGATGTCGGCAAAACACGATATGATAGCACGGGCCACGGATCGAGTCCCAACAGAGAACAACGGGATCACACGGACCAGGGGGCTTCGCTGGAGCGTCGGGTTCGCCAAGACGGCACGGTCGGATTCCGGCAAAACGCAACAACAAGTTAGCAACACATAAAGAACTCAAGGCGATCAGCGGGGGGTTTACTGCACAACGGAAAGGTGAGGAAGGCTTACCGAAAGATATACCAGGTGACTCCGGCGGGCTCGACGGCGCCGGCAACGGCGGCGGCGGCGGCTGCAAGGGCTGAAAGCCTCGGGGTGTGCGGGAGAAGGTGCTGCGGCGAGTGGAGGAAAGGGTGGTCGGCTCTGGTGGTCGAGGGGGAGAAGGAGGTGGCCCTGGTGACGACGTCGAGGTCGCCGGCGCGTTCTCCGGTGAACAGCGGAGGGTAGGCGATGGGTGAAGGGCTCGGGTTGGTGGTCCGGCGAGGGGAGGAGGACAGCGACGACGAGGTCGGGACGAGGAGGGTGAGAGGGTGCCGTGGGGGTCGTCGGCGACGGGAGGTTGCGTCGACGGCGAGGTCTGCGGGGTTGGAGGCGACGTCGGGGTTGGGTGCAGGTGCAGGAAAGCGCGGGAGAACGAGGGGAGGAAGGTGCGGTGAGGTCGACGAGGTGGTGACGGCGACGGCGAAGCCGTGAGGAGGTCGGCGGTGAGGTTGTGAGGGCTAGGGTTAGGGTTTCGTGTGGGTTTCTCGTGGTCGATGGGGAAATAGAAGGCGGCTGCATGGGTTTTAATAAATAGAGGAAGAGAGAGGGAGAGATTGGAGACAGAGAGAGGAAGATTCAGAGAGAGAGAGAGAGAAAAAGAGTAAGGAGAGAGACAGAGATAGAGAAGGAGGAGGTGGGGCCCACGAGCTCAATTGGGAGCTCGTGATTGGCTGGGCGGAAATCAAGAGGAGAAATTTGAAAGGATTTGCAGTTAACGAAGATATAAAATCGTATATAATTAGTTTTAGATATTTAATTAAACGGGCCCTTTTTGGCGCGAAATGAAACATTTCCAAATCGCGCCCGGGTTGCGCCCAAATGTTCCAAATTCAAATTATAGGATTTTAAGCGGGTTCCAAATTTTGAAAAGAGGTGTTTAATGATTAAAATGCATGCCCCCAAGTCGGACACTTGCACGCGCGCGTAGTCGTCCAAACTTGCCCGTTTAGCCGAACGGGACGGAATCTCGACACGCGGACGCTACCACGCGACTAGTGGCGACGAGTAGGCAAACATGGACACTTTTAATTTCATTTTAGGAGTTAAAATTTGTTATGTGCCAAAATGACTTAACCGGATAAAATTTAGCAATAAATCC
This sequence comes from Agapanthus africanus, assembly GCA_030015575.1. Classification (NCBI taxonomy): domain Eukaryota; kingdom Viridiplantae; phylum Streptophyta; class Magnoliopsida; order Asparagales; family Amaryllidaceae; genus Agapanthus; species Agapanthus africanus. The sequence goes on from CM057346.1 coordinate 563,235,562, forward strand.
CAGAAAAACAGAATAATTGGAAAGGAGCAATATATAACCCTCAACTAGTAATATAAATAGTATTATTGGGCTAGGGTGTTACAGTAAGACTTAATACACCTAATACGAGTCCAGCTGCTGTTGTACCGTGGCATAAACGGTTCATTGTACTATGCTTGCCTCTAGTCTCTGGCATATAGAGACTCCTCTCGTATACACTGATATCCTTTTGTACCAAGCTACAAACAACAGTGTCAATACAATATTATAACAATATAATACAACTTTAAAAGAAACCATCTTATTCTGTCTATTCTACTTTTCTCTTATCTTTGGGACTTACCGAGCGATCTGTTCGCTGACGACATTCTATTTCTTTCTTCTTTGAATGTCGTCAGGTGATTTGGACCCGTCAGAGATCGAGCCCACCGCTGAAGACTTGGACCAGTTCAGTGAAGACTCCGAGCTCTAGTCATTGTACACTTTCCATTCAGTACTTTCATTTCTGTTATGCCATTGTTTAGGCATTGCTTTTTATTCAGCTGTATTTACTTTTCATACATTGTACAAAAGAATGTTAATAAATAAAGTTGTTGTTCAGTTTATATCTCTTATCTCTTGTGCTTACTTTTATATTGCTTAGATGCGCTTAGCGTATTTACTTCACAGTAAATACGTAGGGGACCAGTCCCATCCTCTTCGCCGTATACCGGGAAGCGGGACGTGACATTATCTTATCTAATCAGGATGGCTCTAACTGTTTTTATCAAATTTTTCTTCAAACCATAAAAACTAAGATTAGCCAGGATTAATTACACTCTACAAGTTCGCCAATCGGTCAGACAAGCAGGTATTGGTACTCCGAGGGAGTCTTTCCATTCTTTCGCATGAAACTAATTAAATAAGCTCGTTTCCGCAGAGGTATAATCCCGTTAACACCTTTCTTAGACACCTACTGGATCAGCTAATTGTAAAGTGGAAAACTCTCTCAGGAGTAACTCTTACTCGCAGTGGGTATCGAAATCCAACTATCTAATAAAAGATATGCAATCTCATTTCAAATTTCAACACTTGAAATTCCCAATATCTGTTTTTACCCCTAACAACCTATGACCTTGACGGAGGCCAACAAACCATAGGCCGCCAGTCAAGTTCAACCCGTTCATTTCGTAATTGAATTAAACCCATCCGCATGACCCTTGACGGAGGCCAACAAGGTCCTACGACTACCCTAATCCAATCGCATCATATGCGGCAGATAAGCACTAATTAGCTACCGCACACTACGTCTTGATGAAGGCCAACAAACGCAGCACGAATACTAAATAACACTTATCTGAAATGACGGAGGGCTGCGCTGGTTTTTAAGAAAACGTTTAGCGTAATGAACTTGATATCGTTGTAGAATCTAGTGTTTTGAAAAGGGGTGTTTTTTTTGTAGCTTTTACTAGTTTCGCTAAAAAGGTCACTTCCGGTAAAGGGATCTCGGCGCTTTCCTCATCGAATGAGGTGTTGGATATTCATCAAGAAATACCACTATGGAAAGTAAGAACTAGAGAAGCTATGAAAACTAAACCGAGTGGGTTGTAGTATTTGCTAGTTCCGCTAAAGAGCTCACTCCCGGTGAAGGGATCTCGGCTCTTTACTCATCGAATGAGGTGCTGGATATTCTTCAAGGAATACCACTATCTAAAGCAAGAACTAGAGCTACCTTTTAAAAAAAAATTGATTCTACAATATTTTTAGGTTTATTTCCTTTCATTAATCTTAATAACGAAATTCCATCATTTAATGTTTTCCTGAAAATCACAGAAAAGAAACAAAAATAGAACGTATGCTTATGCCATCCGCATACGTCATGGGACCCCGTCATACACCGTTAGGTCACTTAACTAACGGCAGAGCGGAGACTGGACTAGCGCGGGTGCAAAACATAAGAACGTTTATTATATATCACATAAAATTTGGTGTATACATGTTTACCCCAATCAGAGCAAAGCTCTGTTCAAATTCCGAGGCGGGAGATGAAGCAATGCTTCATCTTCCCCCAATCAGAGCAAAGCTCTGCTTTGAAAATTTAAAATTTAATAAGTGAAGCAACGCTTCAGATTCTTTGCGCTGTGCGCAACGCGCCACGTGTCAGACGCAGATGCATCAGTGCGGCGCCCAAGAAGGCCCGCCCAATCAGAGCAAAGCTCTATTAAAGGAAGCAACGCTTCAGTTGCGCGGGTGCTGCGCTGCGCGACACGTGTCAGCGCAGATGCGCTAGCGCAGTTGCGCTGCGCTTTGCGCTGCGCGACACGTGTCAGCGCAGTTGCGCTAGCGCAGTTGCGCTGCGCGACACGTGTCAGCGCAGATGGGCTAGCGCAGTTGCGCTGCGCTGTGTGCTGCGCGACACGTGTCACGCGCTGGGGTATCTGCGCCAAACTGAATTAAGATTTTAAAGAAATCTTTCTGTTCTTGTTAAAACAAGAAGATTTTCTTCTGTAAAGCAGAAGTCCTTGGATCAAAGATCCAACAGTGGGAAAATTCCCCAAATCACTCAGAAAAAGATTTATGTAACAAATCTAACTAATTTATGGGCACTATAAAAAGGACCCTAGGCCTCAATTCAAAGAGAGAAACATTTTTCTTAAAAAAAGTCAACAGCTTCAAACAGAGAGAGAACTCTGAGAAAATTTCAAAGAAAAAGGTAAAAACCTTCACGAGAGGAAAGAAATTTCTTCTAATAGATCATTGATCTAAAAACCAGATCAATGATCTTCACATAATAAACAGTGCTTTGCACTTTTATGAACCTCTGGTTCTTGAAACAAAAAAGAAAAATTTATTTTCTTTGATCTAAATTAGATCAAGAAATCAAATAGTGCTCTGCACTCCTGTTCTTGAATCTTCTTAGTGCTTTGCACTTCCAAACTGCGCTGTTGCGCTCTTAAGAGAGCGCCACGTGTCAGCTACAGAACAACTTGCGCTACACGCTCTTGAAATAGAGCTTTGCTCTCTGGAATTGGCGCAACTCACCAGAGCGCGCCACTTGTCAGCAGCGCGGCGCACTAGCGCAGCGCACTGCGCTGTTGCGCTTGCGCTCGCCAGAGCATGACACGTGTCCTCACCACAAGCGCTTGCGCTCAGTGATTGGCGCAAAGCGCCTGACAAATGCAATGCATTTCATTTCCTGAAGGGCCAGGCCCAATTAAAAGGCTTAACAGGCCTAACAAATAAAATGCAATGCATTATTTAAAAGGGCAGAGCCCAATTGAAAGGTCCAGTGGACCAAAACAAGTGATCTGCATCATAATAAAAAGGGCAGAGCCCAGTCAAAATGGGCATAAATGGCCTGAAGTAATGCAATGCATTATTTAAGTGTGGGCAAAGCCCTAGCACGGGTCTAATAGACCGGAAATAAATAAAGGTGTTGAACATTTTCAAATGGACTTAGCCCAATTTTGGCCGTAAGTCCTTAAATAAAATTGACTGAGCACAAATGCTCCCTAAATGAATTTGTATCCGGTTCGAGGGTACATCTCCGAACTCCTCTGACATCTGTTGTTGTAATCATTCAACGTCGTCAGAGAGGCAACGAGTCCCAACGACCATACATTAATTTGGACCGAAACGTCCCTAAACTAATATCGGACCGAAACGTCCATAAACTAATGATGGACCGAAACGTCCCTAAACTAATATCGGACCGGAACGTCCCTAAACTAATATCGGACCACCACGTCCCTAAACTGGAATATGGACCACCACGTCCCTAAGCTGGCACAATAGAGCCCAAACGCTCTTTTGTCGGATCTAAACGGTCCCGTTAAGTTGATCTTAGTCTCAAACAGGACTATCGTATCCTTAACGAACGTTTAAGTTGATCTTAGCCGCAACGCGACTAATGCATCCTTAAACTAAAAACACCAAACCCAAATCTAAGTAAATACGGATTTGGACTAATCCACGTCCTACGGGCGACGGCATTACTCAGTCTCCGTATACAATCCACGGGCAACCACAAACAAAACAAACACACACGACACGAAGTGAAATTCTGGAGAAGGAGAAAGTTGTTACCGCGATGCGGTAGCGTAATTAACTGGAGGGGCTTGCGCCTGCAGGGAAGAGCGTCCCCACAATCAAAAACCCCTCACCCTGAGGGGGAATCTGATGAAGTCTGCTACATCGGCCGCATCCATCTAAACCTCCGATGCAAGATGCCATAAATCAACTTGGCATTTTCGGAGAGGTAGACGGATAAAACCAATTAGCATCTGCCCCGAATCTCAGCGTCAGGACATCGCGGTCCTGTGCGCCGCCTTTCGGAGGGAAACAGATTCTGGCACGCCCGGTGGGACCTCTTCCTCTTTCCACTCCACACTTTGTGTGTCGTGTTCGCGAACATATCGCGGTTTGCTGTGATTGCCTGTTGATTGATTCGAAAGAGTGTGTTTGTAGTTTAACCGCAATCAATAACGGTGTTGCACGTAGCTAGACCGAGATGAGTACGGGTCGTCCTCTGGGAAACGTGGAACCTTTTAATTTTACTTTAGATGTGTTGAAAAAAAGAAAGAAATAAGAATTTTGTTGAATGGTTTATAGATCTACGTTTAAACAAGAATGTAAAATAGAGATCTAGATTATTTTAAAGAAGTAGTTAATATAATAAGAAGGGTTGTAGAGTTCGTTAGAATTTAGTAGTTATGGATGATTAATTAAAAGTTACCCTTTTTATCCATTAATTGATTTAGAACTAGAACGACGGCGATGCGTGTAGATTAGGGTTTCTGGAGGGAAAAGGAATCCCACTCTTAACCCTTATCTCAACACGGAACTCCTTTCATATCTAGCCTTTACCAAAACAATCATTAATCTAATCTCTAATCGCGGTCGGAACTAGCAAAGAATTGCTAGCGCGCCCGATTAGGATGTTAATGATTCTTTTGATAAAGTTCCTAAACTTTATAGGACTTAAAAAGGGTTTAGTTATTTTCATCATCCATTAGCCTACCCTAATCCTACGAACCCTAACAAGCGGAGAATTACTCGCGCATGTTGGGAAAAGAAGATGAAAAGACAGAGAGGGAAAACATAATGTAAATGCAAAAAGAATTAAATAAAATAATTACCTTTATTAATAAACTTGAACAAACTACACTTTAATCCGTAGAAAATGATTACAAACTAGTTGCTTCTCGAACTCTTCCGAAGGAGGTAGATGAACAGTTGATGATCAGCCTGGATGCGTGAGCCGTCTTGGACTTCGTGATCTCTTCGGCTTGATATCTTCTAAGTTTAGCCCTTGGTCCTTTATATAGCCCTCAAAGAAGAAAAACTAGTTACCATATATGGTGACTTCTTAATATGGTAACTTTCCATGCCTGGATTCTGAGTCCCAGTCAGTATTGATTTTATGATTTTTGCTGATTTTTGATCCTGACATCTTGAACATCTTGATCTCTTGACCTGAGCTAAATCTTGCACAATATCTCTATGAATAATGTTAGTTTATTTATTAAATTAGAGAGAGTGTCTTAATCACTATATATGCTAATAAATCTTTAAGAAACTTGATTAAGAATATTTAATATGCTATGCACTTTATATGGTAATAAATCTTTAACAAACATGATTAAGAATATTTGATATACTATTCATCTTTTAATTAATCAAATATTATGCATATATTTTGAAATATTATTCTAACCATTTGTATGATATTATATCTTTTAAGAATTGTGATTAGAATATTTGATATGATATGCATATTTTCAATTACCAAAATATTATATAAATATAAATGCCTATATTTTCCTTCATAATATTAATTATAATATATAAACATATGGAAAATAGTATTTTGCAGATAAATCCAAATGTGTTTAATATTTATAATAAACACCTTTTATTATTTAAGAAATGTAAGGAACATACTTATACCAAAGTGTAATATTTTCAACTGAACACCTGTGGATTTAAGGTACTAAGATTTGGTGTCTTGCTCTATGCAGAAAACAGAAAATCGATGGCTTCGAACTGCACCGCCCGCAGCGATAACTCTCGCTCCGTTATTGCTGGAAGAGTGACTTATGGGCCCCAAGCGGCCTCTCTTTTCAAAATGCCGGTGGAGCAGGTGGCTCAAGCCACCACTGGATTATTCTTCGGGACCATGCTCCCACCATTGAGCTTCAATGTTATAATGACATTGCAAGAAGCTCCAAAGAAGTTGGTCTTCGATCGACTTACCACTGCCGCGACCCCACTCAACAGGTCGCCCAACTCCACTGCTTCAGTTTTTAACGGACTAGGCCAGAGCTCTAACAGGCTCATGAAGAAGCCTGCCATACCAGAAGGCGTTATCCCGAAGCGGATAGCCATTCCAACTCCCGTTCCTGGCAAAATCACCAAGGTTGCTTCCCATGTTCAGAAGTTCACTTCTGACAAATTGGCCGTCCCCGTTCAACGGACGTCGATCTTTAAAAAGCTGGTACCAGTATATTCTGACCAACACAGGGGGCATGAGGAGGTCACCCTATAGCTGAAACAACTCCATCAGTACGACACGCTCGACGTCGCTACTGGCGTCGAGTAAGGAAGGCTGGGGGCAACTCCCCCTCTGAGATAACTCCGCCAGCTCCAACGGTTGGGATCGATACTGCTGTTCCAACCAAGAACAGCTTTGAACTGCTCAACAAGGTACGCAGAAACTCTCCTACTGTGATGTTGAAACGAACTCCTTCACCTGTGGAGAATACTCCAGAGAAGAAGCTAGAGCAGCCCCCTCAACGGCTGTCCTCTAAAATTTACAAAGTCTGGCGACAGGTCCAAGAGTCGGTGATCGATCAAGACTGCCTCCGACGACAGAAAAAGATGAAGGTTCGGCAGGGGAAGGATTACTCTGTCAAACCACAAAAAGTAAAAGCTACTTGGGTGCCCACTGTTCCCCTCCGAAAGACGGCCGAGACATGACGTCTCGCCTGAGGTTCGGGGCAGATGCTAATTGGTGCTATCCGTCTACCTCTCCGAAGATGCCAAGTTGATTTATGGCACCATGTATCGAAGGTTTAAACGGATGCGTCCGATGTAGCAGACTTCGTCAGATTCCCCCTCGCTTGAGGGGTTTTTAATTGTGGGGACGCTCTTCCCTGCAGGCGGAAGCCCCTGCAGTTAATTACGCTACCGCATTGCGGTAACAACTTTCTCCTTCTCCAGACGGTCACTTCGTGTCGTGTGTGTTTGTTTTATTTTGTTGCCCGTGGATTGTTTACGGAGACCGAGTTATGTCGTCGCCCGTAGGGCGTGGACTAGTCCAAATCCGTATTATCTTAGATTTGGGTTTGGGGGTTTAGTTTGAGGATACGTCAGCCATACTTGAGGCTAAGATCAACTCAAACGTTTGTTAAGGATACGTTAGTCTAACTTGAGACTAAGATCAACTTAACGGGATCGTTTAGATCCGACAAAAGAGTGTTTGGGCTCTAATGTTCCAGTTTAGGGACATAGTGGTCTATTGTATGTATGGCCGTCGGGACCCATCACCTCTCTGACGACGTTGAAGGATTACAACGACGGATGTCAGAGGAGTTCAGAGATGTACCTTCGAGCCGGAGTTAATTGGGGGGATTCATAGTCCAGTCTGTTTGAAGGTTTAAGGATACGTTAGCCATCTTTGAGGCTAAGATCAACTTAAACGGGACCGTTTAGATCCGACAAAAGAGCGTTTGGGGCTCTATTGTTCTAGTTTAAGGACATAGTGGTCCATGGGTAGTTTAAGGACATTGCGGTCCATTGTTAGTTTTAAGACATCTCGGTCAAGGTTAAGGACGTCGTAGTCCATGGGTTTAAGGACCCCACAGTCCATTGTTAGTTTTAAGACATCTCGGTCAAGGTTAAGGACGTCGTAGTCCATGGGTTTAAGGACCCCACAGTCCATTGTTAGTTTTAAGACATCTCGGTCAAGGTTAAGGACGTCGTAGTCCATGGGTTTAAGGACCCCACAGTCCGGTATGTGCTCTGGATGCTTCACACGGGTTCACTGCCGTGCTTGGCGAGGACCAGGCTCTGCTCTGGACGTTTTCCACGGGGTCAAAGAGTGACATTATCCGCGTTCCACGTAACCAGGAATTTTGCACTAGACACGGGTTTAAGGACCCCGCGGTCCATGTTGATGTGTGGTCGTCGGGACCCGTCACCTCTTTGAAGACATTGAGGGATTACAATGCCAAGTATCAAAGGAGTGAAGAGATGTACCCTAGAACCGGAGTGGATTAAATAGTCCTTGGCCCAATTTGGGATCAAGACGAATTAATTATGTTATGAGTCCGTTGGCCCAGTTAATCGCAAATTGGGGACTTATGGCCATCTTGGGCTAAGTCCAATCAGGAGAGGCTTTGCCTCTATCCATTCAGGCCAATTGGGCCAAAGCCTAGTGTTAAACACTACAGAGCAGTCAGTGTTGAACACTGGGAATGAGGTTGACAGGTTAGTGTTTAACACTAAGAGATAATTGGTGTTAAACACCAGCAATAAGGCTTTTCAAATTAGTGTTAAACACTAAAACAGATCAGTGTTGAACACTGCAAATAAAGCTTTTTAATTAGTGTTGAACACTAAGGCCCAACAGTGTTTTAACACTGGGTTCGAGGGTTTTAATTTAGTGTTAAACACTAAGGCAAGAGGGGTCACGTGGCAGCACGTGAGAGCGCCCTCCCTTCATTTGTTCTGCTGAGGTTATCGCGTCTTTCAGAGCATCACGTGCCATCACGTGATGGGCATTCAAATGCCTATGTATTAGAGCTTCTGCCGAGGGTCACGTGGGTCACGTGGGGTGCTGCCTCAAAGGGGCTTTCTGTAGATCTCTTGGGGGGGTCACGTGATGACACGTGACCCTTCCTCTATGTATTTTGTTTAGAGGCTTTGTTAATCCTTTTTTCAGGAATTAAATTCCTCGAGCTTTAAATTTCAGAGGAATTAAATTCCTACTTCCTTTTGAAGGTTTATATTCTGAATAGAGTTGAACTCTGAATCTTCCGTAGGAATTAAATTCCTCGTATATGTGAAGAACTGAATAGGGTTAAACCCTAATAAAAGCTTTTAAGGAATTGAATTCCCATTCCCTGTTAAATGATGATTAAGGGAATTAAATTCCCGTTGTTTCAACAGAACTAAGTTCTTAATTAGGGTTAAACCCTGTTTCTTTTTGTTCTGAAGGAATTAAATTCCCATGATACAGGGTCAAGCCCTAATTTTATTTGAAAGGAATTAAATTCCTATAGTTCTGTGAGAATTAAATTCTCGTGCTTGCATTCCCTCTCTATGTTTTGGATCTGCATGGCAGGATCTCAACCCATTGAGAATTAAATTCTCAACCTCAAGGGGAGATGTGCACTTTGCAGATCCTCTATCAAAGAGAGAAGAAATATGTTCTTCTGTTTTATGTATCAGAGTTAAACTCTGTTGAGAATTAAATTCTCTTTTTCTTTCAAGGAGCTTTTCCCTTTCTTACCTAGGGTTTTGCAGAAGATCCAAGTTTCTCCAAGTATCGAAGCTCTCTTCTTTTTTCTTTTTCTCTCCTTGTCTTTGTATATATCTCTTTTTTCTGTGTCTCTTGGCTCCTATTTATAGGAGAAGCAGCCGAATCAATCAGTTTTTGATGAATCTTCATGAGAGATTTGATTTGCATCCATCATTCGTTTTGGACCTTTGGATTATTAGGTGAATTTTATTCACCATTGGATTTCAAATCCAGGGATTTTTCCTTTGTTGTTTCGATTAGATTTAAAGGGGAAATCTTTCCAAACCCGAGATTTTCCCATAGATAGATGATATTTCACCACCTCTGAATCTTTAATTCGATTGGTTCCAGATAGCCGCCTTCCTTTGGAAAGATTTGAATTTCTTTCAGAATTTAATTCTGTTGACAAAATGGGCTTTGAAAGCCGGTCACGTGTGACCACGTGACTCATGGTCACGTATGGGCACGTGACCCCCTTTGGAATGAGCCTTTTCCTTTCTTTTGCGCTCTGTCTTCTGATCGTTGCTTAAACGTCACGTGCCACCACGTGACTCCCGGTCACGTGTGAGCTCGTGACCCTTGTTTGAATTCTCTTTCCTTGGTTCAACTGGAGAACGAGTCTGCTGCTTTGAACGTCACGTGCCAACACGTGACCCTGGTCACGTGGGAGCACGTGACCTCTTCTGAAGCCTTCTCCTTGACTTGATCAGGGAACCGGAGTGCCTTTGACACTTGCATTTAAATGTCACGTGTCGCCACGTGACCCTGGTCACGTGGGAGCACGTGACTCTTTCTGAAGCCCCTTTTCTTCAACGTAGTCAGGAAACTGAACTTGCCTTGATGATGTGCTTAGGTGTCACGTGCCAACACGTGACCGCTAGTCACGTGTAAGCACGTGACCCTCTTCTGATGCTTTCCCCGGAAGCTTTCCTGATTTTAAATCAGGAAACAAATGCCCCCACAGCGTTGTTCTCACGTGTCTGCACGTGAGTGCAACGCTGTCACCTCTTGTGACCGTTGGATTCCTCTAGGGATCTGGGGAGATGAAACGTTTCCATTGCCTTCTATAAATACCTCTGTCTCTTCATAGGGGCCTTCACTTTGCTCATCTTCTTCTTTTGAGAATTCTTTCCTTGAGAATTTAATTCTCGCTTCTTCCAGAGCTTAGTCCTCTGTCTTGAAACAATCTTCAGAGTTTAACTCTGTTCGAAAAGAATCCTTTTTCCTCAGGTAATGTTCTTGGACAAACGATGGACCTTCACATTCCTCTGGATTTTAAATCCAAAACAAGGGTTTTTACCCTTTCTTCTTCATATTTTCCATAAGAACATGAAACCGCTTAACCTTTCAACTGTAGATCTCTTAGGGTTTAGATGATCTTTGGGGAGATGATGATGGCGGTTCAAATCCATGGAATTTAATTCCATCCAAAAATGTTTCTGGGAATTTAATTCCCTTTTCTTAATAAGGAATTTAATTCCAATGAAGGACTTGATTTCTTCACACGGAGGCTTCCTGAGGTCTCTTGGCCCTAGGTTGTTCTTCCTGCAATTAATACAATGGTAGTTTTCTAATGAATCCCATGACCTTTATTTCAGGTATCATGGATGCCCATCTGTATGGTCTTGACGAGATCATTTCCTATGGGAATATTCGTGCGCTGGGCCGCAGTCAGAACCAGGAGTTCACCGATGCTCAATGTGCCGAGATCATGAGCCGCTTTGATGAGTACGACCATCGGCTACTCCCCCGTCGCTCTTCTCTTCTGAGGCTGATCGTGCTGGCGATCAGGGAGGCTCTCCCTCTATTCTGTGCTGGTGTGCCGCTTGGGGCATTGGACGCCGCCGAGGATAAAGTACACTCGGTGTATCTGATGCACTTGATCTCAAAGAGAAGGCGGGATAATCTCATTGATCTCCTGCATCAGATGTTCCAGCAGTCGGCCATACTTGCCGCTTATCGGAGGGTGGAGGACATTCGTGAGGACCTCGATGCTTGTGATCGTGAGAGGAAGCATACTCGGGAGGTTCGAAATGCTTGGAAAATCTTGGATAAAGTTAATTTTGAGTTTCTCAACCCATGTTCCGCATCTGAAGTTTTACCGTTGTAAATGTGTCCTCTGTGTTTTGTATGAACCTCTTGAAGTATGAGTGACAATTGTTATTATGTTTTTCTATGTTTGCATGTCTTTTCTCTGGGATTTTATCATTTTGCTACTGTTGTTGTTGGTGCTTTCAATATGCAGGGTGCTATTCCGGTTTTTTTTTTTGTGTACATCGGGTTTGGGCCTCACGTGTTCTGCACGTGGGGTCCCTTGATGGGGCTGTTCACAAAATCTTCCCATGCCATATTTTCAGTGCACAATATCAGATGCAGAAAAAGGGCCTTGGAAATAGTTCCATCTCCTTGATTTTCGATGCATTTCCTTTTTTGGGCCTTGGGAATAGCTTCATCATGCAAGATTTCCCGCGCACAGCACTTAATGCACTTCTTTATATACGAGGCTATAGCTTTCTTTTCCCTTCACAAAGAGATTTATATTTTTTTTTTTTAATCTTGGTGTAACTTGTCTTGAGAAACAAACGAGCGCCATGGCCTGCAATCGCCCTCATGCTCATCGACAGCCATGGGAAGTTCCTATTGAGGAGATGATCCCCCGCTTTGCTGCTCGGTTGGTGGATCCCCTCCTTACCGACAATGAATGCGACTCAGCCATGAATGAACTCTCGATCCGTAGGGGGTCCCCCCTCCCGATGGGTTCTCTCTGGCTCCGGATGATTCTCAAGGTCGTGCTTGCCGACATCCCTCCTCACCCGGCGGAGATGACCCTGGCGATGCTCGACGCGGCAGAGGAAAAGCTCGAGGGTTTTCATGAAGCGTGCTTGATTACTCAGGCTTTGAAGGATTGCTCAATTTACCTGCTGAGCCAGATCAAGGCCCGGCGAGCTATTATGTCTGCTTTCGCTGACGAACACGGCGCCAATCGATGGGGAGCGACTCCTCGTGAGAACCGTCGCTTTGACGTGTTGGAGAAAGCAGAGAGAGAGATGGAGAATTTTGTCCTCTGTTTCATTAACCCTTGTGCCGTTGATCCCATGTTTGGTGACCTTTTCCGTTAGCGTAAAACATTTTTAAATTAGTCCCTCCTTTTTTACGCTTTATGCCGAGATTCCGTGTAGGCTTGGTGCTAGTATGTATGTTTCCGCTTGCATAAATAAACTTTGTATTCTTCTCATGAGAACTTTCTTTAATTGCAAATGCTACCATCGCTTTCCTGCGCATCAGACCATTTTGGGTATTATGAACGTTCATGCGATTGCAAACGCTATTATTATTATTATTCCCTTTTTGAATACTCATATGATTGCGAACGTATGCTTGAAATATGTTGGAAACTTTTCTTGTTGCCTTTCACATCAGGCGATGTGAGCGCGTTTGCTGTGGTTACGAAAGCGAGCTTGCGTGGCCTGATAGAGCGATACGTAGCGAACATAAGGTTGTGGCTTTCGATAAAGTTGCCACGTTCACTTGTGAGAGGGTCGAGGCTCATAAGGCCATAGAGAAAGAGCTTGAGGCCCGGCTTGCTTCATATCAGGCCCAACAAGCTCAGGCGGGGGCTCGTCTTTTGGAGATCTTGCGTCATGAAGCCGTGGTCCAGCAAAAGCAGGATGAGCTGACCAAGTTGCTGAATCGCTCGCCGGCTTGAAACAATTATATCTTTTCCTTCCTTTTTGTACATACTCATGGATGAGAGTATTTTCATTTTGTTTCTTTCATGAATTGTACTTTGTACCCATTTTTGGTTTATGAATAAAAGATACATTTTTCTTCTTAATGATGTGTTTTCTTCTCATTGAATGTATTCTGCGAATATTCTATCTTGATTTCCTTGCAGGACAGCAATGGCTCAGGACTCGGGGTTAAGATCTGTTTCCCAAGACTTTTGCATTTTATGAGCCACGAGGGTCTCATAAAAGGTTTTTCTCCCTACGGGTCGAGAAGATCCCATAGGTGTGAGTTCTTCTTAAAGATCGTGAGGATCCTTAAGCGGGTTTTTCCTTGAGAGTCGTAAGGATCTCGCAAGAGAGTTTTTCTTCCTTACAGGTCGTGAGGGCCTGCAAGTGCCGGATGTGATCACCCTTATCCGTGTTTTACGGAGTTAGGGGTCTCTCAAGGTATCGTAGTTTAAAGACGTCACGGTCCAGGTTAAGGACCTCATAGTCCGTGGATTTAAGGACTCCACAGTCCGCTTTTAGTTTTAAGACATCACGGTCAAGGTTAAGGACCTCATAGTCCGTGGATTTAGGGACTCCACAGTCCGATGTGTGGTTGCAGGGACCCGTCACCTCTTTGAAGACGTTGAGGAATTACAACGCCAGGCATCAAAGGAGTGAAGAGATGTACCCTTAAACCAAGGCAAAATCTGTAAGGAATCGGGGTGGTTGATTGTTAGTTTTAAGACATCACGGTCGAGGTTAAGGACGTCATAGTCCGTGGATTTTAAGGACTCCACAGTCCGGTATTTGCTCTGGATGCTTCACACGGGTTCACTGCCGTGCTTGGCGAGGACCAGGCTCCGCTCTGGATGCTTCACACGGGTTCACTGCCGTGCTCTGCGAGGACCAGGATCCGCTCTGGACGTTTTCCACGGGGTCAAAGAGTGACATTATCCGCGTTCCACGTAACCAGGAATTTTGCACTAGATGCTTCACACGGGTTCACTGCCGCGTTAGGCGAGGACTAGGCTCCGCTCTGGATGCTTCGCACGGGTTCACTGCCATGCTCTGCAAGGACCAGGATCCGCTCTAGACGTTTTCCACGGGGTCAAAGAGTGACATTATCCGCGTTCCACGTGACCAGGAATTTTGCACTAGATGCTTCACACGGGTTCACTGCCGCGTTAGGCGAAAACTAGGCTCCGCTCTGGATGCTTCGCACGGGTTCACTGCCATGCTCTGCGAGGACCAGGATCCGCTCTGGACGTTTTCCACGGGGTCAAAGAGTGACATTATCCGCGTTCCACGTAACCAGGAATTTTGCACTAGATGCTTCACACGGGTTCACTGCCGCGTTAGGCGAGGACTAGGCTCCGCTCTGGATACTTCGCACGGGTTCACTGCCATGCTCTGTGAGGACCAGGATCCGCTCTGGACGTTTTCCACGGGGTCAAAGAGTGACATTATCCGCGTTCCACGTGACCAGGAATTTTGCACTAGATGCTTCACACGGGTTCACTGCCGCGTTCGGTGAGGACTAGGCTCCGCTCTGGATGCTTCGCACGGGTTCACTGCCATGCTCTGCGAGGACCAGGATCTGCTCTGGACGTTTTCCACGGGGTCAAAGAGTGACATTATCCGCGTTCCACGTGACCAGGAATTTTGCACTAGATGCTTCACACGGGTTCACTGCTGCGTTAGGCGAGGACTAGGCTCCGCTCTGGATGCTTCACACGGGGTCAAAGAGTGACATTATCTGCGTTCCACGTAACCAAGAATTTTGCACTAGATGCTTCACACGGGTTCACTGCCGCGCTAGGCGAGGACTAGGCTCCACTCTGGATGCTTCGCACGGGTTCACTGCCATGCTCTGCGAGGACCAGGATCCGCTCTGGACGTTTTCCACGGGGTCAAAGAGTGACATTATCCGCGTTCCACGTAACCAGGAATTTTGCACTAGATGCTTCACACGGGTTCACTGCCGCGTTAGGCGAGGACTAGGCTCCTCTCTGGATGCTTCGCACGGGTTCACTGCCATGCTCTGCGAGGACCAGGATCCGCTCTGGACGTTTCCCACAGGGTCAAAGAGTGACATTATCCGCGTTCCACGTAACCAGGAATTTTGCACTAGATGCTTCACACGGGTTCACTGCCGCGTTAGGCGAGGACTAGGCTCCGCTCTGGACGCTTCGCACGGGTTCACTGCCATGCTCTGCGAGGACCAGGATCCGCTCTGGACGTTTTCCACGGGGTCAAAGAGTGACATTATCCGCGTTCCACGTGACCAGGAATTTTGCTGAATATATCCGCATTTCACGGGATGAAGGTTTGACTGTTGGCGATATGTATACCACCGAGCCATGGAACTGGGAGTTGCCGCTGTTCCGCTTAGCTTGAAGTTGTGTCCGTTGTTACGAGACGAGTGTTGGGATGATCTCTAGGTCGCTTGTGGCCTGTCGAGATTTAGCTTCGTTCTTTGGTGAAACCTGGGGGGAGGGAGGTACGTTCCCCTTTTTGTTTATGCCATTGGATTGTATACGGGGATTGATGTAGCATCACCTGTAGGGCATACATTTTATTTTTATTTTATTTCTTTTTCTGCGATGCTCTATCGTTTCAGCTTTTACGTCGCGAAGGTCGCGATTGCCCCATCATTTCGGCTATTTTTTCGCGGTGCCCAATCATTTCGGCTATTTATTTATTTTCTACTCGCTGCTTTTTATTGCGAGTTGCCCCATCATTTCGGCTATTTTTTATACCTTCATTCTTACTTGCTGCTTTTTATTGCAAGTTGCCCCATCATTTCGGCTATTTTGTAGGCATGTGTGGCTCGCTAGCTTTTTTGCTGTAAGCTTGGATTTTGGACACCGATTTCGGCATCAGCATCGCTGCAACTGGGATGTTGCCAGGAGCGAATCATCATTTGCCATGAAAGAACTTGGGATTTGATACCGGTTTAGGCATCAGCATCGCTGCAACTGGAATATTGCCAGGAGCGAATCATCATTTGCCTCTGTCGATGTTGAACAAAGGTGGCTTAGCAAACAGGGTTAAGGTCCTGTCGACTAAGGCTTTTGACTTCATGAGCCGTAAGGGTCTCACAAAGGTATTTCTCCCTACAAGTCGTGAGGATCTTGCAGGTGTATTTTCTCCTTAGGGATCGTGAGGATTCCTAAGTGTATGTTCCTCTGTAAATCGTAAGGATCCTACAAGAGGGTTTTCCCCTTATGGGTCGAGAGGACCTACAGGGGTTGGACTTTGCTGGGGAAATGTTTATTCGCGCCCGTGGATTGTATACAAGGGTCAGTATTGAGCCTCTTGTAGGGCAATATCGAAGGTTGTGGAGGATTTGCTTAAGAACAGGTTCAGGCTTCTGTAACTTAAGACTTTCAAATCTCATGAGCCGTGAGGGTCCCAAAAGAGAATTCTCCTTACGAGTCGTGAGGATCTCGTAAGTGTGTTTTCTTCTTAGGAATCGTGAGGATCCCTAAGTGTGCTGCTCCTTTGTGAGTCGTAAGGATCTCACGCAGGTGGTTTCTCCTTACAAGGTCGAGAGGACTCTGTAAGTGTTCTTTTAACGAGGTTGCGCCCTTTCGGGTTTTCACAAACACTCGCCGGTAGTCCTGCTGTTCTTACTCACGGAGCCCTTTCGGGTTTTCATCCATGCCCATTTTGCTTATAGACATACCGTTTTTTTTTATTCTTTTTCACTCTTTTTTTTTACAAGGTCGCGCCCTCTCGGGTTTTCACGAACACTTGCCGGCAGCCCTGCTGTTTTTACTCACGGAACCCTTTCGGGTTTTCATCCGTGCCCACTTTGCTTATGGACATACCGTTTTTTTTATTTTTTTTTTTATCTTCTTCTTCTTTTTTTTTATCCATCTCGTCAGCCTACGGATGCTGCGGTAGTAGTTTTAAGGACGCCTCGGTCCGTTGTTAGTTTAAGGACGTTTCGGTCCGTCGTTAGTTTAAGGACGTTTCGGTCCGCCGTTAGTTTAAGGACGTTTCGGTCCGTCGATAGTTTAAGGACGTTTCGGTCCGTCGATATGGGAAAGCTGGCTGCTGCTTGTAAAGTCTGAGCCTAGGAAGATGGTGAGCGAACATAGTCATCGTCATCTATCATTGACCCAGGCTGTGGCTTATTAAGCATAGTACTTCTTTAAGAAGCGGCCGTTTATTGGCCTGAAAGGCCTTTCACCGTGCATGTCCATGAGTAGGTAAGCTCCACCCTGGTAGACCTTGTCTATGATGTACGGGCCTTCATAGTTTGGCTCAAATTTTCCTCGCTTGGCACGATTGGGGATCATAGGTCTTTTGACCACTAGTACGAGTTCGCCTTGGCGGAATGTCCTCGGCCTGGTCAATCTTTCGTACGAGCGGGCCATCTTTGCTTTGTAGGCCTCTAGATGTTGTTGCGCTATGAGCCGGGTTTCATCGAGGGCATCAAGCTCCTCAAGCCGAAGGTGAGCATTTTCTTCGTTCGTCAGCTCGTGGTGGACTGCTACTCGTAGAGAGGGTAACTCTATCTCGAGGGGGAGCACTGCTTCCGTCCCA
Organism: Agapanthus africanus; assembly: GCA_030015575.1. Lineage (NCBI taxonomy): Eukaryota > Viridiplantae > Streptophyta > Magnoliopsida > Asparagales > Amaryllidaceae > Agapanthus > Agapanthus africanus. The sequence goes on from CM057346.1 coordinate 563,253,313, forward strand.
AATACCAACGCGTACGGCGTTGTGTTCGTGGCCGTCTTGAACGTAGTTCGATAAGCCCAAAGGGCTTCTTGCAGCCTTTCGTGCCAGTCTCTCTTATTCCTGGAAACGGTCTTTTTTATGATCTTCGTCAAGGTCTTATTGAAGGCCTCGGCCAGACCGTTAGCTCGTGGATTGTAAACCGAAGAATATCTCCAGTCTATAATGTGCTGCTGTGCGAAGCGGCTAATCTTATGGCTTCGGTAGGCCGACCCATTATCGGAGATAATCCGCCGTGGAGTTCCGAACCGATAGATGACATGCGTCTTGAAGAAATGGAGGATATTCTCCGTCTTCACTTCCTTCAGTGGTACTGCTTCTGCCCATTTGGAGAAGTAATCAGTTGTTGCCAGGATAAAACGGTGTCCCCGGGATGATGCTGGCTCAATGGGGCTGACTATGTCAGTCCCCCACATTTCGAATGGCCAACTAGCCAGCGTTGGGTGCAGTGGATTCGGATGTTGGTGGATGAAGTCTCCATGAATCTGGCATGAGTGGCATTGCTTCGCATACTCGAGGCAGTCCTGGATCATCGTGGGCCAGTAATAACCCATCCGTTTAATTTTTAACTTCCTCTTTGGGCCTGCTTGGTGAGAACCGCAAAGTCCGTCATGAACTTCCTGAATGACTCTTTCTGCTTCGTCAGGTCCTAAGCATCTCAGCCACAGAGAATCAAACGATCTCTTGTATAGAATATCGTTGATGAAAGCGAAGGATAAAGCTCGTTTCATGAGCTGATGTCTTGAGGACGCTTCTTCGGGCATTCGGTGGGACTTAAAGTAGTCTATGAAGACTTCCCTCCAGTCTTCGGCCTTCTCATGGTCTTTTATTTGTAGGGTCATCTGCTCAGTCGTTCCCTTTTCTTCGCATGATTCCGGAGATATTTCTGCCGGGGCGAGCACTCGACGGCTTTGTACCACGATTCTGACGTCATCGAGGTTCTCGTCAGCCAGTTCTTTAGCAAGTTTAGCCAACGCGTCTGCTTTGTTGTTTTCCGCGCGCAGTATGTTCTCTAAGGTATAGGAGGGAATTTGGGTCAATAGTTGTTGCACCCTTTCGCCGTACTTCACCAACTCCGGCTTGCACGTTTGGTAGTCACCATTTACTTGACTAACGACCAGCTGGGAATCCCCGTATATAAGGAGGTCTTCAATTCCCATGTCGATGGCGATCTCGAGGCCTGCTATCAGAGCTTCGTATTCAGCTTCATTGTTTGTCCTTGGCTCTGTTAAGGAGAAGGCGAAGCGCATTATCCCTCCTTGTGGAGTTGCAAAGATGAGGCCTACCCCTGATTTGATCATTGGGATACCTTGTTTCTGTTTCTTTATGGAGGATGCTCCATCGAAATAGAGTTCCCATCGGGTGCTACTGCCGCTAATCGCATCAAATGCATGCTCGTCCGGCAAATCACAGTTTAGAGGAGAATCGGCCGGTATCGGGTGCTCAGCGAGGAAGTCGGCAATGGCCTGGCCTTTCACTGCCTTGAGAGGTTGATACGTTATCGAGAACTCCATCAAGAGCAGGGCCCACTTAGCGAGTCGTCCCGTCAATATGGCTTTCGACATCAAGTACTTAAGGGGATCCACCTTTGAAATGAGACGGACTTCATGTGCCAACGCATAGTGCCTGAGCTTTGTTATCGCGAAGATTAACGCCAGGCAATGTTTTTCAATGGGAGAGTAGTTGCTTTCTGCCCCCAGTAGAACTCGACTTAAGTAATAGAGTGCCCTCTCTCTCCCGTGATCGTTCTCTTGTGCCCATAACGCACCCAAGGAACCTTCGAGGGCGGTCATATAAAGAATGAGGGGTTTTCCCTTGACCGACGCGGCCAACACCGGAAGGTCCTGCAAGTACTGCTTGATCTCGTCTAGTGCACCTTGACATTTGTGATCCTAAGCGAATGGAGTTCCCTTTTTCATCAGGTGGCTGTAAGGACGGCATTTACCCGAAAGATTAGCGATAAACCGCCGGATGTATGCGATCTTTCCTTGGAGAGACCGCAACTGCTTGAGGGTTCTTGGCGGAGGCATTTCCATGATCGCCTTAATCTTTGACGGATCTATTTCAATACCTCGGTGTCGAACGATGAGTCCCAGGAATTTTCCCGAGGAGACTCCAAACGCGCACTTGAGGGGATTCATTTTCAAATTATATTGCCGAAGGCGTCGAAATACAGTCTCCAGATGCTTTAAATGATCTTCGTATGACATGCTCTTTACTACGAGGTCATCGATATAGCACTCGACGACGTCGTGTATGAGGTCATCAAAGATCTTTGTCATGGCCCTTTGATAGGTAGCGCCAGCGTTCTTTAGACCAAAGGGCATAACCCTGTAGCAGAATATACCCAAAGGGGTGCGGAAAGCGGTGTGCTTCTGGTCTTCAGGATGCATCTTTATCTGATTGTATTCTGACGAACCATCCATAAAGGAGAAAACCTCGTGAGTGGACGTGTTATCTATCATTAGCTCGGTTACCGGCACCGGGAAATCATCCTTTGGACAGGCTTTATTGAGATCCCTGAAATCCACGCATATGCGTACCGTCCCATTCTTCTTCATTACCGGGACGATATTGGCGATCCAGTCGGGGTATTGGACTTCTTGGATAAATCCAGAATCGATCAACTTCTTGACTTCGGCGTTGATGCTCATCTCAAGCTCGAGTCGCATCCTCCTTGGCGCCTGCTTGACTGGCTTGATATCTGGGGATATTGCTAATCTATGCACAGCAATCTCCGGATCTAATCCCGGCATCTCGGAGTAGTTCCACGCGAAGCAGTCTTTATGCCATAGAAGCACGTTCTTTAACGCAGCCACCTTTTCTTCGGATAGCAGTTCGCTGACAAACGTCGGTCGCGGGTCGTCTGCCGATCCCAACTCAATCTTCTTGAGGTTATCTGCTGTAGTATGTATACCATCTTCCAGTTCTTTCGGAGCGGGCGGAAATTCTGAGATCACCTCATCATCGCTGTTCTCAAAGAACCAGGGAAGGTCATCTACGTTCTCGGGCTCTTCTCCTAATATCGTAATCGTATAACAAGTGCGAACCCGCTCCCTGGACTGAGGTGGACCCGGTTCTGCTCTTGCGGCCTTGGGCTCATACTCTTGCGGCGGCGTTACCTTCCAGCTGTCGGATAAAGCGAATCCGCCCCGTCGGTACTGGTCCTCGACCCAGTTCTTGAAGGGGAAGCAGTCTTCGGTAGGATGTCCTATGGCTTGGTGATAAGAGCAATAACTCAGATGAGAGGCCTTGCTAGGTTGCTCAGGATGTCTAGACTCTGGAAGCGTGATCATTTGACGTTTTATAGCGAGGTTGAGTAACCTCTCCGTCTTGTCTCGGGGGAAGGAGTACGCTCGACTCATCTTCTTCATGAGGGACAAACCCGAGCCGCTTCTTGATTTATTTCCGTCTCTGCGTCGGGCCTTTCGTACAACGGATTGACGAGGATAAGCGTCTTTGTCTTTTGCAGCACGTTGAGATAGACGTTGCGTCCTGGCCTTCTCGTAGATGGCCATTTCGCGGTTGTGGTCTTCCCGAGCTTTCTGACCCACTTTCATGATAGGCTTGCCCATTCGTTCTTCAAATGACGGATTCGGCGTTTCAATCGAGGGGTCTAGTTTTGATGAGGGGTTGGCATTTCCTGACAGGGCGTCTTCCTCTTCATCAAAGGTATATATAGCGTAGCTGCCGTGAGCCCGTTCCCGTTTTCCAGTTCTTGCGTATCCAAGCCCGAGTGTTTCCATCCTCCCGTTGGGCAATTTGTGTTGAGTCCCGGGGACATCCCAAATCCTGTTGTAGAACCGCGCCTGCCGAACGGTCTGTTCTAAAGGTACTCCTTGGCGCTTCAATAGCTTCTTTAATCCATTTGTATAGTATCTGGGCAGACGGATGGGTTGGAGCCTGTCAAGTGTAGCATCCGTGCCATGCCAGATCTCTTTCTCTATTTTCGACTCTGAGGATCGGTAGAATAGGATCACCTTCTCACCCCTTCACCTGGGAGGGACGTAAAATGTTTGCAGGTCCTGCACATTGTGAGCCTGAAGCGCGTCGAGATCCTTGTAGTGTTCTCGCGGTACCATGGTGATTTGCAAACTATGGTCATCGCCAGGGGGTGCTTGTATTGACAGCTGATTGGAGAACACAACATTAACTTCATCTTCTGAGTCACTTCCGAAGACCAATACGGGGGCGGGCGTCCCCAGGTTGTTGCGTTGAGATGGCCTTGTATAAACTATCTCTTCCTCTTCTTGGTATCGCTCCCGAAAACAGGGATGGTGGCGACGGTTTTGTTCTCCGGGTTGCGACACCTTTCCGTATCCTCGAAATCTGGCAAAAAGTACTTCGCATCTTCGTATTTGCGGACTTCGTTCACGGAAAATGGGTTTAACTCACCTGTTACGGTATACTCGAAACCATCCTTAAAGTACTTCATACACTGATGTTGTGTAGAAGGGATGATATTGTACTCGTGTAGCCAAGGACGACCGAGCAAGGCGTTGTAGCAGGTCTTGGCGTCAATGACATGGAATTTGATGTCTGTGACGAGAAGTCCAAAGCGTTATGTTAGTATCACAGATCCGAGAGTCCGTGATGATTGTGAATCGAAACCGGAGATAGTAATTTTGTCACGAGCGAGGTGTTGCACGCTCATGCAGATTTCCTTCAACACCCGAACATTAAGGAGGTTGACGGAGGATCCATTATCCACCAGAATCTTTCCTATCTTGATATCATGGTAGTATCCGGAGACATATAGGGGACGGTTGTGGTCGCACGTCCCGAGAAGGAGGTCTTCATCACCGAAAGTGATGTCGGCCGTATGCACTTCCTCCAGTTCATCCTTCATCTTTTCAGTGGCGAGGAAGGCTTGGAATTGCTCAGGTTCTTGTAACGCCTTAATTAGTGAGTCTCGCGCTTCTTTTGATAATAGGAGGGCATCGAGAATGCTAAGCTGAGAAGGTAGCTTCCTTAGGTGCGCGAGGATGTTATAGTCCACTTTACTCTTCCTAGGAGGGTCTTTGGCAGCCAGCTCTCTCATGACTTGGTCATCTAAAGTGATATCTTCAGTGACCTTTTCCTTTCCCTTATCCCTTCTATTCCCGGGCCCGAGATTCTTCTCTGGGAGTGTGCGATTGCGCAGCTGAATGTTCTCGCAGGCCTCCGATTCCTCCTCTTTCCCCAAAACAGATTCTTTAAAGAGAGGGCCCAGAGCCATTTCTTCATCAGAGTCGCTCCCAAAGGTGAGAACTTGTGACCCCCTGGCATTAACCATGTAACAGTTGCCAGTCGTTCTGTTGTGCCCATCGACAGTACTTCTTCACTCCCGACGGCTCTTGCGTTTCATGCGCTTAACATGTTGCCGACGAGCGACATATCCTTGCCGCCATACCTTAAAGGCGTCGCACTCCTCCGTGGGGTGTGAGATTTTCCGGTGATATGCGCAATAGTCAGGGTGTCTCTCCACCCCATCATGTGTGTTTCCTTCCGAGGGCGGTAGCTTCATCCCCATTGACATGGCTTTGGCAAACCTTTTTCTCGTCTTGAATATCTTCTTATCTACTTTGGATGCCTTTTGCTCTGGCAGTGGTAGGTCAACTCTTTCGTTCAGTTGCCCGCATTTGGCTCCTTCCGATGTGGCCATTTCATGCTCCCAGTCCGCTTTACATTTTATACGAATCTCGTCTAGAAAAGCGTTGATCATTTCATCTGTTGGCCATGCACGCTCTGGTACAGGTTCTGTCTCCAGCTTTTTAATGCCAGGAGTTTCCCATCATCGGTAAACGAGTGGGAGATTACGTTACAACTCGCCACATATCCTTCGGATTCACCCGACGAGCTTTCTCCATCATCTTCTTCTTGAAAGATGTGGTTGAGGAACTCTTGCAGTGTGACAGGAGTTCGCGCCTTTTGATTGTATTCTTCCAACGCGTCGATTTGCTTCTGCAAGTTCGTGTGTTCGTTTTCAAGCTTCACGGGCTTCTTGGATTTCTTCTTCTTTTTCCTCGAAGATTTTGACGGTTGGGCGTGAGTATTTGGGCCCTTATCGCGAATCTTCGTAATTGGGCGGGGCTTCAACATTCCTTTGATAATTTGAGGTTCAAGAGGGTCCTTCCATTCGATCGCAGGGCACGCATGAAGGTCTCTCAGCATTCTTTTGGTTTTAGTTGATAGCACGACCTCCCATGGAGCTTCTTCAATAAAAGAACATGTTGCCCCCGGTGTATCCGCTTTCCTAGGAGCATGCGGCTGTGGTGGGTTCACCTTCCACTTTTCGGACAGTACAAACTTCCCCTGGAGGTACTGGTCTTCAATCCATCCTTTGAAGACGAAGCAATCTTCAATCGGATGGCCTACCGTTTGATGGTAAGGGCAATAGTTAGGGTTATTCGCCTCGGTGGGTTGCGGCGGTCGCCTTGGATTTGGTAGGCTTATAAGTCTGTTGCGTATTGCCAGCTCAAATAGCCGTTTCGTCTTGTCCCGTGGGAACGAGTAGGGACGCTTCATCTTCTCATTATAATACCGACGTCTTTCCTCCAGTTGATCTGCCGGTTTCGGGGCGTTAGGTTGCTGTTGGGCATTCGCAACAAAGGTTGCTCTTCCTTTACCCTTGTCGTTTCGAGGTTCCGACTTCGGGGGAGGTGGTCTATGACCCATCTGGTCCATCTGAGCCAACTTGTCGATTAAAGCCTGAAATGTGGTTGGTTTAAAGAACATCATAAACTGGGAGATAGTTGCGTGAGGGTCTAGAGTTCCCACGAACATGCCCACCGCAGGTGCTTCCTCAATGCGTTGCTCGCATCTCGACCACAAATTCCGCCAGCGTATAGCATACTGGACCCAGGTTTCGCCTGGTTTTACCCGGGCGTTAATCAATGCAGTTATTGGAGTGCGTTCGCTGGCACTTGCGAATCGCTGAGTAAATAACAACTCCATTTCAGCGAACGTTTTGATAGAATCGTTTGGGAGTTCCGAATACCATTCGAACGCTGTTTCTGATAAGCTGCCCACGAACTGGCAGAGCAATAGTTTATCATCACCGCCGGTGTTACCGCAGAGGGCCCGGAACTGGGCGACATGTTGATGGGGATTGCCGGTCCCCTTATACACGTGGAATTTTGGTATCGTATAGCCTTGCGGGTATTTGATTTGGTCGTACCAGCTCGGATACGGCCGCCCCGTTTTCACGACTTGACCAGCTGCCTCAGTCGCGTGGTGAACCCGGATTTGCTGGGCTATGTAGTCAGCCAAGTCAGCCTTAGAGATTGCCTCCTTCTTGGCCGTTGAGAGGGCTGGTGGTGGATTTGACGTTTCTCCTCGGTCGTCTTCAAGAACGATTGGGGGATCCTCGGCGGGTAAGTCCTGCTGGATCATCATTCCTATCATATCTTGGAAGAGAAGGCCCATCCGTTGTATATTGGCCGCTTGTTCAGCAGCCTCTTTGTCCTTTTCTCCAATGTCCGGCGAAGGAATTCAGCGTCGGTTTCTTCCTCCCGGCGTGCGTCTGAGGACGTTTCTGGGTTTTCTTTTGGCCCGGTAAGTGCGGCCATAGCATTCATCATTTCCTGAAGCTTTTGTTGCTGCTCCTGAGTCTTCGTCACGGATCGGGTTAGCGGTCGGTGGCCCGTAGAAGTGCGGCTTTCCTCCTTTCCAGAGGCCATGTAAACAGTGTGCACCACCATGCCCCCAAACTTGGGGCGTCTAGGCTCAGTGCTTTTAGCTGTCGTTGCATGCTGGGGGGTCTTCTCTGGCCTCCTCCTTTTATGAGCCAGTTGATCAACAGCCTTTTGGGGTTTAGCCTGGTGACCGGCTTCCGATTGGATTTTCAGCTTCTTGTGCTGGCGGGAGAAGTTTGGATCGATGATCGAGTCTCGGGCCTGCCGCCAAACTTTATAGATTTTGGAAGACAACCGCTGAGGAGATCGGGGCTGTTCGGGTTTTATTTCCACAACCTTTTTTAATGGGGGAGGAGACCTTTTCAACACTGCAGTAGCAGAATTCCTTCGCACCTTATTTAGCATTTCGAAGCTGTTCCCAGTTGGAACAGCAGTATTAACTTCTGCCACCGGGGCCGATGGAGTCAACCCGGAGGGGGAGTTGCCCCCAGCCTTCCTTACTCGGCGCCAATGGCGACGTCGAGCGTGTCGAGCGGACGGTGTAGGGTCAGCGGTAAGAAGGGTTTCGTCTTGCCCCCTGTGTAGGTGGGGGGTCGCTGTTGGTGTTAGCCTGTCAAAGACCGACGTCCTTTGGGCAACAGGAGCGGGAGCTGAAGCCGTCAATCTTGTAAAGACCGACCTTTTGGCCGGAGAAGCTGCCTTGACGATTTCGGGAGCAGGAGCAGCCACTTTCTTAGAAGCAGCCTTCTCTGAGATTGTAGGTCCCATAATGGGTTTGCAGGATTTCTGGCCTAATCTAGAGAAGACCGAGGCGTTGACGTTGGGCGACTCGTTGAGGGGAGCCGCGGCAGGGGTAAGACGATCAAAGACCGACTTCTTGAGAGCTTCCATTGTCAGCACTGGAGCGGTGAAGTTTGTCGGCGGGAGCATGGTCCCAAAGAACAATCCTGTGGTGGCGCGAGTGACCTGTTCCACGGGCATTGTGAATAGCGAAGCAGCTTGGGGTCCGTAGGCTATACCTCCAGGCGAGGCAGAGCGTTGGTTGCAATTGCAGTCTGAGCAGTTGGAGAGTTTCACGGGAGTAGAAGCCATCGATCCTTTGCTTTCTGCAATAAGCAAGACGCCAATTCTTAGTGTCTTAAAACCCAAGGGCAACCATTAGCGAACCGCGATTGGTTCGTGAGTCACGACACACGAAGTGTGGAGTGGAAAGAGGAAAAGGTCCCACCGGGCGTGCCAGAATCTGTTCCCCTCCGAAAGACGGCCGAGACATGACGTCTCGCCTGAGGTTCGGGGCAGATGCTAATTGGTGCTATCCGTCTACCTCTCCGAAGATGCCAAGTTGATTTATGGCACCATGTATCGAAGGTTTAAACGGATGCGTCCGATGTAGCAGACTTCGTCAGATTCCTCCTCGCTTGAGGGGTTTTTGATTGTGGGGACGCTCTTCCCTGTAGGCGCAAGCCCCTGCAGTTAATTACGCTACCGCATTGCGGTAACAACTTTCTCCTTCTCCAGACGGTCACTTCGTGTCGTGTGTGTTTGTTTTATTTTGTTGCCCGTGGATTGTTTACGGAGACCGAGTTATGTCGTCGCCCGTAGGGCGTGAACTAGTCCAAATCCGTATTATCTTAGATTTGGGTTTGGGGGTTTAGTTTGAGGATACGTCAGCCATACTTGAGGCTAAGATCAACTCAAACGATTGTTAAGGATAGTTAGTCTAACTTGAGACTAAGATCAACTTAACGGGATCGTTTAGATCCGACAAAAGAGTGTTTGGGCTCTAATGTTCCAGTTTAGGGACATAGTGGTCTATTGTATGTATGGCCGTCGGGACCCATCACCTCTCTGACGACGTTGAAGGATTACAACGACGGATGTCAGAGGAGTTCAGAGATGTACCTTCGAGCCGGAGTTAATTGGGGGGATTCATAGTCCAGTCTGTTTGAAGGTTTAAGGATACTTTAGCCATCTTTGAGGCTAAGATCAACTTAAACGGGACCGTTTAGATCCGACAAAAGAGCGTTTGGGGCTCTATTGTTCTAGTTTAAGGACATAGTGGTCCATGGGTAGTTTAAGGACATTGCGGTCCATTGTTAGTTTTAAGACATCTCGGTCAAGGTTAAGGACGTCGTAGTCCATGGGTTTAAGGACCCCACAGTCCATTGTTAGTTTTAAGACATCTCGGTCAAGGTTAAGGACGTCGTAGTCCATGGGTTTAAGGACCCCACAGTCCATTGTTAGTTTTAAGACATCTCGGTCAAGGTTAAGGACGTCGTAGTCCATGGGTTTAAGGACCCCACAGTCCGGTATGTGCTCTGGATGCTTCACACGGGTTCACTGCCGTGCTTGGCGAGGACCAGACTCCGCTCTGGACGTTTTCCACGGGGTCAAAGAGTGACATTATCCGCGTTCCACGTAACCAGGAATTTTGCACTAGACACGGGTTTAAGGACCCCGCGGTCCATGTTGATGTGTGGTCGTCGGGACCCGTCACCTCTTTGAAGACATTGAGGGATTACAATGCCAAGTATCAAAGGAGTGAAGAGATGTACCCTAGAACCGGAGTGGATTAAATAGTCCTTGGCCCAATTTGGGATCAAGACGAATTAATTATGTTATGAGTCCGTTGGCCCAGTTAATCGCAAATTGGGGACTTATGGCCATCTTGGGCTAAGTCCAATCAGGAGAGGCTTTGCCTCTATCCATTCAGGCCAATTGGGCCAAAGCCTAGTGTTAAACACTACAGAGCAGTCAGTGTTGAACACTGGGAATGAGGTTGACAGGTTAGTGTTTAACACTAAGAGATAATTGGTGTTAAACACCAGCAACAAGGCTTTTCAAATTAGTGTTAAACACTAAAACAGATCAGTGTTGAACACTGCAAATAAAGCTTTTTAATTAGTGTTGAACACTAAGGCCCAACAGTGTTTTAACACTGGGTTCGAGGGTTTTAATTTAGTGTTAAACACTAAGGCAAGAGGGGTCACGTGGCAGCACGTGAGAGCGCCCTCCCTTCATTTGTTCTGCTGAGGTTATCGCGTCTTTCAGAGCATCACGTGCCATCACGTGATGGGCATTCAAATGCCTATGTATTAGAGCTTCTGCCGAGGGTCACGTGGGTCACGTGGGGTGCTGCCTCAAAGGGGCTTTCTGTAGATCTCTTGGGGGGGTCACGTGATGACACGTGACCCTGCCTCTATGTATTTTGTTTAGAGGCTTTGTTAATCCTTTTTTCAGGAATTAAATTCCTCGAGCTTTAAATTTCAGAGGAATTAAATTCCTACTTCCTTTTGAAGGTTTATATTCTGAATAGAGTTGAACTCTGAATCTTCCGTAGGAATTAAATTCCTCGTATATGTGAAGAACTGAATAGGGTTAAACCCTAATAAAAGCTTTTAAGGAATTGAATTTCCATTCCCTGTTAAATGATGATTAAGGGAATTAAATTCCCGTTGTTTCAACAGAACTAAGTTCTTAATTAGGGTTAAACCCTGTTTCTTTTTGTTCTGAAGGAATTAAATTCCCATGATACAGGGTCAAGCCCTAATTTTATTTGAAAGGAATTAAATTCCTATAGTTCTGTGAGAATTAAATTCTCGTGCTTGCATTCCCTCTCTATGTTTTGGATCTGCATGGCAGGATCTCAACTCATTGAGAATTAAATTCTCAACCTCAAGGGGAGATGTGCACTTTGCAGATCCTCTATCAAAGAGAGAAGAAATATGTTCTTCTGTTTTATGTATCAGAGTTAAACTCTGTTGAGAATTAAATTCTCTTTTTCTTTCAAGGAGCTTTTCCCTTTCTTACCTAGGGTTTTGCAGAAGATCCAAGTTTCTCCAAGTATCGAAGCTCTCTTCTTTTTTCTTTTTCTCTCCTTGTCTTTGTATATATCTCTTTTTTCTGTGTCTCTTGGCTCCTATTTATAGGAGAAGCAGCCGAATCAATCAGTTTTTGACGAATCTTCATGAGAGATTTGATTTGCATCCATCATTCGTTTTGGACCTTTGGATTATTAGGTGAATTTTATTCACCATTGGATTTCAAATCCAGGGATTTTTCCTTTGTTGTTTCGATTAGATTTAAAGGGGAAATCTTTCCAAACCCGAGATTTTCCCATAGATAGATAATATTTCACCACCTCTGAATCTTTAATTCGATTGGTTCCAGATAGCCGCCTTCCTTTGGAAAGATTTGAATTTCTTTCAGAATTTAATTCTGTTGACAAAATGGGCTTTGAAAGCCGGTCACGTGTGACCACGTGACTCATGGTTGGAATGAGCCTTTTCCTTTCTTTTGCGCTCTGTCTTCTGATCGTTGCTTAAACGTCACAAGCCACCACGTGACACCCGGTCACGTGTGAGCACGTGACCCTTGTTTGAATTCTCTTTCCTTGGTTCAACTGGAGAACGAGTCTGCTGCTTTGAACGTCACGTGCCAACACGTGACCCTGGTCACGTGGGAGCACGTGACCTCTTCTGAAGCCTTCTCTTTGACTTGATCAGGGAACCAGAGTGCCTTTGACACTTGCATTTAAATGTCACGTGTCGCCACGTGAACCTGGTCACGTGGGAGCACGTGACTCTTTCTGAAGCCCCTTTTCTTCAACGTAGTCAGGAAACTGAACTTGCCTTGATGATGTGCTTAGGTGTCACGTGCCAACACGTGACCGCTAGTCATGTGTAAGCACGTGACCCTCTTCTGAAGCTTTCCCCGGAAGCTTTCCTGATTTTAAATCAGGAAACACCCACTACAACGGCTCCCTTAACTCCAATCACTCAAAAAAGGAGGCCACAAAAAGCCCCTGTGAACATGGCAAAGTATAAAAACGCTGAACACAAACGCCCCAAATCTGGGGGCATGGTGGTGCACACTGTTTATATGGCTTCTGGAAAGGAGGAAAGCCGCACTTCTACGGGCCACCGACCGCTCACCCGATCCGTGACGAAAGCCCAGGAGCAACAGCAAAAGCTTCGGGAAATGATGACTACGATGGCTGCACTCACTGAGCCAAAAGAAAGCTCTGAAACGTCTTCGGATGAGCGTCAAGAACAAGAAACTGACGCTGACTTTTTACGCAGAGTCCTCGAAAAGAGGGACAAAGAAGCTGCAGAGCAGGCGGCTAACATAAAACAGATGGCGCTCTTCTTCAAAGATATGGTAGGGATGATTTTACAGCCGGACCTTCCTGCTGAAGATCCTCCGATCGTCCTTGAAGACGACAGGGGAGAAACGTCAAATCCTCCGCCGGCTCTATCAACAGCCAAGGAGGAGGCAATCTCCAAAGTCGACCTAGACGAATATATAGCTCAGCAGATCCGGGTTCATCAGGCGAATGAAGCGGCTGGGCAAATTGTTAGAACCGGACGACCGTATCCGAGCTGGTATGACCAAATCAATTACCCGCCAGGATATACGATCCCTAAATTCCACGTATATAAAGGGATAGGGAATCCGCATCAGCATGTCGCTCAATTCAGGGCCTTATGCGGCAATACTAGAGGCGATGACAAATTGTTACTACGTCAATTCGTCGGCAGCTTAGCAGAAACAGCCTTTGAATGGTATTCGGAGCTACCTAACGACTCTGTCAAAATATTTGCAGAGATGGAACTGCTGTTTACACAAAGATTCGCAAGTGCTAGTGAACGCACCCTGATTACAGCACTGATAAATGCCAGGATAAGGCCCGGCGAAACGTGGGTCCAATACGCAACACGATGGTGGAACCTATGGTCGAAATGCGAACAACGCATAGAAGAGGCACCTGCGGTAGGCATGTTTGTGGGCACTCTCGATCCGCAGGCGACCATCTCACAATTCATGATGTTCTTCAGGCCGACCACCTTCCAGGCCTTGATTGACAAATTAGCCCAAATGGACCAGATGGGCCATAGGCCTTCTTCTTCAAAGACAGAGCCTTGGAATGAAAAGGGCAAAGGGAAGGCAACCTTCGTTGCCAATACTCAACAACGGTCGAACAACTCAAAGCCGGTCGTTCGCCAAAACAACGTGCGCCCACGCCCATCCCTCGAAGAGAGGCTGGGACGTCCTTACTCGTTTCCGCAGAATAAAACGAGAAGACTGTTTGAGCTGGCAGTGCGCAACAGACTTATTAATCTGCCGAGTCCAAAGCGTCTTTCGCAGCCAGGCGATCTTAATAATCCCAATTATTGCCCTTACCACCAAACGATAAGTCACCCAATTGAGGATTGTTTCGTCTTTAAGGGATGGATCGAGGATCAATACCAGCAAGGCAAGTTCACGTTGTCTGAAAGCTGGAAGGTAAACCCACCACAGCCGCACTCTCCAAGGAAGACGGACACGCCGGGGGCAACTTGTTCTTTCGTCGAGGATGAAAACGATGGAGAAAACTTATCGGATGAATCCGAAGACTACGTAGCGACTTGTCATGTGATTTCTCATTCACTGACGGATGATGAGGAGGATCCTTGCGCTGAGAAATCAACGGCGGACCCTGAAACAGAAATTCCGCGGCTGTCAGACAAGTTGATCAATGCCTTCCTAAATGAAATTCGTCTGAGAGCAAAAGCCAATCAAGAGCATGAAATGGCCATACTGGAAAGAACCAAGGTATTCCCGTCAAATCAAAAGCCATACACTACGGGTAAAAACAAATTCAAGACGAGGAAACGGTTCGCCAAAGCTCTATCAGTAGGAATGAAGCTACCGCCCTCCGAAGAAAATTCTTTCTATGAGGTAGAGATGCACCCTAACTTCTGTTTATATCATCAGAAGATCATACATCCTACCGAAGACTGCGAATCCTTTAATTGTTGGTGGCAAGGGTATGTCGCTCAAAAGCGACACTTCGACAGGGTAAAGTGTGAAGCTTGTGGACATCGGAAAAATACGATAGATGAGCGCAAAAGAGCCACCGCCGACTGTCATATAGCCGACTTCAAGGGATCACAAATTATCACCTTTGGAAGCGACTCTGACGAAGAAGCTACCCCCAACTCTTCCCTCGGGGAATCTATTTCAAAAATAAAGGAATTGAGAAACTGCGAGAACGTTCAGCCGTGCAATCGCATGCTACTCGGAAAAAATCTCGGTCCCGTAAACAAAGGATCGAACAAAAAGGATAAAGGAAAAAGAAAAACGGCCCTCGTCGCCAGCACTCAACAACAATCAGGTGACCCTAGGCCGATTGCTCTCCAAAGCAACAAGCGGCAACCCCTCCAGGAAAAGTTGAAACGTCCTTACTAGTTTCTGCAAGATAAAACAAGGGGACTGTTCGAGCTGGCAGTGTGTGACAGACTCATCAATCTGCCGAGTCCAAAACGTCCGTTGCGGCCAGGCGATATTAATAATCCTAATTATTGCCCTTACCACCAAACGGTAGGTCATCTGATCGAGAATTGCTACGTCTTCAAGAAATAGGTTGAAGACCAATACCAACAGGGCAAGTTCGCGTTGTCCGAAATTTGGAAGGTGAACCCGCCACAACCGCATGCTCCGAAAAATATGGACACGCCGGGGTCATCATGCTCATTCATAGAGAAAGCCTAACGGACCACTACGTCCTAAATATGGATAACGGACCGAAACGTCCATAAACTAACAACGGACCGAAACGTCCTTAAACTAACGGCGGATCGCAATGTCCTAAAACTTGCAAATGAACGAAACGTCGTTAAACTACTCCTAACCCGCAGCATCTTCAGGCTGACGTGCCAAAAAAAAAAAATAACGGTATGTCCACAAGCAAAATGGGCACGGATGAAAACCCGAAGGGGCTCCGTGAGTAAAAACAGCAGGGCTACCGGCGAGTGTTCGTGAAAACCCGAAAGGGCGCGACCTTGTTTTAAAAAAAAAGAAAAAGAAAAGAAAAGAAAAAAAAAGGAAAAAAGAATAAAAAAAGAATAAAAAAAAGAATTAAAAAAACGGTATGTCCACAAGCAAAATGGGCACGGATGAAAACCCGAAAGGGCTCCGTGAGTAAGAACAGCAGGGCTACCGGCGAGTGTTTGTGAAAACCCAAAAGGGCGCAACCTCGTTAAAAGACACTTACAGGATCCTCTCGACCCTGTAAGGAGAAACCACCTGCGTGAGATCCTTACGACTCACAAAGGAACAACACACTTAGGGATCCCCACGATTCCGAAGGAGAAAATACACTTGCGAGATCCTCACGACTCGTAAGGAGAACTCTCTTGTGGGACCCTTACGGCTCATAAGATTTGAAAGTCTTAACTTGCAGAAACCTTAACCTGTTCTTAAGCAGCCCCCACAACCTTCGATATTGCCCTACAAGCGGCTCATAATGACCCTTGTATACAATCCACGGGCACGAATATATATTTCCCTAACAAAGTCTCATCCGTGACTAGGGATATGCTTGTACAGCAAACAACACTTGTAAGTCCTCTCGATTTATAAGGAGAAAACCCTTTTGTAAGATCCTTACGACTTACAAGAGAACATGCACTTAGGAATCCTCACGATTCCCAAGGAGAAAACACACCTACAAGATCCTCACGACTTGTAGGGAGAAATACCTTTGTGAGACCCTTACGGCTCATGAAGTCAAAAGCCTTAGCCGATAGGACCCTTAATCCTGTTTACTAAGCCACCTTTGTTCGGGATCGACAGAGGCAAATTATGATTCGCTCCTGGCAATATTCCAGTTGTAGCGATGATGATGCCTAAATCGGTATCAAATTTCAAGTCCCTTGATGGCAAATGATGATTCGCTCCTGGCAATATCCCAGTTGTAGCGATGCTGATGCCTAAATCGGTATCAAATTCCAAGTCTTTTCATGGCAGATGATGATTCGCTCCTGGCAATATCCCAGTTGCAGCGATGCCGATGCCTAGACCGGTATCAAATTCCAAGTCCTTTTACGGCAAATGATGATTCGCTCCTGGCAATATTCCAGTTGCAGCGATGCTGATGCCTAAATCGGTATCAAATTCCAAGTCCTTTCATGGCAGATGATGATTCGCTCCTGGCAATATCCCAGTTGCAGCGATGCTGATGCCTAGACCGGTATCAAATTCCAAGTCCTTTTACGACAAATGATGATTCGCTCCTGGCAATATTCCAGTCGCAGCGATGCTGATGCCAAGATTGGTATCAGATCCCAAATCACCTACTCGCAAAAAAAAAAAATCAGTGAGCCAAATATATATATATATATATATATATATATATATATATATATATATATATAGCCGAAATGATGGGGCAGCTTGCATACAAAATCAGCAAGTAAAAATGTATGCATGCAAAATAGCCGAAATGGTTGGGCAACTCGCAATAAAAAGCAGCGAGTAAAAAGAAAAATAGCCGAAATGATTGGGCACCGCGAAAAATAGCCGAAATGATTGGGCAATCGCGATTTTCGCGATATAAAAAGCTGAAATGATAGAGCATCGCGGAAAGAATAAAAAAAATGAAAAAAATGAAACTTTTTGCCCTACAGGTGAAATCACATTGATCCCTGTATACAATCCAGGGGCACAAATAAAGGGGGAACCATACCTTCCCAACAAGCTCCATCAGAAAGCGAAGCCAAATCTCGACGGTTCATAGACAACCTAGAGACCATCTCGACATTTGTCGCAATATTACAGACACGATGTCAACAAATGAAGCAAACGAAGATCTCAAGCTTCAGGGTCTCGACGTCAACATCGACAACTTAGAGATCACCAACGGTGTGCCTCCTCATTCCAGCAGGACACAAATATTACACCATCAAGCGGAGCGATGGCAAAATCCCAGCTTCACCTCAGCATTCGTCTCGATACAGTAGACGCAATGTCAACAACAGCGTTCCTCCGCAGTTCAGCTTAAGGCAGATGCAACGTAAACAAAAGACCTCACGGTCGAAACAAAGCGGAGTAACGGCAAAATCCCAACTCCACCTTAGCATTCGTCTCGATACAGTAGACGCAATGTCAACAACAGCGTTCCTCCGCAGTTCAGCTTGAGGCAGATGCAACGTAAACAAAAGACCTCACGGTCGAAACAAAGCGGAGTAATGGCAAAATCCCAACTCCACCTCAGCATTCGTCTCGTTACAGCAGACGCAATGTCAACAACGGCGTTCCTTCGCAGCCCAGCAGGGTATACATGCAAAGTTAACAAAAGACCCCATGGTCGAAACAAAGCGGAGTGATGGCAAAATCCCAGCTCCACCTCAGCATTCGTCTCAATACACCAGACGCAGTGTGAGCAAATGAAGCGAAGGCCAAATTCCTAGCTTCAACGTCTTTACGGTAACTCACATAAAATCGGAAAGACAATCGGAGATCATCTCGCACCAGCACAGAGTGATCACCACCTTGACGTTCGTCTCGATACAGCAGACGAAATGTTAACCTCAGCATTCTTCCCCCAACAGGGATTCGGACGTGACAAAGCAAATGAAGCGAAGGCCACATTCCTAGCTTCAACGTCTTTACGGTAACTCACGTAAAACCGGAAAGACAATCGGAGATCATCTCGCATCAGCACAGAGTGGTCACCACCTTGACGTTCGTCTCAATACAGCAGACGAAATGTCGACCCTAGTGTTCTTCCTCCAACAGGATTTGGACACACAAAAGCAAACGGACCGAAGGCCACATTCCTAACTTCGACGTCTTGACGGTAACTTATATAAAACCGGAAAGACAGTCGGAGATCATCTCGCACCAGAACAGAATGGTCACCACCTCGACGTCCGTCTCGATACAGCAGGCGAGATGTCACCCAAATGTTCGTCTCGACATAGCAGACGCAACGTCATTAAACAAATGGAGCCACGGCAAAATCCCTAGTTCCAAACCTCGGCGGTTCACCAGCAACCTAGAGACAACCTCGACGTCCGTCTCGATACAGCAGACGAGATGTCACCCCAACGTTCGTCTCGACACAGCAGACGCAACGTCATCAAACAAATGGAGCCACGGCAAAATCCCTAGTTCCCACCGCAACATTCGTCTCGATACAGCAGACGCAATGCCAACAAACGAAGTAAAGGCCAAATTCCTAGCTTCAGGGTCTTGACGGCAACTCATATAAAGCCCGAAAGACTATCGGAGATCATTCCCACACCAGTGCGGAGTGGTTATGACTCATCGGGGCTCTCCAAAATGAGCCTAGCCTCAAGTAAAAAGCGGCATGGCAAATTCCTAGCGCTTGCTCTTTCGACGGTCAAACTGCCAAGGAGGATTGCTTGAAGACGTCTTGTCCAGCCCCCGAAGGGATCAGAGACACGGCAGTCGCAGGGCTACTCGAACAGCACGATTGCCTATCGAGGACTATGTCAGCTTATGCGATGGTACGATGGCCAAAACCCTAAGTACCACCAACCTTAACGGGCTTCTGTCGTAAAGAGCAGGGGTTAAATGCGACGTTAAGATGTTCTTGCGAGAAACGTTCGATTCGTCTCGACTTGTGAAAAATTGTCAAGGCGGCTCGACTCGTGAGATAAAGCCTTAGGCAGTGGGCATAAAAGAAGCCTGTTTCCTAATCACTGGGACCCTGCAAGTTGGCCCAAAACGGTCTCTTGCATACCATCCACGGGTCTCACTCTCCAACATCGAACTTCGACAAGGAGGGAAACAACCGCTTACAATTCCTCTCGACTCGTAAGAGGGAAAAATTATCTTGTAGGATCCTTACGACTTACAAGAGAAAACCATACTTAGGAATCCTCACGATTCCTAAGGAGAAGAACCCACCTACGAGATCCTCTCGATCCGTAGGGAGAAAAGTCTCTATGAGATCCTCACGGCTCATAGGGTTGAAAAGTCTTAGGCAGTAGATCTGACCTTCGGTCTAAGCCCTCGCTATCTCGTGAAGAAATCAAGAAGCTTACTCTCTTACCTGCTAATTGTGACGACATGCGGAGAAAGAGGAAAAGCAACAGAAAGAGCACCCGATTTACGTTTGATCAAGCATTCAAGACGTATTCATTCATGCATGGGCAAAAAGACTTAGAACAAAAGATACATAATAAAGACAAGCTGGGATAAAAAAAAAATTCCATTAATATTGCCCAAAATTCTTACAATCATAAAAAGCAATGGAAGAAAAATATTATTACAATGGAATAACCTCAGATCCGGGGCACGGATTGAGGAATTCAAAAGTAAGGCCATCCAGAGTTCTTCTGGCCTTTCTAATTATTCTTATGCGCAGCCTCTCGCGCTCCTCTGTGTCGATATCGTCGGCAAGCCCTTCCGGCCTTCGATAAGCAGCAACTATCGTCGTCTGCTGGAAGATTTGGTGTAGGATGTCAATGAGGCTGTCCCGCCGTTTCTTCGAGATCAGCCCCGTCAGGTACACTGAATGCACCTTGTCCTTTTATCATCCAGCGCATTCAGTGGTAAGGCCTCGTGAAGGCCCGGAAATGCTCTCCATATTGCTCCCAGCACGACTTTCAAAAGAGCTGAACGACGGGGTAGCAGCCAACCACCGCTTGCGTTCAGACGACCCATAACCTCTGCACATTGAGCGTCCATAAACTCCTGGTTTTGCTGACGACCCTGTGCGCGGATATCGTCATAGGTGATGAACTCATGCAAACTGTATAGACGCACCGCCATAATGCCTAGAGGAAACATCACAGGAAGATTAGCGATAAAAAAATACACGGAGAGTTAAACTCCTTGAGAGCAATGCTCTGCAAACAGGAGTGACTGTTAAAATCCTAATAAGGGGAATTTAAAGAAATCCCCCCGAAGACTCTGAGATCGTTACTATTAAAAGATGATATAATCCATTAAAATACAAAACTCCATTTTTAATTTTCATTATCCATATTCGAACTCTTAAGAGTTCATTTTTTTTTAGATCAAAGAGGTCTATGTTTTGCGAAAGATGCAAGGTTCTGTTCATGGGTTAAGAAACCCTGAAACAGATTCCTGAGAGCAAGGCTCTATTTGGTGAAACCCCAATAGGATTTTCTTTAGATCAAAGATCTATGAGAGCAAAGCTCTATTAATTAAGATTGATTTAATTCAAGACTAATTCTTACTTAAATCTAACTCGAGGAGTTCTTGAAGGCAAGAGCAAAGCTCTGAAGTTTCTGAAAATGAAAATTTTTAAGATGATAATCATCTGTGCAGGACCAAAGGTCCTATTTATAGGCCTCAAGTGCCTCTTCGACTTCCAAAAAGTTGTCACGGCGGTTGGAATTCCGCCACCGTTGCGCTCACGTTTGGGGCCACGTAAGCGCAACGGTGGGGGGGCATTTGTTTACCCCAATCAGAGCAAAGTTCTGTTCAAATTCCGAGGCGGGAGATGAAGCAATGCTTCATCTTCCCCCAATCAGAGCAAAGCTCTGCTTTGAAAATTTAAAATTTAATAAGTGAAGCAACGCTTCAGATTCTTTACGCTGTGCGCAACGCGCCACGTGTCAGGCGCAGATGCATCAGCGCGGCGCCCAAGAAGGCGCGCCCAATCAGAGCAAAGCTCTATTAAAAGAAGCAACGCTTCAATTGCGCGGGTGCTGCGCTGCGCGACACGTGTCAGCGCAGATGCGCTAGCGCAGTTGCGCCACGCTTTGCGCTGCGCTACACGTGTCAGCGCAGATGCGCTAGCGTAGTTGCGCTGCGCTACACGTGTCAGCGCAGATGCGCTAGCGCAGTTGCGCTGCGCTGTGCGCTGCGCGATACGTGTCACGCGCTGGGGCATCTGCGCCAAACTGAATTAAGATTTTAAAGAAATCTTTCTGTTCTTGTTAAAACAAGAAGATTTTCTTCTGTAAAACAGAAGCCCTTGGATCAAAGATCCAACAGTGGGAAAATTCCCCAAATCATTCAGAAAAAGATTTATGTAACAAATCTAACTAATTTATGGGCACTATAAAAAGGACCCTAGGCCTCAATTCAAAGAGAGGAACATTTTTCTTAAAAAAAAGTCAAGAGCTTCAAACAGAGAGAGAACTCTGAGAAAATTTCAACGAAAAAGGTAAAAACCTTCACGAGAGGAAAGAAATTTCTTCTAATAGATCATTGATCTAAAAACCAGATCAATGATCTTCACATAATAAACCGTGCTTTGCAATTTTATGAACCTCTGGTTCTTGAAACAAAAAAGAAAAATTTATTTTCTTTGATCTAAATTAGATCAAGAAATCAAATAGTGCTCTGCACTCCTGTTCTTGAATCTTCTTAGTGCTTTGCACTTCCAAACTGCGCTGTTGCGCTCTTAAGAGAGCGCCACGTGTCAGCTACAGAACAACTTGCGCTACGCGCTCTTGAAATAGAGCTTTACTCTCTGGAATTGGCGCAACTCACCAGAGCGCGCCACTTGTCAGCAGCGTAACAGCGCAGCGCACTAGCGCAGCGCACTGCGCTGTTGCGCTTGCGCTCGCCAGAGCATGACACGTGTCCTCACCACAAGCGCTTGCGCTCAGTGATTGGCGCAAAGCGCCTGACAAATGCAATGCATTTCATTTCCTGAAGGGCCAGGCCCAATTAAAAGGCTTGACAGGCTTAACAAATAAAATGCAATGGATTATTTAAAAGGGCAGAGCCCAATTGAAAGGTCCAGTGGACCAAAACAAGTGATCTGCATCATAATAAAAAGGGCAGAGCCCAGTCAAAATGGGCATAAATGGCCTGAAGTAATGCAATGCATTATTTAAGTGTGGGCAAAGCCCTAGCACGGGTCTAATAGACCGGAAATAAATAAAGGTGTTGAACATTTTCAAATGGACTTAGCCCAATTTTGGCCGTAAGTCCTTAAATAAAATTGACTGAGCACAAATGCTCCCTAAATGAATTTGTATCCGGTTCGAGGGTACATCTCCGAACTCCTCTGACATCTGTCGTTGTAATCATTCAACGTCGTCAGAGAGGCGACGAGTCCCAACGACCATACATTAATTTGGACCGAAACGTCCCTAAACTAATATCGGACCGAAACGTCCCTAAACTAATATCGGACCGAAACGTCCCTAAACTAATATCGGACCGGAACGTCCCTAAACTAATATCGGACCACCACGTCCCTTAACTGGAATATGGACCACCACGTCCCTAAGCTGGCACAATAGAGCCCAAACGCTCTTTTGTCGGATCTAAACGGTCCCGTTAAGTTGATCTTAGTCTCAAACAGGACTATCGTATCCTTAACGAACGTTTAAGTTGATCTTATCCGCAACGCGACTAATGCATCCTTAAACTAAAAACACCAAACCCAAATCTAAGTAAATACGGATTTGGACTAATCCACGTCCTACGGGCGACGGCATTACTCAGTCTCCGTATACAATCCACGGGCAACCACAAACAAAACAAACACACACGACACGAAGTGAAATTCTGGAGAAGGAGAAAGTTGTTACCGCGATGCGGTAGCGTAATTAACTGGAGGGGCTTGCGCCTGCAGGGAAGAGCGTCCCCACAATCAAAAACCCCTCACCCTGAGGGGGAATCTGACGAAGTCTGCTATATCGGCCGCATCCATCTAAACTTCCGATGCAAGATGCCATAAATCAACTTGGCATTTTCGGAGAGGTAGACAGATAAAACCAATTAGCATCTGCCCCGAATCTCAGCGTCAGGACATCGCGGTCCTGTGCGCCGCCTTTCGGAGGGGAATAGATTCTGGCACGCCCGGTGGGACCTCTTCCTCTGTCCACTCCATACTTCGTGTGTCGTGTTCGCGAACAAATCGCGGTTTGCTGTGATTGCCTGTGGATTTAAGGTACTAAGATTTGGTGTCTTGCTCTATGCAGAAAACAGAAAATCGATGGCTTCGAACTGCACCGCCCGCAGCGATAACTCTCGCTCCGTCATTGCTGGAAGAGTGACTTATGGGCCCCAAGCGGCCTCCCTTTTCAAAATGCCGGTGGAGCAGGTGGCTCAAGCCACCACTGGATTATTCTTCGGGACCATGCTCCCACCATTGAGCTTCAATGTCATAATGACATTGCAAGAAGCTCCAAAGAAGTTGGTCTTCGATTGACTTACCACTGCCGCGACCCCACTCAACAGGTCGCCCAACTCCACTGCTTCAGTTTTTAACGGACTAGGCCAGAGCTCTAACAGGCTCATGAAGAAGCCTGCCATACAAGAAGGCGTTATCCCGAAGCGGATAGCCATTCCAACTCCCGTTCCTGGCAAAATCACCAAGGTTGCTTCCCATGTTCAGAAGTTCGCTTCTGACAAATTGGCCGTCCCCGTTCAACGAACGTCGATCTTTAAAAAGCTGGTACCAGTATATTCTGACCAACACAGGGGGCATGAGGAGGTCACCCCTATAGCTGAAACAACTCCATCAGCACGACACGCTTGACGTCGCTACTGGCGTCGAGTAAGGAAGGCTGGGGGCAACTCCCCCTCTGAGATAACTCCGCCAGCTCCAACGGTTGGGATCGATACTGCTGTTCCAACCAAGAACAGCTTTGAACTGCTCAACAAGGTACGCAGAAACTCTCCTACTGCGATGTTGAAACGAACTCCTTCACCTGTGGAGAATACTCCAGAGAAGAAGCTAGAGCAGCCCCCTCAACGGCTGTCCTCTAAAATTTACAAAGTCTGGCGACAGGTCCAAGAGTCGGTGATCGATCAAGACTGCCTCCGACGACAGAAAAAGATGAAGGTTCGGCAGGGGAAGGATTACTCTGTCAAACCACAAAAAGTAAAAGCTACTTTGGTGCCCATTACAACGGCTCCCTTAACTCCAATCACTCAAAAAAGGAGGCCACAAAAAGCCCCTGTGAACATGGCGAAGTATAAAAACGCTGAACACAAACGCCCCAAATCTGGGGGCATGGTGGTGCACACTATTTATATGGCTTCTGGAAAGGAGGAAAGCCGCACTTCTACGGGCCACCGACCGCTCACCCGATCCGTGACGAAAGCCCAGGAGCAACAGCAAAAGCTTTGGGAAATGATGACTACAATGGCTGCACTCACTGAGCCAAAAGAAAGCTCTGAAACGTCTTCGGATGAGCGTCAAGAACAAGAAACTGACGCTGACTTTTTACGCAGAGTCCTCGAAAAGAGGGACAAAGAAGCTGCAGAGCAGGCGGCTAACATAAAACAGATGGCGCTCCTCTTCAAAGATATGGTAGGGATGATGTTACAGCCGGACCCTCCTGCTGAAGATCCTCCGATCGTCCTTGAAGACGACAGGGGAGAAACGTCAAATCCTCCGCCGGCTCTATCAACAGCCAAGGAGGAGGCAATCTCCAAAGTCGACCTAGACGAATATATAGCTCAGCAGATCCGGGTTCATCAGGCGAATGAAGCGGCTGGGCAAATTGTTAAAACCGGACGACCGTATCCGAGCTGGTATGACCAAATCAATTACCTGCCAGGATATACGATCCCTAAATTCCACGTATATAAAGGGACAGGGAATCCACATCAGCATGTCGCTCAATTCAGAGCCTTATGCGGCAATACTGGAGGCGGTGACAGATTGTTGCTATGTCAATTCGTCGGCAGCTTAGCAGAAACAGCCTTTGAATGGTATTCGGAGCTACCTAACGACTCTGTCAAAACATTTGCAGAGATGGAACTGCTGTTTACACAAAGATTCGCAAGTGCTAGTGAACGCACCCCGATTACAGCACTGATAAATGCCAGGATAAGGCCCGGCGAAACGTGGGTCCAATACGCAACACGATGGCGGAACCTATGGTCGAAATGCGAACAACGCATAGAAGAGGCACCTGCGGTAGGCATGTTTGTGGGCACTCTCGATCCGCAGGCGACCATCTCACAATTCATGATGTTCTTCAGGCCGACCACCTTCCAGGCCTTGATTGACAAATTAGCCCAAATGGACCAGATGGGCCATAGGCCTTCTTCTTCAAAGACAGAGCCTTGGAATGAAAAGGGCAAAGGGAAGGCAACCTTCATTTCCAATACTCAACAACGGTCGAACAACTCAAAGCCGGTCGTTCGCCAAAACAACGTGCGCCCATGCCCATCTCTCGAAGAGAGGCTGGGATGTCCTTACTCGTTTCCGCAGAATAAAACGAGAAGACTGTTTGAGCTGGCAGTGCGCAACAGACTTATTAATCTGCCGAGTCCAAAGCGTCTGTCGCAGCCAGGCGATCTTAATAATGCCAATTATTGCCCTTACCACCAAACGGTAAGTCACCCAATTGAGGATTGTTTCGTCTTTAAGGGATGGATCGAGGATCAATACCAGTAAGGCAAGTTCACGCTGTCTGAAAGCTGGAAGGTAAACCCACCACAGCCGCACTCTCCAAAGAAGATGGACATGCCGGGGGCAACTTGTTCTTTCGTCGAGGATGAAAACGATGGAGAAAACTTATCGGATGAATCCGAAGACTACGTAGCGACTTGTCATGTGATTTCTCATTCACTGACGGATGATGAGGAGGATCCTTGCGCTGAGAAATCAACGGCGGATCCTGAAACAGAAATTCCGCGGCCGTCAGACAAGTTGATCAATGCCTTCCTAAATGAAATTCGTCTGAGAGCAAAAGCCAATCAAGAGCATGAAATGGCCATACTGGAAAGAACCAAGGTATTCCCGTCAAATCAAAAGCCATACACTACGGGTAAAAACAAATTCAAGACGAGGAAACGGTTCGCCAAAGCTCTATCAGTAGGAATGAAGCTACCGCCCTCCGAAGAAAATTCTTTCTCTGAGGTAGAGATGCACCCTAACTTCTGTTTATATCATCAGAAGATCATACATCCTACCGAAGACTGCGAATCCTTTAACTGTTGGTGGCAAGGGTATGTCTCTCAAAAGCGACACTTCGACAGGGTAAAGTGTGAAGCTTGTGGACATCGGAAAAATACGATAGATGAGCGCAAAAGAGCCACCGCCGACTGTCATATAGCCGACTTCAAGGGATCACAAATTATCACCTTTGGAAGCGACTCTG
Organism: Agapanthus africanus; assembly: GCA_030015575.1. NCBI lineage: Eukaryota > Viridiplantae > Streptophyta > Magnoliopsida > Asparagales > Amaryllidaceae > Agapanthus > Agapanthus africanus. The sequence continues at coordinate 563,279,807 of CM057346.1, forward strand.
ACGAAGAAGCTACCCCCAACTCTTCCCTCGGGGAATCTATTTCAAAAATAAAGGAATTGAGAAGCTGCGAGAACGTTCAGCCGTGCAATCGCATGCTACTCGGAAAAAATCTCGGCCCCGTAAACAAAGGATCGAACAAAAAGGATAAAGGAAAAAGAAAAACGGCCCTCGTCGCCAGCACTCAACAACAATCAGGTGACCCTAGGCCGATTTCTCTCCAAAGCAACAAGCGGCAACCCCTCCAGGAAAAGTTGAAACGTCCTTACTAGTTTCCGCAAGATAAAACAAGGGGACTGTTCGAGCTAGCAGTGTGTGACAGACTCATCAATCTGCCGAGTCCAAAACGTCCGTTGCGGCCAGGCGATATTAATAATCCTAATTATTGCCCTTACCACCAAACGGTAGGTCATCTGATCGAGGATTGCTACGTCTTCAAGAACTGGGTTGAAGACCAATACCAACAGGGCAAGTTCGCGTTGTCCGAAATTTGGAAGGTGAACCCGCCACAACCGCATGCTCCGAAAAATATGGACACGCCGGGGGCATCATGCTCATTCATAGAGAAAGCCTAACGGACTACTACGTCCTAAAACTGGATAACGGACCGAAACGTCCTTAAACTAACAACGGACCGAAACGTCCTTAAACTAACGGCGGACCGCAATGTCCTAAAACTTGCAAATGACCGAAACGTCGTTAAACTACTCCTAACCCGCAGCATCTTCAGGCTGACGTGCCAAAAAATAAAATAAAATAAAAAAAATAACGGTATGTACACAAGCAAAATGGGCACGGATGAAAACCCGAAGGGGCTCCGTGAGTAAAAACAGCAGGGCTACCGGCGAGTGTTCGTGAAAACCCAAAATGGCGCGACCTCGTTTTAAAAAAAAAGAAAAAGAAAAGAAAAGAAAAAAAAGGAAAAAAGAATAAAAAAGAATAAAAAAAGAATTAAAAAAAACGGTATGTCCACAAGCAAAATGGGCACGGATGAAAACCCGAAAGGGCTCCGTGAGTAAGAACAGCAGGGCTACCGGCGAGTGTTTGTGAAAACCCAAAAGGGCGCAACCTCGTTAAAAGACACTTACAGGATCCTCTCGACCCTGTAAGGAGAAACCACCTGCGTGAGATCCTTACGACTCACAAAGGAACAACACACTTAGGGATCCCCACGATTCCGAAGGAGAAAATACACTTGCGAGATCCTCACGACTCGTAAGGAGAACTCTCTTGTGGGACCCTTACGGCTCATAAGATTTGAAAGTCTTAAGTTGCAGAAACCTTAACCTGTTCTTAAGCAGCCCCCACAACCTTCGATATTGCCCTACAAGTGGCTCATAATGACCCTTGTATACAATCCACGGGCACGAATAAATATTTCCCTAACAAAGTCCCATCCGTGACTAGGGATATGCTTGTACAGCAAACAACACTTGTAAGTCCTCTCGATTTATAAGGAGAAAACCCTTTTGTAAGATCCTTACGACTTACAAGAGAACATGCACTTAGGAATCCTCACGATTCCCAAGGAGAAAACACACCTACAAGATCCTCACGACTTGTAGGGAGAAATACCTTTGTGAGACCCTTATGGCTCATGAAGTCAAAGCCTTAGCCGACAGGACCCTTAATCCTGTTTACTAAGCCACCTTTGTTCGGGATCGACAGAGGCAAATGATGATTCGCTCCTGGAAATATCCCAGTTGTAGCGATGATGATGCCTAAATCGGTATCAAATTCCAAGTCCCTTCATGGCAGATGATGATTCGCTCCTGGCAATATCCCAGTTGCAGCGATGCTGATGCCTAGACCGGTATCAAATTCCAAGTCCTTTCATGGCAAATGATGATTCGCTCCTGGCAATATTCCAGTTGCAGCGATGCTGATGCCTAAATCGGTATCAAATTCCAAGTCCTTTCATGGCAGATGATGATTCGCTCCTGGCAATATCCCAGTTGCAGCGATGCTGATGCCTAGACCGGTATCAAATTCCAAGTCCTTTTACGGCAAATGATGATTCGCTCCTGGCAATATTCCAGTCGCAGCGATACTGATGCCAAGATTGGTATCAGATCCCAAATCACCTACTCGCAAAAAAAAAAAAAATCAGCGAGCCAAATATATATATATATATATATATATATATATATATATATATATATATATATATGCATACGAAATAGCCGAAATGATGGGGCAGCTTGCAAACAAAATCAGCAAGTAAAAATGTATGCATGCAAAATAGCCGAAATGGTTGGGCAACTCGCAATAAAAAGCAGCGAGTAAAAAGAAAAATATCCGAAATGATTGGGCACCGCGAAAAATAGCCGAAATGATTGGGCAATCGCGATTTTCGCGATATAAAAAGCTGAAATGATAGAGCATCGCGGAAAGAATAAAAAAAAATGAAAAAATGAAACTTTTTGCCCTATAGGTGAAATCACATTGATCCCTGTATACAATCCAGGGGCACAAATAAAGGGGGAACCATACCTTCCCAACAAGCTCCATCAGAAAGCGAAGCCAAATCTCGACGGTTCATAGACAACCTAGAAACCATCTCGACATTTGTCGCAATATTACAGACACGATGTCAACAAATGAAGCAAACGAAGATCTCAAGCTTCAGGGTCTCGACGTCAACATCGACAACTTAGAGATCACCAACGGTGTGCCTCCTCATTCCAGCAGGACACAAATATTACACCATCAAGCGGAGCGATGGCAAAATCCCAGCTTCACCTCAGCATTCGTCTTGATACAGTAGACGCAATGTTAACAACAGCGTTCCTCCGCAGTTCAGCTTAAGGCAGATGCAACGTAAACAAAAGACCTCACGGTCGAAACAAAGCGGAGTAACGGCAAAATCCCAACTCCACCTTAGCATTCGTCTCGATACAGTAGACGCAATGTCAACAACAGCGTTCCTCCGCAGTTCAGCTTGAGGCAGATGCAACGTAAACAAAAGACCTCAGGGTCGAAACAAAGCGGAGTAACGGCAAAATCCCAACTCCACCTCAGCATTCGTCTCGTTACAGCAGACGCAATGTCAACAACGGCGTTCCTTCGCAGCCCAGCAGGGTGTACATGCAAAGTTAACAAAAGACCCCATGGTCGAAACAAAGCGGAGTGATGGCAAAATCCCAGCTCCACCTCAGCATTCGTCTCAATACACCAGACGCAGTGTGAGCAAATGAAGCGAAGGCCAAATTCCTAGCTTCAACGTCTTTACGGTAACTCACATAAAACCGGAAAGACAATCGGAGATCATCTCGCACCAGCACAGAGTGATCACCACCTTGACGTTCGTCTCGATACAGCAGACGAAATGTTAACCTCAGCATTCTTCCTCCAACAGGGATTCGGACGTGACAAAGCAAATGAAGCGAATGCCACATTCCTAGCTTCAACGTCTTTACGGTAACTCATGTAAAACCGGAAAGACAATCGGAGATCATCTCGCATCAGCACAAAGTGGTCACCACCTTGACGTTCGTCTCAATACAGCAGACGAAATGTCGACCCCAGCGTTCTTCCTCCAACAGGATTTGGACACACAAAAGCAAACGAAGCGAAGGCCACATTCCTAACTTCGACGTCTTGACGGTAACTTATATAAAACCGGAAAGACAATCGGAGATCATCTCGCACCACCACAGAATGGTCACCACCTCGACGTCCGTCTCGATACAGCAGGCGAGATGTCACCCAAATGTTCGTCTCGACACAGCAGACGCAACGTCATTAAACAAATGGAGCCACGGCAAAATCCCTAGTTCCAAACCTCGGCGGTTCACCAGCAACCTAGAGACAACCTCGACGTCCGTCTCGATACAGCAGACGAGATGTCACCCCAACGTTCGTCTCGACACAGCAGACGCAACGTCATCAAACAAATGGAGCCACGGCAAAATCCCTAGTTCCCATCGCAACATTCTTCTCGATACAGCAGACGCAATGCCAACAAACGAAGCAAAGGCCAAATTCCTAGCTTCAGGGTCTTGACGGCAACTCATATAAAGCCCGAAAGACTATCGGAGATCATTCCCACACCAGTGCGGAGTGGTTATGACTCATCGGGGCTCTCCAAAATGAGTCTAGCCTCAAGTAAAAAGCGGCATGGCAAATTCCTAGCGCTTGCTCTTCTGACGGTCAAATTGCCAAGGAGGATTGCTTGAAGACGTCTTGTCCAGCCCCCGAAGGGATCAGAGACACGGCAGTCGCAGGGCTACTCGAACAGCACGATTGCCTATCGAGGACTATATCAGCTTATGCGACGGTACAATGGCCAAAACCCTAAGTACCACCAACCTTAACGGGCTTCTGTCGTAAAGAGCAGGGGTTAAATGCGACGTTAAGATGTTCTTGCGAGAAACGTTCGATTCGTCTCGACTTGTGAAAAATTGTCAAGGCGGCTCGACTCGTGAGATAAAGCCTTAGGCAGTGGGCATAAAAGAAGCCTGTTTCCTAAGCACTGGGACCTGCAAGTTGGCCCAAAACGGTGTCTTGCATACCATCCACGGGTCTCACTCTCCAACATCGAACTTCGACAAGGAGGGAAACAACCGCTTACAATTCCTCTCGACTCGTAAGAGGGAAAAATTATCTTGTAGGATCCTTACGACTTACAAGAGAAAACCATACTTAGGAATCCTCACGATTCCTAAGGAGAAGAACCCACCTACGAGATCCTCTCGATCCGTAGGGAGAAAAGTCTCTATGAGACCCTCACGGCTCATAGGGTTGAAAAGTCTTAAGCAGCAGATCTGACCTTCGGTCTAAGCCCTCGCTATCTCGTGAAGAAATCAAGAAGCTTACTCTCTTACCTGCTAATTGTGACGACATGCGGAGAAAGAGGAAAAGCAACAGAAAGAGCACCCGATTTACGTTTGATCAAGCATTTAAGACGTATTCATTCATGCATGGGAAAAAAGACTTAGAACAAAAGATACATAATAAAGACAAGCTGGGATAAAGAAAAAATTTCCATTAATATTGCCCAAAATTCTTACAATCATAAAAAGCAATGGAAGAAAAATATTATTACAATGGAATAACCTCAGATCCGGGGCACGGATTGAGGAATTCAAAAGTAAGGCCATCCAGAGTTCTTCTGGCCTTTCTAATTATTCTTATGCGCAGCCTCTCGCGCTCCTCTGTGTCGATATCATCGGCAAGCCCTTCCGGCCTTCGATAAGCAGCAACTATCGTCGTCTGCTGGAATATTTGGTGTAGGATGTCAATGAGGCTGTCCCGCCGTTTCTTCGAGATCAGCCCCGTCAGGTACACTGAATGCACCTTGTCCTCGGCATCATCCAGCGCATTCAGTGGTAAGGCCTCGTGAAGGCCCGGAAATGCTCTCCATATTGCTCCCAGCACGACTTTCAAAAGAGCTGAACGACGGGGTAGCAGCCAACCACCGCTTGCGTTCAGACGACCCATAACCTCTGCACATTGAGCGTCCGTAAACTCCTGGTTTTGCTGACGACCCTGTGCGCGGATATCGTCATAGGTGATGAACTCATGCAAACTGTATAGACGCACCGCCATAATGCCTAGAGGAAACATCACAGGAAGATTAGCGATAAAAAAATACACGGAGAGTTAAACTCCTTGAGAGCAATGCTCTGCAAACAGGAGTGACTGTCAAAATCCTAATAAGGGGAATTTAAAGAAATCCCCCTGAAGACTCTGAGATCGTTACTATTAAAAGATGATATAATCCATTAAAATACAAAACTCCATTTTTAATTTTCATTATCCATATTCGAACTCTTAAGAGTTCATTCTTTTTTAGATCAAAGAGGTCTATGTTTTGCGAAAGATGCAAGGTTCTGTTCATGGGTTAAGAAACCCTGAAACAGATTCCTGAGAGCAAGGCTCTATTTGGTGAAACCCCAATAGGATTTTCTTTAGATCAAAGATCTATGAGAGCAAAGCTCTATTAATTAAGATTGATTTAATTCAAGACTAATTCTTACTTAAATCTAACTCGAGGAGTTCTTGAAGGCAAGAGCAAAGCTCTGAAGTTTCTGAAAATGAAAATTTTTAAGATGATAATCATCTGTGCAGAACCAAAGGTCCTATTTATAGGCCTCAAGTGCCTCTTCGACTTCCAAAAAGTTGTCACGGCGGTTGGAATTCTGCCACCGTTGCGTTCACGTTTGGGGCCACGTAAGCGCAACGGTGGGGGGGGCATTTGTTTACCCCAATCAGAGCAAAGCTCTGTTCAAATTCCGAGGCGGGAGATGAAGCAATGCTTCATCTTCCCCCAATCAGAGCAAAGCTCTGCTTTGAAAATTTAAAATTTAATAAGTGAAGCAACGCTTCAGATTCTTTGAGCTGTGCGCAACGCGCTACGTGTCAGGCGCAGATGCATCAGCGCGGCGCCCAAGAAGGCGCGTCCAATCAGAGCAAATCTCTATTAAAGGAAGCAACGCTTCAGTTGCGCGGGTGCTGCGCTGCGCGACACGTGTCAGCGCAGATGCGCTGGCGCAGTTGCGCCGCGCTTTGCGCTGCGCGACACGTGTCAGCGCAGATGCGCTGGCGCAGTTGCGCCGCGCTGTGCGCTGCGCGACACGTGTCACGCGCTGGGGCATCTGCGCCAAACTGAATTAAGATTTTAAAGAAATCTTTCTGTTCTTGTTAAAACAAGAAGATTTTCTTCTGTAAAACAGAAGCCCTTGGATCAAAGATCCAACAGTGGGAAAATTCCCTAAATCACTCAGAAAAAGATTTATGTAACAAATCTAACTAATTTATGGGCACTATAAAAAGGACCCTAGGCCTCAATTCAAAGAGAGGAACATTTTTCTTAAAAAAAAGTCAAGAGCTTCAAACAGAGAGAGAACTCTGAGAAAATTTCAAAGAAAAAGGTAAAAACCTTCACGAGAGGAAAGAAATTTCTTCTAATAGATCATTGATCTAAAAACCAGATCAATGATCTTCACATAATAAACAGTGCTTTGCACTTTTATGAACTTCTGGTTCTTGAAACAAAAAAGAAAAATTTATTTTCTTTGATCTAAATTAGATCAAGAAATCAAATAGTGCTCTGCACTCCTGTTCTTGAATTTTCTTAGTACTTTGCACTTCCAAATTGCACCGTTGCGCTCTTAAGAGAGCGCCACGTGTCAGCTACAGAACAATTTGCGCTACGCGCTCTTGAAATAGAGCTTTGCTCTCTGGAATTGGCGCAACTCACCAGAGCGCGCCACTTGTCAGCAACGTAACAGCGCAGCGCACTAGCGCAGCGCACTGCGCTGTTGCGTTTGCGCTCGCCAGAGCATGACACGTGTCCTCACCACAAGCGCTTGCGCTCAGTGATTGGCGCAAAGCGCCTGACAAATGCAATGCATTTCATTTCCTGAAGGGCCAGGCCCAATTAAAAGGCTTAACAGGCCTAACAAATAAAATGCAATGGATTATTTAAAAGGGCAGATCCCAATTGAAAGGTCCAGTGGACCAAAACAAGTGATCTGCATCATAATAAAAAGGGCAGAGCCCAGTCAAAATGGGCATAAATGGCCTGAAGTAATGCAATGCATTATTTAAGTGTGGGCAAAGCCCTAGCACGGGTCTAATAGACCGGAAATAAATAAAGGTGTTGAACATTTTCAAATGGATTTAGCCCAATTTTGGCCGTAAGTCCTTAAATAAAATTGACTGAGCACAAATGCTCCCTAAATGAATTTGTATCCGGTTCGAGGGTATATCTCCGAACTCCTCTGACATCTGTCGTTGTAATCATTCAACGTCGTCAGAGAGGCGACGAGTCCCAACGACCATACATTAATTTGGACCGAAACGTCCCTAAACTAATATCGGACCAAAACGTCCCTAAACTAATATAGGACCACTACGTCCCTAAACTGGAATATGGACCACCACGTCCCTAAGCTGGCACAATAGAACCCAAACGCTCTTTTGTCGGTTCTAAACGGTCCCGTTAAGTTGATCTTAGTTTCAAACAGGACCATCGTATCCTTAACGAACGTTTAAGTTGATTTTAGCCGCAACGCGACTAATGTATCCTTAAACAAAAAACACCAAACCCAAATCTAAGTAAATACGGATTTGAACTAATCCACGTCCTACGGGCGACGGCATTACTCAGTCTCCGTATACAATCCACGGGCAACCACAAACAAAACAAACACACACGACACGAAGTGAAATTCTGGAGAAGGAGAAATTTGTTACCGCGATGCGGTAGCGTAATTAACTGCAGGGGCTTGCGTCTGCAGGGAAGAGCGTCCCCACAATCAAAAACCCCTCACCCTGAGGGGGAATCTGACGAAGTCTGCTGCATCAGCCGCATCCATCTAAACCTCCGATGCAAGATGCCATAAATCAACTTGGCATTTTCGGAGAGGTAGACGGATAAAACCAATTAGCATCTGTCCCGAATCTCAGCGTCAGAACATCGCGGTTCTATGCGCCGCCTTTCGGAGGGGAACAATACACATCATAGATATTAAAGATGGAGGTGATGGACGCCGATCGTCGAAAAAAATTATAAATTATGGATGTATTTTTTCGACGCCATAGGAGAAAATTCCGTCCTATATACACTTTTATTCATTATTCTCTCTCTCACTGTGTGTGTGTGTATCCTCACGGTACTACAGCAAAAACTCTTCAAGATAACATTTAGATGCTCTCACTCGAAGACATACACTAGACAACTCCTTGAAAGTTCTCATTCAAATACATACACTTAATTACCTTGCGTTCCATAATATCTTCAGGTACTTGATGATCTCACTTCAAATTATCGTACAAAAGGGATGCCCCCAACAGAATGAAACCTACCGATATGATAGATACCCCTAACAGGGAACCGCTAGTTTGGGACGCAAGAAACAGGAACGCTAAGCTCGCGATGCAACAGACGAAGAGCCTCCTAAATGTACGTGACACTAACGATATCCCTGTCAGCAGGCTTAGTATGAGCACCAAAGAAGACAAGAACCACAACCCGCTAGAAACAACAAAGACTAAGAACTGTTTCGGATGCTTGTCCCTCATGATTGCGTTCCCTGCCACATGGCTGTCCCTGTTGTCCTGCCAGAATCCCCCCGGGGGGCTCACGCCGAGCTGGAAGGAGAGAGCTGTGATGAGGGTGACCACGACTAGGAGTGTGCCTCTTGAGTTGCTCCCCCAGCCCGCGGCCGGGTCTTCGGCCGAGGGAAGGCCGGCATTCTCATGTCCTGAGCTCTCGATGCTCATAGAATGTTGGTGCTGCTGCTGCGGCTGCGGCTGCGGCTGCTTACTCATGTTTTGTGCAAATCAAACGCACTAGATCACACTTGATAAGATGCTTTCTACAAATCAATAAATAGAGATAGATCGATCGAGTAATGGTTAAGGGCCCAAGGAGAATGACTACTTGGACTTATTGTTGGCATACACAGATACACCAAATTTTTTATAATTATATTATTTTCTCACCGTTGATTTAATTAGTGGATGCAAAATTAACGGTTTGCCGACAATAGAACTTTTTACATTGATAATTCAACAGGAAAAAGATGGGAGAATCATATGAAATTTGGTGTATCCATATTTCGGATAATAAAGATGATGATGATGATGATAGGTACCGGTTCGTCGAATAAAATCGTGGATGCTTGATTTTTATGGGCTTCATGAAAGGAAATTCTCTTCTGTGGCCCTCGACAAATCCCATCAATTTTCAACCTTAGTATGACTAGTTCTACGGATGGCTCCAACGAATATAGCCCAGGTTGATGATGTATTGTCATCTTTCTTTGTCCTTTTCTCTAAATGATTGGGATTTCTTTGGCTTCTTCTATCTATAAATATAAATATATATCCTCCTTCACATAATAATAAATGATAGTATCAATCTATTTGCAAATGTCACAACAGGCCAATGTCTCTGTTTCGTAAAGGCGAAACCAATGTCACAACAGGTCAATGGGTCTTTCATATGTACATACTCGAGTCTGATTCCAACCGTAACGCGTGAGATAAAAAATGATCTAGGATATTCATAACTGAATATGTATATTACACATAATCGTTACAGCTTAACATGTAAGCGATATGGAATAAAAAGAATGTATAGATACAGCTTCTTCTAACTTAAAATAATCTTCATTGAATTAATTTTTTTTATGGATTGTGATTTTTTATTTATAAACACCGTAGTTTTGGAAAAATTAATAAGTCGGCATTTACATTTAGCTTGGTATGAATTATACATACATTATTAGATTTTAATGAATAAATAATTATTGAATGTAATTAAAAAAAATTATAATTATATATTTTAAACTATGCGTTATAAATAATCTAATATAATTTACACTTAAACTATTAAAAATGATTATGGATATCCATATAATAAACTTTTAGTAAATTTTCTTACATGATTATCTTTTTATCATTTTATACAAATGAATAATAGTCATCAACAACCCATCATCAATGATTATCAATATATTAGCACATAAACTAATTATAATAACTAAAAACATTTTAGCTCATAACTAATTTATAATAATTGTTAAAAATTCTAATAAACCAACGCTTCCAAACACCTACCCATTAAATATTTAATTTTTTGTTTTGGGCCTTTCAAAAATGGGCCATTAGATAAGGATAAAAAATGAGAATAATATAAAGAGAAAGGCAAAATGAGAAATGCCAAAATTAGTGTTTTGACTTACAAAAGGTTTCTTGACCAACCCAACTTTGTATTAGAATAATAGATAGATAGAAAGAAAGACTTCAATCTTATACGAGATATGTGCGAAACACTTATGGAGAAAAGCTTGTATTTATTCCAACAATTTCATAATTATTTAAAGCATATCTTAATGTGGATTCAACTTCAAGCAAGTTGGTAGCATATGTTTCTAAATTCTACTAATACATACACAGAGACGTGAGAATAATGGAGGACAAGACCCTAAGAGGAAATCCTTTTATGGCGTTGAAATAATTAAACCCTTGTTATTTTTTATCACTTTCTCTGTCTTCGGATTTGCATAGAGATATGCGCAATCCATTATGAAGAGAATCATTCATTTTTTAAAAATAATCACATCATTAATAACATATATCCCAATACAAATCCAAAGACATAGAAAATGATAGGATTTGTATGCAAATCCTATCGATAGCATCCCAAGCATTTGACTTCATTTTTTAAAAAAATTTCGAACTGAACCGTAAGCCTAACCCATGCACACAACAAACACACGCACCTAAGGATGAATTTGCCCCGAAAGTGTTAAATTATAGCCATGGGGACACTACTACAAATAAGGGTTACCCCTACGGATTTATCCGTAGGGGCAACCCACTGCCTCTACGGATATATACGTAGGGGCGAAAAAATACCCCGTAGGTGCAAAGGCCGCAGGTGCAAATTGAGGCCCCGAACTTGCCCCTACGGGCAAATTCTTGCCCCTATGGATTTATGTGTAGGTCCTAGTGTCCCTACGGACTACGCCGTAGGGTAAAAAAATTTATATTATTTACGGTTTTTTTTAATATATTAAGTGTACCTATGATATGTCCGTAGTTCCAACTTATATACCCTACGGATAACGGCGTAGGTACCTATCCGTAGGGGCCAAATATCAGGAATCCTGATATTTGGCCCCTACGGATATCACCGTAGGGAGAGGCAGTAGCCCCTACGGATATGTCCGTAGGGGCACTTCCAACCCCCTGGTACTGAGATCAAGGGGCAAATATCAGTTACTGCTGATATTGTGCCCCTACGGATATATCCGTAGGGGCAACATGTGTGCCTACGGATTAATCCGTAGGTACATATTGTCTGTATTTTTTTTTAAAAAGTGCTGCCTGATTTTTTCCCGTCCTTTGCACAATAATATATACACCAATCAAATATAAAAATAATCATCACACAACATATATCGCAGTATTCATAATCACATCTCACGCATATAATATACAAAAGAAATCCAAAAACTGAATATGATATAAATATAAACCAATATCGATATCGTTTCAAAATATAGTACAATGTGTATGATATAAATAAATACATGTTTCAAAAAATAAGAACCAAAAAGCTACCCTAGTTCGGTCCAGCTCCACCTCTGAATAACGATAGAATAACGCGCGCCTGCTTCTCGGTCAATAAACTCTGCAATTCGGCGCGAGCGGGAGTCTGAGCGGCCTGTGGAGCTGGCGATGTGGTCTGCGCAGCCGCCGTCAAGGTAGTCGCTTGCGGAGCCGCGGCTGCGGGAGTCTGAGTGGGCGGTGGAGCTACAGGAGCTGTCTGCGGAAGCGCAGCCGATGAAGTGGCTTGCGGAGCCGCAGCCGAAGGAGATGCAAGTAGAGGCTCGGTCGATGTACCCTGTCGCGTCTGGACCTAACGTGTGTAATAAGCGTGTAAGAACTGTGTATTATTCGAATTCGTATCATTATTAAGTTATTTCGAAACCCCATTTGGATATCTAGTTTGTTGTTTATTTTAATTACATCTGTATGTATGATTAATCAAACTTAAGTCTAAAACCAAATAAGCTCAAGCTACGTACTAATTATGGATATGTTGATATCTATATAATATAACATGATATTTTACTATAAAGCAGTATACATACCAGCATCTCCTTCAACTCCTGAACGGTGGCCCTTAAGCTCTCCAGTTCCTGATGGACACGTCGGTCACCGGAGACGGAGGAAGTAACCACCGGGGTGGAGTCCAACCTCATATAGGCCCTGCTAGGGCCCAATCCCCGGCCTCTCTCCCAACCTCCGTGGTGCCCTCCGTGTGCGGCGTCCAGAACTGGGGTCAGCAGCCTCAGATCGCTCTGTCCGGTAAAATCGATCCCCGAGTCCTAGGCCTGCTCAACCACCCGCTTCTACATCCACATTAAGCAGTAAAGTATAAGTATAAGATTTAAACTTGAACCTTCCAAAACTAAAATTTCAAATTTGGGTAGAAAAAATATTAACACTTACGCAGTACTCCTGGGTAGCGACGTCGGGATATCGAAACTCGCCCGTGGCGGGATCTGTCGAGGTGCCGTGGACGGCAAGATATGCGGACAGCACGCTCGGTGTACCACCTGACGCCACGGTCCGAGATGTCTGCAATTTTAGAAAGTAACTCTTAATATTAGAAATATTAGAAAATAACTCTTAATATTGCAGAATATCACAAACGTCGGTCTATTGTAATTTACCGACAACTCCATGGCTCGAGTAATGTTCCTCGAGCCACCTGCGTATATACTTCTTAAGAGTGTAGAGGTACCTAATGAGAATATGTTGAATAAATAAATACGGGCATACATGACAACAATAAATTTATAAATTGCACGAAACGAAAAATTACACGTACCTCTCGACGGGATACATCCATCGATATTATACCGGTCCGGCTAACTTCGCCTCAGTTGCAAGATGAACCGTCAAGTGTATTATGATATCGAAGAATGACGGTGGGAAAATACGCTCAAACTTGCAAAGTATCAACGCAATAGAATTTTCTAGTTTATCCAGCGTCGCAACATACAGTGTTTTAGCACACAACTCCCTGAAAAAACAATATAGGTCGTTGATTACTAGACCAACCGAGTCGGGGAGAGAAGTCCTGAGGGCTAATGGAAGAAGGTGCTCCACGATAATATGGTGATCATGATTTTTCACCCCATCGATCTTGCCCTTCACAATTTTTATTTTCTTACTGAATGATCCTGAGAAACCTGTGGAGACTTTCAAATCATGCAACACCTGCAGGAATCTTTTCTTCTCTGGTTGTGACATATGATAAGCGGCATTGGGAAGTACAAACTTGCCCGGTTTACCCGCTACCGGTTTAGAGTGCAGTTCACTTCTTATTCCCCACTCTTGTAGATCCATCCGAGTATTCATGTTGTCTTTCGATTTCCCGTCTTTACACAGAAGCAAGTTAAGTATGTGCTCTGATACTCCCTTCTCTATATGCATGACGTCCAGACAATGATGCACTGAATTTGTAGACCAGTACGGAAGCTTGAAGAAAATGCTTAACTTGTTCCAATATTGTGGTTTGACCTGTTTCGTCGGATCCATCCCGAAGGTCACGTTATTGTAACCATCCCATTTAGCAGTCACGTCCTCTCCGGACAATGGGGATGGAGGTCCAAAAAGCTCCTGATGACCATCAAAGTGAACCGTGTCTAACCTATAGGGGTGGTCTGGAGGCAGAAAACGTCGATGGCCGCAATAACAAACCTTCCTGCTAAAATTCAAAAATTTTGATGTTGTGTGTTCATGGCAATGAGAACATACTTTGTGACCATGTACGGACCAACCTGATAGCATTCCATACGCAGGAAAGTCATTAATTGTCCACATTAAAGCCGCACGCAGTATGAAGATTGTATTTGTGTTTGAATCATATGTCTCTACACCATCAATGAACAAAGTTTTCAGCTCCTCGATCAGAGGTCGGAGATAGACGTCGATATTGTTCCTCGGTGAGTTTGGTCCGTCGATAAGAAGAGGCATCATAAAGTATGATTGGTCCATAGCCAACCAAGGCGACAGATTATAAATTATCATTACAACGGGCCATGTACTGTGACTTCCAGCCATATAGTTGAATGGGCAGAAGCCATCGGTAGCCAATCCGAGCCGGACAATGCGATGATCGCTACTGAATATTACGTGCCTCCTATCGAAATCCTTCCATGCCGGTGAATCTCTTGGATGGCTCATTTTTCCATTTTCGCTTGGAGGAGCACGGTGATGCCAAATCATTGCCTCGGCTGTTTTCTTGCACCTGAATAGCCTCTGTAGCCTCTGTGTTATGGGAAAGTATCGTGCTATCTTCACAGGTATATCAGGCTTCTTATCAGAATCTTTCAGCTTATACCTGGCATCTCCGCATGTTGGACACTCTTTCAAATCTGAATTCTCTTTCCGGTACAACACGCAATTTTTAGGACATGCTTAAATCTTCTCGCACTTTAGACCCAAATCAGACATCATCTTCTGGGCTTCGTACCAGCTTTCGGGCACATTATTTCCCGGAGGCATAGAATCTTTCAAGAACGAAAGAAGCATTGTGAATGACTTGTTGCTCCATCTATTTAGGCACTTAATCTGGAAAAGTTGGACGAACCATGAGAGGGTGGAATACTTCGCATTCTCATAAATTGGTTTCCTAGCATCATTCATGAAATTTTCATATTTATCCGCACGCGGTCCTTGACTGGAAGGAATGTCATCTTCGGTACGAATAGATTCACCTAGGGCAGCCTCTACCATATCCTCCATTTCTTCTGATGGAAATAAATTTCCGTCTCCGCCGTATTACCGAATTCTTCTTCTTCTCTGCCGCATTATCGTGTTCTCCTTCTTCTTCTACCGCAGTACTGCATTCTTCTCCTTCCCCGTGATTTCCAAGCTGAATAAAGTCTAGTAAACCCATGTTTTACAATATGAAGCTCTGCCAATCTACCTTCTGCCAGTACTTATTGCCACATCTATCGCACGGACAGAGAATCTTCTCTATTATGATCTTATTATGTGTGCGTGCAAATTCAAGGAAAGCAGCAACTCCTGCGACAAACTTAGGTTGCATACGTTGTTTCCAATCCACATACATCCAGTCCTTAACTCTGACGTACTCATGGGCCATGTTAGACTGAATAACATATAAATTGTAGGTTATGCTGATTATATTGAGAAATATAAGAACGGGATAGTTACTGACAAAGGAGAAAATCCGTGTATATACTTTGTGTGTGCGTTTGTCGTTGAAAAGAATAAATTATCGCACGTATGTTAACCGATAGACGGGGACTAAGTGGCGCTTTTAGTTTCATATATGAGTATCGATGGGAATATGAAGGTTTCATATTATCATATATTGGTTTTAACCCGAACATCTCGAATCGCTCTATAATTATGCTTTTGTATGTGTGTGTTCCGGCTGTCGGGGTTAGGCTTCTATCCCATTAAGAATGTATAGAGCGAACGCTCATCACTTGTGCTTTCAACCGTTTCGAGTAAATTTCGGCAGCACCTCCTCGCTGTTCTCCGAGTACACTGTAATAGAATAGATAATCATTTCAAAGCTGTGAAACAACGTTGAAATGAACATCTAATCTATCTTTGTACACGGAGAACCAGCGGAAAGGTACCGACGAAATATCTCGAAACGGATGAAAATACAAGTGAATGAAGGCGTTTGCTTTATACATTCTTAACTTGTCCACACGGGACAAATCTATGGGTTACCATACGATTGAATTTTCTCGTCGCGTAGACTATACGATGGTTGTTAGTATCGAGCTATACTGTCCGATATTTAACAACCTTCGTATAGTTCTAGGTCACGACGAGCATCGCACGTATGTTAACCGATAGACGGGGACTAAGTAGCGCTTTTAGTTTCATATATGAGTATCGATGGGAATATGAAGGTTTCATATTATCATCGAGTATCATATATTGGTTTTAACCCGAACATCTCAAATCGCTCTCTAATTATTCGTTTGTTGTGTATTCTTGTTGTATGTGTGTGTTCCGGCTGTCGGGGGTAGGCTTCTATCTCATTAAGAATGTATAGAGTGAACGCCCATCACTTGTGCTTTCAACCGTTTCGAGTAAATTTCGGCAGCACCTCCCCGCTGTTCTCCGAGTACACTGTAATAGAATAGATAATCATTTCAAAGCTATGAAACAACGTTGAAATGAACATCTAATCTATCTTTGTACACGGAGAACCAGCGGAAAGGTACCGACGAAATATCTCGAAACGGATGAAAACACAAGTGAATGAAGGCATTTGCTTTATACATTCTTAACTTGTCCACACGGGACAAATCTATGGGTTACCATACGATTGAATTTTCTCGTCGCGTAGACTATACGACGGTTGTTAATATCGAGCTATACTGTCCGATATTTAACAACCTTCGTATAGTTCTAGGTCACGACGAGCATCGCACGTATGTTAACCGATAGACGGGGACTAAGTGGCGCTTTTAGTTTCATATATGAGTATCGATGGGAATATGAAGGTTTCATATTATCATCGAGTATCATATATTGGTTTTAACACGAACATCTCGAATCGCTCTCTAATTATGCATTTGTTGTGTATTCTTATTGTATGTGTGTGTTCCGGCTGTCGGGGGTAGGCTTCTATCCCATTAAGAATGTATAGAGCGAACGCCCATCACTTGTGCTTTCAACCGTTTCGAGTAAATTTCGGCAGCACCTCCCCGCTGTTCTCTGAGTACACTGTAATAGAATAGATAATCATTTCAAAGCTGTGAAACAACGTTGAAATGAACATCTAATCTATCTTTGTACACGGAGAACCAGCGGAAAGGTACCGACGAACTATCTCGAAACGGATGAAAACACAAGTGAATGAAGGCGTTTGCTTTATACATTCTTAACTTGTCCACACGGGACAAATCTATGGGTTACCATACGATTGAATTTTCTCGTCGCGTAGACTATACGACGGTTGTTAGTATCGAGCTATACTGTCCGATATTTAACAACTTTCGTATAGTTCTAGGTCACGACGAGTATCGCACATATGTTAACCGATAGAAGGGGACTAAGTGGCGCTTTTAGTTTCATATATAAGTATCGATGGGAATATGAAGGTTTCATATTATCATCGAGTATCATATATTGGTTTTAACCTGAATATCTCGAGTCGCTATCTAATTATGCGTTTGTTGTGCATTCGTGTTGTATGTGTAATTTGATTTTAAACCATTGAGATCAAGATTGATAGAACTGATCATCCTACATTGCAATAGCATTCATCAACCAAAAACTATTATTGCAATGGTATTCATCTATAACAATCAACAATTAAAACTACAAATGTAGGATACTGATATCATAAAGCGTTATACACAACATTGATAGAACTGATAAATAAAAAAAACGAAACACAAACCGTATCAAGATTTAACAACTTTGATTATATCATATACGCGGGCCGATATTTTCATATTAGCCAATAGGCAAAAATAGATTGCGGTCTGGATATGGCTTATTGGCAGATGTTACCTATATGCATACATGCATGTTGTCTACCCATTTTTTCATAAATCAAACCAACTACATACATCAAACTAGTCTATGCCACCAATCGGAAACTCCACTATGTCTTTGAATTATTATTTTTCCAAATAGTATTGAGCTCCTATTGACATAGTCCCATCCAACAAATTTGTTGTGCTTGCCTCGACCTTCATCTAGCTTTCACATGTCATACATATTAGATGAGTAATATAGTTATAAATTATGGTATTTTGTTGTCATCAATCCACCTAACCCTAACCCCAACCTAACCCCAGCCCCAGCCCCAGCCCCAGCCCAGCCCCAACCTAACCCTAACCCCAGCGCGGCCAGTTAAACCCCAACACTAACCCTAAGGCAAACCCTAACCCCAGCCCCAGCCCCAGCAGCAGCCGAACCCCAACCTAACCCTAACCCTAACCCCGACCCCGACCCCGACCGCGACCCCTGCCGAACCCTAACTCGTGCGCGCAACCCCAGACCCAGCCATGAACCCTAAGCCCAAAATAATCAAAAAATTCTTTAATTTACCTCAAGATTTACTCACCTGAACGGCGGTGGTGACGACCTGAACGGCGGGTGGCGACGACAACGGCGGTGGCGACGAAAATGGCGGTGGCGACGAGGAGAACGACGGTGGCGACGAGGAGAACGGCGTGGCGATTTGGGGATTTTTTTCGCGCGCGATCGATAGAGAGAGAAAGAAAGTGAGCGTAGGTGATCGATCTGTGAATTTATTAAATCGATATTTAGTTGCCCCTACGGATTTACCCGTAGGTCCTTTGTTTGCGTCTCCGTAAGGGCAAACACCAAATTTAGAATTAATATTTTTATTCTTGGACGTCTGGGCCCGTAGGGGCAACCTTTT
Organism: Agapanthus africanus; assembly: GCA_030015575.1. Lineage (NCBI taxonomy): Eukaryota > Viridiplantae > Streptophyta > Magnoliopsida > Asparagales > Amaryllidaceae > Agapanthus > Agapanthus africanus. The sequence continues at coordinate 563,298,729 of CM057346.1, forward strand.
AGCCCTACAGATTAATCCGTAGGGCCAAGTTAAATCTGCCCCTACGGATTCCAATATCCGTAGGGGCAACCCCCTATTTTACTAGTGGGATTGAACCCCGCACTCTCTTAGGAAGGGAAATGACAAACCAACTGAGCTACTACATGCTCATTGGTTCATTTTTCTAATTAATTACATGGTTGCATGCACGCATCTCAAGCCTACATAACGATAATATGTATGTTGGGGTCAAAAATTGCACCCCGGTTGACCAAATCAAAGTCAAAGTCAACCCTAAGTAAGCTAGCACAAGCCCAGGTCAAGTGAGCCCATGCCCAAGTCGAGCTCCGCGGCCGACCTCTCTCATGCCAAAATGAAAATTATGTAATAAATAATTTTGATGTAATTTTTATGAATAAATGTAAGAAAAATGGACATAAAACCAAATTTTTGTAAAGTCCATGGCTTATGTGCAAAAGGAATGAGCACATAAGATATGTGATGGACAAAATACCATTTTGTAAAGCCCAAGGGGCTATGTGTAAAGTTGTAAGCCTATATAAGACAATATGATAATGAAATGAAGAACAATAATTGATTCCCCTAAAAAATTAGGGTTTGTGCCTCCTTCTCCTTCCTCAAGGTTCTAAACCTTTTTTTTTGAATTATATCAAGAGTTTGACTCTTACTTTTCAAAAAAGAAACAGTTTTTCACCATCGAACCCTTGAAGGGGAACTCGGATCTTCCATAAAATTCCCAAAAGAGGAGATTTTTAAGTCTCACCCCATTTTCTCCAAGATTCAGCCAACAGAGAGGAGGAAGAAGGAGAGCCATCTCCAAAAACTCCATTTCGGGAAGATCCAAGGCTCAAAAGAAGATCCAGAGCTAAAGGGAAAAAGAAGGGGGTTCCCTTTGATCATCTCCAAAGATTTCTGGGAGTTCGACTCCATCTGTCAAGAGCTTTTGGGAGTTTAACTCCACAAATAAAACCTTGTTAGAAGTTTAACTTCATTCAAAATCTTTTGGAGTTTTACTCCATAAATAAAACCTTTTCAGGAGTTTGGCTCCATTCAAAATCTTTTGGAGTTTAAATGCATAAATAAAACCCTTTTAGGAGTTTAGCTCCATTCAAAATCTTTTAGAGTTTAACTCCACAGATAAAAATCCTTTTCGGGAGTTCAACTCCTAAATTTTCGGGGTTAAGCCCTTTCTTCCTGCGGGCGCCCAGCGCCCACGTGCCGGGCACGTGAGGCGCCGGTGCCCACACGTCCTCAGGACGTTACTCATTTTTTTTAATTTTTTTTCTTCTTTCTTTTTTTCATACACTCCAAACTCAAAACACGTCCCCCGCTAGAAAATTTTTCTAACGGGACACTGCCCTGCACCCCGTAAAGGGGCTGCTATCCCCCTTGACCCCCAGCCCGCTATCCCGGTAGCGGGACCCCCGTATGCTCTGCAAGGCCTTTGATATACCCAAAACCCCTCAAGACACACGCATACACACATGACATATTGAGTTAGCATGACCAGTTTAACCCGTCAATTGGAAGTTCTCTTACTTCAAAGGCGAGGGGTAATTAACGGCAGCTTAGTCCGCGGCTACTGGAGATTCGGATCCCCACAATTAATAAACCCCAGCCTACCCTAGACAGGGGGAATCTATATACGCCTGACAAGCGATGCTTATTCCTATCTCAATGGGGTGACGAAAAACACCCTACAATGTATGTACACACACACAACTTTACTATGCAATTTGCTACGCAACACACCCAACAATAGGGTGTGGGGCCTACACATCTAAGTGCGGGGTATGCGGCTGTTGGGTGTAGTTGCACACTAAAAGTGGTGTGGTTACCGTTCCCCTCCGAACGGCGGCCAAGACAGGGACGTCTTGTCTGAGATTCGGGGCAGATGCTATTTGGTTTTATCCGTCCACCTCTCCGAAGATGCCAAGTTGATTTATGGCACCGTGTATCGGAGGTTTAGACGGATGCGGCCGATATAGCAGACTTCGTCAGATTCCCCCTCGTTTGAGGGGTTTTTGATTGTGGGGACGCTCTTCCCTGCAGGCGCAAGCCCCTGCAGTTAATTACGCTACCGCATCGCGGTAACAACTTTCTCCTTCTCCAGAATTTCATTTCGTGTCGTGGGTGTTTGTTTTGTTTGTGGTTGCCCGTGGATTGTATACGGAGACTAATTTATGTCTACGCCCGTACGACGTGGATTAGTCCAAATCCGTATTTTCTTAGATTTGGGTTTGGGTTTTGGTTTAAGGATGCGTTAGCCATATTTGAGGCTAAGATCAACTTAAACGTTTGTTAAGGATACGTTAGTCTAATTTGGGACTAAGATCAACTTAACGGGATCGTTTAGATTTGACAAAAGAGCATTTGGGGGCTCGATTGTTCCAGTTTAGGGACATAGTGGTCCATTTAATGTATGGCTGTCGGGACCCGTCACCTCTCTGACGACGTTGAAGGATTATAACGACAGATGTCAGAGGAGTTCAGAGATGTACCCTTGAACCAAAGTTGGTTGAGAGATCTATAATCCAATTTGGGACTAAAGTCTGTTTTGAAAGTTTTGGTTTAAGGATGCGTTAGCCATATTTAAGGCTAAGATCAACTTAAACGTTTGTTAAGGATACGTTAGCCTAATTTGAGATTAAGATCAACTTAACAGGATCATTTAGATCCGACAAAAGAGCATTTAGGCTCTATTGTTCTAGTTTAGGGATATAGTGGTCCATTGCCAGTTTAGGGACGAATACTGGTTTAAGGACGCATTAGTCCGTGAGTTTAAGGACGCATTAGTCCATATCAATGTGTGGTTGTCGGGACCCGTCACCTCTCTGACGACGTTGAAGGATTACAACGACAAATATCAGAGGAGTTCAGAGATGTATCTTTGAACCGGGTGTAAATTGATTTGAGAGAGCAGTTGTGCTCAGTTCAATTTAATTTGAGGACTTATGGCCAGTATTGGGCTAAGTCCAGTTGAAAATATTCAACATTTTATTTGCATTTGGCCTGTTAGGCCTTTAATTGGGCTCTGCCCCTTTTTTGAAATGATGCACAGCATCTAAATTGGTCTGTTAGACCTTTATTTGGACTCTGCCCCTTTTTAATAATGCATTGCATTTTTATTAGGCCTGTTAGGCCTTTTAATTGGGCTCTGTCCCTTCTTTAATAATGCAAAGCATTTTTTATCTTGCTATGATAGACCTTTTTATTGGGCTCTGCCCCTTTTAATAATGCAATGCATTTAATATTCTGACAGTGCCCCACGTGGCTTGTCAGGCGCTTTGCGCCAATTGAGGAGCGCAAGGCGCAAACTCATGTGGGGGGTGACACGTGTCACGCTCTGGTGAGCACAAGTCTGTTAGCGCAGTACGCTGTGCTAGCGCGCTGCTGACACGTGGCGCGCTCTGGTGCAGTGCACCAATTTAAGAGAGCAGTGCTCTGTTTTTTTAAAGCGCAGGGCGCAGTTTGTTCTGGGGCTGACACGTGGCGCTCTCTGGTGGCTTGCGCCAACCCAAGAGTGCAACAGTGCAGATTTACAAGTGCAGGGCACTGTTTAATATCTTGATCCAATTTTGGATTAAAAAAAGAATCTTTTAAGATTCCAGAACCAATGGTTCATCAAAAGGCAATGCCTTTATAGATCAAATGATGGAGTAATACTTCTTTAATCTTTTTGTGATTGGATCTTTTATTTATCTTTTTTCCTTTTTAATTGAATATCTTGATCTGTTCTTTGATCATTGATCTTTATAGAAGAAAATTCTTCTTTTTATTCAAAGGTTTTTACCTTTTTTTCCTCTGAGCTCTTCTCAAAATTTTCTAGAGGGGTTCTGAATATCTCTTTGTCCAATTGTCCCCTAGACTTGGAGTCTATGGGCCTTTATATAGTGCCAATAGATTTGTTAAATTAGTTAAAGAGATGTTTCTCTGAGTGATTTAGGGATTTTTCCTCACCGTTGGATTTTTGATCCAAGGGCTTCTGTTTTACAGAAGAGAATCTTATTGTTTTAATAAGATCAAAAAGATCTTTCATAATTTTTTTCTGTTTGGCGCAAGCGCACCTGCGCTTGACACGTGTCGAGCAGCGCAGAACACAGCGCAACTGCGCTGCCACGTGTCGCGCAGCGCAGAGCGCAAATCAGCTGAAACGTTGCTTCTTTTATTTTTGTTTTAAATAGAACCTTGCTCTGATTGGGTGCGCTGCCTCGGGCGCTGCGCTGGCGTGTCAGCTTTTGACATGTGGCGCGTTGCGCGTAGCGCAAGGAATTTTAAGCGTTGCTTTAATTTTTGAATTTTTGAAATTCAAACAGAGCTTTGCTCTGATTAGGGGAAACAAATGCCCCCCCACCATTACGCTCACGTGGCGCACACGTGAGTGCAGCGGTGGCAAGATCCTGGCCGTTGGATCAACTGAGGAGTTGAAGGGGCGCAAGCGTCTATAAATAGGACCCTTGGCCCTTCACAGATGTTCACCATCTTCAAGATTTTTAATTCTCAGGGCCTTGCTCTTGCTTTTAACAACTTCAGAGCCTTGCTCTCGTTTTTCAAGAACTTCAGAGTTCCAACTCTAGAAAAATCTTAGGTAAAATTTAAATTAAATTAAATTAAATTAACTTTAATTAACAGAGCCCTGCTCTTATAGATCTTTGATCTAAAGAAAACCCCTTTGGGGTTTCACCAACAGAGCCTTGCTCTCAAGAACCTGCTTCAGGGTTTCTAAACCCATGAACAGAGCATTGCTCTTGGACCAAACATAGATCTTTTTGATCTAAAAATGAAGAACTTTTAAAAGTTTTCATGGATCTTTAAGATCCCAAATTTTTAATCTTTTTGGAGTTAATAATAATTTTTTTTGTTTTTTTATAGATTTTCTCATCATTTCCACAGAGCTAGGCTCTTTTTAAGGAATTTTATCCCTTGGAGACCAGAGTTTGACAAGTGTCACTCTGTGACAGGGCTTTGCTCTGAAAAAAGAGATTTTCTCCTTGTCTCTAGGGATTTCTCATTAATGAGAATATTCTTTTGGGGATCTCCTCATTAGTTGACAGTTTCATCCAATGACGGGGCTGTCTTATTAACTGATGCATTGTCATCTAGATTTTGTGGGTCCCCTTTGGTCCCTTGCCTACTGCATTGAGTATGGTACAAATCTTGAAGTTCCAAGTGTCAGGCCCCCCCTTTTTTTTAAAATTAAATTAAGATACTGACGGCTGATTTCTGTCCCTTTGCAGGAAACATGTCTGCTGATTTGTCATTCCCTTTCGTTCACTCAGAGGAAAGATTCCCTGAAACGCCAGTGGATCAGGAGGTGCTCGCCCTCATTAAGAATCATGACCCCGAGCACAAGAATCTTCACCTGTGGGGCAGGTGGTATAATGATAGAATCAAGGGTCGCCGAAGCTTCGGTTCCGCGACGCCGTCTGAGCCCATCTCGTCGATCCCCTATGCGGACGAACCCCCGGTGAAGTATGCCGTGGAGGTCAAGAACTAGAATTCGGAGGATCTTCTCCAGCCTTCGATCGCTGCCATTCCCGTGCAGCCGCCGCCGGCCGTAGACATCTTGAGGCGGCGTATATGTCAGGGTGAGGCACGCCCTTGGGGACAGGCATACAATATTGGATTGACCCCACGACAACCGGCCGGATATCTGCAGTGGGCCAGATATATCCTATCAGCGAAGAGGACGCATCTGATGAAGATCGGTCTGTACTCCGCAATCTACGTCTCGCTGTTTGAGTACTCCGCTCCTCCAACGTAGTGGGTTAAGGCCTTCATCGAATAATGGAACATCCCCACCCATACCTTCCTTATGACGGACAGGGAAGTCTCCATCTCCCTAGAAGAGTTCGTCGAAATCTCAGGTTTGCCGGTGAGGGGGGAGCATTACGAGGAGCTGCTTCCTCCTGACGAATACGTCTTCGCCACCAAGCCACTGGTGTTTGATTTGACGCCGGAGAATGCTATTCAACACCAGTTTCCGGGCTTGGTGAAGGTGCTGAACATATACGAAGGTCTCCATCTGGAATCAGGAGTCCGGGGAGTCAGTTTTGCAGATTTTATCGCCCGCTTCCTTCGACCGGAAATTCTATCGGAGCGGAGTGAAAAGTTCGCCAAGCTCGATGACCCTTTCGGCTTCGACTTGGACCGTCGACCAATATCGGAAGACGATCAGAAGGATTTCTATCTCCCCGACGCCGCCATCATGCCCTTGTCAGAAATCGCCGCCCCGGGCATTGATGAGGAGACCTTCTTTTTAGGGTTCCTGGGATTGTGGCTGTACAGCTTCGCGCTCCCCATGCACCCGCGCTACATGCGGCCGTCCATTTTCTACCCAGCGCATCGGATGGTGGTTGGCCTACAGTTATCAATAGGAATCGCCGGGTTGGCTCACCTATATAATGGATTTAGCATGGCGGCGGTCGCTAATGAACCCGGGGTGCAGCCTGCCAATTTCCCGATGCACTACTTCACTTCGTGGATGGAAATGCATGTGCACGGGGTATTCGGCGTCCATAAGAGCCCTTCGTTTTTTGAGAGGTGCAAACTCCCAAGAGTCATGCGGCTAATCGGCGCCTCGATCGTGAATGCGCCTCCACGGGAGGTTAGGGGGTTGCTCCTTCGTCCACACCTGGTCGAAGCGAGGATTTCTTTTATGGATAAAGTTATAACTATCGGCTCAGAAACCTCCAAGTCGGTGGTGGCGCTGTGTGACGGCTTCAAGGACGGGGCCTCCATGCTGAAAGCCCGGGAGATTCTTCACCTCTACTCTATTCGGCCGGGCTACTTGGTGTTCAGGCAGAACGAGATGGCGCTTTTCATGAGATACAACCCCCACCGGTTCGCCCAACAATCCAGCTATAACCAGGGTGTCCCGCTGGAGGCGTTTTTGGAAGAGCCCGCGGCCAGCATGGAGGGGATACGGAGCGCAATGCACCATTTTATGCGGCTGAATACGGGCTCCTACTTCTTCATCAGCGAGCCGAGCTGCGTCCCCCGGGTCCTCTACGCGTACGTGGCTTGGTACGCGCTCGCAATGGGTCCAGTTATCCGTGAGGAGAAGCGCATGTTGGTTGACCGCAAGGGCGCGCCTCCCGGCGGCGACCGCAAGGCTCCCCTGAAGCCAAGGACCCCTGTCGTTGCTCCGTTAAAAGATGCCGGAGCTGGACCACCGCGCGTGTTGAGCCCTTCGCGCGGATTACCTCGTGCTACCGCAGACGTGCCACCAGCCCCCCGTGCTCCAGTGGAGACGGTAAATGTGGTTTCGCCGGAGTCCGGCGTCGGCGCGGACATTGGGACCCGCCGTCCTAAGGTGCCTGCGAAACGTAAAATGATCTTGGCGTCGACCAGGGCTCACGCGCAGAAGAGGAAGAAGAAGCCGCTCCTCTCTCTCGATGCTATCCTCGGCTTAGAGCCTCAGGCCCCTCTCACTGAAGGCATAAGCGAGTACGGCAGCAATGAGGGCTTCTCAGTAGATCCAGCAGACACCGATCTGGCGGCCGCCATTGCGGCTTCTGAGCGAACAGCCAGACTAAAAGCGATGTTGGCTAAACTCACTCAGTCAGGTAATCATTAGCTGCACTCTTCGTCATTTCACCGCATTTTTATCATTATCTTTGACTAATGCTTTTCCTCCCTTTTTTAACAGGTGTGACTACTGAAGAAGCCATCGCTACCTCTCTAAAAACCTTCCAGGAGGAGGAAAGGAAGCGCGCTTTATCGGGCGTTGGTACGTCTCGGCTCACCGAGTTTTTTTATTCTCCTTTTTATGGTCACTCTAATCTTTTCTTTGCCCTTTTGCAGGGGCCGTGCAAGCCGATGCAGGGGCTCTTCTTGGGCCAGCTACTGAGATCCCGGCCTCTTCGGGGCTGCCGCGAGAGACCCGACTCGAAAAGCCTATGAGGGATGCCTTGAAGGCTCTGGAGGCATCTCTGTACACGGATGTAGGGTGTTTTTCGTCACCCCAGTGAGATGGGAATACGCGCGCGCTTGTCAGGCGTACTACAGATTCCCCCTGCCTAGGGTAGGCCGGGGTTTAATGATTGTGGGGATCCGAATCTCCGGCAGCCGCGGACTAAACTGCCGTTAATTACCCCCCGCCTTTGGGGCGAGGGAGCCTCCGATTAACGGGTTAAACTGATCATGCGAACCCAATGTGCGGTGTGCGTGTATTCTGTTTTGAAAGGGGGGTTTTGGATATATCGGGAGCCACGCAGAGTTTTTACGGGGGTCCCGCTACCCGGATAGCGGGCTGGGGGTCAAGGGGGCTAGCAGCCCCCTTGCGGGGTTCGGGGCAGCGCCCCGGCCCGAAAAATTTTTGGAGGGGGAGAATGTTGCGGAGTATGTGTATGTGTACATTTGTATACAAATATATATATATATATATATATACATATATATATATAAATAAAGGGGAAAAGGCATCCAAAGGATGCGTGGGGCAGCACCTTGGGCGTTGTGCGCTTAGGTGCTGTGCGCTCAGGCGCAAGTGCGCCACGTGTCGGCACATGGGCGCTTTGCGCATGAGCGCTGCGCGTAGGAGCGCAAGCGCGCGCGCCACGTGTCGGCACGTGGGCGCTTTGCACATGAGCGCTGCGCGTAGGAGCGCAAGCGCGCGCGCCACGTGTCGGCACGTGGGCGCTTTGCACATGAGCGCTGCGCGCAAGCGCGCGCGCCACGTGTCGGCACGTGGGCGCTTTGCGCATGAGCGCTGGGCGCTGGAGCGCAAGCGCGCTGGTGCGCAAGCGCGCGCGCCACGTGTCGGCACGTGGGCGCTTTGCGCACGAGCGCTGCGCGCGGGAGCGCAAGCGTGCTGGTGCGCAAGTGCGCGCGCCACGTGGGCGCTTTGCGCATCGCGCTGGTGCGCAAGCGCGCGCGCCACGTGTCGGCACGTGGGCGCTTTGCGCACGAGTGCTGCGCGCTGGAGGAAAAGAGGGCCTTTAGCCCCAAAAACTCTCGAAAGAGAAATTAGTGGAGTTGAACTCCTGAAAAAAGAAAAATGTTTTGGTTGGGGAAATGGGTTCTTCTTCTTCCTCCTCTGTTGGCTGGATCTTGAAAATCAAGAGATATGGAATTTTAAAAATCACTCCTTTTTGAGATCTAATGGAAGATCTGAGTTCCCCTTGATGGGTTTTGTGGTTAAAAACTAATTTATTTTATAAAAAGGAGAGTAGAACTCTTGATTTAATTCAAAAGAAAGAAGAAGATTTTGGAACCTTGAAGAAGGAAGAAAGATCTCAGATCTGAAACTTTTTTTTTGGAGAGAGAAAAAGTTGTTGGGATATTTCATTATCCTTGCCTTTATAGACCATACATTTTACACATAGCCCCTTGGGCTTCACAAAATGGCATTTTGCCTATCCCATGGCTCATGTGCCATTTCTTTTTGCACATAAGCCATGGGCTTTACAAAAATTTGGCTTTATGCCTATTTTTCTTACATTTATCCAAAAATACAACAAAATTATTTATTACAAAATTTTTATCTTGGCATGGGGGGAGGCCGGCCGCTTCATGTTCGGGCTCGACCCGGGCATGGGCCCACTGGATCTGGGCTTCGGCCAACTTGGCTTGGGGTTGACTTTGATTTTGACTTGGTCAACCGGGGTGTAAATTTTTACCCCAACAACGGACGATGACGCCTCGATGAAGGAAACTTCGAAAAGGTCTGTCTTGAAGGCCCGGGAAGAGAGGAAGCGGTTGAAGCGCGAGGCGAAGGGGCGCAGAGCTGCTTTGGCCGTGGGAGCGGGCCCAAGCACCGTTCCTCGTGCTGATACTCCTTCGGAAGAGCCCCCGGTCGTCTTGTCTACCGCTCACAGATAGGCGGCGCGCGCAGCTAGGGAGGCTAACGATCAGTCTACCTCAGGTAATGTATCTTTCAAGAATTTATTGTAAGAATTGTAAACCTATCGGTTCTTATATATCTTGTCCTGCAGGGCCAAGTCCAACCGAAGGGGAGGCGGAAACCGTCGAGCTTAAGGGGACAGAGGAAGAGGCACCGGCTGAACCCGAGCCGACGGTGGGCGATGCCGCCGGGGTTGCTGGACCCGAGTTGGATGCTGAGGAAACTGTGCCAGAGAAGGCCGTCGATGCTGAGCCCAAGGTAGCGGCAAATGAGAAGGATGCTATAACCGAGCCTGGGGCAGCAGCGGATGGAGCGCTTGAGATCGGCGACCCCATGGCGACGGCGGACGAGACAGCAGCGACCGCCAAGCCCGAGGGAGTAGCGGGTGAGACAGGCACGACTCCCAAGGATAAGCGAGCCGCTCTTTCTCAAGAGTCTGGCAATGCTCCCATCATTGCTCTCCCCGTCTACGGTCCTCCGCCATCTCCTGGCCTCGCGAGCACGACGATGGCCCCCCTAGAGTCTGGTGATGAGGCCACGGGAGGTGGACTCGTGTCGATGGAGGAGGGAGACGCCTCCGTTTCGGCTGACGGTTCATCAGGTAAATTTCGGGTTACCGTCTTTTTTTTATCTTGCAATCCTTCCTGACAGGCTTATCTTTTTTTTAACGCAGGTGCGGCCAGTGCTGACGCTCCATTGCTCGAGGGAGCGCCGTCAGCTACTGCCTTGGCAGTGGCCACCTCTCAGCCTTCTCTCGTACCATCGCAGATGCCGGAAGGTATGGATTCGTGACCCCTTAGTTTTATCTTTCGGCCGCACAATTTATGTACTAATGTCGTACTATTGCGTCCTTGCAGGAGTACTTTTTGATCATCTTTATCAGGTGCTGCGCCCACACTTCTCCTTCCCGTTGGAGCTTGCTTCCTCCAGTGGCGCTGGTGAGTATAGCTTTCAATTAATACTCTTTCCTTTTCCAAGAATGAACTTGTTTCTGATTTTTCTTCGCCCTGATTGCAGTGCTACAAATCGAAGGAGGAGATGAAAGATCGGTCGCGCCACCGGCCCTCCCGGCTTTGCCGTCTGCTGCCGCTGGTATAGTAAATTCCCTAATTGATGACTCTTCTATATTTCTTGAACTGTCATTTGACTGTGTTTTGTTTTTGCAGCTATCATTCCGGTTCTGGTCCCTCTTAAGTCCTGCATTATAATGCCGGCAGGCCCCTTCTTGAGACGTCCGTCTTCAAAGAATGCTGCGATGAGTTTGGGAATGCTGAGCGGATACGTTGAAGAGCTTGACGCGGACGTTCCCCCATCTACCGCAGATTTCGCTGCGGAGGTTAATCCGATACTAGCGACGCTTGTAAATTTTCATAATGAAGGCGTCGTCGAGTCTTGGGTTAATCACTGCAGGAAGATCGAGGCCCACTTGCATCAGCTGGAGTCGATGCATCCTGCCCCCGAAATCTTGGCCGCGAGTACTCAACGGGCGGCATGGATTGAGAAAAGCGCTTCTTACTTCCGTCATTTGGAACAAGAAGCAGCTTTAAGGCTGAGAGAATGCCAGGAGTCTTCAAGCGAGACTGCTCGCCTGCGTGCTGAAGTTGATGCGAATGCTGCCCGGGTGAAGTCTATCTTCGAGGGCCTTCTGCAAAGTCTTTCTGATGGGCTAGCACTGAAGCAGAAGCTCGATGCCGCTGAGCGTGATGCCCAAGGTCGCAATGCAGCTCAGCAAGCAGTTGAGGAGCAGCTCTCAACCTTCCTACAGCAGCGGGCTCAAGTGGAAGCAGAACTGGCAGTGGCGGCCGACCAGGAGAAGGCTTTAAAGGAAATGCGTGAGCAACTGATGGGGCTATTTAAGACGCTTCCTTCTCCTTGAACCTTTTGTACCATTTATACACTTGTAATTTTTGAATAGTATGTACACATTCTTTATTCTTTATACGATTCGCCTTGTACCCGATTGAATTCATGAATAAAGATATACACATTTCCTTTTGCAATGTCTTGTGTCTTCTCCGCCCTTTCTTCCTTCTTTTATTATCAGCATGCTATCTTAGTAAACATGGTTGACAGATGATAGAGCGACCATCCTATCTTGGTTTCAAGAGGTAGCAATGGCTTAGACCGCAGGTTCAGATCTGCTACCTAAGACTTTTCAATTTTATGAGCCGTGAGGGTCTCATAAAGACTTTTCTCCCTACGGATCGAGAGGATCTCGTAGGTGTATTTTCTCCTTAGGAATCATGAGGATTCCTAAGTGCGTTTTCTCTTATAAGTCGTAAGGATCTTATAAGAGAATTTTCCCTCTTACGAGTCGAGAGGACTCGTAAGCGGTTGTTTCCCTCCTTATCAAGATTCGACTTTGGAGAGTGAGACCCGTGGATAGTATGCAAGAGACCGTTTTAGACCGACTTGCAGGGTCCCAGTGCTTAGGAAACAAGTTTTTTAATCCCTGCTGCTTAAGGCTTTATCTTGCAAGTCGAGAAGAATCGGGAAGTCCTCACGAAGACACTAATTTCCTCACGAGTCGAGACGAATCGAGCAGCTCTCGTCAAGGACACTAATTTCCCTGAGTCGGGGTATTTTGCCGAGGACACTGGTTTCCTTGAAGTTGAAACGAATCGAAGTATTCTTGCAAAGACACTGGTTTCTCTGCGGGTCGACGCGAATCAAGAAGGTTTCATCAAGGACGCTAGTTTCCCTGAGTTGAGGAGGTTGCCAAGGACACTGATTTCCTTGGGGTTGAAACGAATCGGGGTATTCCTGCAAAGACGCTAGTTTCTCTGCGAGTCGACGCGAATCGAGGTGCTCTCGTCAAGGACACTGGTTTCCCTGAGTCAAGGAGGTTGCCAAGGACACTGATTTCCCTGGGGTTGAAACGAATCGGAGTATTCCTGCAAAGACACTGGTTTCTCTGCGGGTCGACACGAATCAAAAAGGTTTCATCAAGGACGCTAGTTTCCCTGAGTTGAGGAGGTTGCCAAGGACACTGATTTCCCTGGGGTTGAAACGAATCGGGGTATTCCTGCAAAGACGCTAGTTTCTCTGCGGGTCGACACGAATCGAGGTGCTCTCGTCAAGGACACTGGTTTCCCTGAGTCGAGGAGGTTGCCAAGGACACTGATTTCCCTGGGGTTGAAACGAATCGGAGTATTCCTGCAAAGACGCTAGTTTCTCTGCGGACCGACGTGAATCGAGGTGCTCTTGTCAAGGACACTGGTTTCCCTGAAGTTGAGATGGTTGCCAAGGACACTGATTTCCCTGGGGTTGAAACGAACCGGGGTATTCCTGCAAAGACGCTAGTTTCTCTGCGGGCCGACACGAATCGAGGTGCTCTCGTCAGGAACACTGGTTTCCCTGAAGTTGAGACGGTTGCCAAGGACACTGATTTCCCTGGGGTTGAAACGAATCAGGGTATTCCTGTAAAGACGCTAGTTTCTCTGCGGGCCGACGCGAATCGAGGTGCTCTCGTCAGGGACACTGGTTTCCCTGAAGTTGAGACGGTTGCCAAGGACACTGATTTCCCTGGGGTTGAAACGAATCAGGGTATTCCTGCAAAGACGCTAGTTTCTCTGCGGGCTGACGCGAATCGAGGTGCTCTCGTCAGGGACACTAGTTTCCCTGAAGTTGAGACGGTTGCCAAGGAAACTGATTTCCCTAGAGTTGAGATGATCTCTGGTGGTCTTTCAGGTTTTATATGAGTTGCCGTCAAGACCCCGAAGCTAGGAATTTGGCCTTCACTTCGCTTGCTGTGGTGTGTCTGAATCCTGTTGGAGGAGGGACGCTGTAGTGACATTTCGTCTGTTGTGTAGAGATGAACGACGAAGTGGTGATTACTCCACACTGGGGTGAGATGATCTCCGATTATCTTCAGGCTTTATATGAGTTGCTGTCAAGACTTGGCTCCGTTTCTTGATGGAGCATGGGAAGGAAAGATGTGTTTCTTTCTTTGTTTACGCCCCTGGATTGTATACAGAGATTGCTGTGATATTGCCTGTAGGGCATAAATTTTATTCATTTTTTTATTATTATTTTATTTCTGGGATGCTCTATCATTTCAGTTTTTATATCGCGAAGATCGCGATTGCCTAATCATTTCGGCTATTTTTTGTGGCGCCCAATCATTTCGGCTATTTATTTTATTTTTACTCGCTGTTTTTTATTGCGAGTTGCCCAATCATTTCGGCTATTTATTTTATTTTTACTCGCTGCTTTTTATTGCGAGTTGCCCTATTATTTCGACTATTTTTCATGCATACATTTTTTTTACTTGCTGATTTTGTTGCAAGTTGCCCCATCATTTCGGCTATTTCGTATGCATGTATGGCTCGCTGTTTTTTTATCGCGAGTGTGGAACTTGGAATCTGGTGCTAATCTCAGCATCAGCATCGCTACAACTGGAATATTGACAGGAGCGAATCATCATTTGCCATGAAAGGGCTTGGAATTTGATATCGGTTTAGGCATCATTATCGCTACAACTGGGATATTGCCAGGAGCGAATCATCATTTTCCTCTGTTGATGTTGAACAAAGGTGGCTTAGTAAACAGGGTTAGGATCCTGTCGACTAAGGCTTTTGACTTCATGAGCCGTAAGGGTCTCACAAAGGTATTTCTCCCTATAAGTCGTGAGGATCTCGTATGTGTGTTTTCTCCTTAGGAATCGTGAGGATTCCTAGGTGCATGTTCCTATGTAAGTCGTAAGGATCCTACAAGAGGTTTTTCTCCTTGTAAGTTGAGAGGACTTACAAGGGTCGTTCACCATGTGAACATATCCCCAGTCATGGATGGGACTTGGTTAGGGAAATATTTATTCGCGCTCATGGATTGTATAAAAGGGTCAGTATTGAACCACTTGTAGGGCAGTATTGAAGGTTGTAGGGGTTGCTTAAGCACAGGTTTAGGTCTCTGTAACTTAAGACTTTCAAATCTTATGAGCCGTGAGGGTCCCATAAGAGAGTTCTCCTTACGAGTCGTGAGGATCTCGCAAGTGTATCTTCTCCTTAAGAATTGTGGGGATCCCTAAGTGTGTTACTCCCTTGTGAGTCGTAAGGATCTCACGCGGGTGGTTTCTCCTTACAAGGTCGAGAGGACCCTGCAAGTGTCCTTTAACGAGGTTGCGTCCTTTCGGGTTTTCATAAACACTCGCCGGTAGCCCTGCTGTTTTTACTCACGGAGCCCTTTTTCGGGTTTTCATAAAACCGTGCCCATTTCGCTTATGGACATACCGTTTTTTTTATATTATTTTTTTATTCTCTCTCTTTTTTTTATCTCGTCAGCCTGAGGATGCTGCGGTAGTAGTTTAAAGACGTTTCGGTCGTCAGCTAGTTTTAGGACATAGTGGTCCGTCATTAGTTTAAGGACGTTTCGGTCCGTCATTGAAGAAGGCCGGCTACTTCTTATAGAGTTTCGAGCTTAGGAAGATAGCGAGCGGACATAGTCGTCGTCATCTATCATTGACTAGGCTATGACTCATTAAGCGTAGTATTTCTTTATGATGCGACCGTTTATTGGTCTGAAAGGCCTTTCACCGTGTATATCCATAAGTAGATAGGCTCCACCCTGGTAGACCTTGTCTATGATGTACGGGCCTTCATAGTTTGGCTCGAATTTTCCCCGCTTGGCGCGATTGGGGATCATAGGTCTTTTGACCACTAGCACGAGTTCGTCTTGGCGGAATGTCCTCAGTCGGGTCAATCTTTCATATGAGCGTGTCATCTTTGCTTTATAATCCTCCAGATTTTGTTGCGCTATAAGCCGGATTTCATCAAGGGCATCAAGCTCCTCAAGCCGAAGGTGAACATTTTCTTCGTCCGTCAGCTCGTAGTGGACTGCCACTCGTAGAGAGGGTAACTCTATCTCGAGGGGGAGTACTGCTTTTGTACCGAATACCAACGCGTACGGCGTTGTGTTCATGGCCGTTTTGAACGTAGTTCGATACGCCCAGAGAGCTTCTTGCAGTCTCTTATGCCAGTCCTTCTTATTTCGGAACACCGTCTTCTTCGCAATCTTCGTCAAGGTCTTGTTGAAAGCCTCAGCTAGACCGTTAGCGCGGGGATTATAAACTGAGGAGTATCTCCAGTCTATGTTGTGTTGTTGCGCGAAGCGACTGATCTTGTGGCTTCTGTAAGCTGGCCCATTATCGGAGATGATCCGTCGCGGAGTTCCAAACTGATAAATAACGTGCGTCTTGAAGAAGTGGAGGATATTTTCCATCTTCACTTCCCTCAGCGGTACTGCTTCTGCCCATTTAGAGAAGTAGTTAGTCGTCGCCAGGATGAAACGATGTCCCCTGGACGATGCTGGTTCGATAGGGCCGATTATGTCAGTTCTCCACATTTCGAATGGCCAGCTAGCCACTGTTGGGTGTAGAGAATTTGGGTGCCGATGGATGAAGTCCCCATGAATCTGGCATGAGTGGCATTGCTTTACATAATCGAGGCAGTCATGAATCATCATTGGCCAATAGTAGCCCATCCGTTTAATTTTCAACTTCATCTTCGGGCCTGCTTGGTGAGAACCGCAGAGTCCGTCGTGAACTTCCTGAACGACTCTTTTCGCTTCGTCAGTTCCCAGGCATCTCAACCACAGAGAATCAAATGACCTCTTGTACAGAGTATCATTGACGAAGGCTAAAGACAGAGCTCGTTTCATGAGCTGATGTCTTGAGGAAGCATCTTCAGGCGTTCGATTGGATTTAAAGTAGTCTACAAAGACTTCTCTCCAATCCTCAGCCTTTTCCTGGTCTTTTATTTGCATAGCTACTTGCTCAGTCGCTCCCTTTTCTTCGGATGATTCCAGAGATATTTCGGCGGGGGCAAGCACCCGACGACTTTGTACTACGATTCTTACGTCATCGAGGTTCTTGTCGGCCAGTTCTTTAGCGAGCTTGGCTAACGCGTCCGCCTTGCTATTTTCTGCACGCGGTATGATTTCCAAAATGTAGGAAGGAATTTGGGTCAACAGTTGTTGCACCTTTTCGCCGTACTTCACCAACTCTGGTTTGCACGTTTGGTAGTCGCCATTTACTTGACTGACGACCAGTTGAGAATCTCCGTATATGAGGAGGTTTTCAATTCCCATGTCGATGGCGATCTCGAGGCCTGCTGTCAAAGTTTCGTATTTGGCTTCATTGTTCATCCTCGACTCTGTTAAGGAGAAAGCAAAGTGCATTATCCCTCCTTGTGGAGTTACGAAGATGAGGCTGTAAGTCTACGGTAGCGCCCCGGCCGTCTAACAGACGCCAAATGCGGAACAAAAACTTTTTAACTGGCGCTATCGTATACTATAACCCGGATCTGCCATTATTGCTAAACTAACAAACTGTAAAGAGGGTAGAAAGGTTATACCGAACGATCCGAGTCCTTCGTTCTTCAACCATCATCCCACGCTTTGTTGCGGCTGCTCCGATCTCGTCGATCTCCGATCTGCTCGTCCAGGTGGCACCACGTCAACGATTCTTTAAACGGGCTCCCGCCTCTAATCCGAGGCAACTCGGTTGTCATGTTTGCTAAAAGAGACGACCAAGATTGATGTAGAGAATGAGTAGAACACTTTGTCTCACTTCGTCCAAAGCCATGGATGATCGGTTAATGAAGTTGCCACTCGAAATGAAATGGAATAAGAAATGAGTTATCAAATTTCCATACACTTTAAACCATAGTCTTTTTCCAAAATGAAATCAATCTCTATATCTCTCACTCAAAGGGGGCGGCCAATATATAAAGGAAGAGGGAGGTGAGGGTAGGAACAGTGGTGACCATAAACATGAAGCCTATCATGAAAAAAAAATCTAAGCAAGAACAAAATGCATTAATGTAAAAGCATGAGTCATTAAAACCTAGTCATCATATAATTAATGCAAACAAAGGTTCATGAACCTAGTCACCATTCTAGAAGCTTTTAGAAGCACGACTCACCTTCACGACTCACCAGAGCGACGGAAAGATAAATCCGCATTTAACCGAATGTCAAATACGGAAACTGGAAACAGGAAACTGGCAACTTCCAAAAGTGATCCTGAAACGAATTTCAGGACAACCCCGTAACTGTATAAACATACCCGCATTTGTATTACGACCGAATACAAATGCAACTGAGACAAAGATATTATATCTACTCAATATAATACTCGGATCCGGCTTAAACCAAAGCTCACCGGTATTATCTTCCCGAAATATGACACGTGCGTAAACGCACGTGTATTTTTCGAACCCTGCCATAAAACCATACGGCCTCTACAACGTTTCGCCCGAACTTGGGAAACTGTCTGTGGGGGACTCTAATGACTCGTCAGTACCCTGGCAGTGGGTTTAACCACAAGCCGTCAGCGGCACTAGCTGTGCGTAACGGCTGCCCATGTACTGACCTCAAGGGAGGCGGATGAGCGAACTCATCCGGAAACCCTACTGAGCCTAACAGTGACAATGTATATACAGTCCGGTCCGTTCGTCTATGAGTATCGCATATGGCGTCCTAGGGGGCTGGTAATGTCAGACCCCCAATAGCAGTATAAGTCGTGTCGGAGTGTAGCCCAAAAACACCCTGAGATACTACTGGAGTGCCTACCAGTAAATCTCCTTCCACGGCCGTGGGCTTTGTGTAATGGCTCTCCTAGACACAGCGCGATCTCACCCCCAATACCGGGAGAGACGAATCCCCTGCCGATCCGCTTACGTGCCTCCATGTGGCTTGGGACTGTACCCAAAAACTACCTGTTTGCATGACTCCTTTGAGCCGTGGTAGGGTAGAAATCAAAGCACGGTGGGAACTCACATGAGACAAATGATGATCTCAGGTCGATGAACTAACCTGTACACATGTCACCAGGGAACTGCTATCTGACAATATGTATAATACTAACTAGCAGGTTCCCGGCGAGCCCTGTCCGGTGTACTCATAACCCAATGAGCACCTGTATACATCTTAGGTGATCCAACTGACACCAGTGGCTTGTGAGACCGGCCACCGCCCCTCGTCGGGGTCTCGACTATATACACTAGTCTACTCCGGAGTATCGATGCCCTGTCTCGAAACTCCCACAACTAGGGATCACAATTAAGGATATGCTTATAAACCACCCAACTCTCACGTATATGATCGCCATCATACTGTTGGTGGTAAAGCAAGATCCTAAGGGCTCTATCAAAGTGTAACAGTGATCAGCCACCTGAACCTGTACACGACTGATAAAGGCAAACCAGATAGCATACTATCATCTCGAGTAAGACTGTCCTACCGGTATAGGTCCTCCGCAATCATTGCAATCACGTACCTGCGATCCAATAATTGACTCTGAGGGCACTATATCCAACAATTTCCCACTTGCACTTAAGGCTAATTATTGCGATGTCGACTACTCACAGCCCGTATGAAACCGAACATCCAACTCCTCTACTAATCAGTTTCACAAAGCTCGTTTGTAAAACTATTGTGTTCGAGAAATAGCCTCAGTGAGTGGATCCGCCCTGATGTTTCTTTCTATATCTCTCTTAATCTCAAGTTCACGGAGAAAGCCATCTTCCAAATTGAGTAATACCTGTCTTAGAATATGTCTGGATATCTGATGGGACCTAGTTCATAAATGAACTGTAAATCCAAACTTCTTAGACTGTATCGATCACTGAATCCAATCATTATCCGGCACCATGCCTCCCACAGTATCCTCTTGGACCACCTGTCCATAATATTGTCCCTCGTCAGAGAGAAAACTATAACCCTGACAATCACTCTGTCATCCATGTCACTTTTGAAGCCTGGAATGATAACCGTCTCCCGAAGGAGGCTGCCGTCATCAAATCCGTAGAACATCCACTTATGCTCTAAAACTGCTTCCTTATGTTTCTCTAGGATTGGATTAATACAAATTTATTGCATCTAGTGCAAAATCAACATCTGTTATGGTACTTGACATCTCATGATTGACTTAATTGCCTAAGCAAGTGATCTGCCAATCATGCACATCCCTCTCCCCTTTAGTCTTTAAGACACCTTTAGAGAGGGTGACTCCATCACCTACAGGTACACCACCATGCCAGGAGTCAACTATTCTAAAAACTATCAGAATACTGTCAAAGTACCCACATTGGGAAACTACCCAAATCTAGATCTAAAACCATAGATCTAGAAACCAGCATGTCAGATATTATATCCATATCCTGTCTGGAGAAACAACTGTGTGACGACCACAGTACAACCGATCGTAGTATAGGAATTTTACTTCCTACTCTGTGTATGTCATCCAAATACCATGACATCACACCCTACTACCTTCTTAACGGATCCATCCCCTATTCTGATGAAGTCAAACCCATGACTGTCACATCAAAATTAGATGATTTATCTCCGCTATAACTGCTCAAGTCTATAAATAGACATAAGCTACTTGCCCACTATGCTTCCGCTGCTCCCACTAACCACAACAACCCTCTGGCAGAATAATATATACGTGCACTTCTAAAACTAGTTTAGAACGACGCTATACTTAACCTCCTGCCGGGTCTCATAGTCTGGAACAACAGTAATGTCAAGTCTGGGTAAGTAAGAACCTGCCCGTCACCGTCCTTAAAGCTACCAGAGTACCTCTCGGGTGTTTGAGGTTACCTACCATATCTGCGGAGTGGCTAATGGAATGTCAAACCTGATTGAATTTATAGGTCTTATTAAATTTTCCGTAATCGTTTGCGGTTCTGGAATCACTTCCAGTTCTACCATACTCCCTACTACTATTTTCTGAAAAAATCCATTTTACTAAAACTGTGGCGAGTCAAGAACAATATCACTATTGATCTTCCAGATGGTAGAAAGTCAACCCTCGTCATAGCCAGGGTCAACCCACAAACTGCCATTACAGAAACGTGCCTTGAGTTATCCAGAGTCTGGTTTTAAGCATAAACTGGACAACTCACCGTACCTTAACATCATTAAGATATGAACCATTCTATATCCAATATAGAAACTTTAGCACTTATTTAATTGGAACCATATTCAATCATGCAGCTGTCTCCAGTGCATATAAACTTGATGGAAAGAGGCTAATCGGTATTACTCAACTTAGGAATCCATCCAATTATGAGTAACCCGAAAGAGAAACAAGTTTCTCAAAACTATTACTATCATCTGAATACCAATCACAATAATCTACATCTTCGATCTCTTTGAAGAATCCCGATACTTGTGACATCTGGTTCTCTACTTTATTCTTATACCCACAACTTCTCAAAACTTAGACCTTATATTTCTACGAAACACTTGTCTAAAAACTAGAGAAGTCATAAGTAAACAGAACATAGTACGAGGACCTACCCCTTTGTCCTGATGGATACTGGACAACATACAATACTCTGTATAAGTCCGCTGAGTTGAATAACTCAAAACTTGTGCGTCGTAGGTTGAAAACTGTACTCAGGCGATTTCCTCAAATATCACCAATTACAACGAATTCCGATATAATGAGGATAATTACCTAATTCCCAATAACTTACTCCCACTCATCATCTGTAAAACCATACAGATATGAGAATGAAACCTGGTAAATACATACCCTTGGAGTAAGTATCTAATCGGGAAAACAGTTTTCCTTTAACAATGCACTGAAATATGAAAATGTTTCGTAGGGGTATCCTAGTATTCTTAGTAATGCCTCTTCCATAATCCAATTCATGACTATAACCGTATATTTCTTTGCCTTCTCTCTAATACCCTTTATTTGTCTTTAGTCGTTACCTTCTATACACCATCGTTAGGCTAAATGGTTTTCTTCTTTCCCTACCGTTCGGCACCAGCCTATGGTTTAGAAGAAGACTATCCAGTAAGCATAATAGGTGTACCCTCCTAAACCAAGGAGTACTCGCAACTTGAGAGAAGGTGATGATAAAAGACAACTGAATAATACCTTATTCTATTTCTCCCGAACTGGGGAAAAAAACAAAGGTGAAATAGGAGTGGCGATGAAGTACGCGGTTTAGTCGTGAATGATAGCAGTCGCAATTTACTTTGCTCTCTTTCTAATCCCTTTATTTTGTCTTTACATATTATCTTCTGCACACCCTATTTAGGCTAATTGGTTTTCTTCATTCCCTACCTTTCGGCACCTGCCTATGGTTTGGAATAAAACTATCCAATAAGCGTAATAGGTGTACCCTCCTAAACCAAGGAGCCCTCGCAACCTGAGAGAAGGTGATAATAAAAGACAACTGAATAAACCAATTCTATTTCTCCTGAACCATGACCCATCCTCGAAGAAGTCCCTCCGAGTTCATATATAACCATACGATGGATCTATCCAATGGAAGTGGATTTCCGTAGTAATACAGCGTGTTCTGAGAAATGCAAAGGGTAAAAGAAGGAGTGGCAATGACTTATGCAACTCGGACAATCCAAAAGTCAGTATATTAAGAAGGTTCGGTCAACTTGATCACTGAGTGATAGTCTAGGGTCGGTCAAAGGTCGCTGCCAAAGAGAGAGAGAAAAGAAGCACTCTGCGTGCACTCTAACCTAGATCAGAATGGTTATCACTTTATCTAATCAGGAAACTGTTTCCCCAATCAGAGCAAAGCTCTGTTGAAATTCAAAATTTGAAGCAACGCTTCAAATCTCGGGCGCAACGCGCCACATGTCAAGCGCTGATACGTCAGCACAGCGCCCAATCAGAGCAAAGCTCTATTTAAACTAAAATTAAAGGAAGCAACGCTTCAGTTGCGCAAGCACTGCGCTGCGCGACACGTGTCAGCGCAGATGCGCTAGCGCAGTTGCGCTGCGCTGTGCGCTGCGCGACACGTGTCACGAGCTGGGGCATTTGCGCCAAACAGAATTAAAATTCTAAAGAAATTTTTTCTGTTCTTATTAAAACAAGAAGATTTTTTTCTGTAAAAGAGAGGCCTTTGGATCAAAGATCCAACGGTGGGGAAAATTCCCCAAATCACTCAGAGAAAAGATCTCTTTAACAAATTTAACTAATTTATGGGCACTATAAAAAGGACCCTAGATCTCAATTCAAAGATATCAACATTCTTGAAAAAAATTAAGAGCTTCAAACAGAGAGAACTCTAAAAAAGTTTTTCAAGAAAAAGGTAAAAACCTTCACAAACCAGAAGAAATTTCTTCTAATAGATCATTGATCTAAAAAGAAGATCAATGATCTTCACATAATAAATAATGCTTTGCACTTTTATGAACCTTTGGTTCCTGAAATAAAAAGAAGAAAAAAACTTGTTTTTTTTCTTTGATCTAAATTAGATCAAGGAAACGAATAGTGCTTTGCACTTCTTTTATGAACCATTGGTTCTTGAATCTAAAAGATTCCTAAATCAAAGTGCTTTGCACTTGCAAACTGCGCTGTTGCGCTCTTGGAAGAGCGCCACGTGTCAGCATCTCAACTACTTGCGCTATGCGTTTTGAGATAGAGCTTTGCTCTCTATAATTGGAGCAACTCACCAGAGTGCGCCACGTGTCAGCAGCGCAAGCGCACCGCACTAGCGCAGCGCACTGCGCTTGCGCGACACGTGTCAACACTACAAGCACTTGCGCTCTCTGATTGGCGCAAAGCGCCTGAAAATGCAATGCATTTCTTAAAGGGCCAGGCCCAAATCAAAAAGACCAAGCAGGCCTAATTAAGCTGATGCTCTGCATCATTTATAAATGGGCAGAGCCCAAACAAAATAATAAAAATGCTATGCATTTTAAAAGGGGCAGAGCCCAAACAAAGTAGATGCTTTGCATCATTTATAAATGGGCAGAACCCAAAACAAATTGATGCTCTACATCCTTTCTGGGCAGAGCCCAAATAAAAATAAATGCAAGCCCAAATGCAAACAAAATGTGGACATTTTTAATTGGACTTAGCCCAATTTTGGCCGTAAGTCCTTAAATTAAATTGACTGAGCAAGATTGCTCTCCTAAATCAATTGACAACCGGTTCGAGGGTACATCTCCGAACTCCTCTGACACCTATCGTTGTAATCCTTCAACGACGTCAGAGAGGTGACGGGTCCCGACGACCACACATCGATATGGACTGCGGGGTCCTCAAACTCGTGGACCGAAACATCCTTAAACTAATATTCGTCCCAAAATAGGAATGTTGGACCGAAACGTCCTTAAACTAATGCTCGTCCCCAAATGGGAATATGGACCACCACGTCTCTAAACTGGAACATGGACCACCACGTCCCTAAACTGGAACATGGACCGCAACGTCCTTAAACTACCTATGGACCACCACGTCCCAAAACTGGAACATGGACCGCAACGTCCTTAAACTACTTATGGACTACTACGTCCCTAAACTGGAACAATAGAGCTCCCAAATACTCTTTTGTCGGATCTAAATGATCCCGTTTAAGTTGATCTTAGCCCCAAACACGGCTAACGTATTCTTAAACATTCAAACAGACTACATATTCCCTAATCAACTTCGGTTCAAGAGTACATCTCCGAACTCCTCTGACACCTATCGTTGTAATCCTTCAACGACGTCAGAGAGGTGACGAGTCCCGACGGTCATATATTAAATGGATCACCACGTTAAGTTGATCTTAGTCTCAAACAGGACTAACGTATCCTTAACGAATGTTTAAGTTGATCTTAGCCCCAAACACGGCTAATGTATCCTTAAACTAAAACACCAAACCCAAATCTAAATAAATACGGATTTGGACTAATCCACGTCCTACGGGCGACGGCATTACTCAGTCTCCGTATACAATCCACGGGCAACCACAAACAAAACAAACACACACGACACAAAGTGAAATTCTGGAGAAGGAGAAAGTGGCTACCGCGATGCTGTAGCATAATTAACTGCAGGGGCTTGCGCCTGCAGGGAAGAGCGTCCCCACAATCAAAAACCCCTCAAGCGAGGGGGAATCTGACGAAATTTGCTACATCGGCCGCATCCGTCTAAACCTCCGATACACGGTGCCATAAATCAACTTGGTATCTTCGAAGAGGTAGACGGATAAAACCAAATAGCATCTGCCCCGAATCTCAGGCAAGACGTTCAGTCTCGACCGTCTTTCGGAGGGGAACAGATTCTGGCACGCCCGGTGAGACCTTTTCCTCTTTCCACTCCACACTTCGTGTGTCGTCTTCGCGAACCAATCGCGGTTTGTTAACGATTGCCTTTGGATTTCAAGTTTACTAAGATTTGGTCTCTTGCTTGGTGCAGAAGAGAAGTTAAGCATCGATGGCCTCAACTTGTTTGAAGTGCTCCAACTGCAACTGCAGCTCGCGTCCGGCCTCAACTGGGGGCATAACCTACGGGCCCCAAGCGGCCTCTCTGTTCACCATGCCCATGGAGTAGATTACTCAAGCCACCACGGGGCTGTTTTTCGGAACTATGCTTCCGCCAACAAGCTTCAGCACCCCTGTGCCCGTACAAGATGCTCCTAAGAAGTCAGTCTTCGATCGACTTTCAGTTACTGCGGCCCCTCTTAACGGGCCGCCCAACACCGGTGCCTCGGTCTTCTCCAGATTGGGCCAAAACTCCTGTGAGCCAACGATGAAGCTTGCAGTCCCGGAAAGGGTTATTCCAAAAGGAGTACCCAAACCTGCTCTTAAAGTCGTCAAGGCGGCTTCTCCTGCTAAGAGATCGGTCTTTACAAGATTGACCGTCCCAACTCCCACTCTTACTCTTGCTGCTCAAAAGACATCAGTCTTCAATAGGCTAACACCGGCAACCGCCCCACACCCGAACAGGGGGCAAGAAGAAGCTGTTTCTATCTCTGAGCCAATACCAACGACTCATCGCGCCCGATGACGCCACTGGCGCCGGGTAAGGAAGACTGGGGACAACTTCCCTTCTGGGATAACTCCACCGGCTCCAACGGCGGAAGTCAATGCTGCTGTTCCAACCGGGAACAGCTTTGAGTTGCTGAATAAGGTACGCAGGAACTCACCAACTACGGTGCTCAGGAGATCTCCTCCACCAGTAGAGACTGCCGTGGAAACAGAAAAGCCGGAGCAGCCTCCTCAATCGCTGTCCTCTAGGATCTACAAGACATGGCGACGAGTCCGAGAATCTGTCATTGATCCTAACTTCTCTCGCCAGCACAAGAAGTCGAAAGGTCGGCAGGAAGAAAATCCCCTGGTCAAGCAACGAAAGGCGACGGCAGCCTGGGAGCCCAAAGCAACGGCCCCCTCAACTTCTACGGCCCATAAAAGAAGAAGGCCGGAGAAAGTGCCGACGCCGATGACAAATATCAAAGGTGGTAAACCCAAACGCCCTAAGTCAGGGGGCATTGTAGTTCATACCGTCTATGTGGCATCTGGTAAAGAGGACAGTCGCATATCTACGGGTCATCGACCGCTTACGCGATCAGTGACCAAGGCGCAGGAGCAGCAGCAGAAGCTCCAAGAGATGATGAACGCTATGGCCGCACTTACAGGGCCAAAAGAAAACCCTGAAACGTCCTCGGATGAATGCCAGGAGGAAGAAACCGACGCAGAATTCTTTCGTCGAATATTGGAGAAGAAGGACAAAGAGGCTGCTGAACAAGCAGCCAACATACAGCGTATGGGCCTCCTCTTCCAAGACATGATAGGGATGATGATCCAACAAGATCCTCCGGCCGAAGATCCCCCGATCATCCTTGAAGACGATAAGGGAGAGACGTCGAATCCTCCCCCAGCTCTGTCAGCAGCTAAAGAAGAAACAATCTCCAAAGCTGACTTGAACGAGTACATAGCCCAGCAAATACGGGTTCATCATGCGACTGAAGCAGCTGGCCAGGTCGTAAGAACAGGCCGACCATATCCGAGCTGGTAC